>OX031006.1:134337956-135647990 GCA_943735925.1 Pollenia amentaria
GAATTACTTAAAAAAATACCGCTTTTTAATTCATTATTAAGTATTACGCAATCTTCAGTAAGGTTTAATTTCAATGGTTGTATGATTTCTGTTCGTGGGGGTATAGTAATTCTTAATGTGTCGAATGCTTTTGATTTCATGGGCAGAATTCTCTGGTTTTCACGAATAATCGCGTAAGTCGGTTTTTACCGAAATTGAGATAATGATGTCAAAGTGTTACATTTTGCATTAGGTTTTTATAAGTACATATTAAGTTTTTTAGAATATAATGTAGTATTATTAATTTTTTTCTGCTAAAAACAACTTAAGTTAGCTGTTTCATAAAATATTTTGCTATTATAACGATTTATGTCGACATACATCGCCAAAAATTGTAAAATTGCTGAATATGCTTCCAAATAAAAAGCATATGTGATGTTATGTTGTTATTCGTGCAAAAAATATGAAAGTATTTTTTGAAAATTTTTCTATTAATAACAACTTAAGTCGTAAAAATAACAACGTAAGTCGTCATGTGTGATTAAAATGATAACATTTATTTTCACAAAAAAGAACTTATGTGGAGATATGATGTTATATTGCACACACTTAATGAGTCAAAATCACACCACAATACCAAGGGCTCAATTTCTTAAAATACTACAGTTCTGTCTTAACGACAACAATTATTTTATATATGACGACACCTACTATAACCAAACTTACGGAATGCCCATGGGTAATCCATTATCTCCAACAATAGCTGATATCGTTCTAGATACACTATTAGAACAAGTTACCACGGATCTTGAAAAGGAAGATGTAAATATAAAACTAATTTCAAAATATGTGGACGATTTATTTGCGATTATTAAAAGAAAGGACGAAAAACTAATTTTAAAAACATTTAATAACTACCACAATAAAATAAAATTCACGATAGAAAAAGAAGAAGACAATTGTATCCCATATCTAGATATGAAAATATTTCGGGAAAACAAAATTATAATAACGGATTGGTATTCGAAAACTATTGCCTCAGGTCGTCTTATAAATTATCACTCTACACATCCAAAAAGTCAAAAAATAAATACTGCACTTAATTTAATAACAATGGCTTTAAAATTGAGCGATAACAAATCCAAAAATATTGACAAATTAAGGGACATACTAATAAAAAACAGCTATCCGACATATTTAAAAAATAATTTAATAAAAAAAGCACAAACAGAAAAGGAATTGGGGGAAAACATAAACAACACATCTGGCAACACTAAATATTACAGCCTCCCATACATACCAAAGCTCACAGAAAACCAACAAATTCATGAAATAACAAACGACAACGAAGTAAAATTAGCGCACAGAGCGAGCAAAACAATCAATACTCTATTTACACAAACAAAAACAAAAATAGAAAAAAGTGAGCAAAGTAATCTTGTGTATGAAATCACATGTTTAGGTAATACAAATGAGGAGTGTGGTAAAGTTTACGTGGGTACTACAAAGAGAAGCCTTGGTACCAGAATATCAGAACACGAAACAGACATAAGGAGAAATAAAATAACTACAGCTCTGGCTATACACTGTGTTGAAAAAAAACATTTACCCGATCTCACAAACGTTAAAATATTAGACAAAGAAAAGAGAACAAATAAACGATATACACTGGAAAGTTTGAGAATTCAGGAAAAAGGTACGAATGCCTTAAATACAAAAGACGACAAAAACAACACGAATGCAATTTATACAATCGCAATATTTTAGTTTAGTTCTGCTTCTGTGATACTTAGTTTAATACAATTTAATTATACTGTGATATTTTTATTTTTATTTATATTTTTGCATTTGTTTTGTTTAATTAAATTTATGTTTTATGTTGTGTTTATGTAAAACGAAATGTGTGTTAAATATTCATAATGCAAAACTATTGACAAAAGATTATATGTGAGTAATATTATTCCTGTAGAACTAAGTTATTGTTGTTGCTATTAAACTATTATTTTTCAATTGTGTATTTATTTTGATGTTGCCAGATCTAATAAAATATCCCTGATGATGTTGGGAATCTCCAACGAAACGTCGGAAAAAATTATGAAATAATCTTTTATTTGCATAGAATACATGACCTTAATGAGCCCGATTTAGAATTTTCTAAACAAATCAATAATAAAATAAGGAAAAGGTCGATAAAAACTTAAATATAAAACATATGCATTTTTAATCCTTTTACAGATTGTGATCCTGTGAGGATTTTTTCATGAAAACTATGTATAATACGTAGAAAGTCACTGTTAAGAGGATAGTAAAGAAAAAAGTTTAAAAAAGCATCTACAGAAGCCGCAATTGAAAAAAATAATTGTTTTTGCTCTCCTGAAAAGTTTGGTTTTATAACTTACGCGATTATTCGTGAAAACCACAGAATTATGGTTTCATTGTTGGTAAACAAAGAAATTGTAAATGTCTCATAATCTATTTTGCATAAGTATTCTCTTAAAAAGTCTCTCCCTATTATTCCATCTGTCTCTATTGTCTTCTTTAGTGATGCCTGTTAATTTGCATCTGTTTTCTACATTTAGTGGTTCATCATCAAAAATTGTTTTAGTGCGACATAGTGATATGCCGGCTCCTGTGTCGACAAGAAACGTTAATTCTTTATTTTTGTATTTAGCGATTATGTAATTTGTATTATTATTTGAAACTTTAAATACTTTTAATTTTGGCTGTCCGAAATATCCCTGTATTCCGAGCCTTCCTCGTTTCCCTCGTCTTGTACTACATGTATATTTCTTCTATTGTTATTATTTCCGTAGTTGTTGTTGGTTCTATTGGAATTATTATTTCTATTGTTATTGTTGTCATTCCTGTAGTCTCTATTGTTGTTTCTAGGTGTATTACGGTTGTAATTGTTGTTTGAGTTATTGCTATTTCTAGCGTAGTTGTCAAAGTTCCTGTTGTTTCTGTTACTGTTTGAATTGTAGTTATTATTTCTACTAATTGCGAAATTATTGTTATTCCTAGTGTAGTTGTCAAAATTTCTGTCGTTTCTATTATTGTTTAAATTGTAGTTATTATCATTTCTATTGTTTGGAAAACTATGGTTCCTATTATGATGGAAATTACTATTGCTGTTATCATTATTATTACGCTGTTGTTTTTGTATGTACAGCATCGAGTTAGTAGTCAGCTTATTTTCGTTTTCCAGTTCTAGTGCAAGTTCAACTGCGTCTTGCAAGGTCTTCGGACGAGTTGCAAAAATGGCCGTCTTTAAATTGTCATTGATACCTCTTTTAAAAGTATATAGAGAAAGCTTTGAGTTTAATTTGATAATAACATTTTTCTCTGCTTCTGTGGCGTCATTATCAAGTTCTTCTACTCCTAACTTGTTCAGGTTGTCTATATTTAAAATGCTTGGTCTTAGTTTGGCAGGAATGTGCAATGTAGTGTAGGATGTGGAAGTGGCAGGAATAGTCTAAAATTTTCTTTGCCAGCCTGGAAGGATCTACAAAAATTAAGTGGTCCGAGTTGGCAGGATCGTTAGTTTGTTATGGTCCGAGTGCAGGATCGCCATGTAGTGCTGGAAGTGTAAATGTATTATCCATATAGCCCTTATTTATTCTTAATAGCTGTTAGGGTACCAGCTGATTTCCAAGGCGTTCAAAAGAACTGCCGAATTTGTTTTGAGGCTCTTAATTAAAACACAAGGCAGGTTGTTGCCAAATTAGTGTGGTAATTACAAGTCTGGTTTTATTTTGAATTTACAAGCGCTTATATACTATACATGAATTTTTAACTTAGCCGTTCTAACTTATTTTAATTATTTACATTATTCTGTTTGTCTTTGTCTGTCATATGGAGATATCAATAAATTGTAATAATAATAAAACTCTCATAACTATTCTCGCCAATCAGAATGTTGGAAGTTGGAATGCACTCAATTCTCACTCAATGTAGTGTCATTCACTCACATTCTGATTGTCGTCATTTGTCTATACCGTTTTTCGATATTTTAAAATACCCTACTCTATATAGGTTGGAAAGTATTGATTGAGAGTAGTTTAAGGGTATGCGGTGGCGACTTATGAGGTACACTACACTGGATGCAACTCGATCATCAGACTACCGACGTGCAGCTAGAAATCTCAAAAGGCCAGTAATCTCTAAACCACCTTTAAGAAACTTTAATGGAAGTTGGACAAGAAATGATACAGAAAAAGGAAATATATTTGTTAATCATTTGAAAAACGTATTTACCCCTCATACATCGCACAATATTGCTGTCGAGTTACCACCTGTTGATGTTAGAGCAGCTGTTCCCCTATGATTCGAGATAATAAATATCGAAAAGGCTATTTGTGATTTAAACCCCAAGAAAGCTCATGGTTTTGACAAGATCAGTCACAAAATGCCTTTTGAACTACCTTGCATAGCAAAGAAAATTATTCTTTTTATTTTTAATGCTATTTTACGCCTTGAATACTACCCTCAAGAACGGACAGTTTAATTAGTTACCATGATACCTTAACCAGGAAAAGATCACACAAAAGTTGAGTCATATAGGCCTATAAGTTTATTATCTAATATATAAAAGCTGTTTGAGAAACTCTTAGTGTCAAAATTAATCCCAATTTAAAATAGATGTATTCC
Source organism: Pollenia amentaria (assembly GCA_943735925.1). Classification (NCBI taxonomy): domain Eukaryota; kingdom Metazoa; phylum Arthropoda; class Insecta; order Diptera; family Polleniidae; genus Pollenia; species Pollenia amentaria. The sequence continues at coordinate 134,342,583 of OX031006.1, forward strand.
TAACCATCCGTTCGGTTTTAGAAAAGAACACAGCACAATTAAACAAACCCATCGGATGGTAAACGCCATAAGAAAGGCCTTTGTAGAAAAAATATTGTTCCGCTCTCTTCATCGATGTGTCTCAAGCATTTGATAAAGTCTGGCACGAGGGCTTATTACATAAATTGAAGCTAAACTTACCAGTAAACACACACAAGCTGTTAGTAAGCTACTTAGTCGGTCGTAAATTCATTATTAAAGATGGCGACTTTTTAAGATCTCCTCAGCCAATTGCCGCTGGAGTCCCACAAGGCAGCATCCTGGGTCCACTGTTATACCTTATATATACTTCGGACATGCCAACTAACAACTACATCCAAACTTCAACTTTTGCGGACGATACAGTGTGCATGAAAACCATCCTGAAGCATCTCGTTACTAACAGGAGCATATATTTCAACTAGAAATATGTTTTAAGCAATGGAGGATAATAGTTAACGAGCAAAAATGCGTACATATAACATTCACCTTGCGTCGGGATTTATGCCCCCCCTTCCCCCCTATTACAACCAATAATCAAATAATACCTCAGCATTCGCATGTAAAATATCTCGGTATACATCTTCATCGCCGTTTAACGTGGAAATAACATATAGATGCAAAATTAACTCAAATTAAACTAAAAGCCATTCAAATTCATTGGCTTAGTGGAAGAAATTCTGTCCTTAGTCTCGATTGCAAACTTCTACTTTCCAACTCTATCTTAAAGCAAATTTGGTGCTACGGTATTCAGTTATGGGACACTGCCTCGGCTTCTAACATCGAAAAAAGTCAAAGACGCCAAAATGAACTTCTTCGAATAATCACAGCCGCCCCCTGGTATGTTAAAAACTCGAATATCCACAAGGATATAAACGTGCCATTGGCAAAAACTATGATTAAAAAATACGCAGTAAAATATTTAAAAAGCCTTGAACTACACCCAAATCCACTAGCTCGAAATATCTTAAATGATGGCGGCCTCACTCGCTTAAGAAGAAGAGACACTGCAGCACCCACCCAATCAGAAGAGCGATAAACACCTTAATACATGAACAGAAACCGTGATAAGAAAAAAATTTTTGTGGGGCACTAAATTGGCTTTAAGATAGAGTTGTAAAGTAGAAGTTTGCAATCGAGACTAAGAACAGAATTTCTTCCAATGAGCCAATTAATTTGAATTGATTTTAGTTTCATTTGAGTTAATTTTGCTTCTATGTGCCATTTCCACGTTAAACGCCGATCTAGATGTATACCGAGATATTTTACATGCGAGTGTTGGGGTATTATTTGATTATTGATTTTAATATGGGGGCATGTTTCCCGACGCAATGTTAATGTTATATGTGCGCATTTTTGCTCATTGATCTTTATCCTCCATTGTTTTAACCACCTTTCCAGTTCAAATATGTGATCCTGTAAGAAACGAGATGCTTCTTGACAGTTTTCATGTACGCTTAGGAAAGCTGTGTCATCCGCAAATGTTGAGGTTTGTGTGTAGCTGTTTGTTGGCATGTCCGAAGTATAAATTAAGTACAATAGAGGGCCCAGGATACTGCCTTGTGGGACTATAGCGTTAACTGGCTGAGGAGAACTTAAAAAATCGCCTTCTTTTATAATAAATTGCCGACCGACTAAGTAGCTTTCTAACAGCTTGTGTATGTTTGCTGGTAAGTTTTGCTGCAATTTCAGTAGTAAACCTTCATGCCAGACTTTATCAAAAGCTTGAGACACATCGATGAAGAGTGCTGAGCAACATTTTTTTTCTTCAAAGGCTTTTCTTATTACATTTACTATTCGATGAGTTTGTTCAATTGTGCTGTGCTTTCTTCTAAGCCCGAATTGATGATTAGGAATACATCTATTTTCATTTAAAATCGGCGTTAATTTTGCCACTAGTAGTTTCTCAAATAGCTTTGAAATATTAGATAATAAGCTAATAGGCCTGTATGACTCAACTTTTGTGTGATCCTTTCCTGGCTTTGGTATCATGGTTACTAAGGAAACCTTCCATTCCTGAGGGTAGTATTGAAGGCGTAAAATAGCATTAAATATAAAAAGAATAATTTTCTTCGCTATACTTGGTAGCTTCAAAAGCATTTTATTACTGATCTTATCAATACCGGGTGCCTTCTTGGTGTTTAAATCCCGAATAGCCTTTTCGATTTCTTTAAACTCGAATCTTAGGGGAATATCTGCTCTAACATTTACAGGCGGTAACTCGACTGCTATATCGTGAAATATATTATGGTTAAATACATTTTTCAGATGATTAGCAAACAGATTTCCTTTTTCAATATCATTTCTTGCCCAGCTTCCATTCAAGTTTCTCAATGGTGGCTTAGATATAACTGGTCTATTGAGGCTTCTAGCTGCACGCCATAATGAGTAGTCTGATTGTGGAGTTGCATCAAGTCCCTTAAGATATTTTTCCAGGGAGGCCGTTTTCTGAGACTGCAGTAACTTTCTCAGCCTTTTTGTGCACTCTTTTAATAAAGTCTTAAGTTGGGGGGATCTGTGCAATTGCCACTCTCTACGAACTCTCCTTTTTTCAGTCAATAGACGCTCGACATCTGTAGAATATATGATTTTGTTTTTGGTTTTTTTGAGGGTTATGCTGGAATGTTGAACAGCTAGTTTGAGATAAGTGTCAAAATTAACAATAGCGAGATCCACGTTCTCTGGTGTGCTAAGCGGAATATTTTCTGTGCAATGGGCACTAAGATATTTTTTATATTTTAACCAATTTATTTGTGAGGCTGATGTCGATAAGTAACCAGACGGAGATACGATTCTATTTGGATTCATTATAGTAACAATTGTAGGTGTGTGATCGGAAGATAATTCTAGGGACGCTTCCACATGAATCGTGTCTATGGGGATGTTATTAACCACGCCAAAATCTATGACATCTGGAACTTTTTGCTGATCAGTAGGCCAATATGTTGGTTGTCCGCTCGCGACCACATTTAGGTCCATTTTACAAATTGTGTTAAACAAAACACGACCCTTAGGTGTAATAAGTCGTGACCCCCAGAAAGTGTGTTTAGCGTTATAATCACCAGCAGCCAGGAAGCAGGGTTCTAATGATTTGAAGTATTTATTATATTGGCTTTCTGATATTGAAAATCTAGGTGGGGAGTATAAAGATGAAATTACTAGGTTTCGAGATAATTCCTCAACGCAAATGCTCGTTGCTTGGAGATAATCTTCACGATGATCACACATTAAGTAGTGTTTTACTCGGTTTTTTATCAAAATAGCAGAACCTCCATAAGCTCTACCTCGAGGGTCCTTGGTATCATATAATATATAACCATTGACTTTAAACGTGTTTCTTGAGGTCAGATGAGTTTCAGAAACGATCATAACATCAATTTGTTTATTTTTAAGGAAGTATTCTATTTAATTTTTATGTTGGCGGATGCCGTTTGCGTTGCAAAAGCAAATTTTTAAGCAGTTCATGGCTTGTTAAGTACAGCTTGCAATAACATCGATTGCATTCTTAACATTTCCTGCATCATATTACCCATTGTGTTTGTAAAGTTATTTACTGTCTGTACTAATGTTTCCATGGTTTTCTCTAAACGACTTAAATTAGAAACTGGAGTTTCATCATTATTTGGCAACTCACCCTGCATTGGCATATGATTTGATTTTAAGACGTTAGCGTAGGATGTTCTGTTATTACTAGGCTGCGGTACCTGAAATTCATTAATGTAAGCTTGATTTGTTGCCTGCATTTGAGGGGGATTAGGTTTCGGTCCAACCGAGCGCTTGACGATAGAGTATACAGGGCATCCTCTATAGTTGGCAGTGTGATTACCACCACAGTTGCTACATTTTTTACATTGGGGTCGTTTTTAGACTTATCGCAGAGAGCTGTACCATGTAATTCTCCACATACGACGCAAACAGGGGTTAGATGACAGTATGCCTTAGTGTGACCAAATTCTTGGCAGTTTAAACATTGAACGGGACCATTCCTTTTGTGCGGCTCCTCTATTGTTATTTTTCTATACAGGATATATTTCAGATTGTAAATGGGGTGCGTTTCGTTCTTTTTAAGCTTAATGTCGCCGGGTTCTAACTCCACTCTAAATAGTGGCTGGCGATTTTTTCTCTATTTTTAATGTTTATTACATTTTTTATTTTGAAGCCCTTCTCTTCTAAAAACGTTTTTATCTCACCTGGGTCCACGCATGAGTCAATGCCCTTAATCACTACCTGAAGACCTTTACTGCTCTTCAGTTGATATGTATAAAAATTCTTATTAAGTGCTTCAAATTTTGTTATTACCTTACGAAAATCATCTTCACGATTAACTTGTATTTTTGTCTCATTAATACTACCCCGTTTTATTGCAGCTACATAAAAAGAATTTTCACCTATTACCGAGATCAAATCCTTTATTAATTCATTTGAGTTTTGGTCTCTAAGATATATCGGCGGTGGCTTAGAAGTTTTGATAACGTTTTGTGCTTCCGGGGATTCCTCATCCAGAATTGCAAATCGATTTTGTGAACTTGTTTTATCAGCTGTACCATCTTTTAAGACCGAACAACTGCTGAAGCCAACTCAATAATTATAACACGTACATTTCTTTAAAGAATAACTTTTATTTTTGCTCGAAAAAATAAAAATAAAAAAATAACTGTTATTTTTGTTCAAAAAAATAAAAATCATAAAATAACTGTTATTTTTGATCGAAAAAATAAAAATCATAAAATAACTGTTATTTTTGATCGAAAAAATTAAAATCAAAAAATTACTGTTATGTTTGTTCAAAAAATAACTGTTATTATCTGACTTTTATGAAAAAAGGAATAACTGTTACGGTCAGTGGTTGTAAAAGCTAGTCCATTGAGAACAAAACGGATTCTTAAAAGTATACCAACTCCGAGCGATGCAAAACAATTCACAAATGAGGAGGCATTAGCATTATTTCTGGATTTGAAATTAACAAAACAGCAATATATCCAGCATATCAATCTGTATCCAGCATATCATCACATAACAGCTGCTTAAATGGACTGTTTGCCATTAAAGGACACTATTACAATCACATCAATTTCGGCAGAGGCACAACTACAATCTACTTGATCACACAGCCGAACGCTTGCTATAATCAATAAAAGAAAATGAGTTAAAGCAATATTGAAACACAAAGTTAATTCGTTTTTGTAAATGGGGATGTGATGGTTCTTCCGGACAAAAACAATACAAGCAAGTAGTATGTGAAAATATTTCGGACTCAGATATGTTCATGGTATCATTTGTACTATTGCGATTAAAAAAGTTTTGGAAGATTGAGAGCCTTCGACTAGCACAACGCAAACAAAGGATATTTGGAAAAATGAGACACCATATTCTACGAAATACTGCAGGCCTATCAAATTTGAATGCAAAAGAGAAACTCATGATGCCATTAACAAAGAAGTTGGTGATATCAAGGCCCAAATTGCAACACTAAAGCATTTACAATTAGATTTAGATGGGCAGCGAATTGAAGTTAGCTACCAATCAGTGCTAACAATGATAGATAGAAAAGTAGGCCAGGCTTCGACTAACACGAAGGCTGCATCCAGCTGCATCATATGCCATGCAACATCAAGCCAATTAAACAAAAAAAATCATTAGATAATACTGATGCATATGAACTTGGATTATCACCACTACATGCAGGAATACGACTTATGGAACATATACTAAAAATCAGTAATGATTTGGGTTGCGGATCTTCAGGATCAATAAGAAACAACGAAACCAACAAGGAGTTAAGAAGTTCAAAAAGGAAACATGTTCAAGATGAATATCGCAAATTTGGGTTGATTATAGGTGTTGATTTTAACCTCATTTTTAGATTTAAAATAATCCTATAACTACTTGCGTGCAATGAAGAAATTTACTCTCGAAAATTTGGAGATTTTGCTAAGGCAACTGTAAAAATATATATATATATATATATATATAACCAAGAACCCATGGAGAAATATGTCTGCTACAGTTCACAAAATCCTTTATCATGGAGAAGATGTCATTAAATATCAGTTGGTGCCACTTGGAGATTTATCAGAGGTAGCTCAGGAAAAAAGGAATAAGGATTACTGATTTTATAGAGAGCACAATACTAGAAAAATTTTACGAAATTCCACAAATGAAGATCTATTTAATATATTATTGGCAACGTCAGATCCGTTCATCTCCAATATTAGAAATCAATGGAAAGTGGAACATCGGGATTTGGATGAAAAGTCAAAAAACTACTAAAGAACAAAAATAACACAGAACAGAATATGAAATATTTGCAATCAATCTTTCAATTAAATAAACAATAATTGTACTAGTAAAAAATAATAATAAACAAAACCTCACATTGTTAAAAAAAAGCCATTAAAATATATAGCTGCGTTTATATTTAAAGGGTTTTTTTATCCACATATGTATGAAATGTTTTAATAAATAAGAAATATTCAAAAAATAAATACCAATATTTTCGTATCAAAACTTAAAAAAAAACTGAATTTATTTTGCTAATATTAACAAATTTTACAGCAAAAAATAATAGATTCTTCTGTAGTAATAGCAAGATTTTAGATAATATTTCTAAAGTTTTTTTAAGTATTAAAAGATTTTGTTTGTTGTGCTTAATTCCCTTTATTTAATAATTGATAAAAATAAGTATTGATTTAAGAGTAGTTTAAGGGTATGCGGTGGCGACTTATAAGGTACACTACACTGGATGCAACTCGACCATCAGACAACTAATTATGGCGTGCAGCTAAAAATCTCAAAAGGCCAGTTATCTCTAAACCACCTTTAAGAAACTTTAATGGAAGTTTGACAAGAAATGATACAGAAAAAGGAAATATATTTGTTAATCATTTGAAAAACGTATTTACTCCTCATACATCACACAATATTGCTGTGGAGTTACCACCTGTTGATGTTAGAGCAGCTGTTCCCCTAAGATTCGAGATAATAAATATCGAAAGGGCTATTTGTGATTTAAACCCCAAGAAAGCTCCTGGTTTTGACAAGATCAGTCACAAAATGCTTTTGGAACTACCTTGCATAGCAAAGAAAATTATTATTTTTATTTTAAATGCTATTTTACGCCTTGAATACTACCCTCAAGAACGGAAAGTTTCCTTAGTTACCATGATACCTTAACCAGGAAAAGATCACATAAAAGTTGAGTCATATAGGCCTATAAGTTTATTATCTAATATATAAAAGCTGTTTGAGAAACTCTTAGTGTCAAAATTAATCCCAATTTTAAATTAAAATAGATGTATTCCTAGCCATCCGTTCGGTTTTAGAAAAGAACACACCACAATTAAACAAACCCATCGGATAGTAAACGCCATAAGAAAGGCCTTTGTAGAAAAAAATATTGTTCCGCTCTCTTCATCGATGTGTCTCAAGCATTTGATAAAGTCTGGCACGAGGGCTTATTACATAAATTGAAGCCAAACTTACCAGTAAACACACACAAGCTGTTAGAAAGCTACTTAGTCGGTCGTAAATTCATTATTAAAGAAGGCGACTTTTTAAGATCTCCTCAGCCAATTGCCGCAGGAGTCCCACAAGGCAGCATCCTGGGTCCACTATTATACCTTATATATACTTCGGACATGCCAACTAACAACTACATCCAAACTTCAACTTTTGCGGACGATACAGTGTGCATGAAAACCATCATGAAGCATCTCGTTACTAACAGGAGCATATATTTTAACTAGAAATATGTTTTAAGCAATGGAGGATAATAGTTAACGAGCAAAAATGCGTACATATAACATTCACCTTGCGTCGGGATTCATGCCCCCCCTATTACAACCAATAATCAAATAACTAGTATGTGCCAGCGGTCGACCCAATCGACCGCAATCTAGAAATACCTTTTTTGTATCTTTATGTCTAATTTTAACCATTTAAGCGTCTGGGTTTAAACTTATTTATACATATGTATATATTTATTAAATGTTGAAATACATACATATCGCATTCGATTATAAAGAGGGTATATATATTTAAAAATGTTCAGTAAAAGCAAAACAATTTTGAATTTAATATTAAAGGAATGAAAAGAACAATCCGTTTCATAAACAAAAAGTAGACTAAATTGCACGATATTTTCACATCGGGTAGATATGATCATTTATTAGTGTCGATTTTTTTCAAAAGTGAAAAATTGTAATTATTTCCCTTTTTATGATTAAGTGCGATATATTTTAAAAAGTTGACATAAATTTAAATTTAGGTTAAAAAAATATAAGTATATAACATAAGTTCCCTAATCTTAATGTTTATAACAAAGCCTTTTATATAGTTTTTATCTATATTTATTTTGTTAATAAATTATGTTGTAATAACCTCTCTGAAGACTATATTTTTTGTAAATACACGATTATCATGTAATAAATGACCCTGATCATTTGTGTCTGTTATAGTGAATCGTAGTCCATCAAACGATCGCACTTGACTGGCAGCAACATATAATTGTCCGTGTGAAAATTCGGGTTGCCTCAATAAAATGCCAACTTTTTTAAATGTTTGACCTTGGGACTTGTTAATGGTCATAGCAAAAGCGAGGATGACAGGAAACTGGGTACGTTGAAAATTAAAAGGTAAGTGTTCCAGAATATCCTAAATGAATTCGAGGAATTAAAATTCTTGTGTCGTGCGCAACACCAGTCAAAACTTCACAATCTAAACAGTTGTTGTACAAACGTTTCACGCGTAATCGGGTACCATTTACCAGTCCTTGCTTAGTATTGAAATTACGGATAAGTAATACAATTCTCTTTAAGGACTAATTTATGCGGCGGTAAACCACTAACATTTAAGGAATTCAAATATTCAACAGGGTAATTATTTTGTTCGCGTATGTCATCACAAACTATTTTATCACAACTTAAATATGTTTTTTCCTCTCCTGGAATAAGCTTCAGTATTTCAATATTAACTTGGGAACAGTCTTCATTTTTTGGTGCTAATATTACAGATTTAAAAATTTCTGAGTTATGAATGTTGCTGGGAATATCGCCAAATATATCTTCTATGATATTAGCTGGATTTGCTATTAGACTTCTTGGAATTTCAATAACATTTTCACCAATTTGTGTTAAAGTTTTTGTATCGCCATTACCCAGAGATTTAAGAAATTGAACAAATTCAATTTCATGAGGTAGAGCTCTCATGTTCTCTGTCAATGTTACTTTGTGAAACATAGCAAATGCAGACCATGAAGTAATACAATTTTCAATTAGAGAAACTCGTGATCCATGAGGAACTACCGGTAGAATTTGCCTAAAATCGCCGCACAAAAGAATTGTTTTGCCACCAAACAATTTGTTTCTATTTTCACTCAAACTTAAATCTCTTAATAATCTATCAATTACTTTTAATGCATGTAGTGGGCACATTGAAATTTCATCGATCATTATTAATGAAGCTGAATTAATAAAATAGCCTTGATCACTATTAACAGTAATGCTTGAAACAGAATTTTCCAAAATTGGAATAGGCAACTTAAAAATATTATGTAAAGTTCTGCCTCCAATCAAAAGAGTGGATGCTATACCACTAAACGCAGTTGGAATGCACCTAAGATTTAGCGAATTCATTTTGTGTATAATAGCTGTTTGAATAAATGTTTTTCCACAGCCCGCGTCAGCTATTAAGCAAAAAACATTGCTATCTGTATCATGAGGGAGTACTTCACGTAAAACCAAATCTATAACGTAGCGTTGTTCTTCATTCGCGCTCTCATACATTTCATTAAAACAACTGTGCTCTTCGACTGAATCGAACAAATCAGCATCTGTTTGTTCAGTTTAAATTTCGGGGCTAGGAAGACCAATTTTTTGACATGAAAGATTATGGGACATAAGAATTTCTTCTATTTCCAAAAGACTTCGGTTAAAAGAAATATTTTCAGTGTTATCTCTTATAAAATCTTCACTCATGTCTATTTTAAATTCGTTCCATAATTCTAATGCATTCGTTGGTAGATTTAAACTACAAATGAATGCAAATAATTGTCGTAATTACCGTGGAGATCGGGTGTCTTTTGCTTCATTTAGGCATTCGCGCCATTTGATTTCATTTGACGCAATGCCACGTGCATGACATGCTTCTAAAAATGTAGGATAAAGAATATTATTATACGTTCTCAAATTTTTAAAAGATGTTGGTCCATAGACATGAAACAAAAGTAACCGCAAATGATACAGCTCGATATCTTTTGGGGAAACAACATACAGTCGTGCTATAACTTTTTCTCCTCCGCGTTTTCTTCTGGTCCATTCTTTTTCTCGATTATTCCATACATAGTGTTGTGGTATTTCAGAATATAAAAATTCATTTGCCGAGCTATCATTATTATTCAAGTGAAATAGAGCAATTAATTTTGTTCTTTTCGGATTTTCGACAGCATTGCGTTCAAACCCTTCTCTAAAATAAACTTGCTTTCGTTGGGGCAAATGACAATCTAGACGAATAATCACATAAGATTGGAAATGCATTGGGAACTCAAATATGAGCCAAATAGCTGCTGTTGAGCCAACAAAACGACCACTTAAAAAGCTTCGAATCTCATCTATTTTCATTTCACTATTTTCTTGATTATATTCTTTTCCAAGCTCTATTGTTGCACAATCATAGCCTTTGTAAACGTATTTGTAAAGATACTTAACACTCTTAACAGTTGTACACACTTCTACATTTATATGGCAATTAAATTTAGCTAAAAGGTATGGATTATAGGGTACGACGAATCGATTATCAAGAGAAGTTCCACGAACATCAACTGAAGTTCCATTATCCCGTCGTCTATAAACAGGATATCCATTCACATCATTATTGGTACATTGACTGAACTCTTTTGGAAATTTTTTTGTGCACTTTCCATCTTTCATGCACACAGAACTCTGATTGAGTGCACCACACGGTCCATGTATCATATGCTTTTTTACCAATTCATGTAGCTTTGAATGAGTGTGGATATCAGGAATTTCTGCACAAACAGTTCTGTCAATGTCAGCAACTTCCTTAATTTTATCATCAGTATGTAACGTTATTAAAATATGTGCATGCGGAAGACCACGTTTTTGAAACTCAATAGTATAAATAATTGCTTCTGCGGTACCGAAAATTTTTTTTATAAATTATTTCGATTAGTTCTTTAAGCTTACATTTAAATACCCGCATAATAATGTCTGGTCGAAAGTTAGCTTGACATCCATCAAGAGTTTCAGTGATTTCCGTCCAACGCCGATTGCACTGAAACATATTACGCGGTGCGCCGATGAAAGATGACGGCAATATTATTTTACGTCCAACTGAATGAATACTATTGGTCCTATTTGGATGCTGATGCAAAAAATCTGTCAAGTTGTTGTACACCTCAGGTACGTAGCGTGCTTTGATTTTGTCGAATAAAATGTAATCTTGTCTCTTCGATTCGAACATACATATCGACTACCCACTGCAGGAATAACTTTTGGGAACAATGTAAAAGACTGAACTCATCATATTTTATTCCGTGGTGCCGCAGACGAAGTAGAAGACGTGCTGTGTCTCATGTTTATGTGCCAACCAGTGTCAGTGTAGAAAATATAATCATATTTCGTTCAAACGGCGGTTCCCCATCGTTTGTTCTAAAAATTGCGGCTACATCAGTATAAACGGCATCATTAAAACGGCGAAAATCTGAATTCTGATTAACCTTAATAACCATTGAAACATTTACAGCCATATTTTCAGGTCGTTTGCAATATTCCGCCATGGATCTAAATGAGCGAACAAAAGCATTCACACGATTTAATTCATCGGCTAGTTCACGCATTAAATTCTCATTACATCTACTATTTACTGATACGCCCATTCTATACTGATTTGCAGTTTAAACATCATAAAAGTAAAGTTGGGCGTACGTTGCTGGCCGGCCATCATCCGTATTCAATGAGCCAGCTCGGTGATACAATACATCATGTATTTTAGAATGATAGACACCATTTAAAACAGTATCGGATATTTTAGCTTCAGAGCTAACCATTGCAAATGATGCATTATAAGATCTAATGTTTTGGAAGTAATTTTTTGAACGATGTTTTACAGAGTTATCAGTTGAAGAAAGTCCTTTCCAAAGATTCTCAAAAAATGTATTTTGAGTATACGGAGGCAAAATAACTTTACTCTTATGGCTACATAATGTGAACGACTGAGTGTCATCTAAAGTTACTTCTGATTTAAAATGCCTTGCAGTACAGAAGGAACATCGCATATTTAACGGGCCGCAGTAAAAAGGCTGAAAATTACGTGGTATTAAATTTAAGGCACACTTAAAGGAATCATCTAAGATATCAATATTATCATTCGCTGTGTTTAGAACTGCATTATTTAGTAATATTCTGGAACGTTTCCTTCGGAGAATATCACTTCCCGTCGTCAAGTTAGCACGGCGAGGCATTTCCAAGAACCTTATTTTTTTTTTTGTATATCACTTTAACACTTTTTCATTTAAATTAAAAAAATATATAATATTTGATATATTAATATGTACTTACAAAATCAATTCTAAAAAACACCCAAAAATTTAAAAAAAAAAACACAATAGCCACCAAATTATTTAAAAAAAAAAATGCAATAAACAAATTCTTTACAATGTAACTATATAAATAATGTAACAATAACATTAAAATTTTTCATATTTTCTTCCAAAAAGAAAACAAAATATTTGAAATTATGTTTCTCTATTTTATTTCTTATTCTCTACTGTTCTTCAATTTAATGCATAGCAGAGAACTCGGCATGTTGTTGTTCTTTTTACTTTTCTTTTTACAAAAACAAAGTATAATGCTTCTGTTATTTGTTTACATTGTTTTTGCTCACACGTATGTGAATTGTTTCAATGTATTAGTACCACTTTCTAACGCATATAACTCGTAAAATACTGAACCGATTTTAACAAAATTTACATTAACAGAATCTACCAAAAAATATCTTTCGATTGATTTATCATTTCTTAAAATACAATATATAGTTTAGGCGTAAAAGGGATCCAAAGAAATCCACTTGCCTATTAATATATATGATGATACCTCAGCATTCGCATGTAAAATATCTAGGTATACATCTTCATCGCCGTTTAACGTGGAAATAACATATAGATGCAAAATTAACTCAAATGAAACTATAAGCCATTCAAATTCATTGGCTTAGTGGTAGAAATTCTGTCCTTAGTCTCGATTGCAAACTTCTACTTTCCAACTCTATCTTAAAGCAAATTTTGTGCTACGGTATTCAGTTATGGGACACTGCCTCGGCATCTAACATCGAAAAAAGTCAAAGACGCCAAAATGAACTTCTTTGAATAATCACAGCCGCCCCCTGGTATGTTAAAAACTCGAATATCCACAAGGATATAAACGTGCCATTGGCAAAAACTATGCTTACAAAATACGCAGTAAAATATTTAAAAAGGCTTGAACTACACCCAAATCCACTAGCTCGAAATATCTTAAATGATGGCGGCCTCACTCGCTTAAGAAGAAGAGACACTGCAGCACTCACCCAATCAGAAGAGCGATAAACACCTTAATATATGAACAGAAACCGTGATAAGAAAAAAATGTTTGTCGGGCATTGGCACGATGTCAATTAAAGTATTAGGATAAGATTCAGTATTTTAATAATTGATAAAAATACTGAAATTTATAGCCTATTTCTGATTTAAGAAAATAAACTGAAGCGAACGAAAGCCACTCGGTCGAATTCGAATCAATTTGGATTTCTTATCGGCACTCACTTTCATTCGCATTAACTTACGTATGTCAATTTTAGTATTATACGTTTTAATAAAATGAAGCAATGCCGTATCATAAATTTACAAAATTCTATTAAAAATTTGTAACAATACTACCAAATTATTCTACAGCTAGTACAACTGTGTGTAATTGTAATCAGATGGATGAAAATGTCACTAAATAAAAAAAAGTTACATAATAAAAAAAGTATTTGTAAATATTTAGTCAATTCACAAGGTATCCTAACATGTCATATTGTCAAAATGTCCTAATATTTCACAATGGTTTAAAAATATTGTTGTTGGTTTGTTAACAAAAAGTGTCTTAAATAAATAGAACGTTGCTTGCTGTGTTTATTGTGCTGTCGTAATTAATCAGAAAAGTCCAGCGCTGAGCGGCTGAGCCGTACAACAATATTTTTAAACCATTGTGAAATATTAGGACATTTTGACAATATGACATGTTAGGATACCTTGTGAATTGACTAATTGTGTTTTCTAACCCCCATATGCTAGGAACACAACTGGGGCGAACGACGAATTTTTGGCCGCGAATATTCGTCGCCAAAATTAAAAGACGTTTGTGTATATGAAAATGCACACAATCAGGGCGACGGCGAAAATTCGCCAGACGCGGCGAACTTTAAATAGATTTAATTCTAATTCATACGTCGGCGAACGACGAACAAATCAGTACCGGGTGGCCATATTGTTTTAAAAAGTTAAGTTTTTTAGTAAATAAAGTTACTTTATACTTCAGAAATTGTAAAATTTTTACCTTATAACATTTTAAATAAAAATAAAAAAAAAATAACTATGTACAAAAAGTATATAAGTTCATTTGTGGTTAATGTTTTATTTGTGAAGAATTTTTTGTTCATATGGTAACACTTATAGTTGTTTATACAAAATATTTTATTTACAGTTTAACCACAAAGCACAATTTAACTTTTTAAACAGAAATTATTATAAAAAAAAAATGGATACAAGTGAAGTTATTATTGAAAATGTGAAACAGTATGAGAAAAGAATATAAAAATGTACAGAAAAAACATGAAATTTGGGAGAAAATAGGTGGATTGGTAAATTTGATGAAAACAGTTGCATAGAATATTTTAACATACAAACATATCTTTTTATCTTAACTTTAATATTTAGGTGATGCATGTAGAAAACGCTGGAAAGGACTCCGGGATACTTATAAAAAGCGTAAAAGAGTGGCGTATCTTGCTTCTGGTAGTGGCGCACCAAGCCCAACAAAAAAATGGAAGTACATGGAGTCGCTTAAATTTTTAGACGACTATAAAGATGCAAGAGCGTAAGTAGGTTTGACAAATATTATGTTTCTGATATAGTAGTACTATTTTATTTAAATAGAACAATTGGAGGAAGTGTTGAAGACAGTGAAGATATCGAATATCTCTTTGATTGCTCGTCTTCCACCGTCCTAAATGAATATGATTGTACAGATGAGAGTACTAGTCAAACAAATGAAATTCGTCTAAAAAAATACACAAAAAAACATGCGGATGCTGAAGTAACCTCAGTTTTTAGGGAAGTTATGAAGGAATGTGCCGAATCGGTTAAAGAACTCGTATCAGCAAGTTCAAATGAAACAAGCCGCGATTCAACAACACTGCTTTTTGAAAGCTTAGACAAAAAACTATTGGAAGCAAATTTGCCACAGTCTGTTGTATCCAGAATTGAATCTAAGGTTGTAAATCTTGTGTATGTGGAAATTGCCCACAACATAAATTAATTTTTTTTCGGTTTAATTTAATTAAATATTTGTTTTTGTTTTGTTTGTTTACATGAGCCTATAACACAAGTATACAGGTTTTGGACTAGAGAAATTAAAAATTGTTTCTTAAGTAGTTTCGGGCGCTTAATTAAAAATGTACTCTGCTTGCTTATATTATTTGCTTATATTTTTTTTTGAATAAAGTAAGACTCAACATTTCGCGACAAAACTAAATTTAACTGTCTGTTTGTAGAACGCGTGTGCAAAAGTGACTCGCTTAACTTACATTTAAAACAAAAACAAAATTTGTTTTTGCTTTAACTGCCTATTTCACTAAATGCGAACGAACGTTTTCTTTCGCACAACTACATATATGTAAAACAAAAACAAATTCTCAAAAATTTGTTTTTGTTTCATATGTATTTGTGCGAAAGAAAGCGTTCTTTCGACATAGTGAAATTGGCAGTAACTGCCACCTGTTTTACATGTAGTTGTGCGAAAGAAAGCGTTCGTTCGCATTTAGTGAAATAGGCAGTTAAAGCAAAACCAAATTTTGTTTTTGTTTTAAATGTAAGTTAAGCGAGTCACTTTTGAGCTCGCGTTCTACAAACAGACAGTAAGTTATGCTAAGACTGTTTAATAAACTGTGCAGTAGTTTTAAAGACATACATTTTTGGTTTGTTAAAAAAATTATTTTTAGCAAAATTGTAAATTTTTGTTTTTCAAAAAATCATGAATAATTTTAATACATACATTTGTTAATGTTAGTAAAATGAAAAGACCTATTTTAATTATATATTTGTTTATTTTGTTTGGAACATATCTTTTTATTCATGAAGAAAAAAATTAATAGCAAATGAATTTAAATTTTTCATGATCTTTAAACCCACTGCACAGATTATAAAACAGTCTTAGCATAACTTAAATTTAGTTTTATCGCGGAAGTTTGAGCCCCAAATTTCTCCTACCCAAAAGTTAACAAAAAATTTTAAACTTGTGAAATGGTATATGTATATTTTTATTGAATTTTGTTGTTTTTGTTTATAGAAACTTATGTATGTTTTTTTTATTAAATAAATGAAATTGAATTGAAAAAAAATTAGTACATATATTATTTATGTTTGAAATAAGTGTTCTGCTAACTCATCTCTTACAGTAAAAGCATTTGTTGATGAGCGGTTGGCGTGAGATATGCGAACAGAAGACTGGCATTCAGATGACTGCCTCCATATTCCGGGAATAATAACTCCATTTTCATCACGGTCAACCAAACTTTCCTCAAAATATACGCTGCTTTTATCTAGCATCAAGTAATTGTGAAGAACAATAGTCGCTAAAACTATTTTATCCACGTTTTTAGGCGAGGCTTGAATATTTGTATGTAAAATTCTCCACCTGTTTGTTAAAATGCTAAAAGTGTTTTCAATATATACACGAGCGGCTGATAATTTTTTATTAAAATTTTGTTTTACGGCAGGCAAACTTCGTCCAGGATATGGTCGCATTAAATTATTTTTTAAAGGAAAAGCATTATCTCCCTCAAAGAAATATGGAAACGATTTATCAGTGCCTGGTTATAATGAAATAAAATTTAGTTATTATACTTACACATGTATGTACACTAGGGTTATAACTTTTTGAATTTTTTGCAAAGTAAAACCAAGACATCGCGTTCACTGAACTTGAAGGGGATTTCTTTTAATAACCGACATTTAATATAAAAAAATTATTTATTAATTATTATGTATTGATTAAAAAACAAAATTAAAAAAAATATTAAATACATTTTAGAAATCGCTTTTGGGGCTTATAGTTTTTTCACCAAATTGAAGTAAAAATTATTTTTTACTATCAAAACTATATTGACCGTAAGGTAGACCCTTGGAAGAATGATGTCCAAAAAAGTTATAAGCCTAATGCACATACATATGTATAACACACATATGTTAATAAATATTATCTCTTACCAGGTAGTTTATCATTAGGCGGAATATTTATTTGGTTTCTCAAAATCATCTTTCCAAATGAACTTTTAGCAAAGACTCCACCGTCACTTTGGCTGCCAAATGCTCCAACATTAACAAAAATAAAATTGTAATCTGCGTCACATACCGCCATTAACACAATGCTAAAATTTTTTTATAATTGTAAAAAAGAGAACCACTCTTTTTTGGACAAAATATTTGGACATGTTTGCCATCAACAGCTCCAAGACAATGTGGCATTCCTGTTTTTACGTAAAATCTTTTAACATACAAAATATTATTAGTTTTTCAATACTAGCAATGCTATCTGTCAAACCTGTCAGCAATGTTTTTCCACTCACGCTCATTAGGTTGGGATACATATATCTCATGGAGCTCACTCCAGATTGCATCGCAAGTTTCATAAATAATTTTTCTAACTGTGGATACACCCATTTTGTACGTCCATGCCAAAAGTTGTGTATTGCAGCCATGAGCTAGGTACCTAATAATAGATTTATGTGCATTAATTTTTGTCTTAAGCTAGATGTTTAAGATGCACATACATTAATGTTAAGCCCAATCGTGTCTCCTCATCTATAGGCTTTCTTCTTGAAAACCTTTGCAAGCGTTCTTTAAGCAAAATTAAAAGAGCACTAAACTTTTCCACAGTCATCCTCGTTGCTTTAAAGAAGTGTTCTTTATCATAAGCCTTTAACTTTGCAAAACCAATTTGATGGAATCCTAGTTCATTTCTATTTACGTTTACTGGGCGTACCCACCATCTTCTTCGTAAACGTTTGCGCGCAAGTATAAAAGCTTTCACCATAATAAAGATGATATTCATTATTTTTAATACTTTCACAAAATTTAAAATTCTTTGGTTCATTATTTATTTTTTTCTTTCTTTGTACAAATTTAATTTAATAACTTTATCAGCTGTTTGGTTTTTTCGTCGTAATTGTGTTTCATACGACGAATTTATTCAGCGAATTTTAACTGAAAAATTCGTCGCGTTGGGCGAAATTCGTCGTTCGCCCCAGTTGTGTTCCTAGCAATATTCATAAAAAATATTTTGGATTCATAGCAGGATGTATGAAACACATTTTCTATGAAACATTGTCCAATAAACCTTTTATTAGTCAAAAATATTTTTTATAAATATGGGGGTAAGTCTTTTGTTTCGTTTTTAAAAAAAGTGTTAAAATAACCTTAAACCAATGAAAATAAACCAAAATAAAGATTTGATAAATAAAATATTGTACAAAAATCAAGATGGATTTATCGATGGCCGTTTATTTCTTGAGTGAAACATATAACAATGAAACGGTTCAAGTAAGCCGCAGAGAGCTACGAGATAGGTTCAATGTTCTGGAGCTGCCTACGAACCAGTAAGTACATACGTGCATACATATGTATATATCTTATAATGTCAGTCAAATAATTGTAAAAATTCTCTTTTAATAGGTTTATTGCAAACTTTCGCGTGTCAAAAGATGTTTTCCGTTTTCTTTTGGAAAAACTAAAAAATCAAGATGTTAAGTCCTATAAAAGCACCAATATTAGGATGGACATAAAATTGGCAACATTTTTACGTTTCTTAGCCACTGGGAGCTATCAACAAACAGTAGGCAATGAAATGCTTTCGTCCACATCAACAGCAACGGTATGCCGAATCATTACGGAATGCCTTGGGTTTTTGAAAACCATATAAATATGTGGCGATTGGGTTAAAATGGTTCGTCCCGAAGATGAAAGTGAAAATAAAAGGGACTTTTTTGAATGCACAGGCTTTCCCGGCATAATTGGCTGCATCGATGGGACGCATGTCAGGATAAAATCCGCGGGAGACCATCCCAAACACCTGTACTACAATAGGAAAGGGTATTACAGTATAAATATCATGGCGGTAAGTTATACAAAAATAATATGCTTACATACATACATATGAGTATCTTTTATCCGATATGTGACAACAAAACTTACATAATGTATGTTGATGCCAGACATCCTGGGGCTAATCACGACGCATTTGTATGGGAACAAAGTGTTGTTGAACAAAAATTACGCATTTGAAAATGGGCAAAGAAATACATGAATTCTTGGTAAGATATTCACAATGATTTTATATAGCCATAATAGTATTACTTGTTTCGATAAAAAAAGTACGCGTACTAAAAAAGTTTACAATATTATTCTACATTAATGTTGTGCTTAATGGTGTTTTCAGATTAATGTAGTTTTCTTTAATTTTTCTAGCTGATGGTGGTTCAAACTCAAACCCTACCTCATGACGCCATTCAGAAATCCTGAAAGCGCAGCAGAAAGGATTTACAACACAAAACATGCATGTGCACGCAATGTTGTTGAGCGTTGCTTTGGGGTCCTAAAAAAGAGATTTCGCTCCATAAAAGGTTCTCGAGGACTTCATTACTCTCCCAAGAAGACAACAATTTAAGTGGAAGAAGAAACGAGTACTGAAGTCTTAGATGTAATGGAAAAAGAAGAAATGGGCGCAAAAGCCATAAGGAGAAATATTGCAGTAAACTTGTAAATGTTTAAGTGTTGGTTTTTAAAACACTTTTTAACCTATGAAGGTTTTTTGAAAAATAAACGAAATTGATTCACGCTTTAATACAATACCCTTTTTTGCCAAATAAATGCATTAATATTTTTCAATTGTTCATTTAAAAAGTAGAATAAATTTTATTAATTATATATGTATGTACATACATAAGGACATAAAAAATTTTCTGTAGAGAAATTTAAATTTTATTTATTTTTAGTAATAAAACTTTCTAAAAATTTTTCTATCCTTATTGTTGCTTTCATTATTTCATTTACACCTGATGCTGTTGTTTCAGCGGCATTAGCCATTCTCTTTGCTGCTTCAGCTTGCACCTCAGCAGCATCAGCCATTCTTTTTAAATAATTAGCTTTGCCTGCAGCTGTCGCTGCATTTTTCTCCGCTACTCTTAGCTTTCGGCGGATTAGTGTAATTTGTTCGTCAGCAACTTAAGCCTTTTTTGCTGAATGGTAAATGGGTTGATCTTTGTCACTCAAGCAATTTTCCTTACGTTTTGTCGCAGGAGAATTTTTTTCTTGATTTTTGGATATTTGCTGGGCATTTTGGGGAGACAAGCATTTATTGTTACATTGTTTATTTTGGTGAAAAGTTTCCGGGTTTCTATTTGGTGTAACCACTGCAACAGCTTTACTGCACCTAGCTGATGACTCCACCAAACACTTTACCCCCGGGTGCTACAGCTGAGGATATAAAAAGCGTCTTGTCAATTATAACCTCCAATTCAGTTAAATTGGTATACCGGTATAAGCCGCCACCCGTCTCAAAGGCTGTTTTGGTTTTCTCCAATTTTTTTTTTGTCCGTGGCTTTAAATCTGCCCAGGTCTATAGATAAAATATTCAATAAGTTTCTTCTCTAGCATACAGATAAACGTACTAACCTTTTTCCATTCACCAATCGTATGGGTGGAAGGCCAATGCGCATTTGAATTGTTGCACAGCTTTTCCCCCTCCTCAACTACCGAAAACTTATTACCACCAAAAACGGGAGCTCCTCTGGCTGACTCAGGATTATCTTCCTTAAACTGGACCAGTGATCGCAGTTGCTGCATTGTTGACTTCTTTAGACTGAAATAACAATTGCTAAGTATATACATATGTATATAATTTGAATAGTTTATACTTAACAATTATAATCCATTTGTAATTTTTTTTTTGTTATTTATAAGTAACTAATTTATTAATATTATTTATTTTTATCAAGACAAAAAATTTGTTGCTGAAACAAAACTATAAGTGACTGATTTTGACATTTCATTCTCATTAGCTGCGTTCGAGAACACAAAAGTTTTTACTATTTTTTACTGAACTTTACTGCATTTTACTAAATTGCGTTCGCGTACACAAAATACAGTAAATGAGAACACAAATTGAGAGCGTAAAGTGACAGTTCTTGACTGAGTACTTACAAATTTTTACTGCAGAAATTTTTGCAGTAAAATTTAGTAAAACAAAAAAACATATGTTTCAAAAGGTAAACAAGCAAAAGTAGCAAGCAAAAGGCATACAAATTGTTAAAAAAAGAATAGTTGAAATAAAACTAAAATAAAAATAACAAAATAAATTGATATTAATTAATTAAACTTGTTTGTGAAGAATATATATGGCTAAATACCAACTTTTAAAACTTTGTTTAGTTATGTTAATTTTTTGGAGTTGTAAAAGTGTCAAGTACTCGGGTACTTAGAACAGCCCTTGTTTTTAAAGTTATCAATAGAAAAAAAATATTCGTGTACTATTGATCAAATTTAGCCGGACATAAATTAGCAAATTCAAATAAAATAAAAAACAAACAAATATGAGAGATTACATTAAATAATTTGTTTGTATTTTCCAAAAATATTCGTGTTATAAAAAGTATTTAATCGAGTACCGATAAGAAAACGAGTTAAGTAGTCAAAAGTGTAAACATTTTTCAAACACTTCAATTATTTGTGATCAGCTGTTGCCTTTATTTTACGAATTTTTACAAATTTTGCGTTCGCGTACTTTTTTGAACAACAGCTTTTTGTGAGAGCCAATTTTTATGTTTACTCATTTACTGCATTTTACTGTAAAAGTACTCAAACGCACCTATTGTTGACAATACATTCGTAGCAAAGAAATCGGATTTTATATGAAAACATTTACGTTTTCATTCGAGTAGTAATCAAGTCACTGTTCGCTTAGAAATAATGTAGAGAAATCGAAATCAATGTTATTTCTCATAGAATGCGAATGAAGGTGTTCCTTCTTAAATCAGAAATAGGCTATTATTGTTGGAGGATAAGCTGTTCCTATGCGCATTTTACTAGTTGCTTAGCTCAGATCATCAGGAAACGTTCTCCAAAATAATTTTACAAAAGCCAAAGCTATCAGCAAAAAAGACTACAGAGGGAATGAGAATAACCTACATACACTCAAAAAGTCTTATTTGAAACGATATTAAAGCTTAAACAAAATACCAACAATAAAACAATGAGTTTATCTTTTCTTACATTCCCCACTACAATTAGTTGGAATTCTCCCAACATTAATTGTAGTTGTAAGTTGTTTAAGAAAAAACAATTTAAAAACAAAAACAAATTGCTTTTATTATTTTCGCAAGAAATCAAAATAAAAACAATTTGCCAGTTTTTTATTATCAAAGTTGTTTTTGGGAATACAATTATTTATTAAAAGATTTTGCTTGTTGTGCTTAATTCCTTTTTTTTAATAATTGATAAAAAAAAATACTAAAATGTATTGTTGGAGGAAAAGCTGTTCCTATGCGCATTTCACTGAGTGTATGTAGGTTATTCTCATTCCCTCTGAAGTCTTGTTTACTGATTTAACTTTTCTAAAATTATTTGGAAAAACGTTTCCTGATGATCTGGCCTAAGCAACCTGTAAAATGCGCATAGGAACAGCTTATCCAAGTTTAAGAATCTATCTGTCGATTGAACAAAATTTCACTAAAATATCTCCTTCGGTTCAAAAGTTACAGAATTTTGGCCAATGAAAAACGATTTTCAGCCACTGTGCGCCGTTTTAATTTTCAAAGAAGTAAGGTCCAATGATTTCTCCTGACCAAATTGCACATCAGACTGTCACTTTTAATGGATGCAAATGTGACTGATGAATAATTTGAGGGTTTTCCATTGCCCGGAACCGACTATTCGGTTTATTCACATATTTATTCAAATGAAAGTGTGCCTCGTCACTCATTATGATTTTCTCATGAAAATCGGGGTTGCCATGGGCGATCTGTAATATCATATTGGCATATGTGCGACGGCGTAAATGGTCTTGTGGAAGAAGCTCTTGTGTCAAATGAATCTTAAATGGAAACAAATGCAAATCCTTGTGCAAAATTTGTGGCCAAAGTTGTTCTTTGAAGACCAAGCTCCTGAGCACGGCGTCGAATTGAGGTTGATGGATTGTTTTGAACACTTTCTTGAGCAGCAGTAATGTTTTTAGCTGGTCTTGTAGTACGTTGTAGTCGATGCTTGGGCCTATCACCTACAGACCCTCTTTCTTCGAAATCATTCACTACACGATAAATAGAGCGTTTTGTTGGCACGTTGTTTCTCCCAAAAATTTCAGGTAACTTTCTCATCGTCACAGTAATCAATGATTGATTTTGATAAAATGTTTTAACGATTAAAACACGTTGGTTTATCGAATATTTTTTCATAAATAATTTGCCACTAGTCTACTTCACGACTGCCAAATATGAACTGTCAAGCCTAATGTTTACCAAATTGGCCTCAAAGTAGTATACCTTCCCGGCGGACACCCTGTATTACAGGTGGTACGGGGAAACTTTTTTTGAGCTACGGTCTAACGCACATACATGTATAAGTAGTGGTTTTTGTTATTCTCCCAAAATGTGTTTTTTGTTGAATTGTTTGCAAACACACATGTACACATATGTAATTTATGTTGTAATATACATAAATATAATAATATATAATATAAGAAAATAAAAGTGGGTTTCTTATATATAAATACGGGAACAATTTTTTGTTTATCTTATCGTCCACCGATTTTAATGAAACATATATCGTGTTAAAGGTATTTGCGTATTGATATGCACAATATACATTTTTTTTCTCAATTTTTAGAATTAAAGTGTTAAGAAGCGTTTTAATTTTTTTTGTAAACGCACGTACACACAAAAATTTTTCTGCAAATTCATCCTCATGAGGGTGAGGAAAAAAAATATTTGGAATTTCCTCACTCATGAGGAGTGAGCAAAAACAAAAAATTCATATTTGATTTTTCAGATATGAAATTTTTTTAAAAATTCACGTTAAAGTTCTTCACAAGGAAAAAAAATGCGATTTGCCCAACCATTTCCAACGGGAAAGTCAAGTAGTAAAGAGGCCTTATAGAAGGCCTTATTGCAGACATAAGACAATACAAATACAAATACAAGGTGTGTCATTGGAGAACAACACCTTGCACTTTTGCAAATATTTTAAACACTTCTAGAAGGGCTTCTAAAAATATAGCTTTATCCAAGTTTAATTGTTGTGTCTAATAATACGAAGTGAGTAAATTAATAACTAAACTTGCAACACGTTCTAACATAACTACTAATAAAACGATTGCGACAGGCCTTATCTTAAGGTACGGTCACATATGTCAAATATTACCGCAAATTTTGTTTGACTGTGTTTTTCTAAAATTTGTTTAAAACAATACAAATTTTATTTTCTGGTCACACTACGCACATTTATTTGCCCATTTTTGTTTGTTCAAACAGATATTAAATGGCTTCAAATAAAATATGGGAAAACATTTTTGCCTTGTGTTCACATATAAAAATATTTGCCTGAATATAAATATTTGAACAACTTGTCAAAAAATAATAATAAATAAATAAAATTACATTTTATTGAAACTAAAAATCAACATTTTGATGCAAAAAACGAAACTTTTTTAGTTTTATGTTACAGGAAAGCGAAAACAACGAGGATTAAAAAAATAAATATAGGGATCAGAAAGGAAGCATTTGTAAAGAATTCTGGTAATTTTTGGCTTATGTAGAAGGTTTTTGGTATTAACCTAACAAGTATGTCCCTTGGGTTTTAAGAATACCAAAATTTTTCTGGAATAAACATGTAAGGGTGCTATAAGTATTTGGCTGTGCCGAGAATTAAAATACTCCAGGACGCTTTATATGGAAACTATTACAAATTATAAGCCCCACTATTAGAATTTATCGCGGTTTTAGTCGTATTGAGTTAAATTCCGTGAGAACGCTATATGTATGGATATGAGATCTGTATACATACATACACATGTACTACATATCTGTGGACTTTTGATAAAACAACTTCTCTCGAAATAAGACATTTTTGCAAGATTTTTATATTAAATATAAATTCTTAAGACGGTTCTTTTGGTGTAATCCTTGCAGTTCTACGCCATTTGGTTCAAAATCTACAGTTCTTGGCAAATCAACTTCTTTCCTTATATTTGGGAAAAATATTTGATAAAATATCTTATCTGAAAGAGTTTAAAACTTTTCTAAAATGCAAGAAATAAAATTGTTATATCCTTTTGACAAAACATCTAAATTGTATTTAATATTTTTTTGGATATATACATTTTGTTTTAACAAAACAACTTCTCTTCAAAGAAGTTGTTTTATCAAAACTGAAATTTAGAAAATATGTAACTTGCTTGAGACAAGATAAATTTTTAAATGGTTTATAGAGAAAATTAATTTTGACTAAACGACTTGTGTAATGTAAGTTAATTTTTTTTGTTGAAAACAATTTCGACAAAACATCCTATCTTTTTATTCTTAATTTTTCTGAAAATCTGTTGGCATTAGAATAGAATTATTGATATCTTCACTTCAATCTAGTATTTAAATTTAATACTACACTTTCACCTTTTCACCAAATATTTCAAAATCAAAGTTGTTAGACATTTTAACAGTTTTTTCGTTCTCCTGTAAAATTGTAGTTTTTGAAAGAGGTTGTTTTGTCAAAAGTCCACAGATATGTATGTTAAATAATGAGTCGATTATCACAAAGCTTAATTATTATATTTCTTTTAATAAAAAACTAAGTTGTATCTAGTTTATATTCGAACTATGGTAAATTTTGGACCGATAATCACGAAATTTGGTTAACTAATTTCCGGTCTTATGAAACCAAACTATACCATATTTCACCACTTAAGCATTACTCGTTACTGTTTTGGACCTAATGTTAATTATAGACCGATCTTCACGAAAATTGGTAGTATGATCTAGTTACAAAAATTGAGGTTGTACAAAATTTAATGGCAACCAGTGCATTTCGCTAGCCTTTTATGTTAGTTTTTGTAAAAGAAATATCGATTCTTTCGGAAGGTTGTTTAACATTTGGATTTATAGATCTTTTTCTTCTATACAGATTCTACTGGATTTTAATCCCAAACAGCTTGGAAGAACTGTAACAACTTTGCCACCAAAATTGTTATTTTGGTGCCAAATTTCTGAATCGATATAATAATATCCGTCCGGCTGGCCGTCCATGTTAACCTTATTCGCACAGTACAGGTCGCAATTTTGGAAATAATGTAATTAAATTTGGTGTTTAATTGTCATAAGAAGTAGAATGAATTGGTAAATAATTTCACATTGCCCCCATAAGAACTTCTTTTCGGAAAACTCTTCGTGCCAATAAACCATCTCATTAATTTAGTATTTAAAATTAATTTGCAGCCTTATTCACCTTATAAAGTATTATTGCAATCGGTACATTATTTACCAAAGCTCTAATACAAATACCACTTCTGTAAATAGCTTTTAATGTTATAATCACCTATAAATGTTGGTCTTGACGATAATTCCTATACATAATAGCTAGTATGTCATATCAAAATTTTGTCTAGGTAGGTCCATATAAACCCACTCCCTACAATCACTCCAAGATGAAAAAAATCTCAAAAAGGTGATGATATCGATAAATTGTTCGGCGCAAATAAGTTTCTCATTATATCTCATAATTGTCCATGTGCCCCAAAGTGGGTACACTCTTTAAAATTGTTCTATAAGTACAGATGCGCCATGCTTGAATTATATAATTAGTAACATAGATTCGTATATTATAACCGTATGAAATACATGTTTTATTTACTTAAGAAAAATTTATTTTGTAACATATTGAATAATAGAGATAACACAGGAAATATTTTTACAAAAATGTGCTTTTTTCGTCACTAAAAAATGGTTTAATTTTGTTAATTTTTTAAATTTTTTTTATCTTAAAACTTTTTGTTTGACGCTGTTTGATCTTACAAAATTTTTCTAATAACAAATATTTATTTGCCCAAAAACGAGGAAAATATTTGACACATGCTGGTCACAAAATCAGCTGTTTTTCTGTTTGCCCCTCTAAAATATTTTGTGGTCAGTAGGGAGATCGAACGGTTATTATTCGACCGGTTTTAACCGGTTATTTTAGCTTTGCCCAAGTCGGTTATTTTAAAATGCCCATTTTTCGAATATCGAATAAACCGGTTATTTTGGTATAATAAACCAGTTATTTTTAGTAAAGTGTAATTTATATACATTTTCGCTCTTGTTGTAGATGCACCCGTAATTTAAGTATTTTTTAATTGAACATTGGATATACTTAAACTTTTTATAAAGAATGTCAAAACAAAATGTAAAAAAGGTCAAAAAACATTATAGAAATCGCTTATAAAAGCATGTGTTCTTGTAGAAAAAAACCTAAAACTATTCAAAATAATACAAAAACGTGTGCAGTTAAAAAGTAAATAGTAATTTGTGCAACAGCATTCTAAATATTAAATATATTTTTATATAAAGGTTATCGCTAGGTATTTTTCGAACGCGATTTATGGCGATTTCTTTTCTGAGAAAAATGTTGCATAAATGGTACATGCTCTACACAAAAGAGATAGAGCATGTACCATTTATGCAACATATTTCTCAGAAAAGAAATCGGCATTAAAAACCAAAGATTTGCCTGAAGTGCCCTAAAATGATAAGTTGCAAAGGTTCTTCCATGTCACGACTTAATAATCACCCTTAATTAGTATACATGCTTGACATTATTGTGATCCAAATGAAACTTAACTCCGTTAGAAGTAGCTCTAAGAAGACGATAAATAAAACTTTACTAAAATACGCTGCAAAAAATTAATCATTGGGTGAAATATTAGCCCGTTGTGTTGCCGACGACAAAATGCCCGTTAAGGCACTAAAAACTCTCAAGTAGTTCTAGCATCTTTTCATGCTGAAAACTAAAACATTACGACGGAATCAACGATATGGGAACAATTTCTACCAGTTTTATTTATTAAAACACCAAGAACTATAGAACAAAATTAAAGAAATCAAACAATGTCATGGAATGTTTTAAATTGTAGTCGACGAATTGACAAATATTGTGAACTGAACACAAAATGTTCAGTTCACTATTCGTTTCTATAATGCTGAAACAAAATAATTTGAAATAGATAATCCTGGCTAAGAAGTTTTGTTTGCAACATTTCAAAAATATGGTAGATTTATATAGATAGGTTAACCACAAACAAATTAAAACTCATTCAAAATTTGAGAGAACATTTCAATAACTTTATAAAATTCCTATAACTTATTTGCTTTTGCAAAACGTTTGTCTAGATCAAATATCGTTCAACAGTTTCTAAATTACATTATACAAATATCTTCTTACAAATAAAGTTTAGTAAATCAATAAAAAATTGTTGAAAATTTAGCTAAAGTTTGATCAATTTACTGGTCCCACTTTTCTTGGATTTAATCGTAAAATATTTGTTAGGTCTGATCTAAGTCATATCATGTATTTTGTTGTTTCCTTACCTTTGCAAATTGTTTTGTTTTTTGTGCTTTTAAGTATTCGAATTAAAACCGGTTAACCGGTTATTTAAAAATTGCTTAACCGAAAACCGGTTTTTTTAAAATAGCAACTATTTGTAATATTCGAAACCGGTTATTGAAAAAAGTCGAATAATCGATCTCCCTAGTCGTCAGATTAAGGCAAACAAATATTTGACATTTTTTGTCAAATGTTTGCCGTATGTGACCGTACCTCTAGAATAGAAAAAGAAGGCAGAGTTAAA
This sequence comes from Pollenia amentaria, assembly GCA_943735925.1. Lineage (NCBI taxonomy): Eukaryota > Metazoa > Arthropoda > Insecta > Diptera > Polleniidae > Pollenia > Pollenia amentaria. The sequence continues at coordinate 134,371,775 of OX031006.1, forward strand.
TAAGTAAAAGTTTACTAAAAATTCAATAGTAAATCTTCTTAAAGGCCTAAAAAGTGAATCGCTTGCAAAATTCCCCGCTGGGTAGCACGATTAGCCTGTGTGTATTTTATTTTTTTTTTTAATTATTTTTTGACTGGTTGTTTTTTTTTTTGTAGGCAAATATTTTGGAAATAAAAAAAACTAAGAGAACTGTACATATCGTCATCTTAAATGCAGAATATTGTAACATAAAATTTCATGAGTTTACATGACAAGCAAAAAACGTTGTAAATTGGAAATTAAAAGTAATATAAAATATACTTTATTAGATAATTGATAAGCTCGAGGACACAGTTGTTTTTGAATAAATTTTAATCTTTATTTTTCTTTATATTTTCAATATTTCCCTCCCCATCCTTTGGATGGCATCTTCAGGAATCTTAAAAAAAATATATACAGAAACATACATTTTTGAGAAACCCTGTAACACTAATAACTTATGTGCAGAAAAATTATATAACAGTAATAACAAAAACAAAAAGAAAACAAACTCTCTATAAAATACGAGTAACAATAAGAAAACCCAAAACGACTATCCTCGTTCACATGTTAGATTGTACTGTTGATCCTGTCTCTTTTTATTTATAATGTGCCTAAAAGCTCAGTTATACGAACGTTGCTGTACCGTATCTGTACTGTATCAATCAGCTGTTCGCTTTTTGGTATATGAAAAGCAATGCAATAGCTTACCGAAATGTAATGTACCGTAGTTGTAACGTTGCATTCTGTATAAAATATAATTTCATACCGTTGTTACGTGACATTTGTAAAACAGTGATGGGTTGATTCTATGTTAAATTGAATGCGGGTATTTTCCCTCTTTTTTTGGTACTTTTTTCAGTATATCTATGGACTTTCGACAAAGCTAGTTACAATACAACATATTTCCATATACATATATAAATATACATATGCAAAACAAACAAATGCATATGCACATACAATATAAATGAGAAATATATAAAAGGCTTTAAATGGTTACAAAACATTGTTTTGTCTATGCACATTTACAAAATAATACATGTAAATGTGTATGTATATGGGAATTTCGTGGGGTCACGAACGTACGTTCGCACTCCTTTGATGTACAAATAATATAGAATACAAAACTTTTCCTAGCATTTTTTTTGCTATTCAATAGCATTTTGGTAGCTCTTTATTTAGTGCAAAAGATGGATTTCATCGAGTTTAAGTTTTCATAATCAGAGTTACAAAACATGTTATCACGAACGTGGGCAAATTAGAAGTCAACTTTGGCTGACAGTAGTGAAAAGTAAAAAATCTGCGAAATGGAACGGAATATTCAAACGTGCTTAATTTATTTTAAAAGCGTATTATTGTAGGCCTCTATCTATCCAGTATTAACACAATAAAATATCTCTATTGGTTTTTGTTTATTTGGCTTAAGAACCGGTCGCGAGCGTACGATTTTTCCCTATGTTTTAACCGTTAATCGTTTTTTTTTTTTTTTTTTGGTACAATTTTTCAGTATATCTATGGACTTTCGACAAAACGACTTACAAAACAACATATTTCTAGATATATAAATATACATATGCTTAGATGTACAAAATAAACAAATGCATATGCACGTACAATAGAAATGAGAAATATATAAAAGGCTTTAGATGGCTACAAAATATTGTTTTATCTATGCACATTTACAAAATAATACATGTAAATGTTTATGTATATGCTAAAATACATATTTGTTTATTGTAAATCTATAATATAAATATCAGATATAAAATTATTAATGTTTTTTACTTGCACTAAATACTGTTTTAATACCATTTTAATCACTTGGTACTTTTTCTGCACTGCGGTCAACATTTAAACCTTTTGATTTCCCATCACTGTGTGTGTTGTTTTATGCATACCATTGCTTTTTTGTTTATATATGTATGTGAAAAACATATGACACGTTTTTAGATGTTCTATAAGTGCACCTGCACGTTGGCAGTCCGTTACAGTAAGTTACGGGTGCAGCAACGTTCGCCTAACTCAGCCTTAAAGCTCTGTGCTACGTTATCTACATCGTTCTTAAAATTAATTCTCTTATCTTGTCTTATGTTTATTATATGCATGAAGCATTTCCAGTGTAAGCCGTTTATTGTTACTCTCTTCTGTTTGTAATATTTCTACATCGTCTAGTTTGGATATGTGATTTCTTTCAGCACAATGGGCCGCAAGTGCTGTTTTATGTGTCAGTGAATTTATTCTACATCTTAAATCCGATTTGTGTCCTGCAATTCTCGTCTTCTATTTGTTTTTGGTGGTTCCTACATATACTTGATCGCATACGTTGTTTCCATCGCCACTGCACTATTTTGTATATTAAGGTTGCCTTCTCCATTTTATCCACTTTTGTTTTTGTGTTAGAAAAGAGCTTATCAATTAATAAAGTATTGAAAATTAAAAGGTCGAATAAGGATAGAAATATTGTAATATTAAATATTTGGAATAAAAATGCGAGAACCGATATATTTTTTATGAAAAAATATTATTTTTATTGTTATTTATTTAGTTATGTGTGTTACGTTATTTAAATTTGTAATTCTCTGAAACAAAACGACGTATCATCAACGAAATCATGATAGTATTAAGTTCAACAATCGTTTAAAATATTACCAGCCGTTTTCATAACAAAAAGTTAGCCACAGTTTGTACACTATGTACAACGAGCTGCCAACTAGAATGCCGATTAAGCTTGGCAGCTTGTAAGCATAGAGTTTATTAATAACAAATTTTATCCGTCTGCTAACTTTTAATAAATCAATGAATATTAATGATGCCACATTAAAATACTCAAAAATGCAACACGTTTTGCATTTATCATCGCTGGTTTTGTCATTTCATTTAATTTATTTTATTTTCCCTCTTTATATAAACATTTTAAATGTTTTTAAATTAAAATATATTTAAAAAGGGACTCTTAACAAAAAAACAGTCTTTTATAAATTAAATCAAGATGAGTTTAAACTAATTTTTAAAAAAGCAGTTCTTTCTTAATTTAATTATTTGAAAAGCCGAAAAATAAAATAAAAGCTTAGATTATATTCTAAAAATGTTGTCGCTGCTGCCGTTGTGCACTCGTCGTCCACATGTGCTGTAAGTTGACACTTTTGTTTACCTTGTTTTCAATTTCACAATTGCTTGGTTCCCACATTCAAACTCCAGACGCATTGTCAGCATTTATGACTGATGGAATGTGGGAACTTTATTTTTAGAATTTTTAACTTATTATTTGGTAACTCCTCCCCCTTTAAATTCATACGTCCTCGTATGAAGGATTGTTAGAAAAAGGGTAGGCTATGAATACTTTTAGAATTAGCGGGAGTGACTTTAGGATTACTTGAGGTTTCTTCCACACTAGGATCTTCTGTCCGATCTCGTTCCTCGTTTGACGTGGCGGGATTTTCATTCTTTTTCCGACAGTTTCTTATAAAAATTTTGGTTAGGATAACAACAACCATTGATATAGTTGTTACCCTTAGAATGATGTTGAAATAAAAATTTAGGTTGCTGTTGGTTTTTAGCTCCTGAATTACTTTTGAATTGTTAAAGCTTACAGCCTTCATCATCTCGAGTAAAAGTGTTTCCACTTCTGCTTCTGCCAAATTTGGTTGAACTAGTGCTGGAAGGGGTTTGGATCCTGCGAATTATTCTGTTCTATAAATTTTCCCATCTATTTTAATTGAAGAGTTGAGCTGGTAAATGATAAAAGTACCGTTCAGATGCATTGATGATCCGTCAACTTAAATTTCTCCCGTGAATTGGATCAGAAATAAGATGTCATCTTTTAATTCTTCAACGGTTGGAATATGGTAGTTGTTTGTAGTTGCACATGTTGATGGCTGACTCATTAAAAGTTTTGGAATGCATGCAGCGACAGTAATATTTCTTATTTCACTTAATCTACAAATACTTAAGCTATTATAAGTTTGACAATCCTTATTTAGACCAAAAATATCATTACCACATTTTATTATTTTTTCGAAATCAAATTTTTAAATTAAATTCTTAAATTTAACAGGCTTTATCAATAATTTTTTACAATTTTGTTTTAAAGTAGTTGGAATACTAATGCTATAGATTATGTTTTTGTTATGACCTGCCACTTTTATACTCGCAAAAGTAAGCAGCTCATTAATGCTAGCAAAAGGAATATTATTTTTTTCGAAAACATCTTGGAAGGTTTCTATTTCTATTTTGGAGAAAATAAACGAATTAACAATGTTAGCTTTTGGCTAATAAATAGCAAATTCTATATTTGATATTTCCTCTTTAATTATTTCAATTTTGTATTTAAATTCGGTTATTCTCTCCCTTTGTTCCTCTGATTTAATGACCTTTAAAATATTATTTGTAACATTTGCAATATTGTAATTAGTATTGTGGTTATTTTGTTGAACTATTCATGGTTTTTTAATCCAAATTTTTACTATTTTTAATTAGGCTTAAGTTCATTAAATTTAATTTTCATTAAATTATTTTTATGAAGAAAGGAATTTTTACAACATGGAAGATTAATTAAAATTGTTATTGATAATTTTCATTCTTGACTGACCTGGGATTCGAAGCCAGGCTGGCTGGCGTGTGATTCGAACCCAGGCGGCTGGTTACCTTGACATGTTTCGACCTCAACCACTAGGTCTCCTCCGAGGGATTTGCCGTCTTACACTCGCAGCCATCGATGACTGCTGACGTCAGTAGTCAAACATCAATCCTTAAACCAAATTGTATTTTAACCTTTGGTAGATCGAAATTTGCTTTTTGAATGATTATCCATTTTTAATTGATCTCACATGTTTTCCTTACTTCTGTTTTTTCGTACTTTTGTCAAGAATTCTTCTTGAAGTCCAAAGTACATTTTTTGTTTATCATGTTTTTGTCTTTTTTTTTTCTTGTTGACATTTTTCAGCACAACTTGAAGGACAAATGAACACATAGAGCTTGTGCCTTAGCTTTAACAATAATTAGTATTGTGGTTATTTTGTTGAACTATTCATGGTTTTTTATCCAAATTTTTACTATTTTTAATTAGGCTTAAGTTCATTAAATTTAATTTTCATTAAATTATTTTTATGAAGAAAGGAATTTTTACAACATGGAAGATTAATTAAAATTGTTATTGATAATTTTCATTCTTGACTGACCTGGGATTCGAAGCCAGGCTGGCTGGCGTGTGATTCGAACCCAGGCGGCTGGTTACCCTGACATGTTTCGACCTCAACCACTAGGTCTCCTCCGAGGGATTTGCCGTCTTACACTCGCAGCCATCGATGACTGCTGACGTCAGTAGTCAAACATCAATCCTTAAACCAAATTGTATTTTAACCTTTGGTAGATCGAAATTTGCTTTTTGAATGATTATCCATTTTTAATTGATCTCACATGTTTTCCTTACTTCTGTTTTTTCGTACTTTTGTCAAGAATTCTTCTTGAAGTCCAAAGTACATTTTTTGTTTATCATGTTTTTGTCTTTTTTTTTTCTTGTTGACATTTTTCAGCACAACTTGAAGGACAAATGAACACATAGAGCTTGTGCCTTAGCTTTAACAATAATTAGTATTGTGGTTATTTTGTTGAACTATTCATGGTTTTTTATCCAAATTTTTACTATTTTTAATTAGGCTTAAGTTCATTAAATTTAATTTTCATTAAATTATTTTTATGAAGAAAGGAATTTTTACAACATGGAAGATTAATTAAAATTGTTATTGATAATTTTCATTCTTGACTGACCTGGGATTCGAAGCCAGGCTGGCTGGCGTGTGATTCGAACCCAGGCGGCTGGTTACCCTGACATGTTTCGACCTCAACCACTAGGTCTCCTCCGAGGGATTTGCCGTCTTACACTCGCAGCCATCGATGACTGCTGACGTCAGTAGTCAAACATCAATCCTTAAACCAAATTGTATTTTAACCTTTGGTAGATCGAAATTTGCTTTTTGAATGATTATCCATTTTTAATTGATCTCACATGTTTTCCTTACTTCTGTTTTTTCGTACTTTTGTCAAGAATTCTTCTTGAAGTCCAAAGTACATTTTTTGTTTATCATGTTTTTGTCTTTTTTTTTTCTTGTTGACATTTTTCAGCACAACTTGAAGGACAAATGAACACATAGAGCTTGTGCCTTAGCTTTAACAATAATTAGTATTGTGGTTATTTTGTTGAACTATTCATGGTTTTTTATCCAAATTTTTACTATTTTTAATTAGGCTTAAGTTCATTAAATTTAATTTTCATTAAATTATTTTTATGAAGAAAGGAATTTTTACAACATGGAAGATTAATTAAAATTGTTATTGATAATTTTCATTCTTGACTGACCTGGGATTCGAAGCCAGGCTGGCTGGCGTGTGAGGAGACCTAGTGGTTGAGGTCGAAACATGTCAGGGTAACCAGCCGCCTGGGTTCGAATCACACGCCAGCCAGCCTGGCTTCGAATCCCAGGTCAGTCAAGAATGAAAATTATCAATAACAATTTTAATTAATCTTCCATGTTGTAAAAATTCCTTTCTTCATAAAAATAATTTAATGAAAATTAAATTTAATGAACTTAAGCCTAATTAAAAATAGTAAAAATTTGCAATATTGTTCAATCTGTCAATAGAAAGTTGATTAATTATCACTTGGTTGTTGCTATTGGACAAAACGTTATTCATTTCCTCTTGGATTATTTCAAAGTCATGCCGATCTGGCGTTCCAGATAGCCATTTCCACGCCGATCCCAGAAAATCTAAAGAACGTCTCTTCCTTAAGTTTGGCTTTAGTCGGGAGATGTAGGATTTGATTTAGATAATGGAGTAATTTATGTAAGGAAAGTGAGGATGGTTTCAGGTATTTCCGAGTAAGAGTGCGTTTTCCAATTTGCCTTATTTTGCAAATCTATCACGTGAACCAGCTTAAATGTTCCAGTCTGGACTTTAGCCGATCCTATGATAATCGCAACCATTTTAGAATTGGAATAATCCATTATCCAAATGTCGGCTACGCATAGTCGTGTGAACAGTAAAAACCTGTAAAATTCGAAAAAGGGTATTAATTCCTAATATGTTTCTTATGAACAATTCTTCCGCTATCAGTTACAACAGGAGAATTCTTATTTTCTTTCACTACTTCCTCTTTATATTTTTCGGTTAATTTAGTACCAAGGCGTTTATTAATCCTAACAAAGATTGTCTGTCCTGGAATATAATCTTTCGCTTTTGTTTTTTTCCTATTATGATATCTTAAATCCTTTTCCTGTTTCTTTTGCAGTCTTTCAACGTTGGTCTGTCGAGTACGCTCATAATGTCCTGGTGAAAAGCCTATGTCCAATCGTAGAATGCACTGAATGGTTGTATTCATTAACGGCTCTTTAGAGAAGTTCCTAGATATTTCTGCTTATTGCTTCATCCTTTAAGCACCTCAAGAGTTCTGCTAGTGTTGAGTGAAAGCGCTCGACTTGGCCGTTTGCTTCACTTTTATATGGAGGTGTCGTAAAAACTTCTATGCCCAATTCGTCATGAGCATAAGGGAAGCAGAGTTAAGGGAGTTTTCATTATCAATTACAATAGTTTTCGGAACACCAAAATAAAAAATTAGTTCTCTAAGAGGCTTTCGGACATCCTCAATTGATTTTCCGTTAAGGATTCTTGCCTGAGTGAATTTTGAAAATTTATTCAAACAAGTCATGATTAATTTTTTATCCGTAGGAAAAATGTCAATATGAAAAATCTGTCCGGTATCAGTTGGAATTGCTGTTTCGTTTAACTGCGGTGTCGCTGGGTGTCGCTCATATTTATTCCTTTTGCAAATGCTGCATAACTTTACTACTCTCTTAATCTTGGCAAGCATTCCTGGAAAATAATATTTTTCCAATATGTGGCCTTTCATCTCTTCATTTTCGTATTACTGTTCTTATTACTTAGTGCACAGGTTAGAGGATGATGATCCCTAAAGATCACCACTTTTGCAATGCCATACAAGTAGTTTCTGAGGTTCTGCAAAGCGCAAACTATGGCCAGCATTTCCCTCTCATTTGTAGCATAGCTTTCCTCTTCCTTTGACAAAGTCCTCGAAATAAAAGTTATTGGTCGATCTTCCTGACTCAATACCGCTCCGATAGCATTATTTGACGCATCGGTTGTAAGGTGAAATTCCTTTTTAAAATTAGGGTAAGACAGTATAACTTCTTGTGATATAAGAGCATTTTTGAGCTTGTCAATGGCTTCCTTCTCTAAGACTTCCACTGATATTTTTATTCTACTTGATTCAGTACTAGAAACTCTGCCATGTGACCCTCTGCCATGTAAGTGGTTTTGCTAAGTCAGCAAATCCTTTGATAAATCGGCGATAATAGCTGAAAAATACTAAGCAGAGAACGCAAATCGACTTCGACTTTAGTTGGATTAGGCTTTAAACCATTTTCAGACACCACAAACCCCAAGAATTCAACTTCGGTCTTAAAGAATTCGCATTTATTTAACTGAACTTTCATGTGGGCGGCGTTTAATGTTCTAAATATTTTATCTAAGTTCTGCAGGTGAGATTTTTCGTCCTTACTGAAAATAATAATATCGTCCATGTAGACGAAACAAGTTTTCCCTATAAAATCGTGCAGAATATCATCAAGAGCTCTCTGGAATATGGCATTTCAGACCGAATGGGAGTCTTGTAAACTCATATTTTCCAATTGTTAATGGAAAATGCCGTTTTTTCGATATCTGCCTCCTTGAGCGGGATTTGATGAAACCCGCTTTTAAGATCGATTACCGTGAAAAACTTGTTTCCTCCCAAACGTCCTAAGACTTCGCTAATTTCTGGGATTGGAGATTTGTCAGCGATAGTGATTTCATTCAGTTTTCTGAAATCCACCACTACTCTGTATTTCTTTTCTCCTGATGCGTCCTGTTTTTTTGGTATCACCCAAATATGAGAATTGTAAGGAGATCGGGGTAGTCTTATGATCCCATCGTTCAGCAATTTGTTAATCTTTTTGTCTACAACATCCTTTAACGACAAGGAGTAAGGGTAAGATCTGGTGTAGGTAGGTTTATCTGTAGTTGTTCTTATCTCTCCTACAACACGTGTAGTGTAAGTTAATCTATCATCGGGGTCTGCGAAAAGGGTATTATGTCTGTTTATCACATAAGTCAATGAGCCTGATTGAAAATCTGAAAGATGTCCCAGTCTAATATTAGGTTATTAACGTTATTTGAACAACATTGGTAAATTGGTATCTGAATATTACCTTCAGCAGTGCAGAAGGCTTTTGACGTATAGATTACAGCAGAAAGATCTTTTAAAGTGTCATTTCCTAGGATTGCATCGAACGTGCGTAATCCCGGAAGAAGGAAAAACATGATTGGTTTGTTTAAAGGACCAAGCAGATTTATATTGTGTATGTTGGGTATTTTCGACGTCTCCGGATATTGATTTTGCGAAGAAATTGTCTGTATTTTGAAAAGGATTTTTTATTAAGCCAGATTTTATGTAATTTTTGTTGCTACCAGTGTCTACCAGTTTATGAACTACTGCTTGTCTAAATTAATTCTATAATCATCCATAATATCACAAACATTAAAAACAAACCAACATACAAATTGTATCATCCAACCAGTCATCATCAATCCAACCAACCAACCATCATCGGAAGCTGTATAACACCAAATAAAAAAGAAGACAGCAACAACAAACACTCATCCTCATAATGTATGAGAAAAACGTATTTTTCAGTTTAACACACACACACAATTCACATACAAAACTTGTGCAGATCCAAGAGTTGCTTTTCACATTTTCATAAATAAATATTGTAGTTTATTATTTAATTTACAATAATGCACTGTTTAACACAAAAGTTATTTAAAATCTACAATATATGATTGTATGTATTTTTGTATGTATTTGTAATATAAAATTGTTTAAAAATTAGCGAGTGTGTTCGTATGCTGAGTTTAATAGAGCCACTATTATTAATTTTTACTTATGAAATAAATTGCAACTTTTTTGCTCAAACTAACCTTCATCCTGTGTATCCTTTTTAATTTAAGTTTTGTTTTGCTCTCTACATACTAAATAATGAATTGTGGATGTTAGTGTGTGTGTGTGTGTGTATGGGTTTATGCATGGAATAATACTTGCACCAAAGTTTATTGAACTTTGTATTAAAGAACATTCATTTTTTTAATTTGTTTGTTTTATTTTTTTCATATAAAATTTCAAGTTTTCTTGTGAATCCATAGAGTAGTACTCGTAACAACTCTCCAAACACAAACACACACACAGGACAAAAACATTGAAAACCACCTGCCTTCAATAATATTTTGGTTTATATTTTTTAGTATTTATTTTCACATTTTTTTTTTGTTTTTGTATGTTCTCCTCTACTATGCAATATCATGTTTTAATTGGTTTGCTTGTTATTCTTGGTTTTTATACATGAATTTTTTATTTTATATTTTTATTTTTGTTTTTCACTTTTTAATCACAAAATAATAAATAAAAACATGTACACTAACACATACATTTGTAAGTATGTACCTGTGAAACTATGTATGTATGTATGTTCGTTCAAATATAGGACATAATGGCATACGAAATACGTTACAGGATTAAAATTAAGTGCAATACAAAACATAACAAAATTAATGAAATTTAATACATACTTGTTTGGCTTTAGGTTCCTGTAAATAAAATCAAAAGAAAATAAACGAAATTAATATAACGTTGGTAAATAAATTAAAAAAAGAAAAATATTAAAATTTTCGACCAAAGAAAAAAAATTATTATAAAAACCACTTTCAGTTCTCATATAAGTTGCTATGAATGAGAAGAAAGTGTTTAGGCCACCATTATTTAGATAATGGATGTAAAGAATTGCCGATACACTACCGGCGCACTGTGGCTGAAAATTGAATTTCATCGGCCAAAAGTCCAATTTTTTGTCATCGCCGATTTCAAAAATTTTAATGCCATTCGATAGCAAACATATTAGAACTAAGGTATCAAAAAAACTAGATTAAAATATTCGTAATTGTGGCTGTGGCATGCTGCTGGAAACAAATATTTTATTTTGTTTTAGAAAAAAATTAAATTTTGTAAATTTGATCAGAACTAAATTATGATTTCTCGCAAACCGTTATCAATAATTGGTCGAAATTTTTTTTGTTATATTAATGGGATAGTAGTCTTTAAGAAATGGATCATTACATCAATGTATTATTTATACCTGATGTGTTATTAAATGTTTCCCCAGGTTCTATATTTTAGTTAAATCCGAATTTTAGAGGAGTAGAACTTGTTAGGGTCAAAAGGGGTCAAAGAGATTTTAGTACCATCAGAAAGCTGAAGGTGTCCTCTTTAACCCCATATATACTTGTGCAACTGTTTGGAACTGTCTGTTGAACACTTTTTTCATTTTAATGAAATTACTCGCAACATTTTTTTTGCTCTTTTTATTTAAGCTGCTCATATGACTGAAATATAACACAATGGTTTACGAGCGTTTTGTTTTGAAAAATAATTTTGCTTCTTATGGACGGCTGAACATATTTGAATGAAATTTTAAACTGTCATGGCCGGGTAGCTTTTGTGTTGAATTGGAAGAACACGGGTCCATGGAGGGTCGGGAGAGTGACTTGCGGACCTCTAAAATTGGTAACCTCGGAAATTCAAACTTTTAAAAAATTCACCAAAAATATATTTATGGATTGCAAAAAAAAAATTTTACTTAAGCTGAGTTACAAAAAATATGCTTAAATGTTTAGGTTATCTCCTTTGCTTTTGGAGATATTCGGATAAAACGGATTTTTTGGCTTGATTTTTATTATGTTTTATGTCAAACTGTTATCAATAGTGGGTTCAACATTTTTTATATTGGTAGTAAAGCAGTCTTTAAACAATGTTATGTTGTATTACTGTACCGATTATACCTGCTGTGTTATTAAAGATTTTTTCAGGTTCTATATTTTAGTCAAATTGAAGTTCAGAAGAATAGAATTTATGAGGTCAAAAGGGGTTAAAGAAATTTTACTAGCTGTAGGTAGGTGAAAGTATCCACTTTAAACCCAAATGCACTTTTGTACCTGTTTGGACCAGCCTATGGAACACTTTTTTAGTTTGTGTTAAATTATTCGCAACATTTCTTTTGCTCTTTTAATTTTACCTATTCATATGACTGAAATACAAGTGTACCAAGCCAAGTATTTTATATTATATAATTACCAATACCTGTGGGATTTTAAGCGTATCCTACTTAAGCCCATTTTAGTTCTTTATTCTACCTTATTTTACTACCTAGGAACACAGTATAACGCAAGCTATGTATAAAAGCCAGCGGTATTCGAATAAAATCTCAGTTGTTAAAATATAACTAAGCAATAACAATCTAATTTTTTTAATATCTATAAAAATGGAGAGCTTCAGCTATAAAGAATTATCCGAAGAGTATTTTAAAAATAAAAAGGAGGAAGATGTTTTAAGTTACATTGAAGGAAAACTCAATATATATTCCTGCAGCACTGAAATACGATCGGAACTGCAAAATAAAATAACCGATTTCGTCAAAAACTTAAAAAAGCGCTTCAAACATGTTGGATGGAGTAAACCTAGATTTTACAACCGTTTTGCAAACTGGTTAGATGGCGAACTCAGTGTCCAGATATCTTCAGAAGGTACAAATGAAAAGAACCTTGGGAGACCAAAGAAATCACTTGAGAACTGTAGCGATAGATCTAAAAGGATATCAACGAAGAAATCGGGGATAAAAATATTCAAGAAGCTTTGCTATATCAACTGCGATCACAAAAGTCGATATTATTGAAAAAGTGTTTATCGCTAGTCCCAAGAGAACAAAACTGATTCTTAAGAGTGTTCCAACGCCAAGCGATGAAAAACAGTTTTCAAATGAAAAGGCATTAGCATTATTTTTAGATTTGAAGTTAACAAAAGAGCAATATATTCAGCTCAGAGTACGTGCAATTGAAAAAGGTTCAAATCTGTATCCTGCTTTCCATCACATAACTGCTGCTAGAAGGAATGTTTGCCACCAAGGGACACTATTAAAATCCAGAAATAAATAAAAATGTTTATATTTTTCGAAAGAAAACATTATGAGTATGCTTGTAGAAGCAATTTTTAGTCAGTTTAACATCTTTACTCCCATATGCCCTATTCCAAATCAAATTTTTCAAACAAAAAAAAAAATTATTTGAGTAAAAAATTCTAATAATTTAACACACCGATTTTTATACAATTAGAACAGTAATGTTTTCTAATATGTCCATTATTTTCTAGAAAATTCTGATCAATATCGAGTGGTAAATTGTATTGCCTTTTTTGAACAAAAAAAAAATTTAAAGCCGTTTTCCGGGATTGGGAATTTGGGTATTTCTTAATCAAAAATGGGGATGTTTTTCAGTCCACTGTTTTAAGAACTTTTTAATCTACATAACTGCCAAAATTCATTATGATACCTTTATTCATGTTAGATTTATAGAATGTCAAACATTAAAATTATTATTTATATCGTGTAAATGAATAAAAGGGCTTTCAACATGAGTAAAAAATAATAATTTTAAGGTTTGACATTCTATAAATCTGACATGAACAAAGATATATTAATGAAATTTGGCGGTTATGTAGATTAAAAAGTTCTTAAAACAGTGGGCAGAAAAACATCCCACTTTTTGAATAAAAAATACCATAATTCTCAATCTCAATCATTAGCACTTTAATACTAAATGCTGAAAAACATCAAAAGTTCAACTTCGACCAACAACTACTGAACCGATTTTAACAAAATTAACACCGCAAAAAAGTTCAAGAAGTCTTCTCTCCTGCAAAAAAAAAATTCCAAAATTATCTCTATCGGTTCAAAAGTTACAGATTTTTGGCCGATGAAAAACGATTTTCAGCCACTGTGCGGCGTAGCCGATACGCATATTGATTTTTCATTCAAGTTAAAATTAAAAAATTTAAAAACAGTAATTTTTTATTATACAAAATTACAGTGAAAGATTGTATTAACAAGATCTCAAAAACAGCGAATTTAACAAAAAAAAAACATTAAAATTTTTTTTTATACAAAAAACAATCTAAATAATTATTAATATTTAAAATTGATAATAATCAGGTTTTCGTTAAAAACACACAGTATTCTCAACTTTTTCGGAGATACATGATTTCGCAAATCCGTTTGCCGTAGAACTGCAGTGAAAAAGTATTTCTTAAGTATTTCTACGCAATTTTCTTTAAGTTGGCAAATTATGCGTATAACACGTCGCTGCGCCAGTAAGCAATCAGATCTGTGTCACTAGAACTATAAGGAGAACTAAGCTATCTTTCAACTTTAATTTTAGCAGGATCACAGGTTAGTATGAACAGAAAAGAAATTTAAGTGTTTGCCCGTTCCTCAAATTTACCTTTAAATAAGGTAAAGAGGAACTGTTTAGCCAAAAAAAATTTAGGTCTGCATTTAAATTATCTACGGAATATTGTCCACATGCATTTTCTATTTCCTCACCTTTGTCATCAAAGCGAGAGGACAAATCTTCAACATTTTCATACCTGGATACCTCATCGTAAGTTGCAAATTCCACGTATCCATTTACTGTATCCTCATATTGTGAAGCTTCGTATACTGGTTTATCCTGGATTTCCCAGCCTCCGGTTTCTAAGTGAAAATTCCTCTGAACCTTGTTTGCAGGACCATGGAAGGATCCATGTGGCCTTTTGTAAGTCAAGTTAAATGGAACTCTATTCGCATAATTTACCTGTCTAGGTTATATGGATCTATCAACTTCTATTGGTACCGGTCCTCGGACCTGTGAACTGTTTTGTGCATATGGGTTATTAAAATTTTGTTCCTGTGTTTGAGTTGGAAATGGTCGGCTCGAAAACTGATTCTGGGTATTTCTGTTCATTTGGAAGTTTGGACGAAAATTGGGGTTGTATGAAGGATTAAAATTTTGTTCCTGTGCTTGAGTTGGGAATGGTCGGCTCGGAAACTGATTCTGGGTATTTCTGTTCATTTGGAAGTTTGGACGAAAATTGGGGTTGTATGAAGGATTAAAATTTGAAAAGGAAGCACTTCTTGGAGGAGGAAGTGGCCCTGCTTGTGCCATGCTTCCTACATGTGCAAGTTCAGGATAGAACTTTTTAGGATAACTTAATACCGTTCTTTCGTTATTACCAGGGAGTCGAGCATGAGCATGATTCAAGCCACAAGCTCGAATACCATTAACTTTTAGTTTGTGCAATAGCAATGGACTATTGAAAAAATTATCAAAATACAGCTCAATGCCCAAGTTCTCAAGATCGGAAGCCATATTCAAGACAACTGACTCACCAATACCAACTTCCTTCATTTGTTTTCTTCCTGTGTAAATATAAATTTTATGAAAAAGATTTTGTTTGTTGTGCTTAATTCCCTTTTTTAATAATTGATAAAAATACTGAAATTTATTGTTGGAGGATAAGCTGTTCCTATGCGCATTTCACTGGTTGCTTAGGCCAGATCGTCAGGAAACGTTCTCCTAAATAATTTTAGAAAAGCCAAAGCTATCAGCAAACAAAACTACAGAAGGAATGAGAATTACCTACAATTCCCTCAAAAAGTTTTATTTGCAACGATATCAAAGCTTAAACAAAATACCAAACAATAAAACAGTGATGAGTTTTTATCTTTTCTTACATTTCCCACTACAATTAGTTAGAATTCTCCCAACATTAATTGTAGCTGTAAGTGGGTAAAGAAAAAACATATTAAAAACAAAAACAAAGTACTTTTATTGTTTTCGTAAGAAAACAAAATAAAAACAATTTGTCCGTTCAGTTTTTTATGCACGTGCACTTGCAAAAATTTATTATCAAAGTTGTTTTTGGGAATACAAATATTTATTAAAAGATTTTGTTTGCTACAATTAATGTTGGGAGAATTTTAACTAATTGTAGTGGGAAATGTAAGAAAAGATAAAAACTCATCACTGTTTTATTGTTTGGTATTTTGTTTAAGCTTTGATATCGTTGCAAATAAAACTTTTTGAGGGAATTGTAGGTAATTCTCATTCCTTCTGTAGTTTTGTTTGCTGATAGCTTTGGCTTTTCTAAAATTATTTAGGAGAACGTTTCCTGACGATCTGGCCTAAGCAACCAGTGAAATGCGCATAGGAACAGCTTATCCTCCAACAATAAATTTCAGTATTTTTATCAATTATTAAAAAAGGGAATTAAGCACAACAAACAAAATCTTTAAATAAATATTTGTATTCCCAAAAACAACTTTGATAATATATAAATTTTATGTAAATATCCAGTGCTGGTATCACAACGACACCATAATTTGAACTCCAAGATATTGGCTTATCTTTCATATATTGCTTCATTATATTTCGACCTTTAAATTTTACCATGTGCTCATAAGCGTAAGAATATTTTTCGCTTTGTTCAGTTTTTTTTACTTTGTTCAGTGCAAAAAAAATTTCAGACTTTTTACACTTACCGACCAATGGGACATATATGTCCCATGCTTTTTCTTCAATAAGGAGTAAATTTTTTTTAATTTTTTTTTATAAAATACGTCCAAAAACATGTATTCCAAAAAGAAAATTAAATTTACAAGCGGTTTAACTTTGGTCGTCAAAGGGTTAAAGGACTGTATAACTCCAGCACCCTATTTACTGGGTGGTATTATTGATTCCGTTCCGCGATTGCGGAAAGCAATTTTTGTGCGGAAGCAAAATTTGCAATTATTCATTCCGCTTGTGCGGTATCTTTCCGTTGTTGCGGTATCATCTCGGCCTTTGCGGGATTGCCATATTATTGATACCGCAATATAGATATTTTTCGCCATTTTGCTTACGTTAAAATTTTACAGCGAGAAGCTAACGGAAGGAATGAAAATGAAGTAACATAAAATTTAAAAAAAGAAAATTTGGTTTAGTTATTTAAACAAAAAATATAAATATACAAGCAAATTGTTATTATAAGCAATTTTTTATTGTCGATTCAATGAAATTAAATCAAGAAATCGCTTGTGGTTTTAGAGAACGTGGATAGGTGAAATAAACAAATTGTTGGAAGATTTGGCATTGACTCTAAATGGTTTCGGGCCACCCATAAACTGTGCCAGTGTTTAAAGCTGTTTTTAGTAAAATTTTACTAACGCGAACATTACTTTTTTTGTATTGTATTTTTGTAGCTTCCTTCGTTAAAAAAATCTCACACAAGCAGAAAGTTTAACTTTGGCAGAAAGAGCTCCTTGCCGACTACTTCCGGAACTTGCATTCTCTAGGTCATACAAGATTTATTTAAGTGCTTCCTTATTTAAGTGAAAAATTATTGAAAGCTGTGAAAAATTAAACAAAAGATTAACTGCCTTCAACATGTATTTAATTTCTTATTACAACTTACTCCCTATCATTCATATCATTACATCTTCAGATTTATATTGCGAAACTCTTCTTTCTACTCGAAGGTCTAAGCATTCGTCTTCACTGCTATCTTCAAAAATGCTATTATATCCATATTTCAAATTTATAAATATTTTCTACGTTAGTATATTTTAGATAAATTTTACTTGTAAAAAACTTATTACTCTCAAAAACTCTAACAACTTGTTTTAAATGTTTTTTTTACCAACATTTGACACAATATCAACTCCGAACTTTTAAAACAGAGATGTTAAAAAGGTTTGCGGAAAGCTTATACCGCAGGAATGAATAATTGCAATTTGCATATCGATCGATATTATATACTTATGTAAATATGTTGCAAATTTTTCTGCAGTTATTGCCTGGTACAATGATAAACAGTAACAGGACAATAAATTCACACATCTGTGCATAAATTTTAATTCTACTTATTGGTAGGATATCATATTTTTTAAAAAATACCAAATGCGCAATGCGTATGCCTGCATAAATGTATTAACAGGTCAAAATTACGTTAAATAGTTACCATAAAATGGTTTGGTTATCCTTTGGACTCGGTTATATAATAGGAACATAAAAAATAGTAACCAATTAAATTTGTTTTATAACAACTTTGCTTAATACCAACATACAAATTGTAGGTACATGATTGTATTTACATAAACTGACATGACCCAATAATTATACATACTGTCACATTTGCTTTTACGTATAAAGGTTGTTTACACATAATTTTAGCAAAACAAGTCTTTTTTACTTTAATTTCAAATATTTGTTACCTACTAGGGTATTCATTTAATCGGGCTTTTGCTTAAATCGGCTTATCGCTCGATTAAAAAACCGAGGTTTTGGCTTTATCGGTTAATAATCGGTTAACTTTGTTATTGATAGGTTAACCGATTAATAAAGTTTTTTTTTATAAATTAACTCTTAACCCTGGTGAAATTTCAGCCATTTTACATTTCAAAATTTAATGTCTCTTAAACATTTTGCTGGATCTAAATGAGACTATTTTTCTTATTTTTTAAATTTAAATTATACATTTAAAACAGTAAGTATTATTTTGGTAAAGGTAAGCGTTACAAAATTATTTGAAGAATTACTTAAAAGACCCTCGGGTGCAATTTAACCCATGTAGAGAAACGTGTAAATATTACTTGATATTAATATTTTGCGCTTTGAAACAGAAAGAAAAAATTACCGGCAACACAGTTCAACCATATGTTTTTTATTTCATAGTTTCGGTATTCCCTGGCATGATTTGAAACATGTTTTGTCAACGAGAATTTTAGTTCACAAAGTTTATTTTGCATGAACATAAATTGAAAACAACCAACATACATTGGAAATGTCCTTAAAGAGAACGGTAAATAACTATTTTTATGCATAATTATTGAAAAAAAATTTGTATGGCTGATAATACTTGATGCTGAAATTGAGAAAATAATGGAAAGTTTGGAAGAAAGTGCTGCAGAGGACTCTGTTTCAGACGCTGATGATTATGTTCCGGATGAGTTGGTTGAAGAAATTTTAGAATATTCCACTGTTGCAAGTGCTGAAGAGGAGTTAGACGTACAAAACAAGCGAGAAACTAAATTTTATCTAAGGATAAAAAAGTAATGTGGTCCATTGAGATCACAAATCATGCTGGACGCCCATGTGCAGAAAAGTTTATTCGGGATCGAGTTGGAATACCTTATTACGCATCTAGTCGCATTGTTGCTACAAAGGACAGTTTTTTGTTATGTTTTTCTAAACTTTTACGAAAAATTGTTATAAAATATACAAATATTGAGGACATCTCATTGCAATTATTTTATTCTTCTAATATTGGCGTGCTTGTATTATTAACACGGCGAGTCTTTAGAAAGCTTGTGGAATGAAGAAACGGGAAGACCTTTATTTCGTACAACTATGTCGTTGAAATATTTCAGAAAGCTATGCCGAGTTATGAGATTTGATGATGGAGCTACCAGAATAGAACGCAGAACTCGTGATAAGTTAGCTCCAATTAGATAGCTATGGGATAAATGGGTAGATAATCAACAACGTTTATATATTCCACATGAAAACGTTACTAATGATGAACAACAATTGGGATTCCGAGACAGATGCACATTTAAACAATATATGCCATCAAAGCTGCCAAATATGGCATGAAATTGTGGGTACTTTGTGACAGCGTCTCTAATTTTGCCTGGAATTTACAGGTATATAAGATTATTTCTTCATGAGCCAGGAATGAAATTAGTAAAACCAGAAAATAAACGTCGAACTTGTTTACCAAGTTCAAATTCCTCAGTAATTTCGTTGAACACCATCCGCCAATCAGACGAAGAGCCTTCTACGTCATCAAGTTGAAAAAGGATAAAAATGACTGCTGGTTGCCATTGTGACCTGTGTCCGAAAAATGTAAGGAAAGCCTATTCCTGTAAAAAATTCTTATGCGGACAACACAAAATTGCAATCTTCATATGCTGCAATTGTAATGAAAAGAATTAGTTTGTATTATAGTATTAAGTAGTAAATAAAATAAGTGAATTCGATGAATTTTATGAATAATTTTTTTATTATTTAATATTTTTTTGTTGTATATTGCTTAATCTTTTTCTAAAAATAAAAAAATAAAAGCACCTTCAATAAAGTTTAAAAAAAACCTATATATTTTCATTGAATAATCAGAATGGGTGATTTTTCACCCGAAGAACTTTCCTGCAAGTTATTTTGAGGAACGTATGAAATTTAAGTAATTTCAATAAATAAAAATTTATAAATGATTTATTATTTGGATTTTATTAGTAATTAAGAGCAATAACATAACAATTCTTGAACATTTATCGTAAATGTTGGAGAAAACAAAAGCAAGCCATAATAATATATAATTTCTCAGTCCTTTTCTTGGATTTTTCAAAACATATAAAATCTTACAAAATCTTTAAAAAATGTTAGCACTTCTAATTGTTTCGGTTAATTCTGTTAAATGATTGATATGAGAAGAAACAAATTACTAAACACATACATATAAAAAGTTCGTGAACAAAAAGCTGTTGACATCAAAAACTTATTTAAAATTAAGATCACCTTCTTTGCTTGTATTAAAAATTATTTTCTAAACACTTAACTTTTGTATATAAGACAAAACAAATAATTAAAAACACCAAAAAATATGGTACAATACTACAAAAAATAAAAATGTTGTTACATCGGTTAATCGACTGAAATTAACCGGCTTTATCGTTAATCGCAAAAAGCCAATTTTAAATTAACCTATCAGTTAGTCGGGTAGTACTTAATCGGTTAACCGAATGAATACCCTATTGCCTACTTCACAGAACGTTTACATTTGACAGTACTGGCAAGACAGTAAGCAAATACATATAAGTTGCCAAAAACACTACTTGCTGTCTTCGTGACGTAGGCGTCCAGACAGTAGTTAGTCCCAATTTACACTAGGGACATTTCTTGCCGGACAGACGAAGTTTGATGGCGAGGGGTCGAAAAGGTAGAGTGTGTAGTACATGACTATCTGTACTGGACATTTTTTCATTTCTCTTTCTTACTTTTCGTAGTTTACATCTTGTTGCTTTATATTATTTTTCTCAATTTGTCGTCAGTTTGGCTTGTATTGTGTTATGTTTGTGGTGTTGTTAACTTGCCTTGTGCTTTCTAAATAAATAAACTAATAAATTAAAGTAAAAACAAAAAATTAATTAATAAAAATAAATTTTTGTAGTAAATGAATATAATACTCGAGTTTTAATTTTACAAAAATGTTTGGCAATTGAAATTTGCAAAATAACACCACAGACTATTATAATAAACACTACAAGAAAAAGCCGCCAAACTTTACGAATGAAGAAAAGAAAGAAACAAGTATAAAATTTCTGTTTGACTTCTAATGTTTCATATGTAAAATGTCCGGCAAGAAATGTCCCTAGTGTAAATTGGGACTTAAGACAGTTCACTTTTAAGAAAATGTCTAACGTGAATGTCGCAGTGCAAGTTCTAGCTAAACGTGTTTTATATGAACCTGACAAATTAAAAATAGCATTTAACAACTATTTTTTGTGAACATAGATAAAACTTAAGTAAAACATAGAAAACCAAATCATAATTTATTAATTTTCTTTTAATTGTTGATTTTTTTTTTTTACTTTTGCAAACAAAACTTCAAATTACTGTCAGCAAATGTCAAATCACTGTCCTTTTTACTGTCTGCAAAATTTGCTAGACAGTAGACAAGACAGTTGGAAAAGTGTACATGTATTAGTGAAAAAGTTTGCATGTATTGCAACTGTCTTGCCAGTACTGGCAAATGTAAACACCGTGTTAGAAAAACGTTATCAACGAAAGAACCTACCGTTTTGGTTGGTAAAACGGTTTTACAATAACAAAATACACGTATTGAGTACTTGGAGTTTTTTTTTCAATAAGTTTTGCCTTTATGTCTGCTTAACAAAAAAACCTACCCTTTTAAAAGCATCAATGAATATTTTACAAAAACAATATACATATTGTTTGCTAAAATGCAAAGCAAGGCAATTTCATGTATACGGTGGTGTCGATACTACAACAAGTAGCAACACCAAAAACACAACAATGTATTTTTTTGTTGCTTTCGTTGATCGATATGTCAAAAACACAAGCAACTTTCTACATTTCTCTCTCTATGTAAGAAAATAAAGTAGCACAGCTGTGCTTTCAACGCCACCTGGTAATGAATTCGCTTTGATGCAAAGCAATGTATCATTGACAATTTTGAAATTGACTTTTTTATGGATTACGATTCACGTTAAATATTAAAAAAAAAAATTTTAAACTTCCACCTTAAAAAATATCCAAGCTATTAACAAAATAAAAAATGGCGTATCATTAAGTATATAATTTCCTTCAACAACATAATAAATAATCTTAATCAGAGAAAATTAGCAGAGTATTTGTATATTTTTAAGAATACATTAATTTTTTTTAACGTCAAAAATGGGTATTCTGTTTTATACTCTGAACGTGTTAGTGGAATAAGTGATCGAGCTGCAAAATATTGCATAAGCAAAAAGAAAACCAGTGCTGAAAATTTAATATAATACGAATCCATACATATATGTATTGCAAAACCTATATTAAGTATGACTATCAGCTTCTTCTACATTGGACTGTTAAAAATTTCACAGCTTAACCCATTGCACTCCCATACGCTAAGAATTTCCAAGAATAAATAGTCACATCTGCAGGTCCTTAGTTTTTTGCTTCCAGCAGACTGCCATTATTTTTATGATATGACTAGCATTTAACCCGCTACTTCGTTAGCGCCCCTTTTTCTTATGTGGACATATTTTTACGCCAAAGTTTGTGTTTCTAGGTTTAAACCTGCTACTTTGTAAAGGGACGATTTGTACCTCTAAACGTTCGTATTCCGAAAATTTGTATTTGTATTTTTTAGATACGTTACAAATGTGATATTTTTTTATTTCAATGTTTATTGGTTTAATAGATAGATGGCGTGGCAAAAAAGTTTTAAGATACAGGTTTACTCCCCAAAAGGGTCTAATTTCAAAAAAGTACCAGACACCTAACCGCTTAAGGCTAGATTACACTATTATACTTTGTATTAATACATGTCAAAAATTCAAGTAATATGACAAAGTGTGATAGTGTGAATGCAATGTGTCACAAGTATTGCGAAAAAAGTTTGACATCCCATACGACTTCATTGTTTTTTGAAATTTTTCTAAACGCTAATACTTTTCATTGGATCAGGGTTGCATTTTAACAAAAGCATGTTCATGTGTGATAGTGTGACTACAAACCGTAATGTTACATAAGATTTTTTGACAGTCACAACAAAACTCATTAGATTTCCACCTCACAAAGTATTATGGAATACGTAAGGCTTGTGAGATAGTGTAATCTAGCTCTTATTATTTTAATCAACATTAGGTTAGGGAATTTCCCGTTTTAACCTTTTTTACCCTCTAACCATAAAAATTTCCAAAACTCCCATCATAGGTAATCGATTTCGCGAGAGGCCAACCTCCCGGGCAAATTTCAGCATTTTGGTTCAGGCGTTTCGGTCGTGCGATGATGAATCATGCAGTAACTTTACAATTTTATATTATATAGGTAGATGAAGAAAAAGGTTTTAAAAAAAATAACAGAATTAGGTACGATTTCCACCCCTTAAACATTCGAATTTCGAAACGCATCAAATTTGTATTTGTATTTTTTAGATAAGTTACGAATGTGATATATTTTTTATTTTAATGTTTATTCGTTTAAAAGATAGATGGCATAGCAAAAAAGTTTTTAAAAATACAGGTTTTACCCGTTTACTCCTTATTTCAAAAAAGTGCTAGACACTTGTCCGCTTATTTTTAATAAACAATAATAGGTATTCAATTTTTTTGTATCTCCTTTAGCTTAGCAGATATGAGGTCAGCGTGATCGATTTGGTAAAAGGCCTGCCTCAGGTCCAAATGTCAACTTTTTAGCTTCAGGCGTTTAGGCTGTGCGATGAAAATAAATAGACGAAGAGAAAATATCTTGGAAAAAGTAACAAAATTACGTACGATTTTTACCCCTTAAACGTTCGAATTCAGAAAAAGTACAAAATTTTCACTTGGCATTTTTTAGATAAGATACGAATTTTATATAATTTTTATTTCTATGTGCATTGATTTAAACGGTAGATGGGGGACAAAAAAGAACCAAAATTCAGGTTTTACACTTTGAGTCCCTAAAAGAGCCGAATTTCGTAATAGTACCAGACACCTGTTCTCTTTTTTTATTTAGTGAACAACAATAAAAGCACAAAATAAAGGACAAAAAAGTACCAAAAATTGCCTCTTACAGATGCTCATTTAACGCTTTGCTTGTTTAATTTTATGTTTGTAGCTGCAATACTAACAAAAATTCAATAAGTAACTGTTGGCAAACAATACAGTACGAAAAAGTACCAAAAACCACTCTTACAGATTCTCATTCACTTGGGAACTTGCATGTTTAATTTTATGTTTATAGGTCCAATTTTAACGGAAATTCAAAAAGTAACAGGTAAAGAACAAAAAGTACCAAAAAGCCCCTCTTACAGATTCTCACTCACTCAGGGCATTGCATTTTTAATTTTATGTTTGTAGATCCAATATTAACGAAAATAAAAAAGGGTACCAGTTAAAATTTTATGATTTTAGGTCCAATACTAACGGAACTTCAAATAGTACCAGTTAAAGACCACAAGGTACCAAGAAGCCAAAAGATAGATGGGAGGACAAAAAAGTACTTTGTTTCTTTTTGGTACTTTGTTTCTCCCCATTGAAGCATGAAAAATTTCAATATTGTAGTGGGAGCCCATAATTTAATACGTTTATGTCAATAAATAAAAAAAATGTTTTATAAAAAAAGTACCAAAATAGTTACGCCTTTAACCCCTTAAACGTCCGAATTTCGAAAAAGTATCACATTAGTATTTAGATTTTTTAGATAAGTTTCAAATGTGGTATAACCCTTATTTCTATGTTTATGGATTTAAAAGATAGATGGGGTGACAAAAAAGTACCAAAATGCTGGTTTTACCCGTTTACTCCCTTAAAGGGCTGAATTTCCAAAAAGTACCAGACACCTGTCCTCTTATTTTTCTAAAGAACAACGAAAAGCAATAAATTTTTTTTGTATCTCTTTTAGTTTTAGAGATATAAGGTTACCGAATTTACCCGTTTTTGCCCTTTTTTACCCCCTAAACATTCGAATTTCCAAAAATCCAGTCTTAGTGGATCGATTTGGGGAGAGACCAACCCCTGGTCCAAATTTCAAGTTTTTAACTTCAGGCGTTTAGGCTGTGCGATGATGAATCAGTCAGTCAGTCAGTCAGTAACGTTACAATTTTATATATATATAGATAGATTTTTCCATCATTTGTTTCGTTTCTAATCTTATAAGTTAATATACATATGTACATATATACTTTTTAATAAATTTTTTTAAGAACCCATAAACTATACATATATATTCTGGCTCCTTGAGTAATTCTAAGTTGATAAAGCCATGTCCGTCTGTCTGTCCGTAAAATTTTTGGAAGGTTGGTTCATAATTTACACTAGGTCCCATATAAACCCTGCTCCCGGAAAACAGCTTAGTACGCCTAAAACCGCAATAAATAACTCTAGCTTACTAAAATTTGGTACGTCACAGTTTTATAGCACCAGAAATCACACTGTAAAATTTTTTGAAGATCGGTCGATAATTAACACTAGGCCCATATAAACCCTGCTCCCGGAAAACAGCTTAGTACGCCTAAGAACGTTATAAATAAAGCTATCAAATTGAAATTCCGTACGTCACAGTTTTATAAGACGAGAACTCACACTGCCGAATTTCGTGAATATTGGTCCATAATTTACGCTAGGCCCCATATAAACCCTACTCTCGGAAAACAGTTTATTACGCCAAAAATCAAAAAAAGCCCACTTTGGGAAAATAATTAAATTCGCCTAAAACCATCACAGATATATTTATTGCGGTAAAATTTCTTACTTAAATTCATATGGCCACAAAAAATATCATGCAAATTTGTGAAATTTTTTTGTTAACACTTAAACTAATTACACTGCTGTAATGAAATTTATTCTAATTTATTTTTTGTAATACCAGAAATCAGTCTTCAGAATTTTGGGATGATTGGGCCATAATTTACCATAGGACCGATACAAATTACCCTCCTAAAAATTATTTTAGTTCGGCTAAAACTTTTACGAATCATGATAATTTACTCAAGCCAGTTCAAAGTTTTAACAAGAAACGCAAAAAATTTTCTTATTGTCGGTCAACAATTTAATTCAGGTGGAGGCTATCAAAGATTCAGCTCAGCCGAATATAGCACTTTAACTTGTTTTGAAATAATTTCTAATATGGAGACAAATATGTATGTATATGTGTCAAATTTTTGTTTACAAAATTTGTTTAATGCAAAGCAAAATTCAATTGAGAAAATTCATTATAAGGAGATCAAAATACACTTTATTTATAATAGAAAAGTTGGCTTTTTAAAATCAATTTATAGTTAAATTTAATGTAGTACATTTTTTAGTTTAATCCACTTCTGATTAGAAATTAAAATCAATAAAAAACTATAAATAATATGTCATAATATCACTACGTTCTTAAATGCAGTACTGCCTGCGCTAAATCAGAAACTCAAACTTGTTTCACCATGTCAACGCAAACCTTATGATGCTACATATTAATTGTGTGATTATCATTTTTATATGTGCACTTAACCATATTCAAATTCATTGTTTAACGCAGTATTGCATTTATAACCATGTACATTATCTTTATATTCTATTATACCTGTAATTTAACAGAAATATTTAATTATTTAATGTTTTAAATGATTGTTTAACTTAATACTCTCATACTTTCGTTGATGATTCGTCGTTTTGCTTCAGAGAATTACAAATTAAAATAACGTAACACACATAACTAAATAAATAACAGTAAAAATAATATTTTTTTATCAAAAAAAATCGGTTATCGCATTTTTATGCTAAATATTTAAAATTGCTTTTATATCTCAATTAATTTCCATTTTACAACGCTTCTCATGAAAACTGTGATGTTATATTATTCTGCATTCAAGATGACGATATGTGCAGTTCTTTTAGTATTTTTTTTTTTAAATAATATTTGCCTACAAAAAATTCAACACACACTTTGGCTCGTTGCCTTTAACAAAATACACACAAAGGCATTTCGTGCTGTGTTCATGCAAACTGTCGAGCAACAACAACACTACTGGTGAGGAGCGTTACGAAAATTTTTTGTTTCCTCATTCTTCATGACTGAAGAACGGCAAAAATTTATTTTTCCTCACGCTCATAAATGAATTGTCCAAAAATT
The DNA here is from genome assembly GCA_943735925.1 of Pollenia amentaria. Lineage (NCBI taxonomy): Eukaryota > Metazoa > Arthropoda > Insecta > Diptera > Polleniidae > Pollenia > Pollenia amentaria. The sequence goes on from OX031006.1 coordinate 134,399,129, forward strand.
CACAATCCATTCATGGTTGTGAAAAAGAATTACACGTTTTAAATTCCTCATTCATGAAAAAATTCATGAATGGTTAAATATGAGCGATGATATATGAATTTTTCTGAACACTGATTATTACTATATTTATTTTAATACTAAATAATTTTTCCTTGAATCAAAAAAAAAATTGCAAAAACACAAAATAACTTTAACACAATATAACGGCTGTTCTATTAACCTATTGATTTCGAATACAGGAGATGAACGCATCTGACGTTGCCAATTAAATAGATCTTCATTTGTGGAATTTCGTAAAAATTTTCTAGTATTGTGCTCTCTATAAAATCTGTAATCCTTATTCCTTTTTTCCTGAGCTACCTCTGATAAATCTCCAAGTGGCACCAACTGATATTTAATGACATCTTCTCCATGATAAAGGAGAAGATGTGTAGCAGACATATTTCTCCATGGGTACTTGGTTGTATATATTTTTGCAGTTTCCTTAGCAAAATCTCCAAATTTTCTGGGATTATTTTAAATCTAAAAATGAGGTTAAAATCAACACCTGTTATTTCAGATGCTGTTTCTGAATCTGAAAAGAATCTTCTTGCAGTATTGCCATAATTTGTATTTCCTGACCCTTGTTTTGGCTGATCTATAATCAACCCAAATTTGCGTTATTCATCTTGAACATGTTTCCTTTTTGAACTTCTTAACTCCTTGTTGGTTTCGTTGCTTCTTATTGATCCTGAAGATCCGAAATCCAAATCATTACTGATTTTTAGTATGTGCTCCATAAGTCGTATTCCTGCATGTAGTGGTGATAATCCAAATTTATATACATCAGTACATCTAATGATTTTGTCGGGACTTGATTTAATTGTCTTGATTTTGCATGGCATATGATGCAGCTGGATGCAGCCTTCGTGTTAGTCGAAGCCTAGCCTACTTTTCTATCTATCATTGTTAGCACTGATTGGTAGCTAACTTCAATTTGCTGCCAATCTAAATCTAATTGTAATGGCTGTAGTGTTGCAATTTGGGCCTTGATATCACCAACTTCTTTGTTAATGGCATCATGAGTTTCTCTTTTGCATTCAAATTTGATAGGCCTGCAGTATTGCGTAGAATATGGTGTCTCATTTTTCCAAATATCCTTTGTTTGCGTTGTGCTAGTCGAAGGCTCTCAATCTTCCAAACATAGTACAAATGATACCATGAACATATCTGAGTCCGAAATATTTTCACATACTACTTGCTTGTATTGTTTTTGTCCGGAAGAACCATCACATCCCCATTTACAAAAACGAATTAACTTTGTGTTTCAATATTTCTTTAACCCATTTTCTTTTATTGATTGTAGTAGGCGTTCGGCTGTGTGATCAAGTAGAGATTGTAGTTGTACCTCTGCCGAAATTGGTGTGATTGTAATAGTGTCTTTTAAGTCCATTTTAGCAGCTGTTATGTGATGATATGCTGGATGCAGATTTGAGCTTTTTTCAATCGCACGCAACCTGAGCTGAATATATTGCTGTTTTGTTAATTTAAAAGCCAGAAAAAATGCTAATGTCTGCTCATTTGTGAATTGCTTTGGATCGTTTGGATTTGGTATACTTTTAAGAAACCGTTTTGTACTCAATGGACTAGCTTTAGCAATTTTTTCAATGATATCCACTTTTGTCAATTGTTTCTGTGATCGTAATTGATGTAGGAAAGTATTTTAAATATTTTCATATCCAATTTCTTCATTGATATCCTTAAGCTTCCGCCTCTTAGATATATCGCTACAGTTTCCAGCGATTTTTGTGGTCTTCCACGAGTGTTTTCATTTGTAGTTTCTGAAGCGACCTGGACAGAAAGTTCGTTCTCTAACCAGTTTGCAAAGCTCTTATAATATCTATCGTTGCTGTAATTAACTTTCCTGTATCGCTGTTTTACATTTTTGATGAAAACAGATAATTTATTTTCTAAGTCCACTTGTATTTCAGTGCTATAGGAATTTAAGTTTCCTTTTTTCGAATGTAATTTTTAACATCTTCCTCGTGTTTGTTTCTAAAATACTCTCCGGCCAATTTTTTATAGCTGATGCTCTCCATATTTTTATGAAAAACGTTGTTATTGCTCAGATATATTATATCCACTGAGTTTGCATCCGAATATCACTTGCTTTCAAACCTTTTCATACTTTTTTTCATACCAAATAAGGTAGAATAAAAAGGATAAAAAAAACTTAAAATCCTTTTGTTTATATGCTATAAAATAGCTGACACAAATTCAACAACGCATTGCATAGTTATAGGGTCATAGAATATTATTAGAGTCATAAAAACAGATAAATTAAACAGACCAAAAAAAAATTAAAAATATTTTCTAAGGTGGGATTCACGATATACCTGTTTAGCGTAAACGCGTGTTTATGCTCTTTATGCAACTATAAAATACGCTAGTGTGAGTGTAGGGTAACGGATAAGGATGAATCAGGGCAGCTATACGTTTTTCTGATTGTGTAACAATAATATAATTGATATATGTACTATTTGTATTCTGTTCGATCACGATCAATATTCCCTATAGCATAAAATTTTTTTTAAGGCAATAGCACATGATTTCTGTTACTTCTGTTTTTGGATTAATTTCATTAAAATTAAAAAAGTGTTAAACAGACGGGTCCAAACGGGTACAAGAGTTAAAGAAAACACGTTCACCTTTCCCTCAGTGGTTTTACCTTCTTAATCCCTTTTGATCCGCAAAAGTTCTATTCCGCTAAAGTTGAAATTTGACAAAAATATAGTAGTTTAGAAAATATGTCTTAACATCTCAAATATATATAACACAATAGTCGCATACATCACTGTTTTAAAGATAACAAGACTACCAACCTAGCAAAAAACTAGCAGGTCATTATCGATTACAGTTTTTGAGCAATGATTATTTCTTTCGGATTAAATATAAAAAAATCACATTTTTCTGAAATTAAAAAAAAGTTGTGTTTAACAACATGGCACGACCACAATTACCAATATTTTGACCTATTTTATTGGCTACCGTAGTTTAAGTATGTTTACTATTAAATAAAATTTAAATTTTAAAAATCGGTGACAAACAAAAATTGGACTTTTGGCCAATGAAATAAAATTTTCAGCCACTGTGCATCGCACCGACAATGATTACAAATGAGTCTAATCTCGGTAATACATTTAGATCAAATCTTCCTGCACTCATAACTGGAGATTTTAATAGCCCCCATTAGGGATGGGCAAATTTAAAAAAAATATCGATATATCTGTGGTTTTCATGGGTAATCGCGTATGTCTTAAAATCAAATTTTTCAGGAGAGCTTAAAAAACATTCTAGATCGAACTATGGGCTAGGTATTGAACATTTTGAAATTGGTCATTACGTAAAAAATCGGAATTGGTCCATATTTCTTCAGAAATTTGAAGAAGCATGGAAAGAGCGTTTAAAATTACGCAATATGGCATCAACACCTCAAAATCTAACAAAAGTGGACATACGCGGTTACCCATGAAAACCACAGATATATCGTTTCGATATTTTTTAAGAGGGTCGATATTTATTAATTATAAATATCGATGTATCGAACGTATTAAGCTGAAATTATTACCAAATTTAAAAACTTAATATACCTATGTCAATACATATGTATTTATTTACAGGGCCAGCTCGCTAATCCGAAGCTGGATAGTCCGAATTATCCAGTAATCCGAATTGAATTTATGACGTATTACATACTCTATAGTCCGCATTGATTGCAAGCTCGCTAAGCCGAATTTTTATTTTGCTGCTTTTTATACCCTTCGAAGGTAAAAGGGCATATATAACTTATAATTCAGTTTGTAATGTCTACAATATTGATCTAAGACCCTATAAAGTATATATATTCTGGCTCCTTATGAGAAGGGAAGCTCAAATTCGGCTGTCCGTCTGCCCGTCCGCCCGTCAGCCTGTTGAAATCAACTCAGACTTTCTGAAAGAAAACTTTAATAGTGTAAAGCCAGACTAAAGAAAGTGGTTGTAAAATGGATGTAATAAAACAGTAATAACTGATCAAATATAACTCTTAACAATATTCCTTGTGCTAAAAAATAAATCGTATTTTATATGATGATCAACTAAGATAAGAAAATTACTGCCAATCAAATAAATAAAAGTGTATCTCAGAATCTTAAATAAAATGTGAAATTATATTAAAACGTTTGTAAATTTGTAAAAAATTTATCGTTTGAAAAGTCGTCAAATTTACCATTTTTGTACTCAAAAATCGTCAAATTTGGCAGCCCTGAATTAAAAATGGATAAGTTAAGTATTTCGCGATTATATAATCGTACTTAAAAAACAATATTTCTGTACTTTATTCAAGAAACTCCGTACTCACTGTGCTATTGATACCGCTTCGGATTGATTTGAGTACGGATGGGTTGATTTTTCTTTTGAGTGAGTGTTAAAAAAAAACATATTATATAAAAAAAACTTTAATTTTGTCATTTTTGATTAATAAAAATAAAATAAATTTGTTTTGGGATCCTGGCTCGTTATTTTCGAACAAAGTGAGTTATAATACATAATTACAGCACATCCAGTAATCCGAATATCTCGTTGATCAGAATCAAGATCTGCAATCATTCATTTGGATTAGCGAGCTGGCACTGTATGTACAAACATATTACATGTAATTCTTTTCTATCTTTTAATTGTTTCTCTTAATTTAAAATTTACTGCCTGTCCCTCGATTTCCAACTAAACTTTCATTCCCTTAACTTTTATTTAAAACAAAAACCAATTTTAAAATTTAGTTTTTTTAAGGTAAGTTGTGCGAACGAAGTTTTCGTTTGAAATCGAGGAAGCGGCAGTTAATTCTACAATAAAAAAAATAAGGTAAAAAAAAAGTAAAGAATTCAAAATTTTTTTATTTATTCGCCATATGAAATCTAAAAAAAAAAAAAAAAAAATTGTGATTATATAATGCTGGATTATATACTGTCGGTAAACGAAACTTGCAGCACATACTATACAAGTAAACTATGACATATCTTATTTTTAATATATAAGAACATGCTCAAATAAAAAAAACAAAATTTTTATTTTTTTATTATTGACATTACAACTTTCATGAGTCTATTGCTGCTAATACGCTATAATTAAGGCGATTCTTTGCATAATTCTAGGAACCCTTTCCAGAATATTTTTTCCGCGCTTATTTTTTTGTTGTCATCTCTTAAAAAACCGGGACAAAACTGAACTGTGTAATCTATGAAAATGTACAATGGAAAAGCACCGTTATTTTCTTAATATAAATTAAAAACATATGATTTCTTAAAAAACAACAGTACTTCAAGCAGTTGAGCAACGGTTAAAATGTTGAATTTTATTGTAAACAGATCTTAAAAATATCGAATTCGATGGTCTTAGATAAATATCGATGTATCGATATATGGGTATTTTTAATATGGGCGATATATATCGATTATGATTTTTTTTTTTAAATATCGATATTTTGTTATATCGATATTTATTGCCCATCCCTAGCCCCCATAGGAACTGGGGCTGAATTTAAACAGCTGTTTTAGCAAAATATATTAATACAGATCTTGTATTATTAGATGATAATTCTCCTACTCATTTTAATACCCATGGGACACTTTCCCATATTGACCTATCACTTTGTTCGCCTTCTCTGGCTCTACATTCTGTATGGGAAATAGAAAAGACTTTATTTGGATTATTATAAAATAGTTTCCAACGCAAACTATTAATAATAATGGTAATAAACCTAGGTTTAATACCAAACAGACTAGAATAAATTTCGGAATGTATGTAGAGATTTTGATAGAAATAGATTGGTAACGGACAACATAAATATGAAAATGTATGTAGAATTATTTTACAGTCTGCGAACTATTCAATTCCTCAGTCACGTTTCATACCAAGGAAAGTTTATTGCTGGAACAAGGAACTGGGAAGACTTAAATCCGATAAAAACAGACTTTGACATTTGTTTAAAAGGAACATGACACAGTATAAATTCCTTTCATACAAACGGGCTAACGCAATATATAAAAGAGGAATAAAACTATTGAAGAGAGCTTCTAGTTATAAATTGACCTCGACTTTTTCTTCAAATAATCCGACTGACAAAATGTAGTACAATATTAGAAACTGTATAGGCTACAAATTGACACAGAGCATTCACTGCATTTCCTCAATAACAGACCAGAACACTTTAAGTATGAAAATAGGAAAAGAATTTGCCAAGTATTGGTCGGAAAACTCTTACGATTTCACATTCTCTGAAAATTGTTTATTGAGAAAACAAAATTTAAGACTAAATACTACAGTGTCCTATCCTTGTACGGATGCTATAAGAATAGAGTCTAACATAAGTTTTATAGAGCTTTCTTCAACCCTAGGAAAACTAAAGGGAAAACACGTGGTATTGACAGAATATAAAACCCAATGCTAAAAATGGCTCCAATACAATTGAAAAAAAGAATTTTAAACCTATGCAATGAAATTTTCGCAAATTTTATCCCCCAGCAATTCAAGAATAGTGTTGTTGTTCCGATTCTGAAACCAGGAAATAATTAAACACTGGCCAAATCTTACCGACCCATATCTCTAAATCCATGTTTATCTATCAGGAAGCACGCGACCCTTGTGTCGTTAGACTTTGAACGAGCGTACGAGAAAATTTGCATACATTCAGTATTGCATCAATTAATGGAGTGGAAATTAGGACCTAAAAATATTAAATACATCTTTAACATATTCAACATTTTTCATTTTTCGAATTTATTCTATTAATTAAATTTCAGTTATGTATTTTAAAAAGCTTTTTGTAATAGCTCTATTCCTTAAATTTTTTTTTAGAAATGACTTTATACACTACCAGACTATTATTTTGTATTTTCTTCAACTCTATGACAAACAGGAAAATAACAGTTCGCATCAGTAACCATTTTTCAAACTCAGTTCCTCTTTATAATAGAATACCCCAGGGATCGTACCTGTCAGTGATTCTTTTCGTTATAGCCTTTGACAAACTGTGCTCCATTATTTCCCTCCATAGAGAAATCGATTTTTGTGCATATTCGGATGATTTTAACATTATTATAAAATTACCCAGAAGAAAACGTAGAATATTTAAGCTCTATAGTCTTTTTAATGATATAAAAAACTGGTGTGACTATGCGGCTGCTTCCCTTTCCATTACAAAATGCAAATATATTCACATATGTCGTCTGAAAAATTTAAGTTATAAAATACCTCTTTTAAATGTCTCAATTACAAAGGTCGGTACTCTTCGTCTGCTTAGCAGAGTTCGAAAATAAACAGTAAAGTACAGCAAGTTAGTGTACCACACATTTTTTTTGGGAATTTATATACAAACAAAATATGATACACAACTATTGTGAGCTGACGAACAGAAACACTATGTCACCAATGTCGACGCAAATGCACATACAAAAATAGTAAAAAAAAAAGGTTTACCTAAAATGTATTTATGAATACAAAAAACAACAATTCTTTAACTGGAAAGAAATTTAATTCTGCAAAAACAAGAGCAGTCATAAAAATGTTTTTTTTTTCTTAAAAAAAATAAACTCGAGTAACGCACTGCAAAACAACAATTTTCGACGCTTCATTTCCCACTTACAAATGTGCATAGCCAATTATACACTATAATTATTGTGCAAAATATATAAATATAATATGATGACTTAAAATGCATAATAAGTGTACCGAAAATTTCTTAATTTTCGGCTAATTCGTTGCATTTGGGTTACATATGAAAGAGTTTAGCGCCATAATTATTCTTTTATACTTTTTCACTAGACAAATCATATCTCGAGCTCAAAATATATCGATGAAAATAGGGCTCATTTTCAAAAAAATCTTATTTTACAGTGATTCTGTGCCGACGGAAAAGTACAAATCGTTGAAAACACGCTTTTCATGTCGAAAAGATAATACTTTTACGTAAAAACTAACAACAATCAGAAGAAAATCGACCGAAAAATTACAAAGTTATAAGCAATTGAGTGAATAAGCCCAAATCCCATATTTTCCGAATATATTAGTTTTTTCGACAATTTGTTGGGTTTAAAAGCTTGCAATACATTCGTGACACTTTTGTGTGTTATAAATAGTTTTGGCTCTTGCTTTGTCTTCGGTTGCTTTTGGGATCCGTTTCTCTAGTGAGAAACCATACATAGTCTCCCAACATTGCTGAATACCTAAATCCTTGATAGCGCCGCTCAATTGTCTTAATTTGTTGGTGGAATCTTTCGCCGTGTTCGTCACTTACGTCACCAAGATTGTCCGGAAAGAAATTTAAATGCGAATGTAAAAAATGGATTGTTAGAGACTTATTTACACATGTAAGAAATAAATTAAATGGTAAAGACAATACAATAGAGAAAATTCCCTAGTTATTGTTCCCAAGTAAAATTGGTAACAACCCCCTGAAATGAATTCCAGGCTTCATTTTCAATGGTTGTTAAATATTTTGGAAAATTTGTGCTTTTTAGGAATTTATTTATGTATGGACCATCGAAGACGCCTTCCTTGATTTTTGCTGAAGAAAGCTGTGGTAAAAGGGGTTTCAAATAGGAAAATACTTGGCTTTCCTTGTCTAAGACCTTCACAAATTTTTAATGAGTCCAAGTTTAATGTGCAACGCACGTATTTAATATTGTCTTTGCCCACTGGCCAGTGTTTTCTTCTATAATGATGTTAACGAGCACGACCATCCCAGAGGCACAGAAGGCAATATTTTGTATATCCACCCTGCATTCCACACAACATGCCGACTATTTTGAGATCGGAACATATTTTCCAGTGTGATGCTCATATTGAATGTATTTTAGAAAACTGGCCATTGTGGTGTATGATTCTTTAGTGTTGATGGCATCAGCGAAGGGGATAGAAGGTTTTTGATTTCGAATATGCAGTGGGACTGCTTTTAAACTCTCCTTACTACCGTCAATGAGCAAGCGCCACTCATTTGGATCATAAGGCTCTCCGTGTTGCTGAAAAAATGCAAGAATATCGTTGCAGTAGCATATGCCGTTTTCCTTCACGGTAAAAGGTTCCATTTACTCCCGGAGCCAAACAGTTCCGTTGCTTCAGGCGAGATGCTAGTAACTCCGCTTTTTCCTTTGACAGCTCGATATCTCTCATCATTAAGTTCAGGCTGCGTAAAATGTTGCAATTGCTGCGAATCCTGTTTAAATTCATTATCACTGCTTGTGTCTGTCTCTTGTGAAGATTCGAAAGATTAAATCGTTGAATCGGGGCACTTAGGATGAGGAAATTTCCTTGAATGTGGAACTGGAAGCGAAACAGATGCTACTGTCGCATAAACCCATTTGGCACTCTTTCCAAAACCAGTGGATTTGCTCAGGCAAAAGTAACAATTTTTATCTGACTCATATTTGTTAACTCCTACAAAAGCCGCAGACTGGGTGTTCAAATATTTGAATAGCTTATTTGATCTATGTCTTTTTCAAATAAATGGAGTTTACAATTCGTCTGGTAAATTATTAGATCTGGTTTTTGTAAATGAACCAGCCGATTGTTCCTTGCAGCGTGCAGTCCAATTATAGCACCAGAGGACCGATATCATCCTACTGTAGATATCAGCCTTAATGCTCCATTTAAAAGTAACTCCCACTGAACTATTCAACACGAAAAGGTTTCCTGCTTCAAAAAATGTAACTACGACGACTTAATACATCTTTTATACTTCAGCAGCTATTGATTCCATGATAGCAAAATTCTATAAAACTTTGTCAAATTTGTTTAATGAATGTGTTCCTAAATTAGCAATGCACAAAAAAACTGGTCTCCCGAGGTGCAAAAATGAATTATCTAGACTTAAAAACATAAAAAATAAACTCTTTAAAAAATATAAAACAACTGGCTTGCTGTCTCATTATAGCAGGATTGCGGTTTCACGTGCTGAATATAACTTATTAAACACAAAGCTGTATAAAAAATATATATTTAATATGAAACAAAATTTTAACTGCGACACGAATTCATTTTATAAAATTGTTAATTCCAAAAAGAAATCTGGTGGCTTCCCTAAAACAATGAAGTTCGGTGCTTACGAATCTAGTGACGATCAGATAACACTGTACAACACAAAAAAAAATTACAAGATCCTGCCTATAAATTGTGATAGAGGAGACAAAAAAAAAGACACGTGTATCGGTTTTGAAAGTTTACATCTGAATTTCATTTGAGGGGGGTTAAAGTTTCCCAGCTCTGACACATTCTTATTGTTAATCGGCATAAGAAACCATGTGATTCTTACAGTTTAGGTATAAAATGTGTTGATCAAATTTATGTAGAATGTTACGGATAACATTTTTGTAGAATATGTTAACCCTCTAACTCCTTAAGGTATGGGTCTTTTTGCCTTTCTTTTAAAAAAGAGCAAAAAACACCATTAAAACAGGGATTTAAGGGGTTAAAATTTTGCGCAAAAATATTATCCGTGAAATTTTACTATACGTCTCTGAATACAGCAAAACGGAAAATTCATCCAGACAGTCAGAAATTAGACACAACAAAAGAGAGCTTAGGGTTAATTTCGCATTTATTAAGAATTTTATTTTAAAATACCTCAAAAATTTAGCACGAAAAAAAATAGTTCAAATTTAACTAAAATCACTAATATCTCTTATCTTTTACCTAAGATAGCAAATTTGGATAGGAAGTATTAATTAATTGAATTTTTTTAGCTCTAGGCAATTCCACTTCAATATCATACAATGTCCAGCATATTTCAGCGATAAGCGAATGAATGCTTTTGCCTTTATAGCGTTCTTCAATGAGTGCGTGAATTTTTGTTGACCTATGAACGCCTAGTTTTTCAAAAGCTCTAAGCATGATATCTACGTATATTCGAGCAGTAGGAGAACGATTTTATTGTATATCACTTCCTTAATTTTTTTCCGGGCATGTTCACGTACGCACACCTGTTAGATAGTTTTAAGAATTTTGTAAATAGTATTTAAGGACGAATTCGAAAGAATAATTTGTATGTAAAAACAACGTGTAATATTTGCTTTGGCAAAAATGGTCAATTGTTTGGAAAAATTTGATTTGTTTTGTTATATCTGCGGTAAACATACTATACCGGAATATAAAGTTACGTTTTTCAATAGTAAAGTTGAAGACATCTATAAAAGGTATTTTGAGCTAGAAGTTTTTCAGGATGAACTGTGGACGCCGAAGCATTGCTATCGCATTTGTTATAATAGCTTAATTTTGTGGTCCAAAGGTAATAAATTTTTTTTTGTTCCAAAACTATAGTTTTATTTTTAAACTCTCGCTGAAGGTCAACGAAATTCAATGCAGTTTGGTATTCCTATGCGGTGCACAGTGGCGCCATTTGAGTTTTTTCGTTGCAAAAATCATATCTTTTGAACCGAATAAGATAATTGAACAGTTTAAACAGCATATGATAGATAACTGTTCAGCCTATGAAATGAGCGTTTGGAAAGGGTGCTACGCTTTGTAGGGGCCTACTTATGGGTTATCAAAGATAAAATTAGTAGAAAAATCAATTTTATGGTAACTAAAAAAAATTTTTTTTACATTTTTAGATTGTTTTTATTTTTTTTCTTAAGGGTTTTATGTTTTAAATTATTACCCAACAAATTAAAAAAAAAATAATTTTTTTTTAAATTTATTTTTTCAATTTTCTGTAAAATATTCATCACAATTCGTAAGAGAAGGTATATCTAAAAGACTAACCATTTCTAAACTATAATTATTTTGTAACTCTATTCGTGACTTCACATGCCGCAGGGAAGAAATAAGTGGATCGGAAGATGCTGCCAACATGTTGAAGAGGTCCTCATTTTGCCTCACCCTTGATGCTTTGAATGTGTTCTGCAATCTATATTTTTTATAAAATTTGTTAAGAGACTCCTGTGCTTCTTCAGAAAGCTCTCCAATTGGCAAAGACTGGTACTCAATTATATCTTTACCATGCGCCAATATTTTATGGACGGTCGGGGTCAACTTCTTCTGTGGATACATTTCTGCTAAAAGAGATGCAGTTTTCGACGCATATTCTCCATATTTTGTAGAATTGACATTTTCTTTGCAGTTTAAAACATCCAAGATCGTTCCCAATCTTTTCACGATTTGATTGTCAATTCCAATGATTCTAGTTACTGCCTCATCATTTTCAAAAAATCTCCTAGAAGTGTTTCCATCGTTTGAGTTACCGTATCCGTGCTTGGGACAGTCTACTTTTAGTCCAACTTGTTTAAAAAAAGCATCCTGTATTTGCTTCTTTCTGATCTTTTCCTTATCCTTTATTGATGTATTTTCATCGAAGTTTTCTTCCTCTTGTGGTAGGGTATATGCCAGTTTTAGCAAGAATTCCATACACCTTATCCTTGCGTGCAATGGTGACATTCCATATTCGTAATTCTCCTCATTTGTAGAATCGTTTAAATTACCAAAGTTCTTCTGACAAATAATAATATAAAATCGATAAAAAAAATATAAAAATAAAACGAAAAAAGGGAGATATCCTTTGCTTATAAACGCTTTGTCCGGATGATCCATCGCAGCCTCATTTGCTGATCAATGTCAACTTCTCAGGAAGAATTTTCACTTCCGTGAAAAACTTTGGTGTGGTTGACTTTCTAAACAGTTCAAATAATTTTAAATTGTACAACGCCATGTTTTCAGTACTTAAATTGTTAAATGGTTTCAGTAATTGTTGCGCCAACTTTCAGGCGTAGACTAATCCAGGCATTATGCTTATTTTGCAATATATAGGCTTATGCTACCATGCCTAAAAATTTACCTGTTCCCTGCATACATATGGATTTATGCTGAATAATGCAATTTTGATATTATGCACGTGTCCAAATAAGATTTGTGCCTACCTGTAGGGACCATAAGTCAATATTGTTCCTGACCATTTGTACGCCAAAGTATTGTTTATGTGAGGTACGTACCTGCTAATATAATAACTATTAGATCAAACTACTGTCAGTCAAAACATATAAGGGATGGACGCCATACAATTTCTGCAACCATGTCTTTTTAAACTTTTTTTCCCTCTAGAAGCCAAACGGGCACGTACGGGCAGATAAAACCTTTTGAATTATGTAAAGAAATAATCAAAGAACAGGTTTTGCAAATATGGCAAATATAGAAAAATATAGTTTTTTTTTATTTTCCGTCAAAGTTGAAAAATAGTGAAAAAACGGATAGTTTTTAAATAGTGATTTACCAGGAGAAACACAAAGCAAACAGTTAATTTTTTTTATCATTATACATTTAATAAATACATCAATCAATACAAACAAAAAATAAGGCGATTCGTTACCTATTTTTCGTGATATTACACCTGAAATCGCAACAAATTGACTAAAAATTGTGTGTTTTTTTGAAAACCGAAAGTCGGTCAACTTTGAACGGTTATATCTTCTAAACTAAAAATGTGATATTATTAAGAGTGGCATATTTGAAATCGTTGAAAAGTTTCCTATAACATGGGTTTATTCAAAACTTCGTCGGCATTCATGAAAATTTTGATTTTTGCAACCTCGCTTGCTCTACGGGCGCCACTGTGCGGTGGTTAGATCCAGGTGAACATAATGACGCAACGTGCTATGTGTGCCAAAATAGTCGTGTATTAAAGTTGAATAGATATCGGCGAAAGAGTTTTTTATACCAAGCTGTACCATAAACCATGCTCCCAGTTCCGTATTCTGAAGAGCTCCTAGTACATGTGCTACAACTTCGAAGTCATTATGTTGATGGAACAATCGCTAAAACAGGAACCTTTCATTGCGCAGGTAGTGATTATACTGAAATTTATCCCAAGACCAATATTAATATCGCCAGAGCATTTAAATGCATTGGCTCGGAGACTGAATCTGTCTAAAACTAAATCAGAAATTTTAGCTGCAGACTTAAAAAGTCTTCATCTACTTGAGCCTGGTATCAATGTTACCAGCTTTCGTAAGCGTCAAGACAGCTTTCTGCCGTTGTTTTCTGTAAGCGATGATAACATGTTTGCTTATTGCAACGATATTAAAGGAATAATAAATGCAATGAAGAGTCTAAAAGCTGTACTTCTGTTTTACGATAATACCAAAAATCCAATTCCAATTGCCTATGGAATGAGTATTAAAGAAAGCTATGATTCTATAAAATTAATACTGGACTCCGTAAAATATGAAGACCATAAGTGGCGGATCTGTTGTGATTTAAAAGTAGTTACTTTCCTTTCATGTATTCAGGCTGGATACGTAAAGTACGGATGCTTTTTATGCACTTAGGATAGCAGATGGAAGGGCGACCAATATTCCAAAAAACAATGGCAGTTAAGAGCTGAGGGAACAGTAGGAGAGCACAATATCGTTCATCAAGCATTGGTACCAACTGAAAAAATTATCTTACCCCCATTGCATATCAAACTTGGCGTGGTAAAAAAAACTTTTTTAAATGTCTGAATACAAATGAATCCGCATTCAATTTTCTGAAAGAAATGTTTCCAAAATTAAGCGAAGCAAAGATGAAAGAAGGTATGTATATCTTCTTCAAGTCGTTGTTATTGTTGAAATCCTTTAAATTGGTTTCATACCAACAGGTGTTTTTGTTGGTCCAGATATAAGAAAGCTGATGCAAAACGCTGACATCGACGAAATGCTCTCACTCATTGAGCTTGATGCGTGACTGCTCGAATATACTTAGACACCATGCTAAGAGCTTTTGAAAAACTAGGCGTTCATATGTCAACAAAAATTCCTTTTTTAAATTCCCATATGGATTACTTTGAAAACCAGTTGTCAACAGATCAGATTCTGGCATGGTGAAAATCAGACATGCGCACCCGTTGAAGAACGCTATAAAGGCAAAACCATTCATTCGCTTATTGCTGAAATATGATAATGAAGTAGAATTGCCTAGAGCTAAAAAAATGTAATTAATGAATACTTCCTATCCAAATTTGCTATCTTAGATAAAAGATCAGAGATATTAGTGATTTTTAGTTAAATTTTAACTATTTTTTTTCATGCTAAATTTTTGGGGTACTTTAAAATAAAATTCTTAATAAATGCGAAATAAACCCTAAGCTCTCTTTTGTTGTGTCTTATTTCTGACTGTCTGGATGAATGTTCCGTTTTGGTGTATGCAGAGACTTATAGTAAAATTTCACGGATAATATTTTTTGCGGAACATTTTAACCCCTTAAATCCCTGTTTTAATTGTGGTTTTGCTCTGTTTTAAAAGAAGGGCAAAAAAGTCCCATACCTTAAGGAGTTAGAGGGTTAACATATTCTACAAAAATGTTCTCCATAACATTCTACATAAATTTTCTGAACACATTTTATACCTAAAATGTAAGAATCACATGGTTTCTTATGCCGATTAACAATAAGAATGTGTCAGAGCTGGGAAGCTTTATTCCTACTTCAAATGAAATTCAGATGTAAACTTTCAAAACGCCGATACACGTGTCTTTTTTTTTTGCCTCCTCTTTTAAAATTTATAGGCCGGACCTTGTAATTTTGGGAAAAATTTGATTTTGTTGTACAGTGTTAAAGCAACTTGTTTGCCGATTTTTTTTCTACCACTTTCTCTGATTCCCAAAGTGATTTAAATGAATACCCACATCCGATGCGGGCCATCACATGACACATTTTTTTCCAATCCACACAAATCAGATTTTAGATTCTTTAAATCTGTTAAGTCCTATGGGTCCCGATGGTGGTCATAGTTGTGTTCCCAAGAATTGCGCACATGAAGCAGCTACTCCATTAAGCATAATATTTAGTGTATCCTTAAAATTTCATCAATGACTTGCCATGTGTAATTAAATATTGTAACGTTTTAATGTATGCCGATGATGTGAAGATATTTGATAGCTATGACAATAATATTGAACAAAATTTGTTGCAACATGATTTGGATGAGCTATTTCAATTGTGCGTGCTTAATTTAATGGAACTCAATTTCAAAAAATTTAAACATATGCGTTTTTCAAGAAATGATAACGCTTTATTTAACTTTTCATTGGGCGGATATCTACTTGAATTGGTTACGGAATACTTTTGGATCCTAAATTAAATCTCAGGAAACACATATTTATGATGGTGAACTAAGCTCGTGATGTGTTGGCTTTTATAAAACGATGGGCTAAGGAGTTTACTGAACCAGTCATATAGTCAGACCAATCTTGGAATATGGATCTGTTATTTGGGATCCGGATGCGGATATTATTAAAAACATTAAAGAATCAGTCCAAAAACAAACCCTTCTCTTTTGCTTGGGTAATTCAACATGGAATCCTAACGTCATTATTGCTCCTTATACCACAAGGCTTGCATTAATAAAAGTACCAACGTTGGAGAGCAGAAGAACTATGCTTAGCGTTTCATTTTTATTCAACCTAATAAATGGTGCAGTCTATTTCGACTTCCTTCTCAGCAACATAAACTTTAATGATCCTCATCGATCAACTCGTTTCTACATTCCAATATATTTACAAGTTTTTCAAACTAATTTGGCTAATTCTGATTCTCTAAGAAAATTGTGTAAACTTTATAATGATTTTTATTTTCTTATTCATTTTTCTGTTAATGTTTATGTCATTAAACGTAATATTATTTTGTACCTTAATCAAGTAAGGATTTATTTCGTAGACCTTAAATAAACAAATAAATAAAACCGAATTGCAGAGCGGCTCTCTCCATATCATCGGTACACCGAATTTCGTCTAATTTGGAATAAAATTCAATTCAATGTTGTATATAAATTTAATCTTACTGTGATGAACCAGAAGCCCACGCGGCAAGAGTTATATGGCACGATAAACAAATATTATTTGGTGTCCATTGCTCATGAAAAGTTGCAGGTGCTATTCCAAAATATTGTAGAGAATTCTGTTGTTATGAATCGGTGAATCTACGTCTATTTGGTTGGGGGACAAAATTGCAAAAACACGTAAAAGAAATTATTTGGATGGTTTACGCACTCAAATTCTCGTTTTCTTTTAGCCATTTTGGTGAACACATCCGAAAATGGAATTGATGTAAGTAAAACTTAGATTGAATCAATCTCAAAAAAAGATTTGAATTTTACTTTTAAAACTTAAATACATATTTAATTGAGAATATAAACAAAATGAGAATTCTTTCTTTAAATTTTACTTTTAAGACATTAAAATAATGTGTTTTCTTTTTTTCTGTTGTTTCTACACACAACAAGAAAATCGTTTTTTAACTACTTGTGTAAGGTTGTTGTAGTGTCTACAACAAATTTTGATTGATTGTATGAGATTAAAACGCTCACTTTGAAACTTTGCTCTTAGAGTGGTACTACCAACGAAAAATTTAATCTTTTTTTACTTGGTTTAAGAAACGTATGCTTTTTTTTTAAGAAATTCCGGGATTGATTTTCAAATGTTATCCAATTAAGGAATGTTTTGAGTACGTTTTAGTATTATTCGTACTGGAATTTTTGAGTACGGCTCGTACTAAAAGTAAGTATTAAAAGCTTAATTTACCCCGAGTGTTTTTCTTTCAGTGTACGTTTTATAGAAGCTGTCAAAACAAAATGTGTACTATTGATGCAAGCCACCGCTCGTCAGCCGTCGTAACCGTCGCCACTGGCAGGTTTTTTTTAGCCGAAGCCGACGGATTCCAAAAGCAACCGAAGACAAAGCAAGAGCCACAACTATTTCTAACACACAACAATGTCAAGAATATATTAAGCGTCAAGAATATATTAAGCGTTTAAACTCAATAAATTGTCGAAAAAATTAAATATTCGGAATATAGGGGATTTGGAATTATTCACCCAATTGCTTATAACTTTGTCATTTTTCAGTCGATTTTCTTCTGGTTGGTGTTAGTTTCTTACGTAAAAGTATCATCTTTACGTACATAAAGAGAAACAAGTCATTTTTCAACGAGTTGTTTTTTCCGTCGGCACAGAAACACTGTAAAATATGATTTTTTTGAAAATGTGCCTTATTTGCATCGATATATTTTGAACCGCTTTACCAATCAAAGATCCGATTATACATACATATTTGTTCGTCATCTCAATACCTTGCATTTGGGACGACCCAATCGGACATTTCTAGCTCGAGATATGATTTGTCAATACACAAGGAAATCTATGTCTCATCAAATGTACATGAAAAAATTTGTAAACTAGTGTTATTAACTCATGCATAAGCACTTCTCTTGGTACATTACGCTCTACCCCTATTTCGAATTTAAAATATGAGACTTATACAAGATCTCTATACATTCAGAGGGATATCCTTACAACCAAACTCTTCAGAGTTTTTCTATATAATGAAGAAAATCCATTAAAGCAAATATTCAGAAAAATATGTAGGTCCAAGAAAGTTCCCATAGTTCCATCCACAACGTACAGAATATTTCAGGGTTGCAATACGCTTGATATACCACTGTTTAACACCAAACATAAATGCAAACAACCTCCTCCATGGCTTCTAAATGCTTCTTCTGTTAAAACAAGCCTGCATGAGTTGTTAAAATCAAACACTTACTCCTCGATATATTTGAAGAACGTCCTGAGAAATTTCAGTTTTATATTTACGGACGGGTCCAAGACCAATTCATTTGTTTCTTATAGTACAACAACTGATTATACTGTTTTGAAAGATTCTAAAATTTGCTGTATGTACACTGTACAGACTCACTATCGTCACTAAAGGCTATACTTAATATACCAAAAAGTGAACACTATGCATCAAATAGCAGAAATATTCTTACTGAAAAATCTCCCGGTTCCTGGCCATAGTGGAATTCAAGGTAACAACCTTGCTGATTTCACCGCCAGAAGCGCAGAAAAACAGCCCCTACATTACACTTATAATTTGAATCAAAGATATTTGGGAAAACTCATTGACGAATACTATATTTTTATTGATAAGGAAAATGTGTATAACTCAACACTTCGTTGGTATCAAACGATCAATTTCAACAGGAAAACTATATATATCTATGCGATCGAATATGGGAAATATATACAGAGAATTTAATATAGCAAGCTCTAACATCTACACCTGGTACACACCAGAGAAACTTGTGGAATACTATTTGATAGCAACCCATCTTGAGATTACATCAATCTTCCAAGAACACCTAAGAATTTTCTATGCGTATGCCCAGCAGTTAGTTCCTATAGACACTTATATCCCATCCCACAATTAAAAATGTAACAATACTGATAAAATTGCTCAAGATCTCGAACTTGTACAACAAAATATAAACTTTGTTATTATCATTATAAAACTTTAATTTTTTCACTTTATTTTTAACTACATAAACATATACATATTTATAACAACTTACATTTGTTAGTATTTTAGAGAGATGAAGGCCAATGTAGCTATTGCTCTTCCCAATATTTTATCTTATAATTTGTAATTATTGGTAAAATAAATAAATCAATTTAAAACACAACTTTTATAAATGTGAAAAATCGCTACAAACGATGATGATGACACAACTTTTAAATTAAAGGAACAATATTTATTCAATATTAAATTTTAAAAAAATGGATCAACACAAACAACACTGTTTTTTCTGGTTTAAAGTATTTCAATATAAAGATGCAGGCGGAAACAAAAAACTTTTAGAAATTTCAGAATTTACTATAAAGTTGCTCCCACTTCTATGGTCTGCTGAAGAAGAGAGGGTATTTAGCCAAGTAAGCATCGTTAAAAGTAGTTTGAGAAATAGGTTACATTTAGCAACCGTTAATTCGATTTTATCAAATATTTTTTCTTTTTTTATTTTTTATTGTAGATTTGTTCTCAATAGGATTGGTAAATGGTTATGATTTAACTTCAAAATATTTAAAACTAATAGGCGCAAGTGATTCATATGAGATGAAGAATAACGAAATCGAATTTATCGATGATTTAAGTTTTTTAAATGTTAAATTATTTACATTACGTTTATTCGTATGTAACAATTTAATTTCAATTTACATTTTCATTGTATAAAATTTTTAATGAGCTATTATTTTTTTATTATTGAATTTAAATGTGTTTTTATATTAAAAGGTTTTTTACGCTTTAAAAGCTCAGTCAAAGTAACATTTGAGTGATATACTAAATAACATTTTTGCAAAAAATCATAAATCGTGTTTTGTTACGTCTGCGGCAAGGGTATGCAAGCCGTTGCCTATGCGGATGACATAGTTCTGCTGGTCAGGGGAAAATTTCTGTACACGATCGGTGAAATTATGTATGTAGGTGATGATAGCGAACTCTCGGCTTAGGCGAAGGATAGAGGGCTGGGAGTAAACCATGCAGAGACTGAGCTGGTTCTTTTTTACCAGAAGGTACAAGATAGAGGGTTTTAAGGGGCCAGTGCTGAATGGCGTCGAGTTAACTCTATCTAACTGTGCTAAGTATTTATGTAACTTCCTCGACTGTAAACTTACTTGGAGAAGAAACACCGTGGAGAGGATGAAAAGAGGGCTCAATGCCTACTACACATGCAGAAACTCTACGGTAAGAATTGGGGACTAGGACTGGATATGGTAAACTGGATTAATACATCTTTGGTTAGACCTATTCTTACTTACGGATGCACTGTTTGTTGGGATGAGTTGAGAGGGAAGTTTGGCGTAGATCCAACGGACTGTTTGAGGGACGGGTCCAAGATGGAAACTGGCACTGGGGCTGGTGTTTTTATTGCTGACACTGACGTGAAAAGGTCATTCAGACTCCCGGGTGAGTGCAGTGTCTTCCAGGCTGAGATCCTAGCGTTCTGGAGGGCGACGGAAGTGATACAGGGTCACATCGCACAGTGTAAGATTTAGTTATTCTAGGGAGACAAAATTAAATATCTTGAAAAAAAAAATTTACTAGGCTTCTATATACCATTGTCAAAAAATGGGCGAAATGGGAGCAATGCTACGCTGAACTGAAAAAATTTATATTTGATATTATTCACGTTGGCTAATCAAAAACTAAAAAAGCGGCGAGTATGCATGATAATGTTTAAAATATATGATAAAGAGGTAGAAGTAATAATAAATGTTAAATTTTTCATTAATTCTTTTTTTCATTAATCTTAAAATAAGAATATATTCCATATGTACATATACATAAATTAAAGTAAGAATAAAATGTTAAAATTAATGGTATTCTTCTGGTATTTCTGGAGATTGCAATAAATGTTGTACTTCAGTACTTCCACAAATATGGTTTACGGAACGGTCAAGCCTTTCATTTTCGATGGTTTTAAGGCATATACCAACAATTTCGTGGTATGTGGTATTATCACTTATTATTTGTTTCAAATAATTATCTGCAAATCTTGGCAGATAATTTTATATGTGCCTTGAAGTAGTTACTTCAGCCGTTCGTTTAAAACTAATTTGGTGTTGAAGCGGTATGAAGAAAAGAATTTATCGATTATAGAATTAAGTTTTTTTTTAACTTAACGAAAAGAGTAATTGTTTAAATAAAATAGCTCAAGGGCGCATAACCCTTCTTACCCTTACCTAACCTAACCTACGTCTGCGGAAAACATATTATACCTAATCATCGAGTAAATTTATGCAAGAGCAAAGTGAAATGCATCTATAAAATATATTTTGAATTTGAAGTTGTTCCCGAAATTCTTACTTAATGGATTAATGCTTTGGTAGAGTGAAAATTCAATTTTTGTTCTTATGTACTTCTTAACACGATAGATGTACTTTTGAATTCCTGCTTTAGGGCAACGAAATTCAATAGGATTTTGTATTTCCATGCGATGACTAAAATTAAATAGACATAATTAACCCTTAAACCACCTTTTTAAGTTTTTGCTTATTTCTGTTATTAAAGTTGAGTTTTTAAATTGTGTGTTCGGAGACCTATAGTAGAATTTCATGACAAGTATTTTCTTTATCACACGATTTGCTACTTTTATTTTACTACACAACTGTTAAATGAGTTTCAGATTTAAACTTTTAAAACGCCGATATTCGGTCATATTTTTTATACTTCTCTACAGGAATCAGTTGGCAGACCATTGTAATATTGAAAAAAAAAATTATTTTGTTGTAAAGTGTTATTTTAGAATACATATAAAATGAATTACAAAAATTTTTAAGTATACATTTTATTAAAGTTAAATTGGTCGTCACTCATACCAAGTAACTGGAGCGGACCAATCGTTGTTAGAAGTTCTGATTATCTGAAGGCCGTGGAAGAATTGTTAACGAAATATCCAACTCGGGTAGCTCATAACTCCATGTTAGTGTTGTTTGCTTTAGGCATTCTACCACATGGTTACCCTAATCCAGCAGTATGTACACGAGCAACAATGTGGGCTCTGCCTGATATAACATCAGCATTGTTTATAGCTCAACATTCCCCGGATGATATTGAGGATGTCATAAGGCGTGTAAGTATATTAAAGGCAAAACTTTAATTTGTAATTAATTTTTTTTTTCAATTTCCCGAATAGACTGAGGTTATATTCAAGTCGTTAAAAGCGCACTTAAAACGTGCTCCATCTCTGAAGGGGGCAGCTCTTGTAAAATTATCCGCTTTGAAAATACAATCTGCATCATGGAAAGGGTTTTCAAATATAACAGCGATGATCAAAATTTTAGAATCAATGGAAATAACATCTGACAATTGGTTTGAAAATATTTTAAAAATATACCGCCGAAATAAAGTTGTACCTGATATTATCGATATGAACATGGATTCTCACGACGCGTAGGCTTTATAATAATTACGTTTTTAATAATTTATTAATTTTATGTATGTTGTTATGTTTTTAGATGGGCGTACCCTATTATGGCCAAAATATTCTACGATACACTTAGTCATTCCATAGGTTTGTATTTATTACCCGGAAAATTACTTTTTCTTTATTTAAGCATGTCAAATTATATATTTATTTAATAGAATATCAACATTTTATTTGTGAATAGAAATTACATTTTCACCTATTATATAAGTTTGTCATTTCGTTTGTTATTTCTACAATTTTGATTTTAGACCCCATAAAGTAGTATAGGCCCCAGATATGGTGGGGCCTTCATAATTTCTGTCACATCGGTCCATAAATGGCTGAGGTATGAGCAAAAAACCACGACTGAATATAAATTTTTTCATAAAATCCGATGTTGTTGTTTTTTATGCCAATCACCAATAACAAGGTATATTTAATACATTTGGGGTATTCACAAGGTGTGCTATCATGGTTTATTGTCATAATGTTCATTTTACAATGGTTTAAAAATATTGTTGTTGGTTTGTAAACAAAAAGGGTCTTAAGTAAATAGAACGTTGCTTGCTATGTTTGTTGTGCTGTCGTAATTAATCAGAAAAGTCCAGCGCTGAGCGGCTGAGCCGTGCCGCGTTAGTTTTTGTAGCCGTTGCCGTTGATGGTGTAGTTTTATCCGGGTTACAGCTGTATTTAACCTGCGGCTAGCAATTTTTGCGACAATTACTTGCGGCGTCAAATTTTGGTAAAAAAATAAAATAAAATTTATTTTTAATTTGCAACAAAACCGAAAAATGGAAAATAATCAGGTAAGAAATATTTAAATTTATTAATTAATGGATAAGAACAAGGCGAATTCATTACAGGTGATCCTAAACGCCCTGCTGGTAACTTTTTTTCTTTAGCTTTATAATTGTTGGATGTCAAAATTTTGTTTATTATCTTCGTTTCTGTTTTGATTTGTTTCGGTTTTTGACATTGTACAATGATTTTACAAAAACAAATTTCTTGTGTTTTTTGTACGAGTTGTACTTGTTGTACTACCGAGATTACCTGGAATGAATTCGCCTTGGATAAGAATAAAGAAATATTATTTTTGTTTTTTCACTTATTTTTCGCATTGTGTAAAATTTTTATATTTTTTTTAATCGGCTGATTTAAATTCAAAATAGCACATTAAATTTTGAGGGGTTGCTCACAACAGTCGTATTTTTTCATGTTATTATTTTAAGACATATGACTTTATGACACCTTGTGAATCCCCCAATTGTATAAGTTGGTTGTTTTTTTTTTTTTAAATGTCGACTTTGTGTTGCTACCAAAAACATACACGTATAACTAAATTGATTTAGCGATGTCCGTTTGTTTTTCTGTATATCTGGAGAATGAGAACAGTCAAACTTTCCAAATTAGTTACGAGTATCTAGGTTATCAATACACAATAACCGCCAAAATCTGGGCGGTATTACAGAAGTGGGCGTGGCAGAAAATTTATTTATTTATATCTAAAGAGCCATATTTATATAAATTAATTTTCGTATTGCACCATGGTTAAATGTATATAAGATTCGGCATATCCGAATATAGCAGTCTTACCTGTTTATTTTAAAACTTATCATATTGAAAATTAAAAGAGTCGTCTACATGCATATGTATTTCCTCTAAAACTCCCAGCAATTATTAAAACGTCATATCATATTATATTATTGTTAAAAAAAATCGGTAAAATAATTATTTTTCTATAAAAAGCTTAAATAATAACCCTAGTGATTACAAAATTTTGTGCTTGTTTAACAAAACTTTTCTTTTAAACATATTAAACTTTTTTGGCACATAAAATGCCTAACGCTAGGATCACAACAGAGAAAACCGACAAATTTTCTGCTGTGAATATACGTCACACAATGGCTACTTTCACGAGAAGGCGGTGAAAATTCATAACTTTTGGTGAGATCTTAGCCTTTAATTTGCACGATTAAACGTAAAACTCGACTGATAGGAACAAAAGTTATGGGGAGTCAAAACTGCATTTTCATTTTTCGGTTGAGTTTCAGTGTAAAAGTTGAATATTTCAAATAAAGTTTTTTATAATTTCTCATTTGCTCTGTTGTATTTTACAACTGATACATATTTTATTATTCTCGAACCTTAATCTTGTCAGAAAATTCAAAGGGGCCAAAGGTTGGCTTTTTCTTTTTCAAAAATGTCCAAATGTAGAGACTCCAACAATACTTTTCAAATCACATTTTAAATTTAAACGATCGTTTTACTCAATGCTTTGTGTAACACCAATGTAAATTGTAATGCAACCATATAACATACTACTTGGTATCTGCATTTATTTAAGTGTGTAGTAGTGCTATAAAACAGCTGTAGTTTGTAAGACATTTTTATTTTTGTTATATATGTATATATATTTTTTTTAATTAATAAAATGTAGTATTCAATATAATTAGCTACTTGAAGAAACACGTTTTTTAACCTCTACAATTGGTGACACCGAAGAAGATTAGCAATATGGACGATGGAAAGCAACAGCAAAATCTGGATCAGGCAGCAACATCAGCACAAGCACAAGCAACGGCACCAGTTAACACTTCTCCTGTCAACTATGAAAATAATACGATTGTTAATAGAGTGTCAGTGAAAGTGCCGCCTTTTTGGCCGGAGCAGCCCGCAATGTGGTTTGCCCAAGTTGATGCCCAGTTTAACATATTAGGCATAAATAACGATATTTTCAGATTCAACGCGGTAGCAGCCGCCATTGAGAGCGGAGTTCTATCCCAGATATCAGATGCCATTTTGAATCCTCCCGAACATGACAAGAACAACAATTTAAAGGCATGCATCATAGAAAGATACTGCGACAGCGAGCAGAAAAAAATTCAAAAACTCAATTCCGATATCTATTTAAGGGACAAGCGACCAACTCAGTTGTTAAATGAGTAAAAGGGTTTGCCTAAAAGTAAAATAGATAACAATTTTTTAAAGTCACTGTAGTTACAGAGGCTTCCAGCACAAGCCAGGGCAGTATTGCAAGCATCAAACGCAGATCTATCGGAGCTTGCAAGACTACAGACAAGATATTAGAGGTATGGGACTATCAGCATATATCAGTCATGTCTAAGCAGCAACAGCAGGAGGACGAAACCACTCTTCGTATACAACGCATCGAAAAACAATTGAATCAATAGTATGTATGGGGGAAAGGCGAGTTCGTGGGAGAAGTACCCGCCGCCACTCTACCAGTAGAGATCGTCGATCTACCACACCTGTTTCTACATCCATTGGTCAGTGCTGGTCAGCTGTCCATAAAAACGTTTGGCCAACGCCGCCTTAATATATCACTGGGTCTTCGTCGTAGTCTTAAATGGGACTTTTACATCGCCGAAAACTGCAATCATCGGCTCTGATTTTTTAACAACACATGACTTGCTTGTTGATATCAAAAGCGGTAAACTGGTGGACAGAAAAACTATTTTTGAATCAAAAGGTAATTTTACAAAAATAAATGAAATTAAGATTCTAACACATCGAAGAAATAGTAAGTTTTCCAACATTTTAAATGAGTATACAAATTTGACAATTCTAAATTCGAATAAGATGCCCAATACAACCCACCACATAGATACACCAGGACCACCAGTTTTTGCAAGGCCAAGACGACTTGCAGGCGAGAGGCTCGATGCAGCAAGGAAGGAGTTTCAGTATCTCATGGAAAAAGGTATTTGTCGACCATCAAAAAGTCAATGGGCCAGCCCACTGCATTTGGTTCGAAAACCAAACAATGTCTGGAGGCCATTTGGCGACTATCGAGGCCTCAACGCTGTAACACTACCCGATAGACATCCGATCCTCTACTTACACGACGTTACCAGTATATTGTATGGTAAAAAATATTTTCTGCGATATACCGATCGATACTGCCGATATACCGAAGACAGCCATCTCTACGCCGTTTGGTTTATATGAATTTGTTTATATGACGTTTGGGCTAAAAAATGCGGACCAAACGTTTCAACGTTATATCGATGACCTGCTAAGAAGCTTAGATTTTACTTTTCGTATATAGACGACATCCTAGTCGCCTCAGATGACGAAGAGCAGCACGAAAAACAATCGTGGACGGTGTATCGCAACCACTGGGGTTCTATTCCAAGAAACGGATTAATGCTCAACGTATGTACACTGTCTATGACCGCGAGCTAACGGCCGTCTATCAAGGCGTACAACACGTCAGATATGCTCTGGAAGGACGCACATTTACAATTTATATGGATTACAAACCCCTAATTTTTGCTTTTCAACAAAGAAGTGAAAAGGCTCCTTGAAAAGCAAGTACACCACCGACATACGGCATATTAAGGGCAGTGAAAACATTACGGCTGATTGGCTATCACGATTAATAGTGTTGCGTCGGATGCAATTGATTTCAATAGTATGTCTTCAGAGCAAGAAAACGACAGTGAATTAGAATCTATTCCACATTCCAAAAATTTATTTTATTTTTATATCTATGGTTCCAATGTAAGACCAAATGCTCCACTAAAGCACCGTGAAATTATAATGAAAAAGCTTCACAATTTAGCACACCCCAGCACTAGCGCTACGCGGAAGCTGGTAAGGGAACGATACGTGTGGCCCGGCTTATTGTAAGAGGTTATATGCAGTGCCAGAGAGTTAACGTTGTGATATACTTCCGCTCCATTAAGCACCTATTCCTCGACTGATAGACGTTTTCAACATGTCAATATATATCTCATTGGGTCACTTCCAACGTCAGATGGCAACCGATATTGCCTTACGTGTATTGACCGATTTTCTAGATGGCCGACAGCAATCCCTATTCCCGTCATTTCGGCCCATACAGTGGCAGGCGCCTTCATAGCAGGGGGATAGCATTATATGGAGTAACAGAAAAGGTAACAACTGATTTAGGAAGGCAATTCGAATCTAACCTTTTTGAAGAGCTTACCAAGACACTTGGTATACATCACTTGCGGTCCACAGCATACCAGCCGAAGGCGAATGGAATGGTTGAAAGATGGAACCGCACACTTAAAAATGCCATTAGTTGTTATGGTACCAAGGTCTGGAGTTTCGTTTTCCCTTAGTTTTGTTAGGACTTCGAACCACTGTTAAGTTGGACATCGGCGAGTCCGGCTGAATTGATATATGGTGCACAGTTGCGATTACCGGGTGAATTCTGGATACATAGTAAGCAAGAGGACAGCCAAACAGAATTTGTACAAAAGTTACGTCGTGTAATGAGTGATCTGAGAAGCCCTTACCAATCGTGGCAGTCTAGCAAAAACTTTTTTGTGGATCCCAACTGCAATTTTGTTTTTGTACGAGTAGACCGAGTTCGTAAGCCGCTGGAGCCAGCATTAAGAGGGCCATTTGAAGTCGCTAAACGTTATGCAAAAGACTTAATAGTAAAAAGAGGAAAAAAAGAAGATACAGTTTCAATCGACCGACTTAAACCAGCGAAAGTGTTTTCAAGCGGAACTTATGATTTACCAAAGAAACAAGAAATTCACCCAGTTTCAGGTGAAGTGCCAGGGACCGAGGAAGAAAGCTCTACGCCAGCAGTTACCCGATATGGAAGGCGTGTATAGTTTCCAGGTTATTACAAATAATGCAAAGGCTAGCCGGGGGTACTGTCGGGACTCCAAACCATACTTTTGCAATCACATTTTAAATTTAAACGATCGTTTAACTCAATACTTTGCGTTACACCAATGTAAATTGTAATGTAACATACTACTTGGTAACTGCATTTATTTAAGTGTGTAGTAGTGCTATAATACATCTGAAGTTTTGCAGACATTTTTATTTATGTATATATATATTTTTTTTAATTAATAGAATGGAGTATTTAATATAATTAGCTACTTGAAGAACCACGTTTTTAACCTCTTTGCTATATTTGCTATCGATAAAATTTTAAGTAATCCAACTTTTATTTTTGCTTTAATATGTAAACGTATTTTCTTTTTATACATATATTAATACAATATATACTTAAATCAAAAACAAATTATAATCTATAAACTATTTTAAATTAAACAATATTAGTAAACATTTCTTCTAAATAGCTTTGAGTTTAATTTTCAAGAAGTTGTTAAGCTTCTTCCTCTAATTCGATTGAGGTTGACTTCCATTTTTTGTTAAGCCTTAGGGGGGAAAATTTTTTATGATACAAAAAAAGTAAAAAATTTGTTTTTAAAAGTTTACTAAAAACGATACACATTATATTAAAAAAAAACTCAACAAAAAGGTAAATAAAATATAAGATCAGGTCAATATAAATTAAAATAAATTAATCTTTTTAAATAACTTTTTGGCTATAAAAATAATTTTATTTATTTTTAATGTTTTTTTTTTATTTGAAACAATTTTTCGACCAAAAAAAAAAACATATGCAATTGTTAACAACATTTTGGAAGAAGGAATATCCTTCACTAATTTTAAAATTAAGTTATGAATTTTTGTCGAACTGTTTGGGTTTTAATCTCAAGATACATATACATATAATTATTCTGGTTTATGTTGATTACAGTTAATTTTTTTATTTAAATTATTTTTATTTAGAAAGGAATTTTAAAGCTTATAACAATGGAAAGACAAAAATAATTTTGGCTGAACATACATTCATACATATGTACTAGAGATGAGCGATCCCGTGATTTTTAAAGATCATCTTGATTAGTGAATGTGATTTAAAAATCATTGCTCCTTTAAACTGTGATTTTGATCACGGTTTATCAGTTTTCTGTTCTTTTAAAGCAATTGCGGCCAAGCTATATGTACAATGCGCGAGCTTTTGTAAGCACTTTACAAAGAAACAACAACAAATTGTAAGAGCTTTCAAATCTGTTTACTTTCATATACATACATACTTGAACAAATAAATTTTGGCATAAAAAAATTCTAATAAGATAGAAGAGAGAATGAAATGAACAGCAATATCATTCGACATTTCATTCAAAAAAAGCTATTACCCACACAAACAGTGAAATATCATAAATTTGTATATGTAACAAAATACAAAAAGAACGACTTAGAAAGTACCAGTTACTTGACAAATTTGGTTACAACTGTGATTCGTGATTTTTCAGTAACAGTGATTAAATCACAGGTACAGAAATATGGCTCATCTCTAATATGTACCTTCAGTCGTAAATGCGCTAATGCCACAATTTTTGAAAATTAAGTTTTTGATGCAGTTCAATAAGAGTAAACAGAAATACATCGTTTGCAGAAAAAATACAAATATTTTTTCTAGTTCTTGTTTTACAACGATATGTAAAAGCTCTAAGTCCAAAAATACTAAAGAAAAAGCGCTAGGGCCCATTAAAATGTAAAAAATTTCAAAAAAAAATTTGTTAATATTTGTTAATAGTCAACATTGAAATAAATAAAACAATTTTATAGTAGGTATATTTTACTTTTGCAAATTGACATACTAAAATGTACATTAAAAGTATAAAATATATAATAGAAAAGGTGATATGTCACAGAAAGCTATGTAAAACATAAATGTATTATTTTTGTTGGTTTGCAAGCCAATCAAGAGTCGGCAATGAAGCAAAACTGGATTTACAGACTTAAAATATATTCAGAACTAAGGACCTTAGAAAGTTTTTTCTCTCTCCTATAAAATTTATACATTGGACTACATCCTTTTTGACTGAAGGTAATGATATATACTTATATAGGTACATTATATTAAAAAAAAATTACGGACTCACCATTGTTTCACACATTTTTATGTATTTTTGTATATCAAAGAACTTTTCTTATTAATGCACTTGAAATTTGACAGTTATATAATTCTTCTTTGGTGAACTTTTACTAGACCAATACATATATTCATATGTATATATGGAAAGGAAGAATGGCAATGCATATAAAATTCAAATTCAAAGCCTACTATGATGAAAATATTATACGAAAAACGGGTTTATTCAAATGTATATAATAAATAATTATCATAACACGAATAAAAATATTGCATATACTAAGGCTTATTAATAATTCAACCGCTCGCATTTTCAAGCCAAACGTTTATTTTTCGGATATACATAGATGGGACGTGCTGGGATTGAATGTAGAATAATATGTATTTAAATACAGTAAACTAGATGTTTCATTGGAAATATAAAATAATTAACTATTAGGATAAATACTTGGATACTTATTGAAAATTTGATTAGAGATTCAATAAAAAACAAAAAAAAAAAACTTGAGGGAATTTCCAAAAATTTTGTACATTCAGAAATTCGTGTATTATCGAAATAAGCAAAACATATTTTTATAATTTAGGGGGGGAAATTTCCTTTCCCCCCCCCCCTGAATCCGCGCCTGCATGGTACAGAATTATGAACTGTGGTTGGCATATGTCTCCAAGAGTATTTTTTGTTATAAAGAATTTCTGTTTCATTTGCATACTGGCCCAATTTTTTTGCATTTTTGCATTTATATTTATTAAATCGTCTTATTAATTCATAATGTACTCCTGTGATATATGCTGCAATTCTGGATCGGAAAAGAATCTCCTTGCAGTGTTTTCATCATATGAATTTCCTTCTCCTTGTTGAAGGTATTTTTATTGAATTTGTTTTTTGTTTGCTTAATTATTTCTACATTTTCTTTGTTTTTTTCACTGTTTCGCGTAACGGGCCAATTTCCAAATCATAGCCCAATTTAAGAATATGCTCCATTAAACGAATTTTGGCATGAAGAGGGGACATTCCAAATTCGTATGCTTCATTGAAACTATTGTATTGTGATGGGGGTTGGTTTAATTTACTTGATGTCTTTTGGCATATTGGACAGCTTGACGAAGACTTTATTTCGGTTAAAGCTTAGGCAACTTTTCCATCAATCATTGTAAGGAACAATTGAAAATTAATTTCAACGTATTGGTCATCCAATTTAAATATTGCCGGTTGAAGTTCCTTAATTTGATCTCTTATTTTTGAACTTCTTTAGTTATGACATCTTTAGTTTCCTTTTTGTAAAAAAAACTTTATCGGTCTGTCTTGTCTACTGTCTTGCAAATTTTGCAGACAGTAAAATTGGACAGTGATTTGACATTTGCTGTCAGTAATTTTGAACTTGCACTGCGACATTCACATTAGACATTTTCATAAAAGTGAACTGTCTTAACTACTGTCTGGACGACTACGTCACGAAGACAGCAAGTAGTGTTTTTGGCAACTAATATGCATTTGCCTACTGTCAAATGTAAACGCTGTGTAAAATAAAAAGTATAACAGAAACACTATAATAGTAATGTTGTTTCTTTTGAATCAGTTGTTTGGTATGTCTACATTCACACGTTTCATCTTTTGATGCTCAACTCTTGTGTTTTATGGAGAGGGAAGCAAGAAGAAAAGGGGTTGGTACGGAGATGTCTGTACTTGTGCAGTACTCTTTGTGTTCCCATTCGTAGGTATATGCACAACAATGGCTGCATGTAAATTTTTTTCTTTTCTTTTTCTCTTTGGTTCGCTTTGAATAAAAGTGTTGTTGTTTTGAAGCAAAAAAAGTTGAGACCGGTTGATGCGTGTGAACATAATGGCATCTTCAAAAGGGAATTTAAAAGAAGTTGAGCATCAAAAGGTCAAACGTGTAAATTGAGACTATATAATAAGAAACAGATTGAAAAAACAACTGCGAATTTGGTTTGTGCTTATTGTTTTCTATCAGGACTGTCAGATGTGGCAATTTCTGGCCAAACGTGGCGATTTTTAAACTTGTTTGGCGACCTAATTTTCAATTTGTCGACATGGCGATTTTTTGGTGATTTATAAAATAGTTGGCGATTTTGTTGGCTATTTTTGATTAGTCATGAATTTGTTTCGAAATTTGTTAAATTCAATACGAAGAAATAAAATTTTTTTTATTCTAGTATTTCAAAACTAAATTATGTTGAAATTGAATATTTTTTTTAACATTTAAATGTGTAAAATTAATATAATTAAAGTTTATGAACATTTTTCCCTTATAAACTGCGACAAATTATAACAGATAAAATTCGTTGTTGTTAAAGATATTTTAAAGATTTTTGTGAATCCTAACGTACAGTTGGATGTTAATGAAACACAATAGACAAAATACCGTTTGTTAAAACAGAATTTTCATGATGATATTCAATCTAATTTAAATCAAAATCTAATTTAGGCCAACAATTGATAGCTACAAGAATACGGCAGGTACGTCGTACCATTTTAAGGAACTTGCGTTGGCTGTACTTTATATGCTGGTTATTACAATTAGTAATGCCTGTGTTGAAATAATGAACTCTACTAAAACGCGCCTTCGCAGTAGAATGCGATATGAAGTTTTCGACACGTTTTTACGAGTTAAAAGTTATATGAATGTAAATAGTACATGTTGCATTTCTTTTGTAGAAGACAAACGGTAGACTCGTTGAAGTATATAACGTTTTAGATATATAATAGAACTGCAACTACATACAAGTGTATTGTATATCCAATATTTGTTTAATTCTAACCGCAAAAATTCTTTTTTTGTTGCTTTAAGTAGACTACTTTTAAATATTTTAAACATTGCACCTTTTTTGTGTTTACTAATCATATTTACTTTGTTCTAAATAAAAATGAAACAAAATAAATCATGGCGACTTTTTTGAATTTTTGGCGGTTTTTAGCGATACGAAACCTATTTTTTTTTTGGGATTTATAAAAAAAATTTTAATTATTCTAAAAATACATATATTATTGTGAAAAACTAAAAATTAAATGTAATCTGACAGCCCTGTTTTCTATTCTAAAGTAAACTCAAAAAAGTTTTACGTTAAGTGAATGTAATTTATTAAAATCGTTTTCCGTAAAGTTAAAAATTAATGAAAATTTTATTATTTTATAATTAAACTATTTTAACTGTTTCTATATGTTGTTCCAAAAACAAACTACAAAAAATAATAAGGGTTCTCATGGTATCGCTTAAAATTGCCATTTGCGCAAATGGGAAATCTTGCGAGACTCGTTTCATGAACCCCTTTTTTTAATTTTTGTGTAAAGCTAGTACTACGTTCCAATTTATTAAAAATGTTCTGAAACATCTATTACTTCATGCTAAAAATTTTACATGCATCAATGTTACCTATCTCACGAGTTTGCACAGTTTGACGTTTTTAATCTTTCAAATTATGCGACAGTGTTTTGCATATGTTAACAAAACTAAAAAGTACTTTTTTAAATAAAAAATTAAGTAGAAATGAAAGTAATTATGGAACAAAAACTGTTACCGGTTGCGTTATTTATGTTTTTCCGTCCTCATTTTAATATTAAGTTTAAACTTTTTTTCACTTGCTTGAAATTTTACGTGAAATAAGTGCAGCTTATATTATTTCGCAGTTGTAAAAAAATGTTGCCAGAAATATTTCGTAACTTTTTCATAAATTAAATAGAGAACAACTCTATCAACATAATTTCATAGAAATTCCGCACAAGTTTTCTTCATATGAGTTTTGACAGAATTTCACGTGAAACGTTGAACAGAGTACCAGGCTTAACTTTAAACAATTATAGCATATATGTTATGTAAAAAATATAAAAATAAAAGTTGAAACGTAAAGTTCCTTTATTTAAAATTCAATTATCCGTTTTCTAATTACATTTTCAGTTTTTTAAACTTCGTTTGAATTTACCCACATAATATTTTGAGTGTAATATCATATAAGTATGCTATACTTGTTTTATTTTTAACACATTCAATCGATTGTTTAGTATAGACCAAGAATACAAGACAAGTGAACGGCGGTACGACAGCGGCAACTAATTCAAAAGACAAACTGACACAAAAGACCCACTGACACAAAAGACTAATCCCATTTAAGATTATTTTGAGTACGTTTTAGTGTTATTCGTACTTGAATTTTTGAGTACGATTTTTTATTTATCCCGAGTGTTTTTCTTTCTGTATTAATCCTTTTCTTGTGTTTAGAACATTTAACGTACCGTATTCTTAACGTAATTGAAAAATTTTTGATGTTAATATTATGAATTTTGAATTCTTGTTAGTTGCATAAATTAAAGAATGAATTATTCATTATGTGTAACTCAACATCTTTTTCTTCTTTCTGTTGAAAATATATATCAGCGAGAACTTTATAAATGAACTTGACCATTGTTTTTAACAATAATGTAGAAAAAATATGAATGTATGCATTTTTTTAATCTTGATAGAATTTTTTTTAAATCATCTTTTATTACACTTCTTTGAAACATAGCAAACCCTTTTTTAAATAAAACATAACCCCCATATTCATAAAAAATATTTTTGTTTAATAAAAGGTTTATTAAAAAAATTTTCGTAGAAAGTTCGATTCATAAGCCTGCTATAGACCTAAAATATTTTCTATGAATATGAGGGCTTATGTTTTATTAGAATTACTTTAAAACATTAAAAACCCCTGTTTTCACACTTTTTAAAAGTATAACATACCGGCAATAAATTAACAGGTAACATACATATATGTATATAATTTTACACTTTAAATCAAGACGCGTACTAGTTTTTTTTATCATTTACGTGCTTCTTTCATTCTTTTAAATTAAGATTCAATTTTAAGGTATTTAAACTTTGTAGTTTATGCTGCGGATATTTACTAATGTTTAATATTTATACTTTAAATTAGCCAGAAATCAAACGTGTTAGTTAATTTATGTCGCCTATTCGTTTCAAGTTCCGATCATCTACAATAAATTTATAACATGGCATAAAATCAATTTTTACCTTTTTCCAAATTAATTGATAACCTGACGTGCTAGATAATTTATGTGGCCGGAACTGTTTTAATCGCTGAAAATTCGTTAATGCTTCACCACCTTTGAACCGAATATCTTACCTTGGATCACAGAAATTGATGTAATTCGCAAGGTTGGAGCTGGTCGGTGTACAATTGAATATAGAAATGAAGATAAGAGTCCGGATTACAAACGAGTTTAGATTTTTTTTAACTAATTTTGACGCTCAGGACTTATGCTCTATAAAGTAATTTGTAACTATAAAGTAAAATTTTGACTTTTAAAAATAAAAATTAAATAGTTCTACATATCGCAGAGTTAAATGA
This sequence comes from Pollenia amentaria, assembly GCA_943735925.1. NCBI lineage: Eukaryota > Metazoa > Arthropoda > Insecta > Diptera > Polleniidae > Pollenia > Pollenia amentaria. The sequence continues at coordinate 134,435,006 of OX031006.1, forward strand.
TTTTAAACGCTAATAGTTTAGAAAAACTAACACACAAAACTTATTATGTCGAAAAATCTTGTAAACAAAAAAGTGATGAGCATTTCATCTTGAAAAATTGACTAAGAAATTCATAACCATGACCAAATACTATGAATGTCCATTTTGGACCATTAAATAATTAAATAATTTTAAAATTGGAAAACATAAAAAAAATCATTTTGGCCGCCTTCTCAAAATATGAATCCGTGTGAGTCGCCAAAAATAAAACCTATTGTTATATATATGAAAATACACAGAATAATAACGTCGGCCGAAATTCGTCATACGTGGAGCGGCGACTTCGCAGTAGATAGTTAGCTATAAAAATGGTTTTTGTTGTGATTTTGTTAATGTGTATGGCTGGGTTTACATTATTAAAGTTTTCTTTGAGAAAGTTTCAGTTTATTTGTGAGCGGGAAAGAGAACATGTCATTATTCCTACCAATCTCATCAATAAACTCAGATTTTCTGAAAGAAAACTTTCATAGTGTAAACCCACAGTAATTGTTATACCATTCAACAAAGGTAAAAGCTAAGTTTGTCATTCCGTTATATTGTAATTTCTACAATATTGATCTATATATATTCTGGTTCCTTATGAGTAGCGAAGTTTTTTAACGTTGTCCCTCTGACCGTCTATCCGTGTGTACGTTGAAATGGGTTTTACGAAGACCCCAGAAATGATGAAGACTAGGTTGGGTTGTTAAATATTTATATCACACATACTCCGTTAAAGCTTGTTATTGAAATTCAACCAGATCGGTTCATAAATGACTAAGATATCGATGCCTTACTTTCTCAACCTCGTATCTTAAAAAAATACGGTTTGGACTTTTTCATATAAAACTATTGTTTTTTTTGTGTTCTATTACTGCAAAAACTTATTAATTCAATAATTTATTAATATTTACAGAATTGAGACAAAGTATTGAAATAATAAGTTGTTGCAGTAATAGAACACAAAAAAAACAATCGTTTTATATGAAAAAGTCCAAACCATATTTTTTTAAGATACGAGGTTGAGAAAGTAAGGCATCGATATGAGCAAAAAACCACGACTGCCTCTAATGTTATCCATAAATCCCTTGTTGTTGCTTTTTATTTTTTTTTTGTTCCAAATAAGGAACAACCATCTTGGTTATTAATACAAAATATTCGACAAAATATGAGCGGGATTGGAGAAGGCACTTCTCATTCAAAGAACTTATAGATTTTTGCTTTGAAATATTTTTAAAATGTTAGCGTCTTGTGTGACCTAGAGACAGGTTGTTATATATCAAAATATTGGAAATTTTAGCAGAATATATTTCCCACAAAAGTCTGAAAATTGTTTTCTGAAATAGAAAAACTATGCCCAAAAAATATAATTTTTAATTATTTTTTTTTTTTTTTTAAACTACCCATGTTTGGAAACTATAGATTTTCCCGAGTCAAAGTTTTGTAAGTCATATAAACAGCAAATTTCTTAAACACGTCGGTATATAAGTCAAATTGGTTAAAATGGCCGAGCTATGACCAAAATACTGAAATTTTAAAAATTACACTTTTTTAAAACTAAGTTTGTTAAAATCTACATATCGTCGGTTGATAATTTTATATATATATATATAGAAAAACTTTATTTGTACAAGAGATTTTGATACATTTTAATTTCGGCCGCAGCGCCCTAAAGGCATTATTGAGGCAAGTTGGCATAATAATTAATTGTTAAAAGTACAAATAAAATATTTACCTTAAGTTAACGATAATAAAATTTTAATAACACAGGTCAACAGCAAAAAGGGCTTGAATAACTACTATATAGATTTGATGCAGCATGGCTACCTAAGTACAAAAATGGTAACATTTTTCAATTCTATGGATAATTTTTTTTTTAAATAATTTTTAAGTAAAATTGTCAATATTTTGAGACATTTCTCCACTTATATTATCATAACTCAAAAACAACTTGTCCGATTTTGTTAAAATAAATCTACAAAAATCATGATTTACAATATCTATAAATGATGTATACAAATATTTTTAATGCGATCAATAGTTTCAAAGTTATGAAACAAGTTGTTAGCCAAAAAATAAAAAAATTTGGAAAAAACCGAAAACGGCAAAATGTATTATATTTTATTTATTTGTAGTAAAGCTACATATCATGTGAATTAAAAAAGATATGGATCATGAAAATCGGTGCATGGTTAAGGTTTTTAATTACAATTAATTGAAGCTGTCGCATATTTACAAGCACTGTAGAAAATGGTATAATGAAAATGCAGAACACAGAAACACAGGTGCACATTATACGACCCGGATTTCGGCAAACCCTCTTTACATGTAGAAAATTGTTTGGAAAAAAACCTTTATGACATTTTAATGATTTTCAGAATTAAAAAAATAAGTAATAAACGAAAGGTTGTTTTACGATTGCGGTAGCAAGCTCATAAACGCTCATAAATATGCGTGCACGCTGCAATGCTCTTTTTTCCGTTGGCTACCTGTAACGGATGATTTTTTTGCTTAACATTCCTTAATGTTTTTTATGATTCTTGGGAATAAGAAACAAATTTGCAGCATACACAAACTGTACCCACATGAAGGGTTATCCCAAATTATAGTATCAGTATTTATAAGAGCTCCTTGAGCCATTTTACTTTATTCAAGAATTGTTTGCGATAACGGAAACATCATTTTATCCCTACATGAAGAGTCATTCAGCTTACAAGTTAAAACAATTTACAAGTATTAATAAAAATGAGCAAGAAAGCCAGAACATTTTTATGTAAAAACAATCCGGATTCATTTTGTTATGTGTGCGGCCAATATATCACCGAGAAAAAACGTAACTGCTTCATTACTTCATTGCAAAAGTCATATGAAGATTGTTATAATATATATCCGCACAATTTGAACCAGCATTGGACACCCAGTACCATATGTATTTCATGTCGATTGAATTTATCTATGAGGTTTTCTAACGTAAAGTAAGTATAGGTTAATACATTTGGAATATTTCATACTTGAAGTATTTCTTAATTATATTTTGAAATTTTTTTCATTAACAGACGACGCACAGTGGCGCCATTTGAGTTTTTTCGTTGCAAAAATCATATCTTTTGAACCGAATAAGATAATTGAACAGTTTAAACAGCATATGATAGATAACTGTTCAGCCTATGAAATGAGCGTTTGGAAAGGGTGCTACGCTTTGTAGGGGCCTACTTATGGGTTATCAAAGTTAAAATTAGTAGAAAAATCAATTTTATGGTAACTAAAAAAAATTTTTTTTACATTTTTAGATTGTTTTTATTTTTTTTCTTAAGGGTTTTATGTTTTAAATTATTACCCAACAAATTAAAAAAAAAATTATTTTTTTTTTTAAATTTATTTTTTCAATTTTCTGTAAAATATTCATCACAATTCGTAAGAGAAGGTATATCTAAAAGACTAACCATTTCTAAACTATAATTATTTTGTAACTCTATTCGTGACTTCACATGCCGCAGGGAAGAAATAAGTGGATCGGAAGAGGCTGCCAACATGTTGAAGAGGTCCTCATTTTGCCTCACCCTTGATGCTTTGAATGTGTTCTGCAATCTATATTTTTTATAAAATTTGTTAAGAGACTCCTGTGCTTCTTCAGAAAGCTCTCCAATTGGCAAAGACTGGTACTCAATTATATCTTTACCATGCGCCAATATTTTATGGACGGTCGGGGTCAACTTCTTCTGTGGATACATTTCTGCTAAAAGAGATGCAGTTTTCGACGCATATTCTCCATATTTTGTAGAATTGACATTTTCTTTGCAGTTTAAAACATCCAAGATCGTTCCCAATCTTTTCACGATTTGATTGTCAATTCCAATGATTCTAGTTACTGCCTCATCATTTTCAAAAAATCTCCTAGAAGTGTTTCCATCGTTTGAGTTACCGTATCCGTGCTTGGGACAGTCTACTTTTAGTCCAACTTGTTTAAAAAAAGCATCCTGTATTTGCTTCTTTCTGATCTTTTCCTTATCCTTTATTGATGTATTTTCATCGAAGTTTTCTTCATCTTGTGGTAGGGTATATGCCAGTTTTAGCAAGAATTCCATACACCTTATCCTTGCGTGCAATGGTGACATTCCATATTCGTAATTCTCCTCATTTGTAGAATCGTTTAAATTACCAAAGTTCTTCTGACAAATAATAATATAAAATCGATAAAAAAAATATAAAAATAAAACGAAAAAAGGGGTTTAAATAGGTTTTTGCTAAATTTTTACCTCCAATATAATTCTGTCTATATATATGTATATGATAACTAATTGAAATATGTTATAATTAAGCAGAAAAAGATACTAATCTTAAACTCTTTACAACTAATTATATAAAATTGAGATGTAACATATTATATATGAAATAAATTGAATTGAATTGAAAAAAGTTCTTCTGACTCTTTTTGCAAATCGGGCATGACATTGTTGAGGTTGTTCCTGTCAGTTCGTTTACGACTTTTCCGTCAACCATGGTCAGGTGGAACTCGTAATTGCATTCAATATATTTTCCTTCTCCAATTTGCAGCTTTGTAGGCTTAATCTTGCTTATTTGTTCTTTAATGTCCTTCACCGTAGTCCTTATGAGTTCTGCCGATTCCCTTGCAAACTGAAACATTATTGGTCGGCAATAATGCACTGATGACGGACGTGGATTTTTCCAGTGTAGGGAATCATCCGATTTTAGCCGCAAAGGAACAACAGATGCCATAAACATATTTCCGTCCGATATTGTAGCGTCATCGGGAGATATCCTTTGCTTATAAACGCTTTGTCCGGATGATCCATCGCAGCCTCATTTGCTGATCAATGTCAACTTCTCAGGAAGAATTTTCACTTCCGTGAAAAACTTTGGTGTGGTTGACTTTCTAAACAGTTCAAATAATTTTAAATTGTACAACGCCATGTTTTCAGTACTTAAATTGTTAAATGGTTTCAGTAATTGTTGCGCCAACTTTCAGGCGTAGACTAATCCAGGCATTATGCTTATTTTGCAATATATAGGCTTATGCTACCATGCCTAAAAATTTACCTGTTCCCTGCATACATATGGATTTATGCTGAATAATGCAATTTTGATATTATGCACGTGTCCAAATAAGATTTGTGCCTACCTGTAGGGACCATAAGTCAATATTGTTCCTGACCATTTGTACGCCAAAGTATTGTTTATGTGAGGTACGTACCTGCTAATATAATAACTATTAGATCAAACTACTGTCAGTCAAAACATATAAGGGATGGACGCCATACAATTTCTGCAACCATGTCTTTTTAAACTTTTTTACCTCTAGAAGCCAAACGGGCACGTACGGGCAGATAAAACCTTTTGAATTATGTAAAGAAATAATCAAAGAACAGGTTTTGCAAATATGGCAAATATAGAAAAATATAGTTTTTTTTTATTTTCCGTCAAAGTTGAAAAATAGTGAAAAAACGGATAGTTTTTAAATAGTGATTTACCAGGAGAAACACAAAGCAAACAGTTAATTTTTTTTTATCATTATACATTTAATAAATACATCAATCAATACAAACAAAAAATAAGGCGATTCGTTACCTATTTTTCGTGATATTACACCTGAAATCGCAACAAATTGACTAAAAATTGTGTGTTTTTTTGAAAACCGAAAGTCGGTCAACTTTGAACGGTTATATCTTCTAAACTAAAAATGTGATATTATTAAGAGTGGCATATTTGAAATCGTTGAAAAGTTTCCTATAACATGGGTTTATTCAAAACTTCGTCGGCATTCATGAAAATTTTGATTTTTGCAACCTCGCTTGCTCTACGGGCGCCACTGTGCGACGCTTGGAAATTTCGAAGCCTATGATATGGAGAGAAACAGCGAGCCACGAATGCGATTGTTATTTTTGTTTAAGTACAAAAACCGGCTTCGGAAAACATATGCGATGGTCTTACCCCACGAGGTCTGCTGATGGGTTTACACTTGCAGTTCTACATTCACCAGAAATGAAATATGCTGAAGATCAGGGTCCAAGCTCTAGTCAAGTGCTTTCATCTTCACCAGGACACTTAACCTCAAGTATGTGTTCCAAATCAGAAAGTTCAAATTCAGCACTGCTATCTACATCTGAAAATGACGAGTTAATCCCACACAAAAATTTCTCGCCGAGACCATGGAATCAAAACCAGCTTAATGATGTAATTAGAGACCTTGGATTGTCGAAAAGGTCTTCGGAATTACTTGCGTCCCGGATGAAAGAAACAAATCTCATAACAAAAGAAACTAAAGTTTCGTATTACCGTACTCGAGAAGAAGGCTTACTTCACTGGTTCCAGGTATGCCAAATGTTATAAATGTGGCTCTAGTGCCCCGAGATCGGATCATATTACCCCCTCTTCACATTAAACTTGGTCTTATGAAACAATATGTTAAAGCACTTAACAAAGATAGTGAATGTTTCCAGTATATTTCAAGGAAGTTTCCTAATTTGAGTATTGAAAAGCTGAAAGCAGGCATATTTAATGGCCCATAAATTCGCAAATTGGTCAAAGATATTGATTTTGGCAGTTCAATGTCAGAAATTGAGAAAAATGCATGGAATTCGTTTGTATGGGTTATTTAAAATTTCTTAGGAAATAACAAGGGTGATGATTACGTTACGCACGTTGAAGAGATGTTAACTCACTTCCAGAATCTTGGATGCAACATGAGCATCTAGGTACATTACCTGCACCTAGATTCCTGAAAATCTAGGAGACTTGAGTGAGGAACAGGGCGAACGATTCCACCAAGATATCCGGACTAGGAGGAACGATACCAGGGTCGCTGGGATGCACACATGATGGCTGATTTTTGCTGGAGTATTCAGAGTAACACTTCGTTATTCAACAATAGTAGAAAATCGTATAAAAGAAAATTCCAGTGTTTGTAGTTCATAATAATTATTTATTTATTTTCTTATTTTATTTCCTATTATCAATTTAAATAATAAAATATAAATTTTCTACTGTTTAATACATTTAAACTTATCCAATTCAAATGTTTTTCCGAAGAATAGAAACCGTATTGTGGGTAGGGTTTTGCCAAAAAAATACATGAATGTTACTATGTAATGCATTTTCGAAGTGAAAATTGTACATAGCATGTTTTCAAAATTCAATAAATCGAAAGAAGAACATTAATTACTCAATTTTATGTATATCGAGAAAAAAAAAACCAAAAATTTTGTGAAAATGAGCGAATTCACTTAATTGTGAATAAATTCGAAAATAATCAATCAATTTTTATGACCAATATCTCATTTTGTTGCTTTTACATATGGCTTTGTGATAAAACAATAAATCTGCACAATTTTTGCCGTTTTCGATTTTTCATGATTTTTTTAAAACAAAAATATTTGCCATTTTTACGTAAAAAATATATTTTTGGCTTCAATTTTTTCTTATAACTCCGAAAATAGTTGGTCGATTGAAACGCGATGTATAAACGGTTTAAAGGCTATGTTAATCTAAATTTATTTAAATAATATCGGACTAACACTTTTTGAGTTATCATTAATTATGTGAAGAAACGTCTAAAAAAATTTACAATTTTACTAAAAATTTTTTTTAAAAAAAACCTCTCCATAGAATTTTAAATTTGGACCATATTTGTACTACTGGAACCACAATACATCAAAATTGTATAGTGGTTTTTCAAGCCTTTAAAATTTTTTCGATTTTGTTGCCTTGTGTAATTATAAAACGAATAAAGAAAAATTACTACAAAAGCGCTTCAAAGTTGTTGTATAAATGTTGTTTGCAAGATGATTTAAATAACGAAACTCGATTAATCAATTTTAAATACACAGGTAAATTATTAAATTTTACAGCACCTACGTAATCAATACGTTGCTTCGTTGTTTCTAATCTACATCTTTTGTTCTATTTCGGGTGTTAAAATGAAATTGCTGTTGAGAAAATGTTAAGCTTTGGTGACCAATATGTTTAATGCATTTAAAAACAAACATTAAAACTTGATACTCATGCATTCCATAGATTGGTAAAATTGTTTTGCTTATATCTTTGTACAATGTAATAGTTGGAAACAGTGGTGGTAATCTGAAAATAATTTCTAACGCCTTATTTTGCATGAATTGAAGAGATTTCTGTGAATTGATATATTTATTGTGAGCATATATAATTGCTAGGTAATTCAAATGAGATTGAATCAGAGATTGAAATATCATCATCTTTGATTTAACATCAAGTTTATTCTTTAATTTATACAGAATTCCAGTTGCCGGAGCTATTTTTTTTTCAAATCATGCATTTGTAAATCCCATGACAAGTTACTTTGTAACGTAATTCCCAAATACTTTATAATATGGGTTTCATAAACAGCTTTTCCATCAATAAACACGTTAAAGTTACTATTTATACTTAAAGCATGTGGTCGAGAACGTAACAATTTGGTCTTGTTAGGGTTAAGAACTAAACGATTTAATCGCGCAAATTCAGTTATTAACGATGCATCTCTTTCAATTTTTGTTTAAAGCCTAGTACTCTGTTCAACATTTCACGTGAAATGCTGTCAAAACTCATATGAAAAAAACTTGTGCGGAATTTCTATGAAAAAATGTTGATAGAGTTGTACTCTGTTTAATTTATGAAAAAGTTGCGAAATGTTTCTAGCAACATTTTTTTACAACTGCGAAATAATATAAGCTGCACTTATTTCACGTGGAATTTTAAGCAAATGAAAAAAGTTTAAACTTAATTTTAAAATGAGAACTGCAAAACATAAATAACACAACCGGTAACAGTTTTTCATCAGGCTTTAAGCCTAGTACTCAGTTCCAATTTGTGAAAAATGTTCTGCAACATCTATTATTTCATGCGAAAAATTTGACATGTATAAATGTTACCTATCTCGAGAGTTTGCACAATTTGACGTTTTTAATCTTTAAAAGTATGCGACATTGTTTTGGATATGTAAAAAAAACCCACATGTATTTTACTAAAAAGAATTTTTTTAAATAAAAAATTCAGTAAAAATGAAAGTAAATATTGATGAAAAACTGTTACCGGTTGTGTTATTTATGTTTTGCAGTTCTCATTTTAATATTAAGTTTAAACTTTTTTCATTTGCTTAAAATTTCACGTGAAATATGTGCAGCTTATATTATTTCGCAGTTGTAAAAAAATGTTGCCAGAAACATTTCGCAACTTTTTCACACATTAAACAGAGTACAACTCTATCAACATATTTTCATAGAAATTCCGCACAAGTTTTTTTCATATGAGTTTTGACAGCATTTCACGTGAAATGTTGAACAGAGTACTAGGCTTTAAGTGATAAATCATACTTGTATAGGTAAAACAAGCACACACCATCCGAAAACATAAATAATTGCCCATCAAAAATTCAGATTTTTTTAAATCATCCAAATATAGTAAAAACAATAAAGGACCCAAACCACTACCCTGAGGCACACCATAATCAACAGAAGCAATAAAACTGTCAGTGTTATTTATATTCACATATTGTTTCCTATTTAAGAAATAGTTTTTAAACAATAAAAGTTCAAGTCCTTGAATACCGTATTTCATCAATTTTTGTAACATTATTTCATGATCTACTAAATCAAAAGCTTTGGTAAAATCAAAAAATATTCCAGCAACTCCACTAAAACCTTCATCAAGCCCACTACAAATAAACTTTACAACATTAAGCACAGCATCTTCAGTGCTACATCCCTTACGAAATCCAAATTGATGATTGTATAATAAATTATTTCCTTCAAGGTATAACAAAAGCTTATCATAAAGTATCTTCTTTTACAAATTTGGACATTCAAATTTAATATTATTTCAACGTCGTATGTGGATTTTTTGCGGTTTTGAGTTAAGATTGATTCCTTAGGTTTGCCGACCTGATCTTTCATTTGGCGTAATCAGTTTTTCGATACCTCATACGGGTTTCCAGATATGGAGTGTTGACTTTGTCGTATGTGGTAGTTGCTAAAGCAATTTTCAAATTAAATGTCGTATGTAACTGCCACATACGAAAAATTTCCATATAAAACAACCAAAAAATTAATTAATTATTTAAATGTCGTATGTGGATTTAATAAGAGTTCAAACTCAATTTACTCGAAACTATCGGAATCCACATACGAAAATTAAATTATCAGCCGACGATATGTAGAACTATGTTCAATTTATTCCAGGGTTTAAAATGCTATCGCCATATTACCAAAAGCAGCTTTTACCCAGCGGGAAAAAGAAGGAGTACGGAGGCCTTCTAGAAGGCCTCTATACCCCTTCTTTTGGATGTACAAAGACTGCTCGCTCCATTCCATACTCATATCTTTTTTACACACGTTGTTATTGCGGGGAAGGCCTTCCGCTTTCCTTTCTTTCGCCAGAGCTTTTGAAAGGCATTCAAATAAATGGGTATTAGAAGGCTTTCCAGAGAATAGCTGTCAAAAGGCCTTAAAATAAAGGTTATCTGGAAGGGTTTTTAAGAAAGGTATATTAAAAGGCCTTTCAATTAATGGCTCTTAAAAGGCCTTTTAGACCATCCTTGAAAAAATGCCTTTGATTAAAGGTCATATTGAAGGGTTTTTAATATATATAAAATATAATATATGAATAAATTTCAAAAATGTATAAAAGTTTAGTGTTTTATAAGTTTAATATAATTACTATATAAAGAAAAAATATAAAATTAAATAAAAAATAATAAATATATACCTACATAATTAATACATACTACATACCTTTTTCATTATTTAGCACAAGTATCTATCTTCTTTAATGAACAAAACTCAACTAAAATGATTTACATTATTGTTTTAATTTGGTATTTTAATATGTATGTATTAAAGACCTGCACGAGTGTATCATAAAGGTAGGGGTGTCAGCGTCATGCACAATTGTGTCAGCAAAACTCACATGTACGCTTATGCTCTTTTATTTTGCGAGCGTAAAATATAATTTTTTACTGCAAAACACTCTCATTCAGCGGGAAATATCGAAATATCGCACGGCCTGTTTTGAGGCCTCTAAACAGAAATAATATATTTATTATTTATTATCTTTGTTTATGTTTTGTTTTATTTCTGTTTTTGACATTGTACAATGATTGACAAATAATATCTACATTGTTTTGCATTTAAGCTAACGATATGTGTTTTGTTTGTGAAAAAAATTCTTTGTTGCCTTTTAAAGGGTCCCTTTTTCTTTCGTTAAAAAGACGTACCTAAATGCAGAAATTATTAAGAAAAAAATAGCCACAAGAATTTGTTGGTATTTTGTGCTTGTAAAAATATTTTTCTTTCTGTACCAATCACGTCAATGGGTTTTTTTCCTTTGAAAACACTTTTCTCAAGTAAGTAAAAATATTTAAAAAAGTCTTGTTTTCCTACAATTTATGTGTAAATCTATACACATAAAAGCAAATGTGACAGCAGGTAAAATTTTTGGGTAAGAAGATGTGTATTATTAATGTATTAATGAAACTTTATTGTTTAACGTCCACAAACCTAAAAAATGTTTTGTTGTTTCGAAACTGCAATTTATATTTAGAAGATATTATTGGTAAATAAAAGTATATTTTAATAGGCTAGTAAAATCTTCTCTTTTTATAATGGTGGTTCATAATAATAGAATATTTTTAAACTTAATGGGGTTATTATTTGGATTAGTATGTGCAAATGAATTTCCATTGTTGGCATTCGCAAAGATATGTTGAGCACCAAATTAAAAATTTTGGAAAGAATTGTATAAGGTTGTAAAAAGATTTCAAATATTGTCAAATGCTCAATTTTTTCAAAAAATAAGCAAAGTTTCTGCGAAATGCAGGTTCCAAATTAAATTTATTTAAATAATAACTGAGTGTGTCTGTCCATAACTCAACATTTTTCGATAATTGTATTATTATTAATTGCTCTAAAGTCTTCATAGCAAAATATGTATGTTAATTAGGCCTCGCAACCGCAGATTCCTCCCGCTGAGAATGAAAGAGACAAGAGTATTCGCACCAATACAATCATAATTGACACCACTGTCATAAAGTATTGTCAAAACAGATACACCAGACATGAAACAAAGAAAACAAGATAGTGCACTAAAATTTAAAAAAACATTCTTTTTCTGCGCATGTACGTCATAGTAGCAAAACATGATCACACAAACACGTGTATGTGCTATGCTGAATGTTTGTTTACATTTAATTCTCTTTACTACAGTTGCGTAAAAATGACGTCAAAATGAGAGTAAAAAGTTAACGGAAATGCGCAATGCACTATCTTGTTTTCCTTGTTTCATGTACACCAGATATGTATCTGTTACTATTGATATAAATGAGAGAATGAGTGTAACTGATATTGTATGGTTTTGCTTTTGTCCACTCACCATATCCAAAAAACCAAAACAGTTGCTTATGGTATTGGATTGAGTATATCATAACTTTTTTTTTTGCTCACAAATATCTGTTGTCACCATGGTATTTTAACAATACTTGTTGTTATCTGTTGTATTTTCAAATATTGTTGGAGAGTTGATGCAAATAACAGAGCTTATAAAAATTTATATACGATCTCAACCAGGGGTGCCAGATGGTCTTGGTAAGAAATCTGCATATCATTAAAAACAAATCGGCAATTTAATTTAAAAAAATATTGTGTTTAAAAATACCTTTTTTAAACACAATAAAACATATTTTAATGACAAAAAATAACATAGCAACAATTTACCATTACCTAATGCTTTTAACATAAAAATCAATACAAATAAACGTTTTATAAATAAATATTAGTTAATTAAAAATTTATATGAATTTTCCATATTAGAGCCAACGGAGACATACTGTCATATAACAATAGATTCGTATTAAAGTGCTCTTTCAGAATCGATGGTGATCTAGAAAAAACGATCTCAACTCCACAGTTAAGACAAATTTTTCAACGAATATATAAAAGTTCGGATTAAACAATAAAAGTAGAGTTTTCTCTCTAAAAAAACTCACTTGGCTGTCAACAAATAAAACTCTTTTAAGGATTTAAATTTTTACGTCTTTAATAATTAGTGATGCCATTAGGATACGAAAGATACATTTTTCGTATCTTTTGATGACTTCAGGTACCATGTATAATCCTGATATTTTTCGTATCTTTTGAATCTGTGCGCAAAATGTACAGAAATCCAATTTTAAACTTTCCTACTCTAACAAAGTTTATAAAAGTTATCATTTCGTTATGAATACTAAAAAAAACAATGACAACTAAATACGAAAATAAAATGTATTTTGTTGTTAGGTTTTCTAAGTTCTTCTGTCGCTTGCTTATTCTTGTGTATGTCTGTTAAGATGAAATTTTAGAAGAAAAATTTATATTAACTTTTTGATATAATCGTCCTAGTATAAACGCCTTAACTCGTATATTAATTTTTACAAACAATTTGTTTTGATAACATTAAAATGGATTTTCAAAAAAGCGTATCTCTTTGGAAACTAAAATGTATCCTTCTCGAAATTTCACTGGCAACACTGATAATAACACTCATTTTGTTTTTCTTCTTTTTTTAATGACAATTTAATTGCAGTACAAGCTGATTAGATAATACTGCTATACAAATTGTAAATATCTGACCAGCGGCAAGCTTTGAGTGTCGATCTTTTATTCCTCAACTGAGTTTTAATTTATGACGGCTAAATCGAACTCCCTTTTTAAGAGTTTAATTTGACCTTTTATATTTACGTTAAATAGGTAACTGTTTAAAAAGGACTTTTTTGTTTTTAATTCACAAAATAACTCCGGGACTGAAAATAATAATAATTATTATTTTGTCGCTACATATGTTTTATTTGAGTTATCGTAGCCAATTAAAGAAACAATTTTTTTTTGTTATTGATAACCATTATTTCAACCACAAAAATTTTCGGTTAAAAATATGTATTGTAAAAAAGCATTTATTTTTCCATTATAAACAAATAATTTATTTTTTTGGTTGCAATTATCCATTACAAACAAATAAGAAAGTAGTCTGCATGCCCGACCCTACGATGCTCCACACCACAATATTTAGAGATTACTTTTCAAGAGTGTAGCAATCATGGACCACGCCATTATTTTATGAAGTTAAGATTCATGTCAAAGTTCTCACCATTGACAATATGCTTGTTCCTTAGGACAATTAGAAACTTTGTACCAAATTTCAGCAATTTATCTTCAAAACTGCGACCTGAACTTTACGTACAATTTTTACATAGACAGACATTTTTTCTATGATTTTTTTTGTCGCTTATTTTATAACTGTTACGATCCTTGAAATAACTGTTATTAAAGAACTTTTTTGATACCAGTTATAACTGCCACCGTTCCTGGTTAATTGTTTTTATGGATATAAAAAGTTTTTGTTTTAATTTTTTTATTATTATACATTTTATTATTATACATTTTTTTATTATTATACAATTTTGGCATCAAATCGCATATTTTTATCGCTACCCACATTCAAGTTTAAAAAAAAAGTTTTTAACGCCAGGTCTATTATACATATATGAGTTTGACACTTTTATTAAATAACTTTAAATATAAGCATAAAAATCGAATTATTAAATTTGAAATAATCTTTAAAAAAAATAGTTCCTTGCAAAGATTAATTTTTTAGTGGATATCGAAATTTGATTTTAAGGTTGAAGAATTCTCGCATTTTAAATCTGATTTTCTTTTTGCAAAAAAACTTGAATATTTACTTTACTTTCTTAAATTAAATTGGCTATCGGAGGTAGAAGCCTTATCCTCAATAGCATATAATCCTATAAAATTAAATATTTACATTGACAGTGAATATAAATTAAGCTTAACTTTACTCTTTTGTAAGTAATAACCCCTTTTTCCTTTAGAAAAATAAATTATCTCTTCTTTTAGCTTTGGTCAAAAAATCGTATAGTTTTTTTCTTTCATTTGGAGTTAATTCTTTTACCTAGTTGAATATTTTTCAAAATGTGTGTGTGTGATGGGTTAGACAACACTACATATGTACATATGTATATGGAATAAATCTAACCCATTTTCCTTAAGTATAAGCGCTGAATTAATAACAGTTGTCGCTTTGTAACGTTAAAAGTTACCCAAAATTAAAAATGTATATAACACAAACCAAAAGCTACACCGTGTTTTAAGTTTTTATCAAAAAATCGGTAAATAGGCACTTTGATAATTTAGAGAAAAAAATCGGCAAAATACCGATAAATCGGTAAATATGGCAGGCCTGATCGCAACGCTTCATGCTAGTTTTGTTGTTGTTGCTCGGCAATTTTCACTACCACAGCACGAAAAAAACCCATCCTTTTAAGGGCATCAATGAATTTGTTACAAAAACAAAATACATGTGTTGTTTTTTTGGTAATTTTTTTTTATTATATTTTCCAATAATTTTTGTCTACATGTCTTTTGAACCAATAAACGCCATCCTTTTAAGGCAGTGGTGTCAATTATGATTGTATTGGTGCGAATACTCTTGTCTCTTTCATTCTCAGCGGGAGGAATCTGCGGTTGCTAGGCCTATTACGAGGCCTAATTAACATACATATTTTGCTATGAAGACTTTAGAGCAATTAATAATAATACAATTATCGAAAAATGTTGAGTTATGGACAGACACACTCAGTTATTATTTAAATAAATTTAATTTGGAACCTGCATTTCGCAGAAACTTTGCTTATTTTTTGGAAAAATTGAGCATTTGTCAATATTTGAAGTCATTTTACTACCTTATTAAATTCTTTCTAATATTTTTAATTTGGTGCTCAACATACCTTTGCAAATGCCAACAATGAAAATTCATTTGCACATGCTAATGCAAATAATAACTCCATTAAGTTTAAAAATATTCTATAATTATTAACCACCATTATAAAAAGAGAAGATTTTACTAGCCTATAAAAATATACTTTTATTTACCAATAATATCTTCTAAATTTAAATTGCAGTTTCGAAACAACAAAACATTTTTTAGGTTTGTGGACGTGAAACAATAAAGTTTCATTAATACATTAATAATACACATCTTCTTACCCAAAAATTTTACCTGCTGTCACATTTGCTTTTATGTGTATAGGTTTGCACATAAATTGTAGGAAAACAAGACTTTTTTAAATATTTTTACTTACTTGAGAAAAGTGTTTTCAAAGGAAAAAAACCCATTGACGCGATTGGTACAGAAAGAAAAATATTTTTACTTACTTGAGAAAAGTGTTTTCAAAGGAAAAAAACCCATTGACGTGATTGGTACAGAAAGAAAAATATTTTTACAAGCACAAAATACCAACAAATTCTTGTGGCTATTTTTTTCTTAATAATTTCTGCATTTAGGTACGTCTTTTTAACGTAAGAAAAAGGGACCCTTTAAAAGGCAACAAAGAATTTTTTTCACAAACAAAACACATATCGTTAGCTTAAATGCAAAACAATGTAGATATTATTTGTCAATCATTGTACAATGTCAAAAACAGAAATAAAACAAAACATAAACAAAGATAATAAATAATAAATATATTATTTCTGTTTAGAGGCCTCAAAACAGGCCGTGCGATATTTCGATATTTCCCGCTGAATGGGAGTGTTTTGCAGTAAAAAATTATAGTTTACGCTCGCAAAATAAAAGAGCGTAAGCGTACATGTGAGTTTTGCTGACACAATTGTGCATGACGCTGACACCCCTGTTTTAAGGGCATCGAAGAATTTGTTACAAAAATAAAATACATGAGGTTTTTTTTTTTGGTAATTTTTTTTCAATAATTTTTGTCTACATGTCTCTTGAACGAAAACAAAAACAAAATATTTTCGTTGAAAGACAATTGAAAATAACGGCATCGTACAATAAGTAACTCATTGTATTCGATCAGTATCAACTAGTATCTGCTTTTGTAAAACAGATATAAACAGATATGTTACTCTCATTCTCTTTTTATCAACTCATATCCACTATGTTACAAAAAATATCCATATCAACTTATATCAGAAACAATCGACAACTCATCCATACACACTCACTTTAGTAAACACACAGAAACTTGTACAAACAGATATATCTGTGCACGTCTTTAGTATGTATGTAACTTCGTTTTTTTTTTCTCTTTTCTTTCGCTTTTGCTTTCGCGAAAAAACAAAACAAAAAATGTTAATCTTTCTCCTTTCAACTTCAACTAAAATGATTTACATTATTGTTTTTATTTGGTATTTTAATATGTATGTATGTAACTTTGTTTTTGTAAAGGGATCTGAATTCTTTTGCTTTTGCAAAAAACAAAACAAAAAATGTTACTCCTTCTCTTCTCGCTTCTCTTAGAAGCGAGTGTGGAAGGTGTATCTTATATTTTGTACCAAAGATCCAAGGCCTTCTATGAGGCATTCTTTAGCAGTTAGAAATTATAATAGTAATTGAATCAAACAAATTTTTAAGAAGGCCCTTAAAAAGGCCTAAAGTAAGAAGGTCTTCTGAGTTTTCCCGCTGGGCGGCTGCGGTCGGCAACCTATACTATTACATTTTGCGATTGTATGCGTTGTATGTATTTAACATATGTTGTTGTTAATGTTGTTTAATTCTCTACAATGTGTGTGCACACGTACGTAACAAAAGAGCATAAAAGAGAAAAGAGAAAACGCGGCGCCCTGATTTTGCCGATCGCAGGTTTACGGACAGAAGCAGTTTGTTTCATTCTTATTCCTACATACTTTTTCCTACAACATAAAAGTGATTGCCGCTGCTTTTTGAGTTCCATCAAATAAGAAATGTTTGCCATTGTTAAAAAGACAAAAGTTGGCAGAAGCCAATGCCCTTTAAAAAGTTAATTTTCAAAAACAGTGTGTCTATTTTGCTGATGCTTATGAAAAGTGTGGGCTATTTGAATAGTGGCACTTGTCGGCTTTTTAATTTTGATTTTTATTTTAACTACTCAGCAGGAAAACTCAAAAGACCTTCTTACTTCAGGCCTTTTGAAAGGCCTTCTTAAAACTTTTTTTGATTCAATTACTATTATTATCTAACTGCTAAAGAATGCCTCATAGAAGGCCTTGGATCTTTGGTATAAAAGATAAGATACACCTTACACACTCGCTTCTATGAGAAGCGAGAAGAGAAGGAGTAATATTTTTTGTTTTGTTTTTTGCACAAGCAAAAGCAAAAGAATTCAGATCCCTTTACAAAAACAAAGTTACATACATACATATTAAAGTACCAAATAAAAATAATAATGTAAATCATTTTAGTTGAGTTTTGTTCATTAAAGAAGTTAGATCGATACTTTTGCTAAATAATGAAAATGTTATGTAGTATGTATTAGTTATTGTATATACAGTTTAACCTCGATTATACGGCTCGCACGGGACCAGACTACTCACGGATTATCGAAAAACACGATACTTACCACTAATGCAGTACAATACCCCATTAGTTAAAAAATTTGTTTGCATATTAAATTATTTACAAAATTAAATATTCTTATTAATTATAAAATAATTTCAGATATTCTCATTGTTTACTTTATGTCCGTCTTGTTTATTATGAAAAAAAAAAACACCAAAGAAATGCATTTGGACCAAATAAAACGCCCATAAAGTAGATAATGAGAATATCTAAAATTATTTTATAATTAACAATAATTTAACCCGCTACCTAGTTACCATTCTTTTGTGGTCATATATAAATGCCAAAGTTTATGTTTCTAAGTTTTAAAAAAATTACCAACGTTATAGGTTTTCTTTCACTCAGGATCCTGCACCTATAATTTTATGTTTCTAATATACATATATTATAGCAAATTAAAAAGGTACCACTTGACGAAAAAGTAAAACAAAGACATTTAATTTCCTGCATTTCACCATTTTTTATATTTTTTCTCCCCGTTGAAATATAAAAAATTTGTAGTGGAGGTACACAATTGAGAACGTATATTGCAAAGAATGGAGAAAAATGTTTTGTTAAGAAAGTACCAAAAATAGGTAAAATTTTCCCCCCTTAAATGTTTGAATTTCGAAAAAGAAACAAATTGTATTTGGATCTTTTGAATAAGTTACGAATGTAAAACAGTTTTTATTTTTATCTTTATTGGCTTTAATTGAAAAATTAATGGTTTAATTTTAATTCTTGTTCAGAACAAAATGAACTGCGATGCCACTTTTTTTTATTTGTACATAAAAGTTGAGTTGAGCTGCCACATTATATAGTGCTTTTGCATTTATATTACAACAATTAATTTTTTGCTGAATTTTTAAATAAAAAAATAAATATTATTAGAGATAATAAAATTACTTTCCTTTTTTCGTCCATTTTCTTAACACACTTTTAGAAAACAATTCGATATAAGTAGCTTGCTAGTTGTGCTGCCAGTTTGTATAATTTTTTACATCTGTAAACCATATGGTAGCTTTGTTTTTTCGGGCAAATTTTCCGAAATAGGTGAATCGTTCTGAAGAATACTCTCAGTAAAAAAATTAGTCTTCGGACAAACATATTATTAAGAACGTATATATGAAGAAGAACGTATATATGAATCCACGATTTGTTTAGGAGTTATGAGGTTAGCGAATTTACTCGTGCTTACGCTATTTATCCCCTAAACATTCGAATTTCCAAAAATTCCATCTTACCTAGCATTTACACATGAAAGTAGTTTCTTGCGAGTCGCAATGCACTAAATTTGTTCACTAACACACACACAATTTTCGTACTATTAGACAATTTCTTCGACTTTTAATGGATCGTTTTAGCGAGAGACCAGCATCCGGTTCTAATTTCAACCTTACGGCGCACACTGGTTCATATTTTGAGAAGGCGGCCAAAACTATTTTTTTTTATGTTCTCCGATTTTGAAATTTTTTTATTCATGTGAAAGTAAATACTAGTGAACCTCGGGAGCCAAAAAATTTCAACCCTATTTCAACTATTTCATTGAGAACAGGGTGGTCCCAAATGGACTTTCTCAGTATTTGGTTATAGTTTTGAATTTCTGAGTAAACTTTTGAAGTTGAAATGCTCATAATTTTTTTGGTTTTCAAGATTTTTTGACAGAATAAGTTTTGTGTATTAGTTTATCTTATTAGCTATACGTGGTTTAAAGCATTAAACTCTGCGACCTGTAGAATTTTATTTAATTTTCTTTTTTTTTTATGTCAAAATTTCCCGGAAATTTCCTATTTTATAGAACATAAGTCCTGCCCGTCAAAACGCGTCAAAAAAAATCTATACTCTCTTGCAGTCCAGAATCTAACCTACATTTCTATACCCCATTGTACACACATCTGGATACGATCTTGCGAACTACAGCAATTTCTGTGACCCAAGGTAAGATATTCGGTTCAAAAAATAAGTCCTGCAAGGAAACATTACTGAAATTAAAGAAGGTGAATCTTAAAGAATTTTCGACAAATAAAGCAGTTCAGGCCACATAAATTATCTAGCACGTCAGGTTATCAATTAATTTTGAGAAGGTAAAGGTATTGCCATTGTTATAAACTTATTGTGGGTGAACGGATGCTGTAAAACGAATAGGCGACATAAATAGACTAACACGTTAGATTTCTGAGTAAGTTAAAAGGTTAAACATTAGTAAATAGCCGCAACATAAACTACATAGTTTAATTACCTGAAAATTGCAACTTAATTTAAAAAAATGGAAGAGCAGTTATATTTTACGTGAAAATTACCTACATGTTACCTGTTAATTTATTGCCGGTATGTTATCCTTTTAAAAAGTGTGAAAACAGGGGTTTTTTTATGTTTCAAAGAAATGGTAATAAAAGATTAAATTTGTATTTAAAAAAGGGTTTTTATGTTTCCAAGAAGTGGTAACAAAAGATCATTTAAAAAAACTTCTATCAAGAGTATAAAAATGCATGCATTCATAATTTTACCTTCATTATTGTTTAAACAATGGCTAAGTTCAGTTATAAAGTTCTCGCAGATATATATTTTTAACAGAAAGATGAAAAAGATTTTGTGTTACACATAATGAATTATCCATTCTTTAAATTATGCAACGAACAAGAAATCAAAATTCATAAGATAAAAATTAAAAATTTTTCATTTACATTAAGAAAACGGTACCTTAAATGTTCTAGAAACAAGAAAATTTTTTACTTACACAACGAAAAATGGCTAACAAATGATCTGATTTTTAAGAAGCTGTCAATTACCGCTAAGGAAACTGAAAAAGTGGGTCGGCCCGCAAAACAAATTGACAATTGCAGTGAAAGATCACGAAGACGTAAGCTTGCAAATATCAATGAAGAAATTTCTCATAGTATGATAAAGCATTCATTTCTGGGCTTAAGTCCAGTTTACCAACGCAGCTCCAAATAAAAAAAAAAAGTACATAGGGTGATAGAAAATTGAAAAATAAGAAGAAAAAATAAATGGCAAAATTCTCGGAAACGCATAGTTTCCGAGTTATGGACCTCTGAAGTTTTCATATGAATTTGCGATTTCCCATTACATTTCTGAACCTATATGGCCAATATTGGTATCATTTGAAAGCTTTTTAATAGATCTTTCTGCATATAAACATTTTATTTAAAAATTCTTAATCCATTAAGGAGCGGCGATGAATTTACGAAAAAACAAAAGTTTTTAGTAAGCATAAAAACCAATATATGTATTTATGTTTTAAATTTGTTTTTTAATTCACTTTTTTCTAAAATAAACTTAACTTAACTTTTATACATACATACTTATTTCTATCTACACTAAGAAATTAAAAAAAAAAATTAAAAAAATTATTCGCTCTCTGATTCGGGAGAAAACCTTTGCAGAAAAGCATTAGTAAGCGAAGACGGTGTTTGTTATACCATAGAGGAGAAAATCTGTTCATCCGGCCTAAGGCCGGCTATGCGGAGAAGCTTTATTTAGCGAAGCCGGTGTTTGTTATACCATAGAGGAGAAAATCCTTGTGCCCGGCCGCAGGCCGGCTATGCGGAGAAGCTTTATTTAGCGAAGCCGGTGTTTGTTATACCATAGAGGAGAAAATCCTTGCGCCCGGCCGTAGGCCGGCTATGCGGAGAAGCTTTATTTAGCGAAGCCGGTGTTTGTTATACCATAGAGGAGAAAATCCTTGCACCCGGCCGAAGGCCGGCTATGTGGAAAAGCTTTATATAGCGAAGCCGGTGTTTATTATACCATAGAGGAGAAAACCCTTGCGCCCGGTCAAAGGCCGGCTATGTGGAGAAGCTTTATTTAGCGAAGCTGGGATTTTTTTGATAAAATTTTTATTACCTAGTGCACTTCCGTAACATTTTGATATAAAATTTTGTAAAAACTGTATTAGGAGCTAAAGAGTTAAAAAGTTTTCCGAGGTCCATAACTCGGAAACTATGCGTTTCCGAGAATTTCGCCATTTTATTTTTTCTTCTTATTTTTCAATTTTCTATCACCCTATGTACTTTTTTTTTTATTTGGAGCTGCGTTGGTAAACTGGACTTGTTCCCATTTCTGCATCAAATTCAGCCAACGCAAAATAAGAAAACAAAAATTGCAATAATTGAAAAAATAGTGGAAGCGAGCCCTAACCGCACAAAGAGGATTTTAAAAAGTATGCCTACACCAACTGAAGAAATGAAATTTACTCCAGAAGAAGCATTTGCACTATTTTTGGATTTAAAACTGACAAAAAATCAGTATACAGAACTGCGAAAGCGAACCAATGAAAAAAATTGTGGAATCTTTCCAGCATATCGAGATTTAGTTTCTGTCAAAAAAGAGTGCTTACCTTCACAAACGGCTATTAGTGTAACTTCAAGTTCAGCAGAAGTAAAATTGCAGGCTCTTCTCGAACACACTGCAGAACGATTATTAAATACACTTGATGCCGACTGTTTAAAAAACTTAAAAATTGCAGCATCACTTTATTTTCTAAATGGGGATGTGATGGAAGCTCTGCTCAGAAACAATACAAGCAATGTAATTCAAAAAACTCATCTGATGCTAACTTATTCATAGTATCTTTCGTTCCATTACGTTTAAGAAAAACTTATATTGGCTTAGAGCAGTCAACCAGTAGAGTTACAGCAATGGATGTATGGAAAAATGAAATTCCCTCTTCAACAAAGTATTGCAGACCAATAAAGTTTGTTTACAAAAAGGAAACTAAAGATGTCATAACTGAAGAAGTTCGAAAAATAAAAGATCAAATTAAAGAACTTCAACCGGCAATATTTAAATTTGATGACCAATGCATTGAAATTAATTTTCAAATGTTCCTTACAATGATCGATGGAAAAGTTGCACAAGCATTAACCGAAACAAAGTCTTCGTCAAGCTGTACCATATGCCAAAAGACATCAAGTCAATTAAGCCAACCCCCATCACAACACAATAGTTTCAATGAAGCATACGAATTTGGAATGTTCCCTCTTCATACTAGAATTCGTTTCATGGAGCATATTCTTAAATTGGGTTATGATTTGGAATTTGGCCCGTTAGGCGAAACAGTGAGAAAAAACAAAGAAAATGTGGAAAAAAGGAAGCAAAGAAAAAAACAAATTCAAGAAAAATACCTTCACCTAGGCCTTATAATTGATCAGCCAAAACAAGGAGAAGGAAATTCAAATGATGGAAACACTGCAAGGAGATTCTTTTCCGATCCAGAAACCGCAGCATCTATCACAGGAGTACATTTTGAATTAATAAGACGATTCCAGATCATTTTACAAGTTATATCATGTAGCAGAAAGATAAATGCAAAAAAATTTGGCCAGTATGCAAATGAAACAGCAATTCTTTATAACAAAAAATACTCTTGGGGACATATGCCAACCACAGTTCATAAAATTTTATACCATGGGGAACAAATAGTTCAACACAATATCCTACCAATTGGAGATCTATCTGAAGAAGCGCAAGAAAAAAGGAACAAAGACTACAGATTCTTCCGCGAGCATAATACAAGAAAAATGTCCAGATGTTGTACTAATGAAGATCTTATTACTATTTTGTTGTGCACATCAGATCCATATATGTCCAGTATTCGACAAAAATGGAAATCAACCTCAATCGAATTAGAGGAAGAAGCTAAACAACTTCTGGAAAATCAAACCCAAAGCTATTTAGAAGAAATTTTTACTAATATTGTTTAATTTAAAATTGTTTATAGATTATAATTTGTTTTTGATTTAAGTATATATTTGTATTAATATATAAAAATAAAATACACATACATCTCAAACCAAACATAAAAGTCGAATTACCTAAAATGTTATCGATAGCCAAGAATGCTATTTGGGCATTTTTCAAAATATTCCTTTTCAGTTTTATCCTTATAACAACTCGTCTCGTCCCAGAAAAGCCAACCTTTGGCCCCTGTGAATATTGGGACAAAAAAATTTACAGGGGCCAAATATTGGCATTTTCTGACAGGATTTAAGTTCGACAATAAAAAATAAGTATCAGTTGTAAAATACAAGAGAAATAATGATAAATTATAAAAACACTCATATTTGAAATATTCATTTTTTACACCGAAACTCAACAAAAAAATGAAAATGCATTTTGAACTCCCCATAACTTTTGCTCCTATCAGTCGAATTTTACGTTTTATAGCGCAAATTAAAGCCTAATATCGCACCTATCGAGCATAAAAAAATACCGATCCAGTCAAAAGTTATGGAATTTTGACCGCCTTCTCTTAAAATGTCCCACTGTGCGGCGTTAAGGCTGTGCGAAGATTAATCTGTCAGTCAGGCCGTAACGTTGAAATTTTATATACCTATATACATAGAATGTTAAATTTAATATTTTGTTTTGCATTATAAATACTTTTATTGTTATCTTTTATTATAAATGAAACCCCGAATTCGTCTTTCACCTCCTAAATAAAAAAAAAAATCCAATTCATGATTCATTTCATTCAATATAAAGAAATATAAATTAATAAAATCACATTATTTTTACTGTAATGAATGTATAAAATTTTCCAAAGTCTTAGAATAACACTGCGCAAGAAATTTTTAACATAATTCGAGTACGCTGAATCCAGTGGTGCCCGCGGTTTGTTAAGATTGGCTCTGGTTTTCGAGATATACCGTTATTTCGAAAATGGAGGAGGTTGCACAACATATGTTCGCGTAACTCAAAAACCCTTTAGCTACTTGAAAAAACTTAAAAAACCGAAATTCCGCAAAAGTAAAACTTCTTTCTAATATCCGCAGTCGTTTTAGAAACATAAATTTTTTTTTTGGAAAAAAAATAATTTTTTTAACCAAATTTGGAAATTTTTGTTTTTTAAAAATTAATAAAAAACGTATAAAAACGAAATTCCAAACAAAAAAAGCCATAAATGATTAAAATCTGCTTGCAACTTTTGATTTTATTCACAAAAGTCGACAAATTTTAATTAATTTAAGAATTTCAGAAAACGCAGTATTTGTATGGGAGCCCCCCTAAGGGACGGTGATAAAGGGAAAGTACAATTTGAGAAAATGTTAAGAACAAAAATCTACTGGAGGTCAGTCATACATTTTATCCCCCTAGGGGCGACTCCTTGGCATTTATGGGACTTTTTCTTCAATATATTTCTAGTCTGCATTGAACATTTTGTATGGAAGCCCCCTTAAGCAATGGAAATAGCGGGTGGGTATGTTAGAAATAAATGATTGAGATGAAAAATAAAGTGGGGTTGGTCTTACCTTTGACCCATCTAGGGGCATCCTAGGCGCTGCAGGGGCCAAATTTAAGAATTTCAATTAACGGCCATATTTGTGTGGGAGCCCCCCTAAGGGGTGGAGATATATTGCAACTATGTTTTAAGAAAATGTTAAGATCAAAAAACATTTGAGTTCGGTCATACATTTTATCTCCCTTGTAGTGAATTCTAGGACTTAGAAACAAATGATGGGAATGAAAAATAAAATTGCGCCGATTATACATTTGGCCCGTCTAGGGGTATCTCAGGCGCTGCAGGTGCAAAATTTT
Organism: Pollenia amentaria; assembly: GCA_943735925.1. Lineage (NCBI taxonomy): Eukaryota > Metazoa > Arthropoda > Insecta > Diptera > Polleniidae > Pollenia > Pollenia amentaria. The sequence goes on from OX031006.1 coordinate 134,460,968, forward strand.
AGGCTAGGGTTCTACGCGTATAAAAAGCAAAGTTCCAAACAAAATAAGCTATAAGTGATTAAAGTCTGTCTACAACTTTTGATTTTTTCAGAAAAGAAGAAATTTTTTTATTTTTTATAATAACCAAACTTAAAAATTTCAAAACATTTATTCCAACAAATATCCCCTAATAGCGAATCACGTTGTTTGCCGCTATACAAGTCTACGAGCCTGGCTGTTACTTGGTGAAATCTCTCGCCATTTTCATCAGACTCGGCTGGTGATTGTTCATTAAATTTTTCGGCCTGGTAATGCAAAAAATTTATTTTCAATGACATTCTAACGTTTAAGTTTCTAAATGCGCTTAGCATATTTTTGATTAAAATTCGCCAGTTTTCAGACCGATGATTTCCTAATACATTTTCTATTACTGATTTCACACAATTCCAGGGCAATAGCTCGATATCATTCAGTGCAACATCAAATTGATGGTCCTTCATAAGACGACGAATGTCCGGTCCATTAAGAGTTCCTGTAAAATAAAAACATTATGATATGAAATTTTAATTTTATTTAATAAAGTAGTTAGAGTTCATACCTTCTTTTACTTTCATGCCGCTTAATCGTGGAAAAATTCGGCGCAATTCGGTAAAACCAACACCATCTGGGCTCAATGCTTTTATAAAATATTTTACAATACCCAGTTTGATGTGGAGCATTTATGATTTTATTTCTTAATTCTAAGAATTTTTTAATCGGTAACTGAGGATTTTTCAAAATTCCTACCGCAAAGTGAAAGTGTGGTAATAATGCATGCATATTTGGAATAGCATAAATTTGAATATTTGTTCTTTTGTTTTGTATTGTAAATGGCACAAAAACCGCATTTAAAAAATTTTACGTCAAAATGTCATTGAAAATAAATTTTCTGCATTGGCACATTCTCCATATCGGCCCTTTGCTGCAATAGAGTCATAAGTCAAATTTGAATTTCTAGCATCTAAAAATTTAATTCTTCTCTCTAGAGTTGAATATAGAAGATATTTGTATGAAATTTTTACACACTATGAAGAAGCGATATGGTGATTAACTCCACATTATTAGCTAGTAGGCGGCCCTATGTTCCACTTTGAGCTAAAGCATTAAATACATTAGCTCAAAAATCAGCGTTTTTGAGTTATGACTCTATTGCAGCAAAGGCTCGATATATACATTATGTTGAATAAAGAATTTAATAATTAAAAAAAATTCTATGAAGTGCTCCATATAAATTATATTCTTCATATATATTGAAGAAAAAGTCCCACAAAAGTCCTAGTGGTATATAATGTATGACCGACCTCAATTAATTTTTTGTCCTTAACATTTTCACAAGACATACTTGCCCCTTATCACCACTTCTTAGGGGGAAATTTTTAGCAGCATATATTTCCCGAAAACCCTGAAACGTTTCTCCCAAAAATGGAAGAGTAATGCCCAAAATAAAATTTTTTTTTTAAACATACCCATTTTCGGGAACAATAGCTCTTCCCGAGTCCAAGTCTTATAATCTTAGTAAATTGTTTTTTCTTCCTAAATACGTGGTATATAAATCTGCCAAATCGGTTAAGAAATGGTTAAGTTATTAGCAAAATACTCCAAAAATGGGCTAAAAAGCATCAAAATTTTTATAAAAACTAAATTTTTAGAGCTGTTGCATGACCTACGTCATATATATCAAAAGATCGGAAATTTCATGTAGAACATATTTGGTGAAAAACTCGGAAAAATCGGTTCAGATACAAAAAAGTTATTACCAAAATATAATTTTTTTTAAGAAAAATACCTATTTTCGGGAACCGTAGATCTTTCCGAGTCCAAGTTTTATTACCAAAGTAAATGGTAAATTTCTTCCTAAAGACGAAGGTGTATAAATCTATCAAATCGATTCGAAAATGCCCGAGTTATGACCAAATTACTGAAATACCAATATTTACTTTTTATACCCTTCACCGAAGGTAAAAGGGTATATATAACCTTGTCATTCCGTTTGTAATTTCTACAATATTGATCTAAGACCATATAAAGTATATATATTCTGGCTTCTTATGAGAAGGGAAGTTCAAATCCGGTTTCTGTCTGTCCGTCCGTTGAAATGGGTTTTCCGAAGACCCCAGATATGATGAAGGCTAGCTTGTTATACATTTATGTCACATATAGTCCGGAATTGTTTGCTATTGAAATTCAGGAAGATCGGTCCATAAATCCCATGTTGTTGTTGTTTTTTAAATTCTTTTTTTCTGCATATCTCGAGAGCGGCAAGACCTACGGATTTCAAATTTAGTACAAACATGTTGCTTGCCAATACACAAACTCTATAAAAAAATGGGCGGGATTGGAGAAGTGGGTGTGGCACTTCCCATACAAAGACGTTATATATTTCTGTATATCTGGAGAACGAAACGAGCTAAAGTTCTTAAATTAGGTACAAACATATCGGTCAATACACAGTATCCCACAAAGTATGGGTGCGATTGGAAAAGTGGGCGTGGTACCTCCCGTACAAAGACATTATTGAAAAAACTCAAAATTTTTAATTTTAGGGCTCTAATATGACATATGAACACGTTTTATATACCATATAATATCAGAACTTTTTAGCAGCATATATTTCCCGAAAACCCTGAAACTTTTCTCCCAAAAATGGAAGAGTAATGCCCAAAATAAATTTTTTTTTTAAACATACCCATTTTCGGGAACATTAGATCTTCCCGAGTCCAAGTTTTATAATCTAAGTAAATGGTTTTTTCTTCCTAACGACGTAGGTGTATAAATCTATCAAATTGATTGGAAAATGCCCGAGTTATGACCAAATTACTGAAATACCAATATTTACTTTTTTTTATATAATTAAGTTGTTTTATTTGCGTCCCCCCCCATTCCCCAACATTTTTCCATTTGTTTACAGGCACCAGCATCATGTCCAATATGACTTCCGTTATCAATCTGCTTTTAAACTTTGATCTATTTAACGAAATAATTTCTACAAATAGAGATTGGGAATTTTTGCATCTTAAAAGCTTGCAAAAACAGATAAATCTATTGTATGGCAACACGCCAGTGGTGGTGGTGTGTTTGCCTTTTTCGCATATTCACCTTTCATACACAAACTCACACAAAGATATTTGCTTATATTGCGTTTTATGAAATTCTTAAATTAATTAAAATTTGTCGACTTTTGTGAATAAAATAAAAAGTTGCTTAGAGATTTTAATTATTTATCGTTTTTAATATGTCTTCAAAAAATTAGAAGCCTAGCTGCATTTTTTAATTTTTTATGAATTTTTAAAAAACAAAAATTTCTAAATTTTGATAAAAAAATTAATTTTTTTTTTAAAAAAAATATGTTTCAATAACGACTACTCATATTAGAAAAAAATTATTGCGGAATTTCGGTTTTTTTAGTAATTTCAATAAACTAAACGGTTTTAGAGTTACGCGAACATATGTTGTGCAACCTCCTCCATTTTCGAAATAACGGTATATCTCGAAAACCAGAGCCAATCTTTAAAAACCGTGGGCAACACTGGATTCAGCGTACCCGAATTATGTTAAAACGCCATGTGCCCGGCTTGTCTGTTTTTTCAACTAGCATAGTGTAATTAATGGTTACTCAAATATTCCTGTATATACGTCACTACTTTAACTTACAAATTTTGGCTGGCAAAGTTTTCATTTACTTTTTAGTATTTTTGAGAGCAATTTCTTTACATTTCTTCTTTCTCTCTCTTTGCAAGTTTCCGCTAGTAAAGTAAATGAACACACCTATTAACACTTATAAGTGCGGCTTTTTTGTTCTCTTCGTTTTCTTGAATCAGTATTTGTGTTATTACCAGCCAGGGAAGAATTTAATTTTGAAATTTTTTTTTAATTTTGTCTTTTTAACTAGCTCTTGTTTCAGGAAGAAGTAAAAAAGGAAAAGGCGAAAGAATCATTTTGAGCTTTTGCCTTTTAGGTTGCTAGCTAGTTAAAAAGCAAATGTCAATTAATTAAAAATATTCAAAATTAGGCATTGGCTTTTTTCCACAAACTTAAAACAAAACAGTAGCTATTGATAAAAATATTAAAAATTTCAATGGCAGTAGCAAAAGCAAAAATAAAAAGCTTCTAGCTGATGGGTGCTTTAAAACCCTGATTTTTTCCACTGTGGATATATATTGATCTATTATTATAAAAAGTTCGATATATACGCTATAAATGCATTAATTTTACATTTTTATAAAATAAATTTATTTTTATATTTTTAAAATGGTATTTTTAACCTGAATCAAGGAAACATTAATGACATTCAGGTAACTCAGCCTACGCGGACGTCCTTAGATCAAACCGTATGCCAATGCAAAGTGCTTTGCTTAATAATGATGAAACTCCAGTTTCTAATTTAAATAGACTAGACAAACCCGTGGAAACATTCGCGCAAACTAAATATTTTCACAAGCACAATTAGTAATATGATGCAGGAAATATTAAAGAATATGGTTGCGAGCGGACAATTAACATATAAGACTACTGATCAGCAAAAAACTGCAGATATCATCGATTTTGGCGTGGTTAAAAACATCCCCATAGAAACGATTCATGCTGAAGCTTCTTTAGAATTATCTTCAGATTACACACCTACAATTTTTCCTATAATGAACCCAGATAGAATTGTATCTTCGCCTGGTTACTTATCGACGTCAGTCGTTAAAATATAAATAATATCTCAGTTCCCATTCCACATTTAATATTCCGCTAAGGACACTGGGGATTGTGGATTTATTTTTTTGGTAATTTTGACAGTTATCTTAAACTAGCTGTTCAACATTCCATAGCCCACAAAAAATGAAAAATAAATGAATCAAACAACAACAAACTAAGCAAAAAAGAGAGAAAGCCAAATTACAATTTCAGTATAATTTTAAAGGTACAAATATAATGCATAAAAAGTATTTTATTACGTCTGGAAAACAAAGAATGAGAAACATTTAAAAACATTTTTACTCAATCAGCAAACTAAATCTATTTGAATAAGTTTCTTATGCCGCTTTTCCCCCGCTTCAAGATCATTCGCGTCCTCGCGAATATCCTGACTATTTATATCATATTTTTTGTAATATTGGAACATTATTTTTATAAAATAAGAATAATCACAATAAGTGTTAAAATTACATGTTATGTTGGGTTAATTTTAATTCACTTAAAGTAGTGTTTGGTAATTCTTTCAATGTCTTATTGACGATATCATTTAAATATGGAACATACAAAAATTATTATTATCATTAAAGGATTCAAAAACAAGTTCATTGATACTTTTCTTACAGTTTGAAAGAAAGATCAGTTTGTGATTTTTGATTCTTAGTTCTAAATCATTACAAGTTTGTTTCAAAATCGTTTCATTAATATTTTTTGTGATAATAAAGCTGGGTTTCATAAAATTAATTTCTTTTTCATGTTTAATTATGAATTCACATTCACTTTCATTTTATTTAACAAATTCCTGATACACTTATTTTCTAAAAATTTTATCTATGAACCTTTTATTTCATAGAGCAAATTATCAATATTTGTAAGCTTCTTATTCATGTCAAAATTTAACTCAAAGTGATTGTCAAGTGATGGCAAGGGAACTACTTTTAAAATGGGATAAAATTTCATTGTATTAGGAATTTGAACTATGAAACAAAACGTTATCCCCTTGCCATAGGGAGTCAAAGTCAGTCCTAATTGAATGTCTTTTAAATGTTCGTACTAGCTTTTGATGTTATCTAACAATCTGTTAGGAATTACCTTTCTAACTATCTGATTCTGCAATACATTAGTGGCATTTTTCAAATTTTTAATAAATTGAGTTTCATTGTTTATGTGATATCAAATGTTGTTAATGGCGTCGCGTGTTAACGTGCTATTGTCTTCAATCGGCTCTGAATTTCCTGTCTGTCCTCGTCATCAAGAGTTCCAAACAAAAATCTAACTCCACTACTTACAGCCTTGAAAAGTCCGCTTTTGTGTCTACTGTTGACCAATTTCCTTTTAGCGTCAGCTATTTTAAGGTATCTCCCTTTTTCATAGTTGTCGACAAAAATTCATTATCAATAAATGATTTTTCTAATAGTTCATATGCTAATTCTGTTTTATTAATCGTTATTATAAGTTCATTATACTTATCAGATATGTCTATTCTTCCTTTCTGTACTATTACTTAACCCCTGTCACTGCTTATCTCCTGATTTTGTATCGTCTGAGTTTTATATTTTCTTATATATATATTTTTTTAGTTTAACAATATAATGGTCATCATTTCCCCTACGTAGGACATGTGCATGCTTGAATGGATTTGCTTTTTTATCGAATCGCTTTCTTGATTTTTTTGCATCTAAAAACCTTGTATCTATTTCATAATCTTTCAGTATATGGGCAATGACCGTTTGAGTTCACTTTGGAATAAAACCCAATAAAAAAGGACCAAAAGCCATTAAAAATGGGGTAAAAAATTTATTGATGGGATCAAAAGTCATTAAAATTTAAATCGAATAAAAAATGTTGGGAGAAAATACACAATGCTGATGAGCCCTTTTTTATTTTTGTATGTGTGTTAATGGAGAGTCAGATGAAGGGATGTTGTTGTTGTTTTGCTTGTTTGAGTGATCGACTGTATACGAAAAAAAAATATTATTGGATGGACAGACAGACATACAGACCTTGTAGAATAAATTGGAAAATACACACTGCTGATAAGCCCTTTTTTATTTTTGTGTGTGTGTTTATGGAGAGCCAGGAGGGTGATGAAAACAGATTAGATGAACAGTTTGAATGGATTTTTCAATATAAGTAAAAAAATTAAAGTAAAAAGTCTAAGTGGAATATTCTTCTGGAAACTAGGATTAGTTACATTTTAACACTGAAGATTTGAGCAATGAATTCGAGTCTGCATAAAATTTAATTTGTAGACGAAAATTCCACGGAAGCAGTAGAGGAGAATACACAGACGCGTATAAATTCGTTAATTGACGCAGCTTTAGAGAATTTCCTGTCAAATCAAAACCCAGGAATTGAAATCCGCAACAACCAGCTTATATATTTCAACCTCTCCTCTATATCCTCACTATCAGAATTATCTTCATCTGATATAACGATTGGTGTTTTTGGAACCAGAGAACTGCAACGAGCACCCGTTTTTATGATTTATAATACTCGCCTTAAAACGAGTTGCGGTGTAGTTAATACAGCCTATTACTTTTGTATGTGCTCGTCAGGCTCATAAGAAATTGTGTTTGCAACATACGAGCAAAGACTATAGATTTATAAAGATTTTGCACTTAGTACATTTGGAATTGACAAAAATGTTGTGCTTCTTAAGGATGAGGGGGGGAAGTAACAAGGAAAGCAAAAACTTCGTGCTCACATTCAGCAAACTGAAGAGAGCAAAAAACCACATGCATTAATACATGCATACACATGTTTTTTGTTTTTGTCAACCAACGTGTGTGTGCGTATGTTTTTTTCGTTAAAACCGGTTTTCATGCTCACATTCAGAAAACTGAAGAGAGCAAAAAACCACATACATGCATCAATACATACATACATACACATGTTTTCTGTTTTTGCAAACCAACGTGTGTGTGTATGTTTTTTTTCGTTAAAACAGGTTTTTGGTATTTTTATTTTTTAAGTGATTTTGTTTTGTTTGCAAGCAATTTATGTGCAAATAACCTACGTAAGAAAAAATGCGACCGATTGCTTAATTGGTAGGGTAAGAATATGTGTTTTATTGTTGTAAAAATGAAATTATAACGATTCGAACCGAATTATTATTAAAATTTTTAGACAATTCAACTATGTAGGTATGTTCTTATAATATGTGTATGTATGTATCAAACGAATTTATTATAAAACAAGTGTGTTTTCTTAGGACATGTGTGAGGCGATAGAAAAGAGCGAATGCAAGTAAAATGTTGACACTTCTGAAATTAATGAAATTTCAATAGCCCTGGGGGCTAGTAGAAATTTTAAAACAACCAACAAAATTTCTGACAAGCAGCAAATCGCAAATTGTAATTGAAAAAGTCAAATAAAAACGTTTAAAAAATTTTGTGAATTCAAAACAAAAATATAATATAAAATGCATAGAGCCACCTGCAAAAAAATTTTATTTTCCTAATTTGTTCATTATTTTATACAGTTCTTTTCGTTTATAGTCATTTCCATTGTTACATCCAATTTACATGATGAATTTTATGACGTCCAATTTTCTTAATTCCCTTTTGAAGTTGCTACCAAAAACTACTCAAATTCATACGATGGTTTTTTTTGGACGTCTAATTTTTTTTCATTTTCATTCAATCCAGTTGATTAGAATATAAAAATAAAACGTAACAGAAAGAACAGAAAAAAATGTAAAGCAAAGTGTAAAAAAAAAACATGAAAACAGAAACGAAGTTTTTGCTTTCCTTGTTACTTCCCCCCCTCATCGTTAAGAAGCACAACATTTTTGTCAATTCCAAATGTACTAAGTGCAACATCTTTTTAAATCTATAGTCTTTGATTCGAGACTAAAAATGATTTAGTAAACAGCGATTGCGCTCGCAAGTATTATGTATTGTTGCAGTTCTCTGGTTGGAACCCGTATTGGTTGTGATGATAATGATTAAGGTAATAATGTTTGAGTTTCTTCATCATCATCGATGAAGCGAAACATATTATTATTATTAAATTGTTGCCGTCTCACGGGGGGAGGAGAAGGATAAAAGTGCAGCTCCTGTCCTTCATTACCCCGATATGTACTTCTAATGAAGAAGTCGTTCGGGGTAAATGGAAGAAATTGATTACTCTCCTCATTTCCATTATACTCGGAGTAAAATGGGAAAATTGGAGGAGGAGGTGGTGACTCTTCATTTATCATTTTTTTTTAAAGTTTAATAATTTGTAATAAAAAATTATTATTTTAGCTACTCTATTTATACTACATTTTTATAAAATCATATAATGAATTTTTGATAATAAAATCATATTTCAATATGTAGAATACATTCGAAAAATAAAAATGTTTAATATTACAAAAAAAAAGTAATATATGAAAAGGAACAATTAGCAGATTCTATAAAATATTTATTTATTTATTTTTTCTTAGTCTAAGTTCCTACATTATTGCATATAAACAAATGTCGCAGCATCAGCTCAACTATAACTCATATTTTTTCTCCAAGAATTCTAAACACCTGGAAATGTAAAACTCATAGTTTTTTCAAGAATTTTTGGATAAGGACTGTTACAAAAAAAAAGCTATATTTCATAAATATTTATCACGTATGTGATGCTGCGCAGGGCATGAGTAGGGTCTGCGTTAGGACCATGATAGGAATTATCACGGCCCACTGCATGGCAGGCAGGATGGCGATGAGGATGGGAGCCGACTTTTCGGATATGTGCGGGTTATGTGAGGACCCGGAGGAGTTACAGACAGTTGATCACATTCTGTGTCACTGTTCCAGGCTACAGTGCAGCAGGCTGAGGTGGCTGGGAGCAGATTCCTAGGCGAATAAGGAGGATATGTATCGGGCTGTGGACTTGAGTCTGATATTATTCGTAATGGAGATGGCCAGGCTGCGTGGCAGGATACTAGGTGCTAGTCGTACGTAGGCCGAGTTTGTGTTGAGTAGGATTTCCCTCGGGCTTGGTCCAATATCGTCTGTTCCTATCTATCATTTTTATCTTTTATTATGCTTTCGCTGTTAATTTCACCTACTTTCCATCTATCTTTATCTTAACAAGGCATCACAATGGACCATTTTGGTCACTGGGTGAAGGTGACTTTACACCAGCCTTTCCACCCACCTACCTACCTATACATAAGCATTTAAGGCTGGAAGCTAACGCTTAAGGTTTAAAAGTCATATACATATATACTATATGAATGATACTTGAACTAACAAAATCAGCTGATAATGTTAACGATTTGTGAATAAAACTATGTAAGGGTTTACGAAATATATATACATACTGCAATATTTCTCCAATGTAGCGAACCTAACGAATATCTTATTAACCAAACCAACCAACTGTAGCGAAACATATTCTAAATAAACAAAAGGCTTTAAACAAAACATCCAAGGATGGGAGCACTGTTTTTACTGATTCTAGCTTTTTTGTGGTTTCATTTACATACAAAAATCTTTTTAAGGTTATAAGACTCCCAGCTATGCATGATCCCAAATTTGTATGAAAAAAGTGACCCCGGACCAGCATAAACATACTACTTATATAATTTCAAAGATTTCATTAGATGACGAAAAGGGTAGCATTAAATATAAGCTAAAAATTAAGACGGCTGCTCCCATGAAAGTATAATATCCTTATACTCAATTTAATACTTTTAAATCAAATAATTTTTCAATAAAAATTATTAAACAATAAAAATAAATTATTATTAATTCTAGTGTTTTTCTTTTATTAATATATATGTATATAGAATCATTTTTTTATTTTTTGAATTTATTCTATGAGCTTAATTTCAGTTATGTATTTTATAAAGTTTTTTTTTTAGGTTCCATTCCTTAAATATTTAGGAGTGACTTTATACACTACCAGACTATTAAATTGTATTTTTCAGGTTACATTTTACCTTAGCTATCCTTTGGATAGCAATGAAGTATATTATATGTAAAGAGCAATTTACAATTATTAGACACCAGCAGAATGTAATGCATTTTCTGGCCCGCTACGGCCTTCGTAGCATTCTTTGTGTCACACTGAATAGTGATACTTTATAAATTGAATGTATTTAACTCAACTATTTTAACAAACAGAATCTGGGAATTATTTCTTTTTCATAAGTTACTTTGATATATTTAACATTTTTTTATTTTTTTAATTTTTCTATGAGCTAAATTTCAGTTATGTATTTTATTAAGCTTTTTGTAATAGTTCCATTCCTTAAACATTTAGGAGTGACTTTATACACTACCAGACTACTATATTGTATTTTTCAGGTTACATTTTACCTTAGCTATCCTTTGGATAGCAATGAAGTATATTGTATGCAAAGAAAAATTTACAATTATTAGACACCATACAAAAAGTTGGAGCATGCCAAAAAGTGTTGGATATTGAACCCACAACTACCCCCTTTTTCTTTAATTTCCTTTGATTTTCTGTTAATCTAAGACATAAATCACAAGCTTTTTCTATATGTTTTAGAAGTATACTTGTTTGCAGTCTGGCAGTTCGATTTATCTTAGTCATAAGCCAAAAGCTCTATTCAATAAGCTATATTTTCTAACAGCACTGATTAAAGATAAAACTTTTCAATCTAGCAACTCTGTTTTTATTTTCTGTTTATCGAAGTCATAAGCCAAAAGTTCTATTTTATAAGAATTCTGATCTAGCAGCACTGATTAAAAGTAAAACCTCTTCATCTGATAGTTCTCTTTTTATGTCGTATGGCCGTCTGTTTATCTAAGCCATAAGCCACAAGCTCTTTTCCATAAGCTTTTTGATCTAAAAGCACTGAAAAAAGGTGAAACTTTAAATCTGACAATTCGGATTTTATGTCCTATGGCTGTAAGTTTATCTGATTTATAAGCCACAAATTGTTGCTATAAATAAACAGCTGAAACTTTTCAATGTGATTGATAATTCTGTTTTTATTTATATATTCATATGATTATCGAAGTCATAGTCCGCGAGCTGTGCTTTATATGTATATATTAATTTTTGTATTGCAAATATTTGATAAATGTCAGAAATAAACCTTCATAGCAACAATATTAGTATTGTGGTTATTTTATTGAACTGTTAATGGTTTTTAATCGAAATGTAGATATTTTTTTAATTAGGCTCAAGTTCATTGAATTTAATTTTTATTAAATAATTTTAATGAAGACAGGAATTTTCACAACATGAAATTAATTAAAATTTTATTGATAATTTTTTATTCTTGACTGCGCTGAGATTTGAACCCAGGCATTCACGGACAGGTTGCCCATACTAGTTTCGATTGTAACCAAAAAATCTCGTCAGTGGGGTTTGCCGTTTTACTCACTCGGCTATTGAAGCCGGATGACGTCAATAGTCAAACATCAATCCTTAAACCAAATGGTATTTCACTTTGGTTGATCGAAATTTGCTTGTTTAGTATGGGCAACCTGTCCGTGAAAGCCTGGGTTCAAATCTCAGCGCAGTCAAGAATGAAAAATTATCAATAAAATTTTAATTAATTCCATGTTGTTAAAATTCCTGTCTTCATAAAAATAATTTAATGAAAATTAAATTCAATGAACTTGAGCCTAATTAAGAAAATATCTAAATTTCCTTCATAGTAACTTTTAAGTTTTAAATGTATAAAGTGAAAACGGCAATCTGATTACCTTATTTAAGAATAAAAAAGTTCAATCTGAAATTCAGATTACAAACTAATGTTAGTTTTTTTTCTAATATTTCATCGCTTAAATGTATATGTGTATGTGTGTGTATGGGTTATGAATTTGTGGCTCTTTGAGATGATCATAATATAATGTTTATTTATTTTTTTTTTGCTTATATTTATTAAATAAAAAATAATTAAAAATCTATAAAAAGTTTTTACGATATATTGTTAATATGTTTATTCTTAGTGATAGACAATAACTCCTTAAGTTTCCCCCTAAACTATAAAAAGTTCGCCCCCTGTAACCATCTCATTCTTGGTTAAGTATATTAATTCTTTGAATTATCTATAAATGTTATCACTCATGTTTTAAACATTCAATTATTCAGTTAATTTTGCTCTGTGAAAAAAAGAAAAATGGCAAACTTTAATTGTGGAACTTGTGGAAAAGTATATACTAAAAATTATAATTTAAATCTTCATATTAGATTGCATCATGATAGTCCATACACATCTACAAAGTGTACAACTCGTTATTTACGATTTACAAGTCGTAAAGAATTCCTTACACATACACATTCCAGAAAGCATAAAGAGAATGTGGGGGAATCTTGTAATTATTGCAGTGCATGTAAGGAACATATCCCAAAAACAAGGTGGCACTATTATCTGAGAACTAATACTCACAAAATAAAGAACGCTACTCAAATTGATAATAATTTATTCTGTATAAACTCATCATTTAACAACCGTATGAAAACATATGTTTTGCAAAACAAAGATGAAGAAAATCTTGTTCCCGAAAATTTTTTAAAGGAAAATAAATCACAGATAATAACATTAATCAAAGATTCAACACAAAAACATCTTAATATAAAATTTAATTTTGAATTATTTTGTGAGTATATGCTAGTCATAGGGGAAGAAGACTCATGTACTTTAGACTTTAAATCCCGTCAAACAAAAATGATTATTTTTAATTCATCACTCACAATAGAGGACATTGAACAATGTTATAGAGATCAATATGATGTTCTAATAAGGAAAATGAGCGAGTTTCAGGAACGTTATAGTGGATGGACATTAATAAACATTAAATTCCTTGAAGTTAATATTAACAAATATAAATGCATAAAAGGCTCTCAATATATTACTCTTCCACAACAAATTAAAATAAAGCACGCTTACATTAACGTACAGAATCACGATGAATACTGTTTTAAATGGGCTATTATTTCAGCACTATATCCACTCGCTCATGATTATACAAAGATATGTTCAGCATATAAAATAAATAATATTGAAGATGATGTAATAATAATGGATATTGGAATTGTTTTGAAATTTATGAATCTTGGCTGTTAATAAAAGTAGCGAGTTTGAAATTAATAATCTACAAATAAGTATAAATGTGCTTGGATTAGAGGAAAATAATAATCAAGAAGAAAAGTCAAAGCATATTAACTTGTTGCTTCTAGAGGATGGTAACAGATTCCATTACGTATGGATTAAAAATATTTCAAGGTATATTACTTTTGAATAAAAATAAGTATATATTATTAAAAATAATATTAATAAAAAAAAAACAAAAAATCAATTTTTTATTCATTTAATTACAGAATTGTTCTTTTTCTTCAGTATTTATTTATTGAATCTTCATATATTAAACATGAACTAACAATAATTAATCAAATCTTATCCTAATATTTGCTTTATGTCCTGCCAGTGCCAGACAAAAAATATTTCGTCATCACGGTTTCTGTTCACATATGTAGGTGCTTATCGCTCATCTGATTGGGTGAGTGCTGTAGTGTCTCTTCTCTTTAAGCGAGTGTGGCCGCCAGCCTTTTTAAATATTTTACTGCATATTTCGTTTTCATAGTTTTTACTAATGGCACATTGATATCCTTGTGGATATTTGAGTTTTTGATATACCAGTGTGATTATTCGAAGAAGTTTATTTCGGCGCCTTTGAATTTTTTCGATATTAGAAGCCGAGGCAGTGCCCAATAACTGAATACCGTAGCACCAAATTGGCTTTAAGATAGAGTTGTAAAGTATAAGCTTGCAATCGAGGCTATGAACAGAATTTCTTCCAATAAGCCAATTAATTTGAATTGCTTTTAGTTTCATTTGTGTTAATTTAGCTTCTATATGCCATTTCCAAGTTAAACGCCGATCTAGATGTATACCGAAGTACTTTACATGCGAGAGTTGGGGTATTATTTGATTATTGATTTTAATAGGGGTGCACGTGTCCCGACGCAATGTGAATGTTATATGTGCGCATTTTTGCTCATTAATCTTTATCCTCCATTGTTTTAACCACCTTTGCAGTTCAAATATATGATCCTGTAAGTACCGAGATGCTTCTTGACAGTTTTCATGTATGCTTAGGAAAGCTGTATCGTCCGCAAATGTTGAGGTTTGTGTGCAGCTGTTTGTTTGCATGTCGGAAGAATAAATTAAGTATAAAAGAGAGCCCAGGACTTAAGTATAAAAGAGATGCCTGGTGTGACTCCAGCGTTAATTGGCTAAGGAGAACTTAAAAAATCGCCTTCTTTAATAATAAATTGACGACCAACTAAGTAGCTTTCTAACAGCTTGCGTATGTTTGCTGTTAAGATTTGCTGCAATTTCAGTAATAATCCTTCGTGCCAGACTTTTTCAAAAGCTTGAGACACATCGACGAAGGCGTTATTTTTGACACTAGTTGTTTCTCAAATAGCTTTGAAATATTAGATAATAAGCTTATAGGCCTGTATGACTCACCTTTTGTGTGATCATTTTCTGGCTTTGGTATCATGGTTACTAAGGAAACCTTCCATTGTTGAGGGACGTATTGAAGGCGTAAAATAACATTAAAAATAATTATAATAATTTTCTTTGCTATACTTGGTAGCTCAAAAAGCATTTTATTACTGATCTTTTCAATACCGGGAGCCTTCTTGGTGCTTAAATCACAGATAGCCTTTTAGATTTCTCTAAACTGCTCTAACATTTACAGGCGGTAACTCAACTGCTATATCGTGAGATATATTAAGGGTAAATAAATTTTTCAGATGATTAACAAACATTTTTCAATATCATTTCTTGCCGAACTTCCATTCAAGTTTCTTAACGGTGGCTTAGATAAAACTGGTCTATTGACACTTTAAGCTGCACGCCATAATGAGTAATCTGATTGTGGAGTTGCATCAAGCCCCTTTAGATATTTTTCCAGGGAAGCCGTTTTCTGAGGCTGCAGTAACGTTCTTAGACTTTTTGTGCACTCTTTTAATTGAGCGTTATGCTAGAATGTTGAACAGCTAGTTTAAGACAACTGTCAAAATTAACAATAACGAGATTCACGTTCTCCGGTGTACTAAGCGGAATATTTTCTGTGCAATGGGCACTAAGATATTTTTTATATTTAAGCCAATTTATTTGTGAGGCTGATGTCGATAAGTAACCAGACGAAGATACGATTCTATTTGCATTCATTATAGTAACAATTGTAGGTGTGTGATCGGAAGATAATTCTTAGGATGCTTTCACGTGAATCGTTTCTATGGGGATGTTATTAACCACTTAAAATCTATGACATCTGGAATTTTTTGATGATCAGTAGGCCAATAAGTTGGCTGTCCGCTCGCTACCACATTTAAATTCATTTTAGAGATTGTATTAAACAAAACACGACCCTTTGGTGTTATAAGTCGTGACCCCCAGAAAATGTGTGCTTAGCATTATAATCGCCAGCGGCCAGGAAACAGGGTCCTTATGATTTGTAGTATTTATAATATTGGCTTTCTGATATTAAAAATCTAGGGTGAGAGTATAGAAATGAAAGTACTGTTTCGATTTAGCTCTTCAACATAAATGTTCGTTGCTTGCAGATAATCTTCACGGTGATCACACATTAAGTAGTGTTTGATTCGGGCTTTTATCAGAATAGCAGAACTTCCGCAAGCTCTACCTCGAGGGTCCTTGGTATCATATAATATATAACCATTGATTTTAAACGTATTTATTGAGGTCAAATGAGTTTCAAAAACCATCATTACACCAATCTGTTTACTTTTAAGAAAGTATTCTAGTTCATTTTTATGTTGGCGAATGCCGTTTGCGTTCCAAAAACAAATTTTTAAACAATTCTTGGCTTGTTAAGTACAGCTTGCAATAACATCGATTGCATTCTTAACATTTCCTGCATCATATTACCCATTGTGTTCGTAAAGTTAGTTACTGGTTGCACTAGTGTTTCCATGGTCTTTTCAATACGACTTAAATTAGAAACTGGAGTCTCATCATTATTTGGCAAATCACCTTGCATTGGCATATGGTTTGATTTTAGGACGTTAGCGTAGGATGTTCTGTTATTACTAGGCTGTGGTACCTGAATGTCATAAGTGTTAACTTTATTAGTGACCTGCATTTGAGGGGGATTAGGTTTCGGTCCAGCCGAGCGCTTGACTATAGAGTATACAGGGCATCCTCTATAGTTGGCAGGGTACATACAACGCAAACAGGGGTTAAATGGCAGTATGCCTTAGTGTGACCAAATTCTTGGCAGTTTAAACATTGCACGGGACCATTCCTTTTGTGCGGCTCCTCTATCGTTATTTTCCTATACAGGATATATTTCAGACTGTTGGTGGGATGAGTTTCGTTTTTTTAAGCTTAACGTCGCCGGGTTCTAACTCCACTCGAAATAGTGGCTGGGGATTTTTTGCTCTATTTTTAATATTTACTAAATTTTTTATTAAAGTGCTTAAATTATTAATTTAAAGCCTTTTAATTTATTTTGTAAACTCACGTACACATATGTATTAACGTTTGTTGAAAAATCCAATGCTTTTGTTTTGTTCTTTTTAAAATGTTTTCTAAAATGTATAAAAACGGGCTGCAGCAAAAATAGTTGAAATTTCACACTTTTTTTAAAGCTAAATTTCCATACAAATTTTGCTTAAAATTGATTGCAAATCCAATTAAATTTTTTATTTATATGACAGTAAGTTTTTAAATATTTGTTTACTTATTATACTTTTTTTTAATTAGTTGTACCATTGTCGGTTATCCTCGTTCCATATTTTGATGGGAGACTTCCCCCGTACTTACAGTACGCTTCAGTTGGCGTTGCAATATCAAAGGAGATTCTACGTTCAATAACGAAATCGTTTGAAGATAAAGCAATGCGATGTGTGCCCAAATCTGTAAATATATTTTCCAACTACAGTCGCATGGATATATTAATACATTCTGGTGGAATGCAAATATCATATCACTCAATGCTTTCACTAACGGGCGCAATTAAGGGAATGGCAAGACTACCAGGATTAAATTTAACGCCAACACAAATTTTTTATTTGGTATCTGCCCAAGAGTTGTGTGCTGAATCAGATTATACTGGAATTGATATAGATGCCCCAGAATTTGAAAACATGTAAGTTTTAATTCGTATCAAACTCATTAATGTTCAAATTAGTTTAAGAGTATTTACAAAATATTGTAAACCTTTTCTGAACAATGTTTTATATTGCTCGTAAATTACGCTTAATCAAAAAAAATATTTTTTTTGCATGGGATCAATTTTTTAGGGTCCATTTTGCAATTTCAGGCATCGTACAATTGTGCAGTTTCAGTCAAAAGCTGCACAAAAAACATCGAATTAATAAAACAATTCTTGGAATTATTCGAACGTTTATTACATTAAAAAATACCATTGCCTTTAAAAAACTAAATAAAATTATATTCATTATGTCCACTATAATCATATCAGCAACCTCAAAAGCTTCATCAGACAAATTTAAGAAGTTTTCGTCATACAATTTTTTTTCAGTTTTTATAAAGAAAACAATTTATTAAGTGTAAGTAAGTAACTGAAGCACATTTAAGAAAGTTATTTAAGAATTTAAGCCGAAATTATCACCCGGGTGGGTATTTTTAATGCTAAGGTTAAGAAAAATGATTTTACTTTTTATTTCAGCAGTTCGAACACTTCTAAATGTTATTATTAATTAATTCATTTATTAACGATGTGCTAATAATCCCAATTTTTGAATGAAAACACTGAAATTTATTGTTGTGGGAAAGCTAGTTTCTATGCGCATTTCGGTGGTTGCTTAGGCCAGCTCGTCAGGAAACATTTTCCAAATACGTTAGAAAAGCTAAAAATATTATACAAGTAAGACCATAAAGTGAATAAGAATTTTAAACACTCAGGTCTTACATGTAACAATATCAAAGCTTCAACAAAGTCACAACAATAAACAGTGAATTTTTCTTTCTTACATTCCCTTACAATTGGCTGGTTATTTTCCAACACGAATTGTAGTTGAAAGAGGATAGAAAGAAGAAAAAAACAAGTTGCTTGCCATTTCAGTTTTTTATTTGCCGGGCACATGCAAATTTATTATCAAAAATTATTTTTGGGAATGAAATATTTATTATTAATTAATTCATTTATTAATGATGTGCTAATAATCCCAATTTTTGAATGAAAACACTGAAATTTATTGTTGTGCGAAAGCTAGTTTCTATGCGCATTTCGCGGGTTGCTGGTTTTCTATAACTTAATACACCCTTTGCATTAAGTGTACAACCATGCTTTATTTAATACGATTTTATTCTAAAAACACGCAGAGAAAAAACATGGTTGAAGTATGGTTAAAAACACATTATGGTCCCCGCAATGGCAAAAAAAACAAGCTTTTGTTGTTTTGAACATGATTTTTTCACAATTGATAATATTTTGTTTGTATTAAACAATAAAGTGTTCACCTCACTTGAACCTTAAAATAAGACTATAACCATACACTGAAACATATTATGGCTACTTTAACCATATTATTGTCACCGGCAACCATATTATGGTTGAATTCATCCATACAAACGCCATAACCATATTATGGTTGCATGCAAACATGTTATGGTTAAAAATAACAATTAAATGTTTGAAATTATAATATTTACAAACATAGTATGTTTAATTTTAAATTTAAAACAATATGTTTAAAAGCATCAAAATCGTGTTTTTTGGATCTCTGCAATAGTTGAATGCTTTTGGTTAGCTTAAAAATCTCATTCAATTTATTTTAATTATTGATTAAAATATATAAATATACGTAGAAGTGTGAACCAGTTAAACAGAAGCAGTTCTACTGAAGGCCGTCAAAGGCTGGAAAATTATTTAAATGGGATTGCTTATAAAAGTGGAACGTACAACGTATTCCTGTTAATATTTAAAGTCAGTGTGACCAGATCTAAAAAAAATTTAAAACTATATCTGGCATTTGACATGGCCAAAATATGCTAAAATTGATTTTAAGAAATGCTAAAGATAATGCTAAAATTTTTTAAAGATTTTTGTCAAGAATTTATTACCAGTATGAATTTTTATTCGAAGCAAAATACATTTTAGTGACTTATTTTTTCAAAGGAATTGAAATAAATGGTTATAATTAAAGAAGTGGATAGATTTTGGTAAAGCATCTAAAGGTACGGTCACATATGGCAAACATTTGACAAAAAATATCAAATATTTGTTTGCCCTAATCTGACCACAAAATATTTTTGAGGGGCAAACAGAAAAACAGCTGATTTTGGGCAAACAAAATTATTTGCTAGCAAACAAAAATGCTCCTAATGTGACCATTTAACGTCAAATATTTTCTTCGTTTTTAGGCAAATAAATATTTGTTCTTACAAAAATTTTGTAAGACCAAACAGCGGCAAATAAAAAGCTTTAAAATAAAAATTATTGAATAAAATTGAAAAATTAACAAAATGAAATAATTTTTTAATGACGAAAAAACTTATTTATGTAAAAAATTTTTCCTGTGTTCTCTTTTTAGCAAAGAGTTGCGCGGTAAGTAGGATTCAAGATGTTACAAAATACATTTTTCTTAAGTAAATAGGTTATTTATTTAATAAGTGTATAATATACGAGAATATGTTACGAGTTATGCATTGCAAGCATGGCGTATCTATATAAATAGATTAATTTTCGAGAGTGTACCAGTTTGGGGTCAGTGGACAATCATGGACCCGCCAAAATAAAATTATATAATGAATTTAAGATTTATATAAAACTTATTAGTGACGAATAATTTACCGACATCGACATCTTAATGAGATTTTTTTCGTCTTTATGTGATTGTAGCAAGTGACCTAGAAAAATTTTGACACGGCATACAAGCTATTATAGAAATTATTGCCAAAACCAACATTTATAAGATTATTATGACATTAAAAGCTATTCACAGAAGTGGTATTTGTATAAATGCTATGGTAAAATATGGATCGATTACAATAACATTTGGTAAGGTGATAATAGATTGTCTATGGGCATAAGGACTCTTCTCCAGAAATAAGATTTTATGGGGGCAATTAAGTTATCGACCGATTCCTTCCACCTCTTATGACAATAAAAACGTAAACACCAAATTGCATTGTATCAGATGTGTTCTAGGTATCGACTCGTATTTAAAACGAAAAATTTTTTGAATCCGCATAATTCAGAAATTGGTGTTCTGAAATCCGCATGTTTTTGTGTATTCGAAGTTCTTGTACAAAAAAAAAAAATTAATGATGTTTTCTTTGATAGTGCCCTGTAAAATAGGTGACTACGGTTTATATAATAATGGCGACGATTGCCGAAATGGATACGCGAATATTGCAAAAAATTTGCAAAAATAGCGATAATTTTTAATATTTTAAACAAGCCATAAAATTGATTAAAAGTCCCTACAACTATAAGGAATGGCAAAAATATCGTAAAAATTGCTAAATCAGGGGAAATTTGCAAAAATATTTGTGTGAAAATACATATTGTTTTCAATAAATTGAATAAAGAACATTTTAAACTAAAACCAAAATTATGCTTTTGCTAAAAATGTTCTCACATAAAAGAATAAAAGTCGATTCGTTTTACTTTCACTAACACCTTACTACTCTAATTGAAAACGAATAAAAACATGTGGAGGTGAATTGAAGCACACAAAAAATGCTGAAGTAATCCACTTTCGAGTGAATTCGGATTCTAGAACACACCCGATTACCTCAAAAATTGCGACAAGTACTTTGCGAATAAGGTTAACAAGGACAGTTAGCCGGACGGATGGACTGTTATATCGATTAATAAAAGGATGCTGACGAAAAATAAAAATTTTGGTGGCAAGTTCGTTCAAGTTCTTCCAAGCAGTTTGGATTGAAATTCAGAGTTATGGATTGAAATGTGAAACAACCTCTCGAAAAAATCGATATTTCTCTTACAAAAACTAACGTAAATTGGTGGCGGAATGCACCTTTTGTCGTTAAATTTTGCACAAACTCAATTTATATGCCTAGAAATCATATAACTAAATTTCGTGAAGATCGGTCTATAATTTACAATAGATCCACTCTCTAAAAACACTTTATTGCTTGCGTCTAAACCCGTAACGAATAATGCTTTGGTTTAATTTAGTTGTATAAGACTGGAAATTACTTCGCCAAATTGCATTTAACCCTTTATTTGTTATCTTAATCCTCTTTTACTTTTAAAACTGCTGTTCTCGCTTTTCTGTACCATAAAACCATGAAAGTTTCAATATTTTGCATCAAAATGTTAATTTTTAGTTTTAATAAAAAGTAATTTTATTTATTTAATTTTTATTTTTGACAATTTGTTCAAATATTTATTTTTAGGCAAATATTTTTATATGTGAACACAGGGCAAACATGTTTGCCCATTTTTTATTTGAATCTATTTAATATCTGTTTGAACAAACAAAAATGGGCAAATAAATGTGCGTAGTGTGACCAGCAAATAAAATTTTTATTTTTTTTAACAAATTTTTTAGAAATGCCGGCAAACAAAATTTGACAATTGTTTGCCATATGTGACCGTACCTTAATACACATAAATATGAAGCACAAGTAGTTGAGATTAAATTTAGGGGCCCTCAAACCACTGATACATGATATATTTAAACTATTTATTTCTATGATATAGCTACAAATATTTAAGATAATTTTATTTTTTATAGTTTAAGAATATTTTAAGCTGCAGAATTATTATTTTTTCAGCAGGTTACAGCAAAAATTTTTTATCTTAATACAAATTAATTTCCTTGCATTTTTTTTATCGTAATATCAAAGGGCAAATAATATTTACAATCAACATGATAAGAAAGAACATTTCTAATATTTCCTGAATATTCTATTTTTTTTTTTTTTTGTAACAAGACAGGTAAGATGTTTCTTTACATAAGAATTGCCCCCCCTTCATTCGAAATTATTTTATGTTAAACTATTTTAAGTAAAAATTTATCATAATTTATAAAAAAAAATTAATTCAAAACAATAACTATTCGTCCAAATTTTTAAAATAAATAATGCTAAAAAAATGTAAAAACATTTTTAAAAATGCTTTAAGGTATGTAGTTTATACTATCACACATTTCTTACGTATTTCATAATACCTTGTGAGATAGAAATCTAATGAGTTTTGTTGTGACTGCCAAAAAGCTAATGAAACATAAGATAGTTTTAAGTCGTGTATTTGAAATACAAAGCAGATTTAAGTTGTGTACTTAAAATAGAAAAACTAAATAACAAATACATAATTTTCTCTTAATTCTTTGTAGAAAAAAGTTTCTGCACAGTAGTATAAATATGGGTATTCTGTATATGATTTTTGCTCTCTACGTGATTCCCATAAAGAGGAATTTTTAAATTTCAAATTGCTCCCAACGTGTTTTCCCATAAGGAGGAATTTTTTTCTCCCATAGGGAGGAATTTTTAAATTGAAATGTTACTTTAAAGTTGGTTTTAGTTAATTTTAAATTTTTTGCTCCCAATGTATTTTTCCATAAGGAGGAATTTTGAATATAAACAAAATAAAATAAAATTTTGAGTAATTTTAAATAAAAAAAGAGAATTATATAAAGTTGATTATATTTTCTTCAATGAAGAGAAATTTGAAAATGTGGAAAATGTTTGTTTTCAGATGTATAAAAAAATTGTGAATATTGCCCAAGGTATTAAGCCTGAGTATATTAGAATAGATGATATACCTTTAAACCAATCTTTGAAAATTGTGAATTTTGAATGGAAAGAAAAGTCATTGCCAATTTAGATGACAATAAATGGTTTTATCTACCCAATAGAATGATGAAATTTTTAAACAAGGAGAATCCATACTTAACTCAAATGAATGATAAAGTTTGGTCAATTATTTACAAGGGGCGTCAATTACCAAATGGACCTGCAATATTCGATTTAAATTATACCTAAACTCTGAAAAAAATCCTTACAATAAAGATAAATATAATAAAACAAAAACAAGATTTTTTTTTTAATTTTTATTACTTTTATTATATTCAACATTTTTTATTTTTTCGAATTTATTTTGTAATAGCTCTTTTCCTTAAATTTTTTAGAAATGACTTTATACACTACCAGACTATTATATTGGATTTTTTATATTGTCTGGTAGTGTATAAAGTCATTTCTAAAAATTATTACTTTTATTTAAAATAATTTTACATATAAAAATTTAAAATTTAATTTCCCAAAAATACGAATCATTCTCCTCCTCCATAAATTGTTTTACGAAGTCAGGAATCTCCTCCTTCGCGTTGTCAGGGATCTCCTCCTTCATGTTCATCTCTGCGGGATTTTGTTTTTGAAATTTTGATTTCTTTGCACTAAAATTATGCATCCGCATAAAGTGCCTTTTTTAATTATATTTATTTGCAAACGTTAAATGTTTGCAAAATTCGCAACTGAGTTTAACACGTTCCATTTTTTAATTAAATAAAATAATTAAAAAATCTTTTGAAAATACCTCGTAAAACATATATTTATTTACTTTGCACTTATTTTTTATTTTGGTATATATATTTAATATAAATCAAAGCATATTTTGAAAACTGATCTATGATTATTGAACTTTTAAGAACATTCTGGTTAAAAGTAAATATACAATTGTTATTGTGGAAATTAAAAGTCAATAAACTTTTCGTTATGCTAAAAAGTGCAATCGTATGCATTTTTAAAGTTTAAACATTAACCTTGAATGTTTGCTTCATATTAAATTATGAATTAATGAACTTTTCAAACGTATTTTATTTAATTATTTATAATAATTATAACATATTTTCAAAAGTTATTTTCGGGAATGAAATATTTATTATTAATTAATTTATTTATTAATGATGTGCTAATACTCCCAATCTTCATTTATGATTTAAAACACTGTAATATATTGTTGTGGGAAAGCTAGTTTCTATGCGCATTTCGCTGGTTGCTTAGGCCAGCTCGTCAGGAAACTTTTTCCAAATACTTTAGAAAAGCTAAAAATATTATACATGTAAGACCATAAAGTGAATAAGAATTTTAAACACTCAGGTCTTACCTGAAACAATATCAAAGCTTCAACAAAGTCACAACAATACACAGTGAATTTTTCTTTCTTACATTCCCCTACAATTGGCTGGTTTTTTCTAACACGAATTGTAGTTGTAAGAGGATAGTAAGAAAAAAACAAAATTAAAAAAACAAATTGCTTAAAATAAAGCAGCTTGCCATTTAATTTTTTTATTTGCCGGGCACATGCAAATTTATTATCAAAAGTTACATATTTTATTAAACAGTTATCAAGTATTTTTGAAACTATAAACATGGCCGGTATAATTAAATGTAGTGAGTGCAAAAAAGTTTTTGAAAAAGAAAAGGACTTAAAATTGCATGAAAAAACGCATACATCTTCATCTTCAAATAATCAAATAGGAAAAGTGAAACAAGTGACAAGTGCCTTTAAAAATAGAATAATAATTCTTTCATATGCAAATATGAATAAAAAAAATATTATTCCGGAAATATTTTTAAAAGAAGCTGCCACGGTAAAAAAGTCGGAAGTGGAGAAGTTTTTAAGACTCCATGTCTTATTGAAATTCAATATGGAACTTTCGGGGTTTTATATAAAACCAAACATGAAAACTGAAGAAAATATATCAAAAGAAATAAAAACCTTCCAAACAAAAATGGAAGAAATATATTTTTTTGAGGATTTTGATGTCATTTGCAAAAAAAAATTGTAAAAGTGTTACAAAAAATGGAGGAGTTTTAAGAAAGGGATAGTGGTTGGACTCTCATTGAAATAATAAAAGTGGATATAAAAAAGTATCAACCAATGAAGGGGTCAACGTTCATACCACTTCCTAGAAAACTAATGATAAAAAAAGCCTGCCTCAATATTAAAAACAGAGATGAGTTTTGTTTTAAATGGGCTGTTATATCAGCAATAGCTGACTTAAAACAAAATAACGCCAATCTCACATTTATGTACAATGTTAAGATTAAGGAAAAAATAATTGCCATAAATGGTTATACCTTAAATTTTAAGGGATTAAGCTTCCCTGTAAAAATAAAAGACAGCCATTTTTGAAGAAAACAACCCTCTGATCAGTATCAATGTTTTTGGATATGATGACGAAAAAGATTTAGTTGTTGGACTCTATTACAAAACTAAAGGGAAAAAATCCAAACACATTTCCCTTATGTTTCTACAGGAGAAAAATGGAGGTTATTCCCACTTTATGTGGATAAAAAATATTTCAAGGTAAGTTTATAATTGACAACCGTTATAATTTTGTGTTATTAAAAGGTTATCTTTATTCTTTCTTCTTGCAGATTAATCAGATTGCAAACAACGAAGCATAAAGGCAAAATTTTTGAATGCGATGACTGCCTGCAGCATTTTTACCAAAAGGATAAATTAAATATTCACCAAAAACACTGCAACCGAAAAATCGCCTATGCTCCAAAGGAAAGTGAGTTAGTATTAGAATTTAAGAATTTCAATAACTCCATTGAAGTTCCACTTGTGATATATGCTGATTCGGAATGCATTTTTGAAAACATTTAAACTTGCATTCCGAAAGGGGATAGATACTTCATCAACAACTTTGATTGATAAGCATATCCCCTATGCATTTTCCTATTTCTTTAAGTGTAATTTCAATGATAATTTAAATAGATTAAGAATATTTAAGGGGCTTGATTCCGCAAAGCTCTTTATAAAAGTTTTAGTACTAGATATAAAATATTTAAATAATAATTTTCTCACTATAATTGCTCCAATGACACCCTTAACCGAACAGGAAAATTTAAATTTTGAAAACAATAATGTTTGTCATATTTGCTCTCAAGCTATTACAAATGACATAAAAGTAAATGATCATTGTAATTTAAGTGGAAAGTATAGAGGACCAGCTCATAACTATTGCAATATCAATAATAACATACCAAAATTTTTCCCTGTTATTTTTCATAATTTTTCGGCCTATGACTGTCATTTATTTATTAAAGAGCTAAAAAATATTGATGATGGTCCTATAAATATTATTCCACTTAATAAGGAGCTATATATATCACTGTCTAAGTCTATAAAAGGCGATAGCACTGATAATATTGAAATACGATTTTTAGGCTCCTATAGATTTATGCCCTCAAGCTTAGACAATCTCGTTAAGAATTTAACTAAACATGAATTGAAAATAGTGAAATCATTTTGTGTAGATGATGAAACTAAGTTCAATTTACTTGTAAGAAAAGGAGTTTTTCCGTATAATTATTTGAATTCTGTTGCGAAACTTACAGAAAAACATTTGCCAAGCAAAGAAGATTTCTTTAATAAGTTAAATAATACACATTGTTTTGAAGAAGACTACATTCATGCTAAAATGGTTTGGAGTACATTTCAATGTAAAACTTTGGAAGGCTATTTGATGTTATACCTTAAAACTGATGTTTTATTGTTCGCAGATGTATTTGAAAATTTTAGAAATGTTTGTAAAGACATTTATATGATCTAGAAATGATTTCCTTTCTTCAAAAGGGTACTAGAGGAGGAATAGTTCAATGCTCTCAAAGGCATTCTATTGCTAACAATAAATATTTACCAGATTATGATCAAAGCCTACCTTCGAAATACTTAATGTATTTAGACGCAAATAATTTATATGGTTGGGTAATGTCTGAAGCTCTACCAGAAGGTAATTTTGAGTGGGTAAGAAGCTTTGATAATTTTTCTTTAGACTCAATACCAAATGATTCAGATATTGGATATATTTAAGAAGTTGATTTAGTATATCCAACAGAAATCCATGATATTCACAATAATTTATATTTTTGTAGTGTAAACAAAAACTCCACCAGATTCCAAAGAAAAAAAGTTACTTGTTGATTTAAATAACAAATCGGAGTATGTAATTTATTATAAAAATTTACAGCAATGTTTAAAACATGGTTTGAAGCTAATATTTAAAATTTAAACAGTCTTATTGGTTAAAAAAATATATTTCACAAAATAATTTTCATGGAACTAACGCAAAAAATACTTTTAAGAAAAATTTCTTCAAATTATTGAACAATGCAGTTTATGGAAAAACAATGGAAAACGTTGATAAACGTAGAAATATTAAAATAGTTATTAATTGGGAAAATGTTGGTAAGAGACTTGGAGCTCGTTCTCTTATTGCCAAACCAGAATTTCATTCTGTAAGTATATTTAAAGACAACATGGAAGCAGTTGAACTAAATAAATCTTATTCCATGAGCATTGGCGCTGGGTATCACAAAAGGACCGCTAAAGGACCCAAGTGAGCTGTCTCTCGATGGCTGCCCATGGAACCTAACCTAACCTAACCTAACAATAAGCCTATTTACTTAGGTTTTACAATCTTAGAACTTTCAAAATGGAAAATGTATGATTTTCATTACGATTACATATTACCAAAATATAAAACTAAAGTCGAATTGAATTATATGGACACAGATTCATTTATTTATACATTTGAAACGGATGACTTCTATAAAGATATAATTAACGACATTGATTTAAAGTTTGATACATCAGAGTATGAAACAAATAATAAATTTGGAATACTAAAAAGAAATAAAAAAGTCTTAGGGATGATGAAAGACGAAAATAATGGAATTTTTATGAAAGAATTTGTAGGTTTGAGAGCAAAAATGTATGCTTTTAGAACAGCTGATACGCAGGAAATTAAAAAGGCTAAGGGTGTCAAGAGTAGTATATGTAACAGTTTAAGTCTATCTGATTTTAAAAATTGTTTATTCAACAAACAAATTTATTATGGAAATATGTTTATTTTTAAGTCAATAATACATGTTCTACATACTTCCTTAATTAATAAAATATCATTAAGTTTGGGGTCACTACAAACAACAATTTTTAAAATTTAATGAAGATGATGACTACTTAATGGAAGTTAACATAGATTTAATTAATTATCTATTATCTATATATATAAAAATGAAATTATGTGTGTTTGTATGTTTGTATGTTTGTCGCTTTATAGACTCCGAACTACTGAACCGATTTTCCTGAAATTTTTACAGTAACATCACGTGAGCCCTAAAAATAAAATAGGCTACTTATTTTTTCGATAGGGGCAGGGGAATTGGTACCCCCCATAGGATGCCAATATTATACTGGACCGATTTTCCTGAAATTTTTACAGTAACATCACGTGAGCCCTAAAAATAAAATAGGCTACTTATTTTTTCGATAGGGGCAGGGGAATTGGTACCCCCCATAGGATGCCAATATTATACTGAACCGATTTTCCTGAAATTTTTACAGTAACATCACGTGAGCCCTAAAAATAAAATAGGCTACTTATTTTTTCGATAGGGGCAGGGGAATTGGTACCCCCCATAGGATGCCAATATTAATTATCGCATATCTTAAGAGCCGCTGCACGCATTTTGCTGAACTTTTTGTAGTAGGATCTTCTGAGCCCCGGAATTGAAATAAAATAGCAGCGGGGGTATAGGAATACCCCATAGGACGCCAATGTTTAACATCGCATATCTTAAGAACTGTAATAGTGAGAATGTTCAAACTTTCTAAAAGCCACTCTTATGGTATACTACACTTTTGAAAATAAAAATAAAGCGGGTAGGCGCAGGGGGGGAAATACCTCCCATAGGATGCCAGTGTAGCGAAGTGCACCGGGTTAAGCTAGTATATATATAAAAATGAATTATGTATGTTTGTATGTTTGTTTGTCGCTTTATAGACTCCGAAACTACTGAACCGATTTTCCTGAAATTTTTACAGTAACATCACGTGAGCCCTAAAAATAAAATAGGCTACTTATTTTTTCGATAGGGGCAGGGGAATTGGTACCCCCCATAGGATGCCAATATTAATTATCGCATATCTTAAGAGCCGCTGCACGCATTTTGCTGAACTTTTTGCAGTAGGATCTTCTGAGCCCCGGAATTGAAATAAAATAGTAGCGGGGGAAGTGGTTCCCCCCATAGGACGCCAATGTTTAATATAGCATATCTTAAGAGCTGTTATAGTGAGAATGTTCAAACTTTGTAGAAGTCACTCTTATGGTATACTACTCTATTGAGAATAAAAATAAAGCGGTAGGCGCAGGGGGGAAATACCTCCCATAGGATGCATATATTAAATATCGCTCAACTGAAGAACTATAAAAGGGACAGTCTTCAAACTTGGTTAAAGCTACTATTATGGTAAAATATAAATTTCAATATAAAAATGGGCGGGGTTGACAGGGGAGGAGCAGTACCCCTCATAGATAGAAATATAATTAAGAGCCGCTGCACGCATTTTGTTGAACTTTTGGTAGTAGGATCTTCAGAGCCCCCAAATTGAAATATAATAGCAGCGGGGGAAGTGGTACCCACCATAGGACGCCAATGGCTAATATCGCATATCTTAAGAACTTTTATAGTGAGAATGTTCAAACTTTGCAGAAGTCTCTCTTATGGTATACTATACTTTTGAAAATAAAAATAAAGCGGGTAGGCGCAAGGGGGGAAATACCTTCCATAGGATGCATAAATTAAGTATCGCTCAACAGAAGAACTATTAAAGGAAGAGTCTTCAAACGTGGTTACAGCTACTACTATGGTAAACTATTAATTTCAATATAGAAATGGGCGGGGTAGACAGAGGAGGAGCAGTACCCCTCATATAAAGAAATATTAAATACCATATATCTGAACACAAAAGTTATCAACCTTTACAGGACAACTTTCAAAACAAAAAAAAAAGGGGGTAGGTGCAGGGGAGCAAAAATAAATAAATTACACATTAAAAAAATACTGCAATTTTTTTCTTATTTATTTTTTTTACCAGTGTAGCGAAGCGCACCGGGTTAAGCTAGTTAATTATAAAGATCAGTTTCAAAAAGATAATGATGATGATGAATATTTAATGAAAATTGAATACTAAAGAAACATTTTTACATGTAAATATTATTTTTAATTAATAATAAAACATTTTTATATACATATTTTATAAACAAAAAAAAAAGAGTTTTATTTTTTTAAATATTTTGCCATAATACATTTTCAGTATCAGTATCAGTATCGTAGGATAATATTGATAAGGTAAAGTTGATTGTTTCATATTTGAATAATTATCAGTTTTGGATAATATTATAATTTTTGGAGTTCGTTTTTCCGAAAAGCTTTTAAGACGCTTAGCTACAAAAGATGCAGAAGAAGGATTAAATTTTTGTATTGTTGTATCCATATCGTTCTGGTCATCATTATTTGTGTAAATATCTTCAGGCAAATTCAAATCCGTTTGCAGTGCTATACTACTTGACTGAGGTGTAATTTTTTGCGTTTCAATATGCTTTTTATAGACCTTTTTCGTTTGAGTTTCATTATCGCGCAAATTATGCATTGTTGTTAGTTCATTCTGATTAGATGATCGTTGGGATCAAATTAAATATTTGGCAAGTTCTTGTTTAATGTAATACCATTTGTTTATATACTTTAGTGTATGTGAACCATATATTGGTAAGAGTTTCCGATGTAAAAAATCTGAATCAGAATGTTTAACTTCGTAAGTTGATGGATGAAGAACTATAAGTTTTGATAATTTATTTGACATTTTCTAAAATTTTTCCAATGACTCCACTTAATATTGATGTAATAATAATGGGTAAAAATCCTCCCTTTTGAATAAGATGTTTCCTCTTTTGACGCATAGAGGTTTGTGATGAGCAAACTTTCCTCAAAGTATTTTTATATGGTCTTAGTTTTTCAAACACATTTTTGTTTATTTTATGATTTCTGTTTATAATATTTAAAATAATTTCATTTAAAGTTTTGATAACAACATTGTCAACATTTTTCAAAATTGCATTTCGTAGTTTGGGATCCGCTTTTTTAAGAACATAGAGCATATGTTTGTTCTCCTTCAGTAACTTCAGATTTGAAGTCATTGTTTATATTTGCATATATATAGTAATCTGTATTAAAAATATTTGATCTAAGTCTTAAAGCGTTTGGTATTTCTTGAGTAAGATCAAATATATTAAATAACCATGAGCCTGTTCTCTACAATGATTATATACATCTACTAAAGATTTTGAGTTTTCTGGATATACTTGACGAGCTAGATGTTGAAATTCTGTCTTATTATTTTTAAACATAACTATATATTTGGAGTTTAATGAAATATCTCGCGAATAAGTCCCTTTATGAAAAATATTTTGTGTAACTAAAATTACACTTAAATTTCTATGATGAGATCCCTTTGTAAATAGTTCACAAACTTCGTATTTGATGATTCAAGCATTAAATTACCAATATTATTAAAGTAGATTCTTCGTCATTCGTATTAAAAGTCTCTGGAAGTCCTTTAACAAACTCTACATTTTCTATATTTGGAAGTGCATTTATTTCAGAATAACACCATATGATTCGGTCTATATCTTTAGATATTATATTTTGATTTTTTATTATATTTTTAATAAAAGTAGATTTCCCACAGCCTGAGGGACCACAAACCATCATTGTAAATGGATATATAAACTGATGAAACATGTTTGCACTCTTAAAAACCATTTGTTAATGAATTAAAAAGGAAGAATATTTTAATTAATATGAGTAAAAAAAATCTTATTAACGAAATTCATAGTCAAGCTAGAAAAAACTTTAAGCGACGTATGTTTATTCAAAAGGGAATTTTAGATACTTGGCAAATAAACTTGGTGGATATGTTACCATATGCAAAATTTTATAAAGGTTTCAAGTATATGCTTACTGTAATTGATGTTTTTTCAAAGTATGCCTACGCTGTGCCATTAAAAACTAAAACAGGATTTGAGGTTTCAAAATCATTTAAAAGTATTGTAAATTTAAACAGTAACAAAGCTCCTAAAAACCTGCATTCAGACCAAGGAAAAGAATTTTATAACACATACATATTTCAAAACTCTTATGAAAGAGCTAAATATTAATTATTATCATACCTATTCAAATTTAAAAGCGTCAATAGTTGAACGATTTAATAGAACTTTAAAAAATAAAATGTGGAAACAATTTAGTATGCAAGGAAATTATAACTGGATAGATGTATTAGATAAGCTGTTGAAAGAATATAATTCATCTTATCATCGAAGTATAAAGATGAAACCTAATTCAGTTAACAAGCGAAATGAAAAACAAACTTTAAAAAACTGTATATAATAACTTAAAAGTTTTTAAAATGGAAAATTTAATATTAACGATTTTGTTCGCATAAGCAAATATAAAAATGTTTTTGAAAAGGGATATACACCAAATTAGTCTACAGAAGTTTTTAAAGTAAATAAAATTAATGCAACAAACCCTGTCACATACCAGCTAAAAGATTTTAATGGAAATTTAATTAAAGGTGGATTTTATCAAGAGGAGTTATTACAAACTAAAGTTCCTAACATCTTTTTAGTTGAAAAAGTCTTAAAACGTAGAGGTGAAAAACTATTTGTAAAATGGTTGGGTTTCGGAAAAGAATATAATTCATGGATTAATCAAACAGATTTTAGTTGATAAACTAAATTTTTCATATATGTATAACACACAACTTATAATATTTAACATTTCTAATAAATATGGCATCAAGCACAGAGGATAATAGTATTTATGTTATTTTATTAAGTAACGATTTAGTAAATTTATATAAAAACACTTCAAGTACTTTCACAAATTTATTAAAGCAATCTCTTAGCATGAGTGACCAGTGGGAAGTCGGATTATCAGATATATCCTTTTCGATAACGAATTAACAACTTAATATGAATCAAAATATATTTAAACGTATAAAACGCAACACTTCAAATTTTAATAATCAATCTGTAAAAACATTGAAAATTGACTCTAATAATGAATATGATGAAATTAAAACAAAATTTAAAGAACTAATGGAAGCATCCGACGAGCTAAAACTAAAAAATATTAATAAAACTTCAAAACTTTTAAATACATTAAACATGCAAATTGACTCTAAAAACGAATATGATGAAATTAAAACAAAATTTAGAAATCTAATGGAAACATCTGACGAGCTGAAACTAAAAAATATTAATAAAAATTCAAAACTTTTAAATACATTAAACATTGTTAAAGCCCAATCGAATATATCTACAAAAGAAAAAGATACTCGTAACGTAAAAATAAAAAATTCAAACATAGAACAAAATGTTCAAGTAACTAGTCCAGAATCTACAGCAACTTATGAAAAATATCCCATATTATCGTCAACAAATTATATATTCGAAAAATCTTTGAACAAATTCTCTGACAACATAAATCAGTTTATCAATAAAATTGAATTGTCTGATATAAATGAAAACATATTTATTTATACTGATATAATAAAACCTCGGTAACAACATTAAAAAACTATATTCATTTCAATAGAATTGAATATTTTCCTCTTGAAGCATATAATATAAATGATATTTCCATAATGATTCGAAATGATGAAGGAGA
Source organism: Pollenia amentaria (assembly GCA_943735925.1). Classification (NCBI taxonomy): domain Eukaryota; kingdom Metazoa; phylum Arthropoda; class Insecta; order Diptera; family Polleniidae; genus Pollenia; species Pollenia amentaria. The sequence continues at coordinate 134,495,130 of OX031006.1, forward strand.
AGAGATAAACTTTAAATGTATATAAAATAGTTGCGTAACAAAACAAAATGAATCATTTGTATTACAACCATGGATGCGATTTATACAAGTTACTAAAATAATCTGTCTGGAGAAAATATACAAAATATTGGTGAAATATATCACGCACCAAGAATTTTACAATACGGTCGTGGTATTGGATTCATATTTTTGACTGTATTTTCACATCTTAAACCCTTATTTAAAACGGGGATGAATATATTAAAGAATAAATCATTAGATATTGGAAAGGAAATTTTAGAAGAAATTGGAACGAAGCCAATAAAAGAAATCTTACTAAACAAAGGAAAAAAGGTCATATAAAATATAAAAGAAGCTACTATTAATAAAATGAAAACAATGCAGAAAGGTCGACGCATAAAACTCAAACGTTTAAAGCAAAAGCAACAGATTAAATTAAAACGTTGTAGAGGAAAGAACTTTAAGGATATTTTTAGGAATTGGAAATGTCAGGATTTATAGAATGTATGAAGAGTGAGTTGGATTTATTTGAATCTCCTCCAATTCAAACTAGCGTTGTTTAAACCGAAGAAATATTCTACAATCCAATTGCCTCACTAGATAATTCTAGCACAATTGAATTTGTATCACTAGGCACTGGGGAAACATATCGTGATCTTAATAGTATTTATCTTCGACTGGTTATTGAATTAAAAGGAAACGGAGGAGTTGTTAATAACTTACTGCACTCCTTGTTTAGAAATTGTATTGTACACCTTAACAATAAAAATGAATCACAACCTGACAATAACTATCACTACAGGGCTTATATAGAAAAATTGTTATATTATGAAAAAAAAATAAAGATAAATTCATTAGTTGATAAAGAAAATCCTGGTTTAGACAAGAGAAAAAAACTATTTAAGGATGGAAAAAGAGTAGAGCTTTTTGGAAAACTTCATGTTGATGTATTTAACCAACAAAAATATTTGCTTAATAATGTTAATCTGAAGGTAACATTGAATATGGAAAAAACAGAATTTTACATTTTAGAAGGTGGCGATAAAAATGAATCTTATATTAAAATACATGAAGCTTATTTATATATAAACCATCTTACTATTAATCATAATATTCTAATGGCTCATCATAATGTATTACAATCAAGAAATGCAATTTATCCTTATAAAAGAGTGGAAATAAAAACTTTACAATGCACCCTGGTAGTCACTCATTAAGTTTAGATAACGTTATACTAGGACAATTACCAAATTTTTTAATTTTTGTAATGGTGTCTAATAAAGCATATACTGGAGAGAAAAAAAAATCCATTTAACTTTCAACATTTGGTTGTAAATGGAGTACAATTTCCTGCACAACCAATTGAACTTAACTACAATAACGGAGGAATAATAAGTACTCGTGGTTATCAAACACTATTTAAAGAAACTGGAATTCATCATTTCGATAAAGGTCATCAAATAACTAAAAAACTATTTGATAACGGATATTTTTTACTTGCTTTCGACTTGACACCAGATCATAATAATAATTCTAATTGCGGTAATTTAATAAACCAGGGAACTATTCGTATTGAAGGGCGTTTTGGAAAACCAATTGTTGAAGCAATAACGTGCTTAGTATACTGTGAATTTGATAGTGTTATAGAAATTGATAAAACGCGTAATATTATTCAAACACTATCAATTCAATAAATATTAAAAATACTTTGAAGTCCAATAATATAACAATATAAATTTAAAGGTGTATTTGCATGTAATAAATTACCAACACAACCAGCTTTAAAACCATCATTTTACGTTGCTAACACTGATCCATCACATAAGCCTGGAGAGCATTGGGTTGCTTTTTATTTTCGTAAAAACAAACCTGCTGAGTACTTTTGTTCTGCTGGCCAATATCCAAATAAATACTTTAGATTATTTTTAAATAAAAATTGTAAAACTTTTACTTATAATAGTCTTCGAATTCAGAGTAAAACTTCAATTTTATGTGGTGTTTATTGTTGTGTTTTTATTTATTTAAGATGTAAAAACATAAGTTTCAAACTAATTTTAAAATTATTTAATTATTTTAATTTATATTACAATGATATATTAGTTGTAAGTTTATTTAAATATATTTTTAAGAATTTTTAAGAATAAATTAAAAAAAAAATTAGAAAATATAATTATTGTTGTTCTTCCCAATTCCTTATCGTATTCAAGAGAATTTTATCCATGTCGTCATACAGTAGCCATATCGGTGGTATAGATCTTAAAACGTCGTCCTGCCCGTCATACAACGCCAGGAATATCAGCAAATCTATCTGCGGTAATATAAGGACTTCCGTTACAACAACTCTTTCTCTTCTGTTGTTTTGGTTATTTTCATTTGTTTGATTATTCATTGCGGCTTTGCTAATAGATAGTTGCCAAATAAAAGATTTGTTTTTTAATCATAAGTTTTAAATTTAAACTTAGATATTCTAGATTATTTTTTCAACTTAAAAAACGTACACTATTGCATTCACTAACGAAAAGTTCATTAATTCATAGTTTAATTTGAAGCCAACATTCAAGGTTAATTCTTAAACTTAAAAAATGCTACGATTGCATTTTTTCACTTATGAAAAGTTTATTAACTCATAATTTAATATGAAGCAAACATTCAAGGTTAATGTTTAAACTTTAAAAATGCATACGATGGCACTTTTTAGCATAACGAAAAGTTTAATGACTTTTAATTTCCACAATAACAATTGTATATTTACTTTTTTCAAGAATGTTCTTAAAAGTTCAATAAACATAGATCATTTTTCAAAATATGCTTTGATTTATATTAAATATATATACCAAAATAAAAAATAAGTGCAAAGTAAATAAATATATGTTTTACGAGGTATTTTCAAAAGATTTTTTAATTATTTTATTTAATTAAAAAATGGAACGTGCTAAACTCAGTTGCAAATTTTGCAAACATTTAACGTTTGCAAATAAATATAATAAAAAATAGGCACTTTATTTTACATGTGCTGCATATTCTAAATATATTACACATTACCAGGGACCGGATTTTTATGCATTTTAAATCACGATTTATGCGCATAAAACATGCAATACAAATAGATAAACATGCGCTAAAAATTGGAAAAATATGCACTTGAATTTTTTTTAACACCTTTATTAATGTTAAAAAAAATTATTTAAATAACAAGAAGAAAAACAAAAATAAGATAAAAACGTAAAAATTCAGTCTTATAAACGAAAGTACGTTGCAATAAACACAAAAGACGAAGTAAAATTAAAGTGAAGCACAAAAATATAAAGAAATTCCACAAGCAAAATAATCCTATAAATTAAGTCACTTGTTAGATAGACGTTTTGAGAAAAAAGTGTTTTTTCAATTAAAAAAATGGTTTAAAAAGTATTTAAATTTAATTAATGTCATAATTGAATCAATTAGTTTTTTAGTTGAAAGAAAATTAAAAATTTAATTTTGAATTAATTAACATTTTAGTTGTTTTGAAATAAATTTTCAATTAAAATTTTAATTAAATAACAAAAAATCTTAATTGACTTTTTTCGTTTAAAAGAAAATAATTTAAACATATAGAATTGTTGTTGGAAATTGTCAATATTTATTGAAATAAATTAACACATTGTTTGAAATGGCAAAGTTTTTTGATCGCTTTTTTAATTAAAATTAAAAATTTCATTTATTGAAAATATTTTTTCAAAATTTTAAAATTTTTAGTAATCAATATAATCATTTTGGTAATAGGTGCAAAATCAACAACTTCTTTTCTTGATATTATGAATTTGGAATAAATTTTGTGATTGGAGAAATTTAATAATTTTTTCTGTATACATATAAAATGAATTAAACAATAAGAAAAAATAAAAAAATTTATAAATAAATAATTTTATTTTAATATTTTCAAATGTAAAGTAAAGGCAGTTTAGCTTGGCTTCAAAAAGCTTTTAAGCATTGAAAATTACCGTTAAACGCGACGGAAGTGATCGGTACATGATTTAATGCTGATAGTTCCTTTGTGCAATATTTATTTTCCAGTACGCTGTTTTCGTAAAAATGTAAATGAAATATGCCAGCAGGTTGTTTAATTGTTTTGAATCCTTATTTTTTCTAAAAACTTTATCAAGCTTGATACGAATTGGTTTACTAAAGTTACCCCTACTGCATACATTTTATTTATAGCATTGTCAATTAATTTAATTTGCTTTCTCAATGGATTAGATTTCGCTAATTTCACAATAGTCTCAGAGATAAACCCATAATTTAACGATACAATCATTATCTGAGCTTTTTATATTTAATAAATTTGCTTTTTTAATAAAACTGCATCACCATCGTTAAATTCTTCCACCACATCCTTGAATTGCTCAAAATGTTCAGCATAATAAATAACTGCTTTCAACCACGTTTCCCACCTGGTTGTGGAGGAACAAAAATTTTTTATTTTTTTTTTTTTTTCATTATTTATTTATTGAATCTTCATATATTAAATATGAACTAACAATAATTAATCAAATCTTATCCTAATATTTGCTTTATGTCCTGCCAGTGCCAAACACAAAAGATTTAGTCATCACGGTTTTTGTTTACATATGTAGGTGCTTATCGCTCATCTGATTGGGTGAGTGCTGCAGTGTCTCTTCTTCTTAAGCGAGTGTGGCCGCCATAATTTAAAATATTTCTAGCTAATGGATTTGGGTGCAGTTCCAGCCTTTTTAAATATTTTACTGCATATTTCGTTATCATAGTTTTTACTAATGGCACATATTTGAGTTTTTGACGTACCAGGGGGCGGCTGTGATTATTCGAAGAAGTTTATTTTGGCGCCTTTGAATTTTTTCGATATTTGAGGCCGAGGCAGTGCCCCATAGCTGAATACCGTAGCACCAAATTGGCTTTAAGATAGAGTTGTAGAGTAGAAGTTTGCAATCGAGACTAAGAACAGAATTTCTTCCAATAAGCCAATTAATTTGGATTGCTTTTAGTTTCATTTGAGTTAATTTCGCTTCTATATGCCATTTCCACGTTAAACGCCGATCTAGATGTATACCGAGGTATTTTACATGCGAGTGTTGGGGTATTATTTGATTATTTATTTTAATAGGGGGGCATGTTTCCCGACGCAATGTGAATGTTATATGTGCGCATTTTTGCTCATTGATCTTTATCCTCCATTTTTTTAACCACCTTTCTAGTTCAAATATATGATCCTGTAGATAACGAGATGCTTCTTGACAGTTTGCGTGTACGCTTAGAAAAGCTGTGTCGTCCGCAAATGTTGAGGTATGGGTGTAGCTGTTTGTTGGCAAGTCCGAAGTATAAATTAAGTATAATAGAGGGCCCAGGATGCTGCCTTGTGGGACTCCAGCGTTAATTGGCTGTGGAGAACTTAAAAGTTCGCCTTCTTTAATGATAAATTGACGACCGACTAAGTAGCTTTCTAACAGCTTGTGTATATTTGCTGGTAAGTTTTGCTGCAATTTCAGTAGTAAACCTTCATGCCAGACTTTATCAAAAGCTTGAGACACATCGATGAAGAGTGCTGAGCAATATTTTTTTTCTTCAAAGGCTTTTCTTATGACATTTACTATTCGATGAGTTTGTTCAATTGTGCTGTGTTTTCTTCTAAAACCGAATTGATGATTGGGAATACATCTGTTACCATTTAAAATCGGCGTTAATTTTGACACTAACAGCTTCTCAAACAGCTTTGATATATTAGACAATAAGCTTATAGGTCTATATGACTCAACTTTTGTGGGATCCTTTCCTGGTTTAGGTATCATGGTAACTAAGGATACTTTCCACTCTTGTGGGTAGTATTCAAGGCGTAAAATAGCATTAAAAATTAGTAGAATAATTTTCTTTGCTATGCTGGGTAGCTCCAAAAGCATTTTGTTACTGATCTTATCAAAACCAGGGGCTTTCTTGGGGTTTAAATCATTAATAGCCTTCTCGATTTCTCTTACTTCAAACCTTAGTGGAACAGCTGATCTAACAGCAACAGGTGGTAACTCGACCGCAGTATCGCAAGATGTATGAGGGGTAAATACGGTTTTCAAATGATTAACGAAAATATTTCCTTTTTCTATGTCATTTCGTGCCCAACGTCCATTTAAGTTTCTTAATGGTGGTTTAGTGATAACTGGTCTTTTAAGATTTCTAGCTGCACGTCATAATGAGTAATCAGATTGAGGAGTTGCATCAAGTTCCTTAAGATATTTTTCCAGAGAAGCCGTTTTTTGAGACTGCAGTAAGTTTCTTAGCCTTTTTGTGCACTCTTTTAGTAAATTTTTAAGTTGAGGGGATCTGTGCAATTGCCACTCTCTTCGAACTCTGCTTTTTTCAGACAAGAGACGCTCGACATCAGTAGAATATATTTTACTATTTTTTGATATTTTTGCGGGCTATGCTAGAATGTTGAACAGCTAGTTTGAGATAATTGTCAAAATTTACAATAGAAAGATTCACATTCTCCGGTGTTCTAAGCGGAATATTTTCAGTGCAGTGGGTACTGAGATATTTTTTATATTTTAACCAATTTATTTGTGTGGCTGACGTCACTAAGTAACCAGACGGAGATACAATTCTATAAGGGTTTGATATGGTAAGAATTGTAGGTGTGTGATCAGAAGATAATTCTAAAGAAGCTTCAACGTGAATCGTTTCTGCGGGGATGTTTTTAACCACGCCAAAATCGATGACATCTGGAATTTTTTGCTGATCAGTAGGCCAATAAGTTGGTTGTCCACTCGCGACCACATTTAAATCCATTTTAGACATTGTATTATACAAAACACGACCCTTTGGTGTAATGAGCCGTGAACCCCAGAAGGTATGTTGAGCGTTGTAATCGCCAGCGGCTAGGAAACAGGGTCCTAATGATTTAAAATATTTATAATATTGGCTTTCTGATATTGAAAATCTAGGTGGAGAGTATAAAGATGAAAGTACAAAGTTTCGATTTAGCTCTTCAACACAAATATTCGTTGCTTGCAGATAATCTTCACGATGATCACACATTAAGTAGTGTTTGATTCGGGTTTTTATCAAAATAGCAGAACCTCCACAAGCTCTATCTCGAGGGTCCTTGGTATCATATAATATATAACCATTAATTTTAAACGTATTTCTTGAGGTCAAATGAGTTTCAGAAACCATCATTACATCAATTTGTTTACTTTTAAGAAAATATTCTAGTTCATTTTTATGTTGGCGCATGCCGTTTGCGTTCCAAAAACAAATTTTTAAACAATTCATGGCTTGTTAAGTACAGCTTGCAATAACATCGATTGCATTCTTAACATTTCCTGCATCATATTACCCATTGTATTCGTAAAGTTTGTTACTGTTTGTACTAGTGTTTCCATGGTTTTTTCTAGACGACTTAAATTAGAAACTGGGGTCTCATCATTATTTGGCAAATCACCTTGCATTGGCATATGGTTTGATTTTAGGACGTTGGCGTAGGATGTTCTGTTATTACTAGGCTGCGGTACCTGAATGTCATTAGTATTATTTTGATATGTTTCCTGAATTTGAGGTGGATTAGGTTTCGGTCCAACCGAGCGCTTGACGATAGAGTATACAGGGCATCCTCTATAGTTGGCAGTGTGATTACCACCACAGTTGCTGCATTTTTTTACATTGGGGTCGTTTTTAGACTTATCGCAGAGAGCTGTACCATGCAATTCTCCACATACAACGCAAACAGGTGTTAAATGGCAGTATGCCTTAGTGTGACCAAATTCTTGGCAGTTTAAACATTGCACGGGACCGTTCCTTTTATGCGGCTCCTCTATCGTTATTTTCCTATACAGGATATATTTCAGACTGTAAATGGGATGAGTTTCGTTTTTTTTAATCTTAACGTCGCCGGGTTCTAACTCCACTCGAAATAGTGGCTGGGGATTTTTTTCTCTATTTTTAATATTAACTACATTTTTAATTTTAAAGCCCTTCTCTTCTAAAAACGTTTTTATTTCACCTGGGTCTACGCATGAATCAATGCCCTTTATCACTACCTGAAGACCTTTACTGCTCTTCAGTTGGTATGTATAAAAGTTTTTTTTAGTGCTTCTAATTTAGTTATTACTTTACGAAAATCATCTTCACGATTAACTTGTATTTTAGTTTCATTTATACTACCACGTTTTATTGCAGCTTCATAAAAAGAATTTTCACCTATTACCGAGATCAAATTCTTTATTAAATATAAAATTTAATACAAAGAAATGTATTAATATAATTATAACAAAGAAATGTATTAGTATTAAGAATAATAAATGTATTAATATTAAGAATTATAAATGTATTGGTAATAAGAAATTGTATAAATATGATAATCAACATCAAGCACTTGCTTATTACCTCAGTGAAAGTTCAACAAATAAGTTGTGTTCTCAAAGTGCTAACCTCACCCTTGAAAATAATAATATTGTAAATAAAGATTAAGATTACATTTAAGTAAAAATAGTGAAGTTTTATTTTGAATAAGAATATAAAGTGAAGTGTATATGAAATTAGAGAAGATCCAAGTTGCTAAGGATCTTGTAGAAAATTATTTTTTTCTACATCCATACAACAATAAAATTAATTTGTACGTCTTTTTAACGAAAGAAAAAGGGACCCTTTAACAGACATCAAAGAATTTTTTTTCACAAACAAAACTCATATCGTTCGCTTAAATGCAAAACAATGTAGATATTATTTGTCAATCATTGTACAATGTTAAAAACAGAAATAAAATAAAACATAAACAGAGATAATAAATAATAAATATAGTATTTCTGTTTAGGGGCCTCAAAACAGGCCGTGTAATATAGCCCTGTGAATGAGAGTGTTTTGCAGTAAAAAATTATATTTTACGCTCGCAAAATAAAAGAGCGTAAGCGTACATGTGATGCATTAGTATATGTATATTGCGGGTTCTACTTTTCTTTGGATTTTAAGTCGTTAAAAGGTCAACTTCCTATAGGTTTAGTATGGGGGAAAGTAATAAAAGCCATTAAAGGTCATCGTTGTTTTTTTTAGCCATTAAAAGGTCAACTTCCTATAGGTTTAGTATGGGGGAAAGTAATAAAAGCCATTAAAGGTCATCGTTGTTTTTTTTAGCCATTAAAAGGTCAACTTCCTATAGGTTTAGTATGGGGGAAAGTAATAAAAGCCATTAAAGGTCATCGTTGTTTTTTTTAGCCATTAAAAGGTCAACTTCCTATAGGTTTAGTATGGGGGAAAGTAATAAAAGCCATTAAAGGTCATCGTTGATTTTTTAAGCCATTAAAATGTCATAAAATTTTTAAAAAAGCCATAAAAATGTCATAAAATTTTTAAAAAAGCAATAAAAATGTCATAAATTTTTTAAAAAAGCCATAAAAATGTCATAAAATTTTAAAAAAGCCAAAATTAGGGGGGAAATTCCTGAACACGTGTTTAAGTAGGTGAAATTTTTTAAAAAATTTCAAAACAAAGTAATAAAAAAGTCGTTAAATTTTATAGGAAAGCAATAAAGCTGAGATTTAGAAAAAAAATGTTGGGGGAGCAATGCAATGCACAAGTGTTGGGTGCATTGTTGAATCCTTTCTTTTGTTGTGATCGATAGACGGACTTACTGTGTAGATGCACTTGAGAAAAGATGTGATTTAGTTTTGTGGATATGTATGCATGTAGATCAATAGGCAGACAGACATACTGTGTACTTGTCGATGCACTTGATTTAGAAAAAAATTTTTGTGGACAATTTTTTCAAAGCGCTGATATTAAAATTAATAATTTATGGGGTGTGAGATGATAAGGGTATTGTATTGGAGTGTGTCTTGAATATGGATAGATACACAGACAGACCTTGAGGAAGAAATTGGAAAAATATTTTTTTTATTTTTGTGTGTGTTTATTTGAAAAATTAATTGAGCGATTGACATGTGTTAAAAGCGTTAGTAAATGTAGGTCAATATTTTTAAACGCTAGAAATGTAGGTCAACATTATTTAAACGCTAGAAAATGTAGGTCAACAATATTTTTGTGTGTTTATGGATTGTTGGGAGAAAATACACATTTCTGATAAGCCCTTTTTATTTTTTGTGTGTTTTGTGGATTGTTGGGAGAAAATACACATTTCTGATAAGCCCTTTTTGTTGTGTGTTTATGGGTAACCAGATGGAGGGTTGTTGTTATTTTGTTTGTTTGGGTGATCGACTGTGTAGATATTTGAAGTATATATAAGGTTTAAATATATTCTTTTCATTTAGTTTCTAAAGTATACTTGCTTAAGAAAGTTTGTGATTTTAAAAATATAAAAAGAAATAAAAATTTTAAAATTAATAATGGCAACTGGAATAATTTGTGAAATTTGCCAAAATCTATACAAAAATAAAAACATTTTAAAAAAACATAGCACAATTCATATGCCATGTGATATATGTAATCATATATCCATGACATCTATGGAAAAAAGAAAACATGTTGAAATCCATATAGATTTCCTTCAACAGCAACAACAACAACAACAACAGCAACAACATCAAGTAGAAGAAATGGATGAACATCCATCAACATCAGATGCATCTAGGAAGCGTCAATCACTAGTAGAACCCGACACATTCATAACACCATCGAAACAACAAAAGTTAGAACCGTGTTCAGTAGCTGTTATTATGTGCAAGGATTGTAACACTCTAATACAATCCCAGCAATGGTTTATACATTGCTCACAACCCACACACAGGATTAATATACAAAAGGAAATTGGAAACAAAATGTATAGCATAAAAAATTCATTCAAGTCACGGCTTCAGACATACCGTTTCCCAAAAGAAGACCTATACCTTAATTTAAATAAGTATTTGGAAGAGGGTCAAAGACTTATTCAAAAACTTTTGAATATGTGTCTAGCCGAACACATAATGGTGAAATTCAATTTGGAACTTACTGCTCGATACAAGTTACCAGATAAGCCAGAAACAAATATGTATCATTGTACGGAAATGATGCGTATATCGAGAGCGGATGACGTAGACTTAGCTTTGGCAACACAAATTGAAAAAATTAAAGCTAAAATGTCAGAGTTCCAAGAAAGAGATTCTGGTTGGACTCTTATCCAAATTAAATGGCTGGAAATAAACATAAATAAAGCATCACCATTATCAGGATCCCAATATATACCTACACCCGTAGAGCTGGCGAGGAAGAAAGCTTGTGTCAACATTCAAAACAATGATGTATTTTGCTTTAAATGGAGTGTAATAGCAGCATTTTATAATGGTGATAATATTAATACACATAGGCAGACAATTAACAATATACCAAATATTGCTGACAATAATATTAAGCTTGATTGCGGTAGAACACTTAATGCAATTTCCTACTGATGTGAAAGATATTAAAGTATTTGAAAGAAATAATACTGATATAAGTGTAAATGTGTTCGGGTTTGATAGGAAATCCAAGGCTGTTATTGGACCATACTACATTACCAAAAAGGAAAAAAATATGCATATAAACCTTATGCTGCTGGAAGACGAATGTGGTGATAAAATGCACTACATTCTAATAAACAATATTTCAAGGTAGTTATCAAAATATTTAAATATATCGTGCAAAACATCTTATTAACAAAAATTCTTTTTCTCTTAGACTACTAAGTTCCCAAATTTCAAAACATAAAGGTGCTTTAATTTTTTGCAATAGTTGTCTCTACCATACAAATATACCAGAGAGAATGGTAATTCATAAGGAGAGAGAGTGTGGAGAATGCATTCCCAAGATGCCGGAGGGAGAAAAATCTATAATTAAATATCAGCATTATGAAAGGCAGATGGAAGTTCCATTCTTAGTGTATGCAGATTTCGAATGTGTTCTTGAGGAAGTAGATGTAAGTAGTAATAGTGTTAACTCTAGATTCTTAAGAAAACATGTGCCATGTGCATATGGATTTAATATTAAGTGTAATTTTAATAAGGATTTAGATAAGTTTCAAATGTTTGCTAATAATGATAGTACCATTAATGTAGGGCAACATTTTATAGATAGTTTAATTAACGAGTGTAGGGATATATATAAGAAATTTTTTGAAAAGGTTATACCTATGATACCATTAACCCCCTTAGAAGAAGAACATTTTTTAAACTCCAAAATCTGTCATATTTGCGACAAAGAACTAGGCGATGAACTAGTCGTTAGAGACCACTGCCATTTATCAGGAAAATATAGAGGATCTGCACATAATTCATGCAATTTAAATTATAAAATTCCAAACTTCATTCCAATTTTTTTCCACAATTTTTCAAAGTATGATTGTCACTTATTTATTAAGGAATTACTTAGTATTAAAGGCGATACAAATGTAATTCCAATAAATAAGGAGCTATACATTTCTTTATCTCATACTGTTCGGGTATATACTGATAAAGAAATCGATGATCATATAAATCGGTTATATTTAAAAAAACGTAAGCAAAATATTCCTCAGCATACTATTCAAGAACAACTTGAAAAAGTACGAAAGTATAAAACCGGAAAAAAAATTGAACTAAGGTTTTTAGACTCTTTTAGATTTATGGCAGCGAGATTAGATTCATTAGCTAGCAATTTAAGTGATGGAGATTTAAATTCAATTAAAGAAAATTTTATAGATGAGGAAGAGTTTTCTCTAATGAAACGAAAGGGTGTTTTTCCATATGAATATTTAGATTCATTTGAAAAATTAAAAGAAAATAAACTCCCACCAATTGAATCATTTTACAGCAGTTTAACTGATAAACACTGTTCCGAGGAAGATTATTTACTTGCAGGAAAAATTTGGAAAAAGTTTGATTGTAAATCAATTATGGATTACATGAAACTATATTTAAAAACTGATGTGCTTCTACTAACAGATGTATTTGAAAACTTTAGGAAACTCTGTAATAATATTTATCAGCTAGATCCTTCACATTACTATACCATACCAGGCCTTTCATGGGATGCAATGTTGAAATATACAAAAATTGAACTCGAACTGTTTACAGATCTAGAAATGTATAATTTCGTTAAACGAGGAATTCGTGGTGGACTTACACAATGTAGTAAAAGGTATAGTAAGGCTAATCATAAATATCTTAATGATTATGATTCCACAAAGCCTTCAGAGTATAATCTATATTTCGATGTAAATAATCTTTATGGTTGGGCAATGTCAGAAGCACTTCCGTATGGAGGCTTTACTTGGACAAATGATTTTGTCCACCCCAAAAATATTTCCCATGATTCAGAAGTTGGGTATATTTATGAAGTCGATTTGGCTTACCCTTTTAGCTGTCATGACTATCACAATGACTTGCCGTTTTGCTCGGAAAACAAAATAATTGGTGGGAGTAAACACGAGAAACTAGTAGCTGATTTAGCAGATAAAAAGAGTTATGTTATCCATTATAAAACATTAGAACAATGTTTAAATAATGGATTGGTTTTGCAAAAAGTTCACCGAATTCTTAAATTTAAACAAAAACCGTGGTTAAAGACATACATAGACCTAAATACACAATATAGAACAGCAGCAAAGAATGAATTTGAAAAAGATTTCTTTAAATTGCTTAACAATGCTGTATATGGTAAAACTATGGAAAATGTCGATAAAAGAAAAGACGTGCGATTGGTTAGTGAATGGGGTCGTACTAATCGCAATAAATTGGGTGTTGGTGACCTAATTGCAAAACCAAATTTTCATAGCATATCTCAATTTACTGATACACTTTGGGCTGTGCAAATGAATAAAACTCAGACGTATTATAATAAACCAATTTACTTAGGTTTTTGTGTGCTAGAATTGTCAAAATGGAAAATGTATGACTTCCATTATGAATATATGAAACCAAAATTTGATACAAATATAAGCCTCAATTATATGGATACAGATTCTTTCATATATTCAATAAAGACGGAAGATTTTTACGCTGACATTAAAAATGATTTAAATACACTATTCGACACATCTTCATATTCATTAAATAATCCATTTAACTTTCCACTAGTTAATAAAAAAGTATTGGGAATGATGAAAGATGAGACTGAGGGTAGGTTTATTACAGAGTTTGTAGGCTTAGCACCTAAAGTATACTCATTCGCGGTTCAAGATTGTGAGAAGGATGTTAAAAAAGCTAAGGGGGTTAAAAAGTGTGTTGTAGAAAACTTTAGCATTGAAATGTATAAAAATGTTTTATTTAATAAGGAAGTAGTGTATGCTTCTATGCAAACGTTTACATCTAAATTACATATTATATTAACAAATGAAGTAAATAAAATAGCACTAAGTTTTAATGATACTAAGCGATATATTAAAAATGATAATATTAACACATATGCATGGCATCATTATCAATCAGATAGTTGTAATGGTGAATATGAATTAGAAATGTTAATTAAAGAAATAGAGTTAGAAAATAATTACTCTTAATAAAATATTTATACATTACCTTTTATACATATCTACATGTAAATATAAATATATACATAAAATAAAAAAAAAAAAACCAAAATTTATTTAAAAAAAAACAAGCCAACAGTTTTATTCTTTATTTAATGGAAATTAAATGAAAAAAAAGTAAGTATTAGAATGTATTTAAGATTATATAATTTTTCGAACAATTCCAGTTAAAGGTGTGTATTCCATCATACGATCATGTAGGATTAAACAATAAGCATTTGTATTTTTTGGTACTGGACTGCTTGTCTCGAACTCAATTTTCACATCGATAGGTCCATTTTTAACAATTTCATTTTGATAGCTAACATCAACTACTGCAATTGGAATATTTTTAAATTTCTCACAGGAAAGAAGAGGTTGTGCTTCTCTCATATAATAATTTTGTTGAAACTTAGCGTACATGTCATATAGAATAGCATATCGATTCTCCTCAAATTTTAAATTTAAATCATCATATGGATAGGATTCTGAATTTAAATGTACTTTAACATTCGTTAAGTCCGAGTGTATATATTTATTATCATTTTCTAATACGAATAAAAGAAATCTTGGCCTTTCTCTATTCACTGAAAGTTTAATATTCCAGTTATGATTTCTGCCTTCCGAAAATGTTGGATTAAAATAACAATCCCAACTGCGAAATGGTATGGGTAATGAAACACCCTCCTTTATAGTCTTCATTATTTGTATTTTTCGTGCATCTGATAGGTGAATATGTGGTATTCTCCATGTTATGTTTTTAATCGATAAACTTAATTTTTCATTAGCATCTGTTGAGTAATACGCCTTATCATCATTTGAACTTCGTAGAAGAATAAGTTCATGTTTGCTATTTAAAATTATTTTATTAAAATCCTCAGCAAATCCCAACAGTAGTTTTAGGGGAATATAAAAATTAAATTTTCGCATTGATAGGTCTTCAGAAATATTCCACCCTGCATTTCTCATCATATTACTTTCAAATTCATTTAGTGAGACATAATTCTTAATTGTACTAGATATTCCCAAGTATCGAGTGCGATCAATTTCAACACCATTAATCTCATACCGTATTTCATCAAATAAGTATGCAACACAATTATTCCTTAATCTAGTATTTTGTGATGCTTCTTCACCTTTAGAGTTTTGTATGTTTCCTTCTATATATAAGTAGCTTTCAGACGGAAGAACATATAAGTCTTGATTTTGTAGTGTAATTCGAATTTCATCATTGTTTTTAAATGATTGAATATAGGGCACATAGCTATGATAATCTTTTTTTATTATATTTTCATCAGAATATGGTTTTTCAATGACATTGAGTATATCAGACATTTTTCTTTATTTGTAACTTAAGCAATTTTAAGAAGGCTGTATTTTCTTTCGTTAATGATGGTCTTGTAGCTTTAATGTGATTAGTAGGAATGTCTCTATTAACGTTAATGTGCCTAGTTTTATTGTAAATTATCATTTTTTCCGTGGTCTTAGGTGTAATCTTAGTGTTATTTCTTCACCTCTGAAATTTACTGCACGATTTTCTTGATCAACAATCCAAATCTTGAGATATGTTATTTCTTTGACGTTTACTGGTAAATAAATTAGGTTATTAGCAATAACATCTAATTTATAGCCTGGTGGTACGTCTAATGCGAACTCGTGTAGTATATGTGCGGGAGAGTTATTCATATAAGCTCCCGTTATAATATTGCACTGAATTTGTATAGCATTAACTCTTAATATGTTTACAGGTTGATTTGATACATGTTTTCTTCCAGCTTCTAATAATCGACTACTAAAACCTAATAATTTACCAATAGATCGATTTCGATCAAAGAAAATAGGTTCGTGCGAAGAGGATATTTCAATTTGCAAAGTATTATTATTTGCTTTAATCAGAATAGATTTATTGAAATTTTCTGCTTTATACTGCCCAACTATATAATCAACAATATCTTGTAACTCGTATGATCCAATAGGAATTTCAATTATTTTATCTCCTATATGAAATAAATTATTATCATAATCTACATTAGGAATAGAGTTATATGAATGAAAATCAACTAAAGAGCATTCATAGTCGTCTTTTAGATCTATTGGAGGGAAATAATTTGCTGTTAAAACTGATGAATTGCCACTTAATGCTAATGTAATTGACATTATGAGTGCTAAACTTTAAATGAAATAAAATGCTGGGGTTTTTTTCTTTTATTAAATTTAGGTATTTATTAAAAAAAAATCTTATAAATACTTATTCTTATAATATTTCATCTTTAGTAATCCATGAATTATGTTGGTTTGAAAACCCTAACCATTTCACATATACTTTATTATCTTTTTCTTTTAAAATTTTTTCCACCAGAAATGTATTAGGATAACGTGTGCGACGTATTTCTTCTTTGTAAAATGCCCCTTTTATAGGATTTCCTTGGTAATCTTCTAGTAAGAATGTGATTGGATAGGTGTTCTGTATCGATTTTATTTTAAATATTTCTGTAGTCCAATTTGGTGTATAACCTTTTTCAAAAATATGTTTGTATTTGCTTATGCGAACATAATCACCGACTTTAAATCGTGATGACTTAAACATTTTTAAACTGCTAAATGCAGTTTTCAGTAGATGTTGTTCATGTTCACGTTTTACATCAATAGGCGCCATTTTAATTTTACTATGAGTTTTTCTGTTATATTGATCAACTAGTTTTTTATAAATATCAATCCAGTGAAATGTTCCATTATAACTAAATTCTGTCCACATCATACCTTTTAGTGTTCGATTAAACCGTTCAACTATTGAAGCTTTCATTACACTATATGTAGAGTAATGATTAATTGAATATTTGCGCATTAGCAAACCAAACTCCTTATTAAAAAATTCTTTACCGTCATCTGTTTGTAAATTTTTAGGTATTCGCCCCTTACTTAGTATTTTCTGAAAAGCTTTGGATACTTCAGATGCGGTTTTTGCTTTAATTGCTGCAGCCCAAGCGTATTTGGAGAATGTATCAATTAAAGGGCTGCGCAAAATATTCTTAATGTTCTGTGTTCTACTTCACACAACTATCAATCATATTATTTCACTGTAAACATACATAGCAAAACAAACATAACAACACATTACTCTCACCAAAACAAAACAAGCATAACTTGAAAAGTTTTTCTCTTCTGCTTTGTTAGTGCTTGTATTATCAAAACAAACAGAATATTAACACAAAAACAGACAATGAAATAAAGAAACGGTAAATTATAGTAAAAGCATCGAGTGCATGTAATTAGGAATTTAAAAAATTTTAAGTGATCTTAGCTTATGTATAACAGAAATGGATGCATTAAATGTAAGCAAAATTTATTTTTTTGAATTATTTCCTAAATGTAGGTAGGTATATTTTATTTTAGTCGACCTTTATTATTATATTAGGTATAACTAAATTATCAAGCTTGATGTCTTTTTTTATTTTTATATAAAACTTTAAACGTTTATTTAACCAATATTTCTAATTAAAAAATTTTTTAATTTGTCAGTTATTGTTAAATTTGTTAAAAATTGTTGAAAACTTATAAAATAAGGAAGAAAAAACCCTGAAGAAGGCACTCAAAGGAGTGCCGAAATATTGGTTAAATAAACGTTTAAAGTTTTATATAAAAATAAAAAAAAGACTTTAAGCTTAATAATTTAGTTACCTATATTATTTCCTAAATTTTTAATAATATTTTAAAGGAACCTACAACCGAACCCATTGAAAACCACTCAAACGAAATTAAATCAAACAGTTTCTCCCTTTGCAATTTTCTCTTTGGTTTATGTTTACAATCAAAACATTCAAACATGCTTAGAATGTTCTATTTCTGTTTTAATGTTCTACTTCATCTTTGTTCTAATTCAGCTTTATTTTAGTTCAGCATTGTTCTTGTGCAGTTTTGTTCTATTCTTCTATATTTTGATCGTAAAGCAAAACAATTGTTTTTGGAAGTATGAGTTTTGTAATGAGAGAGTAATATACACATACTATCTACATTTAATGAAATTGCTTGTAAGCAATTTTTCTTGTGCTTGTGCAGCTCTTTAGTATCAATGACTGTTATCATATATTTATAGCCGTTGTTTATAGTCGAATAGTTGCCCATCTCTACTAAGTCTGCTTGCCAAAGATCATCAATTCCCTTTGTAATTACTTTGCGTCGTAAGAAATTTTTGCGTGCTCTAGAATGTAGTTCATTTATTATCGTTCTTTTTTCCATTATGTTGTTGTTGTGATGAAAGTTTGTTGTGATGAATCATTGCACTATATACACAGAAATTATTTTATTTAAATCTTTAATTTCATTTCGAACAATTAAAACTTCTTTGTTTATACCCCTTTTTAAATGTTCTTGCATATGGGTAATTTGTGTATTCACATAATTTTTGTTAACAGCATCTGTCCCATTAATTGGAGGTGACAAATTTAAAATTCTTTTATTCTCTATATCAATATTATTTCCGTTGAGTGTGATACCGAAATTTTTTGAAAGGTTGTTTCTTGTTATATCTCCTATATATTTTTGATTATAGTAATGACCAAATTTGTCAACAGTCATAATTTTTTTTATTTATTTATTTATTTAAAAGTTATTCAATTATATTTGCTTCCCTTAGTTCTTCGACTATAGATATTATTTCATTAGAATGATTATTGTTACCAGCATGTTGTGATGCTATTAACAGCCTCAATCGGTCTACAATTTCATTAGGATTATCCCAGTATATATAGTTCGGTTTATTAAGATTTACCTCCATTAAACCCTTACCAACGTGAGTAGTTGTAGTAAACAATTTATTTATTATTTTTTTATATTTATAACCTCTGTTTCCATTGATTTGATTATTAGGATCATAGTTTCTTCGATGTGCATTTGTATCAAGTAAAATATTTTTATATATTGCTAGCTCTGACGAATCGAATTGTTTTGGATTTTTATGAAAAAGTAATGAGTATAACCTAGGGGTTAGTGCCCAAGACTTTTGACCTATTATTATTTTATCATCGGTTAGCTTTAAAATAGAATTTCCAAATTTCCAGTCTCCATTTTTCATTTTATGAGGTCCAAATATAGTGTCAAGCTTTTTATTTCCATTTAGGGTTGATAAATCAAACTCCCAATCGGATGATTGAGAATAAAATTGTTCATTTTTCGATTTATCGTTTACTTCATCTTCACTATTACTGTTATAGTCTTCTTCTTCTTCTTCTTCTTCTTCTTCTTCTTCTTTATCTATTTTAATTCTATAAGGTGCTGAATTAATGTTTTTCTCTTTCATTAAGGTTTTCTTAGGGGTGCTGGTGAATATAGTTTTATTTTCCGTTTTTATTTTAGTATTATGCTTACATTTATATTTTTCTTCTGTGGGTATTGTTAAATTTGACGAATCTGACAATTTGACTAGTTTCTTTAGAGGTTCTGTTAAAGGTTTAAATGTTCTTTCTAAATTATTGAATTTTTCCAATTCTCCAAGTCGTATGCTTTGAAATTTCTTCTTTAAAATTTTTTTGGATTTCACCAACTCTTTTAAAATATTTTCTTCCATGATTATAACTTTGATGAAAAAAAGCTAAACAGCTTCTTTAAACAGCTAAACAGCTTCTTAAAACAGCTAAATAGCTTTTGAAAACAGCTAAACAGCTTCTTAAAACAGCTAAACAGCTTTTGAAAACAGCTAAACAGCTTTTGAAAACAGCTAAACAGCTTTTGAAAACAGCTAAACAGCTTTTGAAAACAGCTAAACAGCTTTTGAAAACAGCTAAACAGTTTCTTAAAACAGATAAACAGCTTTTGAAAACAGCTAAACAGCTTTTGAAAACAGCTAAACAGCTTTTGAAAACAGCTAAACAGCTTCTTAAAACAGATAAACAGCTTTTGAAAACAGTTAAACAGCTTTTGAAAACAGCTAAACAGCTTCTTAAAACAGATAAACAGCTTTTGAAAACAGCTAAACAGCTTCTTAAAACAGATAAACAGCTTCGTGGAATAATTTTAACAGTTTCCAAGTGGAAAAAAAAAACGTATTTAATATTAATAGGTATACGTCTGATGTAGTTAATAGTATATATATGACTAAATCTGAATAAATAGATCAAAGCCTTTTCTATAACGTCCTTGCTTCATTTCATCATCTTTACTTATTATAAGAAATCCATATTTATCCTTCCAACATTCTCCGCAAATGTAACGAAACATATTAAAACTCATGTCACTGCCAACATGATCATTGTAGATATGCTTTAAATTTAATTCATCTTGCTTGAATAAGATAATCATATTTGCATTATCACGTACTAAATGTTTTGGAATATGTGTATAAGTCTGACATAAATAAAAAGAATCAATATCCTTATGTCTCCCCATACAGAAATATGATATTATATTATTTTGCTTTTCACAAGCAACATCGTCAAATATCATAATAGAATTTACTTTAGCTTTTTCGGGTGGTATGACAT
Organism: Pollenia amentaria; assembly: GCA_943735925.1. Taxonomy (NCBI): domain Eukaryota; kingdom Metazoa; phylum Arthropoda; class Insecta; order Diptera; family Polleniidae; genus Pollenia; species Pollenia amentaria. The sequence continues at coordinate 134,516,058 of OX031006.1, forward strand.
GTTCATTATCTGAAAATGTGTAAAGTCCCATACCCTTTACTGATGAAATTAATCTTGATAGATATTTATATTTTGGTTGATTTAATGATTTAGAGTATATATAAATATTTTTAAATTTTAAACCATTCGGACTTTCAATTAAACTTAGCATTATATTTGTTTTGCCACAGTTTGAGGGACCAACTATTAGTGCTCTAATAGAATTTGGTAAAAGGCAGCTATGTTTAAAACCATTTCTGTTTTCCGTTAAATCCAAGTTTCTTACTGAAATATTCGATTGTTGTTTTACCAAACGCATCTTAATAACTGAAAGCATACGTTTGTTTAATGTAACGTTTTATTTACTTTCGAATTTTTTATTTTAATTTCAGAAAAAGCAATTTTATATATAAATGATTGTGTATAAAAATAAAGAACTTAGTAGAAAACAATTCGTCCTTGGAAAAGGACTTGTAAATAGCTTAATTAATTCAATACCACTTGAACTTCATTTACCGGGTTATCAGTTTTGTGGACCAGGAACTAAATTGGAAAAACGATTACAAAGGGGTGATAAAGGTATCAATCCTTTGGACGCAGCTTGCAAGATTCATGATATTGCTTATTCTCAGAACACTGATATTCATAAACGACATAACGCAGATAAAGAACTAGCAGAAAAAGCTTGGAGTAGAGTTAAAGCTAAAGATAGTACATTTGGAGAAAAACTCAACCCATACCTTGTCACTAACGCAATGAAGTCAAAAGTTAAATTGGGCTTGGGAGTAAAAACTGGCAACCAAAAGAAAAAGTGTAGACGAAATATTTTTAAGAATGCCGTTAAATCAGCAACCGATATTTTAAAAAAGGAAAAACCAAATGACATCAATACCGCTATTAAAACTGCACGAAAAGCTATCCGACATTCATTTCTTGGAAAAAAATCTATAGTAAAAATTCATAGAATTATCAACATACCTAAACTTGGCGGTTTTCTACCACTTGTTCCTATTCTAACAGCACTTGGAGCATTGGGAGCAATAGCTTCTGGTGGGTCAGCAATCGCTAAAACTATTACTTTAGCTAAAAATGGTAGACAACAGCTCGAAGAAAGTAAGCGTCATAACAAAACATTAGAGTCAATAGTTATGGGTAAAGGTCTATATCTTAAACCCTATAAAAAAGGCTATGGAATATTTTATACCTCATCAAAAAACTATTAAAGCAGCTACCTAATAGACCGCTAACAGATGTGGACTTGAGAACATTTGGGAAGAAGTATATTCCATATTTTAGAGGAGTATATATGAGGGATAAACTTCCTAAAACTCCACACCGAATAGAGAATGGAATTATAAACTTGGACTCAAATAGAGGATATGGAACACATTGGGTAGCATTTTATAAAAATAATGATAATGTAGAATACTTTGATAGTTTTGGTAATCTCCAACCACCTATGGAAGTTTTAAGATACTTGGGTAAAAACATTAAATATAACTATTTAAGATATCAAAAATTTAATACATTTATTTGTGGTCATTTATGCTTAAAGTTTTTAATAAATTTCAAAATAAAGAATTAATAAAAAACTCAAATATTTGTTTGTTTTTATATATATATTTTTTTTTTTTATTATATATTTTTTTTTTTTTTTTGTTTGTTTTTTATTTATTATCCATTCTTAATAATAATCTATAGATTTTAACATCTGTTTTAATTTTATTTTGCATTTTTTTTCCAAACTCATAACAAAGTCTGGTTAAATCAATTTCTATATCTCTTTCATTTATATTTTTAATTTCATAATATTGTACATTTGTTTTATTTAAAATAGAGCAATTAGGAATATAATGTTCATAATAAAAATATAAGATTTGCTTGCGAAGAATTGTATTCCAGCTTAAAAATGTCGTCAAGAATATTCCAATTTGAGTCAGAGATTTCCAAGTTTCAGGATCAATTTTTATTTTATGGTTTCCCTGTTGTAGGATGAGATAGCAAATATTATTCCTATACTGAAATGTATATTGAACATCCTTCTTTTCATCCTTATTAATTAGATTCATACAATCTGGGAATTCACATTGATTTAGTGTTGCCTTAATATATTCCTTATAGCTCATAAGGTTTATCCATTCATCCCGGTCCAATCCAATGAAGTTTCTATCCTTATAATGCAACCAGACAATAGGCTTAAAACCAAGAGCTGTGGAAAATCCGCAGGATATCTTTAATTTTAAATTTATAAAATATTCGAAATCAAATACACAGTCGTGTATTTTCGCGTTTCTTACAAGATTGAACATTCTCGATGAATTTTAAATGTAAACTAATAATATTTTTGCTTTGAAAATCTCTATTTAAAGAAAAAAAAATGCGCTTTTATAAAAAAAAAAAGTTTAATCATATTTATTATTTTGTTTTCTTGCACATAAATTAAGACATTTAAAATATTTTAATATTTTTTTATAGTTTTCTATAATTCTCACAACCTCCTTTTTTCTCTTAAAGAAAAAGTAACATCCACATAAGCCCACGACATCTCCACTTGTACTTTCGTGAGAGCAAGGCATACTATATACATTAAAATCTGTATATTCTCTTTTGAATGCACATAATAATTCCAAATGTTCTTCAAAGATAACACTTCCGAATTCTTGTAGAAAAATTTCAATAACCTCCATCTTTCCACATTAAGATTTCATTTACAACTTATGAAAATATTAATAATTCTACATTATATATATTTATCTGTTTACTAATAAAAGAAAACAACACAAGAATTTATAATAATTTATTTTTATTGTTTAATCATTTTTATTGAAAAAAAAATTATTTTATTTAAATGTATTAAAATGAGTATAAGGATAATATCCTTTCGTAGGAGGAGCCGTCTTAATTTCCAGCTTATAATTAATGGTATCCTTTTCGTCATCTAAAGGAATCTTTGAAATGATATATGAGCCAGTTGATAGGTACCCAACATCGTTTTCAGTTAAGGCATTAAATCTTTTAGGAAGATAAAGCATAGCTCCATCCAATTCTAAGACTATAACATCTCCATATTTTGTAGTTACTCGTTCAGCTCCTGTAATAGGATAGTCCTTTCCATCTACCATATTTTTTACACTTAAAATATGTTTCATATTTAATTTATTGAATGAAGCAATTAATTCCGCGTTAATATTCATCGTTTGATAATTTATAATGAAATGTAATAAATAACTCAATAAATTCACAATTTATAGAAAAAAACCCAACAATCCATAAACACACAAAAATATTGTTGACCTACATTTTCTAGCGTTTAAATAATGTTGACCTACATTTCTAGCGTTTAAAAATATTGACCTACATTTACTAACGCTTTTAACACATGTCAATCGCTCAATTAATTTTTCAAATAAACACACACAAAAATAAAAAAAATATTTTTCCAATTTCTTCTACAAGATCTATCTGTCTGTCCAAAATTTTTCCTATACAGTCGATCACCCAAACAAGCAACAAAAGAAAGGCTTATCAGTAATATTTTCATTTTCCAATTTCTTCTACAAGATCTATCTGTCTGTCTGTCTGTCTGTCTGTCTATCCATCCAATAATATTTTCGTCGATCACCCAAACAAACAAAATAACAACAACCCTCCATCTGGTTACCCATAAACACACAACAAAAAGGGCTTATCAGTAATGTGTATTTTCTCCCAACAATCCACAAAACACACAAAAATATTGTTGACCTACATTTTCTAGCGTTTAAATAATGTTGACCTACATTTCTAGCGTTTAAAAATATTGACCTACATTTACTAACGCTTTTAACACATGTCAATCGCTCAATTAATTTTTCAAATAAACACACACAAAAATAAAAAAAATATTTTTCCAATTTCTTCCTCAAGGTCTGTCTGTCTGTCCAAAATTTTTCCTATACAGTCGATCACCCAAACAAGCAACAAAAGAAAGGCTTATCAGTAATATTTTCATTTTCCAATTTCTTCTACAAGATCTATCTGTCTGTCTGTCTGTCTGTCTGTCTATCCATCCAATAATATTTTCGTCGATCACCCAAACAAACAAAATAACAACAACCCTCCATCTGGTTACCCATAAACACACAACAAAAAGGGCTTATCAGTAATGTGTATTTTCTCCCAACAATCCACAAAACACACAAAAATATTGTTGACCTACATTTTCTAGCGTTTAAATAATGTTGACCTACATTTCTAGCGTTTAAAAATATTGACCTACATTTACTAACGCTTTTAACACATGTCAATCGCTCAATTAATTTTTCAAATAAACACACACAAAAATAAAAATTTTTTTTCCAATTTCTTCCTCAAGGTCTGTCTGTGTATCTATCCATATTCAAGACACACTCCAATACAATACCCTTATCATCTCACACCCCATAAATTATTAATTTTAATATCAGCGCTTTGAAAAAATTATCCACAAAAATTTTTTTCAAAATCAAGTGCATCGACAAGTACACAGTATGTCTGTCTGCCTATTGATCTACATGCATACATATCCACAAAACTAAATCACATCTTTTCTCAAGTGCATCTACACAGTAAGTCCGTCTATCGATCACAACAAAAGAAAGGCTTCAACAATGCACCCAACACTTGTGCATTGCATTGCTCCCCCAACATTTTTTTTCTAAATCTCAGCTTTATTGCTTTCCTATAAAATTTAACGACTTTTTTATTACTTTGTTTTGAAATTTTTTAAAAAATTTCACCTACTTTAACACGTGTTCAGGAATTTCCCCCCTAATTTTGGCTTTTTTAAAATTTTATGACATTTTTATGGCTTTTTTAAAAAATTTATGACATTTTTATTGCTTTTTTAAAAATTTTATGACATTTTTATGGCTTTTTTAAAAATTTTATGACATTTTAATGGCTTAAAAAATCAACGATGACCTTTAATAGCTTTTATTACTTTCCCCCATACCAAACCTATAGGAAGTTGACCTTTTAATGGCTAAAAAAAACAACGATGACCTTTAATAGCTTTTATTACTTTCCCCCATACCAAACCTATAGGAAGTTGACCTTTTAATGGCTAAAAAAAACAACGATGACCTTTAATGGCTTTTATTACTTTCCCCCATACTAAACCTATAGGAAGTTGACCTTTTAACGACTTAAAATCCAAAGAAAAGTAGAACCCGCAATATACATATACTAATGCATCACATGTACGCTTACGCTCTTTTATTTTGCGAGCGTAAAATATAATTTTTTACTGCAAAACACTCTCATTCACAGGGCTATATTACACGGCCTGTTTTGAGGCCCCTAAACAGAAATACTATATTTATTATTTATTATCTCTGTTTATGTTTTATTTTATTTCTGTTTTTAACATTGTACAATGATTGACAAATAATATCTACATTGTTTTGCATTTAAGCTAACGATATGAGTTTTGTTTGTGAAAAAAAATTCTTTGATGTCTGTTAAAGGGTCCCTTTTTCTTTCGTTAAAAAGACGTACAAATTAATTTTATTGTTGTATGGATGTAGAAAAAAATAATTTTCTACAAGATCCTTAGCAACTTGGATCTTCTCTAATTTCATATACACTTCACTTTATATTCTTATTCAAAATAAAACTTCACTATTTTTACTTAAATGTAATCTTAATCTTTATTTACAATATTATTATTTTCAAGGGTGAGGTTAGCACTTTGAGAACACAACTTATTTGTTGAACTTTCACTGAGGTAATAAGCAAGTGCTTGATGTTGATTATCATATTTATACAATTTCTTATTACCAATACATTTATAATTCTTAATATTAATACATTTATTATTCTTAATACTAATACATTTCTTTGTTATAATTATATTAATACATTTCTTTGTATTCAATTTTATAGTTTCTTTGTTCTCCATTTATAGGTTTTTTATTACTCTTAATTTTAATTGTTCTTCTTATGAAATTCCAAATTACCAAGGCGTATCATTACGGTTTTTATTACTTCCTTTTAATTTGTTATTTTTAATAAACAATGCGTTGTTCTTATAAACAACTTGGTTATATAACTCCCCCCTTTCTTAAGAGATGAGTCCCGCATCTTTGCAAGCTTCATTAAATTTTTTATTTAATTCTTCTAATGATATCACTCTTTCAATTGATTTTGATCTTTTTGTTTTTCTTTTCTTTATGAATTTCTGTATTTTTTTGGATACAATTATTATTATATTAATTAGTATTAAAATTAAAATGATCAAAATTACTACGTTACTTCTTTTTGTTTTTTCATTTAATTGAATTAAATTTATGTTTTCAAGTTCTACATCTTTGATGTTATCAATTATATCAGTTATTTCATAATCATTAATTTTATTTGTTCTGATATAATTCCATATTTTTTTCATATTTTATATTATCAATAATTATTTGATCTTCAAATGTTAATAAATAAATTCCTGTAATATTCTTATTTTCTATTTCATGTGTTCCTGATATTAATATTGCTCCATCTTTAATTATATCAATTGGTTTTACATTTGATTTAATTTGTGTACAATTTGCTTTTTTGTTATTTAATAAATTTGATATACAATTTTCTTTTAATTCTAAACAATATGTGTTTCTTAATTCTAATTTACAATTTTTTACATTTATATAATTACCTTTACATCTTGCAATATTATTATTATTTATTAATAACTTTTTACTATCCCTAACAATGGCTCTTACTTCATAATTATTACAAATTTTTTCTATGATTGGATATTTTATATAAATTACAATGCAATCTTTTAATTGTATTATTTTAAAATCTGACGAGTCTAGTAAATCTGATATCATTATTTTTTCTTTTTCATTATTAACAATTTCTTTAATTTCTTTCAAATTTAATATTGATGGGTTTAGGACTTTAACTTTTCCTAATGTAATAGTTTGTATTACGTTTTTCAAATCATTAATTATTAATCTAACTCTATGTTTATTCATTCTAATTAATTCTGAGGCTTTTTTATCTTTTGCTGTTTTTGAAATGTCTGTAATCATTTTGAATAATTTTGAATTCGTAACAAATTGCTTATTATTATTTTCTATCAAATCATCTAATTTATCATTTATTCTAACAAAATCATCATGGTCTGGTGTACCTGCTATCCATTTCCATACTGTTCCTAATTCATTAATTCCTCTTTTTATACGTTTTTCATTTGTAGATAACTCCTTGAGTAATATATCAATAAGTTCCACTTCTAATTCTAATGAATCCAAGTCCTTTGTATTCAATGTTTCTGAATAATTATTTACATTAATTGGTTTTTCTAATATATATTCATAACTTTGAGAATTACTTATCAATGTTTTTGTTTCGTCTAAAATATTTTTGTAATATGTTAAATTTGTTACATGAAAAATTTCGCCATAATCATTATATATCGCTACTCTTCCATTTTCCATTATTAAATATTCTTTTCTTGTATAGTCTACTATATCCATTTTTATTCCGTTTATTAATATTATTAATATCATTAATATCATTGCCATCGTTAAGATCATCTAAAAATTATTTTATTTAATATTATTTTTATGTATAATTCTGTCATTTCTATAAATCCTAATTTTGTTTCCTAAATCTTCCTTTACTTTTTGTTTCTTATATTTTGGTTTTAGTTTATTTCTTTCATTTAATATTTTTTCATAAATAATATCTCCTTCATTATACGTTTTTTCAACTTTATTCTTATTGACACTGTCTAACATCTTTTTCCTAGCTAGTTTCAATTTTTCTTCAATATCTGTGTGAATTACTTTATTATATAATATGTCTACTGGTTTTGATTCTATTACTGAATGTATTGATTTATTATATTGTTGGGCTGCTCTATAAATTGCTTCTACTTCATTTATTAAATTAAATTCTTCCTGAATGCATCTAGATAATTCTATTAATGTTGAATGTACTCTTTCAACTTGTCCATTTGTCAAACTATGTCCTGGTGAACAATAAAATATTTCTATATTTAATCTTTCCATTAGTGATTTAAATTGGTATGATGTAAATCCTGGTTCATTATCTACTGTTATTTTCTTAATATTAGGATATCCTTGCAATATATCTTAAACTTTTTCATCTAAATTGATTTTATCTTCTATTAGTTTAATTGTTAAAAATTTCGAATACGCATCTATACATGTTAAAAATTTTAATCTTTGCGCGTAAAATATATCTATATGAACTTGCTCCCCCTCGTTCTTAGGAATTGGAGTCTCTCCGATTGGTATTGTTTTTGGGTGTCTTTGATATTTGTTTTTATTACAAATCTCACAATTTCTTATTTTCTCCCTAAAATGCTTAATAATTTTAGGCCAATAATACATCTTATTTACTTGTTTTAAATTTTCATTGATACCTCTATGTGCTCTGCAATGTGTTTGGTCTACTATTGCCTTTTGATCTTCTAAATTTTCTATATCCATTGGAAATATTCTTGTAAATTTGAATTTCATTCCACTAAATGTTGTTAATAACATTTCTTTTATGTCATATAATACTTCTACTGTACAATGTATACCTGTTACTAATCTTGGGTTTAAATATTCTACTAAAATTGTTTTCAAATTTTCTAACGTGTCACATACTCTATTAAATGTCTAGTCATATTAAAAATTTCTTTCCTTTCATGTATTGTAACTGATGTTTCTTTTTTATCTATTAAAATTTGTTGTTTAAATTGATTTAAGGGTTTGTTCGTTTCTTCGATTTCCCTGTCGTCACTACTGTCTATTGAGTGTTCTGAAGATTCCATATCTGCATCTTCTTCTGAATCATTATCTAAATTATTCAAGTGTTGTCTAGATAAAGCGTCTGCTACTACATTTAATGTACCTGGTTTATAAATCATTTTTGGTGAATATTCTTCAATTATTGTATACCATCTTTTCATTTTGGTATTGGGATTTTTTATGGACATTGAAAACGTCAATGGTTGGTGGTCTGTATGAATTTCTAAATCTTTAGATCCGTATAGGTAATTTCTTAATGTTTTTAATGCCCATACTATAGCGTATAATTCTTTTTCATTGGTTGCATAATTTTTCTCAGTTTGATTAAATGTTTTAGAAATAAATATTATTGGTTTCTTTTCTTGAGTTAACACTGCTCCTACCGCATCATTTGACGCATCTGTTGTCAAAATACATTGTTTATTAAAATCTGGTTGTGTTAATTCTATCTGTCCTATTAATAAATTTTTTAATCTTTTGAAAGCTTTAATTCCATCTTCGTCTAAATTAACTGGAATTTTCTCCGACATATTTGCTGATATTTTACCATTTTCTCCTGCCAATAGTTTTGTTAAAGGTTTTGCAATTAATGCATAATCTTTAATAAATTTCCTATAATAACTTGTTAGTCCTAAAAAACTTCTTAATTGTATTACAGTTTTTGGATAATTATCTATTGTTTCTACTTTCTTTGGATCAGTTTTGATTGTTTTATGAGTTACTACATAACCTAAAAATTCTACTTCCTTCTTATAGAATTGAGATTTTTCTAACGATATTTTTATATGTGCTTCTTTGAGTGTTCCAATGATTATCTCTAAATGTTTTGTATGCTCTTCTAAGTTCTCTGAAAAAACTATTATGTCATCTATATAGACGTGACAAAATTTCCCTATGTATTCTCTTAATATATTGTCCATTGCTCTCTGGAATATGCTTGGTGCATTCTTTAATCCAAATGGCATTCTAATGTATTCATATTTACCGTTATTAATTGAAAATGCTGTCTTTTTAATATGGTCATTTTTCATAAGTATTTGATGAAAGCCTGATTCTAAATCTATGGTTGAAAAATATTAGGTTCTCCTAAATTTGATAATATTATACTTGTTTCAGGTATTGGATATCTATCTGAAATTGTAACTTCATTAATCTTTTTGTAATCTATTACTAGTCTTTGTTTTGGTGTTCCATCTTCATTTAATCCTTTTTTTGGTACAACCCAAATTGGTGAATTATATGGACTTTTACTTGGTCTAATTATACCTTCTTCCAACATTCTTCCTATTTCTGAATTTACAAATTTATTTGCCGAGAATGGGTAAGGATATTGTTTACTCCAAACTGGTGTTTCTATAGATGTTCTTATTTCTGCCCTAATATCTGTTCTAAATGGTAATCCTACATTTATATTTGAATGTGTATATTAAATTTTTTTAATAACATTTTCTCTTAATTCTTCAATATTTTCATTATTCATTTTGTTAATTTTTAACTTTTTATTAACATTTTTTATATTATTTAAATTGTCGGTATTATCTTCGACTGGCTTCGTAAAATTTAATTTCACATGATTTAACTTATTTTCATTATTTTTATTGCTGGTATTATCTTCAGCTGGCGTTGTAAGATTTTCTTTTAATCTCACATAATTTAATTCTTTTTCTTCGTTTTTTATTATTTCACTTTTATCATTATATTTGATAATTCCGTTTTTAATATCAATAATCGCATTATTCTTATTTAATAAATTAAATCCTATAATCATATCTGATTCTAGATTGTCTATTTCATAAAATCTTTCTTTTATTCCTAGTACTGTAATGTTATGATAATATTTTATTATTGAATACCCATTTATAGTTTTTACTCTTTTATGAATTGGTAATTCTATTCCATTTTTATATATATTCTTCCTAATATAACAATTAGTCGCTCCTGTGTCAATCAGTATTTTAAATGTCTGTCCTGTCTTTAAGTCTTTTTTGTTTATATAAGGAAGATCTATTCTTGACCTAAAAAATGGTCTTCTTTAATCTGATTTATTCTTTGTGTTTTAAAATTAGCATAACTATTCCCTGTTGCTTGACGTTTAAATGGTAAATGATTATTAACATTTTCCGGTCTAGATGTTTGGGGATTTTGCTGTTGTGTAGATTGTTTATTATGCATGCTTGAATCAACATCCATTGGTACTGGTCTACTAATATTATTATTAAAATTAAGATTAAAATTTGGAGGTTTATAATGTAATCTATGATTCTGTGAATTGTAATTATTATATTAGTATTTGTTTCTATTTTGATTATAATTATGATTATTATCATTTGGATTTTTATTATCTTTTTTTCTTGTGTCTTTGTGATAGCTATGTTGATTAGAAAACTGAGTTCTTATATGATTAAATTCTAATTCCTGCGCTTGTGCTAACGCATTTGGCAAATCGTTTGGTTTGAGAGAGTATATTTTTTTTTTTTTTTTTTTTGTTGGGACCAGCACTCAGGGGATGACCCCTACTAATGCAATGCATTGTGTTGGAACTAGGAAAATAGGTTATGGGAAGGAGGAAAGAGGGAGTAGTGTTTGTGAACATTCGACTTGAACTTTTTCATGTTGTAAGTGAGAGGGAAGACTTCAGCAGGAAGGTTATTCCACATACGAACAGTCCGGCCAAAAAACGAATTTTCCCTGTAATGCGTTGTACGATTCACCGGCCAATCGACCACAAAAGGATGTGCTCTTGAGGAAAAACGTGTATTACGAACAAAGCTATGGGTTTCGGGAACCAAATCCCTAATTTCATCAGAACACATCCCGTTGTAGTAACGATAAAATAGGCAAGTACAACCCACATTGCGACGGTGCTCAAGGGAGTCAATAGAATTGGATACCCTACTGTCGCCAATGAGAACCTTCGCCCTCTCCTGCACGCGGTCGAGAAGCTCCAAAATAGACTTTGAAGCACCGGCCCACACATGAGAGTTGTATTCCATTCTTGGTCGGATATAGGTGGTATAAATAGTAAGGAGATCAGATGGAGTGAAGTATATCTTACACCGTTTCAAAAAACCGAGGCACTTGAATGCTTCTTTCGACACCTTGAATATATGTTCTGTCCATCGGACATCACATTGTATCCTCATGCCCAGAACATCAAGAGATTCTGTTTCCTCAATATTTATACCACCCATACATACAGATGAGGCACCTTGATCCGTCGCGCGTTTATGCGTTAGTACGCAACATTGGGTCTTTCGGGCATTAAATTCGACCCTATTCGCACGACCCCATTCTGAGATTATGTCTAGGTCACGGCCAAGCGTATCATTCATGTTCTGTCTCATAGCACAAACTTCGGACACGCCTGGTCTGTAACCAAATGAATACGAATGGCAAAGGTTGCTGTCATCTGCAAAAGAATAGATAGGGTTGGAAGTTTGACATAAGAGGTCATTTAGAAAAATAAGAAATAGAGTAGGAGAAAGAACGGAGCCTTGCGGTACCCCTGAATGAATCTTGAACTCGTTTGATGAAACCCCATCTATAACAACCCGTATAGTGCGATCTCTGAGAAAGCTCGATATAAATCGAGAGAAATTATCACCGACACCAAATGCAACAAGTTTAGACAAGAGTGCACCATGCCAGACTCTGTCAAGTGGTTGATTCATTCCCGTTATAAAGATTTGTAGAGCTCTTTCTCTATTTTTAGTATTTAATTCCCGAGTTATTTCCGAATTGTTTCCATATGTCATTATCGTCTTATTGATAGGTAAGGTTAGGTTAGGTTCCATTGGCAGCCGTGATCAAGCACAGCTCACGTGGGTCCATTGCTTAGTTCCCGTTGTGTTACCATATCACGCCGTCTCCCATGGGTCCTATGATATCTGGCTGCTAGTATTCCCATGCAGCCAACCGGTCGATTCAATAAAGGAGTGGATCCTATTTACGTCAACATCAGAGAGACAAGTTTTGTCCCCAAGGGTTCTTCGACCAAACATTTTGAGTCTTTAGTCCCCGAAAGCCGGGCAGTTACAGAGAAAACGTTCCGTTGACTCTTCCTCCTCCTCATCGCCGCAACTTCTGCACAAGTCGTTATAAGGGAGCCCCAGCCTCTGGGCGTGCCTCCCAATTGGCCAGTGGCCAGTTATAACCGCAGTTAGGTTTCTTAGATGATGTCTGGACAGCTGTAATGCCCGCCGTGTCCTTTTTTCATCTATGATGGGCCAGATTTTCCTGGTTTTCCCACAGGTGGTTTCATCGTGCCACCTCTGACTGGCGATAAGATGAAACTTATGCGCTATAAGTTGCTTACACCTTGGGAGTGAAGCACCTACATATGTGGAACCGTCCCGATTCAAGGTGGTACCTGCATGCGCCAACGAATCCGCCATGCAGTTCCCATGTATGTCCCCGTGTCCGGGGACCCAATTAAGGGTGACCAGTGAATGTCTCGCTATCTCCTCCAGAGACATCCGGCATTCTCGGACAATTCTCGATGTGATGAACACATTCTCCAGGGATCTTATGGCCGCCTTGCTATCGGTAATAATGTGAATATCCCTTCCAGATATTTCACCGTACCGGATGCGTTTCGCGGCTGTGTGGATGGCCATTATCTCGGCCTGGATGACACTGCAGTGGTCCGGCAGCCTTATAGGAATGCTCCAGTTTAGCTGCTCGGAGTATATGCCAGAACCGACACCATACAGTGTTTTAGACCCGTCCGTGAAGATTCGAATCGTATTCGCGGGGATTTGCAGGTCATCATAGTGGACCACGTTATCCACAATGCTTACCGTGAAGCCAGGATCAAAGATTGGCTCGGGTGTGACATAATCAACATCCATGTGCCAATTAATATCATTCAGAATGTTAGCATGTCCGATATTATAATCTCTCCATGCTCCGGTGGCCCTTAGTCTTACCGCCGCGTTCGCAGCTAACCTTTTCGCCAAAATGTCTGGTGGTAACCAGTTTAGAATCGTAAACAATGCCTTAGAGGGGGTTGTTCTAATGGCACCTGTTACCGCTATCGCCACCATTCTCATTGTACGTTCAAACCTGGATTGATGACTCTTCGCCTTGAGCGCCGGCCACCAAACAGCTGCCCCGTAGAAGAGAATGGGTTTAATGACACATTCGTATAGCCAGTATACATTCCTCGGGTTAATTCCCAAGTTAAGGCCAATGGCCCTTTTGCAGCAATATAATGCAGTAGCCGCTTTATTAGTCCTGGAGCTGGTGTTCATCCTCCAGTTCAGTTTACTGTCCAATATTAGACCAAGATACTTGGCGCTGTCAGACAGTTCCAGTGACACCCCTTTTATCCTCGGGGTATTAAATTTGGGAATTTTGTATCTCCTTGTGAAAAGTACCAGTATTGTTTTGGCGGGATTTACATCCAGTCCACATCCCTGGCACCATTTTGTTAGGACGTCCAGTGCGGACTCCATTAGTTCAGACAAAAGTCTGGGATCTTTACCCATAGCCACAACTGCAACGTCATCCGCATATGCAACCGTTCTGCAGCACGTCCTTTCCATGGCTCTGAGTAGGGTATTTATATTCAGATTCCAAAGTAAAGGTGACAGTACACCACCTTGCGGGGTGCCCCTAGTCGCAACCTTTGAAATGTTCGAGGCGCCCAAGTTGGATTCGATACGCCTGAAGTGCAAGATACTGCTGACAAATTGAATGATCGCTGGGTCGATCTCCAAATGTCTCATAGCGTTAATAACCGATTCAGGGTTAACATTGTTGAAAGCGCCCTCAATATCCAGGAATGCCACTAAAGCAAATTCCTTGTAATGCAGGGATCTCTCTATGTGGCCCACCAATGAGTGAAGCGCAGTTTCAGTGGACCTTCCCTTCGTGTAGGCGTGCTGAGCCGGTGACAGGGAATTGGGTCCTAATGATGATCTAATGTGAATATCCAAAATCCTCTCCAGTGTTTTCAGTAGAAAGGAGGATAGACTAATTGGTCTAAAGTCTTTAGCCATAGTGTGAGATGTCTTCCCACTCTTGGGGATGAAGACGATCTTATATGATGTCCACGTTGCTGGGACATGTGAGAGACTCAGGCAGGCTCTAAATATTGCCAAGAGCCATGGCATCAATATTCCCAGGTTATTTTGTAGGTCCGCTGGGATAATGCCATCCGGGCCTGGAGATTTAAAGGGATAGAAGCTTTTGACCGCCCATTCCACACGATGGCGAGTTATCGGAATATTAGAGATATCCCGAGCGCCACTAAAAGTTTCCTCCCTAGGCACATCATCAGTGCAACCATGGAAGTGTGTATTCATCAGGACCTCAAGGGTGTCCCGACTGTTTGTGGTCCAGGATCCATCCATCTTCCGTATATATGATGGAATAGCTGGATTATAGGATAAAATCTTACGAAGCCGACTTGTCTCCGAGGAGTTTTCCACGTCACGGCAGAATTTCCTTCATGACTGTCTCTTGGCCTTCCTGATAAGATTCTTGAATTCATTAACTGAGGACTTGTAATTGTTCCAAACACCATTACGTTTTGCCTCATTAAAGAGCTTCCTGCTTTCCTTGCGTTTTTCAGCAATTTCCGCATTCCACCATATGGGCTTAGCTTTGCCCCTCCTGTCCATTATTTTACAGCCTTCGTTTGTTGCCTCCATTAAGGCACCGGTCAATGACTCCACTGCGGAGTAGAGCATGGACACACTGTCTATGAGAACTGGGCACATAGGCAGCTTGTCCCCGAGTACACTCGCATAGATAGACCAGTTAGTCCTTCTTCTGTTCGTGTAGGGTTTAACTGAATCAACTCTAAAGGAAAAATTGAAATCAACATACATATGATCAGAGAAGGAACAGTCCTTAGACACGTTCCAATCGCTAATCATATCCACGAACTTATCACTAATAAGCGTAATATCAAGAAGCTTCCTTCTGTTAGTCACAATAAAGGTGGGCTCACTACCCCTATTAACTACTGTTAGTTCATTTTCTACTATGAAGTCCAAAAGCGACTCACCTCGTGGATTGACATCCGAGCTACCCCAGACGGTATGGTGTGCATTCGCATCTGCACATATTACTAGGGGGATGTTGTGCCTTTTAGCGTGCGACATCGCCTTCCTGGTTGTGGAGTTTGGAGGGTTAGCACCCTGGTCGTGTGCCATGTAGCAGCTCATAAACCAGACTGTACTGGTTTTGCACTCTATACAACAAAGGTTCTTGGATGCATATAAGCTCCTCCGTGCCTGAAGCTAATCGGAGGAGAAGGGCAGCTGACGCCGCTTTAGAGTGATGAAGGTTGATTTGTGTCACCTTCATCATAGCTCATCACTATGGACGACTGTGACGTTGGCATCCTCTGGATCGTCGTCCGATTCCAGAAGGATGTCCTCATCATCCGCCACTCCCATCTTACCAAGGAAGTCACCCACAAGTCCACTGACCGATTGGGTGTCTTCATTGGCCGATGACGTAGCAGATTCGTCTTCCATACGCTCCGTTGATGCTGTTGTTGTGGTGGTGGTAGTCGCCGGAGCTTGAGGCTTCCCTTTGTCGTCACCTTTATAGACTCGGAGGAAGATAGTTCCAAATCCATAGAAAATCTTCCCCTGTGTCTTCCGAAGTGACGGCAGAGAGTCACTGTTGTCTTATTGATAAGTAATGTCAATTTCCTAACTACTAAGTCGTAATATTCTATGAGAGGTAATGATCCTTGTCGAATCATACTTAATTCTTGTTCTATTAAGTGTATCGGTCTTTTATCTGCAAATGCATGATCTAGTCTCGCAATTATTGCTTCGAAATTTAAAGGTACGTTATGTCCTGATAACGCTTCATTAGCTAGTCCTACAATTTTGTTTTTTAATATCGTTAAAGCCGCTATATATTTTCTACTACCTTTTGTATATAATCCTATACTATCATGAGCTGCTTCTCTCCATGAAACATAATTTCCTATTCCGTCAAAATTTGGTAATGATCTAATAATTTCCAAAGTCTCGTTACAAATGATGGTATCATCTACTGTTTCCCTAGTATATTCTACCACTTCTTTCCCTATTGTTAATACTTGCACTGCCTTTTCTAATTATTTTATCCTGCCTAGGAAAGGTTGCATTCTAGTCATAAATTCTGATAAAAAATCTGTGGTTGCCATTTTACAATTTTTTTAAAACTTTTTAAATTCACAATAACTTAAATATAAAATTTTTATATAACTTTTATTTTTTAATTATTTTTTATATATTTATTCGAAATATATAAAATTTTCTTTCGCACTGGTTAATTAATTTGTTTTCTCCTATTTTATTTTCTCCTATTTATTTTTTTTCCTGTTTCTTAAGGATACTTTTTTCTTGAGGATACTTTTTTTTCTTAAGGATACTTTTTTCTTAATGATACTTTAATAAATATAAAATTTTTTCTCTTACTTTGAAGATACTTATTATCTGCCAGTATTTGTGTTGTTAAAAACTTCCTTCAGTGGATGGTAATTGTTGCTTTTTGTTCCGATTTCGGGACTTCCTTCGGTAAGATTATTTATCGTTGTCTTCCTTGTTGAATATCCTTTCAAATCCTTAGTGCTCCACGAGTTGGGTGCCAATTAATTTTATTGTTGTATGGATGTAGAAAAAAATAATTTTCTACAAGATCCTTAGCAACTTGGATCTTCTCTAATTTCATATACACTTCACTTTATATTCTTATTCAAAATAAAACTTCACTATTTTTACTTAAATGTAATCTTAATCTTTATTTACAATATTATTATTTTCAAGGGTGAGGTTAGCACTTTGAGAACACAACTTATTTGTTGAACTTTCACTGAGGTAATAAGCAAGTGCTTGATGTTGATTATCATATTTATACAATTTCTTGTTACCAATACATTTATAATTCTTAATATTAATACATTTATTATTCTTAATACTAATACATTTCTTTGTTATAATTATATTAATACATTTCTTTGTTTTCAATTTTATAGTTTCTTTGTTCTCCATTTATAGGTTTTTTATTACTCTTAATTTTAATTGTTCTTCTTATGAAATTCCAAATTACCAAGGCGTATCATTACGGTTTTTATTACTTCCTATTAATTTGTTATTTTGAATAAACAATGCGTTGTTCTTATAAACAACTTGGTTATATAACTTGCAAGCGATGCCTCAGCGGCAAAAACAATTTTAATAAGTGATAAAAATATTAATCCCCAATCAGGCATAATGAAAACTCAGTATCACCTTCTGTGTCTAATAATACGGTTGATTTTAATACAATAAAATATATAAAACCTGCAAGCGGTGCCTCAGTGGCAGAAACGATTTTAACAAGTGATGAAAAGATTACCCCCAAATCAGGCATGATGGAAAACTCAGTATCACAGGTAAAAAGTGGTCAAAAGCCTCAAGTACAAGTTGGAATTAATAGGTACATAACAGTGCTAAAACGGGGTCGCAGCCCAACCTCTTCTGCAGTTGCTTCGGTCCCAAAAGTTTTAAAAGAGGGTACATCTGATAGAATAAGTTCTCAAAATCGGTTTGCAATTTTGGAAGAGGAGTCCTCGGAAGCACAAAACGTTACCAAATCTTCTAAGCCACCCCCGATATATCTTAGAGAGCAAAATTCCAGTGATTTAATAAAGAATTTGATCTCGGTAATAGGTGAAAATTCTTTTTATGTAGCTGCAATAAAACGTGGTAGTATAAATGAAACGAAAATACAAGTTAATCGTGAAGATGATTTTCGTAAAGTAATAACTAATTTAGAAGCACTAAAAAAAAACTTTTATACATACCAACTGAAGAGCAGTAAAGGTCTACAGGTAGTGATAAAGGGCATTGATTCATGCGTAGACCCAGGTGAAATAAAAACGTTTTTAGAAGAGAAGGGCTTTAAAATAAAAAACGTAATAAATATTAAAAATAGAGAAAAAATCCCCAGCCACTATTTCGAGTGGAGTAAGAACCCGGTGACGTGAAGCTTAAAAAAAACGAAACTCATCAAATTTACAGTCTGAAATATATCCTGTATAGGAAAATAAGGATAGAGAAGCCGCACAAAAGGAACGGTCCCGTGCAATGTTTAAACTGCCAAGAATTTGGTCACACTAAGGCATACTGCCATTTAACCAATGTTTGCGTTGTATGTGGAGAATTGCACGGTACAGCTCTCTGCGATAAGTCTAAAAATGACCCTAATGTAAAAAAATGCAGCAACTGTGGTGGTAATCACACTGCCAACTATAGAGGATGCCCTGTATACTCTATCGTCAAGCGCTCGGTTGGACCGAAACCTAGTCCCCCTCAAATTCAGGTAACACATCAAGTTAACACTATTGACATTCAGGTACCGCAGCCTAGTAATAACTGAACATCCTACGCTAACGTCCTAAAATCAAACCATATGCCAATGCAAGGTGATTTGCCAAATAATGATGAGACTCCAGTTTCTAATTTAAGTCGTCTTGAAAAGACCATGGAAACACTAGTGCAACCAGTAACTAACTTTACGAACACAATGGGTAATATGATGCAGGAAATGTTAAGAATGCAATCGATGTTATTGCAAGCTGTACTTAACAAGCCATGAATTGTTTAAAAATTGGTTTTTGGAACGCAAACGGCATTCGCCAACATAAAAATGAACTAGAATACTTTCTTAAAAGTAAACAAATTGATGTAATGATGGTTTCTGAAACTCATTTAACCTCAAGAAATACTTTTAAAATTAATGGTTATATATTATATGATACCAAGGACCCTCGAGATAGAGCTTGTGGAGGTTCTGCTATTTTGATAAAAGCCCGAATCAAACACTACTTAATGTGTGATCATCGTGAAGATTATCTGCAAGCAACGAACATTTGTGTTGAAGAGTTAAATCGAAACTTAGTACTCTTTATACTCTCCACCTAGATTTTCAATATCAGAAAGCCCATATTATAAATATTTTAAATCATTAGGACCCTGTTTCCTAGCCGCTGGCGATTACAACGCTAAACATACCTTCTGGGGGTCACGGCTCATTACACCAAAGGGTCGTGTTTTGTATAATACAATGTCTAAAATGGATTTAAATGTGGTCGCGAGTGGACAACCAACTTATTGGCCTACTGATCAGCAAAAAATTCCAGATGCCATCGATTTTGGCGTTATTAAAAACATCCCCGCAGAAACGATTCATGTTGAAGCTTCTTTAGAATTATCTTCTGATCACACACCTACAATTCTTACCATATCAAACCCTAATAGAATTGTATCTCCGTCTGATTACTTAGTAACGTCAGCCACACAAATAAATTGGTTAAAATATAAAAAATATCTCAGTACCCACTGCACTGAAAATATTCCGCTTAGAACACCGGAGAATGTGAATCTTTCTATTGTAAATTTTGACAATTATCTCAAACAAGCTGTTCAACATTCTAGCATAGCCCGCAAAAATATCAAAAATAGTAAAATATATTCTACAGATGTCGAGCGTCTCTTGACTGAAAAAAAGGAGAGTTCGAAGAGAGTGGCAATTGCACAGATCCCCTCAACTTAAAAATTTACTAAAAGAGTGCACAAAAAGGCTAAGAAACTTACTACAGTCTCAAAACACGGCTTCTCTGGAAAAATATCTTAAGGAACTTGATGCAACTCCTCAATCTGACTACTCATTATGGCGTGCAGCTAGAAATCTTAAAAGACCAGTTATCACTAAACCGCCAGTAAGAAACTTAAATGGAAGTTGGGCACGAAATGACATAGAAAAAGGAAATATTTTTGTTAATCATTTGAAAACCGTATTTACCCCTCATACACCTTTCGATACTACGGTCGAGTTAGCACCTGTTGCTGTTGGATCAGCTGTTCCACTAAGATTTGAGTTAAGAGAAATCGAGAAGGCTATTCATGATTTAAATCCCAAGAAAGCCCCTGGTTTTGATAAGATCAGTAACAAAATGCTTTTGGAGCTACCCAGCATAGCAAAGAAAATTATTCTACTAAGAATAATCAATTCGGTTTTAGAAGGAAACACAGCACAATTGACCAAACTCATCGAATAGTAAATGTCATAAGAAAAGCCTTTGAAGAAAAAAAATATTGTTCAGCACTCTTCATCGATGTGTCTCAAGCTTTTGATAAAGTCTGGCATGAAGGTTTACTACTAAAATTGCAGCAAAACTTACCAGCAAACATACACAAGCTGTTAGAAAGCTACATAGTCGGTCGTCAATGTATTATTAAAGAAGGCGATTTTCTAAGTTCTCCTCAGCCAATTAACGCTGGAGTCCCATAAGGCAGCATCCTGGGCCCATTTTATACTTAATTTATACTTCGGACTTGCCTACAAACAGCTACACCCATACCTCAACATTTGCGGACGATACAGATTTTCTAAGCGTACACGCAAACTGTCAAGAAGCATCTCGTTACTTACAGGATCATATATTTGAACTGGAAAGGTGGTTAAAAAAATGGAGGATAAAGATCAATGAGCAAAAATGCTCACATATAACATTCACATTGCGTCGGGAAACATGCCCCCCTATTAAAATCAATAATCAAATACTACCCCAACACTCGCATGTAAAATACCTCGGTATACATCTAGATCGGCGCTTAACGTGGAAATGGCATATAGAAGCTAAATTAACTCAAATGAAACTAAAAGCCATCCAAATTAATTGGCTTATTGGAAGAAATTCTGTTCTTAGTCTCGATTGCAAACTTCTACTCTACAACTCTATCTTAAAGCCAATTTGGTGCTACGGTATTCAGTTATGGGGCACTGCCTCGGCTTCTAACATCGAAAAAATTCAAAGGCGCCAAAATAAACTTCTTCGAATAATCACAGCCGCCCCCTGGTACGTCAAAAACTCAAATATCCACACGGATCTCAATGTGCCATTAGTAAAAACTATGATAACGAAATATGCACTAAAATATTTAAAAAGGCTGGAACTGCACCCAAATCCATTAGCTAGAAATATTTTAAATTATGGCGGCCACACTCGCTTAACCCTTAAATGCATATTGTTGTAATTCTGCAACAAAGCATTCAATTGGCCTCAAAATTACAATTATTCGCTTATCGCATACTATTTTAAAATAAATACAATCTACAACATGTATTTTACACTTTGGCAACACTTATTTAGTTTTTGCAAGTATGTTGATTGTGATCTTTACATTGACAAAGTAACGGTTAATGAATTTCTCTAGCTGGTGTAATTTGTGTTTTATTTACTAGTACAACTTCTTGATTTTTAAAGGTAAGAATATAAAAAAATGTTTTTTAAGTGGTCCAATATGTATTCTGAAATAGCAAATGAGAAAATATCCAATAAAAAATACTTTGAGCCCAAATCAAAATGGTATGATTGGAAGTGTGAAAGATTCCGTAAGATCATGTTACGAAAGCTAAAAGCTTACAAGAAAAAACACACGCATATCAACAAATTGCGCTATTTTACAGCTAGAACGAAATACCGCAAAAACTGGAATTTTATAATAAAAACTTAGATAAACTGAACAAAATAAAAAATAGTAGTGAGTGGTGGAAGTTGTCTAACTCTATGAAGTCACGTACGCTTAAGATACAAGGTAATTTGGCAGCAGTGGATTTGATGTCACATTTTTCCACTTTGTTAAGTAACTGCGAAGATACATTTATAATGAGCTGGGCAATGCCGTGTTTTACAGATGCGTTTTTAGATTCTCCTATTGAATTTTGCGAAATTTCGGCAGTTGTCAAATCTTTAAAACTTAATAAAGCTCCTGGCCAAGATGGCATCATTTATGAATTTTACAAATATGCACCCAATTGTTTTGTAAATGAAATACTATCTGTTTTTAACAAAATATTTTTACAAGAAAAAATACCTTCAAGTTTTCGTCAATCTATTTTAATACCGCTCTTTAAGAAGGGAGATGCAAATCAGCCATCAAATTACCGTGGGCTTTCATTGATTGACACTTTATGCAAAGTCTTTAATACTATCTTGTTGAACAGGATAACAGAATGGACCGAAAACAACAATGTACTTAATGAATACCAAGCTGGATTCAGAAAAAATTACTCTACTGTAGACAACATATTTAATCTTGTGAACATTGTCAACTTAAATAAATTGAATGGCAATAACACGTTCGCTTTTTTCGTAGATTTTTCTTGTGCTTTTGACATGATACCTAGAAATTCCTTGTTTTACAAACTTTCCTGCTTGGGGCTATCATCGAAAATGATAAGAATTATTCAGTGCACATACGAAAACAACAAAAGTCGTATTTGGGATGGAAGTACTTTTTCTGAACCTTTCTCTGTCGAGCTGGGCGTGAAGCAAGGTTGCATTTTAAGCCCTCTACTGTTTTCCTTGTACGTTAATGACCTAGCTGATGAATTACCACATGGTGTAAATGTTGCAGATACAAATGTAAAAATACTTCTTTACGCTGACATATAGTCATTCTCTCTGATTCTCAAACTAAACTACAACAAATGATTGATGCTCTGTACAATTACTGTAAGACGTGGTGCTTAAAAGCTAATATGAATAAATCAAAAATTGTGATATTTCGCTCTGGTACTAGAATATCATCAAATCTTAACTGGCACTTTGGAGATGAAAACATCGAGATCGTAAACAGCTACAAATATCTTGGCGTTGAAATAACGTATAACTTGTCCTTTAACAAACATCTTAATAGTAAATTGGCCGCCTCAAAACTTGCTATAAACTCCACTTGGTCTAAATATATAAATCATCCAAAAATTTCTAAAGATAATAAACTAAAAATATTTCATGCCGCTTCAAGATCGATTATGTTATACGCCGCCCAAGTATGGGGTTATCAAAGATATGATGTAGTAGAGAAGCTATTTAGATTTTTTATTAAAAAGATGTTATATCTGCCAGCAGCTACACCAAACTACATATTATACCTTGAAACGGGCTTAGGCTCCCTGTTCGTATCCACTCTGAGACTACACTTTTCATATATACAGGTGTGTTCTAGAATCCGAATCCACTCGAAAGTGGATTACTTCAGCATTTTTGGTGTTCTGCGTTTCACATCCGCATGTTTTTATTCGTTTTAAATTAGAGCAGTTAGAGGTTGGTGAAAGTAAAACGAATCGACTTTTATTCTTATATGTGATAAAATTTTTAACAAAAACAAAATTTAGGTTTTTAGTTTGAAATGTTTTTTATTCAATTTAATAAAAAAAATATATATTCCCTTACACAAATATTAATAAAAATAAAATTTTTAACATATCCAAAAATTTAAGTTGTTTTTATTAAACTCACTTGTGTAAAAAAACAAACATATAGTCAAGCATTATTTTTAGGAATAATTTTTTATACAATAAAAAAAAATTTATTTTTTTGTTTTGAACAGCTGATAAAAAGCATTTTTTTTTTTTTTTGTTTTTGAGATTTAGATTTTTTTCGAACACAAACTTCGAGTACACAAAAACATGCGGATTTGAGAACACCAATTTATGAATTATATTTCAAAACGAGTCGAAACCTAGAACAGACCCGATAAACAAAGTTTTAAACATGGGTCACATTCGATTACCACGTATTTTAGCAGAAGCAACAATAGCCAAAAACGAATTCTGGGCAATGGAGTGGTCTAATTTACAACAAGTTCTTCAATTTGTTCCAGCGAATTCAAACCTCCCACTTTGCACTAACTGGAAAGCAATAATAAGTCTACTCGTTATAAAGGAACGTGAATATAATTTACTACGGGCAACAAACTCTCAGCACCACGACCTTTATTGTCGACTAAATAACACCGTATTACCTCTTCTTGCAAAAAACTACTCATCTCGTACCACTAGCTTAATAGTCAGAGCGAGAGGGGGTTTGCTTAACATAAACGCAAGGTCCTTCACAAACAACTCTGCGTCCGTATGCACAATATTGAGCAAACAGAAGTAATAGATATTTTAAATGGTTCCAACTTTTACAACTTGTATAAATACTTGGAAATGTGTTCAAATTATAGAAAATTAATTATCAATGAATTTAATTTGTAATCTTTTTCCAATCTTTTTTCAAATATTTTTATAAATCGTAATATTTTTCAATTATGCCAATCTGGCTCACAACAAATATGTTATGCCAAATATAGATATTAAATATTATAATAATCAAAAAATGAATAGGTAAATACACTGAAATATATCTATTAATAAATAATAATAATAATAAATAATACAATTGCTTGATTTCAAAGTAAAGCTTTTTTGCTTTTACTAATTTTGCCGATTTAAGAATGTTGTAAATCTGCAACACTATGCATTTACTGCAGAACGTGTGCTTCATATATTTTCATCATGTTTTAATAATTTATAGATGCCTTTTTTGAATCCAAAGCAAATTGAAGATTATCTAGACAAGACAAATGATAGACAGTTATCGGAAGATGGTTTGGACGAGTCTGATGGAGAAGTCGAAAATTTTTATGTAAACCGCGAGGATTTCTTAGAAGATGAATTGAGTCCTTTACCGGAAAATAATAGTAATGAGAATAATAGTGAGGATCCTCTAGCAGTTGACCCATCAAACACAAATTGTTAGTGGTGTAGGAATTAATGGCTTCGGCTTCAAGGCGGCCGATTTCACATAAATTAAGCCGAAAAAGATTCGTTAACCAAAGAAATAAAGCACACTTTCCTGTTTGGTTTTTTCTTACAACGTTATAACTGGTTTATTGACTTAAAGCTAAATTTGTAAGACTTGTCTTGGGTTCTATTAGCTGAACAGATTGATTATAAATCTATTTGACACTATGGCAGTTATACAACGATTGAACAAAAAACCTATATTGAAACTTCATCTTAAAAAAAAACCCAAAAAAAACTTAACGAGCATACATAAAAATTGAAATAAAAACTTAAAATATAATTCTTGAAGTTGGTGGCGCCTCAAGACGTCAATAGCACTCCATCTCGATAGACCCCAGGGCTGGGAACACCGCTGCCTTTCGTTTAGACGTAAACATCCCGCCGGCCTTGCTATACAGCAACACGAAACCCTGAAAATCTACATAAAGAAAAAAAGGAAAAAAAAAACCCGAAAAACCAACAAATCCAACAACAAAATATAAAATTCCAAAACTTCATTTATTTCAGGAATCAATTAATCCACACGCCGGAAACCTCCATCCACAAGTACTAGAAAATCCACAACTAAAATAATAGAAAATGACATAGTAATTACTTTGCCCTCAGGAACCTTAACAATATTGGAAAAAAAAAATGTATCCCATACAAACTTGATCATTAAGGTGAACATGATCCCGTAATAATGTAACCAAAGATGGAAAATTGAGCCAGGGGTTTGCCCAATGTGCCGCCATAGACTCCATTCTTAATTAAACGGCTGTAAATATCCCCACCCAATAGCAAGCTCGTTGGAGCCGACACGTAGAATTGGCGGTCTGCCAACTGCAGTCCCGGAAACTCATCAACCATCCGAGCTTCAAGTGATTGTATCGGCGTCACAATTTTAAAATTACTCCTTACTTCGGCGTACAATTCAATAGTTGTGCTGTCACCATAATTGCCAGCAACTTTAATTGCACACTTTTCCTTATCGGAACATCGAATTCTCCGTGCGCCAATCCTTCGAACTAAGCTCTCCGAGATAATCGAGCAATCAGAGCCGGCATCTATGACCGCCCGTTCTTCTATAAACCGACCATTCGTCTCAAGTTTTATAATGGCAGTTGCACGAATCAAAATTGAGTCCCTTATTTGGTACGAGGGTAAAACTTGAGTACATTCGGTCGACTCCTGTCCCACCTGACGACTGTGTCTTTGTCGGCGGCGGCGGCGAGTCTTTCGGTTCCTCCAAGTGCTCAGCACCAGAGCTTGAGACGAACTAGGTCTCTCACTCTCATGACCATCGGACGAACGAGGTCCCCTGGCGGAGCCATTAGACGAACTAGGTCTGTTATGCTCTCGGCGTTTGGACGAACGAGGTCCACGTTGCAAACGCTTGGTTTTGGCAACCCTTAACGTGTTCCTCCGTCTGCACTCTTTGTGTAACAGCGTGTGATGCATGTCACCACAGCGTTTGCACTTGCCTGTACTCTCACATGTACGCCAAGTATGGTCATGACTCAAGCAGCCAGCACAGTACCGATAAATAGACACAAGTCTCATTCTCTCCTCGTAATCTACTCGTAAAAACTTCCTGCAGAAACGCAGCGGGTGGTCTTTCAGGCAAACCCGGCAAACCATCTGGTTGGTAGAGTGATGACCGTCAGCATATTTTCTCGCTCTGACCATGTTCCTGTAAAGTAAATATTAAAAAAAAAACGGAGATAAAAGAATAAGTACTAATAAGTTGGAAGAACTATGAGCTTCACAACTGGTCTCATTATCAGGCCCCGCGCCGTTTTTACCTCTACAACTCTCACGTGGCCATCCTTACCCATATGCACCTTTTCCACACGACCCAAACGCCATTCATTTGTGGGCAGGTTATCTTCTCTAATAACCACCATGTCCCCGACTAGTAAGTCTCTACGCGCAAGCTTCCATTTATTGCGTTTTTGGAGCTCCTTCAAATATTCATCTTTCCACCTAGCACATAACCTTTGATTTAACGCTTTGACCCTCTGCCAGCGGTTTACAATTGACATTGGGCTCTCCGAGACCTCAACCTCCGGAGGTGCAAGTAGTGGGCCGCCAGTAAGAAAGTGGCTCGGAGTCAAGCAATCTAAGCATTCGACACTTTCCGATAAGGGGCACAAAGGTCTCGAGAATTCCTCAAAGGTATACTTTAAGCCCCCGGCACTCCTTCGAAAATGGTGCTTAAAACTTTTTACTCCTGCCTCCCATAACCCTCCCATATGAGGAGCGCTAGCAGGATTAAAATACCATTTAACACCCTGGTGTGCATACCCGGAGTTCACTTCCGAGCCTATATTACGCAAAAAACAACGAAATTCAGCGCTAAGCACCCTTGACGCACCAACAAAATTAGTCCCATTGTCTGAATACATATTCCTAGGACAACCTCGGCGAGAAACAAATCTAGCAAACGCTCCCAAGAACGCCGGAGTCGCCAAGCTGCTTACGGCTTCTAAATGGATCGCTTTAGTAGCAAAACAAATAAAAACACATACATACCCCTTCGTTATCAAACAAGCTCTGCCAGTATAATTCTTTATTTCAAAAGGCCCAGTAAAATCCACGCCAGTCGTGGTGAAGGGACGAGAGATAACCGTTCGGGCTGTTGGAAGTGCAGCCATAATCTGACTATGTGTCCGTTTTCTCCATATTGTACAAGACTTACACCGACCTATCGCAGTCTTTATCAAATTCTTCGCCCGTGGTATGAAGAACTGCGTGCGTATTACCCTTTACATCAGCTGATTACCGCCGTGTAGAGTAATTTCGTGAATAAATTTTACAAAAAGCTTAGCAAAGTGACAATTGGAAGGCAATAAAAT
This sequence comes from Pollenia amentaria, assembly GCA_943735925.1. Lineage (NCBI taxonomy): Eukaryota > Metazoa > Arthropoda > Insecta > Diptera > Polleniidae > Pollenia > Pollenia amentaria. The sequence goes on from OX031006.1 coordinate 134,544,283, forward strand.
TGGGAATTTTTCATTGTACGTCAAATTAGTCGCATTTTCCAACCGACCTCTTACCCTCATGACCCCCATTTCGTCCAAAAAAGGGTTCAAATTTAACAATTTACCTTTCTTTAGAGATCTTCCACAAAGAAGTTCATGATATTCATGGGCAAAAACAACTTTCTGTGCGACTATAACTAACCTCACTTTAACGAAATTAAACTCCTCAGATGATACCTCCACAGTTGTGAATAAATTCCTGTTAATTTTCAAAAATCTAAAAATACCCCTATAAACGTAAGCCATTACCCTAAGAGCCTTCGCGTAAGACGAAAAATTCTCCAAAAGATCCGTGTGCGATTCAAAATATGAGAAGAATACTTTATTTAACCTCTGCTCTTCTCTCGTACCAAAAACCTCTGATGATGCAGATAGCCAAAAATTCTGTGGGGAACGTAGCCACGAGGGCCCATTCCACCAAAGGGAATTTTCAACTAAGTCCTGCGGACGAACACCACGGCTTATTAAATCAGCCGGGTTATCTTTTGAGTTTACGTGTCTCCAACACTCTCTCCCAGTTTTAGCAATTATCTTAGCCACTCTATTTGCCACAAAGGTCGTCCACGAATTCGGAGGTTTTTGTAGCCACGCTAAAACAATCATCGAGTCAGTCCAAGTATAAAAATTTGTTTGGCTATCGTCCAAATCAAAGTCTTTTCGAACAGCTTCCAACAATTCCGCCAACAACAGAGCTCCACAAAGCTCAAGCCGTGGTAACGAGACAGTCTTAAGTGGTGCAACCCTAGACTTGGCTAATAGTAAACTCGAACTTATTTCGCTTTTACCATCATTAACTCGAATATAAATACAAGCCTTTTTTGAGGCATCACAAAATCCGTGCACTTCCACTATCGTAGAAGGCTTGAACCCAGTCCAGCGATAAATTTGAATATCGTTTATTGCTGGGTAGTCACAAAGAAATCGTGTCCATTTACTTAATGCGGATTCTGAGATCTTCTCATCCCATTGAGTTTTCTCGCTCCAAATCTGTTGCATTAGTATCTTTGCTGTTACTACTATTGGTCCTAACCACCCAGCTGGATCAAACAAGCGAGCAATAGTAGATAATACCTCCCTTTTAGTAACCCTTTCATTGAAAACAATTGGAGCTGTGGAAAAATAGAATCTATCAGCCTTTGCGTTCCACCGTATTCCTAAGGTTTTAACTACACTTTCATCATTAATTTCCAAAAAATTTTCATTCAAGAGAATATCCCTTGAAATACCCTGAAGAATTTTTTCCTCATTCGATGTCCATTTCCTCATAGAAAACCCAGCGGACGACAAAGCTGAGATAAGTTGATCCCGAGCTTTTATGGCCAAAGAAATTTCATGCGCTCCTACCAAAGCATCATCAACATACATCATGTGTCGCAAAATTTTTGACGCTAAAGGCCATTTATGTTCAACATCTTCAGCTAATTGAAGCAAGGTCCTGATGGCCAAAAAAGGTGCACAGTTAACACCGAAGGTAACAGTCTTTAACTCGTACTCTTTCAAATCTTCGCTCGTGTTTTTTCGGAACACAATCCTCTGCAACTTCGTCTCATTTGGGTTCAATAAAATTTGGCTAAACATCTTCTCAATATCACCATTAAAAACATACCGATAAAAGCGCCATCTTGTTATCAATAACATCAAATCATTCTGTAAAATTGGCCCAGGATATAAAATATCATTAAGACTCAAGCCCGTGGAACTGCGGGCCGAGGCATTAAAAACTACCCGTACTTTCATTGAAGAGCTTTCGGGTTTAAAAACCGCATGGTGGGGTAAATAAAAACTTTCAGAAAACTCTGCCCCCACAAAATCAGCTTCGACCATATGTCCTAAAACTTTATATTCTGCTAAAACGCTATCATATATCTCCTTTAACGTCAGGTTCCTACCCAACGATGCTTCATTCCGCAAAAACTGTTTCCTGGCCTTTTCACGCGAGTGCCCTAAAGATCTATCCACCGAATACTGTGGTTTGAACGGCAACGAAACCATATAGCGTCCCTGAGACGTCCTCCTAACATTCCTTCTGAAATTATCCTCACAATATTCGTCCTCCGGCGAAATCGATGAAAATTGTGGTGGCTCTTCCAAACTCCAAAATTTCTTAGAAACGTTCACCGACTCACACGGTAGTTTGCCAGTCAACTTTGGCAAAACAAGGCTATCTACCTCCAACCGAAACTCTGGATCGTTATAAGAGCCCAGAACAAACGAACATTGTCTCTGGACTGATTCCGCCAAAGCCCCGTTCAATCCAGAGACTCTAGCGCTTATGCTTTCAGTAGGCAACCTAAGTCTTTGCTGCAGTCTTTCCGAAATGAAAGACGCCTGAGAACCCGAATCAATCAGGGCTCTAGCAGTAAAGACTTCACCACGAACTATAACCTTAACCCTAGCCGTTCCCAATAAAACTTGTTGTCTGGCCGTTGCAAAACAGTTTTGTACTGTTTGGCTCTGCGTCGCTGCCCGACTGGTACTTGGACCATCCTGACCGTCAACATTAATCGCTGAGACTGTAATCTCCCTGTGCAACATAGTATTATGCTTCAATTTGCATGTCAAACAACTATATTTGCTACCACAACTATCCAATTTATGGCCACTACTCAAACAATTAATACAAAGATTGTGCCTCTTTACCACCAAAAATCTCTCTTTAGGATCCATTTCCACAAACTTGGAGCATAACCTCAACAAATGGTTCTTCGAACACAATACACAGCTTTGGTTCGATACCTTAGCCTGAAAAGTTCTAATTCTTCCACCAGACACTCCGTTGTTCGTGGCACTAGATTTATTATTGTCAATACCCTTATTGTTCCTTGACCATTTATTTTTAGTAGAGTGTCCCGAATCCTCCGAATCTGCCTTACTTTGACCACAGTTCCTGATATCAAAAACCGTCTCCAAAGACTGAAACCGATCGGTTAAAAAGGTGTCCATCTGATACCATTTAGGAATTTCCTTTTTGTTTTTTACATTTTGTTCCCATAAGGACAGTGTAAGAACTGGCAGATTAATTGAACAAAGGAAAAAACCGTGATTTTCAAGAGAGTCGGTCGTATTTCAAATTAGCTCCGATATATTTTTAAATTCAATAAAAAATATTGTGTTAATTAGTAGTTAAAATACACCAAAATTATCTAAATTAAATTTATCATAATAAGCTATATTTTAAAAAAATAGAAAAACAATTAAAAGATCAGCCTAAAATATTAATAAAAGCTTCTTGTGTTTTAGTTTTATTTTAAATATAAATTGTGATACAAAAAAGAACCTAAATAAAATAAAATAACAACAAACTAAAGACTAGTGCTTTTAACATACAAAACAATAAATACAAAACCTGTTTTCGTTTATACAATTTTACATTAACAACAACACTCATTGCAACAATCTTACAAACATAAATATTTATTCACGTTTATTATTAAAAATAAAACTCTGTTGATCTCATACGTAAAATAACTGTGTTGCCAAAAATTATTATTTCTTTTTAAATTCTGATTCGAATAATCGTTATACTTGCAAGCAATGTCGTGTATTCTGAAAAATTGTTCTATAAAAAATGATGATGAAAGGATGATATACTGTTGGCTCTGCCATGCTCTCTGCCATTTTAAGTGTAGTGGCTTGTCTACGTAAGTAGCTGAATCCCTCACCAAGGATAATGGTCTTCACTGGTGCTGCACTGCCTGCAGGAAAATTGGTGTGAGTTTCTATCGCTTTTTTCAGGGAACTATAACGCATTTCAAAGAAATTCAAAATGAAGCCGGAAAGCTTGCTGAACGTATTTCCACATATGGTAAACTTTTTGATGATTATAAGTCGCTCGACAACTTAAAATCTCCTCCTCAATCTTCACCCAAACGTCGAAAATCATCTAGAATAAGTAATAAAGAAATAATTGAAATGCCTTCCGTCGCTCCTGTTAACTGTGCTGCTTCATTGCTTTCAAAGTCTGGTACGGTGAGTCCTAAACCAGGTCCTGTTGTAACAGTGAAGCCTCCCGTTATCATAAGTCCCATTAGTAATGTTCCTTGCTTATCATCTCAAGTCATTACCGGAGAAACTTTACCCGTCGTTCAAAATTTAAATAAAAACGAGCAACAAATAGTCGATCATGCCGTAATTTCTCAAAACAATGAAAATAACGGAAATATACAAACAAATACACATAGACAACTAAGAGTGATTCCACCAACCAAACATATATTTATATCACGTTTTGCATCGGATACAACAGCTGAAGAAATTGATAATTATATTAAATCTAAAGTTAACATGAACTCAGGTATAAGTGTTCATAAATTTACATACTCACAACAAAGAAGTATAACATCTTTTAAGGTCTCTGTTCCTTTTGACATTTTTAATCAAGTTGTTGATCCGTCATTCTGGCCTATTCATGTCTTGGTCCGTGAATATGAATATAACAGTAACAATCGCAATATTGCTCATCTTCCATCCCGTGTGTCAACATTTCCAAAAAACTATATAATTTATCTGATTATCAACTTTTTATTATTTACCAGAATGTTCGTGGTCTTAAATCCAAACTTTCAAACTTATATTTACAAAGCTTTAATTTTAATCATCATATTATTGTATTCACCGAAACTTGGTTGAACAACAGTTTTTTGAACTCGGAAATACTTTGCAATAATTTTCATATTTTTCGTCGAGATAGAATTACAACCACGACTGGTGGTGGAGTGTTAATTGCTATCTCAAACATTTTTCCAATGGAAGAAATCAAATTAAACCTACCTTTTAATATCGAGTTTGTTGCAGTGTCCTTAAAGATAAACAACATCAAAATATTTATTACTTGTTCCTACATTCCACCTCACTCTGACCCAATTATCTACAAACATCACATAGATGCAATAAAATTTGTGACTTTAAAACTCAGCCCAGTTGATTTAATTTTTGTATTTGGTGACTTTAATTTGCCTTGTATATCATGGGAATTTTCAGCTGAACATAGTTATTACTTACCCACGCAAAGTAATGATATTGGAGATGAAGTTTTTAAAAATATATCAGATTTATATCTGCATCAAATAAATGGATCTTGCAACATTTACGGTAAACTGCTGGATTTAATATTTGTGAACGAGCCAAACGAATGTATTGTGAACCGTGTTGACCCTATTACTTTACCTGAGGATCTTTATCATCCTACAATTGAAATAAGCTACAATTTATTTTCTAACCTAGTAAAAAAAAAATCTTCACAAAACGAAAAAGTTTTCTGTTTTAATCGGGCAAATTACATGGAACTTAACAATCGTCTAATTAACACTAACTGGCTTCAATTACTGACTGCGCCGAATAGCTTACCTTGTTCTGTTGACGATTTGACTGATACTTTTTATAAAACTATGTTTATTTATATGGAGGAATGCATCCCCAAGCACGTACCACGTAATAAATCTGGCCCACCCTGGAATACTAAACAACTTTCGTCTCTTAAGAATATAAAAAACAAACACTTTAAAAAATATAAAACCACCAGAGCTTCTTTTTACTATGAAAAATATTCAGTCGCTTGTGCAGAATATTATTTGCTTAACACAGAACTGTACAAGATCTATCTCCGTAATGTTAAGCGAAACTTTGTTCAAGATCCCAAATCTTTCTTTAAGTTTGTTAACACCAAAAGGAAAGCCACAGGATTTCCAAAGGTCATGAAATACTTATGTTCCGAGTCATGTGATGAATTAAACATCAGTAATATGTTTGCTGACTTCTTTGCTTCTACATATTCCGAAACTCAGTATGATGCTAGTAATTTATACCCTTACAAGATAACTTATAACCAAAATATATCTTTTTTTACTATCACTACCTCTCATATTCTAAACTGTTTAAAAAGCGCTAAGTCATCATCTTTTAGTGGTCCAGACGGTATACCAAGTTGTGTTTTAAAAAATTGCGCACCGGCTTTGGCGACACCTTTGTCTATAATCTTTAATGCATCTTTAAACTGTGGTTACTTTCCGAAGGCTTGGAAAGATTCTTATATAATTCCATTGTTTAAATCAGGAAATAAATCAGATATATGCAATTACAGAGGTATAGCTAAACTAAGTGATATACCAAAACTTTTTGAAAAATGTTTAATGGATTGCCTTACTCATCAAGTTTCTGCCTTGTTGTCACCACTGCAACATGGCTTTCGGAAAGGATTCTCTACTATGACTAACATTCTCCACTTTACAACGTTAGTTAATAAAGCTTTTGCCAACGGACACCACACTGACGTCATTTACACTGATTTCAGCAAGGCTTTCGACAAAGTCAACCATACGCTTTTGTTAAAAAAACTGGACGTCATGTGTTTCAATAGTAACGTCCTGAGCTGGATCAAATCATATATGTTGTGTAGAACTCAATCTGTAAAATTTAATTCTGCAGTTTCGAAAAAAATCAATGTAAAGTCTGGAGTACCTCAGGGTAGCCATATTGGTCCAATTCTGTTCCTTCTTTTTATTAATGATTTGCCTGAAGCAATTCAACATTGTAATGTGTTGATGTATGCAGACGACGTAAATTATTTTTAAGTGTTAAACTTCCTTGTGATCAACAACATCTACAAAATGACCTGGATAGTTTTAACAAATGGTGTAAACTTAACCTGATGGAACTAAATTTAAAAAAATGCAAGCATATGCAATTTTCTAGAGTTAAAAAGAGTGCTTACTCCTACGTTCTTGATGGCTGTAATTTACAAACTGTTAGTGAAATAATGGATTTGGGAATATTGTTAGACAAAAAACTTAATTTTATTCAACATATAACGATGACTGTAAATAAATCACGCAGTGTTCTGGCTTTTATTAAAAGATGGGCAAAGGAATTTAATGATCCCTTAACCACAAAAAGGCTTTTTACTTCGCTCGTTAGACCAATTCTAGAATATGGCAGCATTATTTGGGACCCGATCTATAATATCCACAATGATCATATTGAATCAGTTCAAAAACAATTTCTTATTTTCTGCTTAAGAAATAATTATAGAGGACGCCTGGTACTACCTTCATACTCAACAAGACTAGCCGAAATTAATTTACCAACTTTAAAAAGCCGTAGAAAGATGCTTAATATATCTTTTATGTTCAGTCTTATAAATGGTAGCACACATTCTGAATTTTTATTAAGTAACGTAACTTTTAATATCCCTCATCGCTCACTTCGTTTTTTCAGTCCTCTATATGTCAGGACATGCCGAACTAACTTTGCTATGTCAGATCCACTAAGAAAATTATGCAGCTGTTTTAATGAAATGTATAACTTTATCGACTATTCTCTAAACATTAACATCATAAAAAGCAATGTCATATTATTTTTAAATCAATAATGTTTATTATAATCTTTCTTTCTTTGCATATATGTAAAAAAAAAAAAAAAATATATTACTACACTAAGATAGTCTGTAAGAAATTTATCCATAGACTTAAATTAAATAAATAAAAATAAAACAGTAACAAAGGTTCATGCAGAAAATCGTTCTACATATGTAGATATTTACCTAACCAACGTTCGACAAAATTAAGGGTACAAGGGTGAATAATCCGAACACAATAGTTCAAAACAAAACACACTAAACCACAAAATATTGCCCAATATGTTGCCCGAACACTCTGACGCGAAATTTTCGGAGCAAATATCCCTGTTGAATTGAAATTAGTAGCCAGAAATCCGAATTAGTTGACATACATTCATCCAAAATACAAATACAAAATCTGTGCTTTTACTTTAATTTAACCATATTTCCTCCAAAATGCTTCCTTATGTTTTTTTTCTCAAAGCAAAAGTGTCTCGATTAGGCCGTCTCGATTGCTTCTATTTCCACCTAAGTTTGCTCAGTAGATTATTTTTTAAATATGTATTAAAAAAAAAAAAAAAAAAAAAATACGTATTTTGGATTTTGTATCTCACAATACGTTTGGTAAAAACTATTTTGTAGTTTGAAAATAAAACTCTAAAAGGTAGTTGTATGCTGAACTTAATTATTTCAAATAGGTATTTACAGCTTTGTTAGCACCCCAATATTGTCTTATTAACCACTAATAAAAGTATGTTCAGACCTAACAAATATTTGACGCTAAAATCTAAAAAAGGCGTAACCAGTAAATTGATCAAACTTTTACTTTATTCTTAACAATTCCTATTGATTTACTAGACTTTATTTATGTATAAGTAAAATTATATAATGTAATTTAGAAACTGTAAAATGATATTCGATTTAGCCAAACGTTTTGCAAACGCAAATAATTTTTTAATAAAACTAGTGGTTACGGGTAGAATGTAATATATTTGATAGGTGTGAACATAGCTTAAGCAAAATACTCCAATAAAATATATAAAACACCAAGCAATTTAGATGGTTTTCAACCAAAATAAACCAAATTTTGGTACAATCTAAAAAAACATACCTTTACAGACAGACAATCTTACCGATGGATGATTGTGCTTAATGACACTGCGGTAGAGATGTGTTGGTGTTGTTCCTTGCTGATTTCCTGGTTCTGCGATCTGTCTGACTGTCCACTGCTGACTAGATATTGTGGGAGTTAGCTTGGCGTGGGACTCCTAGAAATTGTGGGAGTTAGCTTGGCGTGGGATGTCTTTCCCCTTCGTCTGGTAATCTCTTTAACTTATTTTGTTTAAAAGATTTAATTATCTTAATTTATATTCTGGCTTTCTATTTATTTGTATATATTCGTTTGTAAGACGTGCCAGGCCCTTTTTTAACTTTTATGAGTTTTTACCGGTGTATATGTAGCTATATTATTATATATTAATATGCTATCTCTCTAGTTTAATTTTTATGTTTACTTGACACCACAACACTTTTAACTTTTGCAACCACTTAATTAAAATACGAAAAGTTGTTAATAATAACACTATAACAAATTCACTCTAGAATGAAAAAATTGGTTTTTATTTTGTTTATTCAGTTGACACTAAAATGGCGATGTCAATACGTCAACCAACAATGACATGTCATAAAAACCGGGTGGTTGCAAATAAAATATTAGTGTTAGGTAAGGCCGTGAGTTGTATGTAGGTAATAACGTATCCTTACAGCAAAGACACAACCTTTTTTTAATCCAGTTCAGTAATACTGGGTTAATGCAAAGGCTTTCAACAATAAATTTGTTTTTGTAAAATTTTGTACCAAAAAAAAATTTTACAAAAGCAGTAAAATTAAAACAATGAAAAAATAGAAAAGTAACCTTTTTCCTTTACTCCACAAATCAAAGACTCCTGCAGATCCGGTTCGATTGGACCAATGTTAGTGGTGTAGGGCTTAATGGCTTCGGCTTCAAGGCGGCCGATTTCACTCGAGTGGCACCACACAATTTTGTCGAGGAATAGAAAGAAAAAAGCAATACAAATTAAGCCGAAAAAGATTCGTTAACCAAAGAAATAAAGCACACTTTCCTGTTTGGTTTTTTCTTACAACGTTATAACTGGTTTATTGACTTAAAGCTAAATTTGTAAGACTTGTCTTGGGTTCTATTAGCTGAACAGATTGATTATAAATCTATTTGACACTATGGCAGTTATACAACGATTGAACAAAAAACCTATATTGAAACTTCATCTTAAAAAAAAAACCCAAAAAAAACTTAACGAGCATACATAAAAATTGAAATAAAAACTTAAAATATAATTCTTGATGATGGTGGCGCCTCAAGACGTCAAAAGCACTCCATCTCGATAGACCCCAGGGCTGGGAACACCGCTGCTTTTCGTTTAGACGTAAACACAAATGAAACTCATTTAAATGATCAAATGCCGCAAGAACAATTTCCGTCAACTAGTCAAGCAAGTCGCCGGGCTTCTATGAAGGTCCTTGTTATTGAGCTCTGAACAGACTGCTTTCCTTGGCCACAACACTTTTCCTCTAGAATTGCGTGACCAAAATACAACTTACACTATTTTTTCATATATTTTTAATTCTGAAATTATTCAAAAAATTATTGAAGAATCTAATCTTTATTCCGTTCAAAAAAATGTGACAAAACCTTTAAATTTAACGGAAACTGAACTACGAAAGTTTTTAGCAGTTTTAATATATATGTCTGTCATAAGATATCCCAATATTCGTCTATATTGGTCCAATACTGTGGAATTCGAACCAATAAAAAAACTAATGACTGTAAACAGATTTGAAACAATTCGAAGATTTCTTCATTTTAATAACAATGATAAACATTTTCCCAGAGGACACTCACAACATGATAGGCTCCATAAGATAAGACCCTTGATAGATCATCTAAACCAAAAATTTGCAACAGTTCCTATGGAACAAAGATTATCAATAGATGAAATTATGTGTGCCACGAAAATATCCCATTTTATGAAGCAGTATTTACCAAACAAACCTCATAAGTGGGGGTTCAAATTGTATGTTATGTGCAGTGTAAAGGGCTATGCTCATAAGTTTGAGATATACACAGGTGAAGAACATGAGCGATTCCCAGACGAACCAGATTTCGGACCAGTGGGAAATGTTTTTATCCGTCTAGCCAGAGGTGTGCCAAGACATATAAATCACATTATTTACTTTGATAACTTTTACACCTCTGTACCACTAGTTACTCATCTTGCAAAACATGGAATTTACAGCCTGGGTACTGTGCAAGCTAACAGACTTGTTAACTCCAAACTACCTGAAAAAAAAAATTTTATGAAAAAATGTATTCCCCGTGGATTTTATGAAGAGCAAATGACAACTTTTAAAGACTCAGATAGACATTTCTTGCCCAAAAATAATAAAGGAATATAATGCCCACATGGGTGGAGTGGATCTAATGGATAGCTTCATCGGAAGGTATCGCATTGCCATGAGAAGCCGGAAGTGGTATCTACGTATATTTTACCACTTATTGGACATGTCAATTATAAATTCTTGGCTTATTTATAAAGATTCGAAAAAAACTGATGATTTATCAGTTTTAAATTTGTGTAATTATAGACTGGAATTGGCTGAGATACTGGGTAGCGTAAATGATGCGATGGCACCTTGCAACAAACGTGGAAGGCCGAACAACAATAACACCGCCGAAAACGAAGTACAAGCCTAGAGAAGACTAGGGCCAGTTCAACATGTTCCACCCAAGGACATAATAAAGGATAATATTGGACACTGGCCTGGAAATTGTGTGCGCAGTCGGTGCAAAATGTCTGGGTGCAAGGGATACACGCAAACGAAGTCTGAGAAGTGCGCAGTGTCTCTTTGTTTCACCAAGGAAAAAAACTGTTTTAAGAATTTTCATATGTTTTAAGAATTTTCATATTCAAAGCGAAAAAAAATTCATGCATTTAAGGGTTAAGAAGAAGAGACACTGCAGCACTCACCCAATCAGATGAGCGATAAACACCTACACATGTGAACAGAAACCGTGATGACTAAATCTTTTTTGTCTAGCACTGGCAGGACATAAAGTAAATATTAGGATAAGATTTGATTAATTATTGTTAGTTCATATTTAATATATGAAGATTCAATAAACAAATACTGAAAAAAAATTCACAAATGTCAAAATTTTATATCGTCTACAAAGATATCATTTCCAACAGCGAAAAATGAAATATGTTTTTCCCAAATAATTTGCTACCGTTTCACACGCGCTGTCATAAAAAAATTTATAACATGATGTATATCAAATATAATTATTTTAGAGTTATAAATGGCGCGAAACAATTTCCTTAAACACAAAGTGTACAAAAGTTTGACATGATGTTAAATGGCACAAAAAATAATCAGCTGGGCCCTCAATTCCACTTGATATAAATACGTCTTGCATTCAGAAAGTAAAACCTCAGAAGTATGAATATGGTTGCCCACATTATGATAAAATAGTTATCAGAATTCAAACTATTTTCTTCAAATGTGCATAAAGATTATAAGTAAATACAATTCATGCCATTTAACAACTTAAATATGTTTATAAAAGTTATAATATGTATAACTCTTTCCCTAGCAATAAGTTAATATGATAAGATTAATATGATAAAAAAAAACAAATAAAAATTGTGCCTTAATTAATATATAGCAAAATTTATAAAAAATTATGGGTTTTTTTTAGATTAGTGCTTTTGAAAATTTGAAAGTTGACAATACTGATTATGTGTTATTGTTTTGGAAGTATATAAAAAAGAATTTTTTTTGTCAATGAGGCTTTTTTTTTTTTTGCTAATAATCATCACTAATTTTTATATTTAAATAAATAAAACTTGCATTTAAAAAAAATGAAATAGCAAAATAACTTTTATCAAAACTGAAAAAAAAAATCAAATGCCAATACCCAAACTACATTCAGCAAGGTAGCAGTTCTAGCTGTCCCTTTTTTCATATGTAATTTGGACTTGACACATTGAATTCATGGGTTTGCCATAAAAGACATACAAAAGAAAGGGACAGCTTCATAAGCTTCTCTAGTGCATAAACATTGTTAAATGTTAAATAGAGTTGCCAGTTTTATTTTCAAAAAAAGAAGGACAAATTTCTACATTAAAAAATCGCTGGAAAAATAAGACGAAATAAGACAATTCTCTTTCTATTATTTATATGTATCTTATTTCCATTTTAAATTTAAAAAGTATTAAAAATTCTTAAAAAAAAAGAAAAGGTTTATAATTACACTGACATTTTTCTTTTCTTTTTTATAATAAAAAATGCGAAACAGCTGGCAATCCTAATGTATGTACATGCAGTCCGTAAATGTTGTGTCAAAAATTTTTGCTTCCACATATTTTGTGACGGCTTCATGCGAATGTAAATATATAGAATGTGTCCGAATTTATATGTAACAGGGTAGTACTTGGCATGTAAAAATGTGACATGTGTGCATATACTTTGAAAGCTACATGGGATTCACATGCAAATGTGTGATATATGTGAGTGAACCAAAAAGTGGAAGTACACCGCATGTATCCATTGTGGCTTCGTGATGACGTCAAAATTACGTCAGATCTACATGTACATGTAGCTTTTTACATTCCGTGTACTGTAGGTTTTAGGCTAGTTTGACACATTTTTATTATGGCTCCTACATATTACACAATCTTATTTTGATGAAGAGCAGATATATTTAACAAGTAAATATAGACCGCAAAATAATTGAATTTCATCATTTCAACTAAAACTACAGTTTTTCTTAACAGATCTACATTTCTAGGAAACTGCATTTACAGAATACAAAAATGTTGTCTCGTTCAATTTTTATATAAGAAAAGGTAAGCAAAAATTAAAAAAAATATAGGTTCATATTTAAAAATCTAAATTTGTAATGCTATGAATAAAAAACCATCGAATAAAATGGCAATGTTGCTTTAAGAAACATTTAGGAATTTTAATAAGCTTTATAATGCATGTAATTCAAATCCGTTTAGAACGGCTTGAGTTAGAAACAAATTACTATAACAAGATTTTTTAATTTTTTGGAAGAAGGCATTTTGCCCAAAAAAACGTAAAAAAGATTTGAGAGTCCACAAAATACATATATACATATGCTTTGTTTAAAATTTCATAAACAGAGAATGTGAGTTTTCAAACTAAAAGCTTTTTAATTTCCATTAGGCTGGCCTTTTGGTACTAAATACATGAGTTTTTTTATTCTTTAATATATGAAACTTTATAAAAAACAGAGATCGAAAAAAAACAGTTATTATCAAAATTTCAGTTCAAAAAGTCTGACAGAAGGTATTTGTATATACGTTTTTATAGCATTGTGATGGTTATAAGCAGAGAAGACAAATTTGCTTTTTATTTGCTATTTTGCTCCTTTTTTGCTATTTTTGCCCATTTTTTCTGTTTTTGTTATTATGGTGCTTATTTTGCTTTTTTCCTATTTGTTTGCTGTATAATAGCTTTTTTGACTTAATTTTTTTGAGAAAACATGAGAAAAAAAAATAATTGACAACTTTGTTCTGTGTTAAAACAAAAATATGTTAGTTTTGGACTCAACGTTTTTGGGCCAAATTCAATACGCTTTATTACAACTAAAATTAAATAAACTTACCATCTCAAAAAAAAAAAAAAAAACAACCATGTAACTAATTGGAGTTTAAAACAAAATAAGTAAACCGACCGTTGTGAACGAAAAAATAATAGAAAAAAATGCCGAAAGAAAAGTCAAATATGTTATTTTTGCTAAAAATGTAAAAGATTGGCTTTTTTGTAATGTGTGTTCGAGTAAAATTAATAGCGAAAAGAAGTGCAATGTGGAGCAACATTTTAGTACAAAAAAACACAAATTAGCTGCTTGCCAAGAAAATTTCACAATAACTTATAACGGAATTTCCTGTTACTATTACTGCCAATACATTTCACGAAGATATATGTAAATTTTTGTTGGAGACCAATATACCAATTAAAAAAAGTAAGCCATCCCAGTTTCAAAAACATCTTTTAAAAGTACGCCAATTTGTCAGGTCCAAGCGAAAGTTCTATTCGAGGTAAATACATACATACATACCTCAAATGTATACGGAAGCTTTGGGGAAAATGCGTAAAAGGGCTAAAGATATGGATTTCTGTTGATGAAACAACAGACAGCAAACAAAGATATGTTGGCATTTTAAATGATGGTATTGGAAATAAACCTTTTTTTATTGAACATGGGTGTTCTCGAAAATGCAAATGGGGCTTCTATTGCAACTTTCTGCAACGATTCATTACAAATGTTATGTCCTGATGGTAAGTGAATATTTGATTCATAATTTTTTTTTATATTTTTATGTTTGTTTTTTAATTAAATCTAGGCATTCAATACGACAAAGTATTGCTAATGGTAACTGATGCAGCGGCATACATGTTAAGTGGAATTTTGTTCCTTAGGATAATGTATCCTAAAATGATACATTTTACATGTTTTGCGCATGTACTTCATCGTGTTGATGACTTCATACGCGTAGAGATTCAGCATGTAAATAAATTAATATCTTGTACCAAATCCGATTTTGTAAAGGTAAATTTTCAATAACTCGTATTTACACAAATACAAACTAAAATTTAAATTTCCATAGAATGAATCCCAATTTGGCTCTTCCACCGTTCCCATGCCCTACACGTTGGGGTACTTGGATAGAAGCCACAATGTATTACGCAGAATACCTTGATAAAGTAAAGGCTGTTATTTCTAAAGTGAATAGTGAAGACTCAGATTCGATCACGCACGCCAAGGAAATATATAATTTTCCCGGATTAAGTTCCCAACTTGCGTTTATCCAAAATAATTTTTCAATTATTGTGTCTTCTATAAAAAAGCTACAAACAGTTGGGTTAGATATTCACGAAAGTGTAAATATTGTGTCAAATGTATGAGAAGCACTTGAGAATCTACATGACAAAAAATATATCAAAAAATTTAATGCAGTATTTCAAAGAAATCCGGGGTTTAAATAAATTTTACAAATAAACAACACTCTTCAAACTGATGACACATTGGTAGAAAGCAGAGTACGGAGAGTGCTCGAATTAAACTCACTCGCGAGCGAGTCCAATTCGAGCGAGTTTTATTTTCTACATTGAAAAGAATTATTCTTTACTGCTCGCGAGTTTAAAAAATAGCGAGAGCGAGTTTTATTTTTGCGAGTTGAAAAATATTGCTCGCGAAAAGAATTCAAATTTTAAGAGTCAAAAATAAAACTCAACTCGCGAGTCGAGCAAAAAAGAATTGTTCGCGAGTTTTATTTTTGCGTATGAATTTTTTTTAATTAAAAATCAGCCCAATTATGAATATTCCCGGGGAAATGAGTTCCCTGGGAATTCATTTTCCCGGGAATGAAATTCCCCTATTCTAAACAGACGGGGAGAATAGTATTATGGGAGAGGGAATTTCGAATTTTCGCAGTCAGCTGTTTTACTTACAGCTGTTTTGTTTTTACTTACAAGTTGCAAAAAAATTTCTGAAAAACAAGCGTACCAAGTGAATAATAAATAATTTTAAATAAAGCAAAATGTTTAGTGTGGCATTTCGGGTGGTAGCTGAAGCCGCAGAAGCTGAAGAACAACAAAATTCTAAAAACGAGCAAAGAATTGCAAGAAGAAGAATTGCATTGGAGCTTCCGCAAACATTGTAAATATATGAAGATGCTATTATACATACATATTTGTTCATAATAGTAATGAGAATATTAATTTTGCTATTCAAAGGTTTGAAAAATATTACAGGGTAAATAAGCCGGCCTTTAAATATCTGCTGGACGTGTTAACGTCGCACAGTTTTCCAAGAATGAAGTCGTTTGCAGTATCCCCACTTGTGAAACTAAGTGCAGCTTTACGTTTCTTTGCCGAAGGTGGATACCAAACAGGTATGGGCAAAGATTGCGATGTGTCCTTAGCCCAATGTAGTCTTAGTAAAGTCCTTACAGAAGTAATAGGCATATTTGAAGAGCGCCTATGCACAAAATGGATTACTTTCCCTAAAACAGTAGAAGAAAAACGGAAAATTGCTTTGGCAATGTATTTAAAGCACGGTATTCCTAGTGTTATTGGATGCATTGACGGGACGCATGTACGTATTATTGCTCCATCTAATAATAAGCATTTGTACTATAACAGAAAGGGGTACTACAGTTTAAATGCAATGCTGGTAAGTATTTTCAGAAAAATCAATAACAAATATTCAATTAATAAATTTTAAATATTTACAGGTCTGTGATCATGAGCTGAGAATTCTTTACGTTGATGCTTCCCATCCTGGTGCATGTCATGATTCATTTATTTGGAACACCAGCGAACTGCGACCACATCTTGAGCAGGAATATCTAAGAGGCTGCAATAATTATTGGCTGCTTGGTAAGGTTTTAAATAATAACAAGGGGTAGAATCTTCATCTAAAAACATCCTAGCCCTAATAATAACAAAAAATATAAATGAATTAACTACGTTTACATTCTGTAATAGGCGACGCAGGATATCCTCTAGAACCGTGGCTTTTGACTCCTCATAGAACTCCAGAGGATGGGTCGGTTGAACTAAAATTCAATGAAATTCATTCAAAGTGCCGCAATGTAGTTGAGCGAACCAATGGTGTCCTCAAAAATAGATTTAGATGTATTATTGGCGCTAGAGAGCTACACTACGCTCCAAAAAAGGCAGCTAAAATAATAAATGTTTGTTGTGCGTTGCATAACATCTGCATTTATTATAAATGCAATAGCAATGCAAATGAAATGGAAAATTTTGATAATTTTACTATTCAAGAGAGTAATGTGGTTTCGTTAGCCTCACAGCAGTATTTGTCTGCCGCCCAAAACATAAGAACTAATATTGGAAATAATTTATAATTCAATTTTACGTAAAGAAATACACGCCACATACATACATATGTATTTGTTTTTGAATAATTAAATTTTTTATTAAAAACAAAATCAAAAATATTCTAAAAAAAAACTAAAAGTGAAGTTTTTGGAAAATTGGAAAAATCACCAGTTTTAATTTGGGAAAAAATTAGAAAAAGTTTTTTTTAAAATTGTGAATGATTTTTGACAAGTCGCATATCTTGCGTTCCTTTCCTTGCAATTCCAAATTAAGTTCATTTAACATACTTGTCGTATCTGCCAAAAAAGCAAAGTCTAAAATAAAATTATTGTCTTGTACTAAAACTTTTTGTATTTTCTCAGTTTCTAGGAACTGGAGAACTTATTCTCTTAAATCATAAAGTCTTTTCAGGCAATCACCGCGACTTAGCCACCGAACTTCTGTAAACATTTTCAGGTCACAATTCACAGCATTTTTGTTTTTTAAAAAGGTTACAAATTTTCGGTGGGTAAGCGCTTGATGTCCGCCTCGAATTTTATTTATTATATCCTCTGCTGTCTTCATAGCTTGGGTATTATTTATGAATTTCGATGCAAGAGCGTTCTGATGAATTATGCAGTGAAAATTATGAACTGCAAATTCGTGTTTTTTTAATCGGCCTATAAGCCCATTATATTTGCCCAACATTACATTGGCTCCATCTGTGCAGACTCATACTTCAAACATCTGTGCATATATTTTAATTCTAGCTAATGGTATATCATAACTTTTTACAAAATACCAAATGCGCACCTGAGTTTGCCTGCAAAAATGTATAAAGTCATTATAACAGGTCAAAGTTACGTTAAATAAATACCATTAATTAGTAAGGTAAACTCTTTGGACTCGGTCATATAATTGTAGCATAAAAAAGTAAGCAATAAAAATAGTGCGAAACAATAAAGTTTCATTAATACATCAATAAAACACATCTTCTTAGGCAAGATTTACACGATTGAAATTTTCTTCAAAATGCTTCAAACTCGTGTAAACAGCAAAATTTTTTCAAAATTTATTGATCAATATTATTGAAATAAATTTTGATCAATAAATTTTGCTGTTCACACGAGTTTGAAGCATTTTGAAGAGCAATTTTGAAGAAATTTTCAATCGTGTAAATCTAGCTTTACCCAAAAATTTTACCTGCTGTCACATTTGCTTTTATGTGTATAGGTTTACACATAATTTGTAGAAAAACAAGACTTTTTTAACTTGTTTTTTAAATATTTTAACTTCCTTAAGAAAAGTGTTTTCAAAGAAAGAAAAAAACCCAGCGACGCGATTGGTACAGAAACAAAAATATTTTTACAAGCACAAAATACCAACAAATTCTTGTGGCTATTTTTTTCTTAATAATTTCTGCATTTATGTACATCGTTTTAACGAAAGAAAAAGGGACCCTTTTACAGGCATCAAAGAATTTTTTTCACAAACAAACCACATATCGTTAGCTTAAATGCAAAACAATGTAGATATTATTTGAAAATTTGAAATTTTTGTTGATTAGGATTCACGTTACATATGTATTTTTATATAATTTTAAGTTATTTACAAAATTAAAAATGACATCATCCAATACATATATAATTTTTTTAACAGCATAATGTATAATCACGCTCAAGAAAAAAATTAGCAGAGTTTTTAATTCTTTTTATAGGAACACATTAATATTTATAACACCAAAACTGGGTGATCTGTTTTATAACTATTACCACGGTGTTAGTGGAATTAGTGATCAGATAATAATTTATAATAATAATTTTTAGTATTGCATAAGAAAAAATAAAAAAGTGCTGTAAAATTAAAAGAACCGAATCCATATACGTATGTAAAATAAAACCTATAATCAATGTGACTATCAGCTTCTTCCACATAGGACTGTTAGACATTTTGAAATTTTGTATCTGAAATATTAAAAATTGCTTTTAAATCTCAAATAATTATCATTTTACAAAGTTCTTTGCTTTGCATGTAAACTTATGAAATGTTACATTATTCTACATTTAAGTCTTAAAATTTAAACTCCAAATAAAAATTGCACGCAAGGCATTGGATGTTACCAAAAGCATTTTTGACCGCACAATATTTTTTGAGTGTAAGCTGAAACAAAATAATATAGCATCCGCTTGACATGTACACTTGTCGAAGTCACATCGACGACTGAATTGAAGAGTATAAAAATATGTGTTAAGCTGGGATCACACGATTGCCGCAATGCACCAATTTTCACACTTTTTTATACCCCAATCGTGTGACTGCACAATCAATTGCCTCATGTACCAATCGAGGGCAATATTGTACTTACTTTTACCAATAAAATGCAACCCTGGTGCGGCAATCGTGTGACTACTTGATATGCAATAAAAATGACAAAAATGTACCAATATTTATTGGATTCTTGTGCGGCAATTAAACAGCACAATACGCGCCAATATTTGCCTTTTTTAATCAATTTACTTTTAGTAGGAATAAATGAAAAATAAAAATTGGGAATTTAGCAAGTCATTAATAAATAAATTAATAATAAACTTTGTATTCCCGAAAATAACTTTTAATATTTTTTTTATTTTTTTTTTTAAATTCGTGCAATAGCTGTTCAGGACAATATAAAAGAATATATACAGGAAAACGAAGCAAAATGCATTGAAATTCTTTAAGGCGAATTTATATTTATATATAAATATTCTCTATTTCTTTATATAAATATTTAAAATAGAATTTTACTTTGTTTAATTTTTGAAATTTCATGTATATTACTTAAAAAATTTGTTTGAATATATGATACAATTTTCTTTTTTTTAATAAACAAGCAAACTAGATCTTCCAAACAAATAAAAAAGCTACCACAACAGCTGTTTTCGCAGTTGGCACAAGTAAGAACAATCGTGTGACTGTGCTGCGGCAATTATTGTACCCATTTCGCTTTGTACCAACCAGCGGCAATTAAATTTGTATAAAACAGGGCAATCGTGTGATTTCAGAATATTTTATCGGGGCAATTTCATTATTGTGCGTCAATAAAGCACAATCAAAATTGTGTCATATTGGTGCATTTGCGGCAATCGTGTGATCCCAGCTTTAGTAGTGGTGTACACAATTGTGCGAAGAAATGGAAACCCCTGATTTAGAGGCAAAAAATCAGCAAAATGCCGATAAATCGTTAAATTTGGCAGGCCTGTTCGCAACGGGTCTCGCTAGTGTTGTTTTTGTTGCTCGGCAATTTGCACTACCACAGCATGAACAGTCTGTGTGTGTGTGTGTGACTTGTTTTTTTTTATAGTATAGGAAACAAAAATTGTTTACAAAAAGAAAATACATGTGCTCAGTTCATTTACTGATTTTTTTTAAAGCATTTTTGTCTACATGGCTTTGGAATGAAAAAAACCCACCCTTTTAAAGTCATCAAAGAATATTTTACAAGAATAAAATACATATCGTTACCGAAATTGTCAAAAATTAAATTTTTACGATCATTGCACGCGAGCTTGTGTGTTTTGTGTAGGAAGTTCGAACGGTTATTATTCGACCGGTTATTTTAGCTTTGCCCAAGTCGGTTATTTTAAAATGTCCATTTTTCGAATATCGAATAAACCGGTTATTTTGGTATAATAAAGCGGCTATTTTAAAATTGTGTAATTAATATACATACATTATCCCTACTTTTTTGTAGATGTACCCGTAATTTAAGTATTTTTCTAATTGAATATTTGGCAAACTTAAATTTTTATGAAGAATGTCAAAACAAAATGAAACAAAAGTCAAAAACATTACAATGTAAATGCAAATCGTTTATACAAGGGTGTGTTCTTGTAAAAAAAAAAAACAAAAACTATTCAATATACTACAAAAACGTGTACAGTTAAAAAGTAAATAGTAATTTGTGCGAGAGTATTTTATAATATTAAATATATTTTTTTATCGATGTTATTTCTAGAAATATTTTAAACGGAATTTAAAAGACAAAGTTAGGTGCTTGAAGTGCCCTAAAATGATAAGTTGCAAAGGGTTTCCCACGTCACGATTTTTTAATCACCTTTAAATAGTCCACATGCTTGACATTACTGTGCTCCAAATAAAGCTTAACTCCGTTCGAAGTTATAAGGAGTCGGCAAATAATAATTTACTAATATACGCAGCTAAAAATGAATTATTTGGGTGAAATATGAAGTTGCCGAGGACATGCTCGTTAAGGCACTAAAAACTGTTAAGTATTTCTAGCATTTCTTTATCCTTAAAACTACAACATTCCGGCGGTATCAACGATATGGAAAAACGTCATCAGTTTTATTTATTAAAACACCAAGAACTAAAAAACAAAATTGAAGAAATCAAACAATGTCATGAAAGATTTTAAATTGTGGTCGGCGAATTGACAAATATTTCATACAAAATGTATGTTCATATTTCTACAAAATAATTTGAAATATATAATCCTGGCTAAAAGGTTTTGCTTCCAACTTTTCAAAAATATGGTCGAAGTCTACTGATTCATATAGACATGCTTAATAGTGTGTCCAAAAAAAAAATTTTTTTTTGATTTTTATAGGTACCTCAGCATTTTTTGAGAGCTTATAGGGAAAAGTATTTTTGTGATTTTTTTCAGATTCTTCGGAAGAGGTTTAGAGGTCGCTAAAATGAAATTTAACCCAAAAATGGGGTTTTCTCGACTTTTTTGAATTTTGCTGATTACTCGGCTCATTAGCACGATTTTCGTTGTTACTAAGTCAATTTTTTTAAAGAAAACTTCTCAAATTTTACTTATCTGTGCAGATGTTAAAAGTTTCGGTTATTTTTTTGCTCATTTGGGTCCCCTTAATCACATTTTTTTTGTAAATTTAGCATAAATTTGAAAAATAATGCTCTGTAACTTTTAAAATTTTTATTGAAGTTAAAAAAACTAATGATTCAGTTTAAAAGGTGGATAAATTATGAGTCATTGCAAAATAAAATAATTGAATTTGCTCTTACTGTTCCAAAGTTGTACCCTTTTTAAGTTTTGTACCCATTTTGTGAAATTAAAAATATTGTAATGTGTTTGCCAGTTATGCATCGGATTTGTTTTAATGTTAGATATTTAGATATTAGGTATTCTTTTAAAATATTAAATATGGGTGTTTTTTTGTTCTGTTGCACAGACTACAGCAATGCGAGTCCAAAAAATTCTAGGCAGCTTACTTCTCATACCAAAAAAAAATTAAAAAACTATTTTTATTAGCTTTCAATTATTTATTAGAGCTTTTACGATGAAGCTCTATGCCCTGCAATAAATTCTGAAAGTCTGTTTCAGAGGTTGTTAGATTAATGTAAGTATTAGCTAAGGCCACACCGCGTTCTGCGACATCATTTACCACGTGCAATTGCTGAACTTTGTTCTTTGCTTCATTAAATGATTTGTTTGTATGCCATTTTTCTAATTGGATGACTACAAAAGCTTTAACGAATCAATCGCACGCTCCACGTCATTTAATCTTTAGGTGGTATTCTACCATATTCCGCTGAGTTTATGCCCTGACACTTCCTAGTTTGGCTGGCATAAATCAGCAACGATTTTTACTGACCATTTTGGATGAACCCACTTTTCTCTGGAACGGAAGGTTGGAAAGTTGATATTTTTTAATCCTTTTCCACTAAATTTCTAAAACATTATATCCAAAAAATACATTAATTTTCAATTCCGATGTTGCCACTAAATCCCTGATTTTTTATTTCCGCCGTTGCTAACTTTCGTTGCTATCTTGGCGGACGTAGAAGAAAATAGAGCACGCACTAATTGAAACTTTGTCAGATGACTTTGCGTCTGACTTGTGCAGATGCAATGTTTTAACACTGCAGCCACACGATCAAGTTGTTCTTGATAGTCTTTTACATATACAGTTTGTCAAAATTTCCAAAAATTGGAAGCTGTGACGTAGGCTGCACGCAATTTTGAAGCAATTTACTTTCAAGATGTCATCAAGAGAACAATTTATAAAGACAAACGAAAAAATTTCTCTCCAAAATTGTAATCAGCTGTTTTCTTGAACGTAAATTGATACACTCATTTGAAAGAGAATTTCAAAGGCAAGTTCGCTTCAATTTTTAAAAGTATGAGTGTATTGGTAAAAAAGTGTGAGTGTATTAAAACTTGATAGACAAAACTTGATCGTGTAACCCTCAAGTAAAGGTAACACACGACATGTATGTATTTTGCAGTGGGAAATTTGACAAGTCAGATGTAAAAAACATGTCGTGTACATGCAACTTAAGCTTGATCAATTTACTGGTCTCGTTTTTTTGGATTTTATCGTCAAATATTTGTTAAGTCTGAACATTTCTTAAGTCATATCTATGTATTTTGTTGGTTTCTTGCATTTTTGAATTGTTTGGTTTTTTTCAAATTAACGTTTTATTACAAAAGCTTATTTGATTTTTGTGTTTTTATGTATTCGAATAAAAACCGGTTAACAGCAACTATATACAGCAACTATTAGTAATATTCGAAAACCGGTTATTGAAAAAAGTCGAATAATCGATCTCACTAGTTTTGTGTACCAGTTTCATTTATGTAAATTTTTTTGGTTGCCTTTTTTTCGCTCGGACAGTTACGCAAAAATTATTGAAAAGAAAAAAAAAACTACTGAACAGACATACTGTATTTTGTTTTTGTGAAAAATTATTGTTTTGCCAGCCAAAAGGGTCGGCTCTTTTTTGTTGAAAGACAATTTGAAAAAAAACGGCATCATACAATAAGTAACTTTTTGTATTCCATCAGTATCAACTAGTATCTGATTTTGTGAAACAGATATAAACAGATATGTTACTCACATTCTCTTTTATAAACTTACATTCCCTATGTTACAAAAATATCAATATTGTTTTATATCAGAAATACCAGACCACTCATCCATACATGGCTCATTTTATTCGCAATATATCTGGCTTTCTGATAAATAATAAAAAAAATTGTTCTAAATTTGTTAACAAATTTTTGAAAACGAAAAATAGTACTAATTTTGCTTGAAAAAAAAGTTTATCGCCACTAATTTCTGAAAATGTCCGAAACAGTGGAAAATAAAAAATATGTTATTCGTTTGACTTAAAGGAAATATTATTAAAATCATTTGTTGGTGTTTTTATAAAATTCGGGCGGAATATTAGTCAAGCCCATAAAAAAAATTGAAACTGCAAACGGATTTAAATTAACCGCTTCAAAATCTTTATATTTTATATGTTTTTATTTAAAGACTTACATTTGTTTTTAAATACCAGTGTTATAAATGAATTAAGAGTTTTTTAGGGTAGCAAAAGCCATCACATAATTGTCTTGTGACAACCAAATTAGTTCATTCTTATAGAAAACATCAGCAGGTAGTAAACAATCACGACTATTTATAGAAAATGTGATCATTGATATGTTTGTTTGATCCCTAGTGAGTGTTTAAATGGCAGTGCAACGGGTCTGAAAAACTTATTATATTAATGTTTATGTTAAAATGGCTGGCAAGACGTGTGGGAAAGGGTTGTAAAAGTAATGTTTATTCTCAAAAAATTGCACACAAGTAAATGCTGCTCATAAACAGGTAGATAAGTGTGTTTTAAAATATATGTGCAATACGTATCAATGTTAAATTTTGAATGATGTGTAATAAAATGTATGCGTTCATAAGTGACTTACATAGAAGTGTTTATGATTTATAGGAAATTAATGAACTGCCTGTTTTTGTATTAAGAATGTTTGTTTGCGAATTTACATGGAAACACCTTACGAAATTTTTTATTTTTATTACAAAAAAAGGCAGTAAAGGTTTTTTATGTACACGGCCCTACACTCCTCACAGAATTAAAGAACCCAATATGATATTTTATGGCTGCAATAGCCACCACATATGGCGATTTCTTTTCTGAGAAATCGCCAATAATTGTCTTGTGACAACCAAATTAGTTGACTTTTATAGAAAATAGCAACAGGTAGTTAACAATGGGCACGTTCATAAGGCGTAACTGTTGTGCAACCGTTTAGTGTTTGTCTTAGGAACGCATAGTTGAGCACTTCCGTATTTGAGGCCATTTATTCTATCATAAAATTGTTTAGCTACCTAAAGTCAACATGTTGTGCTCAACCTCAACCTTTATTTTTTTTCAATTGTTTATGTTTATCAGCTGTTAATTTTGCGTTATATTCATAATGCCGTTTCTAAGATGAAAATGTTCGGCTCAACAGTTGTCAACAGTTTTCTAGCAGTTGAGCTCAACAGCTACGTCTTATGAACGTACCCAATAACATTTATATAAAATGCAATGAAATGTGTTCATTGATCTGAAGTGAGTGTTTAAACATATGTGCAATGAGTCGCAAAAATTTATTGGACTTTGAAAAATATGTTTCAATCGACGAACAAAATAATATATCAAAATGCATACTTTGTCAAAAACTCCTTAAGGGAAAAAGAACCGGAAACATTAAACGTCATTATGAAACAATGTACAATATTAAAATTAGTGAAAGTGAAGATGATATACAGATACATCATCAAATAATTGTGCGATAAAGAAAAAAAATCAATCATATGTCTGTTTCTCTAAGTAAAAATGAGTTTTTGTTATGTTGTGTTGGACTTGTATTCCATTTAGAATATTTGATGACGAAGATTATTTTAAAAAAATATTACGCCCTTATGAAGATTTGCATAGAACTAATATTAATTCAAAAAACATCGTCTGCAAAATCAACAAGCAGCAATACAAATAAAAGAAAATATTTCAAAATCGGTTTTAAAGAAGATGATTTGTTTAAAAATCGACGTTGCAACGCGAATGGAAAAAAGTATACTTGGAGTTAATGTTCAATATATTAAAGACTCCAAAATTCATATAAATACAATTGGTATGATTCAATTGAAAAAAAAATACAGCTCAGTTTCTTAAAGAGGAGATAATAAACTGTTTAAAAGAGAATAATATTGGCATATCCCAAATATACGCATGCACTTCTGATAACGGAGCAAATGTAATAAAAACGGCGAAATTATTGCAAGATCTTTCGAGAAGAAGCTGAATATATAAATAGTGATGACGAAGAATTTGAAAATATTCACTCGTCACTTTCATCGGTTATGGCAGTTGTTAGATGTGCATCCCATACAATACAACTTGCAGCTCAAGATGTCTTGAAAACAATTCAGTCTGAAGTTGAAGAATGCCGCAAAATTGTTAAAAGTCTACGCACCCACGTTCGAAATGAAAACCCAGCTAATTTTCAAATGCCGCTAATAGACAATACTACAAGATGGAATTCAACTTTTAAAATGATGAAATCGTTAGAAAATTCTAAGGAATATATTGATAGTATCAATGACTTAAATATTCCTGATCCTAATTGGAACTTTGTTACAAAATTTGTAAAATCCTTTAATCCTCTATCAGAATGCACTAATAAATTCCAGTTTGAACAGTACATAATGGGCGATTTCTACAGAGATTGGCTCTAAAGTTGGCTGTAAAGTTGAACTAGAAGAGCTGGGATTGCAAGAAAACATTTACGCACAAAGCCTCTTTGATGCTATGAAGAAGCGGAAGCAAAACCTTTTGACAAACGACGGCTTTATTTTAGCAATTTACTTAGATCCACGTTTTAATTTTACAAGAACCCCATTTTTGTCTATGGTAAGTCTACTATTAATATACATACAAACTATTTTTAAACTGCATACACTTAAATTTGACATTTAAATAACATTTTTAAAAGAAAATAATTATCTGTAAACATTAATTTTGTTTTAGAACCACCTCCTTAAAACACATATAATGATAAAACGGTTATCAGGTCAAAGCACCGATATCCAAAATGAATCATTTTTAAGTAATCCATCATCTTCATCAACCGGAGCATTTTCAAAACTGGAAGCAAAATGAATTTGCTAATTCAGCAAACTCCACTAACCGATCAAACAATGAAGCAAAAATTGGAAAATTTGTGCAACTTAACAAGGCTTAATTTTGAAACAAACATTTTGGAATACTACAAAAGGAGCACAATTACAGATCCAGAGCTTGGGAAATTATTAGACGTAGCACTTGCCGTTCCATCAACACAAGTATCCGTAGAAAGAGCCTTTAGTGCTCTTTCACTAATTTTAACAAAATCGAGGCCCAAGTTGTCAAAATAAATAATTTGCTTTTAGTTAAACTAAATAAAAATGTAATCCAACAAATAACACTTACTCACGATACCAGTGAGGAATTGCTATAAACTTAACTTTATTCACATTAATAAAAATTATTCCTAGTTTCCTCTTTTTTAAACATTTTAATGTAAACTTTTTCAGTATCAACACAATTATTAGTATACTAACTACTTTTAGTTTTATTGTTATGGAGTCTTAAAAAAAATGTTTTGCACTGTATAAAATATGTTTATGTATTTTTACTTATTTAATAATAAAGATCACAATGAATAAAAAAAAAGTTTTTGCCTTTTTAGTCTTTATTTAAAAATACCAATTTAGCTTTTTTTTTATTCAGCTCTTGGAAACACTGATAGTAACAAACATTTATTTTCAATACTATGTTAGTAAATATTTCCAAATTTAAAACTAAAAACTGTTTCTCCATAGTATTTTTATATTTTCGAAACGTATAACATGATTGCATTCTTTTAAACGAATCCTTTCCTTTGCTATTTCTTCTTCATGGTTAGTTATACTTGTCACAACGTAATATTTGCTGTATCAATAAATACCTTTTCGCACCTTACTTCTGATCCATTTGCTAATGCTGTTCTGTGTTTCGATGAAATATTCATACATACATACATTTATCCACACATACAAACAAATAAACAGGAAAAAGATATTTTTAATTAAAAAAAATTCATACGCAAAAATAAAACTCGCGAACAATTCTTTTTAGCTCGACTCGCGAGTTGAGTTTTATTTTTGACTCTTAAAATTTGAATTCTTTTCGCGAGCAATATTTTTCAACTCGCAAAAATAAAACTCGCTCGCGAGTTTTATTTTTTAAACTCGCGAGCAGTAAAGAATAATTCTTTTCAATGTAGAAAATAAAACTCGCTCGAATTGGACTCGCTCGCGAGTGAGTTTAATTCGAGCACTCTCCGTACTCTGTTAAAAACACATTTGTTTTGTTGTTTAAATCAAATATAAGAAAAGTGAAAAGCAATTATTTATAAAATGAAACAAATAATTTGTAATATTTGGAATGCCAATTGCAATACATACTTTTTATTTAAAAATATGAATTTTTGTTGTATAAACTTTATGAAAAATTAAAAAACTATTTTATAACTTGATAATAATTCAGTGAAAATTTCAACCACTAAAACACATTAAAGATATAATGATAATAAGATTTCTGTTTGTTTGATCCCTAGTGAGTGTTTAAATGGCAGTGCAACGGGTCTGAAAAACTTATTATATTAATGTTTATGTTAAAATGGCTGGCAAGACGTGTGGGAAAGGGTTGTAAAAGTAATGTTTATTCTCAAAAAATGCACACAAGTAAATGCTGCTCATAAACAGGTAGATAAGTGTGTTTTAAAATATATGTGCAATACGTATCAATGTTAAATTTTGAATGATGTGTAATAAAATGTATGCGTTCATAAGTGACTTACATAGAAGTGTTTATGATTCATAGGAAATTAATGAACTGCCTGTTTTTGTATTAAGAATGTTTGTTTGCGAATTTACATGGAAACACCTTACGAAATTTTTTATTTTTATTACAAAAAAAGGCAGTAAAGGTTTTTTATGTACACGGCCCTACACTCCTCACAGAATTAAAGAACCCAATATGATATTTTATGGCTGCAATAGCCACCACATATGGCGATTTCTTTTCTGAGAAATCGCCAATAATTGTCTTGTGACAACCAAATTAGTTGACTTTTATAGAAAATAGCAACAGGTAGTTAACAATGGGCACGTTCATAAGGCGTAACTGTTGTGCAACCGTTTAGTGTTTGTCTTAGAAACGCATAGTTGAGCACTTCCGTATTTGAGGCCATTTATTCTATCATAAAATTGTTTAGCTACCTAAAGTCAACATGTTGTGCTCAACCTCAACCTTTATTTTTTTTCAATTGTTTATGTTTATCAGCTGTTAATTTTGCGTTATATTCATAATGCCGTTTCTAAGATGAAAATGTTCGGCTCAACAGTTGTCAACAGTTTTCTAGCAGTTGAGCTCAACAGCTACGTCTTATGAACGTACCCAATAACATTTATATAAAATGCCATGAAATGTGTTCATTGATCTGAAGTGAGTGTTTAAACATATGTGCAATGAGTCGCAAAAATTTATTGGACTTTGAAAAATATGTTTCAATCGACGAACAAAATAATATATCAAAATGCATACTTTGTCAAAAACTCCTTAAGGGAAAAAGAACCGGAAACATTAAACGTCATTATGAAACAATGTACAATATTAAAATTAGTGAAAGTGAAGATGATATACAGATACATCATCAAATAATTGTGCGATAAAGAAAAAAATCAATCATATGTCTGTTTCTCTAAGTAAAAATGAGTTTTTGTTATGTTGTGTTGGACTTGTATTCCATTTAGAATATTTGATGACGAAGATTATTTTAAAAAAATATTACGCCCTTATGAAGATTTGCATAGAACTAATATTAATTCAAAAAACATCGTCTGCAAAATCAACAAGCAGCAATACAAATAAAAGAAAATATTTCAAAATCGGTTTTAAAGAAGATGATTTGTTTAAAAATCGACGTTGCCACGCGAATGGAAAAAAGTATACTTGGAGTTAATGTTCAATATATTAAAGACTCCAAAATTCATATAAATACAATTGGTATGATTCAATTGAAAAAAAAATACAGCTCAGTTTCTTAAAGAGGAGATAATAAACTGTTTAAAAGAGAATAATATTGGCATATCCCAAATATACGCATGCACTTCTGATAACGGAGCAAATGTAATAAAAACGGCGAAATTATTGCAAGATCTTTTGAGAAGAAGCTGAATATATAAATAGTGATGACGAAGAATTTGAAAATATTCACTCGTCACTTTCATCCGTTATGGCAGTTGTAAGATGTGCAGCCCATACAATACAACTTGCAGCTCAAGATGTCTTGAAAACAATTCAGTCTGAAGTTGAAGAATGCCGCAAAATTGTTAAAAGTCTACGCACCCACGTTCGAAATGAAAACCCAGCTAATTTTCAAATGCCGCTAATAGACAATACTACAAGATGGAATTCAACTTTTAAAATGATGAAATCGTTAGAAAATTCTAAGGAATATATTGATAGTATCAATGACTTAAATATTCCTGATCCTAATTGGAACTTTGTTACAAAATTTGTAAAATCCTTTAATCCTCTATCAGAATGCACTAATAAATTCCAGTTTGAACAGTACATAATGGGCGATTTCTACAGAGATTGGCTCTAAAGTTGGCTGTAAAGTTGAACTAGAAGAGCTGGGATTGCAAGAAAACATTTACGCACAAAGCCTCTTTGATGCTATGAAGAAGCGGAAGCAAAACCTTTTGACAAACGACGGCTTTATTTTAGCAATTTACTTAGATCCACGTTTTAATTTTACAAGAACCCCATTTTTGTCTATGGTAAGTCTACTATTAATATACATACAAACTATTTTTAAACTGCATACACTTAAATTTGACATTTAAATAACATTTTTAAAAGAAAATAATTATCTGTAAACATTAATTTTGTTTTAGAACCACCTCCTTAAAACACATATAATGATAAAACGGTTATCAGGTCAAAGCACCGATATCCAAAATGAATCATTTTTAAGTAATCCATCATCTTCATCAACCGGAGCATTTTCAAAACTGGAAGCAAAATGAATTTGCTAATTCAGCAAACTCCACTAACCGATCAAACAATGAAGCAAATATTGGAAAATTTGTGCAACTTAACAAGGCTTAATTTTGAAACAAACATTTTGGAATACTACAAAAGGAGCACAATTACAGATCCAGAGCTTGGGAAATTATTAGACGTAGCACTTGCCGTTCCATCAACACAAGTATCCGTAGAAAGAGCCTTTAGTGCTCTTTCACTAATTTTAACAAAATCGAGGCCCAAGTTGTCAAAATAAATAATTTGCTTTTAGTTAAACTAAATAAAAATGTAATCCAACAAATAACACTTACTCACGATACCAGTGAGGAATTGCTATAAACTTAACTTTATTCACATTAATAAAAATTATTCCTAGTTTCCTCTTTTTTAAACATTTTAATGTAAACTTTTTCAGTATCAACACAATTATTAGTATACTAACTACTTTTAGTTTTATTGTTATGGAGTCTTAAAAAAAATGTTTTGCACTGCATAAAATATGTTTATGTATTTTTACTTATTTAATAATAAAGATCACAATGAATAAAAAAAAAGTTTTTGCCTTTTTAGTCTTTATTTAAAAATACCAATTTAGCTTTTTTTTTATTCAGCTCTTGGAAACACTGATAGTAACAAACATTTATTTTCAATACTATGTTAGTAAATATTTCCAAATTTAAAACTAAAAACTGTTTCTCCATAGTATTTTTATATTTTCGAAACGTATAACATGATTGCATTCTTTTAAACGAATCCTTTCCTTTGCTATTTCTTCTTCATGGTTAGTTATACTTGTCACAACGTAATATTTGCTGTATCAATAAATACCTTTTCGCACCTTACTTCTGATCCATTTGCTAATGCTGTTCTGTGTTTCGATGAAATATTCATACATACATACATTTATCCACACATACAAACAAATAAACAGGAAAAAGATATTTTTAATTAAAAAAAATTCATACGCAAAAATAAAACTCGCGAACAATTCTTTTTAGCTCGACTCGCGAGTTGAGTTTTATTTTTGACTCTTAAAATTTGAATTCTTTTCGCGAGCAATATTTTTCAACTCGCAAAAATAAAACTCGCTCGCGAGTTTTATTTTTTAAACTCGCGAGCAGTAAAGAATAATTCTTTTCAATGTAGAAAATAAAACTCGCTCGAATTGGACTCGCTCGCGAGTGAGTTTAATACGAGCACTCTCCGTACTCTGTTAAAAACACATTTGTTTTGTTGTTTAAATCAAATATAAGAAAAGTGAAAAGCAATTATTTATAAAATGAAACAAATAATTTGTAATATTTGGAATGCCAATTGCAATACATACTTTTTATTTAAAAATATGAATTTTTGTTGTATAAACTTTATGAAAAATTAAAAAACTATTTTATAACTTGATAATAATTCAGTGAAAATTTCAACCACTAAAACACATTAAAGATATAATGATAATAAGATTTTCTATAGTAAAAAAGTAAATATAAACATTTTTCCTGTTAGTTTAAATCAGAGCTGCCGTTTTTGGTTATTTCTAACCGAAATTGGTAATTTATTTTCTCAATGTGGAGATGTGAATATTTTTTTCATTTTGGTTACTTGTTTTCTAAAATAATAACACGTCTGAATATGTTTACCTTGATGCACTTGCAACTTACGCTTTTTTAAATTTTTAAGGTCTTAATTTACATGGTTGTTTATTGCGTATTTCGATATGAAGGAAATTATTTACTAACTCGAATAATATGTACTTTGCACTTCGATTGTTCTCATTATTTATTTCAAATGAACGGATTTTTTTTTTCTTTATCGAAAACCAAAAATCAGTTTTTAAACCGGCTACTAGATATTTTTGTTAAGAAAAAATTTGCCAAATGTGAATTTTATATTAGAAACGACCATGTTCTAAAGTTGAACTCAAACCAAGTTTTAATCGATGGCGATTGTATATTATTATTTTTTAAATAAGCGTAGTTTTTTCTGATTTTGAGAATAGTAAAGATAAGTGGCACTTGAAGAAGGAAATTCATAATATCACGGGGAATCGATTTCAGAACATGACTGAAAAAAATACACAAAAGTAGTTTTAATGGTTCTAAAAACTCGAATACGTAAAATTTTCTAAATTTACATTATTTCCAGTAGTATACTCTAATATTGAAATAACCATAAGAATTTAAAAAATTTTTCAAGAATAAATTGATAAATAATATATAATTATAGAATTCACTGTAAAAATGGCGTGAACTTAAGATACTAGAAATTTTACTTTTATAACCTATCGGCATGTATATTTAATGTTTTTTAGATAATGATTTGGCAAAACTGTCAGTCATATACTTTTTCCCCATTGAATGTACGTTCTAAAATACGTTTTTGGTTATATTCGCCATAATATTATGCAATGATTCTTAAAATACTTTAAATATAAACATTTTGAAACAGTTATAATAATAATTATCAATTTAAAATACAATTTACAAACAGGAGTATTTTATAATATTTTAGATAAATTAAATATTATTCCTTCGACCTTTTTTTATTCAAAAATAAAAAGTTTTTTCGAGCTCGAGGCCAATTATTTGTAAAAAATATTTATTGATTATTTATTTACTAATCTTCTCCAATATTTCGATATCCATCGGATATCATTATCAAGGCTACAAGAAAAAAACAACATTGTACGAAAAAGTATTAACAAACTCTGTGCTTAAGTAAAATACATACATAATAACAACAAAAAAAAAGCAAAACACTTACAATGAGTTACAAATATATTCGTAAGAGACGTATGACCTTCTCCACATTCAATATTGCACTAACTTAACTATTTAATTTTCTTTTTTATTATATGTCTGTAGCTATTGGCGCAGTTTTCCGTGTCTGCTTTATAATTTATTCTCCTCTCCTTTGGTATGTTTATTATATGAAGCATCTCCAAAGTATACCGTTTATTATATCTCTCCTCTCTTTGTAATATTTCCACATTTTCAAAGTTGGGCTTATGTAGTCTCTCTGCACAGTGAGATTTTTAAAATCCGATTTATGTCCAGATATACGTGTTTTTAGCTTATTTTTTGTAGTACCGACATAAACTTGATCGCATATGTCTTGGTCATTTCCACTACAACTAATCTTATATATTACGTTAGTGTTATCCAATTTGTCAAGTTTACATTTGGTGTTCGAGAAAAGTGGTTTTAAAGTATTCGTCGATGTGTGAGCAATCATAAATTTGTCCTTATTATAAATTTTAGCATTCTTTATTCTCTCTGCGATACGTGGTACATACGTCATTGATTTATATACTTTTTCCGTATTCTCCCTGTGTTCCCTAGGGGGATTTTTTCCATAGTTCCTTATCAAAGTTTCTATGATATTTTTTGGAAAAGAGTTTCTCGCCAGAATATATTTAACCTTTTCAATATTGTGAGAATGGAATGACTTATCGCTAATGGAAAGGACCAGTTGATCAGATTGTTGGCCGTATTAATTATTATCTTTTTTGGTTGACAAGAATTAAAATTAATAATTCTCCCTGAAGCCGTAGGTTGTCAAAATCTTTGAACACAATCGGACAAGTCCCAACATAATCGACAGTGCACTTAATAAAATATTGGAAAACTTTCATAGAAAATTGCTGAATCTACTGATAAGACGAAAACATGAACTTGTTAAACATACTACAGTCGAGGTAAAAGAAATGGAGAGGAAGATAAATAAACATTTGACTGCAGACGAACAAACACAACTTTGGAGTAGTGAAGAGAGACTTATGAGGGGATGTAATATTAACATAAAGACCAAACACAGAAGAAAATTTGACAATTTACGGGAAAAACAAATAAAAGAGCTCGACATTATTTATAATGACAAGTGGTTTGTTAACAAAACGAACACAGACATACCCAAAGAGACTCAATGGCTCTTATCACTAGGAGAGAAATATGCGATTCCAACCGAGAAGAGAAAGTTCCCACTTTTTAAAATGATTGCTGATGGAGAAGATTGCATCCAGACTATAGAGGACAGAGAAGAGCAAGAGACAGCTAGAACACAGTTTACTTCAATGTTGGAAAATCACATAAACAAATAAAATCTAAATAGGAGAGAACGTTATATACTGAGCACAGTGGAACAGACCAAAAAATTTTTGCACTAAAACAAGAATATACTAATATTAAAAGCGGATAAGGGTAATGTCACAGTTGCAATGGATAAAAAAGATTATGATATAAGAATGAAGAATATCCTAAATGATATGATGACGTATAGGTGGACAAATAAGGATCCCACATTATCGCTAAAAAAGAAGAACAATGATCTAGTAGATGAACTATTTTTGTGCAATAATATAACTGTGATGGAAAAGAAAAGACTGAAAAATGACGCGGCAACTGCACCTAGAATATATGGACTTCCGAAAATCCATAAGGAAGATAACCCTCTTAGACCAATCTGTGCATCAGTTAATTCGCCGTCCAGCGAGCTATGCAAATTACTGACAAATGTTTTGAAAAAACTTACTGAATTTTCGATTTACAACGTAAGGGATGCAGTGCAATTTAGGAATAGAGTAAACAACAGTGCAATAGATATGGACGAAAAATTAATTTCCTTTGATGTGGTATCACTTTTTCCAAGTATACCAGTGGACTACGCAATGAAAGTTATTATGAACAAATGGAATGACATAGAGAAACATACGAATATACCAAAGGAACTATTTTTGAGAATACTAAAATTTTGCATTAAGGACAACAGATATTTTAGGTACAACGACAAAGTATATATCCAATGCAAAGGACTGCCAATGGGTTCACCGGCATCACCTATTGTGGCGGACATAGTAATGGAGGAACTCCTTGGAACATGTATGAATAATCTGGACGAAAAACCTAAATTATTGATGAAATATGTTGACGACCTGGTTGGAATTGTAAAGATAAGTGCAATAGAAAGGACCTTAGAACAACTGAACACATTTCACCGAAATATTAAATTTACAATGGAGGAGGAGGTTGATGGAAAACTCCCATACTTGGATACCCTGGTCATTAGAAGTGACAGCAGAATTAAAATAGACTGGTACCAAAAACCTACGGCTTCAGGGAGAATTATTAATTTTAATTCTTGTCAACCAAAAAAGATAATAATTAATACGGCCAACAATCTGATCAACAGGGTCCTTTCCATTAGCGATAAGTCATTCCATTCTCACAATATTGAAAAGGTTAAATATATTCTGGCGAGAAACTCTTTTCCAAAAAATATCATAGAAACTTTGATAAGGAACTATGGAAAAAATCCCCCTAGGGAACACAGGGAGAATACGGAAAAAGTATATAAATCAATGACGTATGTACCACGTATCGCAGAGAGAATAAAGAATGCTAAAATTTATAATAAGGACAAATTTATGATTGCTCACACATCGACGAATACTTTAAAACCACTTTTCTCGAACACCAAATGTAAACTTGACAAATTGGATAACACTAACGTAATATATAAGATTAGTTGTAGTGGAAATGACCAAGACATATGCGATCAAGTTTATGTCGGTACTACAAAAAATAAGCTAAAAACACGTATATCTGGACATAAATCGGATTTTAAAAATCTCACTGTGCAGAGAGACTACATAAGCCCAACTTTGAAAATGTGGAAATATTACAAAGAGAGGAGAGATATAATAAACGGTATACTTTGGAGATGCTTCATATAATAAACATACCAAAGGAGAGGAGAATAAATTATAAAGCAGACACGGAAAACTGCGCCAATAGCTACAGACATATAATAAAAAAGAAAATTAAATAGTTAAGTTAGTGCAATATTGAATGTGGAGAAGGTCATACGTCTCTTACGAATATATTTGTAACTCATTGTAAGTGTTTTGTTTTCTTTTTGTTGTTATTATGTATGTATTTTACTTAAGCACAGAGTTTGTTAATACTTTTTCGTACAATGTTGTTTTTTTCTTGTAGCCTTGATAATGATATCCGATGGATATCGAAATATTGGAGAAGATTAGTAAATAAATAATCAATAAATATTTTTTACAAATAATTGGCCTCGAGCTCGAAAAAACTTTTTAATATTTTAGATATATGAAAATTAGAAAATATTTACAAAAAATGCATTTAGCATATCGCCAACAGTTTCCAATTTCGCCAAACCATCGCCATATCGCTAAACGTAAATTTCCATAGCCAAAGGGATTAAAAAATCGGCACATATGACAGCCTTGCCACTGACAGTTAAAAAGCGGAAAACAATTTAATTTTTCATTTGTGTTATTTATAAATGTGAAGTACAAATTTCGGTTATTGTAAAGGACATATTCAAAAAAATACAATTTATTAACGCAGAATTTTATATGGAAATTTGGCGGGTTTAACATTTAAAATATAAAAATATTTAAAAAAAAAAAAATAAATAAAATCTATTTTGTCTGGTTTTCTTATTTGTCATTAATATTTTCCTATTAAGTTCAAATAACCTTTGTTTTACAATGCAACTTAAAATAAATTTTAATATCTGTCTCAATTAACAAAAGGTATTTCTAATTTGGTTATATTTAGTAACTTTTTCAAAAGTTTTGGTTGTAAAAATATTGTTTGTCGTGGCAGCACTGGTTTAAATTTAAAATATAAAATGTTTATACCTTCCACCAACACTAGTGATGAATGAGGGTAAACTAAGTTTGTCATTCTGTGTGAAACTTTTTTATTACTCATCTCAGACCCCATAAAATATATATATTCTGGGTCATTAAGTAATTCAAAGACGATTTAGCTATGTCCGTCCATCTGTCCGTCTGTTGAAAACACGCTCACTTTCGAAAAACTCAAAAGAAAACAAGAATGTTGGTATGTTATGGGGTTAAAATTCATATGAGAGTTATTTGTGGCGAATATTATCTAGATATTAACATCCATATGAGTTTTTTTGTCTTAATGGGATTTAAGGGACGATCGCTAAATTGTTTATTAATGTTAACAATTAAAAGGTAGTAAAAGCTATTTATAGATCAGAATTTTGGGCGAATGGGAACCCATTCAAAAATAAATGAATTAGCAGTAAAGTATTTTTGAGGAAAATGTAATCTTATTACCAACAAAATTAGATGGTTTTTCGTAAACACAAAAGTCTAATTTGGAAAGAAGTTTTTATGGTTAATATGTGAAATTATAGACCGATATCAAGTAAAGTTAAAATTTTGCATTTGGTGCACCAGTGGAATCAATTAAAAAATAAAACCACATAAAACCACACGGAAATTTCGGATTTTCTCTTTGTTTTGTGCATTTCAAAAGACATTTCTTTCTTTATTTATTTTCAGCACTTCTAACATTTAAATTTCTTAATAATTGTTGGACACGCTTAACAAGAATAACAAAGTTTAACTTTCTTCTTTCGTTTTTAATGACAGTATTAACAGAGTTAATCAAATAAATATTAAAGATCAATATTGTGTTCCCTATCCTCTCAAGGAAGAATGCCATGATGATTTTTTTTTTATAAAAAAGGTAAAACAAAAAAAAAATTCTCTTGACAATTTCGGGATTAACTAAATCTCGGTATTGAAAAATTGAAATCCTGGGATTCTCTGAATCTCGAAAATCGCGAGATCGGGATTTGCATCCCTAGGGGGCTTTATATGGGAAACGTTAAATGACCGATCGTCACAAAATTACATTGCAAGATATACAAAACTAAATTAATTAATTTTTTATACAAATTTTAATTATGTTTTTTGATCATATTTTTAATTAAATTTATTGACAAAAGATTCCCAATTTTTAATTTTTACAACTTTTATTAATCAATAAAATCATATTGGTAATAGGTGAAAAATCAACAACTTGTTTTCTTGATTCTAAGATTTGGGTGATTAAAACCATTTTTTTATTTTTTCTGTAATATCAAATAAAAATTTACATAATTATTCAAATATAATTAGAATAGATATTTTTTTTATAAATTGAATTATAAATAATATTTAAGATGTACTTTATATAAAGAAAATAATCTGGTAATTGCACCGAACTGTACGAATGAAGAATATATAGACATTGCAAAAAGGATTTGTTCCAACTGATGCATTTATATATGCACCTCGATAGTTTAGGGGTTGTAGAAAATAAAAATGGCATAATAGTTTTATATCAGAATTATAGACGGGCCAATATAAAAGCTGTAAATTACAATGAAACAAAAATTTACAATGTTCCAAAAAAAAATTGGTAGCTAGATGAATAATCTGTTTTTGGCTTTTTTATTTAGACCATAGTTTTTAACAATTGCCATATAAATCTAATGTTTTTAAACAATTTGTTCATTACATTCTAAAATTTATTCTGTCTGTCGCGCTCGTTGAAGATAGACGTGTTTTCTAAGCTCGGCATACGGTTTATTTTTTTTTTTGAACAAATAAAGTATTAAAAAAAGTAAAAACAAGTAAAGAAAAAAAAAATACATGTATGTACATACATACATAAACACACATTTTTTTTATTCTCGGTGTTGATAAACAATAACAAATACGAAGAGCAAAACTGTAAACAGTAAAAGAAAAAAAAAACAATTTTAATAAGTGATGTAAATATTAACCCCCATTCAGGCATAATAGATAACTCAGTATCACCTTCGGTGTCTAATAATACGGTTGATCTTAATAGAATAAAAAATATAAAACCTGCAAGCGGTGCCCGAGCGGCAAAAACGATTTTAATAAGTGATGAAAATATTACCCCTAAATCAGGCATGATGGAAAACTCAGCTCCACAAGTAAAAAGTGCTCAAAAGCCTCCAGTACAAGTAGGTATTGATAGGTACATAACAGTGCTTAAACGGGGACGCAGCCCAACCTCCTCAGCAGTTGCTTCGGTCTCAAAAGTCTCAAAAGATGGTACAGCTGATAGAACAAGTTCACAAAATCGTTTTGCAATTCTGGATGAGGAATCCCCGGAAGCACAAAACGTTATCAAATCTTCTAAGCCACCGCCGATATATCTTAGAGAGCAAAATTCAAATGAATTAATAAAGAATTTGATATCGGTAATAGGTGAAAATTCTTTTTATGTAGCTGCAATAAAGCGGGGTAGTATTAATGAGACAAAAATACAAGTTAATAGTGAAGAAGATTTTCGTAAGGTAATAACTAAATTTGAAGCACTTAATAAGAATTTTTATACATATCAACTGAAGAGCAGTAAAGGTCTTCAGGTAGTGATTAAGGGCATTGACTCATGCGTGGACCCAGGTGAGATAAAAACGTTTTTAGAAGAGAAGGGCTTCAAAATAAAAACTGTAATAAACATTAAAAATAGAGACAAAAATCCTCAGCCACTATTTCGAGTGGAGTTAGAACCCGGCGACATTAAGCTCAAAAAGAACGAAACGCATCCCATTTATAATCTTAAATATATCCTGTATAGAAAAATAACAATAGAGGAGCCGCACAAAAGGAATGGTCCCGTGCAATGTTTAAACTGCCAAGAATTTGGTCACACTAAGGCATATTGTCATTTAACCCCTGTTTGCGTCGTATGTGGAGAATTACATGGTAAAGCTCTCTGCGATAAGTCTAAAAACGACCCCAATGTAAAAAAATGTAGCAACTGCGGTGGTAATCACACGGCCAACTATAGAGGATGCCCTGTATACTCTATCGTCAAGCGCTCGGTTGGACCGAAACCTAATCCCCCTCAAATGCAGGCAACAAATCAAGTTTACATTAATGACGTTCAGGTACCGCAGCCTAGTAATAACAGAACATCCTACGCTAACGTCCTAAAATCAAACCATATGCCAATGCAAGGTGAGTTGCCAAATAATGATGAAACTCCAGTTTCTAACTTAAGTCGTCTAGAGAAAACCATGGAAACATTAGTACAAACAGTAAATAACTTTACAAACACAATGGGTAATATGATGCAGGAAATGTTAAGAATGCAATCGATGTTATTGCAAGCTGTACTAAACAAGCCATGAACTGTTTAAAAATTTGCTTTTGGAACGCAAACGGCATCCGCCAACATAAAAATGAACTAGAATACTTCCTTAAAAATAAACAAA
Source organism: Pollenia amentaria (assembly GCA_943735925.1). Taxonomy (NCBI): domain Eukaryota; kingdom Metazoa; phylum Arthropoda; class Insecta; order Diptera; family Polleniidae; genus Pollenia; species Pollenia amentaria. The sequence continues at coordinate 134,585,579 of OX031006.1, forward strand.
TTGATGTTATGATGGTTTCTGAAACCCATCTGACCTCAAGAAACACGTTTCAAGTCAATGGTTATATATTATATGATACCAAGGACCCTCGAGGTAGAGCTTGTGGAGGTTCTGCCATTTTGATAAAAAACCGAGTAAAGCACTACCTAATGTGCGATCATCGTGAAGATTATCTCCAAGCAACGAGCATTTGCGTTGAGGAATTATCTCGAAACATAGTAATTTCATCATTATACTCCCCACCTAGATTTTCAATATCAGAAAGCCAATATAATAAATATTTCAAATCATTAGGACCCTGCTTCCTGGCTGCTGGCGATTATAACGCTAAACACACTTTCTGGGGGGTCACGACTTATTACACCTAAGGGTCGTGTTTTGTTTAACACAATTTGTAAAATGGACCTAAATGTGGTCGCGAGCGGACAACCAACATATTGGCCTACTGATCAGCAAAAAGTTCCAGATGTCATAGATTTTGGCGTGGTTAATAACATCCCCATAGACATGATTCATGTGGAAGCGTCCCTAGAATTATCTTCAGATCACACACCTACAATTGTTACTATAATGAATCCAAATAGAATCGTATCTCCGTCTGGTTACTTATCGACATCAGCCTCACAAATAAATTGGTTAAAATATAAAAAATATCTGAGTGCCCATTGCACAGAAAATATTCCGCTTAGCACACCGGAGAACGTGGATCTCGCTATTGTTAATTTTGACAGTTATCTCAAACTAGCTGTTCAACATTCCAGCATAACACTCAAAAAAACCAAAAACAAAATCATATATTCTACAGATGTCGAGCGTCTATTGACTGAAAAAAGGAGAGTTCGTAGAGAGTGGCAATTGCACAGATCCCCCCAACTTAAGACTTTATTAAAAGAGTGCACAAAAAGGCTGAGAAAGTTACTGCAGTCTCAGAAAACGGCTTCCCTGGAAAAATATCTCAAGGGACTTGATGCAACTCCACAATCAGATTACTCATTATGGCGTGCAGCTAGAAGCCTCAATAGACCAGTTATCTCTAAGCCACCATTGAGAAACTTGAATGGAAGTTGGGCAAGAAATGATATTGAAAAAGGAAATCTGTTTGCTAATCATCTGAAAAATGTATTTACCCATAATATATTTCACGATATAGCAGTCGATTTACCGTCTGTAAATGTTAGAGCAGCTATTCCCCTAAGATTCGAGTTTAGAGAAATCGAAAAGGCTATTTGTAATTTAAACACCAAGAAGGCATCCGGTATTGATAAGATCAGTAATAAAATGCTTTTGGAGCTACCAAGTACAGCAAAGAAAATTATTCTTTTTATTTTTAATGCTATTTTACGACTTCAATACTACCCTCATAAATGGAAGGTTTCCTTAGTAACCATGATACCAAAGCCAGGAAAGGATCACACAAAAGTTGAGTCATACAGGCCTATTAGCTTATTATCTAATATTTCAAAGCTATTTGAGAAACTACTAGTGGCAAAATTAACGCCGATTTCAAATGAAAATAGATGTATTCCTAATCATCAATTTGGATTTAGAAGAAAGCACAGCACAATTGAACAAACTCATCGAATAGTAAATGTAATAAGAAAAGCTTTTGAAGAAAAAAAATATTGCTCAGCACTCTTCATCGATGTGTCTCAAGCTTTTGATAAAGTCTGGCATGAAGGTTTACTACTGAAATTGCAGCAAAACTTGCCAGCAAACATACACAAGCTGTTAGAAAGCTACTTAGTCGGTCGTCAATTTATTATTCAAGAAGGCGATTTTTTAAGTTCTCCTCAGCCAGTTAACGCTGGAGTCCCACAAGGCAGCATCCTGGGCCCTCTATTGTACTTAATTTATACTTCGGACATGCCAACAAACAGCTACACACAAACCTCAACATTTGCGGATGACACAGCTTTCCTAAGCGTACATGAAAACTGTCAAGAAGCATCTCGTTACTTACAGGATCACATATTTGAACTGGAAAGGTGGTTAAAACAATGGAGGATAAAGATCAATGAGCAAAAATGCGCACATATAACATTCACATTGCGTCCGGAAACATGCCCCCCTATTAAAATCAATAATCAAATAATACCCCAACACTCGCATGTAAAATACCTCGGTATACATCTAGATCGGCGTTTAACGTGGAAATGGCACATAGAAGCAAAATTAACTCAAATGAAACTAAAAGCAATTCAAATTAATTGGCTCATTGGAAGAAATTCTGTTCTTAGTCTCGATTGCAAACTTCTACTTTACAACTCTATCTTAAAGCCAATTTGGTGCTACGGTATTCAGTTATGGGGCACTGCCTTGGCTTCTAATATCGAAAAAATTCAAAGGCGCCAAAATAAACTTCTTCGAATAATAACAGCCGCTCCCTGGTATGTCAAAAACTCAAATATCCACAAGGATCTCAATGTGCCATTGGTAAAAACTATGATAACGAAATATGCAGTAAAATATTTAAAAAGGCTGGAACTGCACCCAAATCCCTTAGCTCGAAATATTTTAAATTATGGCGGCCACACTCGATTAAGGAGAAGAGACACTGCAGCACTCACCCAATCAGATGAGCGATAAACACCTACATATGTGAACAGAAACCGTGATGACTAAATCTTTTTGTCTGGCACTGGCAGGACATTAAGTAAATATTAGGATAAGATTTGATTAATTATTGTTAGTTCATATTTAATATATGAAGATTCAATAAATAAATACTGCAAAAAAAAAAAAAAAAAAAAAAAAAAAAATTCTAAAATTAAATATAATATTTATCTTCATCATTTGAAGTTCAAAATCTTAACCTTGTTTTTGAGACTTTCATAAATTTGTAAAAATTAATATTGTTTACTAGTGTTTATTATAATATTTAATATTGTTCAATTAAAAAAAATAACAATTTTAGTAGAAAAATATTATATTTTTAACTAACAGGAAAAATTTTTATATTTACTATTTTTACTATAGAAAATCTTATTATCATAATATCTTTAATGTGTTTTAGTGGTTGAAATGTTCACTGAATTATTATCAAGTTAAAAAATAGTTTTTTAATTTTTCATAAAGTTTATACAACAAAAATTCATATTTTTAAATAAATTTCAAATACATATTACAAATTATTTCTTTCATTTTATAAATAACTAGCTTAACCCGGTGCGCTTCGCTACACTGGCAAAAAAAAAAAATTTGTCCTGTAAAGATTGATAGCTCTTGTGTTCAGATATATGGTATTTAATATGTCTTCTATGAGGGGTACTGCTCCTACTCTGTCTACCCCGCACATTTTTATATTGAAATTTATAGTTTACTATAATAGTAGCTTTAACCACGTTTGAAGACTCTCCCTTTAATAGTTCTTCAGTTGAGCGATATTTAATATATGCATCCTATGGGATGTATTTCCCCCCCTGCGCCTATCCGCTTTATTTTTATTTTCAAAAGTGTAGTATACCATAAGAGTGACTTTTAGAAAGTTTGAACATTCTCACTATTACAGTTCTTAAGATATGCGATGTTAAACATTGGCGTCCTATGGGGTATTCCTATACCCCCGCTGCTATTTTATTTCAATTCCGGGGCTCAGAAGATCCTACTACAAAAAGTTCAGCAAAATGCGTGCAGCGGCTCTTAAGATATGCGATAATTAATATTGGCATCGTATGGGGGGTACCAATTCCCCTGCCCCTATCGAAAAAATAAGTAGCCTATTTTATTTTTAGGGCTCACGTGATGTTACTGTAAAAATTTCAGGAAAATCGGTTCAGTATAATTTTGGCATCCTATGGGGGGTACCAATTCCATTGCCCCTATCGAAAAAATAAGTAGCCTATTTTATTTTTAGGGCTCACGTGATGTTGCTGTAAAAATTTCAGGAAAATCGGTTCAGTATAATATTGGCATCCTATGGGGGTACCAATTCCCCTGCCCCTATCGAAAAAATAAGTAGCTTATTTTATTTTTAGGGCTCACGTGATGTTACTTTAAAAATTTCAGGAAAATCGGTTCAGTATAATATTGACATCCTATGGGGGGTACCAATTCCCCTGCCCCTATCGAAAAAATAAGTAGCCTATTTTATTTTTAGGGCTCACGTGATGTTACTGTAAAAATTTCAGGAAAATCGGTTCAGTATAATATTGGCATCCTATGGGGGGTACCAATTCCCCTGCCCCTATCGAAAAAATAAGTAGCCTATTTTATTTTTAGGGCTCACGTGATGTTACTGTAAAAATTTCAGGAAAATCGGTTCAGTATAATATTGGCATCCTATGGGGGGTACCAATTCCCCTGCCCCTATCGAAAAAATAAGTAGCCTATTTTATTTTTAGGGCTCACGTGATGTTACTGTAAAAATTTCAGGAAAATCGGTTCAGTATAATATTGGCATCCTATGGGGGGTACCAATTCCCCTGCCCCTATCGAAAAAATAAGTAGCCTATTTTATTTTTAGGGCTCACGTGATGTTACTGTAAAAATTTCAGGAAAATCGGTTCAGTAGTTTCGGAGTCTATAAAGCGACAAACAAACAAACAAACAAACATACATAATTCATTTTTATATATATATAGATAGAAGATAAGATTGTTTTTCTCTTTTCTTATATTTGATCTACCAACCAGTTTGTGTTTACGTTACTGTATACTCGAACTACCAGCTTCTAGCTACGATGTTTAGTAAACTTAAAAAAAAAGAGTTTCCGTCAACTGTAAACACAGCAGCTTCTGGTTTTCAGTCGCAAGTTCAGCAGTCTGTGTGTTAAAAATGGAGGGAGTCTGCTGCTGATTCTTGTGACTGCTGAAAATAAATAAATTGTGTTACTATTTTTTCAGTAACTGTACGCACACAGTTCAACTGTTTTAAGTACATATGAGTGTGGATGAAAATAAGATACAGTTCTTTTTTTTCAGCATGTTATGCGCCCCATACACGGTTCAATTCAGTTGTCAACTGAGTCTCTCAACTGAATTGATACTTGGCCACACACTTCTTCAACTGAATTGAAAGATTTTAATTCAACTGTCAAATTTAGATTTTTTTTTACATAGATTTTGACAGCTGATCAAGAGACTTGAGCACACACAGTACAATCGAATTGAAAGATTTTAATTCAACTGTCAAATTTAGATTTTTTTTACATACATTTTGACAGCTGATCAAGAGACTTGAGCACACACAGTACAATCGAATTGAAAGACTTAGAAGTCAACTTGAAAAAATCAAAATCTTTTGATTTTTCTTCAACCAACTCGACAACCGTCAAACTAATCAACTGACAAGGCCATACACGCTTTGATTTGGACAACAACCGACTCAGTTGACAATTGAATTGAATCGTGTATGGTCTGCTTTACTGAAAATAAATGAAATTTTTAGCAAATTTGACTGCTATTAGCAGTTGTTCGAAACCCTGCTCTTGATGACATCTTGATGACATCACAGCTTACAATTTTCGGAAATTTTGACAAATTGTATATGTAAGAGACTATCAAAAACAACTTGATCGTGTGGCTGCAGTGTTACACATTTTCATAATACAATCAGGGCTGTCAAGTTTCTTGGCGACCTAATTTTCGATTTGGCGATATGGCAATTTTTTGGCGGCTTATAAAATATATGGCGATTTTGTTGGCTATTTGATAAGCTATAAACTTGTTTTGAGACTGTTGGACAAATTTACCGTTTGTTATTTAGAAAGATTATATCAATGATGGCATTCCATCTAATATAAATCAGGTTTTGCAAAAAGTTAATAGCTATTAGGATACGTCCGGTACGTACCATTTTAAAAAACTAGCTTTGACTGTCTTTATATGCATTTAATTCAAACTGCTAATGTCTGTGTTGAAATAGTTCTTTTTAATAATTTACTCTACTAACACTCGCCTTCAAAATAGAGTGCAATACGAACTTCTTGACACGTTGTTACGAGTTATAAATTATATGAATGTAAATAGCACTTTTTGTAGCTTCACACGATATTTGAATATATGTACATTGTTAAAAAAAAACAGTAAGAATAGCCTTGCCGGTGAAGTGTATAGCGTTTTAGATATATATTCTATATTTTTTTAATACTAAACACAAAAAAACGTTTTGCTGCTTTAATTAGGTTATTGTAAACTGTTGTACCTTTTGTCTTTTATTCCAATCATTTTACTTTTATTCAAAAAAATATATATCATATATATGTTTTTTTTTTTAGAATTTGTAGAAAACATTTGAAAAAAATTGTAAAATAAATGTTATGTTGTCAAAAACGCAAAAAAGGCTTTGGCGATTTTTGACATTGAATTTGGCAAAACACATCAAAATAAATCTGACAACCCTGGCTGCTTTTCACAATTTACATGAGCGTTGCCAGTTGTTCTGAATACAAAACCTGCAAATGCTAATTTTTTTATTTGAAGAGAATATTTTATAAATATTTATTTTATTTAATTATTTAAATAAGTCCTATAAATAAATAACCAAATTCGATATTCGCTTTATTTATTAAAACTTAGTCAAGTTTTACAGCACGAAATTAGTAAAGAAGTAACACTTTTAATGTATACATTACGACCAAAACTCTGTTGTTTCTATCAGGCGCGGTTACAGGGGGTGGTAAATGGGATATTCCCCCAACTCTTTTTAATTATTGGCATTTAAAAAAATAATATTTAAAAGAACACAATTTTAGGATTATACATACAAGTTCCCCCAAACGATAAAGCTGGAATTTCTGAAATTTTTCAAATGCTGAATTCAAATTTGCAAACAAAGCTAGAGGCCAGGCGAAAAGTTGACCGTGTATGAACAGCTTTTTCTGTTCAGGGGCCGCACAAAATTTACCCAATATATTCCTTCTAAGCAGGCAAAATACGGTATAAAGTTGTGGTGGGTATGTGATGCTAAATCGTACTACCCACTTACTGGGCAAATATTCACTGGCAAATCAGGAAGCAAAAGAGAGCAAACTCAAATCAAGGAGAGAGGGTTGTTAAAGACTTGGTTAAACAATATAAAGACACTGGGACAAATGTTACCTGTGACATCTTTTTTACAAGCCATTCGTTATTAGCTAATGCACTTACAGAATGGAACTTGACTATGGTTGGAACATTGGATATAGCGAAAACTGGACACTTTCTTCATATGTTCCCAAAAGGAACAAGGCCTTCAGTTTGTTGTCCACAATGCCGTGTGATGACACAATATCTGAGATAAAGAAAAAACTAAATATTATATTGTTTTACAACAAAACAAAAGGAGGGGTTGACGTAATGGACCACATGTTAACGGAATATTCAACAAAATGGAAAAAAATTTACAGCACAGAGTATTTCTCATTTTTTTCTGGTAAAATAGGTGGTCGTCGTCTGTTTCTGCAAGAATTAGGAGAGCAGTTATGTAAGCCAATAATTTTAAAAAGGGCACAAATTCCGCGAGTCCTACCATACTTTCCAACAAAGAATGCAATCGAATGCATAATGGATGTTCCTATCGAATCACTAATTAAGGACAGAACTGAAGAATTCGATCCAGATGAGACGACCGTGGACATTCGAAAGTGAAGGTCGCTTGCTACATATGCTATCGAGAGAACAATAAAAGAAAACGATTGACCCAAAAAGCGTGCGGCCTATGTAAGAAATCTGTTTGCATTGAGCATAGTAAAGTCCAAACAAAACGCAACTAATGCCTTAAGGAGTAATTAACTTTTTTCGTTTACTGTTTGTCTTTCTCTGAAGAAATAAAATAAAATAAATTGAATTACATACAAATAAAGTAGACATTTTAGCATATTTACAAATGTAAATAGTGCCAAATAATAAAGAAATTTCTATAAAATGGCTAAAAATGGATCTAAAATTAAGTTTTTTTATTTTTTTACAAGATCGGATCAAAAATATAAAAGCTATTGCGTTTTTAAAATCCATATATTTACATATGTAAATTCAAGATCAGATCAAAAATATAGAAGTTATTGCGTTTTTAAAATCCATCCAAGATAACGATGCATGGTTACCTGTGTAACGTTATTCTAAATGTAACATGACAAGACACCCAAGATGGCAGACTAATTATTTTTAATGCATTCCTACAACATGAGCATCAAATGGAAGGGCTTGCTGAGAATAAGTCGAAAAATAAAGTGACGTTACTTTAAATCATATTTGGCGGACTAAGATGTTAATGCTTGCCTTCTATATGGGTATCAAATGAAAGGACTCATGAGAATACGAATGATAGTTTTAATATAAATTAAAACCTTTTTAGCAAACAAGCTTTTATTGAAATGCGCTTAAAAGAAAAATATAAATGCATAGTACGAAACCTTTTTAAAAAATACCCTTTTATTTAAATACTCTATAAAGAAAAAAAGAAAATTTTACTTTTAAACTTTTACTATGATTAAATTTGTTATTAGTCGACCTTTCCAATTTTAAATAAATACAAATTAATCAAGCTCGAGGCTAGTGTTTTTTTGTAAATAAATATTCCTTTTTATTTAATTCCGATATTTCGATCTTCGTTGAAGATCATCATCAGGGATTGTTTCCTTAAATTTAATTGAAAGAACAATAAAATACATAAGTATAAACATCATTATTATGAACATACAAATAACAACAACCTACATATATAGAAAACAAACACAGAAATTTTGTATTTTAAACAGTTTCATACGCTCACAATATATACACACACTCACAGTGAATTCTTATTAATACAAAAACTTAAAAATATATTGTGTACTTATCAACATCTAAAACAGGGATGTCAGCGTCATACACAATTGTGTCAGCAAAACTCACATGTACGCTTACGCTCTTTTATTTTGCGAGCGTAAAATATAATTGTTTACTGCAAAACACTCTCATTCAGCGGGAAATATCGCACGATAGCACGGCCTGTTTTGAGGCCTCTAAACAAAAATAATATATTTATTATTTATTATCTTTGTTTCTGTTTTGTTTTATTTCTGTTTTTAACATTGTACAATGATTTTAAAAAAACAAATTGCTTGTGGTTTTTGTACGAGGTGTAGTGTACTTGTTGTAGTATCAAGAATTACTGTGATGAATTCGCCTTGATGTTGTGTTTATTGAGCTATGTAAACTTCAAATTTGAATTTTATTAATTAGTCTTGTAGACAGCGATAACGAGCATACAAGCGGATGAGTTTATTAAAAATATAGAGCAATTCCATATGAAAGCGATCACCTTTTGGACGACCCCTCTCCGATTTTAAAATAAATAGTCTCAATCGATTGCCCAGCAAAAAATAATGTACCTACATATTTTTTTTTTTTTTATAGTGACTGGTTTAGTGGTGGTGTACACCACTGTCATGTGAAAAATTGAAGAATTCTTCATAAGGGACCTCATTGAAAGTTGTTTTAAAAAACTACTAAAGCGATCGCAACGAGTGATAGCTCGTTGGAAAGGTATTGAATCAGGCTTTAATTAAAAAATAAAATTTTCCTAATTTTTCTTAGAAATTTACCTTTAAATTTTCCCAAGAAAATTAAATTTTCCGATTTTCCACAGAAGCTCCTAAATTTTCCGGCTAATTTTTTTTTTTTTGGATTCCTCATAATTTTTGCTTTAAGAATCAGCAATAAAAAAATGGGCCCCGACTCCTTGTTTGGACAGGAGAAGAGCATTTAAGAGACCACCTTGTTAAAAATACATTTTAAAAATTATTTTACAGTTAAAAATACATTTATGAAGAAAAAATCAATTTTTTTTTTTAAGAGCCCCAAGTTGAGTGTGTAGTGAATATGGTCTGCCTGCCTTCACAAGATCGGCCATAAATCCATGGATAATAGCAGCAGTGGCATGTAATGGCACACCAAACCCGACTGAGGCTACAGGTCATAAAATGTTTTGTAAATTTTTTAAATTACCAGGTAATAAATATTTCGCCTAAAATGACACGTGCAGAAACAAGTCATAAAACACGGATTTTCCATAAATATGGCGAAATATTTATTACCTGGTAATTTAAAAAATTTGCAAAACATTTTATGACCTGTGGACGGCTTATTGGCAGTAACCAATTAAGTCCCTTTTAAAAAACATTTTATGACCAATAGTTCACGCAAATTTTCCTATTAAAGAAAAGCAAATATCGCTTATTTTTTACCTATTTTTTACCAAAAAATAAATATAAATACTTCACACACTCTGAGTCAAATTTCAGTTGAATACTAAACGTGAAAGTGTTAAAGTGTTTTTTTTTTGTAAAGTAAAGAGTGAAGCTGTAAAGACAATTTAGAGTAAAATGAATAAATTTTGCTGCAATCCGTTTAACAAGAGTGGACATCGTTCGAAAAAGATAAAAGTATTAAAATTAACTGGTGTTTCGAAGCGATACATGAATGAATTAAATATACAATACGGTGAAGAAGCAGAATTCATTTGCCACAAGTGTAAAATCGATTTGTCTCAACAAGCAAATGCATTGAAACAAATGCAGCCACAAACCGAGAGTGAAATGACAAGTGAACAAAATGTTTCATCTGATAGTGAGGCAGACATTCCGATGGTCAATATGTCTTTGAGTCCTTTGAATGAGGCTATTACCACTTTAGGTGAAACGCCTATTAGAAAAAGAAAGTTGCGAAGTGAAACATACAGGAAAGAGAAAAAAGGCAAGGTTATGAGTGCAATCGCGACAATATTTGATGAAGGCTCTGATAACGAATGCAGTCAAGCAGATGACGTTGATGACGGCAAACAAATGATTGAGCAGTTGAAAAGAAAATTCAATTTAGCGACCACTTTTCCGGAGAAATATCTCATTTTATCTGTGCTGCCTCAATCATGGTCTATACGCAAGATTTCTATACAGTTTCAAACATCTTTTTACATCGCGAGAAGAAGCAAAGAATTAGTTCGACAGAAGGGCATATTGGCGACTCCCACCAAGAAATTTGGCTCAAGGACCCTCAGCGAAGCAACGGTGAAATTGATTGAATTGATACCCCACGGAAAATTGTCATCTGTCCAAATGCGACAATTGTCCGAAGATTGACGAGCTAGAGCAATATTTGGCGGAAAAGTTTGAACAGCTGTTAATTCAGGAGGTGCATTTCAAACAGTGGATAATTAGCAGCGGCAGATGTTCCCTTGAGACCGTGGTAAAGCAGATTCCGGAATTCATCGAGGAATTCGGATTCAAGTTGAATGAACTGAAGGCGCACCATTTCATATCCGAGATGCAATCGAAATTTCTAAAGGAAAGTAAGGAGAAATTAGCCCAAAATGAATTCATTGTGATAAGCGACTTTGCCGAGAATTACACTTTTCTCGTTCAGGATGAAATTCAGGCTTATCACTGGGCAAACGACCAGTGCACGGTGCATCCTTTTTGCATTTATTTCAAAAACGAAGATAACGAACTACAGACCGTAAGCCTTGTTGCTGTCGCGGAGAGTTTAGCTCATAATTATGTGTCCGTTTATTTATTTCAAATGAAACTGTTTGAATTCTTAAGATCAAAATTCGATGCAATCGACAAAGTAACGTTTTTCTCAGACGGCGCGGCTTCTCAGTACAAGAATAAAAAAAATTTTTACAATCTTTGCATAATTGAAGAAGAACAAAACTGCAAGGTCGAATTGCACTTTTTCGCGACGTCCCACGGTAAGGGCCCATGCGATGCGTTAGGGGGAACCCTAAAACGCATGGCGACTAAGGCAAGTTTGCAAAGGCCATATACTGACCAGATCTTAAATGTACAACATTTGTTTTCGTGGATTCAAAGCAAGGAAATTGCCATTAACACAGTTTTATGCACTCAAAAAGAACACGATGCCATGGAGCGACGAATTCAAAACAGATATAATAATGTCAAAACTATAACTGGAACGCAAAAGTTTCATTGCTTCATACCAAATATTTCTGATATGTCAATTAATGTAAAGCGGTACTCTTCGTCTGCCGACGTGCTAAATTTAAAGTTACTTTAATTTTATAATGATGCCAAGACAATTGAAATTTTTAATAAATATTGTAATTAAGTATAAGCAGCAAAATAAGAAAGATTTTTTCTTCATAAATGTATTTTTAACTGTAAAATAATTTTTAAAATGTATTTTTAACAAGGTGGTCTCTTAAATGCTCTTCTCCTGTCCAAACAAGGAGTCGGGCCCATTTTTTTATTGCTGATTCTTAAAGCAAAAATTATGAGGAATCCAAAAAAAAAGCCGGAAAATTTAGGAGCTTCTGTGGAAAATCGGAAAATTTAATTTTCTAGGGAAAATTTAAAGGTAAATTTCTAAGAAAAATTAGGAAAATTTTATTTTTCAATTAAAGCCTGATTCAATACCTTTCCAACGAGCTATCACTCGTTGCGATCGCTTTAGTAGTTTTTTAAAACAACTTTCAATGAGGTCCCTTATGAAGAATTCTTCAATTTTTCACATGACAGTGGTGTACATCACCACTAAACCAGTCACTATAAAAAAAATATGTAGGTACATTATTTTTTGCTGGGCAATCGATTGAGACTATTTATTTTAAAATCGGAGAGGGGTCGTCCAAAAATTTGCCAATTTTTATCGTTTTCATATGGAATTGCTCTATAATCATCCAGATAGGGAAAATATTATTGAGTTCTGGAAAAATTTAGACGGGGCACTATATCCTGTATTAAAAAAAATTTCTTCAAATGTTTGTCGCTTTTTTTCCTCAATATATCTTTGCGAACAAATATTTTCCGATTTGAAATACATTTGCTCAAAACAACGCAATAAATTAACGTCCGCAAACCTAAAAAATGTTTTGTTGTTTCGAAACTGCAATATAAATTTAGAAGATATTATTAATAAATAAAAGTATATTTTTATAGGCTAGTAAAATCTTCTCTTTTTATAATGGTAGTTAATAATTATAGAATATTTTTAAACTTAATGGGGTTATTATTTGCATTAGTATGTGCAAATGAATTTTCATTGTTGGCATTCGCAAAGATATGTTGAACACCAAATTAAAAATTTTGGAAAGAATTGTATAAGGTTGTAAAAAGACTTCAAATATTGTCAAATGCTCAATTTTTCCAAAAACTAAGCAAAGTTTCTGCGAAATGCAGGTTCCAAATTAAATTTATTTAAATAATAACTGATTGTGTCTGTCCATAACTCAACATTTTTCGATAATTGTATTATTCTTAATTGCTCTAAAGTCTTCATAGCAAAATATGTATGTTAATTAGGCCTCGTAATAGGCCTCGCAACCGCAGATTCCTCCCGCTGGTAATGAAGGAGACAAGAGTATTCGCACCAACACAATCATAATTGACACCACTGATCTAAAACGGGATTTCCAAAAATTTTTTGGTTGTGTATTAGTGAGTACCAGAGAGTAAAGAAATTGAGAGAATGCATTCATTTACAGCCGAAATAAAATGTTAGTAATATATTTTATAAGTTGTATAACACAAAGGTACAAAATTAAAAATTTTTTGTGTTGATAAAAAATTTGTAGCAGCTCTTTACCAATTCAATGTCGCTGATTTTAAAACTGCACTTTTTTTTATTCGGAAGCTGTTTGACTCTAAATCAGTTTCAAATATCTTATCAAACAATTGTAAAAAAATTAAAGATTTTTATGTTTGAAAAATTCATAAAAAATAAATATTGCACGCAAATCACAGCTGATAGAAAAAAAAGTGCAGTTTTAAAATCAGCGACATTGAATTGGTAAAGAACTGCAACAAATTTTTTTATCAACACAAAAAATGTTTAATTTTGATCCCTTGTGTTATACAACTTATAAAATAAAATCTTCTAAATTTATACTTTTATGGCAGTTTCGTAATAGTATAATGCTTTTCAAATGGGATGAACTTAATTTATTACGTTGCTTGGAACAAATAAATTTTAAATCCGAAAAAATTTGTTCGCATAGGTAAGTAGTGCCGAATAAAGAGGGGCACTTAAATGAATTTTTTTTTTAGTTCAGGATAGAACTCGCCATCCAAATCTTTCCAGAACTCTACAATATTATTTTCGTCTGGAGCATTTACTTCTCTTCGTAGTATGATTTGTTCTGATTGAATATCAAATTCGTAGCTGCTTACATCGCAACGAAAAGGCTTTTCGAAAAGATCTAATAACGGTTGTAAAATTACAAAATCTTGAAACCTGTCTTGAAAATTATTGAAAAGTGTTTCAAATATTTCGGCATATTCATATCTTTTGTCGATTTCGAGATTTCTATAAACAAGTGAAGGTTTTGGAAAATTGGAAAAATCACCAGTTTTAATTTGGGAAATAATTAGAAAAAGTTTTGTTTTAAAATTGTGAATGATTTTTGACAAGTCGCATATATTGCGTTCCTTTCCTTGAAATTCCAAATTAAGTTCATTTAACATACTTGTCGTATCTGCACAAAAAAGCTAAGTCTAAAATAAAGTTATTGTCTTTTAAACACTGTACTAAAACTTTTTCTATTTTCTCAGTTTCTAGGAACTGAAGAACTTCTCTTAAATCATAAAGTCTATTCAGGCAATCACCGCGACTTAGCCACCGAACTTCTGTAAACATTTTCAGGTCACAATTCACAGCATTTTTGTTTTTTAAAAAGGTTACAAATTTTTGGTGGGTAAGCGCTTGATGTCCGCCTCGAATTTTATTTATTATATCCTCTGCTGTCTTCATAGCTGGGGTATCATTTATGAATTTCGATGCAAGAGCGGTCTGATGAATTATGCAGTGAAAATTATGAACTGCAAATTCGTGTTTGGCTCCATCTGTGCAGACTCCAGCAAATTTGTTTATGTCTACAATGGAAAGAAGCTTTTCTGTGACAACATCATACAACAACGTACCAGTTACATTTCCATAAAATGTTTCTAAAGTAAACATTGACTCAAAAATACAAGTTCACACAGATCATTTACGTCAGTGTTTTCGTCTAAACAAATTGAAAAAAATTCGCAATTAATTACTTTTTCCCTAGTTGCAGATTCTACACATGTTCCTAATTGAACAGTACGACGGCCTACAGTTTGACTGGACAGGAGAAGAGACTCTAAAAATTTTGTATTATAATTAAGCCTTTCCCAAATTTTTTTTTAGCAATTGCTTGATAAAAACACCATCCCACAATGGTCTTCCTTTCTTAACAATTTCCAATATTACTAAACTTGAAATCTCCTTTTTCTATTTGGGAAATGATTTTGGTTCATAAATTTCCTCTTCTAATAACCATTTTTTCAATTTTTCTAAAAAAATTGTTTTATATTTATAAAACAGGTCTTCTCTTTCCTTATCATTTAAATTATTTATATTATTATGAAAACGATCGCAATGCCGTTTAATAACATATTTCGTTTATTCCTTAAATGTTGCATAGCATATAAGGCATTGGATGTTACCAAAAGCGATTTTGACCGCACAATATTTTTTAAGTGCCATCATAAAGTTTCTTCTGTTAACTTGAAACAAAAATATGTATTAGTAGTGGTATACACACTTGTGCATAGAAATGGATTTCCCTGGTCTATTTATTCAAAAATAAAGTAAATTACATGAGAATTATAACGTGAAAAAGTTATTTTAGTAAAAAGTTAGGGTATTCATAGTGGTAAGTAAAATAGAAAAGGTATTCACGTTGTTGGGTTACTCATACTTCAAACATCTGTGCATTCATTTTAATTCTTGCTAATGGTATATCATAACTTTTTACAAAATTACAAATGCGCACCTGAGTGCCTGCAAAAATGTAGAAAGTCATTATAACAGGTCAAAGTTATGTACGTTAAATAAATACCATAAATTAGTAAGGTTAACTCTTTGGACTCGGTCATATAATTGTAGCATAAAAAAGTAAGAAATAAAAATAGTGCCAAACAATAACGCTTCATTAATACATCAATAAAACACATCTTCTTACCCAAAAATTTTACCTGCTGTCACATTTGCTTTTATGTGTATAGGTTTACACATAAATTGTAGGAAAACAAGACATTTTTAACTTTTTTTTTAAATATTTTTACTTACTTAAGAAAAGTGTTTTCAAAGAAAAAAACCTACCGACGCAATTGGTACAGAAACAAAAATATTTTTACAAGCACAAAATACCAACAAATTCTTGTGGCTATTTTTTTCTTAATAATTTCTGCATTTAGGTACGTCTTTTTTACGAAAGGAAAAGGGACCCTTTTACAGGCATCAAAGAATTTTTTTCACAAAAAAAACACATATTGTTAGCTTAAATGCAAAACAATGTAGATATTATTTGAAAATTTGAAAGTTTTGTTGATTAGGATTCACGTTACATATGTATTTTTATATAATTTTAAGTTATTTACAAAATTAAAAATGACGTATCATCAAATAAATATATAATTTTTTTAACAGCATTATGTATAATCACACTCAATAAAAAAAATTAGCAGAGATTTTAATTCTTTTTATAAGAACACATTAATATTTTTAAACAAACAAACTGGGTAATCTGTTTTATAACTATTACCACGGTGTTAGTGGAATTAGTGATCAGATAATAATTTATAACAATAATTTTTAGTATTGCATAATAAAAAAGTGCTGTAAAATTATAAGAACCGAATCCATATACGTATGTAAAATAAAACCTATAATAAATGTGACTATCAGCTTCTTCCACATAGGACTGTTAGACATTTTGAAATTTTTTATCTGAAATATTAAAAATTGCTTTTAAATCTCAAATAATTACTATTTTACAAAGTTATTTGCTTCGCATGTAAACTTATGAAAGGTTACATTATTCTACATTTAAGTCTTAAAATTTAAACTCTAAATAAAAATTGCACGCAAGGCATTGGATGTTACCAAAAGCATTTTTGACCGCACAATATTTTTTGAGTGTAAGCTGAAACAAAATATAATAGCATCCGCTAGACATGCACACTTGTCGAAGTCACATCGACGACTGAATTGAAGAGTATAAAAATATGTGTTAGTAGTGGTGCGCACAATTGTGCAAAGAAATGGAAACCCCTGATCTAAAATTACACTTAACTTAAAAATAACAGTTTGATCTTATTTACTAAGCCTCTGTAGTTATTAGAACACGAACACTCTACGTCGCTCTTGAAGTTTACGCTCTTTTTTGTTGCTATGATGTGAAGCATCTCAAGCATATATCGACGTTTGTAATTCGGCTCTGTTTGTAACACACCTACATTACTTAAATCAGGCGAGTGTTTGTTTTTGACACAATGGAAAAAATTAAAATATGCTAAAATTCATAAGAGAGAATGGAGACGATTT
The DNA here is from genome assembly GCA_943735925.1 of Pollenia amentaria. NCBI lineage: Eukaryota > Metazoa > Arthropoda > Insecta > Diptera > Polleniidae > Pollenia > Pollenia amentaria. Next base: position 134,602,843 of record OX031006.1, read on the forward strand.
CATACAAACTATACAACAAAAATAAGACCAGGAAACAGCTAGGACGAGATTTACTATTATAACCGCTAGCACATTTATATTATAAATCAGTGATGCGCAAAACTAAATTCTCTCACCAATACACTGACAAAACCACAGGTGCACTGGGAGAAAGGTTGTGAAATTTAAAAGAACTGTTGTTATTTTTTTACGGTGTGAAAAATTTTGTAATTTTTTTTTGTTTTGAAAATAAATTAAATATAAAAGAAAAAGTAAACCTTTAAATAAATTATTTTTGATAAATACCTTATAAAAATGAAAAAGATTTTTTTTTCACTAAACTTTTCATAGAAGTGCTATAAAAGATATAAAAATGCCTTTTAAAAATGAGTTTTGTTCATTGTTTTAAATGTTTAATGACAAAAGAGGCATTACATGTTACCAAAAGCATTTTTAATCATAAAATAGGATATAAGAAACTAAGACAGATGGTATCTAGTCCTTAAAATTTAGCTATTATTAAGCAAGGTAGACCTTTTTCTGACGAAGAATATATTCCTCCAAATAAAACAAAATATTAATTGTAGTTTTAATTTTATAGAATCCTCTGTCCCGTGATACTTTTGCTCGCCTTACTGTTTAGTTAGGAAGTTAGGAGTATACGCAGAGTTTGCCATTAAAGAAAATATAAAAAATTTTGATTTCTTTTCTTTTGCTTTTGATGAAAGCACTGACTTGCTAGCTTGTTACGCAGATAAAAAGTATTAAATCTTTGAAACAATGATTTCTCTCAAAACTGTTTACACAAAAGTAACAGCCAAGGTTTTTGTTCAATGTTATTAATGAAAAATTTTTATCAATTGCGGACTCCAGAAAATTTATTGACCTCTGTGTAGATGACAGAAATATCGTGTGAAAAAATATGGAAGTTAAATGTGTCAACTAAAACGACATGAGTATATATTCAATAATTTTAATCGCATTGTGCACCTGGTAGTGCTGGCATCAAAAGTTTTAACATCTCACCCTGCCGTGAAAACTGCCGTTTGCGCCATCAGTACAAACGCCAGCTAATTTTTTGGAGTATACTGTAGAAAAAAGTTTTTCATTAATAACATCGAACAATATTTTGCCTGTTTCGTTTGAGCAAAAGGTTTCTAGTGAAAACATAGTTTCAAAGACATTATATTCCATATCTACACATCGAATACAAATAACGAGCTGGCAGAGATCGTTGATGTCAGTGCTCTCATCTAATGAAAAAGAAAAAAATTCGCAATTTTTTAAATTTTCTTTAATTTTAGATTCTACGTATTCTCCCAAATGAAGACTACGACGTGCAACAGTATCACGGGACAACAGAAGATTTTCTATAATGTCAACATTATAATTTGATTTTTGCGTAACGTGGAGTAATATGTTTTTAATAAATACCCCATCAGTGAACGGTCTACCTTGTGTAATAACGTCTAAACTTATAAGACTAGATATCTCCTGCTTAAGTTTTTCATTTGACGACTGATTTAATTCTTTTTCTTCCAACCATTCTTTAATCATCTTTAAACAATTTTGTTTTTTTTTTCTTGAAAAAGATTTTCTTTTCCTTCTTCATTTAACTTTTTCATAGTTATAAGGTATCGTGTTTGGTGGTTGAATAATAAGTAATTTATTATTATTTCAATTCATGCTTAATAACTAGTTTGACAGATCATCCTTAATAATATGTTACTGGTGTTGTAACGTAGCTCACACCTAGATGGCGCAACACCACAACTCCCATCTCAAGTTTAATAATAAGTAACAATATTCATTAAATTTTGGGTTTATATATAAGAAACACAAAAATAAATTTTGTTATAATAACTACATTTAACAATTTTAACGCAAATAATTTTTCTAACTGATATGAAACATAGTTATATACAACCGCTATTCTTGTTTTCAAATACAAAAATGATAATATAAATGATTAAATATAAAAATAATTTTGAAATATACAAAATATAATATAATATAAAAAGTTATTCTTTGTAATTAGGACGTTGCAAACGCCTTAAATTACGAGATCTAGTCTCTTCTTGACACGGAGTAACGTTCAGCTGTCCACCCTCTTCCCCAGAAGCTGATTTATCAGAACCTGATGGATTTTTGTCCGTGGAAGCACTTGGAACTGTTTGCTCGCCCACATCAGCACTCTCATTTTCGTTTTGTGTACCGCGAATCATTTGATTAACGTGTCTTTTAATTATTTTATTATTTCGAGTTAAAATACAACGATACGATTGCGGACCTAACCGCTCTTTAACCGTAGCTTCTTGCCACGAAACTTTATTCGGATTAGAATAGTCACGAGCAAAAACATTTCTACCGGTATCAAAATTAATAATTCGTGCCCCTTTATGATTTTTGGTGTTTGACAACTGACTCTCACCTATTTTGTCCTTCACTAAAGGTGGACTAAGCATACTAAAACGTGTCTTAATCTCTTTACCTAATAACAACTTAGAAGGTGTTTCACCTGTAGTGCAATGCTTTGTTGATCTATAATCAAACAAAAACGTATTTACGATCTCGTCGAGATTTTCACCATCACGCAGATTGGCCAAAAGAGACTTTTTAAAAGTTTTTACAAAATTTTCGACTTGACCATTGGTCGCCGGGTGTCCTGGAGCGGTCAAAATATGCTTAATATTATTTGCCTTCATGAAAACTTGGAATTCTTCGGCCGTAAACTGTCGCCCGTTATCACTAACTAGAGTATCTATTAATCCAAACCTTCCAAAGACTTCACGCAATTTGCTGATAGTAAAACTTGACGTTATACTTTTTGTTTTAAATATCTCGACCCACTTTGAGTACGAATCGATGATTAAAAGAAAGTGAAAATCCTTAATAGGACCCGCAAAATCAACATGAAGTCTGGACCACGCCGAATCCGTGGATCTCCATGGAATTAATGGACCTTTTTCAGGACTTGGTTGGCCTAATTTACACGAAATACAATTAGAAACTAATTTTTCAATATCGTGGTCTAATTTAGGCCACCACACATACGAACGAGCTAAAGATTTAGTTTTTACTATTCCAAAATGTGAATAATGCAACTGCTGTAAAATTTTATCACGCAATTTTTGTGGAACTACCACTCTAAAACCCCATAAAATACAGTCTTATTCTACCGAAAGCTCATCTTTACGACTAACGAAAGGGACAAATTCATCACCCTTCAACGATCCAATTTTTCCAACCTGAATGGCTTGTTTCAATTTAGCCAAAATAGGATCACGTCTAGTTTCCCTAGAAATATCTTTAAAATTTAAATTTAGCTTATTATCTCCACTAATATAATTTACAAAACCAAAGTCTTCACTGACTTCTACTACTTTTCGTTGAGGAAAACGAGATAAATGATCTGCAGAATTTTCTGCCCCCTTCACAAAACGCATGGTATAATTAAAACCAGATAAAATAAAAGCCCATCTTTGGATACGAGCTGCTGCCATAACAGGCAACCCTTTATTTTCTCCAAAAATGGCTAAAAGCGGTTTATGATCTGACTCTAAAGTAAAATGAATACCAAGCAAATATTGCTTAAGTTTTGTTACGCTAAAAACAATAGCCAACGCTTCCTTTTGTATAGTACTGTAATTCTTTTCGGTTTGCGTAAGCGCACGAGAAACAAAAGCTATGGGCTTTGTCGACCCATCTGCGCACAAATGGGATAAAATACCCGCTACCTCGTAATTAGAAGCATCCGTTGAAAGCAATGTAGGCAATCTAGGGTTAAAATGAACCAACATTTTATCTGACGTCACCTCCCCTTTCAACGACTCAAACGCATTTTGACACAATTTAGACCATTTAAATCTTACATCTTTTCGCAAAAGTTCATAAAGAGGTGTCATTTTATGGGCAAAATTAGGAATAAATTTTGAATAATAATTTAGCATCCCCACAAACGCTCTAACCTCAGACACATTTTTAGGAACTGGTGCTTCCATAACTGACGAAATACGATCCTTATTCATACTCAAACCATCCCGATCAATGTTGAATCCTAAATAAGATACTTTATCTTTGAAAAATTCACATTTAGTACTATTAAGACGCAAACCTACAGACTCTAGCTTAGTTAATACCAACTCAATAGTTTTGACGTGATCCTCAAAATTACGACCTGTGATGATAATATCATCCAAATAGTTTACTACGTTTGGAATACCACGTAAAATATTCTCAATAGTCTTCTGAAAAAAAGCTGCTGCCGCCTTGACTCCAAATGGTAAACGAGTCATTTTAAATATACCCATGTGGGTACTCCATGCGCATAACAATTGAGAACTTTCATCTAACAACAACTGATTATAAGCGTTAGACAGATCTAATTTTGTAAAAAGTTCTCCACGAAGAGAAGCAAATAGTTCGTCAATTAACGGAAGAGGATATTTAACGTCTTCTAAATATCTGTTAATGGTAGATTTATAATCCCCGCAAATACGGATCTGACCATTGGGTTTAATAATGGGTACCAAAGGTGTGCCCCACTCCGAATTGTCTACGTGTACCAACACGCCTTTTTCCACTAAATCCTGTAATTGTATTTCAATTCTTGAACGCCAAGCCAATGGCACAGGCCTTGGTTTAAAAAAAATTGGTTTAACGTTTTCCATTAAATTTAACGTTACCGTACCCCCTGTGTATAAACCTAAATCTTCTTTAAACACGTTTACGAAACGCTTCTTAATGCTTAGTACACATTCACTCATGTCCCTTATTGAATTGACATTCGAGAGACCGATACCGAACATCGTCATAAAATCACAACCTAATATAGGAGGGCTACGCGTATTTGTAACAACAAAACGTAAATTTTTAATTTGGCCACGAAATCTCACCGTTGCTAAAAACTCACCAATAACATTTATGCCATCTCCTCCGTAGGCACATAATTTTTTAGTGCAGGGGTTCAATCCCTTGTCTTTAAAAAAATTACCAAATGTTTCACTTGACATTAACGAACAAACAGCCCCAGTATCCAAAACAAACTCAACCATTACATTATTAACTTCAACCGACAATGTAAATGGAGCAGCAGAACGTTCATCCGTTACACTGAAAACAGAAAAGGCATTATCATTACTATATTCATTTACTCTTTCACAACAATTATTGTTAGGCAAATTCCTATTTGATACTTGAACCACATTAACTTGATTATTATTGCATACACTAGCTAAATGCCCCACCCTGTGACATTTATTACAAACACTGCTTTTGTATTTACATTTATCGCTTGCGTGATTCTTCCATCCGCAGTGAGTACATTTCTTTTTTATTTTCTTGCTGCCGTTATTCTCGTAGACTTTAAATGGTTTGTTGTTTTTACTGCTACTCGTTGCTTCATCTTTGCTGTTGTTGTTGTTGGTGTTATACTTTTTAGGTCCCCGTGTATATGCTCTTTGCACATAATTAACCTCTTCATTTGTACCCTTTTGCGCATACAGCTTAGCCTCGATAGTTAACGCCTTCCTTAACGCCACTTCTAAAGTAAGGGTTTCATCTTCCTCGCACAGCCTTTCGAAAATTTTGCCATCAAATCCAGTGACAAATTTATTTAACACAAATTTTTCCAGCTGTGTTCCAAATTTGCACTCCATTGCTAATTTTTTTAGACGTGCATACCACACTGATACGGATTCCACATCTCTTTTCTTTGCGTCAAAAAAATTTCTACGCTCCCGAAAAATTATCACTGGGGATGAATAATGCTGGTTTAGCATGTCACATAACTCCTTATACTTCTTCTTGGCAGGTAAATCAGGGAAACACAATTCCCGCAACAAGCCATACGCTTCAAGGCCAACAGCCTTCAATAACGTTGACGTTTTTATACGGTCTTCTTCCACCGCCGCCTCCACAAAATGAGAATCCAACACCTCTTGCCAAAGACACCACTTGTCCACAACCGGCCGGAACTCCCTTATACCAGTTGCCATGGATGTTGTAAAAATACTCTCGTTGTGAGCTATTGTTGTATCACCTGGACCTGGCATCTTTACAATATTAAACAAATAAGACCACCAAAATTCACACGATCTTTTATTTTACACAGAAAATCTGCTTATTTATATAATATTTATTATATAAAAAAAAATTTTTTTAATACAAAATGTATTATTTACAAGAAAAAAAAAATTAACTGTTTTTTTTTATGTATCTGCTATGCACACCGTTTTTTTTTTTTTTTATTTTACCAAAAGTCGTCGCCACTATAATGTATCGTGTTTGGTGGTTGAATAAGAAGTAATTTATTATTATTTCAATTCATGCTTAATAACTAGTTTGACAGATCATCCTTAATAATATGTTACTGGTGTTGTAACGTAGCTCACACCTAGATGGCGCAACACCACAATAGTAATGCTATGAAAGCTATCAAAATGTCTTTTTAAAACACTTTCTTTCATTGTTTTAAATGACTTATGACAAAACAGGCATTGCATTTTACCAAAAGCATTTTTAATCATAAAATATTTTTTACATGCCATAATTAAACAATTTATTTTTTTCAGTGCACCTACAAAAAATACGTAAATAAAATCTGAAAAAATAAAGAAGCAGTCATACACCCGTGCTCATGTACATACGACGTTGTCTCGTTGAGTCGACAATCGCTACTAACAAAAAGAGCATAAGAATGTGTGTGATTTGATTTTGAACAATTCAAGGCGAATTCATTTACCAGGTGGCGTTGAAAGCACAGCTGTGCTACTTTTTTTTTTTACTTAGAGAGAGAAATGTCAAAAGTTGCTTGTGCTTTTGACATATCGATCAACGAATGCAACAAAAAAATACATTGTTGTGTTTTTGGTGTTGTTACTTGTTGTAGTATCGACACCACCGTATACATGAATTCGCCTTGGAACAATTGTTCTATGGTTTGCGCACCATTGATTTAAAGCAAGGCGAATTCAACAAGGTAAGTGCAACTCGTCAGCCGTTCATCAGCTGTGTCCACGGCGAATTTTCAAAACGTCAAAAAATACTTTTGTTGTCATGTTTTGCGCCAAAATAACCGAAAAATTTTCTATGAAGAAGCTGTTTGAAAAGTGTTAAAATATTATTTTTATAATAAAGCAAAGAAAAAGCAGCAAATAAATAAAGTGAAAATATTAATTTATTTTTAAAAAAAGTAAAAGTTCTAATTTTGAATAAAAAAATGCGACGGTGTGCAGTTTGTAAGAAACCTTACAATAAAGGTGAAGGAAACTTGTTCCGAGTTCCCAGTGAAGCAGCCGCTACTAAGGACACATCGTTGAGAATTTCTTGCACAAAATCAAATTCTACGCCATCCACAGTTTCAGTGTCGCAGTAATTTACAAAAGCATTTGGATCTAAATTCCAGGTGTCAAGGCACGGAACAGTTGTATATTTAGCAAATGTTGGTAAAACCAAATTATCTTTACCATAATGGGCAGATTCCTTGGCCGCCTTAGAAGACGAAGCACCAGTTACGACATAATCAGCAGTGCCTGTGCGTCCAATAAGATTCATGCATACTGCTGCAAATTGACCTGTGCCACCTTCCTGCATTAACAATAATTTATATCTGCTGGTATATCTAACAGTTCCCTCAACGTTTTGATGGCTTCATTATTGCTATGTAATACGTTTTTTTGGCCTTAATGGCTTTGTATTACAATATGGATTAAAAAATAAATAAATTTTATCGTACGAAAATTTTCGCCTTGTTCATCTGTTTTTGACAACAAGAAAATTTATTGCAAAAACAAAATACATGTGGCTTCAAGGCGAATTGAGTTGCGCTTACCTTGTTGAATTTGCCTTGATTTAAAGCAGGGATTTCCAAAAATTTTTTGGTTGTGTAGTAGTGAGTACCAGAGAGTAAACAAATTGAGAGAATGCATTCATTTACAGCCGAAATAAAATGTTAGTAATATATTTTATAAGTTGTATAACACAAAGGTACAAAATTAAAAATTTTTTGTGTTGATAAAAAATTTGTAGCAACTCTTTACCAATTCAATGTCGCTGATTTTAAAACTGCGCGTTTTTTATTCGGAAGCTTTTTGACTCTAAATCAGTTTCAAATATCTTATCAAACAATTGTAAAAAAAATTAAAGATTTTTATGTTTTCAAAATTCATAAAAAATAAATATTGCACGCAAATCACCGCTGATAGAAAAAAAAGTGCAGTTTTAAAATCAGCGACATTGAATTGGTAAAGAACTGCTACAAATTTTCTATCAACACAAAAAATGTTTAATTTTGTTCCCTTGTGTTATACAACTTATAAAATAAAATCTTCTAAATTTATACTTTTATGGCAGTTTCGTAATAGTAGAATGCTTTTCAAATGGGATGAACTTAATTTATTACGTTGCTTGGAACAAATAAATTTTAAATCCGAAAAAATTTGTTCGCATAGGTAAGTAGTGCCGAATAAAGAGAGGCACTTAAATGAATTTTTTTTTAGTTCAGGATAGAACTCGCCATCCAAATTTTTCCAGAACTCTACAATATTATTTTCGTCTGGAGCATTTACTTCGCTTCGTAGTATGATTAGTTCTGATTGAATATCAAATTCGTAGTTGTTTACATCGCAACGAAAAGGGTTTTCAAAAAGATCTAATAGCGGTTGTAAAATTACAAAATCTTGAAACCTGTCTTGAAAATTATTGAAAAGTGTTTCAAATATTTCGGCATATTCATATCTTTTGTCGATTTCAAGATTTCTATAAACAAGTGAAGTTTTTGGAAAATTGGAAAAATCACCAGTTTTAATTTGGGAAATAATTAGAAAAAGTTTTGTTTTAAAATTGTGAATGATTTTTGACAAGTCGCATATATTGCGTTCCTTTCCTTGCAATTCCAAATTAAGTTCATTTAACATACTTGTCGTATCTGCACAAAAAAGCTAAGTCTAAAATAAAGTTATTGTCTTTTAAACACTGTACTAAAACTTTTTCTATTTTCTCAGTTTCTAGGAACTGAAGAACTTCTTCTCTTAAATCATAAAGTCTATTCTGGCAATCACCGCGACTTAGCCACCGAACTTCTGTAAACATTTTCAGGTCACAATTCACAGCAAAAAGGTTACAAATTTTCGGTGGGTAAGCGCTTGATGTCCGCCTCGAATTTTATTTATTATATCCTCTGCTGTCTTCATAGCTGGGGTATCATTTATGAATTTCGATGCAAGAGCGGTCTGATGAATTATGCAGTGAAAATTATGAACTGCAAATTCGTGTTTTTTTAATCGGCCTATAAGCCCATTATATTTGCCCAACATTACATTGGCTCCATCTGTGCAGACTCATACTTCAAACATCTGTGCATATATTTTAATTCTAGCTAATGGTATATCATAACTTTTTACAAAATACCAAATGCGCACCTGAGTTTGCCTGCAAAAATGTATAAAGTCATTATAACAGGTCAAAGTTACGTTAAATAAATACCATTAATTAGTAAGGTAAACTCTTTGGACTCGGTCATATAATTGTAGCATAAAAAAGTAAGCAATAAAAATAGTGCGAAACAATAAAGTTTCATTAATACATCAATAAAACACATCTTCTTAGGCAAGATTTACACGATTGAAATTTTCTTCAAAATGCTTCAAACTCGTGTAAACAGCAAAATTTTTTCAAAATTTATTGATCAATATTATTGAAATAAATTTTGATCAATAAATTTTGCTGTTCACACGAGTTTGAAGCATTTTGAAGAGCAATTTTGAAGAAAATTTCAATCGTGTAAATCTAGCTTTACCCAAAAATTTTACCTGCTGTCACATTTGCTTTTATGTGTATAGGTTTACACATAATTTGTAGAAAAACAAGACTTTTTTAACTTGTTTTTTAAATATTTTAACTTCCTTAAGAAAAGTGTTTTCAAAGAAAGAAAAAAACCCAGCGACGCGATTGGTACAGAAACAAAAATATTTTTACAAGCACAAAATACCAACAAATTCTTGTGGCTATTTTTTTCTTAATAATTTCTGCATTTAGGTACGTCTTTTTAACGAAAGAAAAAGGGACCCTTTTACAGGCATCAAAGAATTTTATTCACAAACAAAACACATATCGTTAGCTTAAATGCAAAACAATGTAGATATTATTTGAAAATTTGAAATTTTTGTTGATTAGGATTCACGTTACATATGTATTTTTATATAATTTTAAGTTATTTACAAAATTAAAAATGACGTATCATCAAATAAATATATAATTTTTTTAACAGCATTATGTATAATCACACTCAATAAAAAAAATTAGCAGAGATTTTAATTCTTTTTATAAGAACACATTAATATTTTTAAACAAACAAACTGGGTAATCTGTTTTATAACTATTACCACGGTGTTAGTGGAATTAGTGATCAGATAATGATTTATAATAATAATAAAGTATTGCATAAGAAAAAATAAAAAAGTGCTGTAAAATTATAAGAACCGAATCCATATACGTATGTAAAATAAAACCTATAATAAATGTGACTGTCAGCTTCTTCCACATAGGACTGTTATACATTTTGAAATTTGTTATCTGAAATATTAAAAATTGCTTTTAAATCTCAAATAATTACCATTTTACAAAGTTCTTTGCTTTGCATGTTAACTATTGAAATGTTACATTATTTTACATTTAAGTCTTAAAATTTAAACTCTAAATAAAAATTGCACGCAAGGCATTGGATGTTACCAAAAGCATTTTTGACCGCACAATATTTTTTGAGTGTAAGCTGAAACAAAATAATATAGCATCCGCTAGACATGCACACTTGTCGAAGTCACATCGACGACTGAATTGAAGAGTATAAAAATATGTGTTGGTAGTGGTGTGCACAATTGTGCAAAGAAATGGAAACCCCTGATTTAAAGTGATAAACTTTTGATTTAAGTATAAAACAGGTTTTTATGGGATCAATATTGAACAATGTTATTTTTACAGTAGGTTAGGTTAGGTTCCATTGGCAGCCGTGATCAAGCACAGCTCACGTGGGTCCATTGCTTAGTTCCCGTTGTGTTACCATATCACGCCGTCTCCCATGGGTCCTATGAAATCTGGCTGCTAGTATTCCCATGCAGCCAACCGGTCGATTCAATAAAGGAGTGGATCCTATTTACGTCAACATCAGAGAGACAAGTTTTGTCCCCAAGGGTTCTTCGACCAAACATTTTGAGTCTTAAGTCTCCGAAAGCCGGGCAGTTACAGAGAAGATGTTTAGTTGACTCTTCCTCCTCCTCATCGCCGCAACTTCTGCACAAGTCGTTATAAGGGAGCCCCAGCCTCTTGGCGTGCCTCCCAATTGGCCAGTGGCCAGTTATAACCGCAGTTAGGTTTCTTAGATGATGTCTGGACAGCTGTAATGCCCGCCGTGTCCTTTTTTCATCTATGATGGGCCAGATTTTCCTGGTTTCCCCACAGGTGGTTTCATCGTGCCACCTCTGACTGGCGATAAGATGAAACTTATGCGCTATAAGTTGCTTACACCTTGGGAGTGAAGCACCTACATATGTGGAACCGTCCCGATTCAAGGTGGTACCTGCATGCGCCAACGAATCCGCCATGCAGTTCCCATGTATGTCCCCGTGTCCGGGGACCCAATTAAGGGTAACCAGTGAATGTCTCGCTATCTCCTCCAGAGACATCCGGCATTCTCGGACAATTCTCGATGTGATGAACACATTCTCCAGGGATCTTATGGCCGTCTTGCTATCGGTAATAATGTGAATATCCCTTCCAGATATATCACCGTACCGGATGCGTTTCGCGGCTGTGTGGATGGCCATTATCTCGGCCTGGATTACACTGCAGTGGTCCGGCAGCCTTATAGGAATGCTCCAGTTTAGCTGCTCGGAGTATATGCCAGAACCGACACCATACAGTGTTTTAGACCCGTCCGTGAAGATTCGAATCGTATTCGCGGGGATTTGCAGGTCATCATAGTGGACCACGTTATCCACAATGCTTACCGTGAAGCCAGGATCAAAGATTGGCTCGGGTGTGACATAATCAACATCCATGTGCCAATTAATATCATTCAGAATGTTAGCATGTCCGATATTATAATCTCTCCATGCTCCGGTGGCCCTTAGTCTTACCGCCGCGTTCGCAGCTAACATTTTCGCCAAAATGTCTGGTGGTAACCAGTTTAGAATCGTAAACAATGCCTTAGAGGGGGTTGTTCTAATGGCACCTGTTACAGCTATCGCCACCATTCTCATTGTACGTTCAAACCTGGATGATGACTCTTCGCCTTGAGCGCCGGCCACCAAACAGCTGCCCCGTAGAAGAGAATGGGTTTAATGACACATTCGTATAGCCAGTATACATTCCTCGGGTTAATTCCCCAGTTTAGGCCAATGGCCCTTTTGCAGCAATATAATGCAGTAGCCGCTTTATTAGTCCTGGAGCTGGTGTTCATCCTCCAGTTCAGTTTACTGTCCAATATTAGCCCAAGATACTTGGCGCTGTCAGACAGTACCAGTGACACCCCTTTTATCCTCGGGGTATTAAATTTGGGAATTTTGTATCTCCTTGTGAAAAGTACCAGTTCTGTTTTGGAGGGATTTACATCCAGTCCACATCCCTGGCACCATTTTGTTAGGACGTCCAGTGCGGACTCCATTAGTTCAGACAAAAGTCTGGGATCTTTACCCATAGCCACAACTGCAACGTCATCCGCATATGCGACCGTTCTGCAGCACGTCCTTTCCATGGCTCTGAGTAGGGTATTTATATTCAGATTCCAAAGTAAAGGTGACAGTACACCACCTTGCGGGGTGCCCCTAGTCGCAACCTTTGAAATGTTCGAGGCGCCCAAGTTGGATTCGATACGCCTGAAGTGCAAAATACTGCTGACAAATTGAATGATCGCTGGGTCGATCTCCAAATGTCTCATAGCGTTAATAACCGATTCAGGTTTAACATTGTTGAAAGCGCCCTCAATATCCAGGAATGCCACTAAAGCAAATTCCTTGTAATGCAGGGATCTCTCTATGTGGCCCACCAATGAGTGAAGCGCAGTTTCAGTGGACCTTCACTTCGTGTAGGCGTGCTGAGCCGGTGACAGGGAATTGGGTCCTAATGATGATCTAATGTGAATATCCAAAATCCTCTCCAGTGTTTTCAGTAGAAAGGAGGATAGACTAATTGGTCTAAAGTCTTTAGCCATAGTGTGAGATGTCTTCCCACTCTTGGGGATGAAGACGATCTTATATGATGTCCACGTTGCTGGGACATGTGAGAGACTCAGGCAGGCTCTAAATATTGCCAAGAGCCATGGCATCAATATTCCCAGGTTATTTTGTAGGTCCGCTGGGATAATGCCATCCGGGCCTGGAGATTTAAAGGGATGGAAGCTTTTGACCGCCCATTCCACACGATGGCGAGTTATCGGAATATTAGAGATATCCCGAGCGCCACTAAAAGTTTCCTCCCTAGGCACATCATCAGTGCAACCAGGGAAGTGTGTATTCATCAGGACCTCAAGGGTGTCCCGACTGTTTGTGGTCCAGGATCCATCCATCTTCCGTATAAATGATGGAATAGCTGGATTATAAGACCAGTTAGTCCTTCTTCTGTTCGTGTAGGGTTTAACTGAATCAACTCTAAAGGAAAAATTGAAATCAACATACATGTGATCAGAGAAGGAACAGTCCTTAGACACGTTCCAATTGCTAATCATATCCGCGAACTTATCACTAATAAGCGTAATATCAAGAACCTCCCTTCTGTTAGTCACAATAAAGGTGGGCTCACTACCCCTATTAACTACTGTTAGTTCATTTTCTACTATGAAGTCCAAAAGCGACTCACCTCGTGGATTGACATCCGAGCTGCCTCAGACGGTATGGTGTGCATTCGCATCTGCACATATTACTAGGGGGATGTTGTGCCTTTTAGCGTGCGACATCGCCTTCCTGGTTGTTGAGTTTGGAGGGTTAGCACCCTGGTCGTGTGCCATGTAGCAGCTCATAAACCAGACTGTACTGGTTTTGCACTCTACTGCGACAGTGCATGTGTCCTTATCGCTAAAATCAGAAAGAATGAAAGCTTTAAGGATGTTTTTGACCATAACACAAGCTCTGGTCTTACCTTGATCGGCTGCGTACAGAGTACTGTAACCGTCTAATCTGAGTCCGCAAACCCTGTCTCTATACGACAATGGTTCTTGGATGCATATAAGCTCCTCCGTGCCTGAAGCTAATCGGAGGAGAAGGGCAGCTGACGCCGCTTTAGAGTGATGAAGGTTGATTTGTGTCACCTTCATCATAGCTCATCACTATGGACGACTGTGACGTTGGCATCCTCTGGATCGTCGTCCGATTCCAGAAGGATGTCCTCATCATCCGCCACTCCCATCTTACCAAAGAAGTCACCCACAAGTCCACTGACCGATTGGGTGTCTTCATTGGCCGATGACGTAGCAGATTCGTCTTCCATACGCTCCGTTGATGCTGTTGTTGTGGTGGTGGTAGTCGCCGGAGCTTGAGCCTTCCCTTTGTCATCACCTTTATAGACTCGGAGGAAGATAGTTCCAAATCCATAGAAAATCTTCCCCTGTGTCTTCCGAAGTGACGGCAGAGAGTCACTGTTTATCACAACAGTGGCCTTCCTGGACTCTTCAACAGATTCAGAAACCCTCACTACTTTCCAGTCCTGTGTGGGTAGCTGGGGGTTACTTAGCTGAATTATTTCCAGGATCTCCTTGGGGTCGGATGGCTCAGCGGGGATCTTGGCAATAGATCTGGGCCTTTGCGGTACATCGGCCAGAGGTATTGCCTCAATCTTAGCGCCCTGCCAAACTTCCCCCAGGGACTCCACGGCATCCTTGTACAGCAGCGCTGAACGCTCATCTGCACACGCTATCAATTTAATGTGCCCTTGATACCAACCGGCATCTTCGCACTGTGGTGGTGGTCCAGGGTTTCCCCTTAGAACACTCAGGAACGCCCTACTAAGTGCGACGACAACCAGCTTCCAGTTTTTGGACGAAATGGTGCCGTCACTTGCGTTGCGGTCAATGATCGCCCAAATAAGGTGGTCTTTAGCCACATCTTTGTACGACCTGTTTTGCGGCCGTTGAGGCGTGTATTTGGACCTTTTAGTCCCAGGAAGCGTGTCCTCCCCAGACCGCTGCCGTTTAGGCGCTGCTTCGGTTGGCTTCCGTTCAGGATTGCCTTCCTCTGCAGAGGGAGGTGCACGTTTTAAACCCTCAATATGGGTTTTTGCCCACTGGAGAGAGGTTTTCTCCTGCTCCGTGAGCTCACCAACCGGTTTTTCACCAAGTCGGCTGATGATTTTGTAGGCGGAGCGCCTGGTTATAAAGGCCCGTTTGGATGGGTTTATGTGCCTTTGGGGTTTTTTAATAATTGCCGTAGAGGCTGGGGGAGGTACATCAGAGGGCATCGAATCTTTCTTCGTATGCTCTCTTTGCACAGGTTTCGGCACATGGGAAACTGGATTTCCGGTAGACTGAGTCTGCACCGTCAAGCCAGCACCCGAGGAAGGGGTTTTGACGGGTTTTTCTCCCGTCCGGACCTGGGAAGCCTTGGAGGTACCTGGTTTCGAAGAACCCTGTACCAAGCTTGGTTTACGACCGCCTGAAGGCTTAGCCGTGAGTTTTTGCGCACTAGTAGCTAATCGACTAGCAGAGCCTGGCGCAACCACCTTGCTAGTCGAGGTTTCAGTAGCATTCGACATACTACAGCCTGATACCGACGCTGTAGTAGTAGGGTCTCCGGAGATTATGAAGCCCTTTACCGGATACGTAGGGCGTAAATTTTCGGACATTTCGTGGGGGGTGTGGTGGGGTTGCATTTTATGCCTACTGCCAGGCGAAATTATACCTGCCGCTCCTCTGGAGACAGACGCAGACCATCAGCCGCTCACTATGAGAACAGACGCTGATGGATTTTATTGCGGACCGACAGCCTTCAGAAGGCAAACAATTGACCGTAAAAAGGCCAGCGGACCTAGTCATTAGCCGCTCCAACTAGGAGAAACAGACGCTAATAGACGGGGGGGGGGGTAGTTCTTGGTTCGTACTCGGTTTAGACCCTTCTGGCATGGGAGGCCCTACCGGTCTTGACTAACGTCACTACCGCCAGCATGACTCTAAACGTCCTTGTACTTAAGCCCTCGCATCGCGGCAAGATGACTACCCATTCGCGAGGGTATTTTTACAGTAAACAATAATAAATTAACGTGATTTGAGGTTATTTTAATATTTTTCCTTTTAAATTAATGTCAAACAATGATAAATTGAAATAAAGTGCAGAAATTTACCATGATTCTCAATCAACATTTCGCGATGTTATTTTAACATTGGTTTTTTTTTTTTCTGTGTGTATGTATAACACACAACTTATAATATTTAACATTTCTAATAAATATGGCATCAAGCACAGAGGATAATAGTATTTATGTTACTTTATTAAGAAACGATTCAGTAAATTTATATAAAAACACTTCAAGTACTTTCACAAATTTATTAAAGCAATCTCTTAGCATGAGTTACCAGTGGGAAGTCGGATTATCAGATATATCCTTTTCGATAACGAATAAACAACTTAATATGAATCAAAATATATTTAAACGTATAAAACGCAACATTTAAAATTTTAATAATCAATCTGTAAAAACATTGAAAATTGACTCTAATAATGAATATGATGAAATTAAAACAAAATTTAGAAATCTAATGGAAACATCTGACGAGCTGAAACTAAAAAAAATATTAATAAAACTTCAAAACTTTTAAATACATTAAACATTGTTAAACCCTAATCTAATATATCTACTAAAGAAAAAGATACTCGTAACGTAAATATAAAAACTTCAAACATAGAACAAAATGTTCAAGTAACTAGTCCAGAATCTACAGCAACTTATGAAAAATATCCCATATTATCGTCAACAAATTATATATTCCAAAAATCTTTGAACAAATTCTCTGACAACACAGTGATGGAAATTTGAAATATTGAGATGGTGCTGACCACCAACCAAAAGAGTACTATATTCGACATTTTGGTACTTTTTAAAAAACATAATTTTTATTAAAAAATATTCTCAAAAAACACAAAAATTAAAAAAAAATAAAAACTTTTTTTATAAATTTTAATATAAAATATATAAAAATTTTGGTAAACAAACTAAAAATTAATTCATTTTTATATAAAAATATATGTAAAATATAAGAAAAAATCAAAAACGCGATTGATTTTACATTTTTCCATAGTGATTTTACTTAGTAGTTACTTAATGTTAATCTAACATGATTTTACAATAAGTTGCGAACAACATTTTTTCTTTTAAAATAACTTTAATTCATATTAATTTAAAATTCCAGCAAAGTTAGAGCAAAATGACAGTGATATTGAAGTAACACTAGGAATTACGGTAAATTAAAGTTATTTCAAGTTTAAGCAAAGTGAATTTAATGTCGAATCAATTTAATTTGATTATTATTTTATTTTAGAATGATTGTGAACACTTTTCCCTGAAGAAGAGAGAGAGAAAGAATATTATTATTTATTTTTCTGTTGCACTTTGTTATTTTCCCCGATGTTTACAGAAGCATTCACAGTTAAAAGATTCCAGCAGAAAAGGCCCGATATGTTTTCGTCATCATTCTACCACGAAAATGTGATGTATTTAACTAAATAGTTATAACGAAAAGAAAACGAATATGGGAATTTTTCTACATTTTAAATATGAAAATAAAAAAATAATGTTTTTCTTCTTGTAGAGTTGTTGTTGTTTTCACACAAAACAAGTAAAACAGGATTTTATTGATTCAATATTGAACAATTTTACTTTAACATTATTCATTTAAAATTATTATGAAACAATTATAATTTTAATAAATTCCGTACTTAAGCAGATATTTACTATGATTTTCAATCAGCACTGCGCCTAGTTAATTTGACATTGGTAATTTTTCTGACTGTATGCATGTACATATAATTTCTAGAAATGTAAAAATTTTTACCCATTGGCAGCAGACTCCATTTATTGCAAGGTTTCAATGCATCGTTTTATTTTCGTTCTTAATTTCCGAGCAAATAGTTTATTACATATTTTCTAGTGGTGTTAAAAATATGTTATTTAGCTATTGGTGATTAAAAATAGTGAATACATACTATGTTATACATTTATCGAAATCATGTAGTTGAAACGCATTTAAAATGTCATTGGTGCTTGAAGAATATAAATATTTTTGCAACAAAAAAAAAAAAAAAAAATAATAAACGAAAAAGAACAATAAATTTTATGTGTGCCCTGTATATTATTGGCACGTAGAATATGTTATTCGTGTTTAAAAAAAGTCAACCTATATTTCTTTACAAGAATAAAAAGAAAAGAGTACTAAAACTGACGTGGGGGTACTGCGGTATTTATGAATAGAAAAAGTACTGAAAATAGTACCATAGTACTGAATTTTCCATCACTGTGATAACATAAATCAGTTTATCAATAAAATTGAATCGTCTGATATAAATGAAAACATATTTATTTATACTGATATAATAAAACCTCGGTAACAACATTAAAAAACTATATTCATTTCAATAGAATTGAATATTTTCCTCTTGAAGCATATAATATAAATGATATTTCCATAATGATTCGAAATGATGAAGGAGAAGAGATAAACTTTAATAAATTAGTTCCCGTTTAATGTACTCTACACTTTATAAAAAATGTATATAGTTGTGTAACAAAACAAAATTAATCATTTTTATTACAAACATGGATGCGATTTATACAAGTTATTATAATAATCAGTCTGCAGAAAATATACAGAATATTGGTGAAATATATCACGCACCAAGAATTTTACAATACGGTCGTGGTATTGGATCCATATTTTCGGCTGTATTTTCACATCTTACACCCTTATTTAAAACGGGGATGAATATATTAAAGAATAAATCATTAGATATTGGAAAGGAAATTTTAGAAGAAATTGGAAGGAAGCCAATAAAAGAAATCTTACTAAAGAAAGGAAAAAAGGTCATACAAAATATAAAAGAAGCTACTATTGATAAAATGAAAACAATGCAGAAAGGTCGACGCATAAAACTCAAACGTTTAAAGCAAAAGCAACAGATTAAATCAAAACGTTGTAGAGGAAAGAACTTTAAGGATATTTTTGGGAATTGGAAATGTCAGGATTTATAGAATGTATGAAGAGTGAGTTGGATTTATTTTTAAATTTTTAAACATTTAATTTTTTTACTACCAACATGTCGAGGTTTTATTATATCAGTATAAATAAATATGTTTTCATTTATATCAGACGATTCAATTTTATTGATAAACTGA
Source organism: Pollenia amentaria (assembly GCA_943735925.1). NCBI lineage: Eukaryota > Metazoa > Arthropoda > Insecta > Diptera > Polleniidae > Pollenia > Pollenia amentaria. The sequence continues at coordinate 134,622,187 of OX031006.1, forward strand.
TTTATGTTATCACAGTGATGGAAAATTCAGTACTATGGTACTATTTTCAGTACTTTTTCTATTCATAAATACCGCAGTACCCCCACGTCAGTTTTAGTACTCTTTTCTTTTTATTCTTGTAAAGAAATATAGGTTGACTTTTTTTAAACACGAATAACATATTCTACGTTCCAATAATATACAGGGCACACATAAAATTTATTCTTCAAGCACCAATGACATTTTAAATGCGTTTCAACTACATGATTTCGATAAATGTATAACATAGTATGTATTCACTATTTTTAATCACCAATAGCTAAATAACATATTTTTAACACCACTAGAAAATATGTAATAAACTATTTGCTCGGAAATTAAGAACGAAAATAAAACGATGCATTGAAACCTTGCAATAAATGGAGTCTGCTGCCAATGGGTAAAAATTTTTACATTTCTAGAAATTATATGTACATGCATACAGTCAGAAAAATTACCAATGTCAAATTAACTAGGCGCAGTGCTGATTGAAAATCATAGTAAATATCTGCTTAAGTACGGAATTTATTTAAATTATAATTGTTTCATAATAATTTTAAATGAATAATGTTAAAGTAAAATTGTTCAATATTGAATCAATAAAATCCTGTTTTACTTGTTTTGTGTGAAAACAACAACAACTCTACAAGAAGAAAAACATTATTTTTTTATTTTCATATTTAAAATGTAGAAAAATTCCCATATTCGTTTTCTTTTCGTTATAACTATTTAGTTAAATACATCACATTTTCGTGGTAGAATGATGACGAAAACATATCGGGCCTTTTCTGCTGGAATCTTTTAACTGTGAATGCTTCTGTAAACATCGGGGAAAATAACAAAGTGCAACAGAAAAATAAATAATAATATTCTTTCTCTCTCTCTTCTTCAGGGAAAAGTGTTCACAATCATTCTAAAATAAAATAATATGTTGTCTTCTTTTTGCTGTTATTTCGCACTCAAATTAAATTGATTCGACATTAAATTCACTTTGCTTAAACTTGAAATAACTTTAATTTAACGTAATTCCTAGTGTTACTTCAATATCACTGTCATTTTGCTCTAACTTTGCTGGAATTTTAAATTAATATGAATTAAAGTTATTTTAAAAGAAAAAATGTTGTTCGCAACTTATTGTAAAATCATGTTAGATTTACATTAAGTAACTACTAAGTAAAATCACTATGGAAAAATATAAAATCAATCGCGTTTTCGGCGATTTTACAGTGATTTTTTCTTATATTTTACATATATTTTTATATAAAAATTAATTAATTTTTAGTTTGTTTACCAAAATTTTTATATATTTCATATTAAAATTTATAAAAAAAGTTTTTATTTTTTTTTAATTTTTGTGTTTTTTGAGAATATTTTTTAATAAAAATTATGTTTTTTAAAAAGTACCAAAATGTCGAATATAGTACTCTTTTGGTTGGTGGTCAGCACCATCTCAATATTTCAAATTTCCATCACTGTGTTGTCAGAGAATTTGTTCAAAGATTTTTCGAATATACATATAATTTGTTGACGATAATATGGGATATTTTTCATAAGTTGCTGTAGATTCTGGACTAGTTACTTGAACATTTTGTTCTATGTTTGAACTTTTTATATTTACGTTAGGGATGGGCAATAAATATCGATATATCAAAATATCGATATTAAAAAAAATTATAATCGATATATATCGCCGATATTAAAAATACCGATATATCGATACATCGATATTTATCTACGACTATCGAATTCGATATTTTTAAGATCACTCTATAATAAAATTCAACATTTTAACCGTTGCTCAACTGCTTACAATACTGTTGTTTTTTAAGAATTGCATCATAGGTTTTTTTTAAACTAATATTAAAAAAATAAAGGCGTTTTTCCATTGTACATTTTCATAGATTACACAGGTCAGTTTTGCCTTGGTTTTTTAAGAGATGACAACAAAAAAATAAGCGCGGAGTAAACCGGCAGTATATAATCCGGCATTATATAATCCTAATTATTTTTTTTTAATTTCATATGGCGAATAAGTAAAAACTTTTTTGTATTCTTTACTTTTTTTAAAATTTTTTTGTAATATGTAATACGTTTGTGCCTATGTAAAAATGTATTGTCATAGGTATATTAAGTTTTTAAATTTAGTAATAATTTCAGCTTAATACGTTCGATACATCGATATATCGATATTTTTAATCGATATATATCGATAGTCTTAAAAAATATCGATACGATATATATCGATATATTTTTTTAATTTGCCCATCCCTAATTTACGTTACGAGTATCTTTTTCTTTTGTAGATATATTCGATTGGGTTTTAACAATGTTTAATGTATTTAAAAGTTTTGAATTTTTATTAATATTTCTTAGTTTCAGCTCGTCAGATGTTTCCATTAGATTTCTAAATTTTGTTTTAATTTCATCATATTCATTATTAGAGTCAATTTTCAATGTTTTTAAAGATTGATTATTAAAATTTGAAATGTTGCGTTTTATACGTTTAAATATATTTTGATTCATATTAAGTTGTTTATTCGTTATCGAAAAGGATATATCTGATAATTCGACTTCCCACTGGTCACTCATGCTAAGAGATTGCTTTAATAAATTTGTGAAAGTACTTGAAGTGTTTTTATATAAATTTACTGAATCGTTACTTAATAAAGTAACATAAATACTATTATCCTCTGTGCTTGATGCCATATTTATTAGAAATGTTAAATATTATAAGTTGTGTGTTATACATATATGAAAAATTTAGTTTATCAACTAAAATCTGTTTGATTAATCCATGAATTATATTCTTTCCCGAAACCCAACCATTTTACAAATAGTTTTTCACCTCTACGTTTTAAGACTTTTTCAACTAAAAAGAAGTTAGGAACTTTAGTTTTTAATAACTCCTCTTGATAAAATCCGCCTATAATTATATTTCCATTAAACTCTTTTAGCTGGTAGGTGACAGGGTTTGTTGCATTAATTTTATTTACTTTAAAAACTTCTGTAGACCAATTTGGTGTATATCCCTTTTCAAAAACATTTTTATATTTGCTTATGCGAACAAAATCGTTAATATTAAATTTTCCTTTTTTAAAAACTTTTAAGTTATTATATACAGTTTTTTAAAGTTTGTTTTTCATTTCGCTTGTCAACTGAATTAGGTTTCATCTTTATACTTCGATGATAAGATGAATTATATTCTTTCAACAGCTTATCTAATACATCTATCCAGTTATAATTTCCTTGCATACTAAATTGTTTCCACATTTTATTTTTTAAAGTTCTATTAAATCGTTGAACTATTGACGCTTTTAAGATTGAATATGTATGATAATGATTAATATTTAGCTCTTTCATAAGAGTTTTGAAATATGTGTTGTAAAATTATTTTCCTTGATCTGAATGTAGCGACCTGCGTCGCTCAAAGTTTTTTCTAGCTTGACTATGAATTTCGTCAATAAGATTTTTTTACTCATATTAATTAAAATATTGTTCCTTTTTTATTCATTAACAAAAGGTTTTTAAGAGCGCAAACATGTTTCATCAGTCTATATACCCATTTACAATGATGGTTTGTGGTCCTTCAGGTTGTGGAAAATCTACTTTCATTAAAAACTTCATAAAAATCAAAACTTAATATCTAAAGATATAGATCGAATCATATAGTGTTATTCTGAAAAAAATTCACTTCCAAATATAGAAAATGTAGAGTTTGTTAAAGGACTTCCAGAGACTTTTAATACGAATGACGAAGAATCTACTTTAATAATATTGGTAATTTAATGCTTGAATCATCAAATACGAAGTTTGTGAACTATTTACAAAGGGATCTCATCATAGAAATTTAAGTGTTATTTTAGTTACACAAAATATTTTTCATAAAGGGAATTATTCGAGAGATATTTCATTAAACTCCAAATATATAGTTATGTTTAAAAATCCAAGAGATATGACACAATTTCAACATCTAGCTCGTCAAGTATATCCAGAAAACTCAAAAACTTTAGTAGATGTATATAATCATTGTACACAACAGGCTCATGGTTATTTAATAGTTGATCTTACTCAAGAAATACCTAACGCTTTAAGATTTAGATCAAATATTTTTAATACGGATTACTATATATATGCAAATATAAACAATGACCTCAAATCTAAAGTTACTGAAGGAGAACAAACATATTATCTATGTTATTAAAAAAGCGGATCCCAAACTACGAAATGCCATTTTGAAAAATGTTGTTATCAAAACTTTAAATGCAATTATTTTAAATATTATAAACAGAAATCATACAATAAACAAAACTGTGTTTGAAAAACTAAAACCATATAAAAATACTTTGAGGAAAGTTTGCTCATCACAAACCTCTATGCATCAAAAGTTGAAACATCTTATTCAAAAGGGAGGATTTTTACCCATAATTATTTCATTAATATTAAGTGGAGTCATTGAAAAAATTTTAGAAAATGTCAAATAAATTATCAAAACTTATAGTTCTTCATCCATCAACTTACAAAAAAAATAAAGTTAAATATACTGATTCAGATTTTTTACATCGGAAACTCTTACCAATATATGGTTCACATACACTTAAGGATATAAACAAATGGTATTACATTAAACAAGAACTTGCTAAATATTTAATTTGATCCCAACGATCATCTAATCAGAATGAACTATCAACAATAATTTGCGCGATAATGAAACTCAAACTAGAAAGGTGTATAAAAAGCATATTGAAACTCAAACAATTACACCTCAATCGAGTAGTATAGCACTGAAAACCGATTTGAATTTGCCTGAAGATATTTACACAAATAATGATGGCCAGAACGATATGAATACAACAATACAAAAATTTAATCCTTCTTCTGCATCTTCCGTAGCTAAGCGTCTTAAAAGCTTTTCGGAAAAAGGAACTCCAAAAATTAGAATATTATCCAAAACTGATAACTATTCAAATATGAAACAATCCACTTTACCTTATCAATATTCTCCTCGTGTAACAAGAAATCGAAAGAAATTAGATTACGATACTGAAAATGTAATATGGCAAAATATTTAAAAATTTATTTTAGAAATAAAATTCAAAATTTTTTAATAAAAGTATATTTATTAACATATGTATATTGTTTTATTTATTTTTTTTTTTTTTTTTTTTTTTTTTTTGCTAAAACTATTCAAAAATTATTTTATATATGTATGTAATATAAATTTTGTACATTTACATGATAGCATAATTATTAAATATTAATTTAAATATCTATGTTCATTAAATATTCATCGTCATTTAAAAAATTGTCTATTTCTGTAAACAAGTTGTCAAAGTTAGATTGAAGTCTAAAATGCGCTCGTGCATAAGTATTTATTTGGTCCGAAGCGATAATTCTGTTGTCATCCGCATAACTCAAGACAATCTTGTGTAATTTTTGAGTATACAGCTAATGAAACTTAGATCTAAATGTATTCATTGTATCAGAGTATTACTTTTTCAAACAATGATTTTTTATAGTCTGCCGTTGAAAGGTTTTTTATGCACGATTTTTTAACACCTTTAGACTTTTTTATTTCATTCATACCAACTGTTTTAAATGAATACATTTTTGATCGAAGTCCAACAAACTCTTTCATAATTTTTCCACTATTTTCATCCTTCATCATACCTAAAACTTTTTTATTTAATAATGGCAGGTTAAAAATATTATTCGGATGATACTCAGATGTGTCAAACCTTGAAGCAATGTCATCATAAATATCAGCATAAAAATCCTCTGTTTTTATTGTGTAGATAAATGAATCTGTATCCATATAATTTAAGGCTAAATTGGATTGAAATTTTGGCTTCATGTACTGATAATGAAAATCGTACATTTTCCATTTAGAGAGTTCTAGCACAGCAAAGCCTAAATAAATTAGTTTGTTGTAAGTTATTTGCATAAGTTTTAATTGAATTGCAAACATATTGTTGGAAAATTGTGTAATACTCGAGAAATTTGGCTAAGAAATTAGTGCTCTAGCTCCTAAATGATTACGATTTGTGGTTTCCCAATCACTAACTATTTTAACATCTGTACGATTAAGGACGTTTTCCATGGTTTTCCCATAAACAGCATTGTTAACCGGTTAATTACCGGAAATTTAAAAATTGGAATTTTTTTATGAAATTTTCAGAAACGTTTAATTAGAACATATTCAACATTTCCCAAAAAAAAAATTTTTTTTTATATTATTTTAAGTTTCAAGTATTTATTATAAAAAAAAGTAACTATGGAATTATTAAATTCTTGGTTTTTTGCTTGAATGTGTGGCACGGCGTTTTAAATAAAACTGTTTTTCTTCGTGAAACAATTTGAAGCAATTATCTGAGTCCATATGGACGTTACACTTCTCACACTTAAATATGGTGGCTTTTGGTGTGCACACAATGCAGCGACGACGATCACTGCTTTTTAAAGGAACGTGCCAGCCGTCTACTCTCGGAAGGTTTTGTTGCCTATAATCTGTGTCTGAATCATCATCAGGCGAAGGTTCGTTCATTGCATCCTCCGACGAAAGCAACGGAGACTTAGTAACAGAATTTTTAAAGTCAAGCTGTGGCAAAGGCTTCGCATTTTTCGTATTTTCTAAGACACAATGCAGCTTCCAAGCATTGACAACAGCCTTATCCAAGCATTGAACCCAGACCGGCCACCGCCACTTTTTGCCACGAATGCCAATGCGATAGTTGGAAACAGCGTTGTCGTGTAAATCCACACCACCCATATGTCTATTGTAATTATTAAAGGCGAGAGGCTGTTGAACACCAACCTTTTTCTTCTTCTCCTTGCTGTATCGTTGTACAGTAACCATCGGATTGATGGTGTCATAATTAGTTGCTAAAGTAACTTCAGAATTATCCATCCAACGAATTACCATAACGTCATTTCGCGTATTGTATGCGTAATCGATATCGTGCTTTGCAAGGCTTTTTTCCAGTTTTTAAAGGGGCGACAGCAATACGATTTGGTCGAACCGTTCCGGTTGCACAGAATCCTCTCTCTTTTAGCAGGCAAAGCAAATAATGAGAGGTAAAAAAGTTGTCAAAGTGTACGGTGTGTTGTAATGGATGCTCACAATGTGATAGTAGTTCCAGTATGACGGAGGCCCCGAGTCCCAAGCTCTAATTGTAAATGCTGGATGCACCTGAATATGGGATAAACTGAAACATGTAGCCCTTGTCCGAGCAAAGCGCCCACAGCTTATAACCAAAACGTATGGGTTTTCCACGTATAAACATTTAAGCTGAATGTCGGCCGAAGTAGGGAACCATCGTCTCGTCGATAGATAAATTTTCCACAAAAACACCAAACTGCATATAACGTTTATTGAGCATGTCAAACAATGGCCGAACCTTTGCAAACTTATCAGAAACATCCAAATTGTCATTATTAGCGATATGGAAGTTCGCTTTCAATTTCGTGAACCTATTCCGAGACATTGTTTGGCGAATCAATGGAATACCAAACGCTGGATCTAAGCTCCAAAATAAATTGGACTGTGGGACATTGTGATATCCAGAAAACAAAAGAATTCCTATAAAACGTTGCATAAGATGCTTATCGCATATTTGGCTGATATTGTTTTGAGCAGCATATCGATTTGTTTCATCTACAAGCAATGCAATTATTTCATCGTCAAAAAACAATTTAAATATCTCAAATGGGGTTTTCTCGCTTATAGCTTGGAGCATTGGCTCTTGCTTTTCCTTTTTCAATGGCTCGTGTTCCGGGTGAATATCGTAGAAAGTTTGCTTAGTTTTTTTCCAAGCCGGTTTGAACTCAGTCACTGGACGATATGTATGTTTGGGTTGGTCTTTTGGCGTTGATGGTATTGTTTTGCCCTGTTGAACTTCGACTTCTGGACCACCATAGTCTTCAGTAGCGGATGTGTAAACGACTTCAATTGTGCCTACAATCACACACAAGTAGCAGCACGATTTAAAAGGAAAGCGATGAAAAATAATACCTGATACTTCGGCCAAAGGGTTTTCATCGCATGTAATATTCGTTGATATTATTTCATCGTCAATTACTTCACAATCGGAATCACCGGCAGTATTACTGGGAGGCAAACAAATTACAGATTCAATCGCGGAAGCTTTCTCATCTTGGTCATTGTCATCGTCGCTCAAGTTATCGATGATATATTGCAATTCTGCATTTGTTAAGTACCAATAGGGCCTGGGGGAACCGAACGGACTACCGGGTATCACGGACGCTGTGGCCGGTGCTTAGGAAGTCCGACTCGGAGTTGTTGCTGGGCAGAAGTAGGGTCTGCGTGAGGACCATAATAGGAATCATCACGGGTCATTGCATGATAGGCAGGATGGCGATGAGGTTGGGATCCGACGTGTCGGATTTGTGCGGGTTGTCTGAGGACCCGGAGGAGCTGGAGACGGTTGAGCACATTTTGTGCCGCTGTCCCAGGTTACAGTGCAGCAAGCTGAGGTGGCTGGGCAGCAGATTCCTAGGCGAATTAGGGGACGTCCCGAGCTGTGGGCTCGAGAGTCTAATAGGATTCGTAATGGGGATGGCGTGGCTGCGCAGCAGGAGACTGGGAGCTAACCGCACATAGGGCGGATTGGTGTTGTGTTAAGTGAGGCTTTTCTTTCGGGTTTGGTCAGATCTTCCTTTTCTTATCTATAAATATCTTTTCTAATGCTTTTGCTGTTTCTCTTCACCTTCTTTTTCAGCTATTTCTCTCTAAACAAGGCATCACAATGGACCATATTGGTCTCTGGGTGAGGGTGTGAAGGAGACTTCACACCAGCCTTTCTACCTACCTACCTACAACAGAAATAAGAACTTTATTTGATTAAAGTAAGCAAAAATTAACTGGTGTGCGCATTGATCTAGTGCGCAATTACCCCTCCCATCCGTGATTATGCGTTACACATTTCATCCATAAAAAAACTACACATGATCCCGCAGCAAAACTAACCTAATCTACCGTATGTACAGAAATCAGAACTCAAATTGACTTAGAATTTCATAGTAATAGTAAAATTTATTAAAAGAAACCAAAACTTAACCATAGATAAATTAAATTGTTTAATTTCAAAAAAAAAACTTAATCACTTATATAATATGAGCAAAAATCAAAGTAAAAAATTATTATTTTTATTTTGTTAATAGTTGAGGTTGGATAGGTATGTTTCTGAGCTATCCATATTTATAAATAGTATATTAAAAGTAAAGTGCCATAAAAAAATATTAGAACCAGTTTGCGATTTAAAAAAAAAGGTCAACGTTTACGAATTTATTTTTTTCCCTTTTGTTTTTAATACTATTGCGTTAATGATAATTAAATTAAGTCGTGCATTTAAATAAATAAAATACAACTAAGAGTGAAAAAAACTAGTACCACACAAACGGTATCCATCATCAGGGTTCGAACCCAGGCTCGTGGGATGATAGGAACTCACGCTATCGTTTAGGCCATGAAGGCCTTATTCAGCTCTGTGCAAGTTAGCACTTATAAAAAAAATATTACTTTTAATATTTGTAGTGGTGAATGTACAATTGTATGACTTACTAGCATTTAACCTGCTACTTCGTTAGCGTCTCCTTTTCTTTCTTGGGCATATTTTTACGCCAAAGTTTATGTTTCTAGGCCTTAACGGTACGAAAAAGTATCAAAAAACTTCTCTTACAGATTCCCATTCACTCAGGACCTTGCATGTTTAATTTTATGTTAATAGGTCTAATATTAACGAAAATTAAAAAAGGACCAGTTAAAGAACGAAAAGTACCAAAAAGATCCCTCTAACAAATTCTCATTTACTCAGGACTTTGCATATTTAATTTTATGTTTCTAGGTCTAATACTAACAGAAATTCAAAAAGTACCAGTTGAAGAGCATAAAGTACCAAGAAGCACCCTCATAGGTTCTTATCCACTAAGGACATTGCATGTTGAAGTTTATGTTTCTAGGTCCAATATTAACGATAACCAAAAAAATTGCCAGTTGTAGAACCAAAAAGTTAAAGTAAGAAATTAAATTTCCCGTATTTCCCCTTATTGGTACTTTTTCTCTCCCCATTGAAGCATGGAAAATTTCAATTTTGTAGTGGGAGCCCATAATTTAATACGTGTATGTCAATAAAAAAAATAATGTTTTATAAAAAAAGTACCAAAAATAGTTCCGCTTTTTACCCCTTAAACGTCCGAATTTCGAAAAAGTACCAAATTTGTATTTGGATTTTTTAGATAAGTTTCAAATGTGATATAACCCTTATTTCTATGTTTATAGGTTTAAAAGATAGATGGGGGGGAAAAAAGTACCAAAATGCAGGTTTTACCCGTTTACTCCGTTAAAGGGCTTAATTTCCAAAAAGTACCAGACATCTGTCCGCTTATTTTTCTAAAGAACAACGATAAGCATACAATTTTTTTTTATCTCTTTTAGTTTTAGAGATATAAGGTTACCCGTTTTTGCCTTTTTTAGATTTGGGGAGAGACCAACCCCTGGTCCAAATTTCAAGTTTTTAGCTTCAGGCGTTAAGGCTGTGCGATGATGAATCAGTCAGTGAGTCAGTAACGTTACAATTTTATATATATAGATTACATTTTAAAAACACTGTGCAAGAAATTGACACTTTTTTCGTGACAAGCTGGGCACCTGGCGTTTTAACATAAATCGGGTACGCTGAATTCAGTGGTGCCCGCGGTTTTTTAAGATTGGCTCTGGTTTTCGAGATATACCGTTATTTCGAAAATGGAGGAGGTTGCACAACATATGTTCGCGTAAATCAAAAACTTAAGAAACCGAAATTCCGCAATAAAATTTCCTTTAAGAAAAGTAAAACTTCTTTCTAATATTCACAGTCGTTTCAGAAACATAATTTGGAAAAAAAAATAATTTTTTTAACGAAATTTCGAAATTTTTGTTTTTTAAAAATTCATAAAAAATTGGAAAATGCAGCTATGCTTCTAATTTTTTGCAGACGTAGCGCCTGAGATACCCCTAGACGGGACAAACGTATGACCAGCGCAACTTTATTTTTCATTCCCATCATTTGTTTCTAAGTCCACTACTAGGGGGATAAAATGTATGACCGACCTCCAATGGTTTTGGTTCTTAGCATTTTCTTAAAACATAGTTGCCATATATCTCCACCCCTTAGGGGGGCTCCCATACAAATATGGCCGTTTAATGAAATTCTTAAATTTGGCCCCTGCAGCGCCTAAGATGCCCCTAGATGGGTGATATGTATGACCAACCCCACTTTATTTTTCATCTCAATCATTTATTTCTAACATACCCACCCGCTATCACCATTCCTTAAGGGGGCTTCCATACAAAATGTTCAATGCAGACTAGAAATATATTGAAGAAAAAGTCCAATAAATGCCCAGGAGTCGCCCCTAGGGGGATAAAATGTATGACTGACTTTCCCTTTATCACCATCCCTTAGGGCGGCTCCCATACAAATATTGCGTTTTATGAAATTCTTAAATTAATTAAAATTTATAAACTTTTGTGAATAAAATCGAAATTTGCTAGCAGATTTTAATCATTTATGGCTTGTTTTGTTTGCAGCTGCATTTTTTATGAATTTTTAAAAAACAAAAATTTCGAAATTTTGTTAAAAAAATTAATTATTTTTCAAAAAAAAAATTATGTTTCAATAACGACTACTCATATTAGAAAAAAATTGTGCTGTTCTTAAATGAAATTTAATTGCGGAATTTTTTTTAAATAATTTCAATAACCTAAACCGTTTTTGAGTAACGCCAATATATGTTGTGCAACCTCCTCTATTTTCGAAATAACGGTATATCTCGAAAACCAGAGCCAATATTAAAAAAACGCGGGCACCACTGGATTCATCAGAATTATGCTAAAACGCCATGTGCCCGACTTGTCTGTTTTTTCAACTATCCTAGTCTAATTAATAATTATATCTTATTTATTTAAATACATACCAACATTTTAGTTGGGTCGTTTGGTATGGATTTTCTTAAATTTTTACGCCCGATTCAATGAATTAACTTTTATTTTTACACGATAATAAATGCAGCAAATATAAAAATCTCCAAGGTCACAATAGCAGTTGAGCAAATGTTAATAATATTAAATGTTAATAACATTTTCTCATACTGTTGTTAAGGCATATGATATTAACAAATTTTTTCTTAACATCCAGATTTAATTAATCGTTTATCTAACCTTGGGAATTTTATATTTCCCGTAGTTTTTGGTTTAGGGTATACAATCAATTAGCAAAAAAAAAAGATGTTTTACTCACTTGGTTCCTGAATTCCGTAGAAAGATCTTTCGCATGGCTCCTGGCTGGGTTTCAAAAATGGGTAGAGCAATGTAAATTATATATGTATGTATATTTATATATATTTCTTAACGTTTTAGTTAACCATTGTACCGTAAAATATGCTCATTTAAAATATTCTCTTTTTTCTATTTCTTTTATTTTTATCACTGGTTAAATATTTTCTTTCTGCCTTTAGCCGATTATTTAATTCTTATTTTTACTGTTTTTATTATACTTTTTTTATTGCACATTCGATCTGGTTTTCTTTATAGTTTGAAATTTGCCCATATTACCCTCACTTATATAAAAGTTTAGTAATTTTAATTAAAACATTTGTCGTATGGCGTACAATTAGAGGTTAATATAATTATTAAGCAATTTGGGAAAATAGTAATGTATGCTTGCAAAAATTTCTAAATCGTTCACTTGAATTGACTTCTCTTTCACTTTTATTCTTTCTTATTTTCTGTTGCATAACGAACTTTTTCCCCGTGTGATCTCTGGATTGGATTTCTCTCCTTTTTCTTAAATACATAGTATTCAATTTTTTTTTTGTTTATTTTAGCACCAACACATTTCTTATCACTTTTGTTAAAATTAAATTTGTTGGGATTGTATAGGTGCAAATTGAAGATTTGGGTGCCAGCCCACAAAAACCATGAAAAACGGGGGTTTTTCCGAGGGTTTCCCGCTCCCCTCTAATATACAACAACAGCATTACTGGTAAGGAGCGTTTCGAAAATTTTTTGTTTCCTTATTCTTCATGACTGAAGAAAGGCAAAAATTTATTTTTTCTCACGCTCATGAATGAATTGGCGAAAATTTCACAATTCTTTCATTTACACGTTTTAAATTCCTCATTCATGAATGGTTAAATATGAGCGATCATATATGAATTTTTCGGAACTCTGGTTGCTGATGTAAAAATCTTATATCTTACCTCATGTGAATACTCTGTGTGACTTCATGTGGATACGTGTGTGGTAGGGATGCCAATCGGGACTGATTTTTTTATTTATTAATGACTATCCAAAAGTTTTTATATACTTACTAGCTTAACCCGGTGCGCTTCGCTACACTGGCAAAAAAAAAAATTTGTCCTGTAAAGGTTGATAGCTCTTGTGTTCAGATATATGGTATTTAATATGTCTTCTATGAGAGGTACTGCTCCTACTCTGTCTACCCCGCACATTTTTATATTGAAATTTATAGTTTACTATAATAGTAGCTTTAACCACGTTTGAAGACTCTCCCTTTAATAGTTCTTCAGTTGAGCGATATTTAATGTATGCATCCTATGGGAGGTATTTCCGCCCCTGCGCCTACCCGCTTTATTTTTATTTTCAAAAGTGTAGTATACCATAAGAGTGACTTTTAGAAAGTTTGAACATTCTCACTATTACAGTTCTTAAGATATGCGATGTTAAACATTGGCGTCCTATGGGGTATTCCTATACCCCCGCTGCCATTTTATTTCAATTCCGGGGCTCAGAAGATCCTACTACAAAAAGTTTAGCAAAATGCGTGCAGCGGCTCTTAAGATATGCGATAATTAATATTGGCATCCTATGGGGGGTACCAATTCCCCTGCCCCTATCGAAAAAATAAGTAGCCTATTTTATTTTTAGGGCTCACGTGATGTTACTGTAAAAATTTCAGGAAAATCGGTTCAGTATAATATTGGCATCCTATGGGGGTACCAATTCCCCTGCCCCTATCGAAAAAATAAGTAGCCTATTTTATTTTTAGGGCTCACGTGATGTTACTGTAAAAATTTCAGGAAAATCGGTTCAGTATAATATTGGCATCCTATGGGGGGTACCAATTCCCCTGCCCCTATCGAAAAAATAAGTAGCCTATTTTATTTTTAGGGCTCACGTGATGTTACTGTAAAAATTTCAGGAAAATCGGTTCAGTATAATATTGGCATCCTATGGGGGGTACCAATTCCCCTGCCCCTATCGAAAAAATAAGTAGCCTATTTTATTTTTAGGGCTCACGTGATGTTACTGTAAAAATTTCAGGAAAATCGGTTCAGTAGTTTCGGAGTCTATAAAGCGACAAACATACAAACATACAAGCACACATAATTCATTTTTATATATATAGAAGATAGAAGATAGATAGATAGATAGATAGATCATACATTTTAAAAAAAGAAAACATAACAAAACAATGTATTTTATACATATGTATGTATGTATATAACACTGGCCTCACCCATGATCAAACTGATTACATTCTGAAAAAAAGCTATAAAAAATAAAAATATACGTCTCTCTCAGTTTTTCTATATTAATTCATTTCAGGGGTCTCATCACCGCAAACGATATCGAGCCAAATTGAACGAATTTTTTTATTTTGGTATCATGACACTCGATATCGAATAAAACATATCGTAATTTGAGATGATAGCATTCGAAATCGAGTAACCAAAGACATTAAATCACTCGATAAGTCAGTGTCTATCGTATGCAGCAATATACTGTAGCTTATTCGATACAATATCTTACTCGATATCGAATGCAGTGATTATACCCCAGGTTTTTACGAGCAATTAAATTTTTAATGTGAATTTTGGCGACATTAAAACAAGGCAAACTGTACTCCCTCATCGATCTCGATAGCTGAGTTAAAAACTGTAACAGTATGTCGACAAATATTCATAATAAATAATTTAAGTGCGCTTGAAATTTGTTTTCAAACAATATTTTTCTACAAAACAGATTTCAAGTTTACATCATTTTTTATGAATACGGCAGATAGTGCTTATTTATAAAACAATTATTTTATTTTTTAATCCAAATTTAGATATTTTAATTAGGCTTAAGTTCATTGAATTTAATTTGCATTAAATTATTTTTATGAAGAAAGGAATTTTTACAACATGGAAGATTAATTAAAATTGTTATTGATAATTTTCATTCTTGACTGACCTGGGATTCGAAGCCAGGCTGTCTGGCGTGTGATTCGAAAATTATCAATAACAATTTTAATTAATCTTCCATGTTGTAAAAATTCCTTTCTTCATAAAAATAATTTAATGCAAATTAAATTCAATGAACTTAAGCCTAATTAAAATATCTAAATTTGGATTAAAAACCATTAACAGTTCAATAAAATAACCACAATACTAATTACAATTATTTTATTTAACGTATTTATTTCATAAAAATTACGACTTAATTGCTATGAATATATCAACTTTGATTCTATAGTTTCTAAATAATACTTAAATTGGATCGTGAATAATTTTTATTTTGTGCTTGATGTATAAGAATTATTTCTTGATTTCTATATTTTGCATAAAAATAATCACTTGCTAAATATAATTGTAAGTAAGGCTTGAAATGCGAATCTGCAAATTTCGATTTAACTTAAAATAATGGTTATTATAGGGCAAACTATAAAAGTAATGATTTGTATTAAGCAAACTACAAAAATCCAGAAATATTCGTCATATATCAAGCAAAAAATAAAAATGTTAAATACTCTATGTGTGCCAAAAACAAAAATTAAACTCAAAAATAAGAACTATTTGCAAAAAAAATATAACTCAAATATAAGTGTTTTGTAAAGGTTAAAAAAAAAATCAATAAAAACGAACATTTTTGTACATAAAGGTTGATATATTAAAAATCCCGAGATTCATAAAAATAGATCCCGGTATTCGGAATTTGGTAATTCCGAAAAATTCTGTTATTTCAGGATTCTGGATTTCCCATTTGGAATCCCTAGTGTGTGGTAATGAACTTCATGTTACCTTTTTGGTCTCTCAAATATCAAAAGTTTTTGATATTTTATGTTTCCAAGCTAGCACAATGTTTCATCGTGTGTAGCGATGTTGACTGTTTATTCTTTCTATCGGAGAAAAAAAAACATGAAGAAAGAAATCTGAAAATTGCAATTGCAAATTATGAGAATTGGAAAACAATTATAATTGAATATAACATTTTTCCAAATTTATGGGACATAAAATGTAATAGGAATAAAAACCAGAGTTCGAAAATAAACAGCAAAGTACAGCAAGTTAAATTACCGCACAGTTTTTTTTATTTTTGTTTGTGAATTTGTACACAAACAAAATATGTTACATAACTATTGTGAGCTGACGAACAGAAACACTTAGATAACTTACCGAACTTATTTTAGAGTCCGTGTTAAGTTCTCTTGAGGTACTTATTCTGTATTTTTTAATTAACACGTAGTTAACTTTTAGCTAACATGATATGTTTTTTAGTGTCTGCGTAGTCTGCGTATCTCAATTGGTTTTTCTATTTTAAATACATCCATTCGCATCAACAATTTAATATACCAAAATCACAACTAAATACGTTATAAAACTTTGATCAACACACCCACGCATAAAAATGTCTACGTTTATTATATTTACTTTGACGGTTTTAAATAAATTTCTCAAAACACAAACGCACTTGTGTTTTTACTCTATTTTTGACCGATTGTTATAAACCCCTATTTAGATTTATATTTTGATATAAATACTATATTTTATTTAAACATTAGTATACTTTTGCATGTTTCTTATATTTTTGCACTCCTGTTATAAACTCAACCTCAAATTATATTTTGGGTTTTTTTTTTTTTTCAATAAATAAACAAACCATTAAAAAATTATATTTCTTATATTCTTTCCCATTCATACAGAGGATTTATTATTTTAAATATTTTCTTTAAAAAAAATAAGTACAATAATTGTTAACTACGCCGACACTAAAAAAACATATCTTGTTAGCTGAAAGTTTACTACGTGTTCACTAAAAAATACAGAATAAGTTCCTCAAAGGAACTAAACAAGGAATATATATATTTAAATAAAACAAGTCTCAGTAAGTTATCTAGGTGTTTGTGTACAAATTTACAAACAAAAAAATAAGATTTGGAGTTTGTGTGTTTTGTTTTTTGTAGTAGTATATTCAAAACACATGTAATACAGATGTTTCCTTTTTAGTGTCATCGTCTGTGGTAACAACTGAAACATAAGTAATAACACATGTTAGATATACACAGCATAATGTACATACATATCGCAACCTAAAATGCAAAAAATGCGTAACAACTCTTTATTTTTTTACTGTACAAAATCAATTACAACTAGGTGCACTTGGCGTTTGAATTTATTTAATAAAGTCGCAATTTTTGATCGCAGCGATCTAATTTTTTATGATCATGTAGTTTAATAAAACGAACAAAAATAAATCAAATACTCTTTTTCGAAATTTTTTGTTGTACGCTTTTTGCATTTTAGGTGACGATATGTATAATATGTAAGTATTTTGCAAATTAATTAATTTTCCGCTTAAGTACATTTTCACTTCTTTAAGCAAACTATAAAGCGATTTGGCAGTAATCATTGGCTACTTTTTATATTATTTTTTTCAGATTGGGATGGCTGGTAGCACAAGGTGGAAGTGCAACAGAGGTATTTAAATGTCCCACAGGATCAATGATAAATGCTCAAAAAACATGTAATGTATTGTAAATTCAATTATTAGTTCTTAAGTCCCTGTATTATGTATGATTTGTTGCCATAATTAAAAACATTTCCGTTTTCACTGTATGTTATCTTATTGTTAATGCAGTAAATAAATAATATATGGGCATTTCCTTGAGAATGCCAACCATTACTCAAAAATAGAAACCCTTGAAACCTTTTTTGAAATATGGTAAAATGAAAAAACACTCAACTTTACTATTCCGTGGTACATATAGCTTATTGCAATTTTAAAAACAAAAAATAGTTTAAACAGACTATCTCTTTCATTCATTTTAAGTAACTCAACTCAATCAACAATTTTAACTTTTCTGTCGATTAAATTCATGTATTGGTAATATTGCAATTATTCTTTTAAATTAATTTTACAACAACAATGAAGAAGATCCATGAGGTTAGACCAAATATATAGAATGATAAGCGGTATATTTTTTGTTTTGTTTTGGATGCTATTCACCCCTCGTAGGCATTAATTCAATCATAACTTAAAACAAGTTAGAGTGCTAAATTCGGCTATGCCGAATCTTTGATACCCTCCAACGACAGGAGTGCGCTCTATACGATAAATACATATATATTATTAACTAAGCTTCACAAAAACGAACGTCAGCATTAAAATAGAATAAGAAAATATTATGCGTTTCTTGTTAAACGTTGACCTGGCTTGAGTAAAATATCATGATTCGTAAAAGTTTTAGCCGAATTAAAATAATTTTTAGGAGGGTAATTTGTATTGGACCTATGGTAAATTATGGACCAATCATCCCAAAATTCTGAAGACTGATTTGTGGTATTACAAAAAATAAATTAGAATAAATTTCAATACAGCAGTGTAATTAGTTTTAGCGTTAACAGTAAATTTCACAAATTTGCATGATATTTTTTCCGGCCATATGAATTTAAGTTAGAAATTTTACCGCAATATCTATATCTGTGATGGTTTTATGCGAATTTAATTATTTTCCCAAAGTGGGCTTTATTTGGTTTTAGGCGCAATAAACTGTTTTCCGAAAATAGGGTTTATATGAGGCCTAGGGTAAATAATGGACCAATTTTCACGAAATTTGGCAGTCTGATTGCTCGTCCTATAAAACTGTGACATACCGAATTTCAATTTGATAGCATTATTTATTACGGTTTTCCGGGAGTGGGGTTTATATGGGGCCTACTGTAAATTATGGACCGATCTTCAAAGAATTTTCCAGTTTGATTTCTGGTCCTATAAAACTGTGACGTACCAAATTTTAGTATGCTAGCATTATTTTAGAGTTGTGTAGTTCATGAACGACCTAGTTCAATTGAACTATTCAGTCAGATGAACGATGACTGGTCTTTTTGCATCACCGTTCGTTTTAGTTAACTAGTTCATTTTGGGTCAGTATGTCTTTTTTGTCAGTTCACTTTTGGTCTCTTTTTGTCAGTTAGTTAACTTTTGTTCTTTTTTTTTTGTCAGTTCACTTTTGGTATTTTTTGTTGTTTACTTGATAGAATAACTGATTGAAAAAAACATCAAAATAAAAACAATTTGGCAGTTCAGTTTTTGATAATAAAATTTTTGCAAGTTCACGTGCATAAAAAACCGAACTGGCAAATTGTTTTTTTTATTTTAATTTCTTGCGAAAACAATTAAAGCACTTTGTTTTTGTTTTAAATATGTTTTTTCTTTACCCACTTATAACTACAATTAATGTTCGGAGAATTCCAACTAATTGTAGTGGGGAATGTAAGAAAAGATAAACTCATCACTGTTTTATCGTTTGGTATTTTGTTTAAGCTTTGATATCGTTGCAAAAAATACTTTTTGAGTGTATGTAGGTAATTCTCATTCCCTCTGTAGTCTTGTTTGCTGATAGCTTTGGCTTTTCTAAAATTATTTAGGAGAACGTTTCCTGTTGATCTGGCCTAAGCAACCAGTGAAATGCGCATAGGAACAGCTTATCCTCCAACAATAAATTTCAGTATTTTTTATCAATTATTAAAAAAAGGGAATTAAGCACAACAAACAAAAACATTTAATATACAATATTTGTTAAATACTAGCTGCTTTAAGTAGACTACTTTAAGTAGAAATTAAACAATGTTCGTATCATGGCGACTTCTTTATATTTTTGTCGAAAGAAAGGTATTCGGAAAAAATTTATTTTTGAGGATTTATAAAAAATATTTTTTATAAAACTAAATGTTTTATTGTCAAAAACTAATAAAAAAAAGGCGTTGACGTTTCTGACATTAAATTTGGCGAAAAAAAACTGACAGCTCTGGCTGCCAATCACAATTTTCCTACAATTTACATGAGCGTTGCCAGTTGTTATTAATATAAAACCCGCCAAATGCAAATTTTTTCATTTCAATGTGGCAAATCGCTACTGGCAATGTGTTAAAAGAAAAAGGTATAAACACTGTAATAGTATTCTTGTTTCCTGTCAATCAGTTATTTGGTATATAATAAGAAACCGAACAAAAAAAAAAAACAATTGTGAATTTGGTTTGTGCTTATTGTTTTCTTTTCTTGGGTATACTCAAAAAAGTTTTACAGTTACTCAATGTGATTTATTACAATCGTTTTCCGTAAAGTTAAAAAATTAATGAAAATTTTGTTATATTATAATTAAACTAATTTAACAGTTTCTACATGTTTTTCCAAAAACAAACTACAAAAAATAATGAGGGTTTTCAGGATATCGCTTAAATTACCATTTGTGTAAATGGACAAACTTGCGAGACTCGTTTCATAAATACCCTTTTTAATTTTTGTGTGATTTAAAGCAACTCATGTCATTCCAAACTAAAATGTCAATACACAAATAAATTAAAAAATAATAAAAAAAAAATATAAAAGTAAAAGTTGAAATTTGTGAATAAAAGGTGAAATTTGTTTTTTAAACATGCATAAAGAAAGCAAAAAGAATAATTTTCTTAAATTATTGTAAGAATTTATTGTTGGTGATTTTATTAACACTTGAATTTTTCATTGAAAACGGTTGTAAGCACTAAAAAAATTCGTTTGTATAAATGCACAATTGAACAGCGCAAGTTTACGGGTCAGAATTGTTGGGCAATTTTACGAAGTTTGTGTAAATGAATTCAAATACAATTTTTGACAGTTCATTTTGGAAGGTTTAAAAATTCACAGTTTGCACGGATTGCGTGACTTTTAAGAGATATCATGAAAACCCTACTTGATTTTTATTTCTGTTAATATGTTCAGTTTTATGCATAAAATAAAACTGAAACACATGTGTACATAAATAAAAGAAAATAAAAAACATAAAATAGTGGTAGGCAGTAATGACAGGTTAAAATACTGATTTACCTGGCTTATGCCCAATTTTCAGGATAGTATTTAAATCTATATTATGTTAATTATCTTAAAAACTTAAATCGTATTTAATTACAGATTGATTTTTTGAGTTTTATATGAAAGTCTTATTTAATTAAGATAAAAGTATGGTAGCACTACTAAATACAAAAAAATATCATAAAAAAGTGTAGTTTGAAATGATCCGTTTTCTAATTACATTTTCAGTTTTTTTAACTTAATATTATTTTGAATTTACCTACATAATATTTTGAGTGTAATATCACACGAGTATGCTATATTTGTTTATTTAAACACATTTTCCATCGATTGTAAAGACCAAGATGACAAGACAAGAGAACTACTGAACGAAAGCGACAAAAGACACAAAAGACAAAGTGACCGGAAATGAACTAGTGAATTAAAAGAACGAATAAGTTCTTTTTTTAAATGAACTAAAATGACCGGTCACCAAAATGAACTTTTACGCCCAAGCATACATTATCTATTTCGGTTTTAGGCGTACTAAGCTGTTTTCCGGGAGCAGGGTTTATATGGGACATAGTGTAAATTATGGACCGATCGTCAAAAAATTTTACAGTGTGATTTCTGGTTCTATAAATCTGTGACGTACCAAGTTTTAGTATGCTAGCGTTATTTATTTTCGTTATAGGCGTACTAAACTGTTTTCCGGGAGTAGGGTTTATATGGAACCTAGTGTAAATTATGGACCGATCTTCACGAAATTTAACAGCATGATTTGCAATTTTGTTTCATTCCGTGCATTATTCCACCATTTATGTTAGTTTTTGTATTAAAATTATCAATTTTTTAGGGTGGTGGCACAGATTACATACAGATATGTAAAAAGTGACATGTGAAAAAGGCCTAAATCAGTTTCGAGGGCAGCTTTTGAAGAAAGAGAAAAAAAGCGTTTTTTTGGTAGTGAAGTGGCTGCTGCAATCCACACAAATTGCGTGATCAAAACAAAAATAACAAAGCACAAACCACGTTTAACAAAAGCATTAGTTCAACAAACGTTTTATTTTGTGCAAAAAAATGTATTTAGTAATATTGTTTTGTTTTAAAATGTTATTTACATACTTAGATATAATTTACTAGAGTTGCAGTAAACTTGAAAGTTATTGTTTACAACAGTTTTGCAAATAAATCTCAACTAAATAAATTTGTGCGGCATAAAAGATGGTTCAAAGAGAAATGAAAAAGGGCAGCTTTCTAAGAAAGAGACAAAAATTCTTCCGTCTCGTGACATATCTGTGTGCAATCTGTGGTGGTGGTTCCACATTTTGAGACATAGTTCTGATCCTACTGAACCGATGTTGCTGGATTTCACTCCCAACTGCTTAGGATAACTACAAGCAATTTTATACCAAGTTTTATTAATTAGTTCATTTATTAATGATGTGCTAATAATCCCAATTTTTTAAATGAAAACACTGAAATTTATTGTTGTGGGAAAGCTAGTTCCTATGCGCATTTCGCTGGTTGCTTAGGCCAGCTCGTCAGGAAACTTTTTCCAAATACTTTAGAAAAGCTAGAAATATTATACAAGTAAGACCATAAAGTGAATAAGAATTTTAAACCACTCTGGTCTTAAATGTAACAATATCAAAGCTTCAACAAAGTCACAACAATAAACCGTCAATTTTTTCTTTCTTACATTCCCCTACAATTGGCTGGGTTTTTTCCAACACAAATTGTAGTTTGTTCTTTTCTTTTCCGTTTTTCGAAAGTGAGTGTGTTTTCAACACACGGACAGACAGACGGACATGGCTAAATCGACTTAGATGTATTATAAAAAAGTTTCACACGGAATGACAAACTTAGTATACCCTCATTCACCAAAGTGGTGGTGGAGGGTATAATAATGGAAAACAATTGTTATATATTATAAACCAATCATAAATATACATAAGATAATGTACATAAGATATCTTATAGTTAGAGTGCAATAGAGCCAATTCATATCACTGTTAAGCAGAGCCCGGCAACACATACATGCAGCCTTTTTGTTTTTTTGTGAGAGAATAATAACTCTCCCTCTCAGAAGCACTTAAAGAAATTTTTGTGCTATTTTGTTATTGTTAGAATCAATCTGGCTGTTAATGTAACAACTCAAAACATAAGCGTATGTTTTATATAAAATAGAAAACAAAAAGATCATTAAAATTAAATAAATCATATTCTTCAAGAAAAATAAAAAAAAAACTATAATTTCGATAAAACATGTTAATCTATTGATCGTTCATAAAACTTTAACGATTCTTCAAGAAAAAAAAAAAAATTATAATTTCATAAAAACGTGTTAATCTATTAAAACAAAAATAAATTCAGAAAATAAATACTTTCGTTCATAAAACTTTAACGATTCTTCAAGAAAAATAAAAAAAAACTAATTTCATAAAAAGGTGTTAATCTATTAAAACAAAAATAAATTCAGAAATTAATAACTTTCATAAAACTTAAACGATTCTTCAAGAAAAATAAAAAAAAACTATAATTTCATAAAAACGTGTTAATATATTAAAACAAAAATAAATTCAGAAATTAATTACTTTCATAAAACTTAAACGATTCTTCAGGAAAAATTTAATGGAAAGCAACCATTTAATTTAATTTATTTTGTTAAAAACTAATATTCATTATTTGTAATAACATTTTCAAAAACTTCATCTATATCGATTTCATATGGGCAACATTTAATGCGAAGAAGATCCTCTAAATGTTGATCTGTTAAACTATTTCTAAGTTTAGTTTTAATTAGCTTTAAAATTGAAAACGAGGACTCACATATATATGTTGACCCAAACATAGAGTATATTTTAAAAATTTCATTTTTAGTTGTTAAGTATATCTCTTCGTTAAAATTTTTCCAGAATTCCACCCCATCCGTCAACGGTATATTTAAATCCGAACGCATTTTCAAAAGTTCTTCTCTGATGTCATTACCCTGTTTATTGACATCACATGTTAAAGGATTGCTATGCAGTTCTAATAAACACTCAATTTTAGAAAAATCCGAAAAACGATTGTTACAATTATCTAATATGCCTTGAAGTAAACTAATATATTCGTCAAGTCTATAATTATTAGAAAATTCATCATATATTTCCTTTGTTCTTTTAAAACAAATTAAATTTTTATTTTTAAGATTTGTAATCAGAGTTTGAACTTTTGTTATAAACTGTTTTACAGAGAAATATAAAGAAAATACAGTTTTATTTCTTCCTTGCAATTGAAGATTTAACTGATTAATTAATTCGGTAATATCTGTTAAAAACGCAAAATCTAATACAAACATGTTATCTCTTAAATATCTTAGTAATTCATTCGATTCATTCGATGGATTATTTTCAAAAAATAACATCACCTCTTTCCGAAGACTGAATAACCTTTCCAAGCAACGTCCTTTACTGAGCCATCTCACTTCTGTAAACATTAATACGTCGCCATATTCAGTATTCATTTCATCCAAAAACGCTTTAAATTTTCTGTAGCTCAAAGCATTGTGGCCACCACGTATTTTATTTATTATTTTTGTTACAATTTGCATTGTATGCATCATATTCACGCTTTTTGTAAATAATGCCTGTTGATGGATTTTACAATGGAAAATATAAATGTTAAAGTCGTGGTTTTTCCCAACCATGACTTTTGCACCATCGGTGCATATAGAACAAAATTTGCTTTTATGGGCAAAATAAAAAATTTCGTCACATATTACCCTAAAAAGAGTTTCTCCCTTTACATTACCATGTAATGCAACCAACGCACAGTGGCGCCATTTGAGTTTTTTCGTTGCAAAAATCATATCTTTTGAACCGAATATGATAGATAACTGTTCAGCCTATGAAATGAGCGTTTGGAAAGGGTGCTACGCTTTGTAGGGGCCTACTTATGGGTTATCAAAGTTAAAATTAGTAGAAAAATCAATTTTATGGTAACTAAAAAAAATTATTTTTACATTTTTAGATTGTTTTTATTTTTTTTCTTAAGGGTTTTATGTTTTAAATTATTACCCAACAAATTAAAAAAAAAATTATTTTTTTTTTTAATTTATTTTTTCAATTTTCTGTAAAATATTCATCACAATTCGTAAGAGAAGGTATATCTAAAAGACTAACCATTTCTAAACTATAATTATTTTGTAACTCTATTCGTGACTTCACATGCCGCAGGGAAGAAATAAGTGGATCGGAAGATGCTGCCAACATGTTGAAGAGGTCCTTATTTTGCCTTACCCTTGATGCTTTGAATGTGTTCTGCAATCTATATTTTTTATAAAATTTGTTAAGAGACTCCTGTGCTTCTTCAGAAAGCTTTCCAATTGGCAAAGACTGGTACTCAATTTTCACGATTTGATTGTCAATTCCAATGATTCTAGTTACTGCCTCATCATTTTCAAAAAATCTCCTAGAAGTGTTTCCATCGTTTGAGTTACCGTATCCGTGCTTGGGACAGTCTACTTTTAGTCCAACGTGTTTAAAAAAAGCATCCTGTATTTGCTTCTTTCTGATCTTTTCCTTATCCTTTATTGATGTATTTTCATCGAAGTTTTCCTCCTCTTGTGGTAGGGTATATGCCAGTTTTAGCAAGAATTCCATACACCTTATCCTTGCGTGCAATGGTGACATTCCATATTCGTAATTCTCCTCATTTGTAGAATCGTTTAAATTACCAAAGTTCTTCTGACAAATAATAATATAAAATCGATAAAAAAAAATATAAAAATAAAACGAAAAAAGGGGTTTAAATAGGTTTTTGCTAAATTTTTACCTCCAATATAATTCTGTCTATATATATGTATATGATAACTAATTGAAATATATTATAATTAAGCAGAAAAAGATACTAATCTTAAACTCTTTACAACTAATTATATAAAATTGAGATGTAACATATTATATATGAAATAAATTGAATTGAATTGAAAAAAGTTCTTCTGACTCTTTTTGCAAATCGGGCATGACATTGTTGAGGTTGTTCCTGTCAGTTCGTAATTGCATTCAATATATTTTCCTTCTCCAATTTGCAGCTTTGTAGGCTTAATCTTGCTTATTTGTTCTTCAATGTCCTTCACCGTAGTCCTTATGAGTTCTGCCGATTCCCTTGCAAACTGAAACATTATTGGTCGGCAATAATGCACTGATGACGGACGTGGATTTTTCCAGTGTAGGGAATCATCCGATTTTAGCCGCAAAGGAACAACAGATGCCATAAACATATTTCCGTCCGATATTGTAGCGTCATCGGAAGATATCCTTTGCTTATAAACGCTTTGTCCGGATGATCCATCGCAGCCCCATTTGCTGATCACTGTCAACTTCTCAGGAAGAATTTTCACTTCCGTGAAAAACTTTGGTGTGGTTGACTTTCTAAACAGTTCAAATAATTTTAAATTGTTCAACGCCATGTTTTCAGTACTTAAATTGTTTAATGGTTTCAGTAATTGTTGCGCCAACTTTCAGGCGTAGACTAATCCAGGCATTATGCTTATTTTGCAATATATAGGCTTATGCTACCATGCCTAAAAATTTATCTGTTCCCTGCATACATATGGATTTAGGCTGAATAATGCAATTTTGATATTATGCACGTGTCCAAATAAGATTTGTGCCTACCTGTAGGGACCATAAGTCAATATTGTTCCTGACCATTTGTACGCCAAAGTATTGTTTATGTGAGGTACATACCTGCTAATTTCAATGAGTAGTTTTTTTCAAACTATTAGATCAAACTACTGTCAGTCAAAACATATAAGGGATGGACGCCATACAATTTCTGCAACCATGTCTTTTTAAACTTTTTTACCTCTAGAAGCCAAACGGGCACGTACGGGCAGATAAAAATTTTGAATTATGTAAAGAACTAATCAAAGAACAGGTTTTTCAAATATGGCAAATATAGAAAAATATAGTTTTTTTTTTATTTTCCGTCAAAGTTGAAAAATAGTGAAAAAACGGATAGTTTTTAAATAGTGATTTACCTGGAGAAACACAGAGCAAACAGTTAATTTTTTTTTATCATTATACATTTAATAAATACATCAATCAATACAAACAAAAAATAAGGCGATTCGTTACCTATTTTTCGTGATATTACACCTGAAATCGCAACAAATTGACTAAAAATTGTGTGTTTTTTTGAAAACCGAAAGTCGGTCAACTTTGAACGGTTATATCTTCTAAACTAAAAATGTGATATTATTAAGAGTGGCATATTTGAAATCGTTGAAAAGTTTCCTATAACATGGGTTTATTCAAAACTTCGTCGGCACTCATGAAAATTTTGATTTTTGCAACCTCGCTTGCTCTACGGGCGCCACTGTGCAACGTTAACATTTCCTCATGCACTTCAAAGTTAGTATTGCAAGTTTTTACGCATATTATTAACTGCGCTATCTCGTTAATGTCAGTGCATTCATCTAAACAAATAGAAAAATATTTGCAATTAAGAATTTTTTTTTTATATTTGTGTAGATAAATGCACTGATATCTTCTGTTCGTCGCGTTATAATCCGAGGTGAAAAGGGACCAGAACTAATTAATTTTCGAATTTGTTCAGTATTTTCTCCAAAGCATTTTAATACATCGTTGCACAATTCTTTGAAAAATTGCCCATATTCGAAAGGACGGCAATGTTTTGCCAGACCTGCAGCAACGACATATGATGCTTTTCTTTTGCATCGCTAATGGCTAATGGTATATCATAACTTTCTACAAAATACCAAATGCGCACCTGAGTTTGCCTGCAAAAATTTATAAAGTCATTATAACAGGTCAAAGTTACGTTAAATAGATACCATAAATTAGTAAGGTTAACTCTTTGAACTCGGTCATATAATTGTAGCATAAAAAAGTAAGCAATAAAAATAGTGCTAAACAATAAAGTTTCATTAATACATCAATAAAACACATCTTCTTACACAAAAATTTTACCTGCTGTCACATTTGCTTTTATGTGTATAGGTTTACACATAAATTGTAGGAAACAAAACTTTTTTAAATTGTTTTTTAAATATTTTTACTTACTTAAGAAAAGTGTTTTCAAAGAAAACACGATTGGTACGCGATTGGTACAGAAACAAAAATATTTTTACAAGCACAAAATACCAACAAATTATTGTGGCTATTTTTTTCTTAATAATTTCTGCATTTAGGTACGTCTTTTTAAAGAAAGAAAAAGGGACCCTTTTACAGGCATCAAAGAATTTTTTTCACAAACAAAACACATATCGCAAAACAGTGTAGATATTATTCGAAAATTTAAAATTTTTGTTGATTAGGATTCACGTTACATATGTATGTATTTTTATATATCTTTACAAAATTAAAAATGACGTATCATCAAATACATATATAATTTTTTTTAACAGCATAATGTATAATCAAACTCAAGAAAAAAATTAGCAGAGTTTTTAATTATTTTTATAAGAACACATTAATATTTTTAAACGCCAAAACTGGGTAATCTTTTTTATAACTATAGTGGAATTAGTGATCAGATAATAATTTATATAATATAATATAAAAAAATATAATATAATAAAAAAAATTTTCGGCAAACAAGAAATCAAATTCCCATTCTGTCTTGAACATTTCTCGCAGTGTTATTCTTAAGCAAGCGTCAACAGAACCTTCTTGTTTGAATGTTCGTACGAGAATAAATGATTTTGTTTGTTTTTTACAAAGTGAGAGCGAATGTTATTGTGAGAAAAAAAGCACGGTGTAGTAATTTTGCCGGGCTCTGCTGTTAAGAGTAGTGCGTTAAGAATTGTAAATTAAATAAGCTTTTTGATGCTGATTTTTTACGTTTGTTTTAATTTATTTTTTTCAGTTAGGTTGGTAGCACGGTGCGAAATTGATATGTTCCAAATTCATATGCGGATAAATTTGTATTTTTGTTTATTTATACATAATACAAATACATACATATGTATGTGCTGTGTATATGTATGTATATTCAAAACATATAAAAAAAATATATTTACATATTTTGCATATACATACATAGTTTTAAAATATATACAATAGAACTTTTAAAAATAAATAACTAAGCTCATCTACCATAAGCGACACAAGGCAAAAAATAAAAAATTCATTTTTAGAAAATTATTGCTTATTTTCAATAATTGTTACCAGTGTGGCCATTTTGGCATTTTTGCAGCTAAATTAAGCATTAAAAAATTTTATTTAGCTGCAAAATTTTCATTTAGCAGGTGGCATTTTATTTAGCATTTTTGGAAAAGGTTTTTAGCTTTTTTTTAGCATTATTTATTTTAAAAATTTGGACGAATAGTTTTATTGATTTTACTGTAACATTTTTATAAATTATAATAAATTTTGACTAAAAATAGTTGTACCCAAAATTAAATTTCGTATGAAAATGGATACTTCTTATGTTAAGAAACATCTACCTGGCTTGTCAAAAAAAATACAATGTTCAGGTAATATTTGAAATGCCCTTATTATGCCGATTGTAAATATTATTTTCCCTTTGATATTACGGTATAAAGGTACAAGGAAATTTCACTTTCTATTTAGATAAAAATTCAAATTTAATTTTTGGTACAACTATTTTTAGCCAAAATTTATTATAATTTCTAAAATTTTTGAAGTAAAATTAATAAAACTATTCGTCCAAATTTTTATAATAAAAAATGCTAAAAAAGCTAAAAACATTTTTCAAAAATGCTAAATAAAATGCTAAATGAAAATTTTGCAGCTCAATGGAAATTGTTAATGCTAAATTTAGCTGTAAAAATACCAAAATGGCCACACTGGTGTCGATATTCCCAACTTGCTAGTTTTTGATGGTAAAGCGTTAATTTTTTTATTTTTTGAGTAATTGGGAGAAATATTTTGTAAATTTTAAATTTACTCTCTCGTTGCAAGATTCTGCTAGTAAAGTAAAATGAACACACCTCATATCGCACTTGTTAAACAATACAAGCAAAACAATTTTTAATTTTATATTAAAGACATATGAAAAATAATTTTTCAACCAACAATTTCATTACCAAAAAGGAGACATAATAGCATGATATTTTGCCAGCGGGTAGATATAAATATTGCGTGTCGATTTTTTTTTCTCAGGGGGTTCAATAAAAATTTTTGCAATACTTTCGTCATTATCACTATCAATTTCATCTAGGAAGTCTAATGCTTCAGTAAGTGTAAGTTTTCTAAGCAAACAAAAATCGTATAACAAATAAATGTTCATTCTCAGAAAATTGACAAAGTAAAGAATAACAAAAAAAAAATCTATGTAGTGCCTGATGCACCCATATGGTAACGCAAATATATAATGCTCGAAAAATACAAGTGATATATATTATTTAATATTTTGATTTACAACAAAATTAAATATCACTATTATGTTATAAACTTCTAAAAAAATATTTCTCCTAAGAACAATAAAAGTAAAAAAAAATTATAACTTACTTTTTCATGTAATTCATTTTTCACTATTTTTCTAATTTTTTTTTTCAATTTTATTTAAACGACCTCTCGCTTAGAAACACAAAACACAAATGATCTGCAAAGCTGTTAAAATTATTAACAGGCGTTTATATCATGTAATACCAGTGATTTTCTATTAAAATTTTTTACATAAACATTGCTATGTAGCTTAAATTGTAACGTATTTTTGCGTTACCATATGGGTGCGTCCGGACAATTTGGGTTAATCAAAGCATATTTTGAAAAATGAGCTGTGCTTATTGAACTTTTTAGAACCTTCCGCTCAATAGGGTAAAAAAATGCAATTGCATTCATTTTTAAAGTTTAAAAATTAGCCTTGAATATTTGCTACACATTTTTATTGTTTTTAAGCCAAATAAGGTATTTACAAATAGATTTGGCTATATATATGAACTTTTTAGAACATTCCGTTAAAAACAAATACAATTTTATTATTGTGGAATTTAAAAGTCAATAAACTTTTCGTTAGGGTTAAAAATGCAATCGTAGCATTTTTTAAGTTTAAAAATTAACCTTGAATGTTTGCTTCATTTTAAATTATGAGTTAATAAACTTTTCACTAGTAAAAAAAATGCAAAAGTGCGAATTTTTAAAGTGGAAAAATTAACCTTGAATGTGTGCTTCACAGTTAATTATGAGTCAATAAACTTTTTAAACATATTTTATTTAATTATTTATAATAATTATAACAAATTTTATTAAACAGTTATCAAGTATTTTTGAAACTAAAAACATGGCCGGTATAATTAAATGTTGTGAGTGCAAAAAAGTTTTTTAAAAAGAAATGGACTTAAAATTTCATGAAAAAACGCATCCATTTTCTTCTTCTATAAATCAATTAGGAAAAGTGAAGCAAATGACTAGTGGCTTTAAAAACAGAATAATAATTCTTTCATATGAATAAAAAAAATATTATTCCGGAACTATTTTTAAAAGAAACCTCCGCGGTAATCAGGTCGGAAGTGGAGAAGTTTTTAAGACTCCATACCATATTAAATTCAATATGGAACTTTCTGGGTTTTATATAAAACCAAACATGAAAACTGCAGAAAATATATCAAAAGAAATAAAAACATTCCAAACCAAAATGGAGGAAATATATTTTATTGAGGATTTTGATGTAATTTTCAATAAAAAAATTGAAAAAGTGTTACAAAAAATGGAGGAGTTTCAAGAAAGGGATAGTGGTTGGACTCTCATTGAACTAATAAAAGTGGATATAAATTTAAATAAGTATCAACCGATGAAGGGGTCAACCTTTATCCAACTTCCAAGGAAACTTATGGCAAAAAAAGCCTGCCTTAATATTAAAAACTGAGATGAGTTTTGTTTTAAATGGGCTGTTATATCAGCAATAGCTGACTTAAAACAAGATAGCGCCAATCTCACATTTATGTACAATGTTAAGATTGAGGAAAACATAATTACCATAAATGGTTAAACCTTGAATTTTAAGGGATTAGGCTTCCCTGTAAAAATTAAAGACATATCCATTTTTGAAGAAAATAACCCTCTGTTGAGTGTTGAGTATCAACGTTTTTGGATATGATGATGAAAAGGATTTAGTTGTTGGACCCTATTACAAAACTAAAGGGAAAAAATTCAAACACATTTCCCTTATGTTTTTACAGGAGAAAAATGGAGTTAATTCACACTTTATGTGGATAAAAAATATTTCAAGATAAGTTTATAATTTAAAACCGTTATAAGTTTGTGTTATTAAAAGGTTATCTTTATTTTTTCTTTTTGCAGATTAATCAGGTTGCAAACAACAAAGCATAAAGGTAAAATTTTTGTATGCGATGACTGTCTGCAGCATTTTTACCAAAAGGCGAAATTAAATATTCACCAAAAACACTGCAACCGAAAAATTGCCTTTGCTCCAAAGGAAAGTGGGTCAATATTAGAATTTTAATAACTCCATTGAAGTTCCATTTGTAATATATGCTGATTCAGAATGCATTTTTGAAAACATTCAAACGTGTATTCCGAGAGGGGATACTTCATCAACAGCTTTGATTGATAAACATATACCCTATGCATTTTCATATTTAATTAAGTGTAACTTCAAAGATAATTTAAATAGATTAAGAATATTTAAAGGCCTTGATTCCCCAAAGCTCTTTATCGAAAATTTAGTAATAGATATAAAATATTTAAGTAATAATTTTCTCACTAAAATTGTTCCAATGACACCCTTAACCGAAGAGGAATATTTAAGTTTCGAAAACAATAATGTTTGTCATATTTGTTCTCAAACTATTACAAATGACATAAAAGTAAAAGATAATTGTCATGTAAGTGGAAAGTATAGAGGACCAGCTCATAACTATTGCAATATCAATTATAAAATACCAAAATTTTATTTTTCATAATTTTCGGCCTATGACTGTCATTTATTTATTAAAGAGCTAAACAATATTGATGATGGTGCTATAAATATTATTCCACTTAATAAGGAGCTATATATATCACTGTCTATGTCTATAAATGGAGATAGCACAGATAATATTGAAATAAGATTTTTAGACTCTTATAGATTTATGCCCTCAAGCTAAGACAATCTCGTTAAGAATTTAACTAAACATGAATTGAAAATAGTGAAATCATTTTGTGTAGATGATGAAACTAAATTCAATTTACTTTTTAGAAAAAGAGTTTTTCCGTATAATTATTTGAATTCAGTTGCGAAACTTAGAGAAAAACATTTGCCAAGCATAGCAGATTTCTATAATAAGTTAAATAATACACATTGTTCTGAAGAAGACTACTTTCATGCTAAAAAGGTTTGGAATACATTTCAATGTAAACTTTTGGAAGGCTATTTGATGTTATACCTTAAAACTGATGTTTTATTGTTCGCAGATGTATTTGAAAATTTTAGAAATGTTTGTAAATCCATTTATAATTTAGACCCACGTCATTATTTCACAGCTCCAGGATTGTCATGGGATGCTATGCTTAAATTAGCAAATATTAAATTGGATTTACTTACTAATTTAGAAATGATTTCGTTTCTTCTAAAGGGTATTAGAGGAGGAATTGTTCAATGCTCTCAAATGCATTCTATTGCTAACAATAAATATTTACCAGATTATGATCAAAGCCTACCTTCTAAATACTTAATGTATTTAGACGCAAATAATTTATATACTTAGTTGGGCAATGTCTTACGCACATTGATAATTTTTCTTTGGACGCAATACCAAATGATTCAGATATTGGATATATTTTAGAAGTTGATTTAGTATATTCTATAGAAATCCATGATACTTACAATAATTTATCTTTTTGTAGTGAAAGCAAAACTCCACCAGATTCCAAAGAAAAATAGTTACTTGTTGATTTAAATAACAAATCGGAGTATGTAATTTATTATAAAAATTTACAGCAATATTTAAAGCATGGTTTAAAGCTAACTAAAATTCATAGAATATTGAAATTTAAACAGTCTTATTGGTTAAAAAAATATATTTCATTAAATAATTTTCATAGAACTAATGCAAAAAACACTTTTGAAAAAAATTTCTTAAAATTATTAAACAATGGAAAACGTTGATAAACGTAAAAATATTAAAATAGTTAGTAATTGGGAAAATGTTGGTAAGAGACTTGGAGCTCGTTCTCTTATTGCCAAACCAGAATTTCATTATGTAAGTATATTTGAAGAAAACATGGTAGCAGTTGAACTAAATAAATCTTTTTCATTTTACAATAAGCCTATTTACTTAGGTTTTACAATCTTAGAACTTTCAAAATGAAAAATGTATGATTTTCATTACGATTACATATTACCAAAATATAAAACTAAAGTCGAATTGAATTATATGGACACAGATTCATTTATTTATACATTTGAAACGGATGACTTCTATAAAGATATAATTAACGACATTGATTTAAAGTTTGATACATCAGAGTATGAAACAAATAATAAATTTGGAATACTAAAAAGAAATAAAAAAGTCTTAGGGATGATGAAAGACGAAAATAATGGAATTTTTATGAAAGAATTTGTAGGTTTGAGAGCAAAAATGTATGCTTTTAGAACAGCTGATACGCAGGAAATTAAAAAGGCTAAGGGTGTCAAGAGTAGTATATGTAACAGTTTAAGTCTATCTGATTTTAAAAATGGTTTATTTAACAAACAAATTTATTATGGAAATATGTTTATATTTAAGTCAAAACTACATGTTCTACATACTTCCTTAATTAATAAAATATCATTAAGTTTTTTAGATAATAAGAGATATATTTGTGATAATAATGTTAATGCTCTTGTTTGGGGTCACTACAAACAACAATTTTTAAAATTTAATGAAGATGATGACTACTTAATGGAAGTTAACATAGATTTAATTAATTATAAAAATCAGTTTCAAAAAGATGATGATGATGATGAATATTTAATGGAAATTGAATACTAAAGAAACATTTTTACAGTTAAATATTATTTTAAATTAATAATAAAACAATATATGTATATATTTTATAAAACAAAAAAAAAGAGTTTTATTTTTTTAAACATTTTGCCATAATACATTTTCAGTATCGTAATCTAATTTCTTTCGATTTCTTGTTACACGAGGAGAATATTGATAAGGTAAAGTGGATTATTTCATATTTGAATAGTTGTCAGTTTTGGATAATATTCTAATTTTTGGAGTTCCTTTTACCGAAATGCTTTTAAGACGCTTAGCTACAAAAGATGCAGAAGGATTAAATTTTTGTATTGTTGTATCCATATCGTTCTGGCCATAATTATTTGTGTAAATATCTTCAGGCAAATTCAAATCTGTTTGCAGTGCTATACTACTTGACTGAGGTGTAATTGTTTGAGTTTCAATATGCTTTTTATACACCTTTCTAGTTTGAGTTTCATTATCGCGCAAATTATGCATTGTTAATAGTTTATTCTGATTGGATGATCGTTGGGATCCAATTAAATATTTAGCAAGTTCTTGTTTAATGTAATACCATTTGTTTATATCCTTAAGTGTATGTGAACCATATATTGGTAAGAGTTTCCGATGTAAAAAATCTGAATCAGTATATTTAACTTTAAATTTTTCGTCAGTTGATGGATGAAGAACTATAAGTTTTGATAATTTATTTGACATTTTCTAAAATGTTTCCAATGACACCACTTAATATTGATGTAATAATAATGGGTAAAAATCCTACCTTTTTTTTTGATAACAACATTGTCAACATTTTTCAAAATTGCATTTCGTAGTTTGTGATCCGCTTTTTTAAGAACATAGAGCATATGTTTGTTCTCCTTCAGTAACTTCAGATTTAAAGTCATTGTTTATATTTGCATATATATAGTAATCTGTATTAAAAATATTTGATCTAAATCTTAAAGCGTTAGGTATTTCTTGAGAAAGATCAACTATTAAATAACCATGAGCCTGTTGTGTACAATGATTATATACATCTACTAAAGATTTTGAGTTTTCTGGATATACTTGACGAGCTAGATGTTGAAATTGTGTCTTATCTCTTGGATTTTTAAACATAACTATATATTTGGAGTTTAATGAAATATCTCTCGAATAATTCCCTTTATGAAAAATATTTTGTGTAACTAAAATTACACTTAAATTTCTATGAAGAGATCCCTTTGTAAATAGTGCACAAACTTTCTTATTTGATGATTCAAGCATTAAATCATCCAATATTATTAAAGTAGATTCTTCGTCATTCGTATTAAAAGTCTATGGAATTCCTTTAACAAACTCTACATTTTCTATTTTTGGAAGTGAATTTGTTTCAGAATAACACCATATGATTCGGTCTATATCTTTAGATATTAAGTTTTGATTTTTAATTTAATTTTTAATAAAAGTAGATTTTCCACAGCCTGAGGGACCACAAACCATCATTGTAAATGGGTATATAAACTGATGAAACATCTATGCGCTCTTAAAAACCATTTGTTAATGTATTAAAAAGGAAGAATATTTTAATTGAGTAAAAAAAATCTTATTAACGAAATTCATAGTCAAGCTAGAAAAAACTTTAAGCGACGTATGTTTATTCAAAAGGGAATTTTAGATACTTGGCAAATAAACTTGGTGGATATGTTACCATATGCAAAATTTTATAAAGGTTTCAAGTATATGCTTACTGTAATTGATGTTTTTTCAAAGTATGCCTACGCTTTGCCATTAAAAACTAAAACAGGATTTGATGTTTCAAAATCATTTAAAGGTATTGTAAATTTAAACAGCAACAAAGCTCCTAAAAACCTGCATTCAGACCAAGGAAAAGAATTTTATAACACATACATATTTTAAAACTCTTATGAAAGAGCTAAATATTAATCATTATCATACCTATTCAAATTTAAAAGCGTCAATAGTTGAACGATTTAATAGAACTTTAAAAAATAAAATGTGGAAACAATTTAGTATGCAAGTGTTTGGGATTTTTTTCCCCAAACATTGACTGCAAACCCTACAAAAGTTTTAAGTCTCCAAAACAAAATATTTTCTTTTTCTGCTTTAACTTGCTACATATTTACTTAAAATGTTGACAATACCTAACGGTCAATTTTTTATAAACGCACTTCCATGTGCTGAATAAATCCCAATTTATTTTCTACAATAATTCTACTGCCGTCGAGCCTACGGTGTTCGTTAATTTTGCTGCTGAAAGGTTAAACTCAATAATCTACAAGATGGAATCAATCGCTGCTGCGATTGAGGAACAGAAAAAACTTCTTTCCCATATTGAACGTATGGAAGCTGCTTTTAGTCGAAAGCCGAAAGATGTCAAATCAAAAGAGTATGTCCAAACGGTACTGGAGGATCTTGAACTGACCTTTAAAACTTTTAAAGATGGCCATGAACAGTTACTAGATACTGGTCGAGAAAGCTCAATAAATGAACCTGACGTCCCCTACCTAAGCACTGATGTTTTTTATAAATGCCATGATATGCATATTTCTTTTAAAGCAAACATACTTGATCTAATTTTTGAATTTGAATCCCCACAGACTCCAACCGTCCATGCAAGTAGCTTCGCTTCTAGTTCCAGAAATGAAACATTCAGCGCTGGGGCAAGGCTACCAAAAATCGATCTTCCGATATTTTCCGGAGATTATTTAGAGTGGATTTGTTACCGAGACATGTTCTTGTCGCTTGTCCACCACAACCACTCCTTGTCCAAAGTACAGAAATATTTCTATTTGAAGGGATCCTGTGTTGGAACACCTCCAAGTCTAGTAAATGCATATCCAGCAGCTGACTCCAGTTATGATTTAGGGTGGGAGGCTTTAGATAGATTTTACAACGAAAGGAAACTTGTGGAACAAATTCTAAAGCGGCTGTTCTCCATCCCATCTTCAAATGGCTCATTCCAAAGCATTAAGGAATTATTGGACTCCACCAGAAATTGTCTAGCCCAACTGACATCACTAAAAATTGATATCACTACATGGGACTCTATTCTTGTTTACCTGACGTCACAGAAACTCGACTTACAAACCCGAAAGGAGTGGGAACAGTCGTTAAAAAATGGTACTTCCGTACCGCCCATTAGTAACGTGCTTTGTTTTCTGGAAACTGTTTTTAGAGCCCTGGAATCAGTTGATGATGTTATTCAACCCTGTCTATCTAAACCTTTCAAGCAGAAATCTTCAGGATCTCGCCAGACGCCAATGAGAACTGTCCGTACTCACACTGCCACTGCTTTGTTAAATGACAACTGCCCCTGCTGCAACAAACGTCACTTACTCTACAAATGCTTTAAGTTTGCAACTTTAGATTCTACACAAAAGAAAGATATTGTAACCCAACAACGCTTATGCAGAAACTGTCTCCGTCCTGGACATGTACAATCTGCTTGTAAACGTAATACAAAGTGCCACCTATGCAGTGAGCCGCATCATACTATTGTTCACAACGAATATTCTACTAGAAATAATTCTCAACCGAACTCTACCGGCTCGAACGCCGAGCTCAATACTGGAAACCAAACCATAAGGACACCACCAAGTGCATCTACACCGATTGTAAATTCCGTAAGTACACACCTTTTAACTTTGAAACTAAGCCCAGCGTTATTAGCAACTGTGAAAGTTAACAAAAAAACGGAAAACGGCATAATAAGAGCCAAAGCCCTAGTCGACCAGGGATCTCAAGTCTCTTTTATTTCTGAGGCATTATGTCAAGTACTCGCCTTGCGAAAGAATAAAACAAATTTCGAAGTATCTGGTATTGGAGGTAAAAGTGCTATCACTGTGAAGAAATCAGTTAATTTGGTAATTAACTCAGATTATGATCATAATTTTGAACTCAAATTATCTGCATTGGTAATTTAATCCGTTTCGTCTTATATTCCAAATAAATGACTGCCAGTAGATCT
Source organism: Pollenia amentaria (assembly GCA_943735925.1). NCBI lineage: Eukaryota > Metazoa > Arthropoda > Insecta > Diptera > Polleniidae > Pollenia > Pollenia amentaria. Next base: position 134,661,205 of record OX031006.1, read on the forward strand.
CCCAGACCTTTCAGGATATTATCTTGCAGATAATCAATTCATGGTAGCAGAAAAAATAGATCTCCTTGGAAATGACGTCTACGGCGAATTGCTTCTGCCTCGAATGAAGAAGTTTGAAAACAGTTTTCTGCTGCAAGAGACGTATTTTGGCTGGATGGTATCCGGACCTACAGGTCAAACCGCAGAAAACTTACATATTTCTGCAAATCTGTGCTATTTAGAAAAACAACTACGCCTTTTCTGGGAACAAGAGGAGCTAATAGAAAAGAAGCCACTAACAAATGAAGAAGGCCTTTGCGAAAAATTATTTACTGAAACTTACACTCGAGATGAAAATGGAAAATACACTGTGCATCTCCCATTTAAAAGATTACTCCAAGGCCAATCGTTGCCCGTTTTTTCTTACACAGATTACAACGCACTCAAAAGATTAAAGCAGCTAGAATCCACGTTTAAGACCAGACCACAGTTTGCTGATCAGTACCAGAAGTTTATGGAAGAATACGAATCATTGCAACATATGGTGATGATAGGTGAGTACCCTCATACTATACCGCAGAATGCTTACTTCTTTCCCCATCATGGTGTACTCAGGGAGAGTAGCAGCACAACTAAACTACGTGTTGTTTTTGATGGGAGTAACCGTAAACCACCTCAGTCCTCACTCAATGAAGAACTCTCAGCTGGACCAGCCTTACAAAATGATTTGTCAGCAATTATTCTAAGATGGAGAAAGCATCGCATAGCATTTACTGCCGATATAGAAAAGATGTTCCGGCAAATCAATATTTGTGAAGATCATCAACATTTTCAGCTCGTTCTCTGGAGGGATGATTCAAATAAAATCTCTGTTTATTCACTAAAAACTGTCACTTACGGTACTGCGTCGGCCCCATATTTAGCGATAAGAGTATTACAACAAGTTTCAACAGATGAGGAAAAAAGCTATCCATTATCAAGTAAAATACTTCGTAGAGACACGTACGTTGATGACGTGATTTCTGGCGCAGACAATTTCGAAGAAGCTTTAAAATTGCAAAAAGAGTTGTGTTCTCTTTTGAAATCAGGTGGATTTCATCTTCGGAAATGGAATTCTAATTCCCGCCAGCTGCTACAATGTATTCCTGAGGAAGATCTTGAAAGCAGGGATTTATTTTCTATTCAAGAAATGAATTCTGCTAAAGCACTTGGCCTTTATTGGGATACTACAAATGATTTTTTCTTCTTTGAAGTTAATTTTGAATTTTCCGAAATTATTACTAAACGCAGTTTACTTTCAGATGCTGCGAAGTTGTTCGATCCCTTAGGGTGGCTTGCACCAACAACAATTATAGCTAAAATTACATTTCAAGAACTTTGGAAAATTAAAATTGATTGGAATGATACTCTTCCCGAGGGAATTAATCGCAGATGGGTTAATTTCAGATCAAAACTAAAACACTTGAAGCAAATTAAGATTCCAAGATGGCTAGGCTCAAGTACGTCGATTGAACTTCATGGTTTTAGTGATGCGTCAAAATCCGCATATGCTGCTGCCGTCTATGCTCGACTTGTTACCTCTTCCGGTAAGGTTATTGTTAATTTATTGCAGTTTAAAACAAAGGTAGCACCTTTAAAGACTGAAACTATTCCAAGGCTGGAATTGAGCGCCGCTACATTATTAGCTAAATTACTAAACTCTATCAAAACTAACACTGATTTAAATATAAATAACATCGTTTATTGGACAGACAGCACAATCGTACTTGCACGGCTTAAAAACTGTTCGACGAGGTTGGAAGTCTACGTGGCAAATCGAGTTGCAATTATACAACGGCTTTCAGACGTCTGCGATTGGAGATATGTGCCATCCAATGACAACCCTGCAGATTGTGCATCAAGAGGTCTTCAACCTGAGGAATTAATAAATCATAACATATGGTTTAACGGGCCCCCATGGCTTAGCATGGGTCCCGAGTCTTGGCCTGTACATCCTACCGGGTCTCCTTCCTCAGCGCTTATCTTTAACTCAAATAATATTACAACGAATTCTCCAAGTATTCTTCAATACCCCGAAATAACCACGAAATTCTCAAAATGGTCAACTCTAGTCCGTGTAACGTCATATATATTCAGATTTAATGATAATATAAAACGCTGTTTACAAAAAAAGGAAAAGGAATCTGGCGTTCTCAAAACTTATGAATTAAACAAGCCCGTTTCCTACTGATTAAATTAACTCAGGTCGTTGTATTTCATGAAGAGATTCGTTGCTACCGTTAAACAGTAGTATTGGGAAGCTTTCCCCATTTTTGGATAAATTTGATATTCTACGTGTTGGTGGACGCATTTAAAATGCTGATATTCCGTTTCAAATAAAACATCCTATTTTATTATCTAAACAGAATCCGCTTTCTTTGCTTTTAATTTCAGAAGCACATCAGAAGACTTTACATGGCAGCATCCAACTAATGCAGTCGTATATTGTTCGCCATTACTGGATACTTTCAGCACGAACACTAGCTAAAGTGGTACAACGTAAGTGTGTTGTTTGCTTTAAGTACAAAACTCAGACTTGCCAGCAATTTATGGGAAACCTTCCGGCTGTTCGTCTTCATCCGACACGTCCCTTTAAGCATAGTGGGTTGGACTATGCAGGACCTATAACTATAAAAATGTCTTCCCTACGATCTTCAACCACTTCCAAGGCTTACATCTGTTTGTTCATTTGTATGTGCACGAAAGCTATACACTTAGAAGCCGTATCAAGTTTAAATGTTGATGCCTTTCTGGCAGCAATTCGAAGATTCATTTCAAGAAGGGGCTTATGTACGGATTTGTACTCAGATTGTGGTACAAACTTTGTAGGAGCTTACAAAGAGCTCCAAGTTCTCTATCACCGTAATAAACTTTCCCTTCCCGAACATTTACAAGAAACCATGGCAAACCAAGGTACAAAATTGCATTTTATACCTCCGGCCTCACCACATTTTGGCGGATTATGGGAAGCGGGCGTGAAGTCAACAAAACATAATTTACGCCGTATTATGAAAGATCGCCTTCTTACCTACGAGGAGCTAAGTACCTTACTAGCACAAATAGAAAGTTGTCTCAACTCACGTCCATTGTGCCCCTTGTCCACTGATCCCGCTGACAATAATGTTCTTACACCAGCACACTTCTTAATTGGTGAGCCAACTAACTGTATACCCGATGATGATCTCCTTGATGTTTCTATAGACCGTCTTTCACGCTGGAAAGTAATTGAAAACTTAAAACAGCATTTCTGGACTCGATGGCACAGAGAATTTATAAGCCGTCTCCAAGCGCGACCTAAATGGAACAAACCTTATCAAAACATAAAAGTTGGCGATATAGTTCTTTTGCTTCACGAAAAAAGTGTTCCTGGACAATGGCCCCTAGCGAAAGTAGAAAAACTCCACCCAGGTACAGATGGTTTAGTAAGAGTTGTAACACTTTACTGCAACAACAAGTACATCAAACGCCCAATCTCCAAGATTTGCCTCCTACCGTCAAATGATGTGATAATACCACAAAAAGAAACCAATCATCATGAAGAAATTAAAAACTGACGTTCTTGGTGGGGGAGTATGTTTGGGATTTTTTCCCCCAAACTGGTTATAAAAATAAAAAAAAAACATTGACTGCAAACCCTACAAAAGTTTTAAGTCTCCAAAACAAAATATTTTCTTTTTCTGCTTTATGCTAGGAACACAACTGGGACGAACGACGAATTTCGCCCAACACGACGAATTTTTCCGTAAAAATTCGCTGAGTAAATTCGTCGTATGAAGCACAATAACGACGAATAGCTGGCAGCTTTTATAATTGAGAAAGTTGATTACTGTTTGTGAAAAGAGAGAGAAATAGTGTAACCATATTCAAAAAAATAATGCTTAAAAATAAAAACATAATCAAAAACACAACTAAAAACAATTTTTATAGCAAAATACTTTGTATACTTATTTTATGTGTTATACAATAAAAAAAAAAAAACAATTATTAAAGTAAAAAGTAACTTTACTTACTAAACTACTTCTTAACTAAAACCAAACATGGTCACCTAGTACTGATTTGTTCGTCGTTCGCCGGCGTATGAAATAGAATTAAATCTATTTAAAGTTCGCCGCGTCTGGCGAATTTTCGCCGGCGCCCTGATTGTGTGCATTTTCATATACACAAACGTATTTTATTTTTGGCGACGAATATTCGCGGCCAAAAATTCGTTGTTCGCCCCAGTTGTGTTCCTAGCATTAACTTGCTACATATTTACTTAAAATGTTGACAATACCTAACGGTAAATTTTTTATAAACGCAACAACATTAATATGAATGCATGCACTTGTTTGTACAAATCAATGTACATACAAGTTCATACATACAATTATACAGATTAACAATTTCAGCAGCAGAGCAATGATGCTTAAATAAATCTGTAAAAAAGATTTAAAAAAGGGCACTATTCTATCATCAACTGGAAGAAGCGGACTTCTTATTTTAAGTTAAATTAAAGATTTAACGGTTCTTAATAAAATAATTTAATGAATTTTTAAATAAATAATATATTTGAATAAATGAGTTTAAATTAAGTAAAATAAAACTTCAAGTTCTCTTTTTTTAACTGATAGTGGGGACCAACAAAGAAGAGAAATAATTCTCCTACAGCAAGAAAACTATAACTGGATAGATGTATTAGATAAACTGTTGAAAGAATATAATTCATCTTATCATCGAAGTATAAAGATGAAACCTAATTCAGTTAACAACCGAAATGAAAAACGAACTTTAAAAAACTGTATATAATAACTTAAAAGTTTTTAAAAATGGAAAATTCAATATTAACGATTTTGTTCGCATAAGCAAATATAAAAATGTTTTTGAAAAGGGGTATACACCAAATTGGTCTACAGAAGTTTTTAAAGTTAATAAAATAAATGCAACAAACCCTCTCACATACCAGCTAAAAGATTTTAATGGAAATTTAATTAAAGGTGGATTTTATCAAGAGTAGTTATTAAAAACTAAAGTTCCTAACATCTTTTTAGTTGAAAAAGTCTTAAAACGTAGAGGTGAAAAACTATTTCTAAAATGGTTGGGTTTCGGAAAAGAATATTCATGGATTAATCAAACAGATTTTAGTTGATAAACTAAATTTTTCATATATGTATAACACACAACTTATAATATTTAACATTTCTAATAAATATGGCATCAAGCACAGAGGATAATAGTATTTATGTTACTTTATTAAGTAACGATTCAGTAAATTTATATAAAAACACTTCAAGTACTTTCGCAAATTTATTAAAGCAATCTCTTAGCATGAGTGACCAGTGGGAAGTCGGATTATCAGATATATCCTTTTCGATAACGAATAAACAACTAAATATGAATCAAAATATATTTAAACGTATAAAACGCAACATTTCAAATTTTAATAATCAATCTGTAAAAACATTGAAAATTTACTCTAATAATGAATATGATGAAATTAAAACAAAATTTAGAAATCTAATGGAAACATCTGACGAGCTGAAACTAAAAAATATTAATAAAAATTCACAACTTTTAAATACATTAAACATTGTTAAAACCCAATCGAATATATCTACAAAAGAAAAAGATTCTCGTAACGTAAATATAAAAAGTTCTAACATAGAACAAAATGTTCAAGTAACTAGTCCAGAATCTACAGCAACTTATGAAAAATATCCCATATTATCGTCAACAAATTATATATTCGAAAAATCTTTGAACAAATTCTCTGACAACATAAATCAGTTTATCAATAAAATTAAATCGTCTGATATAAATGAAAACATATTTATTTATACTGATATAATAAAACCTCGGCATGTTGGTATTAAAAAAAATTAAATGTTTAAAAATATTTTCAGTAACAACATTAAAAAATTATATTCATTTCAATAGAATTGAATATTTTCCTCTTGAAGCATATAATATAAATGATATTTCCATAATGATTCGAAATGATGAAGGAGAAGAGATAAACTTTAATAAATTAGTTCCCGTTTAATGTACTCTACACTTTATAAAAAATGTATATAGTTGTGTAACAAAACAAAATTAATCATTTTTATTACAACCATGGATGCGATTTATACAAGTTATTATAATAATCAGTCTGCAGAAAATATACAGAATATTGGTGAAATATATCACGCACCAAGAATTTTACAATACGGTCGTGGTATTGGATCCATATTTTCGGCTGTATTTTCACATCTTAAACCCTTATTTAAAACGGGGATGAATATATTAAAGAATAAATCATTAGATATTGGAAAGGAAATTTTAGAAGAAATTGGAAGGAAGCCAATAAAAGAAATCTTACTAAAGAAAGGAAAAAAGGTCATACAAAATATAAAAGAAGCTACTATTGATAAAATGAAAACAATGCAGAAAGGTCGACGCATAAAACTCAAACGTTTAAAGCAAAAGCAACAGATTAAATCAAAACGTTGTAGAGGAAAGAACTTTAAGGATATTTTTGGGAATTGGAAATGTCAGGATTTATAGAATGTATGAAGAGTGAGTTGGATTTATTTGAATCTCCTCCAATTCAAACTAGCGTTGCTTAAACCGACGAAATATGCTACAATCCAATTGCCTCACTAGATAATTCTAGCACAATTGAATTTGTATCACTAGGCACTGGGGAAACATATCGTGATCTTAATAGTATTTATCTTCGACTGGTTATTGAATTAAAAGGAAACGGAGGAGTTGTTAATAACTTACTGCACTCCTTGTTTAGAAATTGTATTGTACACCTTAACAATAAAAATGTATCACAACCTGACAATAACTATCACTACAGGGCTTATATAGAAAAATTGTTAAATTATGGAAATGTTGCTAGATCAACGCATCTTGAATCATGTGGCTGGGCTATTGATATAAATAAAATAAATTCATTAGTTGATAAAGAAAATCCTGGTTTAGACAAGAGAAAAAAACTATTTAAGGATGGAAAAAGAGTAGAGCTTTTTGGAAAACTTCATGTTGATGCATTTAACCAACAAAAATATTTGCTTAATAATGTTGATCTGAAGGTAACATTGAATATGGAAAAAACAGAATTTTACATTTTAGAAGGTGGCGATAAAAATGAATCTTATATTAAAATACATGAAGCTTATTTATATATAAACCATCTTACTATTAATCATAATATTCTAAATCAAGAAATGCAATTTATCCTTATAAAAGAGTGGAAATAAAAACTTTACAATACACCCTGGTAATCACTCATTAAGTTTAGATAACGTTATACTAGGACAATTACCAAATTTTTGGAATGGTGTGTAATAAAGCATATACTGGAGAGAAAAAACAAAATCAATTTAACTTTCAACATTTGGTTGTAAATGGAGTACAATTTCCTGCACAACCAATTGAACTTAACTACAATAACGGAGGAATAATAAGTACTCGTGTTTATCAAACACTATTTAAAGGAACTGGAATTCATCATTTCGATAAAGGTCATCAAATAACTAAAGAACTATTTGATAACGGATATTTTTTACTTGCTTTCGACTTGACACCAGATCATAATAATAATTCTAATTGCGGTAATTTAATAAACCAGGGAACTATTCGTATTGAAGGGCGTTTTGGAAAACCAATTGTTGAAGCAATAACGTGTTTAGTATACTGTGAATTTGATAGTGTTATAGAAATTGATAGAACGCGTAATATTATTCAAACACTATGAATTCTATTAATATTAAAGATACTCTGAACTCCAATAATTTAACAAAATATAAATTTAAAGGTGTATTTGCATGTAATAAATTATCAACACACCCAGTTTTAAAACCGTCATTTTACGTTGCTAACACTGATCCATCACATAAGCCTGGAGAGCATTGGGTTGCTTTTTATTTTCCTAAAAACAAACCTGCCGAGTACTTTTGTTCTGCTGGCCAATCTCCAAATAAATCTTTTAGGTTATTTTTAAATAAAAATTGTAAAACTTTTACTGATAGTAGTCTTCGAATTCAGAGTGAAACTTCAAATTTTATTTGGCGTTTATTGTTGTGTATTTATTTATTTAAGATGTAAAAACATAAGTTTCAATAAAATTTTAACATTGTTTGATTATTTTAATTTATATTATAATGATATTTTAGTTGTAAGTTTATATAAGCATATTTTGAAGAATTTTTAAGAATATAATAAAAGATAAAAAAAATAAATGGGTTAATTCCAAAAGTAGTGTACATGAGCATTTTTTTTTTTTTTTTTTTAAGGTTGAGGAATTCATTCTCTGAAATTGTTTACTTGCATTAAGATTTGTGCAGATTGCGAAATTACTTTTAGTTTCCTTAAAAAAAATTTGTTTTGCTTTTTTATTGCATTTTGGTGAAATATTTTCCGGAATGTCACTTTTTACAAAAATTTAGAAAACTAAGAAATTAATGCAAAAATGTTAGAACAAAGCCTACTATCGCATTCGTTCACTTATTATTTACCAGCTTTGGATGTTTTTCTTAAAAAAAACGGGTTAGTAATAGCAAAAAGTTATTTTTCGAAGAGATTCCAATTATTTTTTTTTCCTTTTATAATTCAAGAATTAAAAAAAAGTAATTTTTTTACAAAAATTTGTTTTTGTGCAGCTTACATTTAAAGTAACAAATTTGCTTCAAACAATTTGGAAGAAATTGTTGTATTTTGCTGGAAACTTGAAAAAATAAAAAGTGACAGTACGTGACAGTAAAGAAAATCCAATTTAAATTTAAAGTGTAACGAAAACTTAAACATTTATTCATTATTTTGTTTTTGGTTACTGTTTGTTTTTTCTTTTTTATAAAAACGAAACAAAAAATAAAAGTAATCCAATTATATTAACAAAAAATTCATGAACAAATCTATTCATCGGAATCTGTGAATATTTCATAAAAAATTGATTCCCGATTGGTTTTTTTTCTATTTGTTATTATCTTTACATCAAAAGAACTACAGTATTGAAATCAATCAGAATTTTCGAGAAATAAGCTTTTAAAATAAAAAAAACCTTTTTACTTAAAAGTGACAGTAAAGAAATTTGTGATATTTTTTTTGTTTTTTTCTTCTAAAAAGTTATTTCACGGAAAATAAAAACAAGAAAAAGTGATCAAAACTTCGTAATATATTAATATACATTTTTATTTATTTTATTTTTTACGATTTTTTTATTAAATAACTGTGTGACAGTACGGACATTTTTAGCTGTACTTACCATCGTGCGATTATAAATTCACTTGAAAACACCAAATAATTGATTTTATTATTTTATTTTTTATCTTAATCAATTTATCACTTCTTGCACTTTTTAATAGCGATGCACATAAAGCAAACGAAACAGCTCAAGTAATGATTGTGACTTAATTAAAAAAAATGTGACATTACGGAAAAAACGCAGAGACAAAGTAAAATTAGAACGTCAAAATGACATTGATAACATTTTTCAGGTAAAACCAGGAAAAAGCAATAAAAATAAATACAATCATTGAAAAACAGTTGAATTTTTTATTATTGTTCTATTGTTTTCAACTCTTTTTCCATGTTGCTTAATGAATAACATGTGTGGAGACAGGTATATTTGTATGTAATAGGCATGATATACAGTTAAAGCACCATTTGCACAATTTAGCAGAAAGTTTTACAATAATAACAACTACTTTTGTTTGTTGCTAATTATTTTAGAGCTTACTTGCCGTTTTTGTTTTTTTATTTTCTTTTACATGAAAGAAATAAAAAGCTTGAGACGAAAAAAAAGCATTGTGTTTGGAATTAACCCAAATACACATTTTTGTTTTTATATTTGTTCCATATTAAATATAAACTTATAATTATTAATCAAATTTATTACATTCATTTTTCTTAAGTAGTATACCGTGCACCTGCACGAAATAGGACCTTCCTTACAATTTGTATTATGCCATGGGCAGCAATCAAAATGAGGCACGTTTAGTCCTTCATCGACTTCATCTACACAGTAGTCCTCATTTTCCTCTATCATTGTTAATAATGATATATGCACTCCCTGTGCTCAAACATGAGCACATTTTCGAAGTCTTTTAAGAATGTTTGTAGATATTGTTTAAAATAAGACATTTTTGGTCTTGTTTGTTTGCATTCCTTTTGTTTAATGTTCCTCATTTAAAATTTTTTATATACAGGTGTGATATATCAGAAGAACTTAAACATTACTATATATTGTATATACATATATTGTTACGTTTTTACTTAATAAAACGCGTTAAGGTTTATTCCCTTTATAATAAACCTTTGAGTTCTTTTAATTGCAAATAAAAATAAATACACACGCGAATTCAACTTAACAAACTTTATTGAAATTCCAAAATTTAACCACTATTGTAAGTAACGATCTGTCTCCAATAAAACTAAATTAACTTTAATGAGTTAGCCTGTATTTATAGTTCCAAACTATTCCTAGTTGGTTCAAGAACCGTCTAGTAGTTTCTAGAAAATTATGTTCGAATTATTTTAAATCTAAAGTCTACAATTACAATTGCTAGAAAATTTAGTTACAGTGGCGTTCATAAAAATAGTAACTTATATGACATAAAACTATAATTAACAAGATAACTTATAACTAAAACCATAAATAATTCTTAGACAAATCTAATTTCGTAACACTGCCCTCCACTTAAGCCTGTTCGTCCCGAATAGGCTCAGATTCTCCGTTTCCATAATAGGCTAGTCGTTCTAAATGTACCACCTTCATTTTTGATCTTGGACTCTTATATTTCTGAATTCGATACACCACGTCATTCAGTTTCTTTATCACCTTATATGGTCCATCCCAATGAGTCTGCAGCTTGGGAGATAATCCTTTCTTGCGTTGTGGATTAAAAAGTAAAACCAACTGGGCTTCTGTAAAGCCTTCCGAATTTGCCGCTCGATCGTATCTGGCTTTCATCTTTTCACTGGACAGCTTAACCCGGCTTCGTACGAACTCATGAAGTTCATTAAGGTTATCTTGTTCTTTTGAGGTAGAGCCTTTATTATTTTCATCTGTTGGTCCAGGCTTAAGGCCAAATTCTAGATCTCCCGCTAGTCTGAGCTCTGTTCCAAAGACAATTTTGGCAGGTGTACGAGAGGTGGAATTGTGAACAGCTGATCTGTATGCCAACAGAAACTTTGGAATGTGTTCATCCCAGTCCTTCTGATGTGTGCTTACTACTTTACGTAAGTATTCTTCTAATGTGCGGTTAAATCTTTCAACCATGCCATCAGATTGTGGATGCAAAGGAGTTGTTCTGGTTTTCCTTATACCGTACAATTCACACATTTCTTTGAACACAGCAGATTCAAAATTCCTTCCTTGGTCGGAGTGTAATTCTATTGGAACTCCGTAGCGGCACAGCCAGTTATTCACAAACACGTCCACACTGGTTCTGGCTTCTTGATTTGGGATGGCATACACCTCTGGCCACTTACTAAAGTAATCGATGACTACTAGCACATAACGGTTGCCGGAATCACTCACAGGAAAAGGTCCAGCTATATCCATTGTAATTCTCTCAAATGGGGCACCTGAATTGTACTGCTGTAGCGGTCCCCGACTTCTCTTTGCTGGACCTTTTGCGGCAATGCATTGGGTGCAATTTGATATCCAATCAGCCACAGCTTGTTGGCACCCAACCCAGTAGAAACGTTGTTTTAATTTCTCTAGTGTTTTTGTTACGCCAAGATGGCCACCACTAGGACCATTATGGTATTCATTTAAAACTTCATGTACTTTCGACGACGGCACTACAATAAGGTTCTGAACTGACTTTCCATCGGTACTTTCCCATGTACGGTAAAGGCAGCCGTTTATCAACTGTTTCATAGGGCCCAATATGCTTTTGTTAGTGGACTTTCAGATGAAATTTCGTTTCGAGTCGGCCTTCTGCCTTCTTCTTTGGCCTTCATAATTTTTCTCAATATAGGGTCAATCTTCTGTGCCATTGTCTAGTCTTCGCTGGACTCAATCTGTAATAGGCGAACTTCACAGTTATATTTTTTACCTTCAGCTTTAACACAATGCTTGCACTCCAGTTTGCAGGGTCGCCTTGAAAGGGCATCCGCATTTCCATGTTTCACGCCTTTTCTGTGCTGAATGCTAAAATCGTAACTCTGAAGGCGCTCAATCCATCGAGCTATCTGTCCTTCCGGATTCTTGAATTGCAGCAACCACCTGAGTGCAGAATGGTCTGTTCTTAACTCGAAATGTTGACCATACAAATACTTGTGAAAATGTTTTATGCACTCCAGTACTGCCAGGTGCTCTCTTCGCGTCACGCAGTAGTTCCTCTCGGGCTTTGTAAGTATTCGACTGTAATAGCCTACGACTCGCTCTATGCCATTGACCACTTGGGAAAGCACACCTCCAATTCCGTATCCGCTCGCATCGGTATCTAACACAAATTTCTCTCCAGTAATGGGATAAGCCAAAATTGGTGCTGAGCACAATAGTGCCTTCAGTCTCTGAAATGCTGCTTCATGTGCTTCACCCCAGACGTATTTTGCGCCTTTTTAGTCAACTCGTGTAAGTTTGCAGCAATATTTGCAAAGTTCGGTACGAAACGCCTGTAGTATGTACATAAGCCTAGAAAACTGCGTAATTCATGTAGATTTTTCGGACGAGGCCACTCCATTACAGCTTTTATTTTATCTTCATCCGTTGAAATGCCTTTAGAGGTTACTCGATGACCCAGGTACTTTACTTCCTTCTGGAACAGCGAACATTTCTTAGAACTTAGCTTAAGTCCTGCCATGGATACACGTTTCAACACTTCTGCCAGGTTTTTAAGGTGTTCATCAAATAGTTTCCCCATGACAATAATGTCGTCAAGGTACACCAAACATGTCTTCTGGTGAAGACCTTTTAATACCTGCTTCATTAAACGCTCAAATGTAGCCGGAGCATTGCAGAGTCCAAATGGCATCACATTAAACTGCCATAAACCATCACTTGTGCTAAAAGCAGTTTTCTCCTTATCATTTTCTGAAATTTCCACTTGCCAATAACCGCTCTGCAAATCTAATGTAGAAAACCATTCCGTTCCGGCTAACGTGTCCAAGGTATCGTCAATTCTAGGCAATGTATAACTATCTTTTTTCGTGACGTCATTAAGTTTTCTGTAGTCTGCGCAGAATCTGGTACTTCCATCTTTCTTTTTCACTAACACCACTGGTGAGCTCCATGGACTTGATGATGGTTTAATAACTCCGCTCTTTTCCATCTCGCTAACCAGCTCTCTTACTTCAGCTCGCTTTGCTAGAGGAATGCTTCTAGTTGCCTGTTTTATTGGCTTAGCGTCGCCGGTGTTGATTTCGTGTTTTACGATTGAAGTTCTACCTTGTTTTTGACCTTTCAAAGCAAATACAGAGGCATATTTACGTAGTAGTTGTTTGGCCTTATTTTTACTAGGCGGCGTTAGTTTTTGGGTCCATTTTCGCACATGTTCCTCTAGTGATTCGTGGTCCTTGCTGCGCCCTGATTCTGCTCGCAATTAATTATTGCTTCTGTTGAAGTACAATGCCCAATCTTGCAGTTCTGCGCAAGGACTTTTTCACTACTGGATAAATTTAATATTCTCACGGGAACTAAACTCTTGCTAGGTTTTACGAGGGCATTTGCTGTTACGACATCGCCTTTAATTTCTACTAACTCAACCACCCACAAACTGTTGTCCTCACATTCTCCATCCATTCGCGCCCATACTAAAGTTTCTGATTTGGGTGGCAATTTTTCACATTCAAGGGCGATTAATTGTCTTACATGGGCCTTGATTTCGTATCCAACTTCAAGGGGTATTTCAACATCACGCCAATACATAATTTGCTGACCCATATCCAAACGAATACTCTGTCCAATCATGAAATCTGCGCCAATGATTACCTCATCAACAATATCAGCCACTATAAATACGTGATGGACGATTGTATTAGCCATATTTAATTGTACTTTTACTTTTCCATAGACTGTGGCAGACTCTCCCGTAGCTGTTCGCAAGCAGAAAGATTACTGTTACTATGTTGCACAACTGATATAGAAATTGTGGGGCCATCAGATGTGGAAGCTAGCCCATGGCCCGCAGCGCTAGCTCTTTCTAGTTTAAAAGTGACTCTTCTGATGAATGTCGATAAGCACTTTGATTGTCTGTTTGTGGCGAAGCAGATCGGGATCGTTTTCTTGTTTCTTTGAATATGACCAGTCTTACCACAGTTATAGCATTTTACTTTACTTTTGGTTTTATTTTGTTTGTCGCCCAAAGCTTGCAAAACTGCCTCCTTAATGCTTCTCATTTCCTTTAAAATATCTCCTTCGTCCTCAGCAGAGAAATCAAGCTTTCGTACCTTATACGCTTGCGGCCTTGAAATTATCCTGGCGGTTTCTTGGGCTAAGGCAAATGATACCGTTTCTGCAAACGATGATTTCTGTGATGCACATACCGCGAGTTTTACATCAGCATCTCGTATACCATTTACAAATGCTTCGGTCTTAAAGTGATCTAACAATGGATGACTTTCACCTGAATAAGTAAGTTGCACCAAACGCTCGATCTCTAGTGCGAAGTCCTGTAGCGTCTCGTTTGCCTTTTGTACTCTGCCCCGTAATTCCTTTCTGAATATTTCTTTTCTGTGTTCACCACCAAACTTACGTTGCAGTGCTACCATAATGTCATTATAATTGTTTCTGCAACTTACTGGTACACTTTCTAGAATTTCAGCTGCAGTTCCTTTTAAAGCCAGAATCAACTCTATGGCTTTTTCTTGATTGTTCCATGCATTTTTGTTGGCAACTGTGTCAAACTGGAACTTGAACACATTTAATGGTGAGCTGCCGTCAAAACTTGGAGCTCTTATTCTATTCGAGACTTCTGGAAAATGATGTAGTTTTTCATCAAAAACCGTGACTTGAGTTTTTACATCAGTGACTTGTGTTTTTACATCAAACATCTTCTGGTTGAATTCTATCTCCATATCATCTACTCTTTCATTTATAGCAGTAGAAATTTCTTGAAGCATCTCAAGTTTTTCATTAGTAGCCTGGAGTTTCGCGTTCGTCACCCTCGAATTTTCTTGAATTTCGGCAAGAATGGTGCTCGAATTTTCTTTAGCCATTTTCTCCATGCTTTCCTCCATTTTTCTAGAAGTTTCAGCCGAATTTTCTTTTACCATTCTCTCCATGTTTTCCTCCAATTTTCTAGAATTTTCTTCCATTTTCTGCATCATAGCAGCAAACATTGTGCTAAGATCCATGTTACTTGTTACTGGACGGGTAGCAATTTCTAATTCTTCTTTTTTATCAAATTCATAAGCTGCGATGTCAATATTGCGTCGCTTAAATTCATCGATTAATCTTCTCTGCAGCTCAGCTTTATTTCCTGCAGTCGGCAAATCCAACTCGCCAACTCCTTCTTAAGCTGCTCAACTTTAAGCTCATCGAATTTCATTGTTTATCAATTGTTTTTTTTTTCTTTTTTTTTTTTTTTATTGCAATTTTACTTCTGACACCAATTGTTACGTTTTTACTTAAGTTGCATGTACACGACATGTTTTTTACATCTGACATGTCAAATTTCCCACTGCAAAATACATACATGTCGTGTGTTACCTTTAAAACATTGCATCTGTACAAGTCAGACGCAAAGTCATCTGACAAAATTTCAATTAGAGCGTGCTCTATTTTCTTCTGACAAATCATCTGACATCAGCTGTGTCAGAAATCTATGCCGGGAAGAAACCGCAGCGGCGGTGCATTGTTGACGGAATCATTAGCCGGCTTAAGTTAATATTTTACAATACCGATATATGTATAATCATTTCACCATTGAATAGAAATTATGTACATATATAAATAAAAACGTATCATTATAATATCCTAAACTGGTATATTGGAATTTAAAGAAAAAAAATGTTTAGATGGCTGAACATTTTTACGGCGCAAATAAAAATTTTTGTGGCGGTAGCACGCTATTTTGAAACCAAGAACTACTTTGGTTTACTCCATAACTACAGAGAAAAAACATAGACAATGTCAGAAGCAAATTACATGTACGTGTGTGACCAAATATTATAAAGCTTTTGTAAAACAGCAATTTTGACAGACATTCACAATTACATGTGAGTTGAAAACTTGACAAGTCAGATGTAAAAAACATGTCGTCTACGGGCACCTTTAATAAAACGCGTTAAGGTTTATTCCCTTTATAATAAACCTTTGAGTTCTTTTAATTGCAATTAAAAATAAATACACACGCGAATTCAACTTAACAAACTTTATTGAAATTCCAAAATTTAACCACTATTGTAAGTAACGATCTGAACCGTTTAATGTCTCCAATAAAACTAAACTAAACTTTCATGAGTTAGCCTGTATTTATAGTTCAAAACTATTCCTAGTTGGTTCAAGAACCGTCTAGTAGTTTCTAGAAAATTATGTTCGAATTATTTTAAGTCTAAAGTCTACAATTACAATTGCTAGAAAATTTAGTTACAGTGGCGTTCATAAAAATAGGAACTTATATGACATAAAACTATAATTAACAAGATAACTTATAACTAAAACCATAAATAATTCTTAGACAAATCTAATTTCGTAACAATATATATATATATATATAACCTTAATCTTTTTGGGCTGCCCTCACACTGTGAACACCCTTACTATTTTACTTACAATTATGAATGCCCCTACTGTTTAATTATTTCTTACTAATACCTAATAATTCTTATTGAGTTTATTTTATATTTAAACTAGCTGACCCGGTCCGCGTTGCTGGCCCTAACCAAACATTAGTGTTGTATTACCAGACGACTTAAATTGATCTTTAAACGAAATTTATGGCCTTTAAGCCATGAAGTACCTATCATAAAGTTTTTCTTACGAAAAAAGTGGGCGGGGCAAAATTTTATTTCCGTAAAAACCTAAGTTGGACCATGGCGATCATTTTAAACAAAAAATCGTCCAAATCGGTCAAGCCGTTCTCCAGCTATGCGCTTAATAGACAAAGTGGGCGTAAATGTAGGCGTGGTAAATTGTTCTTTCGATGAAAACTTAAAGTTAATTAATACGAATTTTGAAAGAAAAATAAGTCAACTCGATGGAGCCGTTTTCTGATTTTAGGTAAATCGAAAAAAGTGGGCGTAAAAGTGGGCGGGGCAAAATTTTCTTTCCGTAAAAACCTAAGTTGGAACATGGCGATAATTTCAAAGAAAAAATCGTTCAAATCGGTCAAGCCGTTCTCAAGTTATGGATTTTGCCACGCCCCTCCGCCCCCAGGCCATTAATTTAAATAATAACTATCCTTTCATCTAAGTTGGACCAAATTACATATATATGCCAATTTTCATGAATATCAGTTGACTCGTTTTTGAGTTTATTCGAAACATACACAGTGACACGGATCTTTTATATATTAAGATAAGTAGTCGAGTTTTGTATAGAACAAGTAGAGTAGATATTGCCCTTAACCCCAGTACAAAGACAATGAATAGACTCGACACGGGAAAAAAGTGTGGCCAAATTACCACGTTAATATATAAGGGACAGCAAATTTTGTTTTATCATATACAACTGTCTTTTTTATATTATCTTGGTAATTTGTTTTTTTTATTTACATATGTAAAATTTTTCAATTGTGTGTTTTTTATAATTTTTGGCGCAAATTCATAATTTTTCTCAATTTTGAGCGAAAATATGAAAGTTTTGGCACAATTCTGTGGAGCCATTTGCTAGTGGATGGCATATGTGTGTGGTTGGTTTTTTTTTGTGGCGAAAAATATGTGCAGATTAATGGAAAACATGTAAGTATAAAAATAAATTTTTTTAAATTTGTTTCTTTAATTAAATATTTTATTGTTTTTTAGGAGTCG
The DNA here is from genome assembly GCA_943735925.1 of Pollenia amentaria. Taxonomy (NCBI): domain Eukaryota; kingdom Metazoa; phylum Arthropoda; class Insecta; order Diptera; family Polleniidae; genus Pollenia; species Pollenia amentaria. The sequence goes on from OX031006.1 coordinate 134,679,109, forward strand.
CAAATGTGCTATTAGTTGTGAACCATGAGAGAAGCTCCACATATATCTAAATGATTCGACCAGGTTAGCCTTTTCCTTTTTTTAAAATAAGTTTTAAAGAGTTTTCACCGGCAACATACAAATATATGCGTTTTCCCACTACGTTTCGGAACATATGTATATGGGCAATATTGGAATCATTTGAAATCTTTTGAACAGACCTTACTAGATACACAAAATTAATTCAAAAATGTTCACCCATTAAGAAGCGGGAATGAGTTTGCGAAAATACAAGAGTTTGTAAGCATAATAATGACGATGCAGAGAAGTTTTAGTTAGCAAAGCTGGTGCTTGTTATAAAGGAGAAAATCATTGCGCCTGGCCGAAGTCCGGCTATGCTTTCGTGAGCGAAGCTAGTGTTTGTTATACCATAAAGGAGAAAATCATTGCGCCCGGCCGAAGTCCGGCTATGCAGAGAAGCTTTCGTGAGCAAAGCTAGTGTTTGTTATACCATGTAGGAGCCGGTATTTGGTCTACCAAGAGAAAATCCTTGGGTGCGGCCGGAGGACGACTAAACAATATTTTGATGTGAATAAACAACATTTTGATGTGAAATTTTGTGAAAACTCTATTTTGAAGTAAAGTGTGTAACAAATTTAGTTTACCAACGCAGCTCCCAATAAAAAAAAGTACCTAGCGTATTACACAATGGAAAAATAAGAAGAAAAAATAAAATAACAAAAATTGGCGCAAACGCTTAGTGAAAGTGTAATACAAATTTTATAAAACAACAAAGACCAGCATCGCAAAAAAAACTTTTTTGCATTGTCATCCTTTGGCCGGACGCAAGGATCTACCGGCCTTGCTTACTTAAGCTTCCATGCATTGCCGGCCTTTGACCATGGGTAAAGATTCTCTCCTCATTAGTATAACATAAACATAAAGGTTTTACGTTTTTTTAATTAAAATTCTTAAATAAATTAGTATGTAGTATATACATACATTGAACAATTAGAAAAAAAATGAATAAATTTGTTTTAATGCTTACTAAAAACTTGTATTTTTACAAACTCCTCCTACTTCTTAATTATCTCAAAATATTTAAATAAATTCTGTATGTCTAAAAAGATCTAGTGAAAAGCTATGAAATGATATCAATATTACCCATATAAGTTTGGAAATGTAGTGGAAAATCGCATATTTATATGAAAATCCGACCAGGTAAGTCTTTTTAATTTTTTCTTTTTTAAAGTGCTTCAAAAGTGTAGATTTGGCACCGACAAAACTAATTGGATATTTAAAGAAATTGTGTTTTAATATTTTTTTTTTATTTATTTTATTTTCATTTCCTGTACAACAAGACAGTGTTATAATTACAGTACAGGAACGTAAAATGTTACAAGAATATTTAATTACATATAATTATTACAAAATGGTTCATAGTATTAAAACAAACAAAAAAATACAATTATTAAAAAAGAATAAAGTCATATAACACATTTTCAATCAAGAAACAATTATGAAAAAAAGTTATATAAAAACATTTTGAAACTGTTAGCATTACGATTTAGTTGTTGATTTAGTGGAAGAAGGTTCCAAAGACGAGCGGCATGAATAAAAAACTGCCATTCGGAGACTAAGGTTTGATGCCGTGGAATAATAATATTATGGTTCCTTTGAGATTGAAAAAAAACGTATCTTCTCAAATAAATATTTGGGGGTTTTAGTGTTTATCACTCTGTGTAAAAAAGTAAGTGTTCGGATTTTCAAAAGATTTTCGAAAGAGACTCCATACAGACTGTTTGAAACAGATGAAACATGATCGAAACGTCTTAGACCGTACACATATCTCAAAATATTGTTGAATAAAGTATTTAATTTTCTTTTGCTAATTGAATCACAGTTTGCACACAGTTCACATCCATAAATTAAACTAGGAATCAGATATGTCTTGGCAAGTAAAAGTCTTATCCTCAAAGGGGTAAAGAATTGTGTCAACCATAGGGCCCGTAACTAAATATAGGACTGACCAACTAAACAGTTCACATGATCGTTCCAAGTGAGACTATTGTTAAAAATTATTCCCAAATTGTTCGCTGCTTTCACAATCTCAATCTTCTCACCATTTATGACAATGTTATCAGCAATAGTGGGAACAATGGTATGAGCAATACTTTTTCTACATATAACAATACACTTAGATTTCCGAGGATTCAAACAGAGCCCGTTTGCAGAAGCCCACAGGTATATTTTGTTCATTTCAGTATTTACAGATGATATACCCAAAGCAATACTATTCACAGGGCTACTTAAATAAAGTTGCACATCATCCGCATACAAGTGGACTTTGCAATTGGATAATTGTACAGGTAAATCATTTACATATATCGAAAAAAGAAGTGGCCCCAGAATAGAGCCCTGTGGCACTCCTTTAATTAGAGATAAAGAGTTTGACCAAGAGTCGTTCATAAATACCGATTGTGTGCGCGCCGAAAGGTAAGAAAAAATGAGATTGGTAGATGTATTGGCAAATCGAAAAAAGTGTCTAAATTTACTAATGAGCATCTGATGATCCACTGTGTCAAATGCCTTCGAATGATCAAGAAGCACTAAAAAGTTAATGTCCCCATTATCGAGTCTCTGTCGTATATTCTCACATACCTCCGCAAGAGCTGTAATACAGCTATGACCCCGGCGAAACCCAGATTGCATATTAGAAAGCAAATTATGTTCATTAATATATCCCAACATTTGACTATGCAATAGTTTTTCCAAAACTTTAGATAGATAGCACAAGATGGCTATTGGTCGGTATTCACCATTTGACTTAGGTAATGGAATAACTTTCGCATGTTTCCATCTTAACGGATACGTGCTAGACATTATAATAGTATTAAACAAATGAGTAATATAAGGTAAAATCAAAGGCAAAATTATCTTTACAAATTTTGGGTGCATATTATCAAATCCCACTGCGTTGGATTTTATCAAATGGATGGTCGAGATAACATCATATTGAGAAACATAGGAAAATCTGAAAAACTGGTTATCAATATTAATATTCGACGAATGTGAGGAAAAATCGTAGAAGTCGAGGTTCGCTTGTATCAAAGGAGTGCTTGTAAAAGATTCGTTAAGAGTATTTGCATCAATTTGGCAATCATTATTCATGTCAGTTTTGCCAATACCTATTTCACGGATAGCTTTCCAAGTTTGCTTAGATTCTATTGCCGAGCTAAACCGTTGGGAATAATATTCGTTTTTGGCATGTTTAATTCGTCTATTGACAACATTTCTCGCTAGAGAAAACTGAAGTTTTAGTTCCGGAGTTCTAAATTTTTTCCACCTTGCATAAGCCACATCTCTTATGCGTATGGCTTCCGTACACCAGGGTTTTTGTTTTTGAGTATTTTTTTTATATTTAAGTGCTACAGTTGCGCTGTAAAGGTACTGAATATTGTGCTCCAAGAAAGAAGATTGATCATCGACTGAAGGCATATAATAAGTATCACACCAGGTGATGTGTGAAAAATGTTCGTACAAAAGATTATAGTCAATACTATTAAAGTCACGGAAACTAAAACACCGATTAACTGGTAGCACCTGAAAGTTGTAGGTCAAGAATATCAAATCATGATGAGAAAACCAAGGAGCCGATATCTGATCATAACACATTATATTAGAAATGTTGGACACAAAAAAAAAGGTCAATCAAAGTACTTGTTGTAGCGGTATGATGTGTCGGATTTGCCGTATTGACTGAAAAAAGACCAAGGGATAACATATTATCAGGAAGTGTGGCGTCTACTAAAATATTTGAATTGAAATCTCCAGTTATTACTATGTCATTATACTCCGTTGTGAGAGTTTCGAGAGTGGAATATAAAACTGCCAAAGGTACTCTCTTATTTGGCCTGTAAACACATCCAACCAACATCTTCCCACTAGATGATGAAACCTCAACAAAAAAAAATTCAACTCTTTGGGCATCCTGTGGAAATAAACAATTTTCCAGAGATGATGTATGGCAAATCCTACAAGAAATACCGCTTTTCACAAAAATGGCAACACCGCCGGCATGATTTTCCCTGTCAGCCCTAAAAACTTTATACCCATCAAGACAGATAAGGCTATCAGGAGTCGTTGTTGCAAACCACGTTTCAGAAACACAAATAATATCGATGTTTGAATTCTCAAAAACAAATCTAAATTCGTCAATTTTATTATTTAAGCTTTGAGCATTTATGTGCACGATTTTAAATCCTTTCTTATATTTGGCCAAAATCTTGACCATACTCATCGTTATATCTTTGGATCTTCCACCATTATCTATATTAGAACTCATAAAAAAATATTTTAAAACCCGCAATGCTAAAAGTTTCAAACAAAAGATTAAGGAAACCTATTTTAATAAAAACATTTTTGACAAAAATACATATTGTAATTAAATTAATACTACAGGGTGTTTTTTTTACAGGTTTGCTTTTCGAATAGAGATAAAACTGGCATTTTGTGGTCAAATCTGGCAACTCTAATGTCATTTATGTTCAGTTTGGTTTGCCATTTCGTCATGAACAGGTTGACAAAAGAACAACGCTTGCAAATCGTGCAAATTTATTTCGAAAATAACGGTTCAGTTCGCGAAGTTAACCGCAAGCACCGTCCATTTTATGGTCGACATAATCGCCCATCAGAGCAATTAACTCGGTTAACCATGGATCGTTTTCGCACTACGTTTACTCTATGTGATAATACGGATCCGCAGAGACGTCGAACAGTGCGCACCGAAGAAACAATTGTCGCTGTACAGCAAAGTGTTGAAGAGGACCCGAATGAATCGATTCGCCACCGTGCACTGCAATTGGAGCTTTGTCCATCAACTTTATGGAAGATTTTGCGCAAAGATCTTGGCTTGCGACCTTACAAGATCCAGCTTGTGCAAGAATTAAAGCCGCGAGACCATGCAATGCGTCGTGATTTTGGTGTATGGGCCGAAAATGAGATTGATCTCGATGCTGATTTTCATCGCAAAATTTTGTTCAGTGATGAGGCTCATTTTTGGTTGAATGGCTACGTCAACAAGCAAAATTGCCGCATTTGGAGTGAAGAGAATCCACATGAGACCCTTGAGACCATTACATCCACAAAAACTGACTGTTTCGTGTGATCTATGGGCTGGTGGAGTCATTGGGCCATACTTCTTCCGAAATAATGCTGGAGAGGCAGTTACCGTTAATGGAGACCGGTATAGAGCCATGATAACCGACTATTTTGTTCCCGAATTGGATGGCATGAATGTGGATGAGTTGTGGTTCCAACAAGACGGCGCGCCACACAGCGCACGCCACAATCGATTTATTGAAGGAAACATTCGATGAGCGCATAATTTCGCGGAATGGACCTGTCAATTGGCCACCAAGATCGTGTGATTTGACACCATTGGATTATTTTCTTTGGGGATATGTGAAGTCGCTCGTCTACGCCAACAAACCAGAAACGTTAGGGGAATTGGAAGCCAACATTCGTGGCGTTATTGCCGACATACGGCCCCATATGCTCGAAAAAGTGGTTGAAAATTGGACCTGTAGAATCGGCTTTATTCGAGCCAGCCGCGGCGGCCACATGCCTGAAATCCTATTTAAACATTAATGGCATAAAATTATCCTTCCAATAAAGCCAAATTGATGGTCATTAAAACGATTTTCTTGTGTTTTATTTCAATTCGAAGTTCTATACCACTGAAATAAACACCCGATATAAGGTGTAGGTACAATTTTGAACTTATTTAAAGAAGAAAATAAATTTAAAAAAGAGATAAACTGGCACTTAAGTGTTATAGAAATAGTGCCTTTAAAAAGTGTTTAAAGGTTTTGCTGCAGGCGTAATGATTTTGTACATTGAATAAATCCTGTTTTATTCAATGTACAAAATCATTAAAACGTTTCCTGTGCCAAAACCAATTTGATATTTTAAAGAAGTGCCACAAACATCCACTAACTCTTTTTAAAAATAAATTTGTGGTCCCTAAAAGGGCCGACTGAAAATACTGATCCTGGAATGAGTACGGCCACTATATAATATTTCCACAGGTTAGTATGCCATACATCATCCATCTAACAACCTTGACCAAAACGACAGTCTGAAAAGACAAACAAAAAAAACATTAAAAACTTTTAATTTTTTTTTTTATATTTTCATGCACTTGAGGGACCCTACCACTGACCCTGGAAAGAGTTCGGCCACTATATGATATTTCCACAGGTTAGTATGGCATATTCTATACATCTAACACACTTGACCAAAACGACAGACTGTAAAGACAAAAAAAAAACATTAACAACTTTTAATAACTTTTATATTTTTATATTTTCAGGTACTTGAGGATACTTACCAACGATCCCGGGAAGAAATCGGCAACCAAAATGGAATTGCTGCAGGTTAGTATGTCGTACAAAAGAATTAACCAAAACGACAGTCTGAAAAGACAAACAATCATTAAAATCTTTTAATTTTTTTTTCTTTTTTTTTATATTTTCATGCACTTAAGGGAACTTACCAAGGATCCTGGGAAGAATTCAGTCACTAAATTGTTTTTCTGCAGGTTAGTATCCTATTCCAATTCCATACAAAAGAGTTGACCAAAATATAGACTAAACAGACAAAAAAACATTTAAAACTTAACATTTGTTTTTTTTATATTCTTAGGCACTTGAGGAGACTTACCAACAATCCTGTAGCTCGTTTCTGTATTTCTCGCATAGCAAATTTTCTCATATTAAGTGTGAAACAAAAAATTTCATCGTTTCTCGATTTGTGAGAAAAAAGTGTTTCTGTATTTAAATGCGAGAACAGACAACACAGATTCTGTTTTAACTGGAATACTTCCAGTAATTTAGTGTCAAATGCAAGCGAAACGTCAACGAAAGAAATATATATAATAAAAATAAGGCTGCCAGATTTAAAGATTTATCGACATTTTGACGATTTTTTTTTTGTTCCAAAATTGGCAAAGTGACAATTTGCTGATTTTTTTCTAGCGACGATTCAGTCTTTGAAATAAAACAATTTTAAATAGTTTTATATGTTTGTGTATTAGGCACCAAAGAAAACCGATATCTTTAAAAACAAGGCAGATTAAGAAATGTATCGGCAAAAGCAAAATTTCGAACGGAAACTGTTTAATTTTTATTTGCTTGAATTATTTAATACATTTGTTTGTGTGATCAAAAGATTAAACTATTACCCCATTTTTCAGTCAATGCACTTTAGGAAATTTTTGCCTTTTACTTTGTCCAAAAGTGTTTATTTTATTTCAATATGATATTTTGTCACTCCATTATGTGATTTCTGCAGGGAAAAATAACAATCTGAAATTTTAAACTCTTATCGGATAAAGGAAAATAAAATAAATAATTTTATTTAAATAGACCTCAAGCTTATGTATGTATAAAATATGTATTTTACCCATGAACTTAATGTTTTTTTTTTTTTTTTTTTTTTTTTTTTTTTTTGATTATGTGCTTATATGATAAAAATTTATGATTTTATGATAAAAATCGAACAAAATTCGTCAAAATTAATTTTAAATTTTCCGAAAAAAATAGACGATTATTTTATTTTTTCTTAGGATATTGACGTTTTTTTTCACAAATTTATCTGGCAGCCCTGCATAAAACAAACAATGAAAGGCTAAAAAAATTTTAATAACAAAATATAACAATTGTGTTTTATATACTTATTTTTATCATTTAAATTCTTTCTTTTAAAATAAAATAAAATAATACACATTCTTGTGTACATACATACATAATTTGGGCTCCATTTTTTTAAATTTTTTTTTCTCGCATCAATTTCAAATATGACTTATTTTGACAGTTCTTGTGAGAAACTTTTTGCAAAATATTGTTACAGAAACACTTGTTCTCACATCCTTCCAATAATTGCTGGAAAATTATTTAAATGACAGATAATTCTCGCAAAGTAAAAGTACAGAAACACTTATGTGAGAAAAATCATTTTTTGTTTCATATTGCACTGTTTTTGTCATAATTCACTTGTTTCATGCGGGAAATTTTACGATGCGAGAAATACAGAAACGGGCTACTGGAAACAATACGGCCACTACATTCCATTGTAGGGTTTTGTGTTGTGGTGTGAGCGTATTTTTCTAATGTGTATTGGTCCCTATAGCCCTTATTTTGTTTTAATAGCTGTTAGGGTACCAGCTGATTTGCAAGGCGTTCAAAAGAGCTGCCGAATTAATTGAGGCTCTAAATTAAAACTAGGCAAGTTATTGCCGGATTAAGTTGTTAATTTTAAGTCTGCTTTATTTTAAATTTACTGGTGCTTATATACTATACATGAAATTTTAACTTAACCGTTCTAACTTATTTTAATTATTTACATCATTATGTTTGTCTTTGTCAGTCATATGGAGATATCAATAAATTGTAACAATAACAAACTCTCGTAACTATTCTCGCCAATCAGAATGTTGCAAGTTGGAATGCACTCAATTCTCACTCAATGAAATGTCATTCACTTACATTCCGATTGTCGTCATTTGTTTATACCGCTATTTGATATTTAAAATACCCTACTCTATATAAGTTGGTAAGTGTTGGTTTAAGAGTAGTTTAAGGGTATGCGGTGGCGACTTATGAGGTACACTACACCCTCACCGCTAAGAGAAAAATTAGGGGATTGATTTTTCTTGATATATTCATAGTACTGACAATGTTCATAAAATAATTCTTAACATTATAATTTTACAAAGTAATATAGTATTTAATATTTTCATAGTTTTATAATTTGTATTTACATAAGTTATAGTTTTTAAAGTAGTTCTTAATGTAATTAATATTTAATTTATAATTATTTAATTATTTAAAAATAGTATTCTTATAATATTTAATGTTTACTGTGTACTTAATTATTGTCTCTTAAGCCTATATATGGTTTTAAATGATTGTTATGGAATTCTTTTTCAATTCCGTGGTAGTCTATTATAGTATTTACACCGTTATTTCTAATTATTTTATATGGGCCTTTGCATGGGCTTTGATTCTTTTTCCTATTTTCTACCTTTATTAAAACTAAATCTCCTATATTTAGATTTAACCTATTACTAAATCTATCTTCTAAATTTCTTTTTTCTTTTATCTTAGTTGTAAGCTCCTTAGCTCTATTTAAAGAATATTGTAATTTTTGCTTAAGTTCTTTTGCATAATCTTCATAGTTATATATTTTATCTCTTTCACTGTTATGAAATTCTGATGGTAAGCATGGTAATTTACCATATACTAACTCAAATGGTGTGTAACCAGTGTCTATGTGTGGTGCCGTGTTGTAGGCAAAAGTAAAGTAATTTATCCACTTGTCCCATTCGTAATCATTTGCTGTTGTCAGCAAGAATTCATTGAGAACCCTGTGATTTCTTTCTACCGCACCCATTGTTTCATGGTGGTAAGGGGTTGAAAATGTTTGTTTGATATCGAGTAGTGAACATATGTAATGCATGAGTTCGTTTTTGAATTCTGTCCCGTTGTCTGATTTGAGCACCTTAAATTTACTGAATTTTAAAATTAATTGTTCTACTAGTGTTTTGGCAGTTCGTCTTTTGTTGACATTGGGTGAGCAATAATGAATTTCGTAATATGTATCGGTATCCGTTTGAAATACGAAGAGGTCCTACAGTATCAATTGATATTGTCTCAAAACTGTTGCTTGGGGTGTCCGTTATTGTAAGTGGTTCTTTAATGTGTTTGGTTTGTTTGTTTATGTTACACTTGTCACAGTATTTTACGAATTGCTTTACCATCTTATTCTTGTTTTTCCAAATGTACCGCTGTTTTAATTTAATAATTGTTTTTCTTATTCCTAAGTGGCCTGTTATTCTTGTTGGGGCATTGTAAATTAATATTTTTAGTTGAGGACTTTTGTTGTTTATGCTTATCTTTGCATATGCTTCTTTAAAATCTTTCATTGTATATACTTTAAATATCTTATCATTCTTTGCTAGCGCTAGTTCTTTTATATTTTCTTTATTCATTTTAGATATCAGTTTCCTCAGAATCGAATCTAGTTTCGCTGAGTTATCGCTGAATCTTGCATGCATATTATCTTTATTCTTGGAATGTAACTTCTTCATAATCAAATCTTGTTTTGATGAATTATCGTTACTACCTTCATTCATATAATTATTCTTTTGGGTACGTGATTTCTTCATAATCGAATCTTGTTTCGATGAATTATCATCACGTCCTATGTGCACAATGTTATCTTTTACATATATATCTATATTCTCTATATTCTCAATACTATCAAATTGCAATTTCTTCATTTCTTTCATATCATTTATGGACGTGCATTCCCATATTAGAAGTTGATCAGACTCCTGAGAGATGCATTTCTCCATATTATTTCTATTCGCGCGCGCTTTATTTATATCTATTTCTTCATTATCATCAACTTTATTTGCCTCATTATTTGTAACTTTATTTGTCTCTTTTGTACTTCTCTTTGTCATTGCCCTTGTGCTTATTAGAATTCTCTTTTCTTTTTCATCCTTTTCCAACGGTATCAATTGTTTTAGTACGTCTGAGTTTATTTCTATTCTTGATAATGCGTCCGCATTAGTGTTAATTTTTCCTTTCTTATAAATTATCGTGAAGTCATAATCGCTTAAATCTAGTCTAATTCTTGTCATTTTTGATAAAGGATTCTTATGTGAAAATAGTGATATCAATGGTCTATGGTCTGTTACTACTATGAACTTTCGACCGTATAAATATTGTTTAAAGAAATTTATTCCCCAGTGAATTGCGAGCAATTCTTTTTCAATGATTGGTTTATTCATATCATGCTTTTGAAGAGATTTACTTGCGTAGGAAATTGGTAAGTCTTTGCCAATTTCACCTTGTGATAGGACTGCTCCTAGTGCGTAGTTTGAGGCGTCAGTCGTCAAAATAAAAGGTTTGTAAAAATTTGGGTACTGCAAGATTGGTGGGTTCATTAATCTTTCTTTTAGAGTATCAAAAGCAGTTTGGCATTCATTTGTCCATAAGAATTTTACTGATTTTCTCAATAGCATATTTAGTTGTTTCGCAATGTCCGCAAAATTCGATATGAATTTCCTATAATAGTTGCAGAATGCAACGAAACGTCTAACTTCATCTGCGTTTTTAGGTATTGGGTAATTCTTTATAACTTCATATTTAGCTGGATCTGTTTTCACACCGTCTTTTGTTATTAAATGTCCTAAGTAAACTACTTCTGGTCTTAAAAAACAACATTTCTTTGGATTCAGTTTTAAATTGTATCGCTGGAGTCTATCCAAAACTTTCACAAGATTTTCATTGTGATGGTTCAAACTACATCCATAAACAATTATGTCATCGACATAAAGAAGAATCAAGTCCCGAAAGTGCTATCGTAAGCATTCTCTGAACACTATTTGATGAAATTTAAAGTCCAAATGGTAGTCTTTTAAATTGGTAGTGTCCCTGTTGTGTAGAGAACGCTGTAAGTGGTCTTGAGTCCTTGTCCAACTGAATTTGGTGAAATGAGCTAGTCATGTCAAGAGTCGAAAACCATTTAGCTCTTCCTAGTTTATCCAAAATATCCTCTAATCTAGTTAGTGGAAATTTGTCATTAACTATTTTGTCATTTAACTTCCTAAAGTCTACTACAAGTCTCCATTTTCGTTTGTCTTCCGTATTCTTTTTGGGTACCAACAGGTAGTATACCAAATGATTCTTTTTTGCCAATTTACGGAATTTTTTTGGGCAAAATCCATGCCGTTTCTGCCTGGAAGAAAATAAATAAAAAGGTAAAATTAACTAACTAACACTTTTATATCTTTCCACATTACACTTACCCATTCAGCATACAAAAATCTTCATTTATTATGTTTTTAATATATTTATTTTAAGATTAAAACATAAAAAAACAATAAAATAAAAAAAATTCACAAATTTTACGTAAAAATTTTGGTTTATTTATTTGGTTTTGTTTGTAAACAAACACATCAAAGGTAATGTATATCTTGTTCTTCTTTCACATTGCCTTGATGACGTTGTGTTTTTTCCCCTCTCGCTTAGAAAATCGTGGTAATCACACATGATAACACGATTTTTGTACGTCAAAGTTGCTATATCTGGTTACATTTGTGCCCCAGTATTTACGCCGAACGCCAAGGCTCCAGAACAGGGTAGTCAGATTGATTTTGAACTTTTCACCAAATTCAATGTAAAAAATCGCCAAAATAGCCAAAGCATTTATTTTTTAGTTTTTGACAATAATGTATGTATTTTTAGAATAATTAAAAATTATTAAGGAACACAAAAAAGGACAATGCTTAAAATATTTTACAGTAGTCTACAAAGCCACAAAAAATCATTTATTTGTAGTTGCAGTTCTATTTATAGGGTGATTTAAGTAGAGATACTTTTTTCAATAGCGTTTTTTGACAGATCACGTGTGAGTCGTGTCATGCTGTCATGGCATTTTTGTTTAGTATTGTTTGGTATTTCATAACTGAAGCCGCTCAACCTTCTCAAGCGACATCGCTTCGCTCTATGGGCTCTTCAAAAGTTCCAAGAAGATCCGACGTTTTCGAGGCAAATTTTGTTCAGCGATGAGGCCCATTTCTAGCTCAATGGGTATGTAAACAAACAACATTGCCGCATTTGGGACGAAGAGCAACCTGAAGAGATTCAAGAACTGCCACTTCATCCAGAAAAAACAACGATTTGGTGTGGTTTGTTGGCCGGTGGAATCATCGGTCCATATTTTTTTAAAAATGATGCCGGTGCGAACGTAACCGTCAATGGCGATCGTTAATGTGCCATGATAACGGACTATTTGATGCCTGAAATTAAAGCTCGTGATCTCGGCGACATTTGGTTTCAACAAGACGGCGCCACTTCCCACACATCGCATCAATCAATGGATTTATTGAGAGAACACTTCGGTGAGCACATAATTTCACGTTTTGGGCCGGTCGATTGCTCACCAAGATCGTGTGATATCACACCGTTAGGCTTTTTCCTGTGGGGATATGTAAAGTCTAAAGTTTATGCGGACAAACCCGCTTCGATTCAGGCCTTGGAGGAAAACATCAATGTCAACATCATGTCATTCGCTAGTTACCAGTCGAAATGCTCGAACGAGTCATCGAAAATTGGACTTAACGGATGGACCATCTGCGACGTAGCAACGGCCAACATTTGATAGACATAATCTTCAAAAAATAAATGCCATAGAATGTTCTTTCAAATGATAATAAACATTCCCCATTAAATTTGAATTTTCTATTTTTTTTTTTTTTTTTTTTTCTTTAAAAAAGTAGGGAACCTCGAAATGGATCACCCTATATATCTAAAACGCTATATACTTCACCGAGAAGACTCCTTTTTATCATCTTTTTTTGAATACATTGTGAAGGAACAAAAGAAATGCAACATGTACTAATGACATTCATATATCTTTTAACTCGTAAAAACCTGTCAAAAACTTCGTATCGCATTCTACTTCGAAGACGAATTTTAGCGGAGCTCATTTTTTAAACAGGCATTACTAGTTGTAATAACCGGCATATAAAGAACAGCCAATGCAGGTTCCTTAAAATGTTACGTACCTGCCGTATTCGTGTAGCTATAATTTGTTGGCCTAAACCAGTGGAGATCATTTCATAAAGCAATTGCTTTTTGGCCCCACCCATCACTTTGTTATGCTCTTTTCATTCAGTTGTCTTTCAGACGGCAAATAGTGCACATGCTTGGCGGATGCTTTGCTTGATTTTAAAAAATAGTGCGTAAAAAAAATATTCGTATCATTACGAAAATTTTTTATGATAAATAATGCATTTGGTTATCCTCAATGCCTTTTGTGTTATAAAACATTTAAAGGGTACTGGGAATTTTGCCACAAAAGCATTAGCATAAACACCTATATTTAATTGTATGCTTTTGCTCCCGTAAAAGTAAAAAAGTTCCTATTTTGAAATGAATTTGAAAAATATTTCTCAAGTCATATATAATAATTTCTTCTCTGAAATGAACTGAAATTCCTTAAGAGACCCTGATAAGCCCTTAACTAAAGTGAAGATCTTCTTAACCAGCAAACTTCGGTGAATAATTGAAGGTTATTCTGTTAAGTATTTTTGATTTTAAAATATCCAACAAATTTCCTATGTAAAGGCGTGATGTGCTTTTCGTCTTTTTAATTTATTATCTGCTCTACAGTCTTCATTTTTGAAAAATCGTTTATAACATTTCATTTTTCTCACAAGAACTAAATCATGTTATATTTGACAATTGTTCAAACTGTCCTATAACAAAATTTTAGATATTTGTTATGCGCAGTTAATTTGAATTCTTCATATTTTTCTATATCATATCTATACATATATTTGTATATTAATAAAATAAAAAGTAAATTGATTGTTTTTTTACCTTTAAAATATAAGGAAAATTATTTTGTTTTACCAAATAGCAAATTAATTGTGTATTGAAGTATTAAACAGATTTTTTAAACCAAAACAATTTTTACGATTACATTTTTATAATAATCTTTTCGTTTACTTTTTTGTTGTTTTTAGAAATACAGCTAAATTTGTTTCTTTTTCTCACCAATACAGAATCATTTCAATTTTGATCACCACTGGCCTAAACTGATTTAAATTAGATTGAATACGATCATCAAAATTCTCTTTTAACAAACGGTATTTTTTCCATTGTGTTTCATTAGCATCCAAACATTAGGATTCATAAAACTCTTTAAAATATTTTTAACAACAACGAATTTTATCTGTGATAATTTATCTTATTTTATAATGGAAAAATGTTCATAAGCTTTAATTATATTCATTTTTTAAAAAAAAATTATCAGCCCCCGTACCTTTACCCACACATAATAATTAAACCCGCTTGCTTAGTACTCTCTGGGAAAGTAAACTGCATTCCACAGTGTTGCCACTTTGTGGGTAATTATCCGAATTTGGTGCAGTTTTTACTCTCGTGGGTAGAGCGTGGGTAATTTCTTTGAGGTGTAGATCAGGTGTTATTTGAAATTCTTTAATTTTAAAACAAATAATATAATTTGATTTTAGAGAAAGAAATTATACCTTTTAATATATTGCTAATCTAAAAAATTTGCTGTATATTCAACAAAACTCACTGTCTATTTAAAAAAAAAAAGATTTCCATATCAACCAAAAGATTGATAGTGATTGGCGCCTGATGGACAATTAGATTTCATTTTTATTAGTATATTTACTAAAAAAAATATCCCCTGGAGAAAGCCATGTTTCCAATATTGTGAAAAGTAATAAATTTTGTGCTTGCATTTAAACTGCTTTAGTTGAGAAATATTTAGCGACTTTAATATTTGTTAATCTGCGCCCATGTTCTGTAACTCTCGCTTCGAGAAACTTTTTGATTGATATGAGAGAAATGAAACAAAAAAGGCCATAAATTGAAACAAACAACTGTTTTTATCACTTAACTGTTTGTGTTGTGGTGTGAGCGTATTTTTCTAATGTGTATTGGTCCCTATAGCCCTTATTTTGTTTTAATAGCTGTTAGGGTACCAGCTGATTTGCAAGGCCTTCAAAAGAGCTGCCGAATTAATTGAGGCTCTAAATTAAAACTAGGCAAGTTATTGCCGGATTAAGTTGTTAATTTTAAGTCTGCTTTATTTTAAATTTACTGGTGCTTATATACTATACATGAAATTTTAACTTAACCGTTCTAACTTATTTTAATTATTTACATCATTATGTTTGTCTTTGTCAGTCATATGGAGATATCAATAAATTGTAACAATAACAAACTCTCGTAACTATTCTCGCCAATCAGAATGTTGCAAGTTGGAATGCACTCAATTCTCACTCAATGAAATGTCATTCACTTACATTCCGATTGTCGTCATTTGTTTATACCGTTATTTGATATTTAAAATACCCTACTCTATATAAGTTGGTAAGTGTTGGTTTAAGAGTAGTTTAAGGGTATGCGGTGGCGACTTATGAGGTACACTACACCCTCACCGCTAAGAGAAAAATTAGGGGATTGATTTTTCTTGATATATTCATAGTACTGACAATGTTCATAAAATAATTCTTAACATTATAATTTTACAAAGTAATATAGTATTTAATATTTTCATAGTTTTATAATTTGTATTTACATAAGTTATAGTTTTTAAAGTAGTTCTTAATGTAATTAATATTTAATTTATAATTATTTAATTATTTAAAAATAGTATTCTTATAATATTTAATGTTTACTGTGTACTTAATTATTGTCTCTTAAGCCTATATATGGTTTTAAATGATTGTTATGGAATTCTTTTTCAATTCCGTGGTAGTCTATTATAGTATTTACACCGTTATTTCTAATTATTTTATATGGGCCTTTGCATGGGCTTTGATTCTTTTTCCTATTTTCTACCTTTATTAAAACTAAATCTCCTATATTTAGATTTAACCTATTACTAAATCTATCTTCTAAATTTCTTTTTTCTTTTATCTTAGTTGTAAGCTCCTTAGCTCTATTTAAAGAATATTGTAATTTTTGCTTAAGTTCTTTTGCATAATCTTCATAGTTATATATTTTATCTCTTTCACTGTTATGAAATTCTGATGGTAAGCATGGTAATTTACCATATACTAACTCAAATGGTGTGTAACCAGTGTCTATGTGTGGTGCCGTGTTGTAGGCAAAAGTAAAGTAATTTATCCACTTGTCCCATTCGTAATCATTTGCTGTTGTCAGCAAGAATTCATTGAGAACCCTGTGATTTCTTTCTACCGCACCCATTGTTTCATGGTGGTAAGGGGTTGAAAATGTTTGTTTGATATCGAGTAGTGAACATATGTAATGCATGAGTTCGTTTTTGAATTCTGTCCCGTTGTCTGATTTGAGCACCTTAAATTTACTGAATTTTAAAATTAATTGTTCTACTAGTGTTTTGGCAGTTCGTCTTTTGTTGACATTGGGTGAGCAATAATGAATTTCGTAATATGTATCGGTATCCGTTTGAAATACGAAGAGGTCCTACAGTATCAATTGATATTGTCTCAAAACTGTTGCTTGGGGTGTCCGTTATTGTAAGTGGTTCTTTAATGTGTTTGGTTTGTTTGTTTATGTTACACTTGTCACAGTATTTTACGAATTGCTTTACCATCTTATTCTTGTTTTTCCAAATGTACCGCTGTTTTAATTTAATAATTGTTTTTCTTATTCCTAAGTGGCCTGTTATTCTTGTTGGGGCATTGTAAATTAATATTTTTAGTTGAGGACTTTTGTTGTTTATTCTTATCTTTGCATATGCTTCTTTAAAATCTTTCATTGTATATACTTTAAATATCTTATCATTCTTTGCTAGCGCTAGTTCTTTTATATTTTCTTTATTCATTTTAGATATCAGTTTCCTCAGAATCGAATCTAGTTTCGCTGAGTTATCGCTGAATCTTGCATGCATATTATCTTTATTCTTGGAATGTAACTTCTTCATAATCAAATCTTGTTTTGATGAATTATCGTTACTACCTTCATTCATATAATTATTCTTTTGGGTACGTGATTTCTTCATAATCGAATCTTGTTTCGATGAATTATCATCACGTCCTATGTGCACAATGTTATCTTTTACATATATATCTATATTCTCTATATTCTCAATACTATCAAATTGCAATTTCTTCATTTCTTTCATATCATTTATGTACGTGCATTCCCATATTAGAAGTTGATCAGACTCCTGAGAGATGCATTTCTCCATATTATTTCTATTCGCGTTATTTCTATTCGCGCGCGCTTTATTTATATCTATTTCTTCATTATCATCAACTTTATTTGCCTCATTATTTGTAACTTTATTTGTCTCTTTTGTACTTCTCTTTGTCATTGCCCTTGTGCTTATTAGAATTCTCTTTTCTTTTTCATCCTTTTCCAACGGTATCAATTGTTTTAGTACGTCTGAGTTTATTTCTATTCTTGATAATGCGTCCGCATTAGTGTTAATTTTTCCTTTCTTATAAATTATCGTGAAGTCATAATCGCTTAAATCTAGTCTAATTCTTGTCATTTTTGATAAAGGATTCTTATGTGAAAATAGTGATATCAATGGTCTATGGTCTGTTACTACTATGAACTTTCGACCGTATAAATATGGTTTAAAGAAATTTATTCCCCAGTGAATTGCGAGCAATTCTTTTTCAATGATTGGTTTATTCATATCATGCTTTTGAAGAGATTTACTTGCGTAGGATATTGGTAAGTCTTTGCCAATTTCACCTTGTGATAGGACTGCTCCTAGTGCGTAGTTTGAGGCGTCAGTCGTCAAAATAAAAGGTTTGTAAAAATTTGGGTACTGCAAGATTGGTGGGTTCATTAATCTTTCTTTTAGAGTATCAAAAGCAGTTTGGCATTCATTTGTCCATAAGAATTTTACTGATTTTCTCAATAGCATATTTAGTTGTTTCGCAATGTCCGCAAAATTCGATATGAATTTCCTATAATAGTTGCAGAATGCAACGAAACGTCTAACTTCATCTGCGTTTTTAGGTATTGGGTAATTCTTTATAACTTCATATTTAGCTGGATCTGTTTTCACACCGTCTTTTGTTATTAAATGTCCTAAGTAAACTACTTCTGGTCTTAAAAAACAACATTTCTTTGGATTCAGTTTTAAATTGTATCGCTGGAGTCTATCCAAAACTTTCACAAGATTTTCATTGTGATGGTTCAAACTACATCCATAAACAATTATGTCATCGACATAAAGAAGAATCAAGTCCCGAAAGTGCTATCGTAAGCATTCTCTGAACACTATTTGATGAAATTTAAAGTCCAAATGGTAGTCTTTTAAATTGGTAGTGTCCCTGTTGTGTAGAGAACGCTGTAAGTGGTCTTGAGTCCTTGTCCAACTGAATTTGGTGAAATGAGCTAGTCATGTCAAGAGTCGAAAACCATTTAGCTCTTCCTAGTTTATCCAAAATATCCTCTAATCTAGTTAGTGGAAATTTGTCATTAACTATTTTGTCATTTAACTTCCTAAAGTCTACTACAAGTCTCCATTTTCGTTTGTCTTCCGTATTCTTTTTGGGTACCAACAGGTAGTATACCAAATGATTCTTTTTTGCCAATTTACGGAATTTTTTTGGGCAAAATCCATGCCGTTTCTGCCTGGAAGAAAATAAATAAAAAGGTAAAATTAACTAACTAACACTTTTATATCTTTCCACATTACACTTACCCATTCAGCATACAAAAATCTTCATTTATTATGTTTTTAATATATTTATTTTAAGATTAAAACATAAAAAAACAATAAAATAAAAAAAATTCACAAATTTTACGTAAAAATTTTGGTTTATTTATTTGGTTTTGTTTGTAAACAAACACATCAAAGGTAATGTATATCTTGTTCTTCTTTCACATTGCCTTGATGACGTTGTGTTTTTTCCCCTCTCGCTTAGAAAATCGTGGTAATCACACATGATAACACGATTTTTGTACGTCAAAGTTGCTATATCTGGTTACATTTGTGCCCCAGTATTTACGCCGAACGCCAAGGCTCCAGAACAGGGTAGTCAGATTGATTTTGAACTTTTCACCAAATTCAATGTAAAAAATCGCCAAAATAGCCAAAGCATTTATTTTTTAGTTTTTGACAATAATGTATGTATTTTTAGAATAATTAAAAATTATTAAGGAACACAAAAAAGGACAATGCTTAAAATATTTTACAGTAGTCTACAAAGCCACAAAAAATCATTTATTTGTAGTTGCAGTTCTATTTATAGGGTGATTTAAGTAGAGATACTTTTTTCAATAGCGTTTTTTGACAGATCACGTGTGAGTCGTGTCATGCTGTCATGGCATTTTTGTTTAGTATTGTTTGGTATTTCATAACTGAAGCCGCTCAACCTTCTCAAGCGACATCGCTTCGCTCTATGGGCTCTTCAAAAGTTCCAAGAAGATCCGACGTTTTCGAGGCAAATTTTGTTCAGCGATGAGGCCCATTTCTAGCTCAATGGGTATGTAAACAAACAACATTGCCGCATTTGGGACGAAGAGCAACCTGAAGAGATTCAAGAACTGCCACTTCATCCAGAAAAAACAACGATTTGGTGTGGTTTGTTGGCCGGTGGAATCATCGGTCCATATTTTTTTAAAAATGATGCCGGTGCGAACGTAACCGTCAATGGCGATCGTTAATGTGCCATGATAACGGACTATTTGATGCCTGAAATTAAAGCTCGTGATCTCGGCGACATTTGGTTTCAACAAGACGGCGCCACTTCCCACACATCGCATCAATCAATGGATTTATTGAGAGAACACTTCGGTGAGCACATAATTTCACGTTTTGGGCCGGTCGATTGCTCACCAAGATCGTGTGATATCACACCGTTAGGCTTTTTCCTGTGGGGATATGTAAAGTCTAAAGTTTATGCGGACAAACCCGCTTCGATTCAGGCCTTGGAGGAAAACATCAATGTCAACATCATGTCATTCGCTAGTTACCAGTCGAAATGCTCGAACGAGTCATCGAAAATTGGACTTAACGGATGGACCATCTGCGACGTAGCAACGGCCAACATTTGATAGACATAATCTTCAAAAAATAAATGCCATAGAATGTTCTTTCAAATGATAATAAACATTCCCCATTAAATTTGAATTTTCTATTTTTTTTTTTTTTTTTTTTTCTTTAAAAAAGTAGGGAACCTCGAAATGGATCACCCTATATATCTAAAACGCTATATACTTCACCGAGAAGACTCCTTTTTATCATCTTTTTTTGAATACATTGTGAAGGAACAAAAGAAATGCAACATGTACTAATGACATTCATATATCTTTTAACTCGTAAAAACCTGTCAAAAACTTCGTATCGCATTCTACTTCGAAGACGAATTTTAGCGGAGCTCATTTTTTAAACAGGCATTACTAGTTGTAATAACCGGCATATAAAGAACAGCCAATGCAGGTTCCTTAAAATGTTACGTACCTGCCGTATTCGTGTAGCTATAATTTGTTGGCCTAAACCAGTGGAGATCATTTCATAAAGCAATTGCTTTTTGGCCCCACCCATCACTTTGTTATGCTTTTTTCATTCAGTTGTCTTTCAGACGGCAAATAGTGCACATGCTTGGCGGATGCTTTGCTTGATTTTAAAAAATAGTGCGTAAAAAAAATATTCGTACCATTACGAAAATTTTTTATGATAAATAATGCATTTGGTTATCCTCAATGCCTTTTGTGTTATAAAACATTTAAAGGGTACTGGGAATTTTGCCACAAAAGCATTAGCATAAACACCTATATTTAATTGTATGCTTTTGCTCCCGTAAAAGTAAAAAAGTTCCTATTTTGAAATGAATTTGAAAAATATTTCTCAAGTCATATATAATAATTTCTTCTCTGAAATGAACTGAAATTCCTTAAGAGACCCTGATAAGCCCTTAACTAAAGTGAAGATCTTCTTAACCAGCAAACTTCGGTGAATAATTGAAGGTTATTCTGTTAAGTATTTTTGATTTTAAAATATCCAACAAATTTCCTATGTAAAGGCGTGATGTGCTTTTCGTCTTTTTAATTTATTATCTGCTCTACAGTCTTCATTTTTGAAAAATCGTTTATAACATTTCATTTTTCTCACAAGAACTAAATCATGTTATATTTGACAATTGTTCAAACTGTCCTATAACAAAATTTTAGATATTTGTTATGCGCAGTTAATTTGAATTCTTCATATTTTTCTATATCATATCTATACATATATTTGTATATTAATAAAATAAAAAGTAAATTGATTGTTTTTTTACCTTTAAAATATAAGGAAAATTATTTTGTTTTACCAAATAGCAAATTAATTGTGTATTGAAGAATTAAACAGATTTTTTAAACCAAAACAATTTTTACGATTACATTTTTATAATAATCTTTTCGTTTACTTTTTTGTTGTTTTTAGAAATACAGCTAAATTTGTTTCTTTTTCTCACCAATACAGAAGCATTTCAATTTTGATCACCACTGGCCTAAACTGATTTAAATTAGATTGAATACGATCATCAAAATTCTCTTTTAACAAACGGTATTTTTTCCATTGTGTTTCATTAGCATCCAAACATTAGGATTCATAAAACTCTTTAAAATATTTTTAACAACAACGAATTTTATCTGTGATAATTTATCTTATTTTATAATGGAAAAATGTTCATAAGCTTTAATTATATTCATTTTTTAAAAAAAAATTATCAGCCCCCGTACCTTTACCCACACATAATAATTAAACCCGCTTGCTTAGTACTCTCTGGGAAAGTAAACTGCATTCCACAGTGTTGCCACTTTGTGGGTAATTATCCGAATTTGGTGCAGTTTTTACTCTCGTGGGTAGAGCGTGGGTAATTTCTTTGAGGTGTAGATCAGGTGTTATTTGAAATTCTTTAATTTTAAAACAAATAATATAAGAATTTGATTTTAGAGAAAGAAATTATACCTTTTAATATATTGCTAATCTAAAAAATTTGCTGTATATTCAACAAAACTCACTGTCTATTTAAAAAAAAAAAGATTTCCATATCAACCAAAAGATTGATAGTGATTGGCGCCTGATGGACAATTAGATTTCATTTTTATTAGTATATTTACTAAAAAAATATCCCCTGGAGAAAGCCATGTTTCCAATATTGTGAAAAGTAATAAATTTTGTGCTTGCATTTAAACTGCTTTAGTTGAGAAATATTTAGCGACTTTAATATTTGTTAATCTGCGCCCATGTTCTGTAACTCTCGCTTCGAGAAACTTTTTGATTGATATGAGAGAAATGAAACAAAAAAGGCCATAAATTGAAACAAACAACTGTTTTTATCACTTAACTGCGTCTGTAGCATTTTTAGCGAGTAATAACTGTCACGTAAGAAAATTACTCGCCATTTACACAGGGTCTCCACCTGAGATAATATCTGATATAATATCTGAGAAAACGACGGCAGAATGAGAGAATACATTTCTTATGTTAATCTTAATATTGGGGGATGGACTGTGACAAGTAAAGGTTGAAAGTTCTTGATTGCCACTCACGTGGGAGTGACCAAGGATGATTCCTTTGCTTCACAGTCAAAGCAGCTCACTACCTCCGGTTTTTACCAGGTATTCCCCGGGCAATGGCTTTAGAACACCCGTTCAGAGGCTAGCTAGAGTGAGAAGGCGGCTAAGTAACCTGAATGGTCGAAAGACGTCTCAGGTCAGTAGGAAGAACTTCTGAAACTTAGTTAATGTAAAGTATCCTGATGGCTCGTTAAGGGCGTCTCAGGAAGTAGAAGGAACGCGAAGGAACCACATCTTAAATAAAACTTATTAATGAAACCTCAAAAAAAAAAAAAAAAAAAAAAAAAAAAGGGGCCCTATGCTCCTTATAGGATCTTCGGGAACATATATATATATATATATATAATCTTAATATTAAACAAGGGGAACACGTATCATATAAGATTTCATAATCGACAAGTGTGTCTGTAAAATTTTTGTAAGAAAGAAGAGAAAAATATTACTACTAAAAAATATATTAAATATGCAAAATGCTTTGAATAATAACATGGAAGAGATAAGTAGTTTGCTTATGACTGATTTTTTCATTGTTTAAATATTTTGCTTTTAATATTTTTAAAAAATATACGAATGTTTGCAAAGCTATAAGCAGTGTTCATTTACTAAAAATTGTTACGAATTTGTAACAATTGTTACTGGAAAGTATTCATTAACCCAAAAAAAATTAGAAGTTGAGAGCGTCAAAAGAGAGAAAAAAATTGAGAGACAAAAAAAACTCTTGCAAATTTTTACTTGCAAGAAATTTTAAAACAGCTGTTTCATGTTTTTGTTTACAAAACAAACTTTTTCAAAAGAAGTTTTAAATAAGGATATTTTGCAAAATTTTTAAGTTATTGTTGATTTTTAAAATTTTTAAAAATATTTATGCGATAAGAAATCACACTTTTGTTGTTTATCTTAGGACATATACACATTTTGAAATTTTTATTGCTAAATAAAATAACGAACTTATGTATTTTGTTTTGCTTTTAACCGATCAGGTGTTGTTATTAGTACTGTGAGTATAATGGTTACCTAGATTAGTTAAAAACTTTGTTTGCAAATTAAATTATTTACAAAATTAAAGATTCTTTTTAATTATAAAATAATTTTAGATATTCTCATTGTTTACTTTATGACCGCACAGTGTAAGATTTTGCCAATCTAGGAGGCCTTAATTCAATTGCAGCCATAGTTTAAGAGATATAGACTTCAAATTTGGAAGATGAGCTTTAATTTTTAATGTGTAGGCTCAAATCTAAAATTACGAACATTGGACAAAAACTACTCTCCCCTCCCATATTAGCCCCACATTTGTTCTAGAACTTAGCAAAAAAAAAGTCTTTTTGATAAACTATAGTAAGAGTACTATAAAAGTTATTAAAGTAACTATTTTTTTACTAGAGAAATCTATATATATAAAAGAAAGTGGCGTTAGTTACAACGTTTATAACTACAGAACGATGATTCTTACCAATTCGGAATGGTCTCTGACCAAGTAATAAGAATAGAAAAAAAAAATCTAAAATAGGTGGCGCCATAGAAAATTACACAGTATGAATTAAATCGTAAACTCTGCATTTGACGATCCTATGATCTTTAGCAAAGTTGTTGAGCATGAACCGGCGAAGGTTTATAAGTTGATATGACCAATTCTGTGCGGGCAACGCCGCGGGAACGGCTAGTATTGAATAAAATAAGTAAAAAGAAAAAATATTTTGTGTTGTTGTTTTCAGGGTTGTATTCACCTATTGTTTTTAATATTGTATTATATTACACCTTTTATTTAATATATATATATATATTAGACCGACTCAAGTTGTATGGAGCCGAAAAAAAGTGTTTTAGTTACCCCTAGTAAATGTTGATATGTTTTATGATGATTCCCAAAATATTTTGGTTCTAGCGTTGACCATCCGTGAGCTGGACCATTTTTAAAAAAAGTCTTTTTTTCAGTTTTTTCGAATTTTTTTGTACTTTGCTCCAAGACGACATAAATAAAATTTATTATCATCGCAAAGCAGCATCCAATGGTATATAAAAATTTACCACTTGAAACCTACTTATTGAGATATTTAACTAAATACATTTTTTCGTTTCGGGTTTTCATACAAATTCTACGTATTTTTTTTATTAATTTTATATTTTTTTATTGTATTTTTCACATTTTGATAAATTGAAAAATGAAAAAATGTTATACCCATATTGCCTATATATGAAAAAAAGACAAAATATATCGCGATTTACGCGTTTAATGTAAATAAATAAAAAAAAAAAAATTAACATTATATTAAAACAGATTCAATTTGAAAAGCAGAACATTACTTCCACATACGTAGAATTTGTATGAAAACCCGAAACGAAAATATGTATTTAGTTAAATATCTCAATAAGTAGGTCGGAAGTGGTCAAGTTTATATACCATTGGATGCTGCTTCAAAAACTCTTCTCGATGATACCAAATTTTATTTATGTCGTCTTGGAGCAAGGTACAAAAAAATTCGAAAAACTGAAAAAAGACCTTTTTTTAAAATGGCCCAGCTCACTGATGGTCAACGCTAGAACCAATATATTTTGGGAATCATCATAAAACATATCAACATAACAAAATCACTTTTTTTTTGAGTCGCTGTAATATATATGCATATACAAAAATTTTATTTACTTGTAAATTTAATAAATTTAATCTGAATCAGAGCTTTCTTCAAATTGTTGATGGTTCAGCAATACCGCGAGCACTTCCGCACATAAAGCTCCATGTTGGGTTTTTGGAGTTAAACGCAAACTTGCTATGAATGGGTCTGATGAAATAAGAAGTTTGTACAATAAATCTGTATTCTCGTCCACTCGTGGTATTTTTCTAGTGAATATTTCGCGGTAATTTCTTGAATCTTTATTTCTAGACTCTTGCGCATATTCGGAAAAATTGCCAATGGGGAGAAAACAGGAAGAGATTATTTCTTTTCCATGGTACAAAATTTTTGCACAGTAACAAATAAAGTTCTATAGTTTCAGTCGCGTAGCGCTGAAAAGCGTGTATATTAATGGGGTAACGATTTCCTATACAAATAAGTATTACGCTAAACTTCTTTATAAGATCGATATTTATGCCTATTATATCCGATGTTTTTTCTGCGTCTTTAAAAAATCTTCTGGCAGTATTGCCGTCATTGCTGTTGCCGGTTTTTTGCTTAGGCATATCCACTAAAAGACCCATTTCTTTTTTAAATCTGCCTTGAATTTTTTTCTTTCTTTCAGATAATTTAGCTTTGTTGTCCTCGCCTGACACATACCATTTTTTAATCTCGATTCTGTACGAGATGTGCAGCAAGCATTCGATAAATCTTATATACGCATGTAGAGGCGAAAGGCCTAAAGCAAGCATATTTTCGTCGATTTCGCGCTCTGATAAAGCGCTAATATTGTTCATCGTTTTTGGTGTAGCACCATACAAATAGCATACTTGCGATAACGTGTACGCTGATAGCGCATTGCAGACTTTTTTTACTTAGTCTGGCCTTTTTTATATCTGTACCTCTTGATGGGGAAGCGGTTGCTAATTCCTTCACAAGATCGGCTGCGTCCCTTTTCACGCAAGATCGAATTTTCAGTTCAGTTGCCATTATCAAGTGATCTGATGTTACATTAGATATAAGTTCATGCTTCGTTTTAAGACAACATTCTGAGAATTCTTTTTCTTCTCTTCCGATATTGAAACATTTTTTTTGAAGTTGATGGCGCAACATCAAGAACGAACTCTGCAGCTTGAATAGTTGTTTTAAGTCATAAAGCATTGTCATACATAAATCTGCCCTTAACTCGTCGAGATTTATTCCATCTCACTTCAAAATCGTAGTACAGCTTTCGTAAGCGTGCTTTTAACTTTTAACAGTCCACATCTCTTCCAAAATTTGTTAAAACGAATTTCAAAATCGCTTCGAACCTCTCAGATTTTATGTTATTTAACCAAACATGTAAAAGTTACTCGCGCGATATTTCAGACATATTAAAAAACGATACCTTTGGGCAAGATTTAATTCTTGGAATCAGTTTCGAGAATGTATTCGATGATCCTCCTTGTGGTGCCAACGTAGAATCTGATCGAATATGAAAATTTTAGTCTATGAAAAGTTATAGATTTTTTAAAACTTACTTACTTTATAGCGTTTTATGAAGCAAAACTATTTAAATACTCCACTTAAATTTTTTTTAACGATTTATTGAAAATTTTATAGTTAAACTATTGAGATTAAAGGAAAACAAAAACTTTTTGGAAAAAAGCACGCACGATTTAATTCTATACAATTTTTATTTGATGACTAGCGCAGGCTGTCAAATTTTATTTTTAAATGGATGTTAATAACACCTCTTTGATTGCCGCCATAATGTTAAGAAAATTTTTGTATTATGTTTTGTGTTTATTTTCGTAACAATAGGATATTTTTATATCATCTATGAAAATATGATAAAATTTGAAGCACTTTTTTTTTTGATTAAGTCCTCCTAGATTGGCAAAATCTTACACTGTCTTACACCGTCTTGTTTATTATAAAACAAACATCAAAGAAATGCATTTGCACCAAATAAAACGGCCATAAAGTAGTGTTGTATTATTATTTTAAAATAAAGGAACAAAAAAGATAGTTTCCAGTATTTGCTAAGCTCTGCAACCGTTTTTCTTCAGCACCCAACAGTGCCGATTTTAATGAGAGATTTAAAGAAGCTTCTGCTTTTAGCTGTTCAATAAATTCTGATTTTATTCATTCTAATTTCCAACTTATATACTAATTTATTCTATGGTCAGTATTAATGTGGCACAGCAACAAATCAATAGTAAATTTGCTGTTCCCACGGGAATTGCAATTTTGACGAATTCTTCTTTTGTTTACTAGAATTTGTTGGCGCGTGAAAACAATTATTGCAAAAATATTCAATACAAAATTTATATTACACCATTCCCATGGCAACAGTTCACTACAAAAAGTTCAATGCTCATTTATGCTGACCAAACACAAAAACCAATTATAATTTTAGTTCATTGGCTTTAAAAATTAAATTCTTAAAAAAATACTTATCGTAAACAAAAAAATGAATTGAATTTCAAGTTCAATGTCATACTTAGAGTAAATAAAATTCTTACATTGCTACAGTGCTTTAACTAAGTATAGATACACTACAGTAGATAATGAGAATATCTAAAATTATTTTATAATTAACATTAATTAACCCGCTACCTCAGTAGTTTTCTTTCATATGTTAGCTTTGTTTTTCCGGGCAAATTTTCCGAAATAGGTGAATCGTTCTGTAGCACACTCTCTGTAAGAAAATATTCTTCGGACAAAAATATTTTTCGGAACGCATGGATGAATCCACGGTTAGTTTAGGAGTTATGAGGTTAGCGAATCTACCCGTTTTACGTTATTTATCCCCTAGACATTCGAATTTTCAAAAAATCCATACTTTCACATGAAAGTAGTTTCCTGCGAGTCGCAATGCACTAAATTTGTTCACTAACACATACACAATTTTCGTACTATTAGGCAATTTCTTCGATTTTAGTGGATCGATTTAGCGAGAGACCAGCATCCGGTTCAAATGTCAACCTTATAACTCACGGCGTTAAGGCTGTGCGAAAATGAATCTGTCAGTCAGTCTGTAACGTATGCCATACATCATCCATCTAACACACTTGACCAAAACGACAGTCTGAAAAGACAAAAAAAAACATTAAAAACTTTTAATTTTTTTCTTTTTTTTATATTTTCATGCACTTGAGGGACCCTACCACTGACCCTGGAAAGAGTTCGGCCACTATATGATATTTCCACAGGTTAGTGTGGCATATTCTATACATCTAACACACTTGACCAAAACGACAGACTGTAAAGACAAAAAAAAAACATTAAAAACTTTTAATAACTTTTATATTTTTATATTTTCAGGTACTTGAGGATACTTACCAACGATCCCGGGAAGAAATCGGCCACCAAAATGGAATTGCTGCAGGTTAGTATGTCGTACAAAAGAATTAACAAAAACGACAGTCTGAAAAGACAAACAACCATTAAAATCTTTTAATTTTTTTTTCTTTTTTTTTATATTTTCATGCACTTGAGGGAACTTACCAAGGATCCTGGGAAGAATTCAGTCACTAAATTGTTTTTCTGCAGGTTAGTATGCTATTCCAATTCCATACAAAAGAGTTGACCAAACTATAGACTAAACAGGCAAAAAAACATTTAAAACTTAACATTTGTTTTTTTTATATTCTTAGGCACTTGAGGAGACTTACCAACAATCCTGGAAACAATACGGCCACTACATTCCATTTCCACAGGTAGTATACCAAATGATTCTTTTTTGCCAATTTACGGAATTTTTTTGGGCAAAATCCATGTCGTTTCTGCCTGGAAGAAAATAAATAAAAAGGTAAAATTAACTAACTAACACTTTTATATCTTTCCACATTACACTTACCCATTCAGCATACAAAAATCTTCATTTATTATGTTTTTAATATATTTATTTTAAGATTAAAACATAAAAAAAAACAATAAAATAAAAAAAATTCACAAATTTTACGTAAAAATTTTGGTTTATTTATTTGGTTTTGTTTGTAAACAAACACATCAAAGGTAATGTATATCTTGTTCTTCTTTCACATTGCCTTGATGACGTTGTGTTTTTTCCCCTCTCGCTTAGAAAATCGTGGTAATCACACATGATAACACGATTTTTGTAAGTCAAAGTTGCTATATCTGTAGCCCGTTTTTGTATTTCTCGCATCGTAAATTTTCCCGCATGAAACAAGTGAATTATAACAAAAACAGTGCAATATGAAACAAAAAAGGGTTTTTCTCACATAAGTGTTTCTGTATATTTACTTTGGGAGAATTATCTGTCATTTAAATAATTTTCCAGCATTTATTGGAAGGATGTGAGAAAAAGTGTTTCTGTATTAATATTTTGCTAAAAGTTTCTCACAAGAACTGTCGAAATAAGTTACATTTAAAATTGTTGCGAGAAAAATAAAATTTAAAAAAATGGAGCACAAATTATGTATCTATGTACGCAAGTATGTGTATTTTTTTTTTTTTTATTTGAAGGGAAAGAATTTTAATGATGAAAATTAATAAAACACAATTGTTAAATTTTGTTATTTTAATTTTTTTAAGCCCTTCATTGCTTTCGTTTTATGCAGGGCTGCCAGATAAATTTTTGAAAAAATCGTTAATTTCCTAAGAAAGAATAAAAAAAATCAGCTAATTTGTTTAAAAAAATCCGACAATTTAAAATTAATTTTGACAAATTTTGTTCGATTTTTATTAAAACATAATCAAAAAAATTGGTAAAGTTCATGGGTAAAATACATATTTTATACATATACTAGCTTAACCCGGTGCGCTTCGCTACACTGGCATCCTATGGGAGGTATTTCCCCCCCTGCGCCTACCCGCTTTATTTTTATTTTCAAAAGTGTAGTATAGCATAAGAGTGAATTTTAGAAAGTTTGAACATTCTCACTATTACAGTTCTTAAGATATGCGATGTTAAACATTGGCGTCCTATGGGGTATTCCTATACCCCCGCTGCTATTTTATTTCAATTCCGGGGCTCAGAAGATCCTACTACAAAAAGTTCAGCAAAATGCGTGCAGCGGCTCTTAAGATATGCGATAATTAATATTGGCATCCTATGGGGGGTACCAATTCCCCTGCCCCTATCGAAAAAATAAGTAGCCTATTTTATTTTTAGGGCTCACGTGATGTTACTGTAAAAATTTCAGGAAAATCGGTTCAGTATAATATTGGCATCCTATGGGGGGTACCAATTCCCCTGCCCCTATCGAAAAAATAAGTAGCCTATTTTATTTTTAGGGCTCACGTGATGTTACTGTAAAAATTTCAGGAAAATCGGTTCAGTATAATATTGGCATCCTATGGGGGGTACCAATTTCCCTGCCCCTATCGAAAAAATAAGTAGCCTATTTTATTTTTAGGGCTCACGTGATGTAACTGTAAAAATTTCAGGAAAATCGGTTCAGTATAATATTGGCATCCTATGGGGGGTACCAATTCCCCTGCCCCTATCGAAAAAATAAGTAGCCTATTTTATTTTTAGGGCTCACGTGGTGTTACTGTAAAAATTTCAGGAAAATCGGTTCAGTATAATATTGGCATCCTATGGGGGGTACCAATTCCCCTGCCCCTATCGAAAAAATAAGTAGCCTATTTTATTTTTAGGGCTCACGTGATGTTACTGTAAAAATTTCAGGAAAATCGGTTCAGTAGTTTCGGAGTCTATAAAGCGACAAACATACAAACATACAAACACACATAATTTCATTTTTATATATGTAGATAGATACATATATTTGCTTATTAGTTTTGCCGCCTTCTTTACTTTAAAAAATATTAGCAGCAACTACAAATTTGTCGTTGCCAATATGGCAACAGAAATAACAAGCTGTTAGTTGACAGTTGCCATACATATTATAAACAGCTTCAGTTGTGTTGCCATCCGTAATCGACCCATAAGTTAGATTGTATTACCCCTTACACTATACAGACATCTGACCAATAATAGATTTATCAACAGAAATTGACGAAGAGAAAAGTGAAAAGTATGTTCTAATACAGTTAGTGATAACTTTTGTAACCTGCAACCATATGATGGTAAAAAAGTCCACCATAAGCAAACCTCAACTATATATACTACTAGCTTAACCCGGTGCGCTTCGCTACACTGACCCCGCACATTTTTATATTGAAATTTATAGTTTACTATAATAGTAGCTTTAACCACGTTTGAAGACTCTCCCTTTAATAGTTCTTCAGTTGAGCGATATTTAATGTATGCATCCTATGGGAGGTATTTCCCCCCCTGCGCCTACCCGCTTTATTTTTATTTTCAAAAGTGTAGTATACCATAAGAGTGACTTTTAGAAAGTTTGAACATTCTCACTATTACAGTTCTTAAGATATGCGATGTTAAACATTGGCGTCCTATGGGGTATTCCTATACCCCCGATGCTATTTTATTTCAATTCCGGGGTTCAGAAGATCCTACTACAAAAAGTTCAGCAAAATGCGTGCAGCGGCTCTTAAGATATGCGATAATTAATATTGGCATCCTATGGGGGGTACCAATTCCCCTGCCCCTATCGAAAAAATAAGTAGCCTATTTTATTTTTAGGGCTCACGTGATGTTACTGTAAACATTTCAGGAAAATCGTGCGATAATTAATATTGGCATCCTATGGGGGGTACCAATTCCCCTGCCCCTATCGAAAAAATAAGTAGCCTATTTTATTTTTAGGGCTCACGTGATGTTACTGTAAAAATTTCAGGAAAATCGTGCGATAATTAATATTGGCATCCTATGGGGGGTACCAATTCCCCTGCCCCTATCGAAAAAATAAGTAGCCTATTTTATTTTTAGGGCTCACGTGATGTTACTGTAAAAATTTCAGGAAAATCGTGCGATAATTAACATTGGCATCCTATGGGGGGTACCAATTCCCCTGCCCCTATCGAAAAAATAAGTAGCCTATTTTATTTTTAGGGCTCACGTGATGTTACTGTAAAAATTTCAGGAAAATCGGTTCAGTAGTTTCGGAGTCTATAAAGCGACAAACATACAAACATACAAACACACATAATTTCATTTTTATATATATAGAAGATAGAAGATAGATACATACATACTAAAGACCTGCACGAGTGCACCATAAAGTATTGTCAAAACAGATACACCAGATATGTACCCTTTACTATTGATATAAATGAGAGAATGAGTGTAACTGATATTGTATGGTTTTGCTTTTGTCCACTCACCATATCCTAAAAACCCAAACCAGTTGATTATGGTATTGGATTGAGTATATCATAACCTTTTTTTTTTGCTCACAAATATCTGTTGTCACCATGGTATTTTAACAATACTTATGGCTAATAAATCAGTGAGTGTTTAAACGCTGGTTTAGTTGAACTAAACTTAAATTTATATGTAGTTTAAACTCAACAGTTGTAAATCAGTGTCCCATGTATTATATGTAGTGTAAAAAGTAACATGTGGCAGCACTACGATAAATGTTTACAAATTCATATGGTTTGTATTGGTAGTTTAAACGCCCAATTTTATGCGTTTAAATATGGTTTATATGTTTTCTGATTTATAGATTTGTTGGCTTAAACACATTTTAAACCAAAAAAAGAGTTTAACTTGCTCTGATTTATTAGCCCTTATAGTTATCTGTTGTATTTTCAAATATTGTTGGAGAGTTGATGCAAATAACAGAGCTTATAAAAATTTATATACGATCTCAACCAGGGGTGCCAGATGGTTTTGGTAAGAAATCTGCATATCATCAAAAACAAATCGGCAATTTAATTTAAAAAAATCGGCATATTAAAAATACCTTTTTTAACCACAATAAAACATATTTTAATGACAAAAAATAACAAAGCAACAATTTACCATTACCTAATGCTTTTAACATAAAAATCAATACAAATAAACGTTTTATAAATAAATATTAAATATTAATATGAATTTTCCATATTAGAGCCAACGGAGACATACTGTCATATAACAATAGATTCGTATTAAAGTGCTCTTTCAGAATCTATGGTGATCTAGAAAAAACCATCCCTAACTCCACAGTTAAGACTAATTTTCCAACGAAAATATAAAAGTTCGGATTAAACAATAAAAGTAGAGTTTTCTCTCTAAAAAAAATAAGATAAAACTTGAGGAGCTTTCAGCCTAAATTAAAACTCACTTGGCTGTCAACAAATAAAACTCTTAAGGATTTATATTTTTACGTCTTTAATAACCAGTGATGCCATTAGGATACGAAAGAAAAAATTTTCGTATCTTTTGATGACTTCAGGTACTATGTAAAATCCTGATATTTTTCGTATCTTTTGAATCTGTGCGCAAAATATACAGAAATCAAATTTTAAACTTTCATACTCTGACAAAGTTTATTAAAGTTATCATTTCGTTATGAATTCTAAAAAAAACAGTGACAACTAAATACAAAAATAACATGTATTTTGTTGTTAGGTTTTCTAAGTTCTTCTGTCGGTTGCTTATAATTGTGTATGTGTGTTAAGATGAAATTTTAGAAGAAAAATATATATGAACTTTTTGATATAATCGCCTTAGTATAAACGCCTTAACTCGTATATTAATTTTAACAAAAATGAATTTGTTTTGATAACATCCAAAGATAGTTACATATAATAAATTTTAAAGTTTGCTTACTGTATTTTTAAATTTACATACCTTATATTTATGACTTAAATAAATATAAAAATTAATGTATATGATATCATTTTCTTTATAATATTCATTAGCTATGTGATAAAAATGTTATGTTAATAAATGTTAAACATTAAAAATGGATTTTCAAATGTTTTCCAATATGTATCATTTTGGAAACGTAAATGTATCTTTCTCGAAATTTCACTGGCTACACTGATAATAACACTCATTTTGTTTTTCTTCTTTTTTTAATGACAATTTAATTGCAGCACAAGCTGATTAGATAATACTGCTATACAAATTGTAAAGATCTGACCAGCGGCAAGCTTTGAGTGTCGATCTTTTATTCCTCAACTGAGTTTTAATTTATGACTGCTAAATCGAACTCCCTTTTTAAGAGTTTAATTTGACCTTTTATATTTACGTTAAAGAGATAACTGTTTAAAAAGGACTTTTTTGTTTTTAATTCACAAAATAACTCCGGGACTGAAAATAATAATAATTATTATTTTTTTGAAAGGCTATGAGAAAAATTCCTTTATTTCCAGTTGGGAATTTTTAACCATTATCGCTACATATATTTTATTTGAGTTATCGTAGCCAATTAAAGTAACAATTTTTTTTTTTTGTTATTGATAACCATTATTTCAACCAAAAAATTTTTCGGTTAAAAATATGTATTGTAAAAAAGCATTTATTTTTCCATTATAAACAAATAGTTTATTTTTTTGGTTGCAATTATCCATTACAAACAAATAAGAAAGTAGTCTGCATGCCCGACCCTACGATGCTCCACAACATAGTGTGTAGAGAGATGAATTTTCAAGAGTGTAGGTTAGGGACCCATGGGCAATCATGGACCACGCCGTTATTTTATGAAGTTAAGATTCATGTCAAAATTCTCACCAATGACAATATGCTTGTTCCTTAGGACAATTAGAGCCTTTGTACCAAATTTCAGCAATTTATCTTCAAAACTGCAACCTCAACTTTACGTACAGTGATACCAGTTATAACTGCTACCGTTCCTGGTTAATTGTTTTTATGGATATAAAAAGTTTTTGTTTTAATTTTTTTATTATTATACATATATGAGTTTGACACTGTTATTAAATAACTGTAAATATAAGCATAAAAATCGAATTATTAAATTTGAAATAATCTTTAAAAAAAATAATTCTTTGCAAAGATTAATTTTTCAGTGGATATCGAAATTTGATTTTTAAGGTTGAAGAATTCTCGCATTTTAAATCTGATTTTCTTTTTGCAAAAAAACTTGAATATTTACTTTACTTTCTTAAATTAAATGGGCTACCGGAGGTATAAGCCTTATCCTCAATTGCATATAATCCTATAAAATTAAATATTTACATTGACAAAGAATATAAATTAAGCTCTACTTTACTCTTTTGTAAGTAATAATACCTTTTTCCTTTAGAAAAATAAATTATTTCTTCTTTTAGCTTCGGTCAAAAAACCGTTAAGTTTTTTTCTTTCATTTGGAGTTAATTCTTTTATTCTTTATAGCTAGTTGAATATTTTTCAAAATGTGTGTGTGTGATGGGTTAGACAAACTCTACCTATGTACATACATATATGGAATAAATCTAACCCATTTTTCCTTAAGTATAAGCGCTGAATTAATAACAGTTGTCTCTTTGTAACGTTACAAGTTACCCAAAATTAAAAATGTATATAAAACAAACCAAAAGCTACCGTGTTTTAAGTTTTTATCAAAAAATCGGTAAATAGGCACTTTGATAATTTAGAGAAAAAAATCGGCAAAATACCGATAAATCGGGAAATATGGCAGGCCTGATCGCAACGCTTCTCGCTAGTTTTGTTGTTGTTGCTCGGCAATTTTCACTACCACAGCACGAAAAAAACTCATCCTTTTAAGGGCATCAATGAATTTGTTACAAAAACAAAATACATGTGTTGTTTTTTTGGTAATTTTTATTTTTGTTATATTTTTCAATAATTTTTGTCTACATGTCTTTTGAACGAATAAACGCCATCCTTTTAAGGGCAGCATAGAATTTGTTACAAAAACAAAATACCTACATGTGGTTTTATTTTGCAATATTTTTTCCATAAATTTTTTTCTACATGTCTCTTGAACGAAAAGACCCCATCCTTTTAAGGGCATCAAAGAATTTGTTACAAGAACAAAATACATGTGTTGTTTTTTTGGTAATTTTTTTTATTATTTTTTTTTCAATAATTTTTGTCTACATGTCTCTTGAACGAAAAAACTCCATCCTTTTAAGGGCATCGAAAAACTTGTTACAAAAACAAAATACATGTGTTGTTTTTTTTTATTATTTTTTTCAATAATTTTTGTCTACATGTCTCTTGAACGAAAAGAACCCATCCTTTTATGTAGTCCATATGTACTACTGCTTATTTGTTTGTACAATTTTTATAAATCATACATACTAATTTTTATTTGCGCCTTACAATAAGAAACTTGTATTGTTGTTGTTGCTCGGCAATTTGTACGATCATGGCGCGAACAGCCTGTGCGTTTTGTGTACCAGTTTTGTTCTTGTAAATTTTTTTTGTTTGGCGCTCGAAACACTTTCACGCAAAACTTATTGAAAAAAATAACTGAACAAATGTATTTTGTTTGTGTAAAGAATTATTGTTTTACCAGCCAAAAGGGTCGGCTCTTCTCGTTGAAAGACAATTGAAAAAAACGGCATCGTACAATAAGTAACTTATTGTATTCCATCATTATCAACTAGTATCTGCTTTTGTGAAACAGATATAAACAGATATGTTACTCTCATTCTCTTTTTATCCACTCATATCCACTATGTTACAAAAAATATCCATATCAACTTATATCAGAAACACTAGACCACTCATCCATACACACTCACTTTAGTAAACACACAGAAACTTGTACAAACAGATATATCCGTGCACGTCTTTAATACATACTTTAACTTGAGGTCTATTTAAATAAAATTATTTATTTTATTTTTCTCTTTAATCCGATAACAATTTAAAATTTCAGATTGTTTTTTTTTCCTGAAAATATCGCTTAAAGGCGTAACAAAATATCATATTGAACTTGCCAAAAAAAAAAGACCAAAATTTCCTATAGTGCATTGATTAAAAATGGCGTAATAGTTTAATGTATTGATCCCATAAACATATGTATTAAATAATCTAAGGAAATAAAAAATTAACAGTTTTCCTTCGAAATTTTGATTTTGCCCATAAATTTTTAAGCTGCCATGTTTTTAAAGATATCATTTTTCTGTGGTGCTGAATATATAATCATACTAAACTAATTAAAATTATTTTATTTCGAAGACTGAATAATATCTTCACCAGAAAAAATCAGCAAATCGGCACTTTGCCAATTTTGGAACAAAAAATCGGCAAAATGACTATAGATCGACAAATCTGGCAGCCCTATTTTTATTATATCTATTTCTTTTGTTGACGCTTCGCTTGCATTTGACACTTAATTACTGGAAGTATTCCAGTTAAAATAGAATCTGTGTTGTCTGTTCTCACAATCAAATACAGAAACACTTTTTTCTCACAAATCGAGAAACGATGGAATTTTTTGTTTCACACTTAATGTGAGAAATTTTGCAAGAAATACAGAAACGAGCTACTGGTTACATTTGTGCCCCAGTATTTACTCTTGGTAGTAGTTAGCCGAACGTCAAGGCTCCCGAATTATCTTGGTGTCCGAAGTATTAACGAAGTAGTTAGCCGAGCGCCACGGCCTCCGAATTCTCGTGGTGTCTGAAGTAGTTAGCCGAACGCCAAGGCTCCAGAACAGGGTAGTCAGATTGATTTTGAACTTTTTCACCAAATTCAATGTAAAAAATCGCCAAAATCGCCAAAGCATTTATTTTTTAGTTTTTGACAATAATATACATATGTATTTTTAGAATAATTTTTTTTTTTTTTTTTCATTATTTATTTATTGAATCTTCATATATTAAATATGAACTAATAATAATTAATCAAATCTTATACTAATACTTTATTTTTGTCCTGCCAATGCTAGACGAAAATTTTTCTCTTCACGGTTTCTATTCACATATGTAGATTTTTAGCGGTCTTCTCGTCGGATGAGTCCTGCAGTATCTCTTCTCCTTAATCTAGAGTGGCCGCTGTCATTTAAAATATTTCGAGCTAGTGGATTTGGGTGCGACTCAAGCCTTTTTAAATATTTTGCTGCGTACTTCGTAATAATAGTTTTTACTAATGGCACATTGAGATCCTTGTGAATATTAGAGTTTTTAACATACCAGGGAGCGACTGTGATTATTCGAAGAAGTTTATTTTGGCGCCTTCGAATTTTTTCGATATTTGAGGCCGAGGCAGTGCCCCATAGCTGAATACCGTAGCACCAGATTGGCTTTAATATAGAGTTGTAGAGTAGGAGTTTGCAATC
Organism: Pollenia amentaria; assembly: GCA_943735925.1. Taxonomy (NCBI): domain Eukaryota; kingdom Metazoa; phylum Arthropoda; class Insecta; order Diptera; family Polleniidae; genus Pollenia; species Pollenia amentaria. The sequence continues at coordinate 134,717,890 of OX031006.1, forward strand.
GAGGCTAAGAACAGAATTTCTTCCAATAAGCCAATTAATTTGAATTGCTTTTAGTTTCATTTGTGTTAGTTTTGCTTCTATATGGCATTTCCATGTTAAACGCCGATCTAGATGAATGCCAATTTATTTTACATGCGATTGTTGGGGCACTAATTGATTATTGATTTTAATAGGGGGACATGACTCCCGACGCAAGGTGAATGTTATATGTACGCATTTTTGCTCATTGATTTTTATCCTCCATTGTTTTAACCACTTTTCCAATTCAAATATATGATTCTGCAAGTAGCGAGATGCTTCATGACAGTTTTCGTGTACGCTTAAAAGAGCTGTATCATCAGCAAATGTTGAAGTTAGGGTGTGGTTATTTGTTGGCATGTCTGAGGTATATATTAAGTATAACAGTGGGCCCATGATGCTTCCCTGAGGGACTCCAGCGTCAATTGGCTGAGGAGAACTTATAAAATCACCTTCTTTAATTATAAACCTTCGACCGATTAAGTAGTTTTCTAACAGCTTGTGTGTGTTTACTGGTAAGTTTAACTTCAATTTATGTTATAACCCTTCATGCCAGACTTTATCAAAAGCTTGAGAAACATCGATAATGAGGGCGGAACAATATTTTTTTTCTTCAAAGGCTTTTCTTATGGCGTTTACTATACGATGGGTTTGTTCAATTGTGCTATGTTCTCTTCTAAAGCCGAATTGATGGTTAGGAATACATCTATTTACATTTAAAATTGGGGCTAATTTGGACACTAACAGCTTTTCAAACAGCTTTGATATATTAGACAATAAGCTTATAGGTCTATATGACTCAACTTTTGTAGGATCCTTCCCTGGCTTAGGTATCATTGTAACTAAGGATACTTTCCATTCTTGTGGGTAGTATTCAAGGCGTAAAATAGCATTAAAAATCAAGAGAATAATTTTCTTTGCTATGCTGGGTAGCACTAAAAGCATTTTGTTGCTGATCTTATCAAACCCAGGGGCTTTCTTGGGGTTTAAATCATGAATAGCCTTTTCGGTTACTTTTATCTCAAATCTAAGTGGAACAGCAGCTCTAACAGCAACAGGTGGCAACTCGACTGCAATATCGGGAGATGTATGCGGGGTAAATACGTTTTTCAAATGATTAACAAAAAGATTTCCTTTTTCTTCATCATTTCGTGCCCAACTTCCATTTATGTTTCTTAATGGTGGTTTAGTGATAACTGGTCTATTAAGATTTCTAGCTGCACGCCATAATGAGTAGTCTGATTGAGAAGTTGCATCAAGTTCCTTAAGATATTTTTCCAGGGAAGCCGTTTTCTGAGACTGCAGTAACTTTCTTAGCCTTTTTGTGCACTCTTTTAGTAAATTCTTAAGTTGAGGGGATCTATGCAATTGCCATTATCTTCGAGCTCTCCTTTTTTCAGTCAAGAGACGCTCGACATCTGCAAAATATATTTTACTATTTTTGGTTTTTTTGAGGGTTATACTAGAATGTCGAACAGCTAGTTTCAGATAACTGTCAAAATTTACAATAGAAATATCCACATTCTCCGGTGTACTAAGCGGAATATTTTCAGTGCAGTGGGTACTGAGATATTTTTTATATTTTAACCAATTTATTTGAGTGGCTGACGTCACTAAGTTATCAGACGGAGATACAATTCTATTAGGATTTGTTATAGTAAGAATTGTAGGTGTGTGATCAGAAGATAGTTCTAAGGAAGCTTCAACATAAATCGTTTCTGCGGGGATGTTTTTAACCACTCTAAAATCGATGACATCTGGAACTTTTTGCAGATCAGTAGGCCAATATGTTGGTTGTCCGCTCGCGACCACATTTAGATCCATTTTAAAAATTGTGTTAAACAAAACACGACCCTTAGGTGTAATAAGTCGTGACCCCCAGAAAGTGTGTTTAGCGTTATAATCGCCAGCAGCCAGGAAGCAGGGTCCTAATGATTTGAAATATTTATTATATTGGCTTTCTGATATAGAAAATCTAGGTGGGGAGTATAATGATGAAATTACTATGTTTCGATTTAATTACTCAACGCAAATGTTTGTTGCTTGGAGATAATCTTCACTATGATCACTCATTAAGTAGTGTTTTACTCGGTTCTTTATCAAAATGGCAGAACCGCCACAAGCTCTGTCTCGAGGGTCCTTTGTATCATATAATATATAACCATTGATTTTAAACGTATTTCTTGAGGTCAGATGAGTTTCAGAAACCATCATAACATCAATTTGTTTATTTTTAAGGAAGTATTCTAGTTCATTTTTGTGTTGGCGGATGCCGTTTGCGTTCCAAAAGCAAATTTTTAAACAGTTCATGGCTTGTTTAGTACAGCTTGCAATAACATCGATTGCATTCTTAACATTTCTTGCATCATGTTACCCATTGCGTTAGTGAAATTGTTAACTGTTTGCACTAATGTTTCCATGGTTTTTTCTAGCCGGGTTAAATTAGAAATGGGAATTTCGTCATTATTTGGTACATCACCTTGCAGTGGCATAGGATTAGATTTTAAGACATTAGCGTACGAGGTTCTGTTAGTATTTGGCTGTGGTATATGGACACCGTACGTGTTTCCTTGATTAGTTGCCTGCGTTTGAGGGGGGTTAAGTTTCTGTCCAACAGAACCGGGCACCCTCTATAGTTGGCAGTGTGATTACCACCGCAGTTGCTACATTTTTTTACATTAGGATCATTTTTGGACTTGTCGCACCGGACGGTACCATGTAATTCTCCACATACAACGCAAACAGGGGGTAAATAACAGTATGCCCTAGTATGACCAAATTCTTGGCAGTTTAAGCACTGAACGGGTCCATTTCTTTTGTGCGGCTCTTCGATCGTGATTTTTCTGTACAAGATGTATTTTAAACTGTAAATGGGATGCGTTTCATTTTTTTTTTAGCTTAACATCGCCGGGCTCTAACTCCACTCGAAATAGGGGTTGGGGATTTTTTTCCCTATTTTTAATATTTGTAACATTTTTTATTTTGAAGCCTTTTTCTTCTAAAAATGTTTTTATTTCGTTGGGGTCCACGCATGAGTCAATGCCCTTAATCACAACTTGAAGACCTTTACTGCTTTTCAGTTGGTACGTATAGGAACTTTTTTTAAGTGCTTCAATCTTATTAATTATTTTACGAAAATCATTCTCATGATTAATCTGTATTTTTGTCTCGTTTATATTTCCACGCTTGATTGCAGCAACGTAAAACGAATTTTCACCTATCACCGAGATTAAACTTTTTATAAGCTCACTTGAGTTTTGCTCTCTAAGATATATCGGGGGTGGCTTCGACGATTTAATGACGTTAGGTGCTTCAGAAGATTCATCCTCCAGAATTGCAAAACGATTTTGCGAATTTATTCTATCAAAAGATGGAACTTTAGAGGCCGAGGCTACAGCTGAAGAGGCTGGGCTGCGACCCCGTTTGAGAACTGTTATATACCTGTCCATACCAGCTTGCACTTGTGGTTTTTGAAAATTTTTTACTTGTGTGTTTTCCGTTGCGTCTGTGTTTGAGTTCATGGTATCATTTCCCACTAGGAATGTATTTGCAATTGTAACACTTGATGGTTTTGCCGTTAGGTTGTTGTTATTGTTTTCTGTTGTTATGTTTATTTCCACATTGCTTTCGCTAGCATGAATATTATTTATTTTTGTTATTGATTCATTGTTATTACTCATATAGAGAGTTGTTTTTGGTTTTTTTCACCGTTGTTTTTATTTTTTTGTTGACTGTGCTCTTCCTATTATGTTTTTGTAACTCCAAAAGAATAAATAATTTTTTGCACAGATTATTTGTATTATGTATGTATGTGCGTTCATACGTATACTTTTTTTTCATGTATTTTTTTACTTATTATTTTTTTGTTTGTTTTTTACTTGTTCTATTGTTCACTTTAATTTTGAGCGTCCAAATTCGCTTGTTAAATATTATTAACAAATTTATGTTAAAAAAAAAGAATAGTATGCGGAGTTAAAAAAAACACGTCTGTTGACAACGAGCACGACCGAACGAATGAATAATTAAAAATATTTTTTTATACATCCCAAAAAAAATTTGTTCCGTATCGCTAAAATCCGCCAAAAATTCCAAAAAAGTCGCCATGATATATTTCGTTTAATTTTAATTTAGAATAAAGTAAAAATTATTAAGGAACACAAAAAAGGACAATGCTTAAAATATTTTATAGTAGTCTACAAAGCAACAAAAAATCATTTTTGCGGAAAGTATTAAACAAATATTGGATATACAATACATTTGTTTGTAGTTGCAGTTCTATTTATAGGGTGATTTAAGTAGAGATACTTTTTTCAATAGCGTTTTTTGACAGATCACGTGTGAGTCGTGTCATGCTGTCATGGCATTTTTGTTTAGTATTGTTTGGTATTTCATAACTGAAGCCGCTCGACCTTCTCAAGCGACATCGCTCGCTCTATGGGCTCTTCAAAAGTTCCAAGAAGATCCGACGTTTTCGAGGCAAATTTTGTTCAGCGATGAGGCCCATTTCTAGCTCAATGGGTATGTAAACAAACAACATTGCCGCATTTGGGACGAAGAGCAACCTGAAGAGATTCAAGAACTGCCACTTCATCCAGAAAAAACAACGATTTGGTGTGGTTTGTTGGCCGGTGGAATCATCGGTCCATATTTTTTTAAAAATGATGCCGGTGCGAACGTAACCGTCAATGGCGATCGTTAATGTGCCATGATAACGGACTATTTGATGCCTGAAATTAAAGCTCGTGATCTCGGCGACATTTGGTTTCAACAAGACGGCGCCACTTCCCACACATCGCATCAATCAATGGATTTATTGAGAGAACACTTCGGTGAGCACAAATTTCACGTTTTGGGCCGGTCGATTGCTCACCAAGATCGTGTGATATCACACCGTTAGGCTTTTTCCTGTGGGGATATGTAAAGTCTAAAGTTTATGCGGACAAACCCGCTTCGATTCAGGCCTTGGAGGAAAACATCAATGTCAACATCATGTCATTCGCTAGTTACCAGTCGAAATGCTCGAACGAGTCATCGAAAATTGGACTTAACGGATGGACCATCTGCGACGTAGCAACGGCCAACATTTGATAGACATAATCTTCAAAAAATAAATGCCATAGAATGTTCTTTCAAATGAAAATAAACATTCCCCATTAAATTTGAATTTTCTATTTTTTTTTTCTTTAAAAAAGTAGGGAACCTCGAAATGGATCACCCTATATATCTAAAACGCTATATACTTCACCGAGAAGACTCCTTTTTATCATCTTTGTTTGAATACATTGTGAAGGAACAAAAGAAATGCAACATGTACTAATGACATTCATATATCTTTTAACTCGTAAAAACCTGTCAAAAACTTCGTATCGCATTCTACTTCGAAGACGAATTTTAGCGGAGCTCATTTTTTAAAACAGGCATTACTAGTTGTAATAACCGGCATATAAAGAACAGCCAATGCAGGTTCCTTAAAATGTTACGTACCTGCCGTATTCGTGTAGCTATAATTTGTTGGCCTAAACCAGTGGAGATCATTACATAGAGCAATTGCTTTTTGGCCCCACCCATCACTTTGTTATGCTCTTTTCATTCAGTTGTCTTTCAGACGGCAAATAGTGCACATGCTTGGCGGATGCTTTGCTTGATTTTAAAAAATAGTGCGTAAAAAAAATATTCGTACCATTACGAAAATTTTTTATGATAAATAATGCATTTGGTTATCCTCAATGCCTTTTGTGTTATAAAACATTTAAAGGGTACTGGGAATTTTGCCACAAAAGCATTAGCATAAACACCTATATTTAATTGTATGCTTTTGCTCCCGTAATAGTAAAAAAGTTCCTATTTTGAAATGAATTTGAAAAATATTTCTCAAGTCATATATAATAATTTCTTCTCTGAAATGAACTGAAATTCCTTAAGAGACCCTGATAAGCCCTTAACTAAAGTGAAGATCTTCTTAACCAGCAAACTTCGGTGAATAATTGAAGGTTATTCTGTTAAGTATTTTTGATTTTAAAATATCCAACAAATTTCCTATGTAAAGGCGTGATGTGCTTTTCGTCTTTTTAATTTATTATCTGCTCTACAGTCTTCATTTTTGAAAAATCGTTTATAACATTTCATTTTTCTCACAAGAACTAAATCATGTTATATTTGACAATTGTTCAAACTGTCCTATAACAAAATTTTAGATATTTGTTATGCGCAGTTAATTTGAATTCTTCATATTTTTCTATATCATATCTATACATATATTTGTATATTAATAAAATAAAAAGTAAATTGATTGTTTTTTTACCTTTAAAATATAAGGAAAATTATTTTGTTTTACCAAATAGCAAATTAATTGTGTATTGAAGTATTAAACAGATTTTTTAAACCAAAACAATTTTTACGATTACATTTTTATAATAATCTTTTCGTTTACTTTTTTGTTGTTTTTAGAAATACAGCTAAATTTGTTTCTTTTTCTCACCAATACAGAATCATTTCAATTTTGATCACCACTGGCCTAAACTGATTTAAATTAGATTGAATACGATCATCAAAATTCTCTTTTAACAAACGGTATTTTTTCCATTGTGTTTCATTAGCATCCAAACATTAGGATTCATAAAACTCTTTAAAATATTTTTAACAACAACGAATTTTATCTGTGATAATTTATCTTATTTTATAATGGAAAAATGTTCATAAGCTTTAATTATATTCATTTTTTAAAAAAAAATTATCAGCCCCCGTACCTTTACCCACACATAATAATTAAACCCGCTTGCTTAGTACTCTCTGGGAAAGTAAACTGCATTCCACAGTGTTGCCACTTTGTGGGTAATTATCCGAATTTGGTGCAGTTTTTACTCTCGTGGGTAGAGCGTGGGTAATTTCTTTGAGGTGTAGATCAGGTGTTATTTGAAATTCTTTAATTTTAAAACAAATAATATAAGAATTTGATTTTAGAGAAAGAAATTATACCTTTTAATATATTGCTAATCTAAAAAATTTGCTGTATATTCAACAAAACTCACTGTCTATTTAAAAAAAAAAAGATTTCCATATCAACCAAAAGATTGATAGTGATTGGCGCCTGATGGACAATTAGATTTCATTTTTATTAGTATATTTACTAAAAAAATATCCCCTGGAGAAAGCCATGTTTCCAATATTGTGAAAAGTAATAAATTTTGTGCTTGCATTTAAACTGCTTTAGTTGAGAAATATTTAGCGACTTTAATATTTGTTAATCTGCGCCCATGCTCTGTAACTCTCGCTTCGAGAAACTTTTTGATTGATATGCGAGAAATGAAACAAAAAAGGCCATAAATTGAAACAAACAACTGTTTTTATCACTTAACTGCGTCTGTAGCATTTTTAGCGAGTAATAACTGTCACGTAAGAAAATTACTCGCCATTTACACAGGGTCTCCACCTGAGATAATATCTGATATAATATCTGAGAAAACGACGGCAGAATGAGAGAATACATTTCTTATGTTAATCTTAATATTGGGGGATGGACTGTGACAAGTAAAGGTTGAAAGTTCTTGATTGCCACTCACGTGGGAGTGACCAAGGATGATTCCTTTGCTTCACAGTCAAAGCAGCTCACTACCTCCGGTTTTTACCAGGTATTCCCCGGGCAATGGCTTTAGAACACCCGTTCAGAGGCTAGCTAGAGTGAGAAGGCGGCTAAGTAACCTGAATGGTCGAAAGACGTCTCAGGTCAGTAGGAAGAACTTCTGAAACTTAGTTAATGTAAAGTATCCTGATGGCTCGTTAAGGGCGTCTCAGGAAGTAGAAGGAACGCGAAGGAACCACATCTTAAATAAAACTTATTAATGAAACCTCAAAAAAAAAAAAAAAAAAAAAAAGGGGCCCTATGCTCCTTATAGGATCTTCGGGAACATATATATATATATATATAATCTTAATATTAAACAAGGGGAACACGTATCATATAAGATTTCATAATCGACAAGTGTGTCTGTAAAATTTTTGTAAGAAAGAAGAGAAAAATATTACTACTAAAAAATATATTAAATATGCAAAATGCTTTGAATAATAACATGGAAGAGATAAGTAGTTTGCTTATGACTGATTTTTTCATTGTTTAAATATTTTGCTTTTAATATTTTTAAAAAATATACGAATGTTTTCAAAGCTATAAGCAGTGTTCATTTACTAAAAATTGTTACGAATTTGTAACAATTGTTACTGGAAAGTATTCATTAACCCAAAAAAAATTAGAAGTTGAGAGCGTCAAAAGAGAGAAAAAAAATGAGAGACAAAAAAAACTTGCAAATTTTTACTGGCAAAATTTTTACTTGCAAGAAATTTTAAAACAGCTGTTTCATGTTTTTGTTTACAAAACAAACTTTTTCAAAAGAAGTTTTAAATAAGGATATTTTGCAAAATTTATAAGTTATTGTTGATTTTTAAAATTTTTAAAAATATTTATGCGATAAGAAATCACACTTTTGTTGTTTATCTTAGGACATATACATATTTTGAAATTTTTATTGCTAAATAAAATAACGAACTTATGTATTTTGTTTTGCTTTTAACCGATCAGGTGTTGTTATTAGTACTGTGAGTATAATGGTTACCTAGATTAGTTAAAAACTTTGTTTGCAAATTAAATTATTTACAAAATTAAAGATTCTTTTTAATTATAAAATAATTTTAGATATTCTCATTGTTTACTTTATGACCGCACAGTGTAAGATTTTGCCAATCTAGGAGGCCTTAATTCAATTGCAGCCATAGTTTAAGAGATATAGACTTCAAATTTGGAAGATGAGCTTTAATTTTTAATGTGTAGGCTCAAATCTAAAATTACGAACATTGGACAAAAACTACTCTCCCCTCCCATATTAGCCCCACATTTGTTCTAGAACTTAGCAAAAAAAAAGTCTTTTTGATAAACTATAGTAAGAGTACTATAAAAGTTATTAAAGTAACTATTTTTTTACTAGAGAAATCTATATATATAAAAGAAAGTGGCGTTAGTTACAACGTTTATAACTACAGAACGACCAATTCCAATTCGGAATGGTCTCTGACCAAGTAATAAGAATAGAAAAAAAAATCTAAAATAGGTGGCGCCATAGAAAATTACACAGTATGAATTAAATCGTAAACTCTGCATTTGACGATCCTATGATCTTTAGCAAAGTTGTTGAGCATGAACCGGCGAAGGTTTATAAGTTGATATGACCAATTCTGTGCGGGCAACGCCGCGGGAACGGCTAGTATTGAATAAAATAAGTAAAAAGAAAAAATATTTTGTGTTGTTGTTTTCAGGGTTGTATTCACCTATTGTTTTTAATATTGTATTATATTACACCTTTTATTTAATATATATATATATATTAGACCGACTCAAGTTGTATGGAGCCGAAAAAAAGTGTTTTAGTTACCCCTAGTAAATGTTGATATGTTTTATGATGATTCCCAAAATATTTTGGTTCTAGCGTTGACCATCCGTGAGCTGGACCATTTTTAAAAAAAGTCTTTTTTTCAGTTTTTTCGAATTTTTTTGTACTTTGCTCCAAGACGACATAAATAAAATTTATTATCATCGCAAAGCAGCATCCAATGGTATATAAAAATTTACCACTTGAAACCTACTTATTGAGATATTTAACTAAATACATTTTTTCGTTTCGGGTTTTCATACAAATTCTACGTATTTTTTTTATTAATTTTATATTTTTTTATTGTATTTTTCACATTTTGATAAATTGAAAAATGAAAAAATGTTATACCCATATTGCCTATATATGAAAAAAAGATAAAATATATCGCGATTTACGCGTTTAATGTAAATAAATAAAAAAAAAAAAATTAACATTATATTAAAACAGATTCAATTTGAAAAGCACATACGTAGAATTTGTATGAAAACCCGAAACGAAAATATGTATTTAGTTAAATATCTCAATAAGTAGGTCGGAAGTGGTCAAGTTTATATACCATTGGATGCTGCTTCAAAAACTCTTCTCGATGATACCAAATTTTATTTATGTCGTCTTGGAACAAGGTACAAAAAAATTCGAAAAACTGAAAAAAGACATTTTTTTAAAATGGCCCAGCTCACTGATGGTCAACGCTAGAACCAATATATTTTGGGAATCATCATAAAACATATCAACATAACAAAATCACTTTTTTTTTGAGTCGCTGTAATATATATGCATATACAAAAATTTTATTTACTTGTAAATTTAATAAATTTAATCTGAATCAGAGCTTTCTTCAAATTGTTGATGGTTCAGCAATACCGCGAGCACTTCCGCACATAAAGCTCCATGTTGGGTTTTTGGAGTTAAACGCAAACTTGCTATGAATGGGTCTGATGAAATAAGAAGTTTGTACAATAAATCTGTATTCTCGTCCACTCGTGGTATTTTTCTAGTGAATATTTCGCGGTAATTTCTTGAATCTTTATTTCTAGACTCTTGCGCATATTCGGAAAAATTGCCAATGGGGAGAAAACAGGAAGAGATTATTTCTTTTCCATGGTACAAAATTTTTGCACAGTAACTGGCATGTTGACAAATAAAGTTCTATAGTTTCAGTCGCGTAGCGCTGAAAAGCGTGTATATTAATGGGGTAACGATTTCCTATACAAATAAGTATTACGCTAAACTTCTTTATAAGATCGATATTTATGCCTATTATATCCGATGTTTTTTCTGCGTCTTTAAAAAATCTTCTGGCAGTATTGCCGTCATTGGTGTTGCCGGTTTTTTGCTTAGGCATATCCACTAAAAGACCCATTTCTTTTTTAAATCTGTCTTGAATTTTTTTCTTTCTTTCAGATAATTTAGCTTTGTTGTCCTCGCCTGACACATACCATTTTTTAATCTCGATTCTGTACGAGATGTGCAGCAAGCATTCGATAAATCTTATATACGCATGTAGAGGCGAAAGGCCTAAAGCAAGCATATTTTCGTCGATTTCGCGCTCTGATAAAGCGCTAATATTGTTCATCGTTTTTGGTGTAGCACCATACAAATAGCATACTTGCGATGACGTGTACGCTGATAGCGCATTGCAGACTTTTTTTACTTAGTCTGGCCTTTTTTATATCTGTACCTCTTGATGGGGAAGCGGTTGCTAATTCCTTCACAAGATCGGCTGCGTCCCTTTTCACGCAAGATCGAATTTTCAGTTCAGTTGCCATTATCAAGTGATCTGATGTTACATTAGATATAAGTTCATGCTTCGTTTTAAGACAACATTCTGAGAATTCTTTTTCTTCTCTTCCGATATTGAAACATTTTTTTTGAAGTTGATGGCGCAACATCAAGAACGAACTCTGCAGCTTGAATAGTTGTTTTAAGTCATAAAGCATTGTCATACATAAATCTGCCCTTAACTCGTCGAGATTTATTCCATCTCACTTCAAAATCGTAGTACAGCTTTCGTAAGCGTGCTTTTAACTTTTAACAGTCCACATCTCTTCCAAAATTTGTTAAAACGAATTTCAAAATCGCTTCAAACCTCTCAGATTTTATGTTATTTAACCAAACATGTAAAAGTTACTCGCGCGATATTTCAGACATATTAAAAAACGATACCTTTGGGCAAGATTTAATTCTTGGAATCAGTTTCGAGAATGTATTCGATGATCCTCCTTGTGGTGCCAACGTAGAATCTGATCGAATATGAAAATTTTAGTCTATGAAAAGTTATAGATTTTTTAAAACTTACTTACTTTATAGCGTTTTATGAAGCAAAACTATTTAAATACTCCACTTAAATTTTTTTTAACGATTTATTGAAAATTTTATAGTTAAACTATTGAGATTAAAGGAAAACAAAAACTTTTTGGAAAAAAGCACGCACGATTTAATTCTATACAATTTTTATTTGATGACTAGAGCAGGCTGTCAAATTTTATTTTTAAATGGATGTTAATAACACCTCTTTGATTGCCGCCATAATGTTAAGAAAATTTTTGTATTATGTTTTGTGTTTATTTTCGTAAGTCCTCCTAGATTGGCAAAATCTTACACTGTGGACCGTCTTGTTTATTATAAAACAAACATCAAAGAAATGCATTTGCACCAAATAAAACGGCCATAAAGTAGTGTTGTATTATTATTTTAAAATAAAGGAACAAAAAAGATAGTTTCCAGTATTTGCTAAGCTCTGCAACCGTTTTTCTTCAGCACCCAACAGTGCCGATTTTAATGAGAGATTTAAAGAAGCTTCTGCTTTTAGCTGTTCAATAAATTCTGATTTTATTCATTCTAATTTCCAACTTGTATACTAATTTATTCTATGGTCAGTATTAATGTGGCACAGCAACAAATCAATAGTAAATTTGCTGTTCCCACGGGAATTGCAATTTTGACGAAATCTTCTTTTGTTTACTAGAATTTGTTGGCGCGTGAAAACAATTATTGCAAAAATATTCAATACAAAATTTATATTACACCATTCCCATGGCAACAGTTCACTACAAAAAGTTCAATGCTCATTTATGCTGACCAAACACAAAAACCAATTATAATTTTAGTTCATTGGCTTTAAAAATTAAATTCTTAAAAAAATACTTATCGTAAACAAAAAAAATTAATTGAATTTCAAGTTCAATGTCATACTTAGAGTAAATAAAATTCTTACATTGCTACAGTGCTTTAACTAAGTATAGATACACTACAGTAGATAATGAGAATATCTAAAATTATTTTATAATTAACATTAATTAACCCGCTACCTCAGTAGTTATCTTTCATATGTTAGCTTTGTTTTTCCGGGCAAATTTTCCGAAATAGGTGAATCGTTCTGTAGCACACTCTCTGTAAGAAAATATTCTTCGGACAAAAATATTTTTCGGAACGCATGGATGAATCCACGGTTAGTTTAGGAGTTATGAGGTTAGCGAATCTACCCGTTTTACGTTATTTATCCCCTAGACATTCGAATTTTCAAAAAATCCATATTTTCACATGAAAGTAGTTTCCTGCGAGTCGCAATGCACTAAATTTGTTCACTAACACATACACAATTTTCGTACTATTAGGCAATTTCTTCGATTTTAGTGGATCGATTTAGCGAGAGACCAGCATCCGGTTCAAATGTCAACCTTATAACTCACGGCGTTAAGGCTGTGCGAAAATGAATCAGTCAGTCAGTCTGTAACGTTGCAGTTTTATATACCTATATACATAGGTTATACATAGATTGTTAAACGAAATATTTTGTTTCGCCTTATAAATAATTTTATGGTTAACAAAGGGCTTTTTATCTTTTATTATTATTAAAACCCCGATTTCTGCTTTCACCTCCTAAATAAAAAAGCTATCCAATTCATGATTCATTTTATTCAACATAAACAAATATAAATTAATACGAGTAAAATCACATTATTTTGACTGTAATGTATAAAATTTTCCCAAGTCTTCGAATAATTAATGGGTACTCAAATTTTCCTGTATATTCGTCACTACTTTAACTTGCAAATTTTGGCTGGCAAAGTGTTCATTTACTTTTTAGTATTTTTGAGAGTAATTTCTTTCAATTCCTACATACTCTCTCTTTGCAAGTTTCTGCTTGTAAAGTAAATGAACCCACCTATTATTTAAACAACAAAAATTAAAGTCACACTCTACATTATTTGCTATAGCCGACGGTTGTATTTTCGCCGCCGTCATTGAAAATTGTTAAATTTTATTCATTTTGGCCGCCGTCAACAATATGAGTTACTGGCGTTCTCAACGTTTGCAAGTTCACATCGGTTTCGAGTGGAATATTATGACATTTATAACGTAACGACGTAATCTCTTTTGATAGTTTTCGTCATGAGCTACAGACAATCATGTAAAACGCAGCGCAACGCCAAAGGATAACATTGAAATCACAAACAATGTTATAAATATTTGGTAATTTTGTTGTTGCTTTCTTAAGAAATTCATATAAAATTTTCAACGCCACAATCTATGGAGCGTTTCAAATTTTAAAACGCAATGAGAAAAATTATGTAGAAAGCATTGCGCCGCGTTTTACGTGATTAGGGCCTAAATATATTGTAGTGTTTGAAATGTTGTTGCATAAAAATGGCAGGATCGCCATGTGGTGTCATTGTTATGTCGTGTTAAGTGTTATTTTTCCCTATTGCCCATTATAGTTTTATACAGCTGTAGGATACCAGCTTGATGGTCAGGCGTTCTTTCGAACTGCCAAATTAGAGACTAAAAATAAATAAATTCAACAATGCAACAAGTGCCACTTTACGTTTTCAGAATTAAAGTCTGTTTTATTCTTGGGCTACAGCCCTTTTTATACTTAATCTAACAATATTCTTTACTTACTCTAACTTATTGTAATATTTATTAAAGTCTCTGTCAGTACCATGTAATTATCGAGGTTTTCCCCCAACCAATCAGAATGAGTAAGGAATGCACTCATTTACATTTGACACTCAAAAATTGTGTCACTCACATTCTGATTGATCTGCTTTACTATTTCCTATTCGTATAGACTCATTTAAACATATTGAGTCACTGGGTAAATGCCGTTATTTGATCTTTTATGTATGGCATTTACCCTACAGTAATTGGGGTGGCATGTATGCATTTCGGATTGGTTATTGGGTAAGCAGTGGACACTTATAAGGTACACTACACCCTCACCGTTAAGAGAAAAATTAGGGGAGTAATTTTTCTTGATACTTTCATAGTACTGTAAAAATTTTCTTATAATTATAATGTGTTTGTTTTAATTAATAATGTGTTGTTTTAATTAATGATTCTTAATATCTGTTTACATAATTTTTTTTTTATATCTCTATACTTTTGTTTTCACATATTTTGTTTTATTCATTAGTTCTTAATCCTATGTATGATTTTAATTGGTTATTGTGCATTTCTTTTTCTACTCCGTTGTAATCTATAATAGTATTTACACCATTACTCCTAATTATTCTATATGGGCCTTTGTACGGGCTTTGGTTTTTCTTTCTATTTTCTACTTTTATTTAAACTAAATCTCCTTTATTTAAATTTAATCTAAATTATATCTATTGTCTAGTATTCTTTTTTCTTTTGTCTTTATTATCAGTTTCTTAGCTCTTTCTAAAGAAAACTTTAGTTTTTGTATCAGCTCTGCATAATCATCGTAATTATAGATTTTAATTTCCTCAGCGTTATTGATTTCTGATGGTAAACATGGTAATTTACAATAAACTAGTTCGAATGGCGTGTAACCAGTGGGGTGCCGTGTTATAGGCGAAAGTAAAATAATGTATCCACTTATCGCAAGAATTCATTGAGAACTCTTTGCTTTCTTTCTACCTAACCTATTGTTTCATGGTGGTTAGGGGATGAGAATGTCTGCTTGATTTCAAGTAACGAGCATATGTTACGCATTAGTTCGTTTTTGAATTCAGTTCCGTTATCTGATTTAAGCACTTTAAATTTACCATATTTTAAGATTAATTGTTTTACTAGTGTTTTTGGCAGTTGTAGGTGCATCTTTTGTTGGCATTGGGTGAGCAATAACGAATTTCGTTAGTTCGCATTACATAGTCAATATGTATCGGTTTGAAATGCGAAGAGGTCCTACAGTCTCAATTGATATTATCTCAAAACTATTGTTTGGGGTGTTTGTTAATGTAAGTGGTTCTTTGATGTTCTTTGTTTGTTTGTTTATTTTACATTTGTCACAATATTTAACAAATTGTTTAACCATTTCATTCATATTTTTCCATATGTATCGCTGTTTCAACTTAATTGTGGTTTTTCTAATTCCTAAAGGTCGTGATACACTATCCTACACAATCGTACGATTCATTCACAGGAAAATCTGACAAATTTCTATCACACTCAAAAAAATCGCAACAAAAGTCTGTTACAGGTGCCACACTATTACACAAAAAAGATGTAAAAACATATGTTTTTGCTAATGTAAACAAACATGTGTAAAATGAATAAGCATAAGAAAGAAAAGCTGAGGAAAAAAGAAAAAGATTCTGGTGCAGGGAGTGGTTACTAAGACGGTATAGTGGGAAAGATTTTACACATTTTGTGGACAACGAGCTGCGGTTGGAAGATCCAGAATGTTTTAAAAATTTTACACGGATTACTAAAGAATGTCTTAAAAAATTAATATTTGTTGTGGGACCAATAATAAAAAAAAAGAAAACACTGTTTTGAAGGAAGATATTTCCCCAACTACAAGGTACAGAAGTATATACATACACTAAAATAAAAAATAAATATATTGACAAATTTAATTTTTAGACTACTGATAACTTTGCGGTACCTAGCAACAGGAAATTCATTTATCGATTTATCATACGGGTTTAGAGTCTCCCGTCAAGCTATTTCTGAAATTATTCCAGAAACTTTGGAGGTAATATATACCACATTGTCGATAACTAATATGAAGGTTTGTTAACATGTCTTAGCTCGATATGACCAATTTACATTAATGTTTTTGTTAATTGAATCAATGTGCTGCTGTTATCAGGGATGCAAATCTGCTAGTGAATGGGAGTCTATTGCTAGTGAATTTAAAACTATTTGGAATTTTCCAATGTGCCTCGGGGCTATAGGTAAGAATAGAATATTTATTAATAATGCAAATTTTATTAAACTTTTCATTCCAGATGGTAAACATATTGCCATTAGAGCTCTAACTACAGACGGATCGTACTACTATAATTACAAGGGGTTTAACAGTATAATACTGTTGTTTATAATGATCGATGTCGGCAACAACGGCAGAGCTAACGACGCAGCTGCTTTAAACAACTCGTGTATTGGGAAGGGTATTACAAGCAATGTATTTAATTTCCCTGATGACGACGTACTCCCTGGAACTAATTCCAAGGTAAAGTGTAAAAAATCTTATATCATATCATGCATTTCATCGCTCTTTATGTAATTACATATGTATATATTAATAACTTTTTGCACGTTCCTTATGTATTTCTTTCTGATAAAGCTTTTCGTTTAACCCCACGCATTTTAAAACCATTTAGTGATCGAAGACTAGTGAAGAATAACATATTTAATTACAGGCTGTCTAAAGCCTGCCGTGTTGTAGAAAATGCTTTCGGAATGTTATCGAACAAGTTTCAAATATTTCAAAAGCAAATTAATCTATCTCCAGAAAAAGCTGAAATGATAACTCTTGCTTCCTGTATCCTTCACATCTTTTTAATAAGTGAAGGAGAAGATATCAACCCGTATATAGAAGAAACTCTGAGAATTACTTCACTTCAAAAAAGTCTTGTTAACAAAAGTTCGTAAGATGCTAGAGATATAAGGGAAACATTTTCATTTTATTTCAACAACACGGATATACTACCATGGCAAAACAATGCCATCCAAAAATTAAATTTTTAAAGAACAAATTTTCAAATTTTCAGAAAATATAAAAAACTAATTGTATTTATGGCTTGATCAATATATTTCGAACATAAAGTTCATCTTCATTATTTATAAGTATTTACATAGGAAACATATATATTTGTATATGCAAATGAGTTATCTATTAAGGTGTTTTAGCCAAAATCCACCGATATTATTAAGAAAGTACCATAAAAAAGAGAGCAAAAATAGCCCGTTTTCTATTTAACATACAAGCAGCACTGCTTTACAGATGTCACGTAACAACGGCATGAAATTCTAATTTATACAGATTGAGACGTGCCGTCAACGTGACATGTAAATTCGGTAAGCATTTACATTGTTAGCAAACAACAAAACGGACCAGACGTTTCGTTAGGGGACGTGGACGTTCGGCTAACTCTACCTTCATTCTCAATCTGGACAGTAAAGAGCTGCACAAGTACATTCATTTTACCACACACACTGTATACATAATTCGCTGAATTGTGCCTGACAACAGTTTAAACAAAAAAGATAAAAAGAAATTGCAGAGTAAATGACATTAAACCCAAATTTAAAAGTCAGGGACTGTTTTACTCGTATACGTATAGGAAAAAACGAATGTGGGTGTGTCTTGTTCGTTGGCGTTCGTATATTGTGTAATGAAGGGTTCATTTTAAGAGATTTTGGCATATTGGATGAGTACACTGACAACGCTGAGTGCACTGATACCATGTGCTATTCGTAGTACGAATTTCTAACATTTCAATGTAAATTTAAAGATTTTTTTAGTAATGCCACCCTGTGCTACCCCGACTAATAAAATTTTTACAACGAAAATTTTTGAAAAAGTTACCACGTGCGAAAAAATAAAACTAAATTAGAAATACCTTTTGTTAATTGAGAAAAACATTAAAATTTATTAAGTTGCAATAAACGAAATTTGTACTTCACAGTTATAAATAACAAAAAGGAAAAATTAAATTGTTTTCCGGTTTTTGGCTGTAAGTGGCGGTGGCGATTTTTTAATCCTTTTGGCGATATGGCGATTGTTTTAGCGAAATTGGAAATTGTTGGCGATATGCAGAATGCCTTTTTTTGTGAATATTTTCTAATTTACATATAAAAAAATATAAAAATAGGTATAACTTGTTTCTTTTTATAAATTAAAAATATTGACAAATCATTTCCATTTTTAAAACTCACGCCATTTTCCTATAGTAACGTCTAAAATTATAGAATATATATTAAAAGATTTTGTTTGTTGTGCTTAATTCCCTTGTGCGGATGGTAAGAAAAGATAAACACATCACTGTTTTATTGCTTGGTATTTTGTTTATGCTTTGATATCGTTGCCAATAAGACTTTTTGAGTGTATGGAGGTAAGTCTCATTCCCTCTGTAGTCTTGTTTGCTGATAGCTTTGGCTTTTCTAAAATTATTTAGGAGAACATTTCCTAATGATCTGGCCTAAGCAGCCAGTAAAATGCGCATAGGAACAGCTTATCCTCCAACAATAAATTTCAGTATTTTTTTTATCAATTATTAAAAAAAGGGAATTAAGCACAACAAACAAAATCTTTCAATAAATAATTGTATTCCCAAAAACAGCTATGATAATAAAATTATAGATTATATATTGTAACGGTCCATACTGCACTCGGCCCTATCTCTTGGGAGACCATCGCTACCTATTCTTCCGACCGTACTCAGGGCTATGGGGTGGTGTTCTTGTCTCCCTTAAGACTGGTTAAAAAGCGCTAAAAATTAAATTTAAAAGGTAGCTAAAAGTAACCTATGTCAACCGTCTAAAAATAAATAAAAATTAATAACCCGGTCTGAATTAAGTAATAGGAAGAAGATGGTAAAACTTCCATATGGTCTCAACCCTCCCATCCTCGCTATCGTACCGCTTATTCTTTAGATAGCCCTTATACTACCCCAACTAATTGTTGATTAACTTTTCATGGAATTAAATGGAAAATAAGAATTTAGTTAAACGTCATTATAATTAACGCACAATAAGGAAACATTTATTTAAACTATATTCAAACATATTTTAAAATATTTAAATAATATAAATTAATAATGAAAATGTGTATTTTGATTTTTGCTATGTAGTGTAGTGTTAAATTTTGAATACTCGAAATAGAAATTAAATTAAGGGTTGTTTTACAAATGTTATTAACATTTTATGCTAATAACATGTAAATTCCAAATTAATAAAATTACCTCCCAAAATATTTTAAGATAATTAAAAGAAAAATAATAATAATAACTATATTTTAGAACTCACCAAACTTTATCCAACGATGACAGCAGGCCTGATGTGATATTGAATTCATTTAATATCGTAGATTTTGAATCATTCCAAATTATCTTACTACCAATTTAATTTATAAGTATATTCAACATTTTGTTAATTATATTCGTGTGTATGATAAATGTATGTAAGTGAATGTCAATGTCAATGTATAATCAATGTGTATTTGAAAAAAAAACGTACGATGTACAATGTAATTACATATTTTTATATCGTAATTTACGTGAAATTAAATAAAAATTACGGTTATTAAAGAAAATTTATGATTTCTAAATGAGATTTTAAGCCAAGTTAATTTAAATTAAGAAAATATATGTAAAATTAAGAAAAAAGTTAATTTAAGGGGAGGGGAAACCAAGTTAGGTTTAAGAAAAGAAATTAAGTTAAATTAAGATAATATCAAATTAGATTTAAATAAAGGGATAAAAGCACCAATTTCAGATTAAGTTAAAGTTAAGGGGGAAAAAAATAAATAGATTAAGTAAAAGATAATATGGTTTTAAGTATAAGTTTAAGAAACAGATAAGTTTCAAGTAAAATTGAAATTCGTTATTTTATGTTCGGGAAATAGGCGGATAATTGAAAATCCTGATGGAAGATCGTTCTGGATGTAGAGGTTCTCTTGAGTTTGACCAAATTATAGATTTGCTAACTGCTTGAAGTAAGATACGTGTACACTAAATAAATTGCTGACCAGGTTGATTTTCTGAAATCTAAGCCAAGAATAATAATTTAAACTTGTTAAATACAAACAACAGCTTACCTTCATATTCCCAATCCTTTTCATTCATATAATAATTCTAGGATTCTTCTTTTTCCCTTATATGTGAAACTTTCCTCAAACTAATTTTCTTCTAAAATCCTTCTTTTAAATGTTTCCGATTTAAAATTTTTTTTAGTAGAATAAATTCATTTGAAATGAAAATTTTTGATATACAAAATTTTCTATGTATGAATATTAATTGATATAAAAACTATGTAAGTCTAGCAAACATTATAATCAAAACATTGCCCTCATAATATCTTTAAAATTCCTATGTGTATTTCAATATTAAAATATAGTACTAGAAATAATGTAAATTTAGAAGGAGTGGTCCATAACCCTGAAATTTACCGTCCAATTGCAATTGATCGGCACTTTCCAAAGTTATGGAGTATGGTAAATCACCATCTTGTAAAATTTTTAGAGTCAAATTACCTACTAAGCGACCGCCAGTATGGCTTTCGTAGAGGTCGTTCTACTGGAGACCTACTGGCCCTGTTATCGGAAAAATGGTGTGGTCCATTCACCATTTTGGCGGAAGTAAGTAAGGCAATTGCTTTAGATATTTCTAAGGCGTTTGACATTGTGTGGCATGGAGCAGGTTTTCCGCAAGGCTCCGTTCTTCCTCCTACTATATTTCTTATTTTTCTAAATGACCTCCTATGTCAAACTTCCACCCTATCCATTCTTATGCAGATAACAGCAACCTTTGCTATTCGTATTAATTTGATTATAGACCAAGCTTATCCAATGTTGGTGCTATGAGGCAGAACATGAATGATACGCTTGGCCGAGAGTTAGACATAATCTCAGAATGGGGTCGTGCGAATAGGGTCGAGTTTAATGCCCGAAAGACCTAATGTTGCGAGGGCGAAGGTTCTCATTAGTGACAGTATCCTATTCTATTGACTCCTTTGAGCACCGTCGCAATGTGGGTTGCATTTACCTGTGTTATCGTTACTACAACAGGATGTGTTCTGATCAAATGAGGGATTTGGTTCCCGAAACTCATACCTTTGTTCTTAATACACATTTTTCCTCAAGATCCCATCCTTTTGTGGTCGATTGGCCGGTGAATCGTACAACACATTGCAGGAATAATTCGTTTTTGGCCACACTGTTCATAAGTGGAATAACCATCCTGCTGAAGTCTTCCCTCTCACTTTCAATATGAATAAATTCAAGTCGAATGTTCACAAGCAATACTCTCTTTCCTCCTTCACATTACATATTTTCCTAGTTAGTACGGGTCATCCCCTGAGTGCACTAAACACTAAAACTACTTTTGAATACTTTTTCAGTCATGTCACTTATCTTCACTACTCTTAAAATTAGGAAAAGCTAAGCTCTTTTAAAAAAAATAATTGCAAATTTCTATCGATTAAAGCATCATTTCATTTCAATTTCCGGCCGTCTTTAATTTAAAAATAAAATTTTTTTTTATGTTGACAAAAATTAAAAAAAATATCTGGTAGCTTCTTGAAAGAAATTTATTGTTTTCGATAAAGGGTGTGTGTGAAACGGTAGCAAAGTTCTATGGTGAAATAAAATTTGTCTGTGGTAGAAAAATTTCATGTTTGTGCTGTGTGAAATTATGACATTTTTGACAACGTAAAATTTTGACATAAAGTACAACCGCGTGTGAACAAATCAATACCGAAATCAACCGCAAACATAAAAATTTTTGTGTTGACCACGTGCTATTATTAATGGTGGCTATTCTTGAAAACGCGTCGAAAAAGTGAAAATTTACATGAAAACAAAAACAAATTTACAAAAAATTTACAAAAATTGTTTTTGTTTATCATACAAAATTTACAGTTTTTAAAAGAGACAGAAACGCGTTAAATCTCTCACGTTAATTTAAATTTAGAAGTGTATAGGTAACAAAAACAATTTTCGTAAATTTTGTTTTTGTTTGCATGTAAATGTTCACTTCTTCGGCGCGTTTTCAAGAATAGCCACCATTGTTTTGAAAACAACAGCACGTGCGTGACAAACAATAACAAAACATGCAAAATTACATCAGAAAACATTACGAACACCATATTATTCATAAAAAATTAAAAAATTAATGAAAATATGAAAAAAATTTTAAATTTAGCAGTTTGACAAATGTCTGAAAAATTATGCAAAAATGTTGTTACATGAATAAAATCTACAAATTTGCCGGTTTATAAAATCCGAAACTGATTTTGATAGCACGTTACTAGTGCTATTAAGGCCGCCAGTTATCACTTTCGACAAATCAAAACTTCGGGTGTATTCCATATTAAAGAAAAAAAATTCAAAAATTTACCCAAATGTTGTTACATGAATAAAATCTACAAATTTGCCGTCTAATTGTTTATTTAACTGGCATTGTAATACAAGGGTTGGTTGCACTTAACAGTTAAATTATAATTCCTGACAAATCATGAAAACAGCACAAGAAATGAAATTCTTTTACACCGATGTGTGAACAAATCAATACCGAAATCAACCGCAAAAAACAACATTTTTTTTGTTTTGACCACGTGCTATTATTATTGTTTTGAAAACAACAGCACGTGCGTGAAAAACAATAACAAAACATGCAAAATTATATCCGAAAACATTACGAACACCATATTATTCATAAAAAATAAAAAAATTAATTAAAATATGAAAAAATCTTTAAATTTAGCAGTTTAAAATGTTTGAAAAATTATGCAAAAATGTTGTTACATGAATAAAATCTACAAAATTGCCGGTTTATAAAATCCGATAACTGATTTTGAAAGCACGTTACTAGGGCTATTAAGGCCGCCAGTTGTCACTTTCGACAAATCAAAACTTTAGGGGGTATTCCATATTAAAGAAAAAAAAATTCAAAAATTTACCAAAAAGTTGTTACATGAATAAAATCTACAAATTTGCCGGTTTATAAAATCCGATAACTGATTTTGAAAGCACGTTACTAGGGCTATTAAGGCCGCCAGTTGTCACTTTCGACAAATCAAAACTTTAGGGGGTATTCCATATTAAAGAAAAAAAATTCAAAAATTTACCAAAAAGTTGTTACATGAATAAAATCTACAAATTTGCCGGTTTATAAAATCCGATAACTGATTTTGAAAGCACGTTACTAGGGCTATTAAGGCCGCCAGTTGTCACTTTCGACAAATCAAAACTTTAGGGGGTATTCCATATTAAAGAAAAAAAATTAAAAAATTTACCAAAAAGTTGTTACATGAATAAAATCTACAAATTTGCCGGTTTATAAAATCCGATAACTGATTTTGAAAGCACGTTACTAGGGCTATTAAGGCCGCCAGTTGTCACTTTCGACAAATCAAAACTTTAAGGGGTATTCCATATTAAAGAAAAAAAAATTCAAAAATTTACCAAAAAGTTGTTACATGAATAAAATCTACAAAATTGCCGGTTTATAAAATCCGATAACTGATTTTAAAAGCACGTTACTAGGGCTATTAAGGCCGCCAGTTGTCACTTTCGACAAATCAAAACTTTAGGGGGTATTCCATATTAAAGAAAAAAAAATTCAAAAATTTACCAAAAAGTTGTTACATGAATAAAATCTACAAATTTGCCGGTTTATAAAATCCGATAACTGATTTTGAAAGCACGTTACTAGGGCTATTAAGGCCGCCAGTTGTCACTTTCGACAAATCAAAACTTTAGGGGTATTCCATATTAAAGAAAAAAAATTCAAAAATTTACCAAAAAGTTGTTACATGAATAAATTCTACAAATTTGCCGGTTTATAAAATCCGATAACTGATTTTGAAAGCACGTTACTAGGGCTATTAAGGCCGCGAGTTGTCACTTTCGACAAATCAAAACTTTAAGGGGTATTCCACATTAAAGAAAAAAAATTCAAAAATTTACCAAAAAGTTGTTACATGAATAAAATCTACAAATTTGCCGGTTTATAAAATCAGATAACTGATTTTGAAAGCACGTTACTAGTGCTATTAAGGCCGCCAGTTGTCACTTTCGACAAATCAAAACTTTAGGGGGTATTCCATATTAAATAAAAAAAAAATTCAAAAATTTACCAAAAAGTTGTTACATGAATAAAATCTACAAAATTTCCGGTTTATAAAATCCGATAACTGACTTTGAAAGCACGTTACTAGGGCTATTAAGGCCGCCAGTTGTCACTTTCGACAAATCAAAACTTTAGGGGGTATTTCATATTAAAGAAAAAAATTCAAAAATTTACCAAAAAGTTGTTACATGAATAAAATCTACAAATTTGCCGGTTTATAAAATCCGATAACTGATTTTGAAAGCACGTTACTAGGGCTATTAAGGCCGCCAGTTGTCACTTTCGACAAATCAAAACTTTAAGGGGTATTCCATATTAAAGAAAAAAAAATTCAAAAATTTACCAAAAAGTTGTTACATGAATAAAATCTACAAAATTGCCGGTTTATAAAATCCGATAACTGATTTTGAAAGCACGTTACTAGTGACAACTGGCGGCCTTAATAGCCCTAGTAACGTGCTTTCAAAATCAGTTATCGGATTTTATAAACCGGCAAATTTGTAGATTTTATTCATGTAACAACTTTTTGGTAAATTTTTGAATTTTTTTTTTCTTTAATATGGAATACCCCCTAAAGTTTTGATTTGTCGAAAGTGACAACTGGCGGCCTTAATAGCCCTAGTAACGTGCTTTCAAAATCAGTTATCGGATTTTATAAACCGGCAAATTTGTAGATTTTATTCATGTAACAACTTTTTGGTAAATTTTTGAATTTTTTTTTCTTTAATATGGAATACCCCTTAAAGTTTTGATTTGTCGAAAGTGACAACTGGCGGCCTTAATAGCCCTAGTAACGTGCTTTCAAAATCAGTTATCGGATTTTATAAACCGGCAAATTTGTAGATTTTATTCATGTAACAACTTTTTGGTAAATTTTTGAATTTTTTTTCTTTAATATGAAATACCCCCTAAAGTTTTGATTTGTCGAAAGTGACAACTGGCGGCCTTAATTGCCCTAGTAACGTGCTTTCAAAATCAGTTATCGGATTTTATAAACCGGCAAATTTGTAGATTTTATTCATGTAACAACTTTTTGGTAAATTTTTGAATTTTTTTTTCTTTAATATGGAATACCCCCTAAAGTTTTGATTTGTCGAAAGTGACAACTGGCGGCCTTAATAGCCCTAGTAACGTGCTTTCAAAATCAGTTGTCGGATTTTATAAACTGGCAAATTTGTAGATTTTATTCATGTAACAACTTTTTGGTAAATTTTTGAATTTTTTTTCTTTAATATGGAATACCCCCTAAAGTTTTGATTTGTCGAAAGTGACAACTGGCGGCCTTAATAGCCCTAGTAACGTGCTTTCAAAATCAGTTATATTTCTTTCTGACATTTCTTAACAGAAGTCTAAGTCGGCAAATTTTTTGGCGGCGGCGGTTCAGCAAAAAGTAGCCGGTTATTCAAAATGAAAAAATATCTATTACAATTTGTTATTATTTGAAATATATGTATGTATTTGTTATTAATATAAATATAATTTAACCCGACTTCAAAAAAGAAGGAGGGTTTCAATTCGGTTGTGTTACTTTTTTTATGTTTGTAACCGAATAACTTCGTCATTTGTGTCCCGATTTTTTTGCATTTTAATAGGGCGTGTGAACAGATTGTAAATAGAAAAAATTTTGGAAATCAGACGGACAATTTGTCTGTCCGGAAATTTGTTTTAGCTGCTCAATAATATATAAACCAATTTTCAGAATTCGCGCTTACTTTTAATATGATTTATTAGCAGATAGCATATGTGAACAAATTTTGAGGAATTTTTGGAGGTTGCACATTTGGTTTTTAAAAATTTTTGCATTTTGTTTTAATTTTTGACGTTTTTCCGCGATTTTTTTTTATTCTCTACTGGTTGGAACCCATAAACAGATATTTTATGCTTTTATAAACTTTTAGGAAATTTCTAATTTTTATTAAATTTGTTAAACCTTCGCCAATCGCGCGTTTTAGGTAACCCAAATCCTAATAAGCTGATTATGGGATTAATGATCAAACAAATATTATTTTTCCAGTTTTTTTTTAAGATTACCTTTCAATCGAATATATTTCCATGTTATTGTGATTGGTTTTTTCCAATTACAGTTACGTAAGATTGTGCCTTGGAAATATAACAAAATGCTTATAATGTAAATGTAATTAGCGTTCTGTAGTCTATTATTAAATTTACTAGACACGAATGTCAACATGCAAAAATTATAATAACAAAAATGTTATTAATAAAAATAATTAAATACGTAACTATTTTTGATCTTAAAATAGCTTATATAAATATGCAACCCCGCTTAAAGGAAAAGTTTGACTAAAAAATGAGTGTAAATAAGTCTTTCGAACCGGCGGCGCCTTCAACGCAAAATTTAAATTCTGCGGCGGCTGAGGCGACTTTGAGCTGCACGACCTGGGAATATGTCTGATAATTGTGTTGTTGTCGAAAATTTCTACGTTTATTTCAAAATTTATACTAGCCCCCTGGGCTAGTGAAATTTTATTCACCTCAACAGTGTCAAATTTTTACATTCATGAGTACTTTACTACCGTTTCACACACGCCCAAAGTAAAAAAAAATGTCCGTTCATTTGACACAAATATTGAGAAAATTGTAGTGCAAAGTACACATTAGCTGCGTTCGAGAACACAAAAGTGTTTACTATTTTTTACTGAACTTTACTGCATTTTACTAAATTGCGTTCGCGTACACAAAATACAGTAAATGAGAACACAAATTGAGAGCGTAAAGTGACAGTTCTTGACTAAGTACTTACAAATTTTTACTGCAGAAATTTTTGCAGTAAAATTTAGTAAAACAAAAAAACATATGTTTCAAAAGGTAAACAAACAAAAGTAGCAAACAAAAGGCATACAAATTGTAAAAAAATTGTTTAAAAATGAAGAGTTGAAATAAAACTAAAATAAAAACAAAAAATAATTAATATTAATTAATTAAACTTGTTTGTGAAGAATTTATATGGCTAAACACCAACTTTTGAAACTTTGCTTTGTTATGTTAATTTTTTGGAGTTGTAAAAGTGTCAAGTATACCCGAGTACACTTAGAACAGCCCTTGTTTTTAAAGTAATCAATAGTAAAAAAAAGTATTCGTGTACTATTGATCAAATTTAGCCGGACACAAATTAGCAAATTCAAATAAAATAAAAAACAAACAAATATGAAAGATTACATAAAATAATTTGTTTTTATTTTCCAAAAATATTCGTGTTATAAAAAGTATTTAATCGAGTACCGATAAAAAACGAGTTAAGTAGTCAAAAGGGTAAACAATTTGCAACACTTCAATTATTTGCCATTAGCTGTTGCCTTTATTTTACGAATTTTTAATTACAAATTTTGCGTTCGCGTACTTTTTTGGACAACAGCTTTTTGTGAGAGCAAATTTTTAAGTTTACTCATTTACTGCATTTTACTGTAAAAGTACTCAAACGCACCTATTATTCGAAGTCATAAATAATTTCCTTCGCATCGAAATACATAAAAGCATCGATGTACATAAAAACGTTAAAAATTTCAAAAAACCTAAATTGCAAATGAATCAAGAAAAATACATTTAACGTATTATTATTTTCAAAAAATTAACCAAAATGAAAAGAATATTCACATCTCCATATTGAGAAAAAAAATACAATTTTGGATAGAACTAACCAAAAACTCTGAATGCTGCATATAAAAAGCAATAAACCATTTTTTTTTTGTTTTTTACGTATTATTATTTTCAAAAAATTAACCAAAATGAAAAGAATATTCACATCTCCATATTGAGAAAAAAAATACAATTTTGGATAGAAATAACCAAAAACTCTGAATGCTGCATATAAAAAGTAATAAACCATTTTTGTTTTTGTTTTTTATGCTTTGCTTATTAGGGGGCATTTACACGGTGTCTATTCAAACATGTCTGTTTTCTTCATTCCCTTTTGAACATGCTTCCAAAAACCTATTGTCTTTTCACGATGTCTTCCCAAACATGTCTGTTTTCATGTCTAATTGTCTAATAGCCATATACATACAAATTAATAAACATGAAAATTCATAAAAATAAACATGAAAACTCGTTTCGTGTCTGTTTGACAACCCCTCTTTCTTCTCTAACCCGATCGCCTACAAACAAAACAAACGTGTCTGTTAGACATGTCTGAAAAGACACCGTGTAAACTCCCTCTTACTTAAATAGCTGTTGCTATTTTACAGTTGCAAAAAAACCAATTGAAAAACAAATGTTCGCTTTGTTGGTGTTTTCTTGTTGGCTTCGGACTTATTCCGTACTGAGAAGGGTGCACTGTTTTATGAATAAAATCTACAAAATTGCCGGTTTATAAAATCCGATAACTGATTTTGAAAGCACGTTACTAGTGACAACTGGCGGCCTTAATAGCCCTAGTAACGTGCTTTCAAAATCAGTTATCGGATTTTATAAACCGGCAAATTTGTAGATTTTATTCATGTAACAACTTTTTGGTAAATTTTTGAATTTTTTTTTTCTTTAATATGGAATACCCCCTAAAGTTTTGATTTGTCGAAAGTGACAACTGGCGGCCTTAATAGCCCTAGTAACGTGCTTTCAAAATCAGTTATCGGATTTTATAAACCGGCAAATTTGTAGATTTTATTCATGTAACAACTTTTTGGTAAATTTTTGAATTTTTTTTTCTTTAATATGGAATACCCCTTAAAGTTTTGATTTGTCGAAAGTGACAACTGGCGGCCTTAATAGCCCTAGTAACGTGCTTTCAAAATCAGTTATCGGATTTTATAAACCGGCAAATTTGTAGATTTTATTCATGTAACAACTTTTTGGTAAATTTTTGAATTTTTTTTCTTTAATATGAAATACCCCCTAAAGTTTTGATTTGTCGAAAGTGACAACTGGCGGCCTTAATTGCCCTAGTAACGTGCTTTCAAAATCAGTTATCGGATTTTATAAACCGGCAAATTTGTAGATTTTATTCATGTAACAACTTTTTGGTAAATTTTTGAATTTTTTTTTCTTTAATATGGAATACCCCCTAAAGTTTTGATTTGTCGAAAGTGACAACTGGCGGCCTTAATAGCCCTAGTAACGTGCTTTCAAAATCAGTTGTCGGATTTTATAAACTGGCAAATTTGTAGATTTTATTCATGTAACAACTTTTTGGTAAATTTTTGAATTTTTTTTCTTTAATATGGAATACCCCCTAAAGTTTTGATTTGTCGAAAGTGACAACTGGCGGCCTTAATAGCCCTAGTAACGTGCTTTCAAAATCAGTTATCGGATTTTATAAACCGGCAAATTTGTAGATTTTATTCATGTAACAACTTTTTGGTAAATTTTTGAATTTTTTTTTTCTTTAATATGGAATACCCCCTAAAGTTTTGATTTGTCGAAAGTGACAACTGGCGGCCTTAATAGCCCTAGTAACGTGCTTTCAAAATCAGTTATCGGATTTTATAAACCGGCAATTTTGTAGATTTTATTCATGTAACAACTTTTTGGTAAATTTTTGAATTTTTTTTTCTTTAATATGGAATACCCCTTAACGTTTTGATTTGTCGAAAGTGACAACTGGCGGCTTAATAGCCCTAGTAACGTGCTTTCAAAATCAGTTATCGGATTTTATAAACCGGCAAATTTGTAGATTTTATTCATGTAACAACTTTTTGGTAAATTTTTGAATTTTTTTTCTTTAATATGAAATACCCCCTAAAGTTTTGATTTGTCGAAAGTGCTTTCAAAATCAGTTATCGGATTTTATAAACCGGCAATTTTGTAGATTTTATTCATATAACAACATTTTTGCATAATTTTCCAAACATTTTAAACTGCTAAATTTAAAGATTTTTTCATATTTTAATTAATTTTTTCATTTTTTATGAATAATATGGTGTTCGTAATGTTTTCGGATATAATTTTGCATGTTTTGTTATTGTTTGTCACGCACGTGCTGTTGTTTTCAAAACAATAATAATAGCACGTTGTCAAAACAAAAAAATGTTATTGAT
Organism: Pollenia amentaria; assembly: GCA_943735925.1. Lineage (NCBI taxonomy): Eukaryota > Metazoa > Arthropoda > Insecta > Diptera > Polleniidae > Pollenia > Pollenia amentaria. The sequence goes on from OX031006.1 coordinate 134,748,364, forward strand.
TGCGGTTGATTTCCGATATTTCTTTCTGACATTTCTTAACAGAAGTCTAAGTCGGCAAATTTTTTGGCGGCGGCGGTTCAGCAAAAAGTAGCCGGTTATTCAAAATGAAAAAATATCTATTACAATTTGTTATTATTTGAAATATATGTATGTATTTGTTATTAATATAAATATAATTTAACCCGACTTCAAAAAAGAAGGAGGGTTTCAATTCGGTTGTGTTACTTTTTTTATGTTTGTAACCGAATAACTTCGTCATTTGTGTCCCGATTTTTTTGCATTTTAATAGGGCGTGTGAACAGATTGTAAATAGAAAAAATTTTGGAAATCAGACGGACAATTTGTCTGTCCGGAAATTTGTTTTAGCTGCTCAATAATATATAAACCAATTTTCAGAATTCGCGCTTACTTTTAATATGATTTATTAGCAGATAGCATATGTGAACAAATTTTGAGGAATTTTTGGAGGTTGCACATTTGGTTTTTAAAAATTTTTGCATTTTGTTTTAATTTTTGACGTTTTTCCGCGATTTTTTTTTATTCTCTACTGGTTGGAACCCATAAACAGATATTTTATGCTTTTATAAACTTTTAGGAAATTTCTAATTTTTATTAAATTTGTTAAACCTTCGCCAATCGCGCGTTTTAGGTAACCCAAATCCTAATAAGCTGATTATGGGATTAATGATCAAACAAATATTATTTTTCCAGTTTTTTTTTAAGATTACCTTTCAATCGAATATATTTCCATGTTATTGTGATTGGTTTTTTCCAATTACAGTTACGTAAGATTGTGCCTTGGAAATATAACAAAATGCTTATAATGTAAATGTAATTAGCGTTCTGTAGTCTATTATTAAATTTACTAGACACGAATGTCAACATGCAAAAATTATAATAACAAAAATGTTATTAATAAAAATAATTAAATACGTAACTATTTTTGATCTTAAAATAGCTTATATAAATATGCAACCCCGCTTAAAGGAAAAGTTTGACTAAAAAATGAGTGTAAATAAGTCTTTCGAACCGGCGGCGCCTTCAACGCAAAATTTAAATTCTGCGGCGGCTGAGGCGACTTTGAGCTGCACGACCTGGGAATATGTCTGATAATTGTGTTGTTGTCGAAAATTTCTACGTTTATTTCAAAATTTATACTAGCCCCCTGGGCTAGTGAAATTTTATTCACCTCAACAGTGTCAAATTTTTACATTCATGAGTACTTTGCTACCGTTTCACACACGCCCAAAGTAAAAAAAAATGTCCGTTCATTTGACACAAATATTGAGAAAATTGTAGTGCAAAGTACACATTAGCTGCGTTCGAGAACACAAAAGTGTTTACTATTTTTTACTGAACTTTACTGCATTTTACTAAATTGCGTTCGCGTACACAAAATACAGTAAATGAGAACACAAATTGAGAGCGTAAAGTGACAGTTCTTGACTAAGTACTTACAAATTTTTACTGCAGAAATTTTTGCAGTAAAATTTAGTAAAACAAAAAAACATATGTTTCAAAAGGTAAACAAACAAAAGTAGCAAACAAAAGGCATACAAATTGTAAAAAAATTGTTTAAAAATGAAGAGTTGAAATAAAACTAAAATAAAAACAAAAAATAATTAATATTAATTAATTAAACTTGTTTGTGAAGAATTTATATGGCTAAACACCAACTTTTGAAACTTTGCTTTGTTATGTTAATTTTTTGGAGTTGTAAAAGTGTCAAGTATACCCGAGTACACTTAGAACAGCCCTTGTTTTTAAAGTAATCAATAGTAAAAAAAAGTATTCGTGTACTATTGATCAAATTTAGCCGGACACAAATTAGCAAATTCAAATAAAATAAAAAACAAACAAATATGAAAGATTACATAAAACAATTTGTTTTTATTTTCCAAAAATATTCGTGTTATAAAAAGTATTTAATCGAGTACCGATAAAAAACGAGTTAAGTAGTCAAAAGGGTAAACAATTTGCAACACTTCAATTATTTGCCATTAGCTGTTGCCTTTATTTTACGAATTTTTAATTACAAATTTTGCGTTCGCGTACTTTTTTGGACAACAGCTTTTTGTGAGAGCAAATTTTTAAGTTTACTCATTTACTGCATTTTACTGTAAAAGTACTCAAACGCACCTATTATTCGAAGTCATAAATAATTTCCTTCGCATCGAAATACATAAAAGCATCGATGTACATAAAAACGTTAAAAATTTCAAAAAACCTAAATTGCAAATGAATCAAGAAAAATACATTTAACGTATTATTATTTTCAAAAAATTAACCAAAATGAAAAGAATATTCACATCTCCATATTGAGAAAAAAAATACAATTTTGGATAGAAATAACCAAAAACTCTGAATGCTGCATATAAAAAGCAATAAACCATTTTTTTTTGTTTTTTACGTATTATTATTTTCAAAAAATTAACCAAAATGAAAAGAATATTCACATCTCCATATTGAGAAAAAAAATACAATTTTGGATAGAAATAACCAAAAACTCTGAATGCTGCATATAAAAAGCAATAAACCATTTTTGTTTTTGTTTTTTATGCTTTGCTTATTAGGGGGCATTTACACGGTGTCTATTCAAACATGTCTGTTTTCTTCATTCCCTTTTGAACATGCTTCCAAAAACCTATTGTCTTTTCACGATGTCTTCCCAAACATGTCTGTTTTCATGTCTAATTGTCTAATAGCCATATACATACAAATTAATAAACATGAAAATTCATAAAAATAAACATGAAAACTCGTTTCGTGTCTGTTTGACAACCCCTCTTTCTTCTCTAACCCGATCGCCTACAAACAAAACAAACGTGTCTGTTAGACATGTCTGAAAAGACACCGTGTAAACTCCCTCTTACTTAAATAGCTGTTGCTATTTTACAGTTGCAAAAAAACCAATTGAAAAACAAATGTTCGCTTTGTTGGTGTTTTCTTGTTGGCTTCGGACTTATTCCGTACTGAGAAGGGTGCACTGTTTTACATTGGATTTTTTGTCAGTGACATAAACGCACTCTTACTAATACCATGATTGTCTTGTTTTTCGTTAACTGTTGTTGTCGTTTACATAACTCCTTCTTTTAAAAAATAAAAATATACGACCTGAAGTAACTGTTTTGAGTACGAATTTTATAGTCTTGTGAGGAACTTTACTGAATAGCCGAAAAATTTAACCAAGATGGAAGAGCGCCGTATTGTTAGAAAAAGCAATGATAATATACGCTGAAGTACCTCATTGAAGTTGCGGCGGAATTTGGAAGGACAGTTTCAGACGCAACAACACGTCGCACAATTAAAAAAGAACGGTTCAACGGTCGTATTGCCTGAAAAAAACCTTCCGTGTTTTTAAAAAACAGAAATCATCGGTTGAAATTTACCAAGGAGCATATAAAAAAAAGATGTAAATTGCTGGAAAGACGCAATTTTCTCTGGAAGTCATGGAAGTACTATGGTGTGGCGTAAGCCAAATGAGGAGTTGAAAGGAATAACTATTACTCCAACAGTTAAGCATGGAGGAGTAAGTGTAATGGTGTTGCGCGTTTTACCAACGAATAAGGTTGAGAAATTGGTGCTTATCCAAAGCATTATGAACAAGGATATGTATTTGAACAGTTTGAGAGAAAATTTGAAACAATCTGCATTGAAAAATGGGAATTGCAAGAACTTTTTAATTGCATTAAGACAACGACCGTAAACATAAAGCCCACGTTTATACGCCTGCTCGATCCCCAGACATGAATCCCATTAAACATATATGGGACCATTTTGATCGCCGAGTCCGCGAAAATTCCGTTTCTTGAAAACCGAACTCAAAAAAAAGGCTGCAGGAAGAATGGGATTAAATCAGTGGTGATTACTTGCTAAAAATTATTTTTAACGTGCCAAATCGTCTTTCTGAGGTTATACAAAATAAAGACTATCTAACCACATAGTAGTTTATTTTTTTAAATTTATATTTTTATTAATATTTAAACAATAATGTTATATGTGTTAAAAAAAAACCCCCGAATATTAATGAAGTGAGCTTTATTTAAGTTTTTTGTTTTTATTAATATGGTTTTTTCAATATTCAGAATTCTGAAACAAGTTTTTTCTGATCTCTTAATATATCTTATGAATAAAAAAATATCCCCGTTATTTTTTATTTTCTATTAATTTTTTATTTATTTAATAACTCAAAAAAAAACCAAATATTAATGGGAGTCACTGCACATTACACATTTATTTAACCTTCTAATTTTGCTATAAATATATTGATATATCTGTAGTTAGACGCTGAACTTGAGAGAAATTTTTGTGTCATGATTTAATTAAAAATGAAATGTGGAAGACATTTAATTCATATTAAATATATCTAATAAGTAAATTTTGCCTTATTCAATTATATTTGAGTTCAGATTATTAAAATCTCGTTCTTCTAGACTTTTAATTATTGTGTCTATTTCGCCAACAGAATATATTTTTCGTTCGTATACCAATACTCCAGTATTTTTAACATCATTTAACGATTCATAACCAATGCTTGGACCTCTAAGAAAATTAGACTTTTCAACCTGCGGGATGTAAAATAATAACTTATAATAAAGACATTATAAAAATATGTTTAAATCAGAAAAATCATTAACATAACTCTTATGTAGAACATGCTATCTATGTGTAAATAAAAAACTATATTTTCTACTTTAAAATTACTAATATATTCGGGTGTGTTCTAGAATTCGAATTCACTCGAGAGTGGATAACTTCAACATTTTTGGTGTTCTTCCATTCCACAGTTATAAGTGATACTTAATGTTACTTGAACTTGGTGAAATTGGCCGTTAATCAAAAAAAATATATGAAAACACAAATATTAATGCAAAACAATGTTTCTTAACTTATCAAAAAATGTCAAGATGTTTTTACTAAACATAAACTCTGAGGCTATATCCTTAACAGTGTACCGACGATTTTGTTTAAAATTTGCCGCTTAAGATCCGTTATTGCTAAGCCTAATATTGGAGACCCGTCCTCTTTTTGTAACGTTATTGCAATAATTTTTATTTAACTTTTTACTGTTAATTAGGAAGATAATTTTAGTCGATATTTCGCCATAGCTTAGCCCGATTGAATTTGAATTGCGCACATTGTTAAGCTAAAGGTCCACACCATGCGTTTATGATACTTTTTGTGCATTTCATGCGTTCCTTTTTGGAATATGCATAAAAAGGAACAACGTATGGAATGCATGGCATGGACCTTCAGCTTTATTTCTAATTTATGATCTAATTTTCTTTTCGACTTTAAGACGAATTTATACACCGTACGAAATGCTAATGTTCAAATGTTTTCACTAAAATAATAAACTTTAGTTTAATAACAACTTCTTTTCTAAGAAAAATATGTTACATAATCTACACTTTTTAATGTCAATCAAAGTAAAACTTCGTGCAGACGGTGCACAGTGGGAAATTTTACGAAAAGGCGGTCAAAATTCTATAACTTTTGACTGGATCGGTATTTTTTATGCGATTTCTTTGCTCGATAGGCTCGATGTTAGGCTTTAATTTTCGCAATAAAACGTAAAATTCGACTGATAGGAACAAAAGTTATGGGGAGTTCAAAATGCATTTTAATTTTTATGTTGAGTTTCGGTGTAAAAGTTGAATATTTCACATATAATTTTTCATTGTTTCTCTTGTATATAACATATGATACTTATTTTTTAATCTCGAGCATAGATCCTGTCAAAAAATGCCAACGTTTGGCACCTGTAAATTTTTTAGCCCCAATATTCACAGGGGCAAAAGGTTGGCTTTTTGGGGTCGAGACGAGTTGTTAAAGGGATAAAACTGAAAAGGAACATTTTGAAAAATGCCCAAATAGTATTTTTGGCTATCGATAAAACTTTAAGTAATTAACTTTTATTTTTGGTTTGATATGTACATATATTTTTTTTTCATTATTTATTTATTGAATATATTAAATATGAACTAACAATAATTAATCAAATCTTATACTAATACTTTATTTTTGTCCTGCCAATGCGAGACGAAAATTTTACTCCTCACGGTTTCTGTTCACATATGTAGATGTTTAGCGGTCTTCTCGTCGGATGAGTCCTGCAGTATCTCTTCTCCTTAATCTAGAGTGTCCACTGTCATTTAAAATATTTCGAGCTAGTGGATTTGGGTGCGACTCAAGCCTTTTTAAATATTTTGCTGCATACTTCGTAATAATAGTTTTTACTAATGGCATATTGAGATCCTTGTGAATATTAGAGTTTTTAACATACCAGGGAGCGACTGTGATTATTCGAAGAAGTTTATTTTGGCGCCTTTGAATTTTTTCGATATTTGAGGCCGAGGCAGTGCCCCATATCTAAATACCGTTGCACCAGATTGGCTTTAATATAGAGTTGTAAAGTAGAAGTTGGCAGTCGAGGCTAAGAACAGAATTTCTTCCAATAAGCCAATAAATTTGAATTGCTTTTAGTTTCATTTGTGTTAGTTTTGCTTCTATATGGCGTTTCCATGTCAAACGCCGATCTAGATGAATACCGAGATATTTAACATGCGATTGTTGGGGCACTAATTGATTATTGATTTTAATAGGGGGACATGACTCCGGACACAAGGTGAATGTTATATGTACGCATTTTTGCTCATTGACCTTTATCCTCCATTGTTTTAACCACTTTTCCAGTTCAAATATATGATCCTGCAAGTAACGGGATGCTTCATGACAGTTTTCGTATACGCTTAAAAAAGCTGTATCATCAGTAAATGCTGAAGTAAGGGTGTGGTTGTTTGTTGGCATGTCTGAGGTGTATATAAGGTATAACAGTGGTCCCATGATGCTTCCCTGAGGGACTCCAGCGTCAATTGGCTGAGGAGAACTTATAAAATCACATTCTTTAATAATAAACCTTCGACCGACTAAGTAGTTTTCTAACAGCTTGTGTGTGTTGACTGGTAAGTTTAACTTCAATTTATGTAATAAGCCTTCATGCCAGACTTTATCAAAAGCTTGAGAAACATCGATGAAGAGGGCGGAACAATATTTTTTTTTTTCAAAGGCTTTTCTTATGGCGTTTACTATACGATGGGTTTGTTCAATAGTGCTATGTTCTCTTCTAAAGCCGAATTGATGGTTAGGAATACATCTATTTACATTTAAAATTGGGGCTAATTTTGCCACTAACAGTTTCTCAAACAGCTTTGATATTTTAGACAATAAGCTTATAGGTCTATATGACTCAACTTATGTAGGATCCTTCCCTGGCTTAGGTATCATTGTAACTAAGGATACTTTCCATTCTTGTGGGTAGTATTCAAGGCGTAAAATAGCATTAAAAATCAAGAGAATTATTTTCTGTGCTATGCTGGGTAGCTCTAAAAGCATTTTGTTACTGATATTATCAAACCCAGGGGCTTTCTTGGGGTTTAAATCATGAATAGCCTTTTCGATTTCTTTTATCTTAAATCTAAGTGGAACAGCAGCTCTAACAGCAACAGGTGGCAACTCGACTGTAATATCGGGAGATGTATGCGGGGTAAATACGTTTTTCAAATGATTAACAAAAAGATTTCCTTTTTCTTCATCATTTCGTGCCCAACTTCCATTTAAGTTTCTTAATGGTGGTTTAGTGATAACTGGTCTATTAAGAATTCTAGCTGCACGCCATAATGAGTAGTCTGATTGAGAAGTTGCATCAAGTTCCTTAAGATATTTTTCCAGGGAAGCCGTTTTCTGAGACTGCAATAACTTTCTTAGCCTTTTTGTGCACTCTTTTAGTAAATTCTTAAGTTGCAATTGCCATTCTCTTCGAGCTCTCCTTTTTTCAGTCAAGAGACGCTCGACATCTGCAGAATATATTTTACTATTTTTGGTTTTTTGAGGGTTATACTAGAATGTCGAACAGCTAGTTTCAGATAACTGTCAAAATTTACAATAGAAATATCCACATTCTCCGGTGTACTAAGCGGAATATTTTCAGTGCAGTGGGTACTGAGATATTTTTTATGTTTTAACCAATTTATTTGAGTGGCTGACGTCACTAAGTTATCAGATGGAGATACAATTCTATTAGGATTTGTTATTGTAAGAATTGTAGGTGTGTGATCAGAAGATAGTTCTAAGGAAGCTTCAACATAAATCGTTTCTGCGAGGATGTTTTTAACCACTCCAAAATCGATGACATCTGGAACTTTTTGCTGATCAGTAGGCCAATATGTTGGTTGTCCGCTCGCGACCACATTTAGATCCATTTTACAAATTGTTTTAAACAAGACACGGTCCTTAGGTGTAATAAGTCGTGACCCCCAGAAAGTGTGTTTAGCGTTATAATCGCCAGCAGCCAGGAAGCAGGGTCCTAATGATTTGAAATATTTATTATATTGACTTTCTGATATAGAAAATCTAGGTGGGGAGTATAATGATGAAATTACTATGTTTCGATTTAATTCCTCAACGCAAATGTTTTTTGCTTGTAGATAATCTTCAAGATGATCACTCATTAAGTAGTGTTTTACTCGGTTCTTTATCAAAATGGCAGAACCGCCACAAGCTCTGTCTCGAGGGTCCTTTGTATCATATAATATATAACCATTGATTTTAAACGTATTTCTTGAGGTCAGATGAGTTTCAGAAACCATCATAACATCAATTTGTTTATTTTTAAGGAAGTATTCTAGTTTATTTTTGTGTTGGCGGATGCCGTTTGCGTTCCAAAAGCAAATTTTTAAACAGTTCATGGCTTGTTTAGTACAGCTTGCAATAACATCGATTGCATTCTTAACATTTCTTGCATCATGTTACCCATTGTGTTAGTAAAATTGTTAACTGTTTGCACTAATGTTTCCATAGTTTTTTCTAGCCGAGTTAAATTTGAAATGTGAATTTCGTCGTTATTTGGTACATCACCTTGCAGTGGCATAGGATTAGATTTTAATACATTAGCGTACGAGGTTCTGTTTTTATTTGGCTGAGGTATCTGGACGACGTACGTGTTTCCTTGATTAGTTGCCTGCGTTTGAGGGGGATTAAGTTTCTGTCCAACAGAACGCTTGACAATCGAATATACCGGGCATCCTCTATAGTTGGCAGTGTGGATACCACCACAGTTGCTACATTTTTTTACATTAGGGTCATTTTTGGACTTATCGCACCGGACGGTACCATGTAATTCTCCACATACGACGCAAACAAGGGGTAAATGGCAGTATGCCCTAGTATAACCAAATTCTTGGCAGTTTAAACACTGAACGTGCCCATTTCTTTTGTGCGGCTCCTCTATCGTGATTTTTCTGTACAGGATGTATTTTAAACTGTAAATGGGATGCGTTTCATTTTTTTTTAGCTAAACATCGCCGGGCTCTAACTCCACCCGAAATAGTGGTTGGGGATTTTTTTCCCCCTATTTTTAATATTTGTAACATTTTTTATTTTGAAGCCCTTTTCTTCTAAAAATGTTTTTGTTTCGTCTGGGTCCACGCATGAGTCAATGCCCTTTATCACAACCTGAAACCCTTTGCTGCTTTTCAGTTGGTATGTATAGAAGCTTTTTTAAGTGCTTCAAACTTATTAATTATTTTACGAAAATCATTCTCGTGATTAACCTGTATTTTTGATTTATATTTCATTTTCATGTACATATATGTATTTTATTTTTATATATTAATACAAATATATACTTAAATCAAAAACAAATTATAATCTATACTCTATTTGAAATTAAGCAATATTAGTAACAATTTCTTCTAAATAGCTTTGGGTTTCATTTTCCAGAAGTTGCTTAGCTTCTTCCTTTAATTCGATCGAGGTTAATTTCCATTTTTGTCGAAAACTGAACATATATGGATCTGATGTGCACAACAGATGTTGTACTAATGAAGATCTGGACATTTTTCTAGTATAATGCTTGTCATTGTTTCTTTTTCTTGCGCTTCTTCAGATAGATCTCCAATTGGTAGCATTTTGTGTAACCTATTTGTTCCCCATTGTACAAAATTTATGAAATATGAACTGTGGTTCGCATATGTCTCCAAGACTTTTTTTGTTATAAAGAATTGCTGTTTCAGTTGCATACTGGCCAAATTTTTTTTGCATTTATCTTCCTGCTGCATGCTATAACTTGTAAAATGATCTAGAATCGTCTTATTAATTCAAAATGTACTACAGTTATAGATGCTGCAGTTTCTGGATCGGAAAAGAAGCTCCTTGCAGTGTTTCCATCATTTGAATTTCTTTTTCCTTGTTTTGGCTAATCAATCATAACGCCTAGCTGAAGGTATTTTCCTTGAATTTGTTTTTTTGTTTGCTTCCTTTTTTCCACATTTTCTTTGTTTTTTCTCAATGCTTCGCCTAATGGGCGAATCCCAAATCATAAGCCAATTTAAGAATATGCTCCATAAAACGAATTCTGGCATGAAGAGGGGACATTCCAAATGCGTATGCTTTATTGAAACTATTGTCTTGTAATGGGGATTGGCGTCATTGACTTGCTGTCTTTTGGCATATGGTGCAGCTTGACTAAGACTTTGTCTCGGTTAATGCTTGTGAAAATTTTCCATTGGTCATTGTAAGGAACATTTGAAAATTAATTTCAATGCATTGGTCATCAAATTTAAATATTGCCGGTTGAAGTTCTTTAATTTGATCCTTTATTTTTCGAACATCTTCAGTAATGACATCTTTAGTTTCCTTTTTGTAAACAAACTTTATTGGTCTGCAATACTTTGTTGAGGAGGGAATTTAATTTTTCCATACATCCATTTCTGTAGCTCTACTGGTTGACGGCTCTAAGCCAATATAAGTTTTTCTTAAACGTAATGGTACGAAAGATACCATGAATAAGTTAGCATCAGATGGATTTTCTGAATTACATTGCTTGTATTGTTTCTGACCAGAGCTTCACATCTACATTTATAAATTTAAGTGATGCTGCAATTTTTAAGTTTTTTTAAACATCAAGTGATTTAATAATCGTTTTGCAGTGTGTTCGAGATCCTGCAATTTTACTTCTGCTGAGCTTGAAGTTACACTAACAGCCGTTTGTAAAGGTAAGCACTCTTTTTTGACAGAAACTAAATCTCGATATGCTGGAAAGATTCCACAATTTTTTGCATTGGCTCGCTTTCGCAGTTCTGTATACCGATTTTTAGTCAGTTTTCAATCCAAAAAAAAATGCAAATGCTTCTTCTGAAACAAATTTCATTTCTTCAGTAGGCGTAGGCAAACTTTTAAAAATCCTCTTTGTGCGTATAGGGCTCACTTCCACTAATTTTCAATTATTGCAATTTTTGTTTTCTTATTTTGCGTTGGTTAAATTTGATGAAGAAATTAATCCTTTATCATACTATGAGAAATTACTTCATTGATATTTGCAAGCTTGCGTCTTCGTGATCTTTCACTGCAATTTTCAATTTGTTTTGCTTTACCAGTTTCCTTAGCGGTTATCGACGGCTTCTTAAAAATCAGATCATTTGTTAGCCATTTTTGGTTGCGTGAGTAAAAAATTTTCTTTCCTTCTAGAACATTTAAGGTATCGTTTTCATAACGTAAATGAACAATTTTTATCTTATGAATTTTGATTTATTGTTCGTTGCATAATTTAAAGAATGGATTATTCATTATGCGTAATACAAAATCTTTTTCATCTTTCTGTTGAAACTATATATCAGCGAGAACTTTATAACTAAACTTAGCCATTGTTTAAGCAATAATGAAGAAAAAATTATGAATGCATGCATTTTTATACTCTAGATAGAAGTTTTTTTAAATAATCTTTTATTACCACTTTGAAACAGAAAACCCCTTTTTTAAATAAAAATTTAATTTCTTACTAGCATTACTTTGAAACATAAAAAACCGTTTTTACACTTTTAAAAGAATAACATAGCGGTAATAAATTAACCGGTAACATGTAGCTAATTTTCACGTAAAATATAACTGCATGCTAGTTTTTTTTACCATTAACCTGCTCTTCCATTTTTTTTAATTTAAGTTACAATTTTAAGGTAACCAAACTATGAAGTTTATGTTGCGGCTATTTACTAATAAAGGTGCCCGTAGACGATATGTTTTTTACATCTGACTTGTCAATTTTTCAAGTCATATGTAATTGTGAATGTCTGTCAAAATTGCTGTTTTACATAAGGTTTATAATATTTGGTCACACACGTACATGTAATTTTCTTCTGACATTGTCTCTGTTTTTTCGCATAGTTATTGCAGAAACCAAAGAAGTTCTCGGTTTCAAAGTATCCTGCTACCGCCACAAACATTTTTATTGGCGCCGTAAAATAAAAATATATTGATATATATTTACTAAAACGCTGAACTTGTGAAAAAAATTATGTTATGATTTATTTAAAAATAAAATGTTATAATAAATGTTAAATTTAGTATTAAACCAGTTAATAGTTGTTGCTCAAGCTAGTAAAAACTTGATCAGTTATGCTGCAAACTTTTTGAATGAAGACAAGGACGACCAAGCACTGCAAATTTGTAAAAGTTTCTTTTGTATATTAATTTTTTGTTTAAAATAATTGATGTTCTGCTTTAAAATATAATTTTTAGCCCTTTTTGCATTTAAAAAAAATGCCATGATACTCGTAAAATACTAAAACCATAATTGTTTCAATTTAGCTCTTTTTAGCCCCAAAAAATTTGCAAGTTGAGAGCGTCAAAAGAGAAAAAAATATTGAGAAACCAAAAAATTCTTGCAAATTTTTACTGGTAAAATTTTTACTTGCAAGAATTTTTGAAACAGCTGTTTCATGTTTTTGTTTACAAAACAAACTTTTCCAAAAGAAGTTTTAAATAAGGATGTTTTGGAAAATTTATAAGTTAATGTTGATTTTAAAATTATAAAATATATTTATGCGGTATTTACAGTATTTCGATATTTTTATTGCAAGGCTCCGTTCTTTCTCCTACTCTATTTCTTATTTTTCTAAATGACCTCTTATGTCTAACTTCCAACCCTATCTATTCTTTTGCAGATGACAGCAACCTTTGCCATTCGTATTCATTTGGTTACAGACCAAGCGTGTCCGATGTTTGTGCTATGAGACAGAACATGAATGATACTCTTGGCCGTGACCTAGACATAATCTCAGAATGGGGTCGTGCGAATAGGGTCGAATTTAATGCCCGAAAGACCCAATGTTGCGTACTAACGCATAAACGCGCGACGGATCAAGGTGCCTCATCTGTATGTATGGGTGGTATAAATATTGAGGAAACAGAATCTCTTGATGTTCTGGAAACAGAATCTCTTGATGTTCTGGGCATGAGGATACAATGTGATGTCCGATGGACAGATCATATATTCAAGGTGTCGAAAGAAGCATTCAAGTGCCTCGGTTTTTTGAAACGGTGTAAGATATACTTCACTCCATCTGATCTCCTTACTATTTATACCACCTATATCCGACCGCGAATGAATACAACTCTCATGTGTGGGCGGGTGCTCCAGTCTATTTTGGAGCTTCTCGACCGCGTGCAGGCGAAGGTTCTCATTGGCGACAGTAGGGTATCCAATTCTATTGACTCCCTTGAGCACCGTCGCAATGTACTTGCCTATTTTATCGTTACTACAACGGGATGTGTTCTGATGAAATTAGGGATTTGGTTCCCGAAACCCATAGCTTTGTTCGTAATACACGTTTTTCCTCAAGAGCCCATCCTTTTGTGGTCGATTGGCCGGTGAATCGTACAACGCATTACAGGGAAAATTCGTTTTTTGGCCGGACTGTTCGTATGTGGAATAACCTTCCTGCTGAAGTCTTCCCTCTCACTTACAACATGAATAAGTTCAAGTCGAATGTTCACAAGCACTACTCCCTCTTTCCTCCTTCCCATAACCTATTTTCCTAGTTCCAACACAATGCATTGCATTAGTAGGGGTCATCCCTGAGTGCTGGTCCTAACACAAAAAAAAAAAAAAAAAAAAAAAAAAAAACGAACTTGTAAAATAATCCCTTATATATTTTGTTTTGTTTTGTTTTTAAACGATCATGTGTTGCTATTAGTACTGTGAGTATAATGGTTACCTAGATTCCCGATACTTAACACTATTGCAGTATAATACCCCATTAGTTAAAAAATTTGTTTTCAAATTAAATTATTTACAAAGTTAAAGATCATATATATTATTTCTAGAGCACCTTTTTTGTCGGTTGTTGTCATTATGATTATATGTTTTTGTTCAAGTGTGGTAATACAGGGTCGCTTAATAGTAATGCAGTTCTAATAGAACTGCATGATAATACTGTTGTCATTATGATTATATGTATTTGTTCAAGTGTGGTAATACAGGGTCGCTTAATAGTAATGCAGTTATACATAATATAGTATGTATTAAAATCTATTCTGGCAATACCGCTATTTACTATAATGCCGTTTATTACTAAGTCAGTTATATATAATTGCGTACCTTTAAAGATATTTTTGTTTGTATTAAGGATTCGTACGGGCAAAAAGTTAACGATGATCATGTCATTACCTCTAACATTGTATTCAAAGAAGTATTATAAAAGCATTTAAACATATGTATGTATGTATGTATGATATATATTATGATTTATAATATTTTTATACTTTTAACAAAATGTATTGAAGTTACTAAAATTTCTATTAATTATTTTCATTTTATGTTACAAAAATGACAACTAACGGTGCGAAATATTCGCACGGGTCATCTAGTTCTTATTAATTATAAAATAGTTTCTCATTGTTTACTTTATAACTGTCTTGTTTGTTATGAAACATACACAAAAGAAATGCATTTGGACCAAATAAAACGGCCATAAAGTAGATAATGAGAATATCTAAAATTATTTTATAAATAATATTTTAACCTCGTTACCTTTCTTTCGTGGTCATTTTTAAATGCCAAAGTTTATTTTTCTCAGTTTTAAAAAAAAAATTACCAACGTTACAGGTTCTCTTTCACTCAGGACCCTGCACCTATAATTTTATGTTTCTAATATCTATTATAGCAAATTAAAAAGGTACCACTTGTAGAACGAAGAAGTAAAACAAAGACATTTAATTTCCCGCATTTCACCATTTTTTATATTTTTTCTCCCCATTGAAATATAAAAAAATTCATTATTGTAGTGGAAGCCCATAATTGAGAACGTATATTGCAAAGAATGGAGAGATATGTTTTGTTAAGAAAGTACCAAAAATAGGTACAATGTTCACCCCTTAATGTTTGAATTTCGAAAAAGAAACGAATTTGTATTTTTTGGATAAGTTACGAATGTAAAAAAGTTTTTATTTCTATTTTTATTGGCTTTAATTGAAAAATTAATTTTAATTTTAATTCTTGTTCAGAACAAAATGAACTGCGATGCCACTTTTATTCTATTTGTACATAAAACTTGAATTGAGCTGCTACCACATAATAGAGTGCTATAGTGCAACAATTGTTTTTTGCTGAATAATTAAATAAAAAAATATATATAATTAAAAATAATAAAATCACTTTCCTTTTTTCGTCCATTTTCTTAAAACACTTTTAGAAAACAATTCAATATAAAGCTGGGATCACACGATTGCCGCAAATGCACCAATATGACACAATTTTCATTGTGCTTTATTGACGCACAATAATGAAATTGTCCCAATAAAATATTCTGAAATCACACGATTGCCCTGTTTTATACAAATTTAATTGCCGCTAGTTGGTACAAAGCGAAATGTGTACAATAATTGCCGCATCACAATCACACGATTGATCTTACTTGTATCAACTGCGAAAACAGCTGTTGTGTTAGCTTTTTTATTTGTTTGAAAGATCTAGTTGGCTTGTTCATTAAAAAAAAAAGAAAATTGTATCATATATTCAAACAAATTTTTGTTGAATAGTTTTATTTTAAAATTTTTAAGTAAAATATATGAAATTCCAAAAATTTAACAAAGTAAAATTCTGATTTAAATATATAAAGAAATAGAGAATATTTATATTCAAAAATAAATTCGCTTTAAAGAATTTCAATACATTTTGCTCCGTTTTCCTGTATATATTCTTTTATATTGTCCTGAACAGCTATTGCACTAATTAAAGAAAAAAAAATTATATAGCAACAGTTATTTTCGGGAATACAAAATTTAGTATTAATTTATTTATTAATGAGTTGCTAAATTTTTATTTTTGATAAATTTAATTTTAATTTTTAATTTATTCCTACTAAAAGAAACACACAAAGTGCAGTCATATGATTGGGGTATTAAAAAGTGTGAAAATTGGTGCATTGCGGCAATCGTGTGATCCCAGCTTAAGTAGTTTGCTAGTTGTGCTGCCAGTCTGTATAATTGTTCACATCTGTACACCATATGGTAGCTTTGTTTTTCCGGGCAAATTTTCCGAATTAGGTGAATCGTTATTAAGAACGCTCTCAGTAAAAATATTATTCTTCGGACAAAAATATTGTTCAGAACGCACGGATGAATCCACGGTTAGTTTAGGAGTTATGAGATTAGCGAGTTTAATCGTTTTTACGCTATTTATCCCCTAAACATTCGAATATCCAAAAATTCCATCTATACAAATTAAAGTAGTTTCTTGCGATTCGCAATGCACTAAATTTGTTCACTAACACACACACAATTTCCGTACTATTAGGCAATTTCATCGATTTTTAGTGGATCGATTTAGCGAGAGAACAGCATCCTGTTCAAATTTCAACCTTATAACTCATGGCGTTAAGGCTGTGCGAAGATGAATCTGTCAGTCCGTCTATATACATAGGTTATGCATAGATTGGTAAATTAAATATTTTGTTTTGTCTTATAAATACTTTTATTGTTAACAAAGGGTATCTTTTATTATTGATGAAAACCCGAATTCTTCTTTCACCTTCTAAATAAAAAAAAAAATCAAATTCATGATTCATTTTATTCAACATTAACAAATATAAATTAATAAAATCACATTATTTTTACCGTAATGTATAAAATTTTCCCAAGTCTTAAGGCTGAGTTCGGCGAACGTTGCTGTACCCGTAACGTACTGTACTGTACCGCTAGCACGTTGGTGCACTTATAGAACATCTAAAAACGTGTCATATGTTTTCACATACATAAACCAAAAAGCAATAGTATACACAAAACAACACACACAGTGATGGGAAATCAAAAGGTTTAAATGGTGACCGCTTTGCAGAAAAAGTACCAAGTGATTAAAATGGTATTAAAACAGTATTTAGTGTATGTAAAAAAGCATTAATAATTTAATATCTGATATTTATATTACAGATTTGCAATAAACAAATATTTATTTTAGCATTCACATACACATTTACATGTATTATTTTGTAAATGTGCATAGACAAAACAATTTTTTGTAACCATTTAAAGGCTTTTATATATTTCTCATTTCTATTATATATATGTGCATATGCATTTTTTTATTTTGTATATCTAAGCATATGTTAATTTATATACATATGGAAATATTTTGTATTGTTAGTAGTTTTGTCGAAAGTCCATAGATATACTGGAAAAAATACCAAAAAAAAGAGCGAAAATACCCGCATACAATTTAATATACAAGCAGGCCATCACTGCCTTACAACTGTCACGTAACGACGGCATGAAATTCTATTTTATACAAAATGAAACGTTACAACTACGGTACATTACATTTCGGTAAGCTTTTGCATTGCTTTTCAAATACCAAAAGCGAACAGCTGATTGATACAGTACAGATACGGTACAGCAACGTTCGCCTAACTGAGCCTTTAGAATAATTAACGGGTACTCAAATATTCCTGTATATTCGTCACTACTTTAACTTGCAAATTTTGGCTGGCAGTGTTCATTTACTTTTTAGTATTTTTGAGAGCAATTTCTTTAAATTCCTACTTACTCTCTCTTTGCAAGTTTCTGCTAGTAAAGTAAATGAACACACATAAAGTAGCTAAATGCAATTAAAGTAACCAAAATATTTATAAGAATTCAATATACATACATAAGTATTAACAAATTATGTATATAACAAAAACATATAAATCAAAGTCAATAGTTTTTAAACAAAAACATATATAAACAAGTTTATTCTTTAACAAAGAATAAAACATATCAATAAGGGTGACCGTTGGATTTCTTTATGTAGTAAATATACTATTTTATTTGCACTTCAGATAAAAAAAATTATATATACTTAACCCTTTGACGACCAAAGTTAAACCGCTTGTAAATTTAATTTTTTTTTTTTTTTTTGGGATTAATGTTTTTGGACGAATTTTATAAAAAAAAATATAAAAAAATTTACTCCTTATTGAAAAAAAGCATGGGACATATATGTCCCATTGATCGGTAAGTGTAAAAAGTATGAAATTTTTTTTTGCACTGAACAAAGTGAAAAAAACTGAACAAAGTGAAAAATATTCTTACGCTCTTGCATTTATTTGTTGTTTGGACAGCAACGAAAGCAGTCGAGCACGCATGTATGACTTTTATTTTTTCGTTTTGATATTTACACAGGAAGAAAACAAATGAAAGAAGTTGGTATTGGTGAGTCAGTTGTCTTGAATATGGCTTCCGGTCTTGAGAACTTGGGCATTAAGCTGTATTTTGATAATTTTTTCAATAGTCCATTGCTATTGCACAAACTAAAAGTTAATGGTATTCGAGCTTGTGGCACAGCCGAAAGTCAAAGATCAAATTCTACCTTCGTCTTTTTTTCGATTGAATTGATTTAGGAGTGCTAAATTCCTACATTGTTTACAACAAATTATCTACGAACATATCATCTCCATTTTTTATTTCCCTCCTGGAATTTCGTGCACAGCTCGCCACACAGATGATAAATTCTTTCTCTAGTCGTAAATATGAAAGGAGCTCAACGTAACGAGCTGGATCCAAACGAGCAAGACTGACCAGAACCAATATTCCATTATCTGGTCACTATCTCGCCAGAATGGATAACGGCGCGCGGAAGCGATGTATTCTTTGCACTAAAAATGGCATAGACAATCGAACAAATTCAATTTGCTTCACTTGCAATAAACCATTTTGCTATACCAAGGAACGAAATGGTTTTGAAATCCACCACAAATGATTGCTGTACCAACAATATTTAAATTATTGTTTTTTTTTTATTTTACAATGAATTATTTTTTTCAGTTTATCGTTTTTATCCCTACAAGAACAATGACGGTCAATTGATGCATCATCTGATGTTCATTGCTGATGGGTTTATACATCGGAAGTTCCTATCATTTTATTAAGGGCAATATGAAAAAACTGACGTGTGATTTTAAAATCACACTTACACGAATTGCTGCAAGAATGTTAGTATATAGGCTTTGTATGTATTTGTTTTAATCAGCAATTTCTTGTAGGGATGATTTATGTTTGTTTTTATTGAAATATTTGTGTTTTATTGTTTTTGTGCAATTCGATTGAAATAAAAATAAATTTATAATTAAAAAAAATTTCCTTTATTTTTACCGTTGTGGACCAATGGGACACATGTGTTTATTTTCAGATCCCACAAAGCTTTTGACGCAAATCAAAAGGCGTTGGGGTTTCTGGTTACATCAGGATTTGGTGCATATAAAACAAAAATGTTACATCAACGTATCATTCAGTTTCCGAGATTTAAGCAAACAAAAATTAAAAAAAAAATCACAAATTTTTGACTTTGAGATGACATTGGAATGAATTCGGACAAAAAATCTCAAGCTTTTACATATTTTTAAAAAGACATATTTGTTTTTTATTGAATAAAATTTATTTGGTAAAAATTTGCTGAAAAATGTGCTTGTGAGAGGAAAAAAACCAAATGGGACATATATCATTTATTAAACATAACAAAATAATAAGAATTCAATATACATACATATTTATTAACAAATTATATAACAAAAATACATATGTAAATAATGTCAATAGTTTTTAAACAAAAACTTATACATATAAACAAGTTTATTATTTAACAAAGATTAAATATATCAATCAGAGTGATCGTTTTAATCAAAAGTTGGATTTTAAGTCCGAGTTTATGTTTCATAACTTAGAAAATATTAATATTGTACTAGTTAACATGTTTTTCTTAATCTTTAATTAAACAAAATAAACTAAAAATATCGAATACAGTACTTTTCGCTTATAGTCACAACCATTAGTTGCGGACAAATCGTGGACTAAATCGCTAATGTGATTATAAGCCTTAAAGTACTGTCAAAAATTAACGAAAAGTCCGTCAAATGCATGAGAAAATTAAAAGTCTTCAATATAAACTTAAAATCCATGTTGCATCTTTGTGCAATATTTGGTTTTCTTGCGAGTACTTCAAATAAAGAAGTACCAAAACTTACAGCCCTGTATTTGTTTATTTTATGTTTTATTAAATTTGTCAGCAACGTTTTTAAAAGAAAAAATTGGTGATTGTTGTACATACTTTTTAATAAAAAATGGATAAAAAATTAAAATATGCAAAATTCCTCTTTTTTCTATATTCCTGTTTTTCTTTATCGATTTAAATTTTTTTTATTTTTTGTAACAACACAACACAAACAGCCGATTCCGTACGGAATGTGCGTTCAGTTTGGCACTTTGCTTAAGCAAATGACATTTGACGAAACTTAACGAAAAGTTTCATTAAGTACATTATAGTTGCCCAAATTTGGTTTATATGTATTCGCACAGTTGCTTAAGTTGACTTAAGCTGTCTCATGCATATTATGGTTGGGCCTTTATTCACATATACATATGCACTATGAGGCTTATAATTGAATTCGAATATAAGCAATTTTTGTGAATATAGGGTAAGAAAATTATAGTTGCTACTCCGACAACAGGTTTATGGGTTTGCAAGGTATACTATGTAAAAAAAATAGTTAAAATAATAATAAGATATTTCTTTCCTAATACCAAATACAAAAACTAATTTTTTTAAGTGAAGAGTTGCTGCCTGAACGCGAGCCCAAAAGTGACTCGTTTAACTTACAAAATTTAAAAATTTGTTTTTGTTTTAAATGTAAGTTAAGCGAGTCACTTTTACACTCGCGTTCTACACACAGGCAGTTGGTGACAAAAATAAAACGATTTTCCTACTTCAGTATGGCTTCGAAAATTAAAAAGAACTTAATACATTTTGCTAATGTGACTATAAACTAGGGAAGTAACGTTACGCCTTTTTTGCCTATACTATACCGATACTCTCAAAAATATCGCCAATATCGATACCGAAACGCCTATTGAATTTGAATTCAAGTTAAAATTAACCAAACTCAAGTAACGTAATTTCTTTATGCAAAATTGCAGTGCAAGAGATTTGTATGAAGTGGAACGACTTCCGCAGTAAGTTGGAGACATTAGAAGATTTCAAAATTAAAAGACACATGTTTTATGCTGAAATTCCCGTTACAACGCAACTTCACGTGTTTGCAGACGCCTCCGAATTCTGTTTACCGTTTTTTCGAACGCCTAGAACTGTGTCACTGCTGATTATTAGATTACCCAGTTTTGGTGTTTAAAAATATTAATGTGTTCTTATAAAAAGAATTAAAAACTCTGCTAAGTTTTTTCTTGAGTGTGATTATACATTATGCTGTTAAAAAAAATTATATATGTATTTGATGATACGTCATTTTTAATTTTGTAAATAACTTAAAATTATATAAAAATACATATGTAACGTGAATCCTAATCAACAAAAATTTCAAATTTTCAAATAATATCTACATTGTTTTGCATTTAAGCTAACGATATGTGTTTTGTTTGTGAAAAAGATTCTTTGATGCCTGTAAAAGGGTCCCTTTTTCTTTCGTTAAAAAGACGTACCTAAATGCAGAAATTATTAAGAAAAAAAATAGCCACAAGAATTTGTTGGTATTTTGTGCTTGTAAAAATATTTTTGTTTCTGTACCAATCGCGTCGGTGGGTGAAAACACTTTTCTTAAGTATGTAAAAATATTTAAAAAAGAAGTTAAAAAAGTCTTGTTTTCCTACAATTTATGTGTAAACCTATACACATAAAAGCAAATGTGACAGCAGGTAAAATTTCTGGGTAAGAAGATGTGTTTTATTGATGTATTAATGAAACTTTATTGTTTGGCACTATTTTTATTGCTTACTTTTTTATGCTACAATTATATGACCGAGTCCAAAGAGTTAACCTTACGTATTTATGGTATTTATTTAACGTAACTTTGACCTGTTATAATGACTTTATACATTTTTGCAGGCAAACTCAGGTGCGCATTTGGTATTTTGTAAAAAGTTATGATATACCATTAGCTAGAATTAAAATGTATGCACAGATGTTTGAAGTATGAGTCTGCACAGATGGAGCCAACGTAATGTTGGGCAAATATAATGGGCTTATAGGCCGATTAAGAAAACACGAATTTGCAATTCAAATTATCACTGCATAATTCATCACACCGCTCTTGCATCGAAATTCATAAATGATACCCCAGCTATGAAGACAGCAGAGGATATAATAAATCAAATTCGAGGCGGACATCAATTTGTATTCTTTTTAAAAAACAAAAATGCTGTGAATTGTGACCTGAAAATGTTTACAGAAGTTCGGTGGCTAAGTCGCGGTGATTGCCTGAATAGACTTTATGATTTAAGAGAAGAAGTTCTTCAGTTCCTAGAAACTGAGAAAATAGAAAAAGATTTAGTACAGTGTTTAAAAGACAATAATTTTATTTTAGACTTAGCTTTTTTGGAAGATACGGCAAGTATGTTAAATGAACTTAATTTGGAATTGCAAGGAAAGGAACGCAATATATGCGACTTGTCAAAAATCATTCACAATTTTAAAACAAAACTTTTTCTAATTTTTTTCCAAATTAAAACTGGTGATTTTTCCAATTTTCCAAAAACTTCACTTGCTTATAGAAATCTTGAATCGACAAAAGATATGAATATACCGAAATATTTGAAACACTTTTCAATAATTTTCAAGACAGGTTTCAAGATTTTGTAATTTTACAACCGCTATTAGATCTTTTCGAAAACCCTTTTCGTTGCGATGTAAGCAACTACGAATTTGATATTCAATCAGAACTAATCATACTACGAAGCGAAGTAAATGCTCCAGACGAAAATAATGTAGAGTTCTGGAAAGATTCTGAACTAAAAAAAAATTCAGTTAAGTGCTTCTCTTTATTTTTTTTTCGGATTTAAAATTTATTTGTTCCAAGCAACGTAATAAATTAAGTTCATCCCATTTGAAAAGCATTCTACTATTACGAAACTGCCATAAAAGTATAAATTTAGAAGATTTTATTTTATAAATTGTAGGTATAACACAAGGGAACAAAATTAAACATTTTTTGTGTTGATAGAAAATTTGTAGCAGTTCTTTACCAATTCAATGTCGCTGCTTTTAAAACTGCACTTTTTTTTATCAGCTGTGATTTGCGTGCAATATTTATTTTTTATGAATTCTTGAAACATAAAAATCTTTAATTTTTTTACAATTGTTTGATAAGATATATGAAACTGATTTAGAGTCAAAAAGCTTCCGAATAAAAAAAGGGCAGTTTTAAAATCAGCGACATTGAATTGGTAAAGAATCGCTACAAATTTTTTATCAACACAAAAAATTTTTAATTTTGTACCTTTGTGTTATACAACTTATAAAATATATTACTAACATTTTATTTCGGCTGTAAATGAATGCATTCTCTCAATTTTTTTACTCTCTGGTACTCACTACTACACAACCAAAAAATTTTTGGAAATCCCTGGTTTAGTTCAGTGGTGTCAATTATGATTGTGTTGGTGCGAATACTCTTGTCTCTTACATTACCAGCGGGAGGAATCTGCGGTTGCGAGGCCTATTACGAGGCCTAATTAACATACATATTCTGCTATTAAGACTTTAGAGCAATTAATAATAATACAATTATGGACAGACACAATCAGTTATTATTTAAATAAATTTAATTTGGAACCTGCATTTCGCAGAAACTTTGCTTATTTTTTGGAAAAATTGAGCATTTGACAATATTTGAAGTCTTTTTAGAACCTTATACAATTCTTTCCAAAATTTTTAATTTGGTGCTCAACATATCTTTGCGAATGCCAACAATGAAAATTCATTTGCACATACTAATGCAAATAATAACCCCATTAAGTTTAAAAATATTCTATAATTATTAACTACCATTATAAAAAGAGAAGATTTTACTAGCCTATAAAAATATACTTTTATTTATTAATAATATCTTCTAAATTTATATTGCAGTTTCGAAACAACAAAACATTTTTTAGGTTTGCGGACGTTAATTTATTGCGTTGTTTTGAGCAAATGTATTTCAAATCGGAAAATATTTGTTCGCAAAGATATATTGAGGAAAAAAAGCGACAAACATTTGAAGGAATTTTTTTAATACAGGATATAGTGCCCCGTCTAAATTTTTCCAGAACTCAATAATATTTTCCCTATCTGGATGATTAAATTTTTAATAAACTCATCCGCTTGTATGCTCGTTATCGCTGTCTACAAGACTAATTAATAAAATTCAAATTTGAAGTTTACAGAAGCTCAATAAACACAACATCAAGGCGAATTCATCACAGTTATTCTTGATACTACAACAAGTACACTACACCTCGTACAAAAACCACAAGCAATTTGTTTTTTTAAAATCATTGTACAATGTTAAAAACAGAAATAAAACAAAACAGAAACAAAGATAATAAATAATAAATATATTATTTCTGTTTAGAGGCCTCAAAACAGGCCGTGCGATCGTGCGATATTTCCCGCTGAATGAGAGTGTTTTGCAGTAAACAATTATATTTTACGCTCGCAAAATAAAAGAGCGTAAGCGTACATGTGAGTTTTGCTGACACAATTGTGTATGACGCTGACATCCCTGGTTTAGTTCTACAGGAATAATATTACTCACATATAATCTTTCGTCAATAGTTTTGCATTTTGAATATTTATGCTATTTTAAAATTTTTATTAAATATTTAAATGAAAAAAGAAAAAAAAATATATGTATATCAGGTAGCTCAGAATTGATATGTTTAATGATAAAATAACATACATCAAATTTATTCTTCTTCGTAATAGACTAAAATTAATTTCATTGTGGTAGTTTCACATTTAGGACTTGACTAACCTTGTTGGGCTTATGATTCTCGGATAAACGAGCTTCGAGTTATTGCTCTTATTGGGCCACTATGTTTTAACAATATTTTTTAACAAATTCCTTTTTCGTTGTTTTTTTAGCAGGAGAGTGATTACGAAATCGACGGTATTGTTATTTGACTTTTGATTTATATCATGTACTTTCGCAAGATGTTCTACTAAACCACTAGTGGAAGATTTATCCATTGTCTATGTGAAATTTATTATAAATTTTAATAAGTAAAGCATAACTTAAGTAATTGTAATCATGTACATACTTACATTTCTTATAAACAATCAAAAGTTTTAACGACATTTAAAAAAAATAAGCTTTAAATGTGCGGTAACTTTATTATTATTATTAGTTTCATTTTCACTCTTATTTTTATGTTCAAAACAGTGTCATAAATGATTTCTTGCCAAGTTAAATTATTTAGTGAAAAAATGCTATATTTTCCGGGAATTTTTTTTCGACGCTTCCCGAGAACGAAATTCTAACTATAACGTACTTTCTAATAAAATTACTTATAGCGGCAGAAAATATAGATAAAATGGACTATATAGCTAATGTGAATATAAACGGTAGTGATTATAAACGAATAAACACTGTATAGTTTCTCTTATTTAATTATGCAGTGTCGTTTGGCTCTAGTTGGGATTCTAGCTTTCTCCCAGAATATTGAAAGATCTTCATTTAGAACGTTCGCACTTTTTCGTACGCTTAGTTTTAACACACGTAAATAAAAAATAAAACCTTTACAAGTTCTTTGTTGGATGCTAATCTATTTAAACCTAAGTTTGTAGAAAAATTGCCTACTAACGGCGATGTTCTGACCACCCCACGATTTGAAATCGTAAAACGCCAGATTTATTTTATGGTGTTCTGAAACTCTTGCGTTTTGCTTGCGATATGTCGTAGTTCTTTAAAAATACTTCTGTTCCCTGAGTATACTTTATCAATTTCAAGTCCCAAAACTACGAACTCTTCAAACAGAACACCTTTTATACGATTTCAAGTCGGAATCGCAAATGTTAAGCGATTTGCGATTGCTAGAACATGCACGTTAGTATGTTTTATCGCGTATTATCCTTGATCACATTTGTAAGCATTCACCTTGAATTATCAACATCAACTGATCTGCTTGTAGCGTTATAATAAATTGTTAGCCAAATATATTACAAATGAACTAAAACAATGCAAAAATCGAATGAGCCGTTAGTTCAAATGTAAAGTTGGTAATACCCAAGTTAATGTTTAGCTTAAAACTTTATGTTTGCATTTGTTTACGAAAAATAGTCGCACGACGCACAGTAACTTTTGAACCGAATGAGATATTTTAGTGAAATTTAATCGACAGATAGATTCTTAAACTTTTCTTCACTTTCAATTTCATTAAAATCGGTTGAGTAGTTATTGGGGAATTTAAGGGCAAAGTGGAACTTTAGATTTTTTTAACTTTAGCGTGAAATATGGTTTTTTTAATTTTTTTTAATTATTTAAAAATGTAATATTTGGATTTAAATAATAATCATTAACATTTTTTGTAATAATGGGCAACTCAAAAAAATTTAATGTTTACACTAAAAAAAGGTTTTATCATAAAAAAAAAAAAATAGTAAAATCAACTGGAAATTTTGCTATTATTACTGAAAAATTAACAATTTTTTGGTGTCAAATTGGTTTACACTTAAAAAAACTTTAGAAATATTATCGAAAATCTTGCTATTACTACAGAAGAATCTATTATTTTTTGCTGTAAAATTTGTTTATATTAGCAAAATAAATCCGCTGAATTCTGATTTTTTTTTTTTAAATTTTGACACGAAAATATAGGTATTTTTTTTTTTTGAATATTTCTTATTTATTAAAACATTTCATACATATATGGATAAAAAAACCTTTTAAAGATAAAAGCTGCAATAGACTTTAATAGATTTTGTAACAATGTGAGGTTCTGTTTATTATTATTTTTTATTAATACAATGTCTGTCTTAGATCTAATGAATTACACTGCGGAACAAAATTTAACTTTTTTTGTGCGGCCGGGAACTTTGTGTAATTTTTTTTACTAATTTGAGGTCGCTGATTCAAAATCTAACCTTCATTTTTCTCTATCAGCTCCAGTTTTAGAGATATACCGTTATGTCCAAAATTAAGGTACTTTCAGCACATATATTGAAATAATATGAAAATGGTTTTTTTTATGGATAAATTGTGAACACAATCAAAAGTTGTGCACCGATTGCAATGAAATAAAGCTCATTTCATTCGAAATATGTTGAACTAAATGCTTTTAGACCCAAACTGTGATTTTTGTTGCACATTTATTATTGTTTTTTCTTAAATTTTTATTTGTTTTTTTAAAAACATCAACAATATCTCTGAAATTACTTGCCAAATTTAAAACAATGTTAGTACGTCTTAAAGATAATATTGTTAGCGAATTTCGGTTTTTTTTTCTTAAGGGAATATGATGCACCATTTTCATGTTATTTCAATATATGTGCTGAAAGTACCTTAATTTTGGACATAACGGTATATCTCTAAAACTGGAGCTGATAGAGAAAAATGAAGGTTAGATTTGGAATCAGCGACCTCAAATTAGTAAAAAAAATTACACAAAGTTCCAGGCCGCAAAATGGCTGTTGCGCAGTGTTATAATTATTGTTCATTTAATTGAAAGATTGATTGCAAATATTCCATATTCTGTTCTGTGTTATTTTTGTTCTTTAGTAGTTTTTTGACTTCTTCATCTAAATCCCGATTTTTCACTTTCCATTGATTTCGAATACTGGAGATGAACGGATCTGACGTTGCCAAAAATATATTAAATAGATCTTCATTTGTGGAATTTCGTAAAGTTTTTCTAGTATTGTGCTCTCTATAAAATCTGTAATCCTTATTCCTTTTTTTAAGCTTCCTCTGATAAATCTCCAAGTGGCATAAGATGATATTTAATGACATCTTCTCCATGATAAAGGATTTTGTGAACTGTAGCAGACATAATTCTCCATGAATACTTGGTTGTTTATATTTTTGCAGTTTCCTTAGCAAATTCTCCAAATTTTCTAGTCCATTTCTTCATATCACGCAAGTACTTCTAGGATTATTTTAAATCTAAAAATGAGGTTAAAATCAACACCTGTTATTTCAGATGCTGTTTCTGGATCTGAAAAGAATCTTCTTGCGGTATTGCCATAATTTGTATTGCCTGACCCTTGTTTTGGCTTATCTATAATCAACACAAATTTGCGATATTCATCTTGAACATGTTTCCTTTTTGAGCTTCTTAGCTCCTTGTTGGTTTCGTTGTTTCTTATTGATCCTGAAGATCCGAAATCCAATTCATAACTGATTTTTAGTAGTGATAATCCAAATTCATATGCATCAGTATTATCGAATGTGTTCGTCAAAGCCTGGCCTACTTTTCCATCTATCATTGTTAGCACTAATTGGTAGCTAACTTCAATTTGCGACTCATATAAATCTAATTGTAATGGCTGTAGTGTTGCAATTTGGGCCTTAATACTAACTTCTTTGTTAATGGCATCATGAGTTTCGTTTTTGAATTCAAATTTGATAGGCCCGCAGTATTTCGTAGAAGATGGTGTCTCATTTGTCCAAATATCCTTTGTTTGCGTTGTACTAGTCGAAGGCTCTGAATCTTCCAAAATCTTTTTTAATCGCAATGGTGCAAATGATACGATGAACATATCTGAGCCCATAATATTTTTTACATACTACTTGTTTGTATTGTTTTTGTCCGGAAGAACCATCACATCCCCATTAACAAAAAAAATTAACTTTGTATTTCCATATTTCGTTAACTAATTTCCTTTTATTGATTGTCGCAAGCTTTCGGTTGTGTGGTCATGTAGAGATTGTGGTTGTACCTCTGCCGAAATTGATGTGATTGTAATAGTGTCTTTTAATGGCTGGATACAGATTTGAGCCTTTTTCAATCGTACGAAATCTGAGCTGAATTTTTTGCTGTTTTGTTAATTTCAAATTCAGAAATAATGCTAATGCCTCCTCATTTGTAAATTGTTTTGTATCGCTCGTAGTTGGTATACTTTAAAGAATCCGTTTTGGTTTCAATGGACTAGCTTTAACAACTTTTTCAATGATATCCACTTTTGCCAATTGTTTCTGTGATGTAGGAAAGTATCTTGAATATTTTCATATCCGATTTCTTCATTGATATCCTTAAGCTTCTGCCTCTTAGATCTATCGCTACAGTTGTCCAGCGATTTTTGTGGTCTCCCACGAGTGTTTTGATTTGTAGTTTCTGAAGCGATCTGGACAGAAAGTTCGTTCTCTAACCAGTTTGCGAAGCTCTTATAAAATCTATCTTTGCTGTAATCAACTTTCCTGTATCGCTGTTTTAAATTTTTGATGAAAACAGATAATTTATTTTCTAAGTCCAATTGTATTTCAGTAATACAGGAATTTAAGTTTCCTTTTTTCGAATGTAATTTTTAACATCTTCCTCGTTTTTGTTTCTAAAATACTCTCTGGCCAATTCTTTATAGCTGAAGCTCACCATGTTTTTATGAAAAACGTTGTTATTGCTCAGATATATTATATCCACTGAGTTTGCATCCGAATGTCACTTGCTTTTAAACCTTTTCAAACTTTTTTCATACCAAATACAGGTATAATAAAAAGGATTAAAAAACTTAAAATCCTTTTATTTATATGCTATAAAATACCTGACACAAATTTAACAACGCATTGCATATTAATAGGGTCATAGAATATTATTAGAGTCATAGAAACAGATAAAACAAAAAGACCAAAAAACATTTAAAAATCCCTTCTAAGTTGGGATTCAAAATATACCAGTTTAGCGTAAACGCGTGTTTAAGCTCTTTATTCTACTACAAAATACGCTAGTGTGAACGTAGTGTAACGGATAAAGATGAATCAGGGCAGCTATACGTTTTTCTGATTGTGCAGCAATAATAAAATTTTTTATATGTACTACCTGCATTCTGTTCGATCACGATCAATATTCCCTAAATCATAACATTTATTTTAAGGTAAAGCACATTTCTGTTACTTCTGCAAACATTTTTGCGGTATAAAAAAAATTGTAAAAAAAAAAAATTCAAACAAAAAATAAAATTTTTTTGGAGTAATTTCATTAAAATTAAAAAAAGTGTTAAACAGACGGGTCTAAACGGGTACAAGAGTATATACATGGTTAAAGAAAAAAACTTTCACTTTTCCCTCAGTGGTTTTACCTTCTTAATCCCTTTTGATCCGCAGAAGTTCTATTCTACTATAGTTGAAATTTCTTAACATCTCAAATATATATAACAATAGTCGCACATATTACTTTTTTTTAAAGATAACAAGAATACCAACCTAGCAAAAAAGCTAGCAGGTCATTACCGATGATAATTTTTGAGCAATGATAATTTCTTTCGGATTAAATATAAAAAAATCACTTTTTTCTGAATTTAAAAAAAAGTTGTGTTTAACATGGCACGACCACAATTACCAATATTTCGACCTAATTTTTTGGCAACATTAGTTTTAATATGTTTACTATTAAATAAAATTACAATTTTGGAAATCGGTGACAAACAAAAATTGGACATTTGGCCAATGAAATAAAATTTTCAGCCACTGTACGACGTATGCATTTTTTTTTTTTTGTAACATGCGCACACAAACATAAATCTTAAAGCTGACTATTGACGTGTGTTATTCCCAATTCACACGTTGCAAGTCTTATTGATCAGATTGCTACATTATAGGCGAGAGAGACGAGGAATTACTATAAAACTAATCGGGCTAGACGTCTGGCAAACATTAGGCAGATTTTTTACTCCTCGTAAAAACTTAAGTGGGAGTTTGAACCGAAAGCTTTCAAGGTACCGTACTTTTTCTTTACACAAAGCTCAGATAGAACGATATGGCTGTCATTGTTGTGCTTGTCCACTTAAAAGTAAGCGTAAGGATTTTTCCTGAGAGTAATAAACGTGTCGCCACGTCTTGGTAACAATCTTGTCGAGATGCGAGGGCTTAAGTGCACTCTACGGTTCTGATCCCCTGTGCTGAGGTATGCGCTTGATACGTCCTCACAGGGGGCCATGAATACTGAAGGAACGTACTCTGTCTGGCCCATTATCAGTACATATAACACGATGTACTGTGGCTGAAAATTAAATTTCATCGGCCAAAAACCCAATTTTTTGTCATCGCTGATTTCAAAAATTTTAATGCCATTCGTTAGCAAACATATTAGAACTAATGTATCCAAAAAATTGGATCCAAATATTGGTGGGTGTAGCATGCTGCTGGAAACAAATAGTTTATTTTATTATAGAAAAATTTAAATTTTTGTAAAGTTGATCAGAATTAAATTATGATTTCTCGCAAACTTTTATCAATAATAGGTTTAAATTTTTTTTTTTGTTATATTAGTGCGATAGCAGTGTTTAAGAAATGGTTCAATGTATTATTGTACCATTTATTATTACATGATGTGTTATTAAATGTTTTCCTAAGCTCTATAATTTAGTTAAATTCGAATTTCAGTGGAATTAAACTTGTGAAGGGCAAAAGGGGTCAAAGAGATTTTACTACCATTAGAAAGCCTAAAGTGTTCTCTTTAACCCCATAAAAAATTTCTACAACTGCTGCAATTCTTAAAATTGTCATCCCCGGGCAGCTTTTGAAAGAACACGAGTCCATAGAGAGTTGGGAGAATGACTTGTGGACCTCTACAATTGGTAACCTTGGATATTAAAACTCTTAAAAATTCGCCAAAAATATATGTATTTATGGATTGCAAAAAATTAGACTTAAACTGACCTACAAAAAATATGTTTAAATGTTTAGGTTACCTATTTCGCCTTTAGAGATATTCGGATAAACCGGATTTTTTGGGTTGATTTTTACGATTTATCGAGTTTTTTAATCGGGTGGATTATGTTAAATATCAAACTGTTATCACTGGGTTAAACACAATTGAAGCATTAATCAAAAATAAAATAAGTTTTATTTAAAAATTTAGTCAAGTGAATTAAACGTTTAATCAAGTGAAATAAACGTTTAATCTAGTGAATTAAACGTATAATGAAGTAATATAAACGTTTTCTTGATAATATTAATTTGTTTACTGGTGCAAGTTTTATTAATTCTTTAATTAATATTACACATTTTTTATTGAAATCAAGTTTTATTTTTTTCTGTGTACAATGATATAAATGACAAAACGGCTAACACTGGTGGTTCACACCACTCCTTCGGTGCGTTTAAGCATCTGCAAAAAAAAGTAGAATCAGTGTACAATTTTATTGACAAGTTACACATACATACGTATCGAACGCATTAAGTAGGATTACTTTCTATTTTTGAAAAATGATCAAAAGATCAAGAAAGTATCCAACGCATTAAACGCGTAGTGTTGACCTCCAGATAAGAATTTAAAGACAGTCTTTATATCTAATTTTAATGCTTTTAATGTATAATTCAATGCTTAAATAATCATTAAAATTTAAATTGTTTGTTAAAAATTTTTTTTTTAAAAAATTCAATATATCGGCAAATCTAAAGTGTCGCCGACATATCGGTATTGGTTACGTTCTTAAGTTACTCACAGGCGAGACAACATTTGTCGAAACATGGGCATGTTTCACTAAATGTTGCTACGTGTGTGGGGATGTTTCTGGTTGAAATTCTTGTTACCTTTTTGGTTTCTCAAATATCAAAAAAATTTTATTTTATGTTTCCAAGCACAATGTTTCATCGTGTGCGGCACTCTTTTCTCCTAAATTTGCAAAAGCACTTCACTCAACAACTGCTCTCAACAAAATGAGAAAGAAATAACAGTCAACATCGCCACACACGATGAAACATTGTGTTTGGAAACATCAAATATCAAAACTTTTTTCGCTATTTGAGAAACCACAAAGGTAGCACGAATTTTAACCAGAAACATCCCCACACACGCAGCAACATTTAGTGAAACATGCCAATGTTTCGACAAATGTTGCCTCGTTTGAGGTTACTTTCATGAACATTAAAAAACTTGTTTTACTTACCAAAAAATGGCGATATTCGGGTGATATTGATTCCAAATAAAGTATACGATCTTCTACAACTTTTAGCCGTTGATAAATATTTTTGACTTTTGATTTTGGAAGCTTTACGTGACTTTCAATGTTCTCTAGTCTTTCTAATAGAGCCGGATATTTTTGCAAAACAGATTCTTCAAAATTATTACATGTTTGTTTATTTTCCTTTTCGTTTACATAAAATTGTGACTGTAGAATTTTCTTTTCAGTAGGTACCATAAGTTTATCTAGCGTATTTAAATAGTCGGGCCGTGTTTGAGGTCCATTATTATTCTTCACACGTGTTACTGTTAATGTAATGTTAAATATAATAAATTACATTGTGGATACAAAATTAGTTTTTAAGTCTTGAGTTGTTTCAACATGCTTGAAAATATATAGTGTTGAAAAAGAAAAAATTTTTATAATTAAACAAAATAATTGTGTTTAAATTATAAAATTAAAAAAAATCAAAAGTTCTTATGATGAGAGAAGGCTCGGTTTAAACGGGTCTATATTTTTAAACGGAGAGTGTAATAAAAATTAAAACTTAAGTTATCCAATATATATATATATATATGTTCCTTTAACTCCCACTGGAGCATAGGGCGCCAATAATATAATAAATAAATATTATATATAAATAATATATAATAAATATTATTTAAACCAAACAAACTGAGAGAGCTCGCTCTTGTTCACCCATCGCGACGATGAACATACATAATTTTTTCCAATATTTATTTATTGAATCTTCTTCTTCTTTTATATAAAAATTAATACTTGTGTGTTTGTATGTTATGCGCGGCCAACCCGCTTACCAGATCGCTATAGATTTTATTCCACTTATTGTGTGCACAACCGGGAAGGTTATAGGCTATATGTCTGTACCATAGAGTACACACAGAGGTGGCAGGAGACGGAAGATATTGTGTTTTTTTCCTATATCTTTCTTCGAAAGCTGCCCTTTTCACATTTCTCTTAGCACCATCTTTTATGCCGCAATACAATGAACACACATTTCTTTAATTGAGATTCATTTGCAAAACTGTTGTAAAAATTAACTTTCAAGTTTACCACAACACAAGTAAATAATATTTAAGTTAGTAAATAGCATTACAAAACAAAACAATATTACTAAATAAAGTTGTTTGCACAAAACAAAATGTTTGCTAAGCTAATCCTTTTGTTTAACATGGTTTGTGTTTTTTTGTTTAAATCACAAAATTTGTGTTGATTGTAGCGGCCTGTTTTTACATATTGCCACTTAACTACCAATAAAAGATTTCTGTTCCCTACAAGAAATGAATAACCAAGACTAAAAAAAAAAAAATTTTACTAACACACTTCCAACAATTTTACATTGAGTTAATAAGTTAGAGAGAGACACATTATGAGGGAGGCAAAATCACATGTGCACAAGGTTTCGGTCAGTTTTTTCAGTTTGCTCTTAATAAACTAATATAAACTATAGCCAATATATCGGTAAGCACTACTGTCCATCTACCTAGTAAAATGCCCGGTAAGCTTCTTGTAGTGTTTCTTTTTTCGAAAGCCTTCGCAACTGATTTGGACCTTTTTCACACGTCACTTTTTTCACCTCTGTGTCTACTCTGTGTAATATATTTATGAAATTTTAAGTTAAGAATACTGATTTCTGTATATCTGGAGAATGGCAAAAGTTAAAGTTAGAAATTAGGTACAAATATTAGGTATATCGAACGGTTATTTGACCGGGTTTAACCACTTTTTTAAGTATTGCTCAAGCCGGTTATTATTAAATGTTCATTTTTCGAATATCGATTTTTGGTATAATAAACCGGTTATTTTAAAAAGTGTAATTTATATTTTCTTTACTTTTGTTGTCAATATACTCGTTATTAAAGTATTTTTCTAATTAATATGGGGTAGCCACAAGAATGTCAAAACAAAATGTAACACAAGTCACAATGAACTGTGTAAATGTAAATAACTTAAAAACCTGTGATCCTGTTAAAAAAAACTAAAGACAATTGCAAACATTACAAAAAAGGGTTTAGTTAAAAAGGTAAATAGTATTTTGTGAATTACATATTTGTGAATTATTTTGTTTTTTGCTGGTTTTAGTTCAAGAATTATTATGTTGGTTATGTTATTGTTTTTTTTTTCTTTTTACTAAACAGCTCCAGTGTTGTTTAGCCGAACTAGCAGCTTTCCTCACAAACACTCGGGAAGACGTAGCCCTTATCCGAGAGCCTTGGATAAATAAGAATAAGGTTTGCGGGTAAAAAGTTACGGGATACAATCTGTTTGTCCCGTCCACAGAGGTACTCTTACACTGGTTACACTGTACGAGACAATAGATCCACCTGGCGCAGAGGTGGAAGAATTGGTGGCGTATGCAAGGGGTGGTGCCATCCAGGTTTTGGGGTTGATGCAAATGCACATCATAACCAATGGGGAAGCTCTGGTATTAACAAAAGGGGTGAGTTAATGTTTGATTTTATAACTACAAACAATCTTATTATCTGTAATATGGGTAACACTCCTATGTTCAGAAATAAGGATAGTTATAGATCTGATATTAGTGAACCGCGACGAGCAACTTGTTGTGGATTGGAGGGAGGCAACGGAATGCACTTTTTCAGACCATAGCCGTATAACCTTTACACTGAATTTTGACCTGTCTAGGGTTAATCCGTTTAGGAACCCGAGGACGAATTCGAACTTCTTTAATGAAAGGGTCCGCTCTGGGGTGGCGCAATGGGCCCTGTGCGACTTGCGGTCAACTGATGTGGAAGGTTATAAGAACAGATTCACTCATCTGCTAAGAGAGAGCTATGAGCTGTCTTGCCTGGTAATATTTTCGGGTAGGCGTGAACAGCCCAAATGGTGGACCAGAACACTTCAGGTTCAAAGGTCGACGGTAAGTTGGCTGTTTAACAGAGCCATGTTCACGGGAGCCCCGGGTGATTGGAACACCCATAGGGTGCATTTCAATAAGTATAAGGCGGATCTAAAAAGGGCAAAGCGGCTCTCATGGAGCAGTTTTGTGAATCCATTGATAATGTCAACGGGTTTTCTAGATTCCGACGGGCTTTATCCAAGGCTCCTAGGACTGTGGTATGTCCAAAGGAATGACGGCTCATGGACTGAGCCTAGCTCTGAGACCCTAACTTTACTCATGGAGGCGCACTTTCCTGGGTGTATGGAAACCGGAGGTATGAGCGATGCTCAATGGGACGAAATGACCGTGATATCGAGTCATACGTCCGCCTGCGGCGAGGAAATAGTCACAAGGGAGAAGCTTGAGGGGGATGTCAATACCTTCGACCCATATAAATCATTGTTTTTGCTGGTGAATATATATGGTATCTGCTAGGGGTTGGAGAGAGGTAGGGTAATTTTTATACCCAAGGCTGGTAGGGCAGGCCACTCGAAGCCGGGAGATTTCAGGCCTATTAATCTGTCTTCATTCTTATTGAAGACACTCGAGAGACTGTTAGATCTCCATCTTAGGAGTAATATTGATACCCACCTCATTAGCAACGCTCAACATGCCTACCTTAAGGGTTAATTAGTTGAGTGCGCTACATGAGGTGGTGGCTTACATTGAGCATGGCCTGAGACATAAGGAATATACTCTTGCCGCGTTTCTGGACATAGAAAGATCCTTTAATAACCTTAGGATTGAGGCGATTAGAGATTCGTTGTACAAGTTTTCATTGGTTAGACCTAGGCGGGATGATCACACGAGAATTTTGTACGAAGTGGATCTGCTCGATCAGGGTAGTATTCTCGAGGGAATTTCGGATCATAGGACTATGACCATAGACTTCGGTATAACACCACCAGTGGGGTTCCCGGATAGGGAAGTCTGACGTGGATCCATTGGACTGTTTGAGGGGTGGGCAGTATTTACTAATGGATCTAAGATGGAAGCCGGCACTGGTGCCGGGGTTTATATTGCGGACACTGACGTAAAAAGGTCATTCAGACTACCGGATGAGGGCAGTGTTTTCCCAGCTGAGATCCTAGCGATCTGGAGGGCGACGGAGGTGATACTGAATCACAGCGTAGGTGGATTTACGTCGATAGTCAGGCAGCGCTTATGGCATATGACGTGCCTGGTCGCTCGGTGTAGGGATACTCTGAGGGAACTCATGAAGGTTTTCACATTAAGGCTGTGTTGGGTACTCGGACACTGCAAGGTGGATGGCAATGGGTGGGGACGAACTCGCAAGAGAGGGTTCGAGTCTGAACTTAAAAGTAAGGGACGGGGGGTAAAGCCCCCCCCTATGTCACTACTATGAGATGATACGGGAAAGATTCCATGATGGCGTTAACCGATCCTGGAAAGACAGAACGGATTGCAGGGTGTCTAGGGCACTATGGCCTGGATTGGACGCAGGGGCAACCAAGGTTCTGCTGGGATTGGATAGGAGACTTAGGACACTTATAGGGTTCTTGACGGGTCATTGTTCTGTTCGGGCTTTTACAAGTAAATGGGACAATGCCATACCGGACTTCTGCAGATTATGCGATGATTCTGAGAAGCTAGACGGTTGAGCATTCACTATTCCACTGTCCTAGGATGCAGGGTCTCAGACATAAATGGCTGGGGATAGATTTCACGACGAACTGGGGTAAATCGCTGAATGTAATCCAGTTGATTTACAGGGGTTTGTCAGGGAAATAGGACGGCTGTTTCTGTTGAGAGGACTGTAAAGGGAGTAACTTTCCTACGTAGTACCTTCTAATATCTCTTACTCTATCTTTCTGTTTAATTCTTTCCTTCTTCAATTCTTTCTTTTCTGTTCTTACTGAAGGGATTCACAATGGACCGCATTGGTATTCGAGTGGAGGTGTGCCCTTGGGCGCATAACCCTTCTTAACCTTACCTAACCTAACCTAAACAGCTCCAAAAAAATAAATAATTTACGCATGTTTATTTATTTAAATAACTTAATTTATAAAAAAAACTTTATTAATCGGTTAACCGATCAATAACAAAATTAACCGATTATTAACCGATTAATTAATCGAGCGATTAACCGAAACAAATCCCGAATAAATTAATACCCTAATACTAATGTATGGATGGAGCAATGCTATTAAAAAATTAGAATTTACGCTGAAAAGGTTTTTATGCTTCTTCTTCTACGTCTGTACTCTGCAAAGTTTTCGCTGGAATGATTACACTGTGCAAGAAATTGACACTTTTTTTCGTGACAAGCTGGGCACCTGGCGTTTTAACATAATTCGGGTACGCTGAATTTAGTGGTGCGCGCGGTTTTTTAAGATTGGCTCTGGTCTTCGAGATATACCGTTATTTCGAAAATGGAGGAGGTTGCACAACATATGTTCGCGTAACTCAAAAACGCTTTAGCTTATTGAAAAAACCGAAATTCCGCAATAAAATTTCCTTTAAGAAAAGTAAAACCTCTTTCTAATATCCGCAGTCGTTTTAGAAACATAATTTTTTTGGAAAAAAAAAATAATTTTTTTGACAAAATTTCGAAATTTTTGTTTTTTAAAAATTCATAAAAAATTTGAAAATGCAGCTATGCTTCTAATTAATAAGACGTATAAAAAATAAAATTCCAAACAAAACAAGCCATAAATGATTAAAATCTGTTTGCAACTTTTGATTTAATTCACAAAAGTCGACAAATTTTAATTAATTTAAGAATTTCATAAAACGCAATATTTGTATGGGAGCCCCTAAGAAGTCTGCATTGAACATTTTGTATGGAAGCCCCCTTAAGGAATGGAGATAGCAGGTGGGTATGTTAGAAAAAAATGATTGCGATGAAAAATAAAGTGGGGTTAGATTAGGTTAGGTTAGAAAGGCTGGTGTGAAGCAAACTTCACACCCTCACCCAGAGACCAATATGGTCCATTGTGATGCCTTTATTTAGTGAAACAAAGGAAGTAAGAGAAAGATATCTAGTGTGACAGAGTAGGAGAAGTAAATGGTGAAAGCACAGGGAAGGAAGATAGTGGAAGATAAGAAATCGGACAGAACAAGCAAAACACAACCCTACCAAACAGGAAAAACTGTCCTACATGTTTCCCAGCCTCCTGCCGCGCAGCCAGGTCATTCCCATTACGAATCCCGTCAGATTCTCGAGCCCGCAGCCCGAAACATCTCCCAATTCGTGCAGGAATCTGCTACCTAGCCACCTCAGACTGCTGTTCTGTAGCCTGGGACAGTGGCACAGAAAGTGCTCAACTGTCTCCAGCTCCTCTGGGTCCTCACACAGCCTACATATATCCGATAAGCCAGACCCCATTCTCACCGCCATTCTGCCTATCATAAAGTGACCCGTGATAATACCTATCATGGTCCTGACGCAGGCCCTACTCTTACCCAGCAGCGCGTCCGAATTTGACCTATTAAGCATCGGACACAGCGTGCGCGATACTCGGCAGTCCGTTCGGCCCCGCCAAGCCCGATTAGTCCTGTTCAGAATCCATTCCCTAATTCTCCCAAAGTAGAAGCCCATTGGAGGCCTGACCACTTGCAAACTGTCAGGATCTTCCATTTCCGAGCCCAGTCTTGCCAACTCATCAACTATCTCATTGCCGGTGATGTTGCAGTGACCCGGTACCCAGCAGAGCTTCTC
Source organism: Pollenia amentaria (assembly GCA_943735925.1). Taxonomy (NCBI): domain Eukaryota; kingdom Metazoa; phylum Arthropoda; class Insecta; order Diptera; family Polleniidae; genus Pollenia; species Pollenia amentaria. The sequence continues at coordinate 134,788,156 of OX031006.1, forward strand.
AACATAATTCCCTAAGATTACTCCTAGAGCCCTCCTACAATCGTCCACTAGCCTGGAGTTCACATAACAGCCCATCAAGGCTCTAAGAGCCGCCTGGCTGTCCACATATATAGTGACCTCCGAGCCCTTGGCAATGTTAGCTCCTCCGCCTGAAATACACTGCAGTCGTCGGGAAGTCTATATGACTTTCTGATGTCCAGATCCTCAATGTAGACCCCCGCACCCGTGCCCTTCATCTTCGAGCCATCAGTGAAAATAGCAAATCCCCTATACAATCTGCCCTGCCCTGACCAGCTCTCCCTCGAAGCCAATATCACCTCTGGCAAACGCCCAAAATCGACCCTGGTGACCAAATAATCCGTAGAGCCGGGCGAGCCTAGGTGATAACCACTAGTACTAATTTCACTCAAGATCCGCGAGTGATCCTCCGTGAAATTTCCTAACAGTCCTAGCTCCCTCAGCCTAAGAATGCTCCTTGCTGCCATTTCCCTCACATACTGCTCTATAGGCAGAAGATGAAGAATAACATCCAGAGCCGCCTGAGGGGTACTTCTCAAGGCACCTATCATGCCGATCGAAGCACACCTCTGAGCCTTAGACAGAAGGTCCCTCCGACTAGCTAGTTTCAATGCCTCCCACCAAACACAGTATCCATACGTAAGAATGGGTCTAACCACCGAAGTGTACAGCCATCCCACAACTGACGGCCGGAGTCCCCAACTCCTACCTATCGACGATCTGCAAGCATAGAAAGCATTGAGACCCCTCTTTAGTCTCTCCTGAGTATTCCTCCTCCAGGACAGCTTACTGTCCAGAAAAACTCCTAGATACTTAGCACTATCAGATAACCTAAGCTCTACTCCCCCTAGTACCGGCAGCCTAAAATTCTCCACCTTGTACCTCCTAGTGAAAAGAACTAATTCTGTCTTCTCCGGATTAACTCCCAAGCCCTTATCAGTCGCCCATGCTGACAGTTCGCCCAGCGCCCCTTGCATGACATCGCTAATTGTCGGCAGAAACTTGCCCGATACCAATATAACTACATCATCCGCGTAGGCGACGTTCTTCTGACCTATCCTGTCAAAACGTCCCAGAACAACATTGACAGCCAAGAGCCACAATAAGGGAGAGAGAACTCCCCCTTGTGGGGTCCCCCTAGTTCCCCCGTCCCAGGATCCACACAACCCGGGAAGTGAGTCTCCATAAGCAAACAGAGAGATTCGGATCTAGATTCCGTCCATGAGTCGTCCGGTCTCTGAATAAATCCCGGGACCACAGGGTCCTTAGATAAAATCCTTCTGAACCTGGACATCTCATTTACAGATTCAACTGACTCGCTAAATTTGATCCACGAGTCCCTTTTAGCCCTTCTAATATCTCCCTTGTACCTATTATAACTTATCTTAAAGTTACTCCAGTCCTCATCCCTACGCGTATGCTTCGCTCTATTAAATAACCTTCTGACAGTGGTCCTTTGAGTCCTCAACTCACCTGTCCACCATCTCGGTTGCGAGTGCCTACCCGGAAAATTCAGCTGACAAGATCGCTCATAGCTACTGGTCAACACCTCCGTAAAGGTACCCACCAGGTGCTCCACGCCGGCCGAAGTCGACCCCCAATCGTGTGTAACTCTAAGGTCACTATTCACCAATCCCGAAAAGGAATCCCAGTTCGTCCTCCTTGGATTCCTATAAGGACGCCTTTTTTACTTTTCGAAGTTTAGATTAAAGGATATACGACCATGGTCAGAGAAGGAAAATTCCAAAGCCACCCTCCAATCATCTACTAAGTCTCTATAGTTCGTCAATGTTACATCTATTACTGCCTCCCAATCTCTAGTTCTGAATGTTGGCGTATTCCCCCTATTACAGATGTAAGATTGCTAGCAATAATAAAATCAAACATAGACTCACCCCTTTTGTTGATGTCGGTACTTCCCCATTGGGTATGGTGTGCATTAGCGTCACAACCTAGTACCAGTCTCGAGCCCCTTCTGCTCGAGTGCTCCACCAACTCACGTACTTTCACACCAGGTGGATCGGTAGCCTCATATGGCAAGTATACCGATGCTAGTGCTAGGACCGTTTTGTCCCTAGCCTCACCTGTAACAACCGTGAGGTCTCCATTGCTGAAAGAATGAGACAACATAAATTTGAGCTCATTTCTTGCCATTATACAAGTTCGAACCTTCTCATCCGTGTGGGGTACGAACAGTGTATATCCCGTGGCCTTTAATCCAACTACCCGGTTGTTGTTGATCCAGGGCTCTTGGATTAAGGCCACGTCCACGTTGTTATCGATGAGGTGGGTGAGGTGCTTTACAGTGATGCAGGTTTATCTGCACCACATTCAACCTCTTAGGGTCCATCATTTTTGGGAAACCTAAAACTGATAGACCCCAACCCAAATATCGCAACCCCACTCATCGACTTCAACTTCCTGAGAGACTCTTGGTCTACTGTGGGTAATTCGTCCCCAGGCCTAGCTCCCTTAACCGTGACCAATCTGTCACCATTAAGAGGGCTGGGTGGTGAACTCTTACCCTCCTTTCTTCTATCTTCCTTGTAAGAGGATACGCCTGCAGAATCTGGTGAGTATCCTTTGTCTTTACTGACAACTTTTGGTTGCTCAGCAGCCTCTGCTGTATACTCCGCAGGATAGGGAAGCCCTAGGATGACATCGAAAGAACCGTGGATTCTTTCGAATCCAGCAGTGTTCTTCCGGTGCACCCTCAGCAAATGCCTATCCCTCCCATCGTGCAGTGAAGAGTTTTTCTTAGCTATCTTTTCTAGAAGGGCTAAGGAGACTCTCCCACCACTCTTGGCTTTTCCGAAATTCGATCGGCTCTCCGATGTGACCTGTTCTGTCACATCCTGCCGAACAATGGATTTCGATGTACTCGCCAATTTGCTCTCTGTCTCGAATGTGACCACAAAAGTCGATGGTTCCACCCTCTGGTCCTGACCATGAGCCGAAATCATAGCTATTTCGTGCTCATCATCAGAGTCCAAGGTCAGATCACCGAGTCTTTCCGAGGCCCCAGAGCGCGCAAGTGAGTCCATTGTCGAGCCCATCCAGTTGGTCTCTGTCAGTTCTGTCATTAACTGACTTTCTTGCAGCAGAATATCCCTGTGAACACCCAGCAGATCCAAATCTGAATCTGACATCGGGCCTGTTGAGTCGTCAGTGATACTCCCTGAATTTCATTAAACGGCCATATTTGTATGGGAGCCCCCCTAAGGGGTGGAGATATATGGCAATGTTTTAAGAAAATGTTAAGAACAATAAACATTGGAGGTCGGTCATACATTTGATCCTCCTAGGAGTGAATCCTAGGCCTTATAAACAAATGATGGGAATGGAAAATAAAGCACTAGACACAACAAATAGTTTGACAAATATCCAACAAGTCTGCCAAATATTAAAATTTTTAATATTTCTACAAACATTGCTTCAAATGTTTGTCCAAACAGCAAACACCCCAATTAACAACACAAAATATTTGTACAAACGTAAAATTGTGACATGTTTGCCAAGCTATTTGTGTGGTTTATTACGCCCTTTAGTAGGTGAAGGTCCAACGTATCATAGAATTCTGTTGCTAGATACATATGTTTATTTTTTACTACTTGTTGTCCTTGTATAAACAATTTTAAATCTTAAGTATGTATTCTGTCCAATAATTCGTTAACTGTATATATATATATATATATATATATATTTGTCCCTTTTTAATTTTAATCAAAACTTCCCAACAATTCCCTATTTTACCTACTTTTACTGCCTTAAAGGGCAACTTTCAACATGTACTTCTATTGCGACATGCCACTGTAGTTATAGAAATTCGAACAAACAAAATGTTGGATTATGATAGCAAAATTTAAAAAAAACGTGTTTATAAAAAGCACCTATGGTACGAATTTTTACTCAGATTTTTCCCTTCCAGTTAATATTTTTACCTATGTATTAATGTATGTCCTATTTATGTAAAAAACGTGTTTAACAAAAGCACTTAAGCTAAGAATTTTTACCCAGTTTTTCCCCTTCAAGTTAATATTTTATACCTATTGATGTCCCTGGTGATAGTTTAAGCATAAAAGTAAATAAAGATTTTAATTTTTCCCTCCCTGGTCCAACATTTCGGAAAAAATATAGCCTATAGAAATTTCGCTATGACATTTCAAAATCGGTTCAGCCGTTTGGGTGTGATTGCGCAACAAACAAACAAACCTCCACCTTATTTTTATAATATATTAGTATAAGGATAAAGCTGTGGGGTTTCGTGCGTTGATGCCATTATGATTTATTTTAAACGCTCTTTACATGGTTTTGAAAATTTTTGAAAAAAAGATGAACCAATTCCGATTTTTTAAAGTAATAACCAAGCTCAAAAAGTTCAAAACCGATCCCATAGCAGAGCTGTAAATGAATTATTCTTTTTTGATTTTAATTCGTTACGAATTAGATAAATTTTGAATTAATTCTTTTCACAACAACAACGAATTGATTGAAATTTTAATCAATTCATAAGAACTAGGCAGAAATGAACTTCAATTCGTTTCCAATTCAAATAAGTTGCAATTCGTTTTTAATATAATTGAATCTGTAAAATTAATTGCAATTCGTTTTCAATTCAATTGAATTGAATTAATATTTAGTTCATTCAAATTAATTAGAACAATGAATTGCAATTCAAATGAATGAAATCAATCAAATTCAAGAGCAGATCTAGTGGGAATGAAAAATGGAAATTTTTCCTACCATAATGAAAATATTCAGTACCAAAATCACAAAATGAACATATTTAAGAAAAAAAAATAACTGCTACATAGTGTAATTAGTATAAGCGCACACCGTTACTTATCTGCATTATCAGTAATCACTTATACTACATTTACACCTACACAAAATCTAGTACTTAAGTGATTTTGAACGAAATCTCGTTAATTTCCCATACAAAACAAAATCTAGTTCGCCACTAGATTTTGGCAAAATCTGACGAAATCTTGTAATACTCAACGATACAACCAAAGACTATAGATTTATAAATCTATAGTCTTTGATACAACTATGAATTTCATACTAATGTACTAAAAAATACAGCTCTGAACAAGAAAAATCCGACAGATTGACAAAAAAAAAAAAATATGTTACAAAGGCCTTAATATACAGGCAACGTACCTACAAAAAGGAAAAGCAGTGCAATTCCAATGAAGAGGCGCTTTTATTACTTTTAATAATGTTTTTTAAGTTTTTAGTTGTTTTTGTTTGTTTTGCAATAAAATTGTTGCATTTAAAAATTTGCAATTTTGTATCTTATTTGTTCACCTTTTGGGTTATAGTCGTTAGTAAACTCCTCGCCATTTGGCTGCTCTTTTTACGTATCAAACGTCTTTCCCAGGTATCATTTATTGCGGGTAGTATATTTGCAGCAGTTTGTGAAACCTTATATTTAACAAATGCTGGTGTTTTTTTACGCAACAATCTTAATTCCTATTCTATTTTTTTTTTATATAATAAAATTAGTTTTTGGCTTTCCATTTTGCTAATAGGAGTTTACAATACAATTTCTTTCCTTTTTCAATCAGCTGTTTTTATTATGAATATGAAATCCGACAATATGTCAAAAAGCACTGGTGTAAACGCCAAAAAATTTCTTTAAGATTTTAACTAAAAGCTACTAGATTTTGTGTAGGTGTAAATGTAGTATTATTGTTATACCTACTCATCATCTTTGCAATATGGCAATACCACTTCAGCTGTCAACTTTAACTTATTGCTGATTCATTCTTTTTATTCATTTTTGCCATCTTAACACGTTCAGTCTACATCTTGAACTAATTAAAACCAGTATTTATGAATTTCCATATTTTTTATAATAAATAGAATTATAGTTAAGATAAATAAAAGTCGTGCCTTTCCTTTTTTATTCGTACAATTATAACAGTTAGGCGACGAGGGTAAAACTCGTTTCAAGAACAGAGAGGAAAAAAAAACGAATTTTGTGTGCAAATCGTACTAAAGCAAGTGCAAGCTTAAAATTAATTAAGATGGATGCTCAACAATTTGCTATTTTTATGAAGAACCAACAGGATTTAGTTGCACAATTATCTAAGTTAACTATTGGGCAGGCTACATCTGCAAGTGCAGTTCAAAATAGCAGCAACATTATAAATATAGCATTGGTGCCTAATTTTGAAGCTTTTGATTCGGCCAAAGAAACTTTCCGAAATTATGTACAACGTTTCACAAATTATGTAAGCATGAAGAGTGTCGATGGCAATAAGAAGTATTGTTCGAAGCTTCTCCTCAATTCGATTGGGGCAGGCTACATCTGCAAGTGCAGTTCAAAATAGCAGCAACATTATAAATATAGCATTGGTGCCTAATTTTGAAGCTTTTGATTCGGCCAAAGAAACTTTCCGAAATTATGTACAACGTTTCACAAATTATGTAAGCATGAAGAGTGTCGATGGCAATAAGAAGTATTGTTCGAAGCTTCTCCTCAATTCGATTGGGGCAAAGCACTTTGAAAGGGTGACGGCATTGGCGGCGCCAAAAATAGCTTCAGAACTGCCTTACGACGAGTTATTAAAGATTTTGGAAAGCTATTTGACTCCAAAAAGGAATGTGCTGGTGGCACAGCTGGTGGCACAGTTTCTTTCAACATATCAGTGTGAAGGGCGGATTTTGTGGCAGCACTTTGCACTGATATCATCGAGTGCGAGGTTGTGTCAGAATGCAATTGCAAAACCTTAATTTTTGATGTTTTTTGTAAGAGCACAATTTATCCGTGGCATCAGCGACAACAGCAACCGTGAACAGCTGCGTTGTCACTCGAGGCGGCAAAATTAGATGCAAAGGAATTGTCACACGATGTTACAAATTAACCTAGTTCAACAATAAACACAATTTTCAATAAGAAAAAAGTTTCGAATCCTTCAACAAGCAAACATAAGCAAACAAAACGTAATGTAAACTACGAGCAGTTGGGTATTGTGGGATTATGCTTACGCTGTGGTAAGAATGACCATTTTGCGAAGGAGTGTCGCTCCTCTTCAAAGTTAAAATGTAAAAATTGTGGAAAGCACGGGCATGTAGCAAAAGTCCGCATTGCTTCTCTTTTGGCAGATAGTCCTAACGCCGGACATAAAAACAGACCCCAGGCACGAAGAGAATCGACAAATCAAGTGCGTGTTGGAAATTCCGATTATGGAATTTTTAAAATTGTCGACGTGCACAGTAATACATATGAAAATGTAAATTCTGAGCGGTACTATGCACACATTTCAATAGAAGGGAAAACTCTAAAATTTGAAGTAGACTCTGGCTCCGGTTATTCGTTCTTGCCCAGGAAATTGTTCGAAAAACTAAAATTATCAAACGAAATAAAACCGACCAACATCGTTTTCCGATCCTATACTCAAAATTCGTTCACAACTCTCAACGATTATAACGGAACTACGCAGTACAAACGTGACAGATACAGAATACATCATCGAGTCAGGCATTTTATTTAAGGGGAAAAGGGTAATGATTCCTGCTTCACTTCAACAAGCGGTATTAAATGAACTTCATTACACCCACATTGGAATCACTAAGATGAAGCAAGAAGATATGTGTTCTGGCCCTCAATAGATAGGGACATCGAGGTATACGTCCGTTCGTGTGCTGCTTGTGCCTCAGTAAGGAATAGTCCGCCAAAAACAAAGTTACATCCCATGATGGTCCTCCTGAAGGTAGACGGCGGTGTCCGATTTTGCGTCGACTATAAGGTCGGCGTAAATCAAAAATTGGTAAGTGCATACTACCCAATACGTAAAATTGAACAAATTTTCAACAGCCTAAAGGACTCGCGCTACTACTGTCGCCTTGACCTGGGGGCCAAGTTTGTGTGCTCAGAAGGAAGCCTTCGGGAATGCCTTCAGCACACAAACATGCTGCCTAGTTCTACCTCCAAGTGGTGGTCCCTGGGCATCTAAATAAAATAATTTAGATGTCGAAAGAACTAGGCTCTAGGTCAGGCTATCCTAGAGTATGTTTGGTACTCGAAAGCCAGCGCTATCGAATGTTCCTAGGAAGATTCAATAGTGCGGGGTATCGACCGGAGTACCCATGGTTATCTGGTACCTCGGGAGTCAGATAGCCCCCGGTGTTTCGGCACCGGTCTGACTATTTGGTTGCAGGTCCGCTTTACTAGTCCACTTGTAGTGGAAACTTCTAGATGATGATAGGTAACCAGATAGATGAGAAGAAATTCAGAAATAATACATGCAAAATTGTGGAGTTGAGTGTGTTATGTCATAATGTTATTGTTGTTGATTGGGAGAGCTGGGTGAAAGTGCGTTGGGGCCCTATGGGCTAAGGGATAAGTTGGGTGAAAATGCGTTGGAACAATGGTGGCTTTGTGGCGTGTGTTTGTTAATTGATTGGTGTTTCCTGTTATGAATTGTGAACTTGGTGTTCTGTGAGCATTGGGCAGTGGTGAAGACTTAGTATCCTCGCATGGTTAGTACTATTATTGGGGAAAGCCGAGGTGAAAAGATTGATCTGCTACCGGTGCGGAAGTCGGTCGGTATAAATGTTTTGATGAAGACTAGTCACGTGTTGATCAATGTTGGAACTAGTACAATTCCTTGGTTAGTAGTGTCAACAACTGCCTGACTCTCAGTTGTTCGATGCGTACGGTTGGTTGTGGAAAATTCCTCTTGATGCTTCACGGCCGTATATAAGTGCTTGGTCTAGTGTCTTGTTTTATGTGCTTATGTGTCAACTCATTAAATGATGTATGTATTATGGATGGAAGGATTCAAATTTATCTGGCATGCTGCCTTCGTTCTGGAAGTTAGTAAAGTGATACAAGAGAGGGCTGTTGGTTGCGCCCAAATTCGTGGGCGAAGGTTCTGAAATTGCGAGGAGAGTTATGAGAATGACTCGATTCGTAAGGAAGGTTCCTTCAATTAAAGCTGCTGGCTAATAATGAGCAGCACAGTTAGATAGCTGAGACTCCTAAACAAAGAGTTTTCTGGTGTATACTGACCAAACAAAGGTATACATCATTGTTACCTGTATATGTTTTAGCCGAAACATATATGGGGGCAATTGGTAAATGCATTATATAAATCACCCTGTGCTAAGACCACCATGAGATTGTACCCTTGGGTAGGTACTCATGTAAAACCCGGACTATGTGTCGCCTTGACCTATACAAAGCGTATTTGCATGTGCAAGTTGATGACGTTTCGTCTCAAATTCAGACAATCTCAACACACCGAGATACATTTAGGATGAATCGCCTGTCCTTTGGCATCAAAACTGCTCCTGCGGAATTTAACAGAATTGTGGATCAAATATTACGTAACGTTCCAAAGACGGAATCATATTTTGATGACATTGTTGTGCATGGGGAGTCCTTAGCCGAGTGCAAGCCAAATTAAAGAGCCTGTTTGGTTCAATTGAAAAAGTACGACCTCCATTTGAATCTTTCGAAAAGTTCTTTTTACAAAACCCAAATTGAATTTTTCGGCCATACAATAGAGTACAATAAAGTAAAGAAATCTCCGTCTAAAGTAAAAGCCATTGTGGGAATGCCCCAGCCAAAATGTGTTGAGGATGTCCGTCGTTTTCTTCGTTTGGTGACCTATTACTCCAGGTTTATACCAGAGTTCCAAATATTCACTCACTGTTCACTCATGGGTAGGAATAAAAAATTTTATACACCGTTGTGTGCTTGTTTTATTTGTGTTTAAAAACACAAAACAAATTTTGCTTTATTCCTTCTTGTATAAAAGTATTTTCATTATTTTTCGTTTCTACAAAACACATGAAATAATAATAGAGATTTTTTTTCTTACATTTGTACATGAGAGAATTGTTTTTTTTTAACTTCTTTTGTTCATCTTGCATTCATTTACATACATACTTCCAAATATTCACTTGCTATTCACATCATAATCTCTGTTGTGTTTTGCTTTATTCGTGTTTAAAAACACAAAAAATCTCTTGCTTTATTTGTTCTTATATTTGTATTGTTTTTTGTTTCCATGATACAAAGACACCAAAATAGCTAATTCAGATTTTAAAAATGAAATGTAGAAACACAAGTAAACAAACATGTGTATAATGTGCTGATGTGACTTAATATTAAACAGTTAAATTTTGTAAATAATAAAAAAACATGCGCAATGCGTAATCTTTGTTGTTTCTACAAAAAACATGAGATTAGACAAATTATTTATTATAAATGTTTGAATTTTACTATTCATACCTACATAAATATTTATGAACGTTGAAAAAAAAACAAATTTTCAACAATTAGTGTCACGATTATTTTTTTTTTTTTGTCTTTTTTGAAGTGCAAATTTAGAGAAAAAAAATTTTTAAGTGAAAATACTGCTCATAAAAAAAAAACAAAAAAAATAGGTATGATTTATTTTATATTTTTTTTTATTAAAGCTTTAAAAAAACATAACACAACACTTTGAAAATAAGTACATAATTCATTGAAAATTTGTACTGTTGTTATATTAACAATTGTTCAAAATGAAGTTGCAAGTGTTTTTATTTTCTTAATGTATGAAAAAACCACGAATAAACGACGCTTAAAAAACATTTTTATCATGTACAAATAAGGGCTACAAGTACTATTAAACAAGAACAAATAAAGCAAGAGATATTTTGTGTTTTTAAACACGAATAAAGCAAAACACAAAATAGATTATGATGTGAATAGCAAGTAAATATTTGGAACTCTTTTTTTTTTTAAACATTAATGAGAGCAACGATTAGCCTCTCATATTTTAGTATTGACAATTTTGTACTTTTATTTATTCACAAACGTGCATATGTACAAACTGGAAAATAAAAAACAAAAGTATTCATGTGCTTAAAAATAAAAAAATTCTTAGCTATTCATTTTACAGTGTGAGAATAAAACAAAAAATTTTGCAAGCATTATTCATGACAATTTATCATGAATGTTGGAATTTTAGAATTGATGTATGAATATTTCTGAACCCTGGTTTATACCCAACGCCTCCACGCTTACCACACCTTTAAGTTTATTAATGCGTAAAAACGCCGTTTTTAGATGGAACCCAAAATGCAAAAAAGCTTTTAATGAGCTGAAAACCGAGATTGCAAGTGACCGCGTTTTGATGCCATTCAATCCCGGTCTAAAAGTTCAACTTGCCAGTCCTACAGGTATATCAGGTGTTTTATCACGCATTTTTAATGGGGAGGAAGGGCCAATTGCCTTTGCCTCTAGATCGCTAACCCCTACAGAACAGAATTACTCCCAGCTAGACCGCGAGGCGTTATCAATTGTGTATTCTGTTCAACATTATCATGAGTACGTTTATAGGAGGGTGTTCACGCTTATTACGGACAACCAGCCACTTTCTCGTATCTTCCATCAAAATTACCACATATGACAGCATCAAGACTGCAAAGGTACGCATCATTATTGTCAGGCTACAATTATGAGATTGAAACAAGGAAAAATAAAGACAATGTAAATGCAGATTGTTTGTAGAGAGCTGCCAGATATGAATATTATAACATCTATTAACGAAGAGGTTCATTCTATTTGCAATTCCATTTTACTACAAATAAGTTCATTTGAACTAAATTACAATTCCATTCGTAACGCTACCAAAGAAGATGAACAACTCTCAACGATTATAACGGAACTACGCAGTACAAACGTGACAGATACAGAATACATCATCAAGTCAGGCATTTTATTTAAGGGTAAAAGGGTAATGATTCCTGCTTCACTTCAACAAGCGGTATTAAATGAACTTCATTACACCCACATTGGAATCACTAAGATGAAGCAAGAAGATATGTGTTCTGGCCCTCAATAGATAGGGACATCGAGGTATACGTCCGTTCGTGTGCTGATTGTGCCTCAGTAAGGAATAGTCCGCCAAAAACAAAGTTACATCCCTGGGAAGAACCACAAGAGAACTGGCAACGAATCATTTTGACTACGCTGGACCTTTTCAAGGACATCAATTTCTAGTTGTCATTGACTCCAGATCTAAGTGGGCAGAAGTGGGCGTATGTTCCGCGGCACCAACATCAACATCTACCATTGAAATGTTATCCAACATTTTTGCCAGGAACGGATATCCGGAAGTTATGGTATTCGATAACGCCACCTGTTAAATGAACTGTTAGTGGAGCTCAAACCAAACACATAAATCTGGTCTGACACTAATTTGTTTTGTTCTGTGTTCTCTTTAAGCACTTGAAACTTGAAGAGTGATGGGTCAATGAAAATGCAAACAATTGATTATATTTGATCTTAATGACAATTGTTAAAAGTTTTATTATGCTATTTATACTAACTTACAAACTAAAATATGTTGATTTGACAAAATGTTAAATTGCTGTATTTGTTATATTAATTTTATATTTCTACAAAATAATAAACCTAAAGCAATGAACTGGAGGTGAGAGTGTTAAGTCAGCAAAATAATACCAATTAACAACAATAATACACAATTAATTAAAAGACAATGAACTTGAGGTACTATTACAAATAATAAAATAACTTTAAATCAATGAACTTGAGGTACAATTACAATAATAAAATGACAAAATAATGCAAGTTAATGGTATTGTGATTAGTATGGGTATTCACTGACTGTAAGTCTTAACATTCTCCCCCCCGTTGAACAGTCGTTCAACAATTAAAAATAGGGTGACAGAAATGTTGAATTAAACAAGGCAGATAAAATAAGTACAATGGTAAAATAAAAGGTATAAAATACATTCTAGGTAAGTTATATATCTATAGTAAATTTAGTTTGTTGTCGAGACATCGGTAGAGGTATTGTAGCTTGTGGTCGAGGCATCGGTATAGGTGTTGTTGCTTGTGGTCGAGGCATCGATATAGGTGTTGTTGCTTGTGGTCGAGGCATCGATATAGGTGTTTGAAAGAGTTGCTGTACCCAAATGTTCAAGATGAATTCCTAACTGATTACCGAACTTCTTGTTTTCGACAGGAGCTCCGAACGCTAGTTGAAACATAATTAGTATCGTTAGTAATGCCAGGCTAAGATAATTTTTTTTGGAACCTTTGTTTCTTAGTTTTGGGTTCTCCATCTGAGTTGGACGTATCTTTGTTTAGTATTTCATTATTGTTGATTGTGGTAGTGCTTGGTTCGGAATTTTGGTCAATGGGAAGAAGAGCTAATCGGTGAATTGGGCGTTTAAATAGTCCCTTGGATGTTTTGACTTCCACGACCCTAACTATTCCATCATCACCAGGAAATACTTGAGCAACTCTTGCAATTGGCCATTCCATGACGGGCACGTTGTCCTCTTTTATGATTACCATATCTCCCACCTTAAGGTTGGTGCCTTGTTTATTCCATTTATGGCGTTGCTGTAATTCAGTCAAGTATTCCGAAGACCATCGCTTCCAAAATTCTTGTTTGAGATGAGATAATAGCTTCCAATGTGACAGACTCGAAGCTTTGCTTGAGGATGTGGCTCTACTGTCTATTTGTGAAGTAAGGGCTTCGCCTATTAGAAAATGACCAGGGGTCAATGCATTAAGATCGTTCGGATCATTAGATGTTGGAGTCAACGGGCGAGAATTAAGTATTGCCTCGATTTATATTACGATTGTCTCTAGTTCCTCTTGTGTTAGGGATGCTGTTGAAATGCTGCGTAACAGAAGGTATTTTGCTGATTTTACAGCCGCTTCCCAAAGTCCTCCGAAATGTGGTGATCTTGGTGGAATAAAGTGGAAATGTATTCCAATTTTACTGGCAGTGGAGATAATCTTTTCCTGACCCCTTTCAGAATATATTAGGGTATTCATTCGGTTAACCGTTAATCGGTTAACCGATTAAGCACTACCCGATTAACTGACCGGTTAATTTAAAATTGGCTATTTTCGATTAACGATTAAACCGGTTAATTTCAGTCGATTAACCGATTAACCGAAGCAACAATATTTTTAATTTTTTGTAGTATTATAACATATTTTTTGTGTTTTTAATTATTTGTTTCGTCTCATATACAAAAGTTATGTGTTTAGAAAATATTTTTTCATACAAACAAAGAAGGGATCTTCATATAAAATAGGTCTTTGCTGCCAACAGCTTTTTGTTTCACGTTCTTTTTATATGGGCATTTCCATTGTGGCGTGATATTTGTACGACAAAATGTAAAAAATATTAAATGAAGAAGTTAAAATTGTAAAAATATTACAAAGTAATAAAGCAGCTCTATATTCAGAAAAAAATTTACAACAATCAATCGTAAGGATTTGAAGATATAAGCAAAAATATGCGCCGGCGTGACGTTAAAAAAAACAGAAATGGATTTTGACTTGCAAAAATTTTTGTATAAAACCTCTTTTAACAAGCTTTGCACTTATAAAGATTTATTTTCCAAGTTTTTAGATTTAAATATCTTTTCTCGTTTTAGGCACATATGGGAATTTCCAACGAAAAGTCTACTGTTTGTAATGCAACGCCAGAAAGCAAATAAGCTTGTATTTAAGGAACATGTTGTTCAAAAGTTATCCCTTTTGTAACATTATGTAGAGCTAGTTGCGCTTTACACAACATATAAAAAAGTGAATTATACATAAACGATTTAAATTGCTTCTGGCGTTACGTTACAAAAAGGAGACTTTTCACTGGAACTTCCCATATGTATGTATGTGTTTAGTTATTGGTTTCTTCCCATATTTTCTCATATCAATCTTTTAACAGAATTAACCGAAGCAATTAGAAGAGTTGAAAATTTAAAAAAAATTAAAACAGGACTCTAATGACATAATGGAAGATATTATACGTTTAGAGAAATCAAGGAAAAGGACTTAGAAATTAGATATTCTCTATTATGGACTACGTTCGATTTCTCCAACATCAACGATAAGTAAAAGAATATTTTCTAAGTCAAGATTTATCAAAACTAAAGAAAAGAATCGCTTAAATCCTAAACATTTTTCTAAAAGATTATTTTTAAGGTCTCCTTAAACTATTGAAATAACTAATAAAATTATCAAACAGTTTATTTTTTAATTACTACATAATATTTATGTATTAATTAAAAAATATGTATTACATATTTATGAATGCTTTATTTTGTTTGCTCGTGTTAGTTCAAGAACTGTTATGTTTGTTATGTTATTGCTTTTTTTAAACAATAAACTGCAAATAATAAATAATTTATGCATTTTTATGTATTGAAATTACTTAATTTATAAAAAAAAACTTTATTAATCGGTTAACCGATCAATTACAAAATTAACCGATTTAACCAAAGCCTCGGTTAATTCATCGAGCGATTAACCGATTAAAGCAACAGCCCGATTAAATGAATACCCTAGAATATATAGTCTCAGCTAACTCTGATAGCTGGTTCTTAGCGCCTACAAAATTGGTGGCGTTATCTGAATACATGTTTTGACAGCGACCGCGGCGACTAATGAATCGTTTTAATGCACCAATGAATGCCTCGGTTGTTAAATCGGAAACCAATTCAAGATGGAGGGCCTTTGTTGCAAAACAGCAGAATACAGCTATATATGCCTTTGTCTGTTTTTTACCTCAGACCTTGTAATGTATCCAAAATGGGCCGCAGTAGTCAACTCCAGTATTAATGAAAGGTCGTACTGGAGTGACCCGAGGTTGAGGTAGGTTGCCCATGAGTTGTTGACATAATTGGGGTTGTGCCTTGACGCATCTAATGCATTTTTGAACTGTAGATCGTGCCATGATTTTTCCTTTTATTGGCCAAAATCGATACGGCAACGATACAATAGAGTTTGTGGTCCGCAGTGCTTATTTTCTTCATGAACCATGATAAAAAGTAGTTTTATGAGAGAGTCATTATACGGGACTAACATAGGATGTTTTGCATCGTATGGCAATGTGGAGGCGTGGAGTCGTCCTCCAACTCTGATAATATTTTCCTTGTCGAGAAAAGGTGTTAGACTGATAATTGAGCTTTTTCTATCGATTTCAGCACTCCTCTCAAGTATTTTGATTTCCGATGAAAAGTCTGCTCTTTGAATGGTTTTAATGATTATGAATAACGAGTTATCTAACTCGATTGGACTCAAAGCCTTGTGTGTTGGGCGATCTGTTTTTCGAATCCTTAGGTTTTTAATGAATCGAATAACGTAACCTAGTATTCTTTGTAGTTTCCTGAAAGAATTTCCATGTTGAATTTTGTAAATAAACTCCTCGGAACAGACGATATTGATTGTAATTGGATTTGCTTTCTTCCGCTCTACATCGCACCTTGTTAGTCGAGGAACATTAGATGGCCACATTTCTTCCCTTCCGTGCAGAAACAATGGCCCGTAAAACCATAAATTGCATGTACGACCTCTTGATAGAATGTCGGCGGGATTGTCCTTTGATGGAACATGGCGCCACTGATCAGTTAAAGTTAGGGATTGAATAGTGGCTATCCTATTAGCTACAAAGGTATGATACAAGGTTGATTGTGTGTTTATCCAAGATAAAACAATCTCAGAATCGGTCCATAAATAAATTGGTTGATTTCTAATATGAAGATCAGTCTGAATTCTTTTGGACAGTTGAGCTGCTATGACTGCGGCACAGAGCTCAAGGCGAGGAAGAGTTTGTTGCTTCAATGGAGCAACCCTGGTTTTGGCACAGAGTAAATGTACAATTATTCGGCCATCTCGTAGAATTGCACGAAGGTATGCAGCTGCACCAAATGCCCTTTCGGAGGTATCCGCAAATATGTGTAGTTGAGTACTTGTTGGAAGTTCTCCCTTGAAGATATGTCGCACAATCTCCATGTTGTTTAGCTTGTTAAGATCATCTCTGAATGAACTCCATAAACTGTTGAGATTTCCTGGAAGTGGATCATCCCAATCTATTTTTTGTTGCCACAAATGTTGAATGAATATTTTTGCGCTAACAACAACAGGTGCTAGTAGTCCAAGAGGATCGAACACCCTTGCTAGATCAGATGTAGTAGTACGTTTTGTGATTGTCTGGGTAGAACTTAGTTTTGCCTTGACTCGAAGATGATCGGATTTAGGGTGCCAAGAGACACCTAGTGTTTTTACTACGTCACCGTTGCTGTTGTTGAAATCAAGATTTACCTCTTGGTCACCTACTGGAATTCTTTTGAGTAGCTGTGGGTGGTTTGCACACCACTTTTTTGGAATCCATGACGATTTAAGATTGTTATAAGCTCATCCTGTATTTTAATGGCGGTGTTTAAGCTGTCCGCACCTCGTACACCATCGTCTACGTAGAAGTTGTCCTTTAAGAATTGAGAACCGTATGGGTAATTAGTAGCATTTTCCTCCGCAATCCTTTGCAAGCATCTTGTTGCGAGGTATGGTGTTGCTCGTGTTCCATATGTTATTGTGCTGAGTTTGAAGTAATTTATAGGCAGCCTTGGATCCTCTCTCCAAATAACTAATTGGTATTTATGGTCATTTGAGTTGATTAATATTTGACGATACATTTTTTCTATATCAGTTGTAAAGACAAATCTTTTTAGTCGAAACCGAAGCAAAATTGAAAATAATTCACTTTGAATCGTTGGGCCAATATGCATCAAGTCGTTCAGTGAATAGCCGGATGAGGTTTTTGTTGATGCATCGAACACAACTCTTAATTTTGTTGTGGAGCTATCTGGTTTCATGACACAGTGGTGTGGGATAAAGTATTTAGGATTTTCCAAGGCTTCAATGTTGATTTTTTGCATATGTCCCAGCTGCTCATATTCCCTCATGAATTGTGTATACTGAGATTGTACTTGTTTATCCTTTGAGAGTCGTCTTTCCAGTGCTATAAACCTGTTGAGAGCTATTGTGTGTGAATCTCCTAATGCGCTTGGATTTTCTCGAAAAGGAATATTGACAACAAAGCGTCCATCTGGATTTATGCGTACATGCTGGTTAAAATGTCGCTCACACTCTTTATCTGAAGGTGAGAGCAGTTTTTCGGTGCATTGAACTTCATCTAGTTTCCAGAGTTGTTCTATACTTTCTTCCAATGAGGTTGTACTATTAAATACTGCACATGTGAACGTATTTTGCTTAGAACGACCTGGATAATTTGTCATCGATCCACCTATGATCCAACCAAGAGCTGTATTTTGAAGTATGGGTAAGCTGCTTCCAAGTTGTATTGTTCCGCTTTCGATGATCTTATAGAAGAATTCTGCGCCAAGCAAGATATCTATGTTTTCTTGCTTATAAAATTGTGGATCTGCCAATGGAATATTGCCTGGAATATTCCACGTAGATATGTCAATTTGATGATCTGGTTGGGGTGGTATGATACTTGGTAGAACATATGCTTCTAAATTGGTTGAGAATTTTGAATTCGTTGACATCATGCCTACATTCACACGATAATTTGATCTTTTTTGAATTTTGCCGATGCCATCAATGCAGAGTGAGGCTTCTGATGGGGAAATCATTAATTTTTGGGTTAGGCGTTTTGAAACGAGATTGACTTGTGACCCGGAATCAAGTATAGCCTTAAATTCGCCTGAAGCGCCATTTGGAGCAGTAATGATTACCTTGGCCGTTGCCAATAATACATAACCCTGGCGCCTCCCAGCAGCGCTTGTAGCAGCTGATGTGACTGTCACGCCGTTGGTGGAGGATGTGTTTTGCTGGATGTTTGATGAAGGAAGCATCTCTCTTGATTCTGATGTTTTGTTAATACTTTGTATTTGTTTTGATGCTTCTTGCTTCTTTTCCAAGTGAAGTAAAGTGTTATGCTTCTTTGAACATTTCATACAATTTCTTGAATTGCAAGTTCTTGATGAGTGATTAGCTTTTAAGCAATTTACGCATAGTTTTTGCCTTGGAACCCATTGCAATCGCCTCGCTGCTGATAGCTCTAAAAATTTTATACATTGAAAAATTTTATGGGCTCCGTCGTTGCAGTATTGGCATGAAGTATGGTTTGTGCTTACTGCACCAATAGATGAGGTAACCTTATTGGTGGGCTTCTCAATATGTCCTGTTGCCTCTAACGCTTGAAACTGCATTTCTAAGAATGCTAAAAACTCTGAGATAGATGGCACTTCTTTTTTGGTTTTTCCAATGATTGTACAAATTGGATATGTAATTTTCTGTCAACCTTCTTGGTCAATAATTGTAATAATATGGGGTCCCATGATGAGGTATCGATGCCGAGGTTGTTGAGAGCTAACAGACATTCTTTAGTGGTGTCATGTAAGCTCTTTAGGGCAACTACTGACGACGTAGATACTGATTGATTGAGTATTTTGTCAATCAGAGTTGATACTAGCACTCTCTTATTATTATATCGTTCTTTCAGCGTCTGCCATGCGGTAGTATAATTTTCTTCTGTTAACGTGAACTGCCTGATTAAATGTTCAGCTTCGCCGGATAAGTTTGATTTTAAATACCACATCTTCTGTATGAGAGGAATAGGTTGTCTGTCTACCATTTGTGAAAACAAGTCATGAAACTGCCGCCATTTTAAATAATCTCCGTTAAAATGTGGAATAGTTATTTTTGGCAATGGTAGAACGCTCTGTAAATTACTACTGGAATGCATAGTTGGCTGAAGTACAGTACTTGTTCCATATGTGGAAGCCATTATGGAAAGATTTATTAATTGTTGTTGAACAGTATGTTCTAAATTGTGGTATTCGTTAATTTCGAATCCGTGCTTTGTTGGTTCTTCAAGTTGTCGGCAAATCTCAAAATATAAATCCTGGATCTGACTCCAGAGTTTATTGATGGTATTGCTTTTAAATTCGTAATACTGGAGCGGTTGGCTTTCCTCCTTGGGAGCTACACCTTTGATCAATCGTGTTAGTGCTGTCATTCTCGCTTTTATACTTCGAATGAGGCCTTGATGATTATTGATCTCCTCACGTTGCTCTGACGGTTGCTGATTGTCTTCAACTGTTTTCAGCGGCACTTCTAGTCTTTTGAGACGATTAATTTCTGCTGAAAATATTTCCACATAGGTATTTGTTAGTGTGTTCAATTTGCTGTAATAATCGTCAGTGAAATACTCATGCTCCATTCTTAATTTTGAAGCATCACCTAGCGTGCGCAACTTTGTATCCTGGGCTTCAAATTGATCCAAAGCCTCTGTTAGTCGCCTTAACCGTTCCTCGTAGTAACCTGCATTTGTTTTTCTCTCCGATGAGTCCTTTTTGTAGTTGCGGACAATGGACTGAATAGATTCTCCGATCTTTTTTAGTGAGTCAAACAGCTCTTCTGAGGTGCTCATGATGGATATCCTCTATAAGTAGCCTCTTACTCAATATCGTTGATTCCTTGAAGTGAGTTGTTGTTTGTTCTGAAAGTCCTTATCACTGGTGGGTGACTTTCTATGGTATCTCAAAATACCTGTTTTTTTTGCTGCTGTGCAAAATATCTTGATGTCCTAATGAAGGATTATGAGATTATCCTTAGACTGCCAATCAGTAAAAGGATTTGTGATCGTAGGAGTAACCAAACGTTATTCTGTCCTGACGATGTATAAAATGTTCACAAAGACGTCTGGAATAGTGATCACCAATGTTTTGGTGTCCTGATGCCTTGGATTACGCCTCTGAAGGTTGTGTGCTTCTTTATTTTAGATTATTAGAAGTCCCTTACCACTGGTGGGGGGAAACTTGAAATATCTAAACCTGGGGTCACCAAATGTTAAATGAACTGTTAGTGGAGCTCAAACCAAACACATAAATCTGGTCTGACACTAATTTGTTTTGTTCTGTGTTCTCTTTAAGCACTTGAAACTTGAAGAGTGATGGGTCAATGAAAATGCAAACAATTGATTATATTTGATCTTAATGACAATTGTTAAAAGTTTTATTATGCTATTTATACTAACTTACAAACTAAAATATGTTGATTTGACAAAATGTTAAATTGCTGTATTTGTTATATTAATTTTATATTTCTACAAAATAATAAACCTAAAGCAATGAACTGGAGGTGAGAATGTTAAGTCAGCAAAATAATACCAGTTAACAACAATAATACACAATTAATTAAAAGACAATGAACTTGAGGTACAATTACAAATAATAAAATAACTTTAAATCAATGAACTTGAGGTACAATTACAATAATAAAATGACAAAATAATGCAAGTTAATGGTATTGTGATTAGTATGGGTATTCACTGACTGTAAGTCTTAACACCACCATTTTCAAGAGCGACGAATTTACGAAATTTTGTTGCAGTTGTGGTATTTTCCAAAAATTCATTGCTCCTGGACATCCAGCCACCAATGGCTTGGCCGAAAGAAATGTCCAGACTCTTAAGAAGCGTCTGAGGGCAATGTCAGATGATCCATTGCCCCTACAAAAAAAATTTCGTGAGATAATACAGGGCAACCTCTCTACAAAGTGGGAAATCACCAGCTGCGCTGTACTTAGGAAGGCAAATAGGAATACAACTAGATGCTCTAAAACCACCTAAATTTTGCAAAAACTCTGTTCCTGACATGGCAGCTAGACAACTAAAAGAAGGTGATCGCGTGCAAGCCAGCTATTATACTAGTAATAAGCCTTCGTGGAAAATTTGTACCATCGTTAAAAAGCTAGGCAATCTGCACTATGTGATCCGTCTTGATAATGGGATTGTTTCCAAAATACACATTAACCAGTTATACCGTACCGGATACCCGAAACGGAAACAAGTAGTCAAAGTGATTCTGAAGTAGACAATCGATTCGAAGCTGATCAACAATTTCTTCAACATCCAGCTATACAGCAATACCTCCCAGCTCAACAAGGTAACAAGAACCATTCATTATCATACAAATCAGCAGAAGTAGAACCACCACAGGATTATATCCAATTTTAACTTAAGTTCAGACTTATGTACGTATCTAAGTAAGGAAGAATTGTTATAACTACTCATCATCTTTGCAATATGGCAACACCACTTCAGCTGTCAACTTTAACTTATTGCTGATTCATTCTTTTTATTCATTTTTGCCATCTTAACTCGTTCAGTCTCCATCTTGAACTAATTAAAACCAGTATTAATGAACTTCCATATTTTGTATAATAAATAGAATTATAGTTAAGATAAATAAAAGTCGTGCCTTTCCTTTATTTTATTCGTACAATCACTCATTTGTTCTTATTGCATATTCCTCTTTGACGACTCAAACACTTATATGCCTGTTCGTCTACTTAATACAATTTACTATTTTTAATACAGCTGGAAGTTTTTAATACAAAAAGCAGACAAATTTTTCCAATTGTAGTAAAAGTAGTAAGAATTTGGGGAAAACGATCACAGCTTTGACAGCAAAAATTATTATGTTGAGATTCAAAGTTGATAGAATCTTTAAAATTCGATTAAAAATTTAAAAAAAAATCCACAATATACAAATATGAGATTATTTAAACAAAAAATGATTGTTAAACACACTTTTAGTTATATTTTTACACTATTTGATAAAAATAAAAATTTAAGATTCTTTAAGCAAATAAAAAATGATAGGATTTTATGATAACTAATAATTTAATTCCTATTCTGCCGCTACCTGACAGTTCCAGTATTTCATGGGAATTTCAAATCTAAGAATTTTTTCTTTTTGGACTATACAAAACGAGAGTAATGCTTGCTGTAGATTTAATTACAAAATCAATTCAGATTTCAATTAATCAATTCAAATGAGTTGGAGATTAATTGCTAATTCTTTTTTCTCATTCATTTGAATTAATGAAAAATCAATTCAATTCATATAAATTGGAAATGAAGTGTGAGTTACTTTGACAAAATCAAATTAATTGGAAACGAATTGCAATTCATTTGGCGAATTCATTTGAATTAGAAATGAAATGCCATTCGTTTTTACGAAATTTATTTGAATTGACTCAAATTTCATTCAATTCATTTTTTTGGTGTGAAAATAATTTACTTAAAATTTGCTAATTCAGTGCTTGAATGATTCTCGAATTAATTAAAAAATGAATGATTAATTTACAGCTCTGTCCCATAGTTTGATCTAGATAGTTTCTCGGCTCTCCTGAAAAATTTTATTTCATGATTGTCCATGAAAACCACAGGTATATATGTATATATGCAGGTAGTATGTATATAGAATTTCTTTTTTTTTCTTAACTTTATGTACATAGGTATTAAGACTGAAATATATTTTTAATAGCCTACAGGGGCTCAGTATTACTTAACTGATAAATAAATATATACTACGAAAAAAATAGCTACGAAAGTTCCTTGAGTAAAATGTTGATTGGTTTATTTTCAATGTATGTTAAATCATGTAGCTATGTATGTAGCATTAATACATTAACTTTCATTTTAAGCTATTTAAATGCGTATAGTTTTA
Source organism: Pollenia amentaria (assembly GCA_943735925.1). Classification (NCBI taxonomy): domain Eukaryota; kingdom Metazoa; phylum Arthropoda; class Insecta; order Diptera; family Polleniidae; genus Pollenia; species Pollenia amentaria. The sequence continues at coordinate 134,811,490 of OX031006.1, forward strand.
TTAATAATGACATTTTATACTTGACATTGAGCTTTAGCTTTCTAACATTAGGGTGGTGGATAAATACTAGAACGGGATTCTTGAAGTCAACAGCAATATGTAATTGTGCCTTAAACTTATGTTTTCGGAAAATTTTTTTCTAATTTTAATTTAAAAATAATGTGTAATAAATTACCTTTTAAATGACATTTTGAATACTCCTGCTTGACGACAATGCTATTGACTCTAGCACATGACTGTGATTCATCATTACTTTCTTCTTCTCGGGTTGTATTTGCTTTATGCTCATTAGTTTGTGTTTGAATTTTGACATCAGTAAAATCCATTATATTACATAAATCTATCTCGTCTCTTTTCTTCTCAACAAAACATTGAATTCGCCTTTTTATTTCATCTTCAGAGGCAGAAATTTGAACCAGTTGGATTGGTAGTGGATGTGAATCCTCGATATCACACATACTGTCATTAAAAAGATTCAATTTATCACTGTATCGAACGCTAGCTAAAAAAATAAATAATTTACAAAAAAATTGCTTAAGTAACTGCATTAGTAAATGAATTTGTATTAAATTTTATTAAGCATTAAAAACTTAATAAAAATAGTTAACTGTCAATAAAGAAATAAAAAAGAAAACAATTGAATAATAAAATTTTTAAACAACTGATAATGGCTTAAGTAAATAAACAAAATTCTTTTAAGGGTACTGAAAAGTTATATAAACTTTTTGGTACTTATTGTTGACATTTTAATTTATTTTGTATCTTTGTATATTAAAATTTAACAAATCAAACTTCATAATTGTTGTTCACTTTTAGTTTTTTTTTAACAAATTAATAGAATTTTAATTTTTAATGATAAATTTAATTGAACAAATTAGGCATATCCTACACGACTTTAATATTGTGTTGCTCTGGCAACCGCAGGTCTTTTTGATGAACAATATCAGCTAACAACTAAAAAGAAAAAGAAAATCACGAAAAATTTAAAAAAACCAAAACTGCAAAAAATACAGCATCTTTCTAAATTTGTAAATATTAAAGTTCTTCCGCGTAAAATGATAAATTTGATTGTAATCATTTTTTTAAGATTCCAAATAAAAATTCCTAAAGAAATGTTAAGTGATTTGAAATCGTTATGCTGACCGGTTTTAAATCACGAGGTTTCACAAATTTTTGTGCACAGAACACCTTTTTAGTGATTTCAAATCACTTTACAAAAAAGTGATTTTCAGAACTTGCCTAAATGCCTCAAAAAAAAATATTTCACCCTAATGCCAGAAAATTAACTGCCCGTTCGCCTATATCGAACGTTAACGTTCGCATAGAAAATTACATTTAAAACAAAAACAATTTTTGAAATTTTGTTTTTGTTTTAAATGTTATTTACTATGCGAACGTTAACGTTCGATATCGGCGAACGGGCAGTAAAGCTCGCAAAAAATCATTGAAATGTTTGCTAATGAAATAATTTACCATAGGCCCCTATATTAAGAACAAAACACTTAAGTACTCGTAAAACCGTAACAAATAACTCTATTAACCCTTTCAGTGTTTTTTCCGAATATATTCGACATTGCATTGTACTCTCTTCCTACGCACTTTTACTGTATAAAAATGTACAGTTATTTATATTTTTTTTTTTATCTGAAACAAAGAAAACAAGATAGTGCACTAAAGTTTAAAAAAACATTATTTTTCTGCGCATGTACGTCATAGTAGCAAATGAGCACAAACATGATCACACAAACACGTGTATGTGCTATGCTGAATGTTTGTTTACATTTAATTCTCTTTACTACAGTTGCGTAAAAATTACGTCAAAATGAGAGTAAAAAGTTGACGGACCTGCGCAATGCACTATCTTGTTTTCTTTGTTTCATGATCTGAAAGAGGGACACTTTTGATATTTTAAATTGTTATTATAGTAGACATGGACTTTCTTTTCTTATTATTGAGTGCATTGTCGTACCCAAGTCAGGAAATTTGTAAAAACCTTAGATTTTGGAAGAAAAAATAAATAATAATTTCGGGGACCAGGCGATATTAAAAAAAAATTTTAAGTATTGATACATGCGTAAATAAGTATTTTCTTGAAAAAAAATATTGCAAAAATAAATTGAAGGTTCTTTTGTGGACATTTGAAGGTCGATTTTGAATATATTCGGCATTCCCTAAAAACCAGGGGAGCTGCATGAGGCAAAAACTATTATTTTCCCCGGCTTCAGCGCCATCACATTACCTTAAATACAAATTTTCAGATTTTTATCTCGCCAAAAATTATTTTTGACCCTGAAAGGGTTAATAAAATTTTGTCTGCCAGTTTAAAAAGATTACAAATCACACTGTAACATTTCTTGAAGAGTGGTCCATATAACGCACACTCTGAATACACTTTAGTACGCTTAAGACCGTAATGAATAGTGTTGTGTTAAAATTTGGTCTGCCGTAGTTCTATAGGACACGAATTAACACTGTCAAATTTCGTGAAGGTGGTCCATAATTTACCACAGGTCCCACTTAATGCCCACTCTGGGAAGTCATTTAGATGCGCAAAATTGTTGCAAAATTTGGTCCAATTTACTTTTTCGTGGCCAGAGAATAGCACAATGCAATTTTCTGATAATCGGTCCTTAATTTACCATAGGTCCCATATTAAGCAACCTCCTGAAAAGTAAAAAACTTAAGCTACTTAAATGCGTATAGTTTTATTAATAATGACATTTTATACTTGAAAAGAAAAAGAACATATGTCAATTTAAGCCTCTATTTATTGCCACAGATATACATATGTATGTATACTAGGGTGGTTATTAGCTATATCGAAAAAAAATTTCCTGACTTTTTCATACTCTCGTTCCCCAAATCGATGGGTATTAGGGAAAAACTATCCTAAAAAAATTTCAGACGAATCAGTTTAGATTAACACGGTGTTTACATTTGCCAGTACTGGCAAGACAGTTGCAATACATGCAAACTTTTTCACTAATACATGTACACTTTTCCAACTGTCTTGTCTACTGTTTTGCAAATTTTGCAGACAGTAAAATGGACAGTAATTTGACATTTGCTGACAGTAATTTGAAGTTTTGTTCGCAAAAGTTAAAAAAAAATTAACAATATAAAGAAAATTAATAAATTATGCTTTGTTTTTGCATGTTTTACTTAAGGGTTATCTATGGTCACAAAAAATAGTTGATAAATGCTATTTTTAATTTGTTAAGTTCATATAAAACACGATTAGCTAGAACTTGCACTGCGACATTCACGTTAGACATTTTTTTAAAAGTGAACTGTCTTAACTACTGTCTACGCCAACGTCACGAAGACAGCAAGTAGTGTTTTTGGCAACTAATATGTATTTGCTTACTTGCCAGTACTGTCAAATGTAAACGTACTGTAAGGCACGTCGCACGCCCGTCAATGTTTGAAAAAAAAATTTTTTATTTATGTCTCATAATTAAATTAATATAAATTTTATTAAAAATAGGTACTTCAAAAAGTTATTGTCCGTGATGTTGGTAACAGCACAGTCCTAAACGAATTTTCTGTAAATCGTATATTTAAAAAATAAACTACAAATGATCGAAAAAAGCCCTATACTTCATATTAAAATGTTCATAAAATGCCCATTTGTTTTACAACCAGTGTTCTTTAGATTTTCATAAGGCCATACATACCCTGTCGAATTTTTATTAGCTAGCTCAACATTTGGTTGACTTTTAGCTAACTTATTTACAACTGACTAGTGACTAACTCATAATTGGTGCAGATTTGAGTCAGGCGTGTTTTGTGCGACTGACTTCTTCTCGATAAGTATTGAACTAGCCTTTGGCTAACTCAAAGCTGATGCAGAGATTAGTGAGTTGTGTTTTGTGCGACTGACTTTTTCTCGATAAGTATTGAACTAGCCTTTGGCTAACTCAAAGCTGATGCAGTGGACTGTGGTAAAAACACGTTTTGCTTGTTTTGTGTACTTTTTCAAAGTTAAATAATAAGCAAAAGTTCCCATATTCTCTTTGTTTATATCATTTAGTCCCTGTCGGAAAGTGAGTTAGCTCAAAGTCATGGTTAACCAGAAGTTAGTCAGAGGTGACTCACAAGCTAACTCATTTACATGGTTAAAGCTATTCAGTTTTTACACGCAATGTCCGCAGTACGAGTCAGTACTCACTCACACTGCATAACTTTTTAGATAACCATAAGTTAGCTCATTATGAGTCAGCTTGTGGTGCATACAATATGTTGACTTTAATAAGAGAATAAAAAAAAATTACGTATTTTGCTTTATTTATTTTTTAAAGAGAGACAGAGCTCTGTCTCTGTCTGTCTAGACTATTACACATATGTTTTCTTTCACTTTTGTTGTATTTCCCCTTTGTCTACAGAAAAACTCTCAGTTATAAGACACCATCAGCATGCCCGATATGGCAAAAACCGGTTTTCATAATAATTCTTCTTTGAAAATAAGATGTATTTAACTAAATGATATTAACAAAGAGAATATGGGAACTTTTGCTTATTATTTAACTTTGAAAAAGTACACAAAACAAGCAAAACGTGTTTTTACCACAGTCCACTGCATCAGCTTTGAGTTAGCCAAAGGCTAGTTCAATACTTATCGAGAAAAAGTCAGTCGCACAAAACACAACTCACTAATCTCTGCATAACTTTTGAGTTAGCCAAAGGCTAGTTCAATACTTATCGAGAAGAAGTCAGTCGCACAAAACACGCCTGACTCAAATCTGCACCAATTATGAGTTAGTCACTAGTCAGTTGTAAATAAGTTAGCTAAAAGTCAACCAAATGTTGAGCTAGCTAAAAAAAATCCGACAGGGTTAGTTAAATACATCTTATTTTCAAAGTAGAATTATTATGAAAACCGGTTTTTGCCATATCGGGCATGCTGATGGTGTCTTATAACTGAGAGTTTTTCTGTAGACAAAGGGGAAATACAACAAAAGTGAAAGAAAACATATGTGTAATAGTCTAGACAGACAGAGACAGAGCTCTGTCTCTCTTTAAAAAATAAATAAAGCAAAATACGTAATTTTTTTTTATTCTCTTATTAAAGTCAACATATTGTATGCACCACAAGCTGACTCATAATGAGCTAACTTATGGTTATCTAAAAAGTTATGCAGTGTGAGTGAGTACTGACTCGTACTGCGGACATTGCGTGTAAAAACTGAATAGCTTTAACCATGTAAATGAGTTAGCTTGTGAGTCACCTCTGACTAACTTCTGGTTAACCATGAGTTGACTTTGAGCTAACTCATTTTCCGACAGGGTATGTATGAAAGTATGTATGCGTTAGTGTATATGTGTGCGGTTAATATGATATTCTGCACTCCGATCTCTTAGCAACTAATAATGTAAATACTAACTTTAACAAGGAATGTAAAAAAATACCGTTATATGATTTGATAGAAGTTAAGTTTATCTTGTGTATTAAGAATTTGTGTTTGCAAATCATTTGAATATTAAAAGTGGAGGTGAACGTTTGAAAATGAGCTCAAGAAGTTTACGACAAAATATATACATATGTACATACTTACTTGGAAAATTTTCTACAAGTTTAGGTGGGAGTAAATTACCATCAAATAAAGAAGTTTTAAAGGTTTTGTTTTTTAATTTACGTGTGGTGAAACTTGATTTACGAAAGAGTGCAAAATTAGTGATTGAGGAATTATTGATATTTTGGGAGAAAGCTAGAATTCCAACAATAGACAAACAACATTGTATAAATAAATTGGAGAAACTTCACTCCGAATGGAGGAGTCTATTCAAAAGTTCTAAGAGACAAACTGAAACTCAGAGTGAAAAAGTGAAATCTTGGGTTCAAAAAATAGATTATCTTTTTGATATAGCACCTTCAAGCTTGCTACAAGTAATTAAAATTGATGAAGATAAGCAATTTTTGGTGAATCAAAGGAAACATGGTAGGCCTGGTTTTATGTATGGCATAGACCATAAAACTATGAAGGTGGAATTAAGAGCTGAACAACGTCGTCAACAAATATCTAATCAGAGAGAACGCAGCATCCGTTCAATCAATAGGTATGGTAACACTTTAACAAGTTTGACTTCTCTTTACTTTATTGATTTGCAGAAGAAACTTTGCATTTGTCATCATCAAAAACATTATCGAATTCTGCACGAACCGGTGGGGTCATTATTTATTTAAAAAAAAAAACATGGAAGGTGAACAAATTATGTGAAAAGGTTGCGGTCAAAATTTTGGATAAGTGCATATCTGGTAAAAAATAAAAATACATTTTTGGTAGTTATGGCTGTTTATAGATCTCCAAGCTGCAGTGAAGTAGAATTTTGTAATGCATTTGACGAAATAATAGAAGTGATTTGTGAAACGAATTATGAAATAATTATACAGGGTGGGCCAACGTGGACTGACTGATTTGAAATGCTTATAATTTTTGTATTTTTTATTTTTTTTACTTTTTTTTTGCAGTTAATACAGAATTTTATAATGTCATCATACTCAGTGGAAGAACGTGTAACAATTACACCCTGTCCGATGCACTGTTTGGAGTGGAATCATGGCTGATAAAGTTATTGGTCCATATTTCTACGAAAGTGAACTTAATAAGCCAGAAACCGTCTCTGGGGTGGTATACCGGACCAAGTTGGAAAATTTTTTACGTCCGATACTTCTCAATAATCGTTACATATGGTTCCAGCAAAATAGAGCTACAGCACATACCGCAAGAGCCACAATGGCCATTCTGCGAGACCGAATAATTTCAAAAAATGCAGATTTCGCGTGGCCACCTCGTTCTCTAGATTTGACGGTCCCAGATTTTTTTGTGGGGTTTCTTGAAGGAACGAGTGCACGTCAACAAACCACAAAATATATACATTCAGAAGCTAAAGCAGAATATTCGCACAGAAATTGCTCAATTGCAGCCAGAAACGTTGCGCAACGTAATGCAAAATGTATTGAGTAGAGCCATTAACTGCCAACAGGAGAATGGACGCCTTCTAAAATATATTATTTTTCATAATTAGCTTAAAAAAATTTATAATTTATGCTTTCATTTCCAAAAAAAATTAAATTAAAAAATTTTAAAATAATTAGTATTGTGGTTATTTTGTTGAACTATTCATGGTTTTTAATCCAAATTTTTACTATTTAATTAGGCTTAAGTTCATTAAATTTAATTTTCATTAAATTATTTTTATGAAGAAAGGAATTTTTACAACATGGAAGATTAATTAAAATTGTTATTGATAATTTTCATTCTTGACTGACCTGGGATTCGAAGCCAGGCTGGCTGGCGTGTGATTTGAACCCAGGCGGCTGGTTACCCTGACATGTTTCGACCTCAACCACTAGGTCTTCTCAAAGGGATTTGCCGTCTTACACTCGCAGCCATCGATGACTGCTGACGTCAGTAGTCAAACATCAATCCTTAAACCAAATTGTATTTTAACCTTTGGTAGATCGAAATTTGCTTATTGAATGATTATCCATTTTTAATTGATCTCACATGTTTTTCCTTTACTTCTGTTTTTTCCGTACTTTTGTCAAGAATTCTTCTTGAAGTCCAAAGTACATTTTTTTGTTTATCATGTTTTTTGTCTTTCTTTTTTCTTGTTGACATTTTTCAGCACAACTTGAAGGACAAATGAACACATAGAGCTTGTGCCTTAGCTTTAACAATAATTAGTATTGTGGTTATTTTGTTGAACTATTCATGGTTTTTAATCCAAATTTTTACTATTTAATTAGGCTTAAGTTCATTAAATTTAATTTTCATTAAATTATTTTTATGAAGAAAGGAATTTTTACAACATGGAAGATTAATTAAAATTGTTATTGATAATTTTCATTCTTGACTGACCTGGGATTCGAAGCCAGGCTGGCTGGCGTGTGATTCGAACCCAGGCGGCTGGTTACCCTGACATGTTTCGACCTCAACCACTAGGTCTTCTCAAAGGGATTTGCCGTCTTACACTCGCAGCCATCGATGACTGCTGACGTCAGTAGTCAAACATCAATCCTTAAACCAAATTGTATTTTAACCTTTGGTAGATCGAAATTTGCTTATTGAATGATTATCCATTTTTAATTGATCTCACATGTTTTTCCTTTACTTCTGTTTTTTCCGTACTTTTGTCAATAATTCTTCTTGAAGTCCAAAGTACATTTTTTTGTTTATCATGTTTTTTGTCTTTCTTTTTTCTTTTTGTAAAAATTCCTTTCTTCATAAAAATAATTTAATGAAAATTAAATTTAATGAACTTAAGCCTAATTATATAGTAAAAATTTGGATTAAAACCCATGAATAGTTCAACAAAATAACCACAATACTAATTATTGTTAAAGCTTAGGCACAAGCTCTATGTGTTCATTTGTCCTTCAAGTTGTGCTGAAAAATGTCAACAAGAAAAAAGAAAGACAAAAAACATGATAAACAAAAAAAATGTACTTTGGACTTCAAGAAGAATTCTTGACAAAAGTACGGAAAAAACAGAAGTAAAGGAAAAACATGTGAGATCAATTAAAAATGGATAATCATTCAATAAGCAAATTTCGATCTACCAAAGGTTAAAATACAATTTGGTTTAAGGATTGATGTTTGACTACTGACGTCAGCAGTCATCGATGGCTGCGAGTGTAAGACGGCAAATCCCTTTGAGAAGACCTAGTGGTTGAGGTCGAAACATGTCAGGGTAACCAGCCGCCTGGGTTCGAATCACACGCCAGCCAGCCTGGCTTCGAATCCCAGGTCAGTCAAGAATGAAAATTATCAATAACAATTTTAATTAATCTTCCATGTTGTAAAAAATTCCTTTCTTCATAAAAATAATTTAATGAAAATTAAATTTAATGAACTTAAGCCTAATTAAATAGTAAAAATTTGGATTAAAAACCATGAATAGTTCAACAAAATAACCACAATACTAATTATTGTTAAAGCTAAGGCACAAGCTCTATGTGTTCATTTGTCCTTCAAGTTGTGCTGAAAAATGTCAACAAGAAAAAAGAAAGACAAAAAACATGATAAACAAAAAAATGTACTTTGGACTTCAAGAAGAATTCTTGACAAAAGTACGGAAAAAACAGAAGTAAAGGAAAAACATGTGAGATCAATTAAAAATGGATAATCATTCAATAAGCAAATTTCGATCTACCAAAGGTTATAATACAATTTGGTTTAAGGATTGATGTTTGACTACTGACGTCAGCAGTCATCGATGGCTGCGAGTGTTAGACGGCAAATCCCTTTGAGAAGACCTAGTGGTTGAGGTCGAAACATGTCAGGGTAACCAGCCGCCTGGGTTCGAATCACACGCCAGCCAGCCTGCCTTCGAATCCCAGGTCAGTCAAGAATGAAAATTATCAATAACAATTTTAATTAATCTTCCATGTTGTAAAAATTCCTTTCTTCATAAAAATAATTTAATGAAAATTAAATTTAATGAACTTAAGCCTAATTAAATAGTAAAAATTTGGATTAAAAACCATGAATAGTTCAACAAAATAACCACAATACTAATTATTGTTAAAGCTAAGGCACAAGCTCTATGTGTTCATTTGTCCTTCAAGTTGTGCTGAAAAATGTCAACAAGAAAAAAGAAAGACAAAAAACATGATAAACAAAAAAATGTACTTTGGACTTCAAGAAGAATTCTTGACAAAAGTACGGAAAAAACAGAAGTAAAGGAAAAACATGTGAGATCAATTAAAAATGGATAATCATTCAATAAGCAAATTTCGATCTACCAAAGGTTAAAATACAATTTGGTTTAAGGGTTGATGTTTGACTACTGACGTCAGCAGTCATCGATGGCTGCGAGTGTAAGACGGCAAATCCCTTTGAGAAGACCTAGTGGTTGAGGTCGAAACATGTCAGGGTAACCAGCCGCCTGGGTTCGAATCACACGCCAGCCAGCCTGGCTTCGAATCCCAGGTCAGTCAAGAATGAAAATTATCAATAACAATTTTAATTAATCTTCCATGTTGTAAAAATTCATTTCTTCATAAAAATAATTTAATGAAAATTAAATTTAATGAACTTAAGCCTAATTAAATAGTAAAAATTTGGATTAAAAACCATGAATAGTTCAACAAAATAACCACAATACTAATTATTGTTAATGCTAAGGCACAAGCTCTATGTGTTCATTTGTCCTTCAAGTTGTGCTGAAAAATGTCAACAAGAAAAAAGAAAGACAAAAAACATGATAAACAAAAAAATGTACTTTGGACTTCAAGAAGAATTCTTGACAAAAGTACGGAAAAAACAGAAGTAAAGGAAAAACATGTGAGATCAATTAAAAATGGGAAATCATTCAATAAGCAAATTTCGATCTACCAAAGGTTAAAATACAATTTGGTTTAAGGATTGATGTTTGACTACTGACGTCAGCAGTCATCGATGGCTGCGAGTGTAAGACGGCAAATCCCTTTGAGAAGACCTAGTGGTTGAGGTCGAAACATGTCAGGGTAACCAGCCGCCTGGGTTCGAATCACACGCCAGCCAGCCTGGCTTCGAATCCCAGGTCAGTCAAGAATGAAAATTATCAATAACAATTTTAATTAATCTTCCATGTTGTAAAAATTCCTTTCTTCATTAAAAAATAATTTAATGAAAATTGAACTTAAGCCTAATTAAATAGTAAAAATTTGGATTAAAAACCATGAATAGTTCAACAAAATAACCACAATACTAATTATTGTTAAAGCTAAGGCACAAGCTCTATGTGTTCATTTGTCCTTCAAGTTGTGCTGAAAAATGTCAACAAGAAAAAAGAAAGACAAAAAACATGATAAACAAAAAAATGTACTTTGGACTTCAAGAAGAATTCTTGACAAAAGTACGGAAAAAACAGAAGTAAAGGAAAAACATGTGAGATCAATTAAAAATGGATAATCATTCAATAAGCAAATTTCGATCTACCAAAGGTTAAAATACAATTTGGTTTAAGGATTGATGTTTGACTACTGACGTCAGCAGTCATCGATGGCTGCGAGTGTAAGACGGCAAATCCCTTTGAGAAGACCTAGTGGTTGAGGTCGAAACATGTCAGGGTAACCAGCCGCCTGGGTTCGAATCACACGCCAGCCAGCCTGGCTTCGAATCCCAGGTCAGTCAAGAATGAAAATTATCAATAACAATTTTAATTAATCTTCCATGTTGTAAAAATTCCTTTCTTCATAAAAATAATTTAATGAAAATTAAATTTAATGAACTTAAGCCTAATTAAATAGTAAAAATTTAAAATTTTAAAAAAATTATAATCATTTCAAATCAGTCAGTCCAAGTTGGCCCACCCTGTAGTAGGCGATTTTAACATTGATTGGAGCAAAGATGAAACTTATAAAAATAGAATTCAAGTAGGTAGGTAGAAAGTAACTTTAAATGGCAATGGTCTGAAACAAATAGTTACAGAGTACACGAGGGTTACAGAAAATACAAAAACATTAATAGACTATGTAATAACAAATAATGATAACGTATCAGTAAGAAATAACAGTTCAAACAAAATAGCAGATCATGAAGCGATTGATATTGCAATTCAAAATAGAAACAATAAAAAAACAATTAAAAAAGAAATACAAATATTAAAATATAACAAAATTTCGTTTAATAGAAAACTTAATAGTGTACTGAAATATAATGAGAATGATAGTGTAAATAATAATGTTTATAATATTGATATCAGCATAGAAAACACAGTTCAGAAATTTATGAAGAAAAAAACAATTGACGGAAAGAACAATGTAAACAAATGGTTTAGTAGAGAACTACAATTTTTAAAAAATGATAAAATAGCGAAGTACGGTATAGCAAAATCTGTGAACACAAGTATAGCATGGAACAATTATAAAACAATAAAAATAAATATAAAACAAAACTTGAATATGAGAAAAATAAAATTGTTAATAATAAAATAAGCAATGCCAAAGACCAGAAACAAATGTGGAAAGAAATAAAAAACTTAGTACTTAATAAGAACAAAAATGTGATTAAAAATGTGATATATAATATAGAATATAAGGAAACCTACCAAATAGCCAATAAATTTAATAATTATTTCGTGGATAGTATTAAGACAATTAGAAATTCGATAGACCAAGTGCAATATATTAATCAAATTCCTGTGATAAACAAAAAATTTAAATTTCGTGCAATAAATATACAAGAACTAAAAATTATATGTAAGTAGATATAAAAAATAAATCTGATTTTAACAATGTTTCTATGCAAGTAATATTAGATAATTGGAACATTATAGGAGAAATCATGATGAACGTCATAAACCAATCACTGGAAACAGGCGAATTCCCTGAAAGCTGGAAGATATCATCCGTAACACCAATAGAAAAAATTGTAAAAACAAAAAAATGCGAAGAATTCCGTCTCATAAATACATTAAACACGTGTGAAAAGATAATTGAAAAAGTGGTAAAACAACAACTTGAAAAGTACATTGAAGAAAAGAATATATTAAATAAACATCAATCTGGCTTTAGAAAAATATTTTCATGTGAAACAACAGTTAACTATGTCATCAATAGATGAAAAAATGTGGAGAAAAATAACAAAATTATGGCAATTTGTTTAGATTTTTAAAGAGCTTTCGAGACAATTGATAGATATTTTAATACAAAAGCTTTATATGTACGGAATACAAGAAAATGAGCTGAAATGGTTTAAATCATATCTATCGGGTCGGAAACAAATGGTGAAAATAAATAATATAAAATCTGAGTATATAGATAATGAATATGGAGTACCACAAGGTTATATTATATATATAAATGATATGCCAAACATTTTACGAAAATGCGAAATAGTGTTATATGCGGATGATACACTGATATTTACGGAAGGATGCACAGATAAACAGTGTCACGATAACATGATATATGACATAAATAATGTTAACAAATGGTTAAAGATGAATAAACTTAAGTTAAATGAAAATAAAACGAAACTAATGCAAATTAATATGAACAATGAATCGGTATTTAAAATGAATAATGAAGTGATAGAAAAAGTTAATCAAATTAAATATCTTGGCTTCATAATAGATAAACAATTAAAATTTAAAGAACATATAAGTTTATATGCAAAAAAAATTGGAAAAAAATCGGGGTTTTTAAACGTATACGTAAAAAAATATCGGTATTAACAGATATAAATATTTATAATACAATGATAAAACCACATTTTGAAAGACTGCAAAAACTGCAAAACAAAGCAATGAGATCAATATTAAAATGTAACATTTATACACCAATAGAAGGTATGAATAATGCATTTAAATGGCTAAATATAAAACAAAGACTTGAAATGAATACACTAAATTTTATACACAAAATGAAAATGGGAAAAACCAGACTATTTAACAGAGCAGCTAAACTATGTAGGGGAAATTCAACCATATCATCTTAGAAATGTTAACAATTTTAGGCTTCCAAGATCAACAACAACTGCAAAGCAACGGTCACTTTTCTATAAAGTATTACATCTATACAACATGCTCCCCTTAGATGTTAAAACAGAACGAAATACTAATGAGTTTAAAAGAAAAATTATATATTTCATTATGAATAATAGTATTCAACAGAGCTTTTTATAAGATTTGTGTAGCAAAAATTAATAGTAAAGAATTTATTGTAAAGTATTATTCATACTACTAAATTAATTTAAATAAAAAAAAAACATCAGAAAGTAAAAGTGATGTGGTATGTATTGCTCTACATACAAATGTAGTTATGCAGTTTTCTAATTCCTTTGTATATACACTATTTTCTAATAGCCTACAGAAGAAATATTAATAACGCATACACCAGCTATTCCAAAAATACGAGGCTTAATAGAAGTTGTTACCCAAAAACTTGCAGCAGCTTTAGATGCTTGCATGATAAGCGACAGAAAAACAGTGCATATTCTTATGGCGACAGTTGAAGCGTTAGAACTAGATCCACAAAATTATATTATTGTTACCCAAAAACTTGCAGCAGCTTTAGATGATTGCATGATAAGCGACAGAAAAAGTGCATATTCTTATGGCGACAGTTGAAGCGTTAGAACTAGATCCACAAAATTATATTATAAATAGAAGTCATATCAGAAATGCAAGACAAAGAATGCGAAAAGAGCACGCTTTAGTTATTAAGGAGCACTTCAAAGCCATGACACTAGATGCTCTATGCTTGCATTGGGATGGAAATCTATTACCTGCTTTAACTGGAAACGATAAAATAGACAGGCTGCCTATAATTATTTCAAGCGGATGCAATGAGCAGTTGCTTCAAGTTCCTTCCTTAGAAAATAGAACCGAAAAACAACAATCATTAGCGGTTTGCAATGTCATTCAAGAATGGAACCTTCAGTACCACATAAAAGCCATCGTATTTGACACAACAGCCGTCAATACCGGTCGTATAAATGGAACCTGTGCTATCATTGAACATTTTTTAGAAAAATCATTTTTATGGTTACCATGTAGACACCATATCTATGAAATTATTTTGAGAAGTGTTTTTAAAGAGAAATTTGTAAAAAAAAAAGGAAGTCCGAATGTGGCCATTTTCGAAAAATTTAAGACTGCGTGGCCAAAATTTAATTTACAAAACTTTCGTTCTGGGATTGAAGACAAAACGGCATTCCGTCTTTTTAAAAATTCCAGCAGTCGTGTTGTAAGTTTTGTTCAGTCAATGCTCACAGAAAAATAGCCAAGAGACGATTATAAAGAACTTCTAGAACCCACGTTAATATTTTTAGGGAAAACATCAAAAAACCCCAATACCGTAATGTTTCGAGCAACGGGTGCGGTTCATCACGCTAGGTGGATGTCAAAAGCTATTTACAGCCTAAAAATGTTTTTGTTTCCCGAAGAGTTTAAATTACCGAAACAAGAAGAAAATGACTTGCGAAAAATTTGCATTTTTATAGTATATAGTAACAAAACGTCGAAGCTTGGTTTTCATGTAAATTCATACCCCCCTATAATGATTTTTTGTTCTTGCAAAACGCATACTATTTTAAAAGTATTGGCAAAGACTTGTCGCGAGTTGCCATTAAAGAAATGCAAAGCCATTTGTGGTATTTGAATCCTGAAAACGTTGCCTTAGCATTTTTTGATTCAAGAGAACCGAACAGCACTAAAGCAAAAATGGTTGAAGCCCTTAAGAATGTTGGTGACGTTGATCAATATATAAAGCGACCCATTATTGCTAATCAAAATATTTCAACCATCATATTCAATGGAATTTAACAATTTGTGTCCATGGAAACAAAACTTTTTTTCGAAAGATTCCTTATAGATCAAGGGTTCTTAAAATCAAATTCTGATGATTGCTTCTTTTGTTAAAGACAAAGAAATTATTGGGCAATTAAGAGTAGTCAACGACACTGCGGAAAGGGGAGTCAAGCTAATGGAAGAATATAATTAATTACTGACAAAAAATGAAGAGCAAAAACAATATGTATTACAAGTTGTCCAAGATTATAGACGCAAATATCCCGGATGAATAAAAAAAAAACAATAACAAACTAATACGAAAACTCTCTCAAATATTAAACAAAATTATAATATTTAGTAAAATAAAAATAAACAAGTTGAATTTAAATTTATGCAAAATCCGATAATAACGAGTTTTTTTATGAGTAAGTTAGTGTCAGTTAGGGCGTTTTGCTTTTTGGGTGACGACATGTTTATGCAGGTTATGTCAAAAAGCCATTAGGAAACCAAAAATATTTGTTATGAATAAAGAAGTAAATATTTATTAAAGTTTAATTTAATTTTTGAAATTTTAGCCAAAAATTAAGGATTTTCTCAACTCTGGTGGGCGACATGCGTTAATCTTCTCTGATTTTGTAGTTTTTTACTAATAACCACCGAGTTGGAATTGAGACTTGATAAAATCCAACTTTTCATTTTAAGAACCACCTTAATGTATACACCCGGTGGGAGGCATCAAAGATTCGTATAATTTGTATTATAAAGTTTTAACGTGTTTCTGCTGAATTATCGAATTACTTCATAAGAAAAAATTATGATTTTTGCGAGCTTTAGTTTTATGACATAAGGGTGGTGGATAAATTCTAGAACGGGATTCTTGAGAATAAGAAAGGCGGTGTACCAAGCACTTTTTTCCTTGTAAGGTGGTACGCTCTTACGTATGTACATAAGAATATCAACTTGATTTTAATGTGGATATCAATGGAAATTAATGGATTAATCAATCGGTGTAAAAGGTATATTAAATACATACGTATTCTAAAACTTTTACGACTTTTGCTAGTAAGCTAACTAGGTTTGATTTCGAGGAAAAAATATACTAATTCTCTTTTTAAATTTTTGTAAATCTGATGCCGAGTTGTTATTTTTAAAAGTTCTCTAAATTTATTATTGGCTAAAATCTAGTTTAGCGACGCACCTCCAACTAAAAAAACAAGTACCTAGAGTGATAGAAAATTGAAAAATAAGAAGAAAATATTAAGTGAAAAACGTTTCACAAACGCATAACTTTTTTCAATTTATATGGCCAATATTGATATAATTTTAAAGCTTTTGAACAGATCTTTCTTTATATACAAAATTATTGTAAAATTCTTAGCCAATTAAGAAGCGGTGATTAGTTTGCGAAAAACAAGAGTGTTTAATAAGCATAATAATTACTATGGAGAGAAATTTTAGTTAGTGAAGCTGGTGTTTTTATTCCATAGAGGAACATTTTTTGCCCCCGGCCGGCTATGCAGAAAAGCTTTAGTTAGCGAAGCCACTGTTTATTACATCATACACGAGAAAACCTTTGCGCCCTGCCAAAGGCCGGCTATGCTTCAGTTAGCGAAGCCGGGGTTTGTTATAACATAGAGGAGAAAATCCTTGATTCCGGAAAAATGCAGGTTTTTAGTAAGCATAATAATAACTATGTAGAGAAGTTTTTATTAGCGAAGCCGGTGTTTTTTAAACCATAAAGGAAACAAGTGTTGCACCCGGACGAGGGCCGGCTATGCACAGAAGCTTTAGTTAACGAATTCAGTGTTTGTTATACCATAGAGCAGAAAATAGTTGATTCCGGCCTAAGGCCGGCTATCCCGAGAAGCTTAAGTTAACGAAACCGGTGTATGTTATTTAATAAATCTTTATTTTTTACACTTTTACTGGAATAAACTACCCAAGTATTTACCTAGTGCACTTCCGGGAGAGTAAGAGTTAAAAATTTTGATATAAACTTTGTATATTCGGAAATATCTATTCAAAAGCTTTGAAATAATACCAATATTGGCCATTAAAATATCAAAACTTTAAAGTTCTATAACTTGAATACTATACTTTTGCGCCACTTTTTCACTTGTTTTTTTATTTGGAGCTGCATCTAGAGCTGCGATCGACAACCTATACTATTACATTTTGCGATTGTATGCGTTGTATACATTTTACATATGTTGTTGTTAATGTTTTTTAATTCTCTGCAATGTGTGTGCACACGTATATAACAAAAGAGAATAAAAGAGAAAAAAGAAACCGCGGCGCCCTGATTTTGCCGATCGCAGATATAGAGTAAACTAGAATTGTTTCTTATTGTTTTTAAGCCACTGACATTCCTTATTTTCTTTCCAAGTAAACTCATCATTTTTATAAATTTCTTTTTTCCAAATTGGTACACGCTTTTTAAGATCTTCAACTGCAGTCGCGACAGCATCCAATGATGTTTTTCGATGTGGGGAAGAAATAGCTATAACGACACTGGCTTCTCGATTTCCAACTAAGCCCAACCGATGGCAAATAGCTACATTTTCAATATCCGGCCATTGGCGCCTTAGCTCTTCGCAAATAAGTTGAATTTGTTTTAATGCCATTGGCTCGTAAGCTTCATATTCTAGAGATAGTACCTGTAAACAAGGTGTTGAAAGTAAATTCATTTATTTAACCAATAATTTTCCCGTACCTTTTTTCCTTCATATGAATCACGAGTCGTACCAACAAAAATTGATATAGCTCCACAAGAGTCCGCTGACACTACGTTGCTTATCTCATTAACATTTAACGCTTCTCGTGTAAGTACCAAATGATTCATCTTAACAACGTTTTTGATTTTAATCACACTTTTAATAATTAATTATCCGCCGCTTATTAGAGGAATAACACCAATTTCGTCCCCTTTTTTAATAGAAGTTCTATCAGCAAATCTTCACAATAATTTTCGTTAATTGCTTATATCAAACTTTCCTGTATTTCTTCTCAAGCACCCCATACATGTTCCAATTCAATTGTCAATTGAGTCTCAATTGAATTGATTCTTGGCCACATACCTTATAAACTGAATTGAAAGATTTTCATTATTTTTAAATTGATTGTGGAACAAATATAGTTTACCAACGGAGATCCAAATAAAAAAAAGTACCTAGGATGATAGAAAATGGAAAAATAAGAAGAAAAAAAATATAATAAAATATTGGCGCAAACGCTTAGTTTTCGAGTTATGGGCGTTTAAAGTTTTCTTATCTAAACGTAGGTAGGTATATGATATATTGATATCATTTTAAAGCTCTCGAACAGATTTATCTGAATATACGAAATTTATTTAAAAATTTTTAACTCTAGCTCACATTACAGTTTTTTTTACATTTTACGTCAAAATGTTACGGAAGTGCACTAGAAAAGTATGTAGTTTATTTAAATAAAAGTTTTATACAAATTTTATAAAATTACAAACACCAGCGTCGCAAAAAAAACTTCCCTGCATAGCCAGCCTTTGGCCGGACGCAAGGACCTACTTCCCTGAATAGCCTGACTTCGGCCAGGCGCAAGGTTTTTTCCCTATGGTTTAAAAAATACCGGCTTCACTAACTAAAGCTTCTTTGCATAGCCAGCCTTTGACTTAAATCTAGTTTACTGACGCAGCTCCAAATAAAAAAAAGTACCTTGGCTGATAGAAAATTGAAAAATAAGAAGAAAAAAATCAAATAAAAAAATTGGCGCAAACGCTTAGTTTTCAAGTTACGGACGTTTAAAATGTTCATATAAATATGCGATTTTCCACTACATTTCCAAACGTACTACCTACATGGCTAATATTGGTATCATTTCAAAGCTTTTCACTATATCTTTCTGGACAGTTTACCGACGCCGCTCCATGGGCAAAGTCCGGCTTTTCGGAGCAGCTTTAGTTAGCGAAGCTAGTGTTTGCTATACCGTGTAGGAGAAAATCCTTGAGCCCGGCCTTGAGCTTTTGTTACAAAACCAGTACTCGTTATACCATGGAAAACTTCTTTACGCAAGGCCGAAGGCCGGTTATGCAGAGAATCTTTATTTAGCGAATCCGGTATTTGTTATACCATAGAGAAGTAGATCCTTGCGTGCGGCCAAAGGCTGGCTATGCAGAAGTTTGTTTTTGTGATGCTGGTGTTTATTTTAAAAAATTTGTATTACTTTTTTAATTTAAATGAACTACATTCCTTCCTTGTGCACTTCCGTAACATTTCGAAGCAATATGAAAAAATAAACTGTAATGTGAGCTAGAGTTTACATTTTTTTAATAAATGTTGTACCTATGTTCAGAAAAATCTGTTCAAGAGCTTTGAAATTATATCAATATTGGCCATATACGTTTAGAATTGTTGTGGAAAATCGCATATTTATATGAAAACATTAAACGTCCAAAACTCGAAAACCAAGCGTTTGCGCCAATTTTTTTATTTAATTTTTTCTTCAGTTTTTTCCATTTTCTATCACCCCAGGTACTTGTTTTTTTATTTGGAGCTGCGTCGGTAATCTTTTTTTGCGCTCATCTTAATAAACTAAAAATATTCAAATAAATTCTGTATGTCCAGAAAATCTAGTGAAATGCTTTGAAATGATGCCAATATTAGCCACATACGTTTGGAAATGTAGTGGAAAATCCCATATTTATATGAAAACTCTAAACGTTCGTGACCCGAAAACTAAGCGTTTGCACCCATTTTTTATTTGTTTTTTTCTATGGCCCAATTAACTAATTGGGCAATGGTTTCTTCTTATTTTTTAATTTTCTATCACCCTAGGTTCTTTTTTTATTTGGAGCTGCGTCGGTAAGCTAGATTTAAGACTTAATTTTAAAATTCAATGAATTTAAAGACAATTTTTAATATACCAAACCTTTTTGCAAAACAAAACTACTAACATTAATTTTGACAGCTGATCACGAGAATTCAACGCGTGTGAAAAAATCAATACTGGAATCAACCGAAAATCAACCTCACACGTAACATTTTTTTGTGTCTTTACCTCGTGCTATTATTATTTTGAAAAACAACAGCACGTGCGTGACAAACAATAGAAAAACATGCAAAAATTTAACAGAAAACTATATTAATCATTAAAAATTATAAAAATTAATGAAAATATGAAATAATCTTTATACTTAGCAGTTTAAAATGTTTGAAAAATTATGAAATATTGTTATTTGAATAAAATCTACAAATATGCCGGTTTATAAAATCTGATAACTGGTTTTGATAGCACGTAACCAAGGCGAATTCAACTACAGGTGGTGTCGGAACTACCACAATCCAAAAACAACAGAAACAACACAGGGTTTTTTGCATTGCATTGTCAGTGTTTACTGTCCAAAATGTCAACCATTCCTAACAAAACACTAACAAATCAAAACAAAGTAGCTCGAACTGTCAAAATCAGATGGCGTTTCGACACCACCTGTAGTTGAATTCGCCTTGCACGTAACTAGGGCTATTAAGGCCGCCAGTTGTCACTTTCGACAAATCAAAAGTTTAGGGGGTATTCCAAACTAAAGAACAAAAATTCAAAAATTTAACAAAATGTTGGTAAATGAATAAAATCTACAAATTTCCCGGTTTATAAGATCTGATAACTGATTTTGATAGCACGTCACTAGGGCTTTTACGGCCGCCCGTTGTCACTTGCGACAAATCAAAAGTTAAGGGGGTTTTCCATATTGCAGAAAAATTCAAACATTTACCAAAATGTTGTTACATGATTAAAATCTACAAATTTGCCGGTTTATAAAATCTGATAACTGATTTTGTTAGTACGTAACTAGGGCTATTAAGGGTCCTGGTTGTCACTTTCGACAAATCAAAAGTTTAGGGGGTATTTCATTTTAAAATAAAATTAAAAAATTTACCAAAATGTTGTTATATTAATAAAATCTACAAATTTGCCGTCTAATCATTTTGCACTATGACTTGTTCGGTAATATTTCTTAAAGGATGTTTAAACTAAAAACAAATTCTGTTTATTTCAGAATTTTAAGTAAATAAAATATTATAAATTACACTAAGCAGAGACCTGCGCCGTGGGATTTTATCGGCGGCGGCGGCTGAAGCAAAAAATACAAGGCGGCGGCTCGAAGCCGGCTGTTAGCCGACACAATATGTATGGGGGATTTCATGTCAAGTGACCCAAATTTTGAAATTGATGTCTTCCGATTTAGATGAAATTTGCACCAAGCTTAGTCCTATTTAATAGTAGTTTAGACACAAATTTTTAACAAGATCGGTCAAAAAGTTTCTGAGTTAGAGGGGGTCAAAATTTGACATTTTGGCCAAACCGGTGTTCTTTCTCATCCATGTTACTTATTATCTATTGGTGTTAGCATAATTTGTCCCA
Organism: Pollenia amentaria; assembly: GCA_943735925.1. Lineage (NCBI taxonomy): Eukaryota > Metazoa > Arthropoda > Insecta > Diptera > Polleniidae > Pollenia > Pollenia amentaria. The sequence goes on from OX031006.1 coordinate 134,833,105, forward strand.
AACAAATTAGATAGTAATTTCTTCAAGCCTTCGAACAATATTTTTTTTATAAATTTTTTTAATGTTTTTTTTTTAAATTTAAAACTTATTTTTTATTTTTTTGGAAAAGGGCATTTTTTTTTTAGAAAACATATTTTTTATATTCCTACAATTGTTTAAATTTAGACAATAACAGCATTTGAACTTCGGTGCAAATCAATATAGTTTCATCTGTACAACAATAAAACACATATTATTGCCCTACAATTAAAAATCGGTCACATTTGCGTTTACATAGGTTTTTCACATAAATGGCATGCAAACCAAACTTCTGTTACAGTATTTTTCGTTTAGCTGCATTTCGCTTAACTGCATTTGTTGCCTATCTGCACAAAATACAAAGTATTGTGTATGATGTCTAAATTTTGTAAGAAAAATATCGTGTATGTGGATAACAGCATTCGATTTTTGGTCAACAACGTTTATTATTAATACAACTCAAAATCATGACTGCATCAACAGCTATTTTAAGAAAAAAAATGGGCAAAAAATTTTACTCTGCTAATGTGGTATATGGAGGATTTCATGTCAAGTGACCCAACTTGTGTAACTTATAATCTATTGGTGTTAGCAAAATTTTTCCAAAACAAATTAGATAGCTATTTCTTCAAGCTTTCGATAAATTTATATAAAACTTTTTTTTTGTTTTTTTTTAATTTTTTTAAATTTTTTTTTATATTTAAAACTTATTTTTTATTTTTTGAAAAGGGTATTTTTTTTTTTGCTCAAAAGAAAGCCTAGGTTTTTTCCTTTAAGTTAGTTATGATCGCTATTTAGGATGCGAGTGGGTTATGTATAAAAAAAAATAATTTCTAAGTCAAGACGAGGATTAGAAGAAATAGCTATCTAATTTGTTTTGGACAAATTTTGCTAACACAAATAGATTATAAGTTAAATGGATGAGAAAGAACACCGGTTTGGCCAAAATGTCAAATCTTGACCCTCTTTAATTCAGAAACTTTTTGACAGATATTGTTGAAAATTTGTGTCTAAACTACTATCCAATAAGACTAACCTTGGTGCAAATTTCATCCAAATCGGAAGACATCGATTTCAAAAGTTGGGTCACTTGACATAAAAATTAAAAGGTACATTTGTGTTAACATATTGGTATGTGTTTATACTATCACAAACAAATTAAGCCATTTTTTATACTCTAATTCACTATTCATGGCATAAAATTATGTTTTTGTTTAAGCAAGAATTTTATAATTAAGAAAATAAATTAATTTTGAATTTAAATTTCAATTATTCATGAAAAATTATTAATACAAATTTTAATTGGATTTAACAAATAATTCGTTTACAAGTTTGTGTAATTCGCACACAAAAAAAATTATCTAGGTAATTTTACCAGTATTTTTATATAAAAACAAAAAACTAAGTTTAATTTCCTACGACAATTGGCAATTTATACAATAAGAATTGTCTTAGCTTTTTGTTAATAATACTAATTGAGTTAGGTATCTTCTTAGTTTTTTTTTTATGGTCAAATAGAATAGTTTTTTTATCATTGACATTTTTTTCTTAAATATGGCACATGTTTTCAATGACACAGGAAATCAAACTGTAATGTCAATCTGGCGCTGAGGTGAAATTGTAATATGGTTATATTTTATAATAACATTTAAAAAAAAAATTGAATTTTCTATTCCAGAGGTGCAAAATTTAACAAAATTGAGTTTTACTCCTTAATTCACTTTTCTTGTTAAGCATGTTTTCGTTTCTGAAGGGAACTCGCTATTTTCGGCAACTGAATCGCTGGAATAAGATTTGGTGTCCATTACTTTTGATGTTTTTTTAAAGAAATCGTTTTGTTATTTTCCAACATATTTATTTTATTTTAAATTGCAGCCGAAAAAATTATTTTAAAAAGAATCAACATTTAAAACTGTATTGCAAACGTGATTATGGCAAATTTTTACAGAGTTTAAAGCTATTTGGCGAGAAAAAACACATTACGAATAGTTATAACAAAAAAAAAATCAACTATTGCACCAATGTTAACTCATTTTCCTTTATGTCGTTATTTTAAAAAAAAATTATGAAATTTTGGTGCTTTATAAACAAGAACTGCGTGTATTGGGAGGCATACATTATTAGCAGCGTTGTCAACTTTGAAATATCAAAACGCACCAAAATGGGGAAGAAAACGCGCTATTTATTATTTAAAATTGTGAATTAACATGTTTCTTTACATAATACCAATTATCTTCAACAACAAGACCGTTCCACTTTGTGCATATGATTTGGTACACCTTAAACATCATTACTTGTTGCTCTGATTGTGGTCTGTAAAATTGTTAGTAAAAACTTTGCACTGTTGAATAAAATGGTATCGAAACAGGTGTATTTTATTATACAAAGATTTTTTTCTCGCACTGAAACAAAAATTTGTGTTTAAATTGCTTTGGTGCCACCAAAAATTAAAAACGCACTGAAATTACAAAAAAAAGCGCACCACGCACCAACAAATGAATTTTTCGCACACAACATTTTAAAAAGCACCAAAAATGGTACGAAAAGCACCGATTTGACATCGATGATTATTAGAGTTGCACTTTCTAAGGATTGTCAAACAAAAAAGAATGTGGTAGGGTGTTTAAAAATTCTTTACAAATTAATAGACGGCTAAGCTGGAGCCGATTTCTAGCTGTTAGCCGCTTCGGCGCAGGTCTCTACTTTGTAGCTGTTATTGTTCGAGCAATACAAGGTTACGAATTCCACGTAGACATCAGAGAACTCCGAGAGGGCAAGCAAGTTACCAACAAGAGCTCAATCATCAGTCTCTCACCATTTTTAGATCAAAAGGGTATTCGAGTAGGAGGACGATTAAAAAATTCGGAGTTATCGCCGGACACAATGCATCCCATTATCTTACCTTATAAGGATTCTTTGGCAACGCTACTATTTATCATGATACATCAAAACAATAAACACTGCGGCCCACAAGCTCTTCCAACAATAATGCGACAACGGTTTTGGCCAATCAAAGGGAAGATCACAGCGCTCTCAGTGGTCCAAAAATGCATCAGATGCACTCGAGCACGACCACAACTGCATCAACAAATTATGGGTAACTTACCACAAGCTAGAGTAGTGCCTTCCCGGCCATTTATCAACTCCGGTGTAGACTATTGTGGTACATTCTGGATACACTACAAGATCAGGGGCAAAAAGCCAACGAAGGCTTACATAGCCGTATTCTGCTGTTTTGCCACCAAAAAATCGGCTGGAACTATCTGAAAGTATATACTCAGGAAAAGCGCAAGAAGCCATCATCACCGCTTCAATCGCTAAAGGAATACATTTTAGTTTCATCCCACCAAGAGCACCCCACTTCGGAGGCTTATGGGAAGCCGCCGTAAAGTCTGCAAAACATTTACTGGTACGCAGTGTGTCAACCGAATCACTAACTTACGAAGAGTTGGAAACCATCATCATAGAAATTGAAGCCATATTAAACTCACGTCCGTTGACTTCACTATCAAACGACCCAACTTGACCCAACGGTGAAGCTCTTGCCTCACAAGTGGATAGCAGAGCCAAACCCCTTAAGGTATCAGGCATAGCGCATTGGAACCTGGTCTCCCAATTAAAACAACAGTTTTGGAAAAGATGGTCCACGGAATACTTGATCGAGTCCAACAATTTTAAAACAGGAGACATGGTGATTATTAAAGACGACAACCTACCGATAATGAAATGGCCATTAGGAAGAATTCTCAAGGTCTATCCAAGTGACGATGGCATTATCAGAGTTGTAGAAGTAAAAACACTGAACGGCGTGCTTAAGCGACCACCGATTGGCTCCGTTGTGCTCTTAAGATGAAAAAGAACCGGTAGAACAAAAAAGGTCAGAGAAGACAAATCAAAATATAGAACCTAGAAACAAAAGAATTCGGATGTCAGGGAGTAACGTAATGTTGACATTGCTGACAACGTTACTAGTACTTCCAATAATTCTGTAGTAATTGGGTATTCATTTTGAAAAGATAGCTACAACATATATAGCCACAAGTCAGTGGAATCTGGTTGTATATTACGATCTATCAACGTATTGGACTGACACAGCAATTCTAGCACACGGCACTCGCCAGTTAGAACAGCTTTGTAAACGAATGGAACCTACTTCGTCATGCCTCAACACGATAAAACACCTCCAACACATGGAAACTGATTTAAATTTGGACAATAAATAAATTTACAAGAAAATGCAACTCTGATCGTATATAATCTATCATTTTATGAAAATTTTCATAAACATTTGCAAGTCGGACAGACTTGTCAAAAAAATCTGTCACTCAATTCATTTTTAAGCCACACTGTCATACATTATGAGCACACACGATTTTTTTGACATATCGTGCGACTAAATAGGATAGTGAATACCACCCTTAAAGGCCACTACACACTATCCTATTTAGTCGTACGATATGTCAAAAAAATCGTGTGTGTTCATAAAGAATTATAGTGTGGCCTACAAATTGACCTAAATGACAGATTTTTTTGACAAGTCTGTCCGACTTGCAAAAGTTTTTAAAAATTTTCATAAAATGATAGTTTCTATGCGATCAGAGTTGTATTTTCTAATACAGCTGATAAGAAAACAACAATGTCGGCTTCATTGATTTAAAGCACAAATTATAATTTAAAGGACAGACGTTTAACATTTTTTAATTCTTTGTATAGCTTATACAATTTATTATATTCACGTATAACAACAAAATACAATGAATATTAAGGTGAGTACAATGTAAACTAATTGAAATCAGAGTATGAATCACCAAATCCTAGCTAAAAATGCTGCTCCGTCTTTATATACAGATTGAGTGGCCAAAGGAAGCGGTTTTAATGCTTATCCAAGCTTGGGAACAAAATGAATGCCTTTATAATCCTAAGAACGAGCATTATCATAATAAGCACGCTAGAAATGACGCTTTGGAAAAAGTTGTAAAAAACGTGGAAAGCTATGTCCCAAATATTACCGCCAATGAAATAAAGGTGAGGTTCCATCGTAAATATTTTGCGTCTATTTAATTTGTTTTCTATTTATTTTTGCTTTTTAGACAAAACTTAATTATTTAAGAACCCAATATTGCAGAGAATTGGCTAAAATTAAAGACAGCTACAGGAGTGGTTCCGGATATGACGAAATTTATATCCCAACAGCTTATTGGTTCGACGCCCTTAGTTTTCTTAAAGGACATGTAAACATTAAGAAAGGAGTTTCTTCGGTTTCCATAGTATGTAGCATTATTTTTGAAAAATAAATATGTATGTAATTAATAAATATTTCCAGGTTTCAGATGTTGACGTATGCGATGTATTTGAAGATTCAGAACCTGTTGCACTAACATCCTCTGCAAAGAAAAAGAAAAAAAACTATTCTTCAGATGGCATTGCTCCGGAGGATGACATACTAGTGCAGGCAAATAATCTGTTAGAAAAAATCGTTCAACCTTGCTCAAAAACCAATAAATACGACGAGAGTTTGTTATTGTTTTTACAAGAAAATTTGTGTGATATAACAAACAAATCTCTTAAAGATGAGCTTAGCGAAGAAATAATTACGCTTGTAATGCAGTGCAAAAGGAAGCAGCGTTTACTAGACGATAGCCTTTAGGCCAATAATTCAATTTATATGACGAAGTTGCCTTATATCTATACGACCACGTTACCTTACATATATGTATATCTGTCGCATTTTGCAAAATATCTTAAGCAAAACGTTTTTAAAATTCTGTATTATAAAAGCAGTTTTTTCGGTTTATTTTATTATTTAATAAAAATATCGTGCTAATTTGTCTTCTTTTTGGTAATAAAACGGTTTGTGAAAAATTTCTTTTGCATATGAGTTTAATGTAAAATTAAGAATTTATTTGCTTCTATTGAAAACTTAAAATTTTGAGTTAATACAGTATTGTAGAATCAGTGCAATATGTACATATATATTTTCACACAAATGTTAATAAAAATTTTGTTAACTTATTCAAAAAATTCAAGATTTCAAGTTAGTTTTTTATTAATAAATTTTAATATATTTTATTGCTGGATAAAATTTTAGTTTTTTTTTTTTTTTTTTTCGTTATTTATTTATTGAATCTTCATATATTTAATATGAACTAACAATAATTTATCAAATCTTAACCTAATACTTTATTTATGTCCTGCCAGTGCCAGACAAAAATTTTCTTCATCACGGGTTCTGTTCACTTATATAGGTGTTTATCGCTCATCTAGTTGAGTAAGTGCTGCAGTGTCTCTTCTCCTTAAGCGAGTGTGGCCGCCATGATTTAAAATATTTCGAGCTAAAGGATTTGGGTGTTGTTCAAGTCTTTTTAAATATTTTACTGCATATTTTGTAATCATAGTTTTTACTAATGGCACGTTGAGATCCTTATGAATGTTTGAGTTTTTAACATACCAGGGGGCGGCTGTGATTATACGAAGAAGTTTATTTTGGCGCCTTTGAATTTTTTCGATATTAGAGGCCGAGGCAGTGCCCCATAGTTGAATACCGTAGCACCAGATAGGCTTTAAGATAGAGTTGTAAAGTAGAAGCTTGCAATCGAGTCTAAGAACAGAATTTCTTCCAATAAGCCAATGAATTTGGATGGCTTTTAGTTTCATTTGAGTTAATTTTGCCTCTATATGGCATTTCCACGTTAATCGCCGATCCAGATGTATACCGAGATATTTTACATGCGAATGTTGAGGAATAATTTGATTATTGATTGTAATAGGGGGGCAAGATTCCCGGCGCAGGGTGAATGTTATATGTACGCATTTTTGCTCATTGACCATTATCCTCCATTGTCTTAGCCATATTTCTAGTTGAAATATATGATGCTGTAGGTAACGAGATGCTTCATAACGGTTTTCGTGGACGCTTAGAAAAGCTGTGTCGTCTGCAAATGTTGAAGTTTGGGTGTAGTTGTTTGTTGGCATGTCCGAAGTATAAATTAAGTATAATAGAGGGCCCAGGATGCTGCCCTGTGGGACTCCAGCGCCAATCGGCTGAGGTGAACTTAAGAAATTTCCTTCTTTAATAATAAATTGACGACCGACTAAGTAGCTTTCTAACAGTTTGTGTGTGTTTGCTGGTAAATTTTGCTTCAATTTGTGTAATAAGCCTTCATGCCAGACTTTGTCAAAAGCTTGCGAAACATCGATGAAGAGTGCTGAGCAATATTTTTTTTCTTCAAATGTTTTTCTTATGACATTTACTATTCGATGAGTTTGTTCAATTGTGCTGTGTTTTCTTCTAAATCCGAATTGATGGTATGGAATACATCTATTTTCACTTAAAATCGGTGTTAATTTTGAAACTAATAATTTCTCAAATAGCTTTGACATATTTGACAATAAGCTAATAGGCCTATAAGACTCAACTTTCGTATGATCTTTACCTGGCTTTGGTATCATGGTAACTAAGGAAACCTTCCATTTTTGAGGAAAGTATTCAAGGCGTAAAATAGCATTAAAAATAAAAAGAATAATTTTCTTTGCTACGCGAGGTAGCTCTAATAGCATTTTATTGCTGATCTTATCAATGCCAGGTGCCTTCTTAGTGTTTAAGTCACATATAACCTTTTCGATTTCTCTCATCTCAAATCTTAGGGGAATAGCTGCTCTAGCAGCAACAGGTGGTAAATCGACCGCAATATTGTGAGATATATTAGGTGTAAATACGTTTTTCAAGTGACTTACAAACAGATTTCCTTTTTCAACATCATTTCTTGCCCAACTTCCATTCAAGTTTCTTAATGGTGGTTTAGAGACAACTGGCCTTTTGAGGTTTCTAGCTGCACGCCATAATGAGTAGTCCGATTGTGGAGTTGCATCAAGTTCCTTAAGATATTTTTCCAGAGAAGCCGTTTTCTGAGTCTGCAATAACTTTCTTAATCTTTTTGTACACTCTTTTAGCAAGTTCTTAAGTTGAGGAGATCTGTGCAATTGCCACTCTCTTCGTGCCCTCCTTTTTTCAGACAAGAGACGCTCGACATCTGTGGAATATATTTTAATAGTTTTTGTTTTTTTGGGGGCAATATTGGAATGTTGAACAGCTAGTTTCAGAAAACTGTCAAAATTATCAATAGAGCGATCTACATACTCCGGTGTACTGAGCGGAATATTTTCTGTGCAATGGGCACTGAGATATTTTTTATATTTTAACCAATTTATTTGTGTGGCTGACGTCGCTAGGTAACCAGTCGGAGATACAATTCTATTGGGGTTCATTATAGTAACAATTGTAGGTGTGTGGTCGGAAGATAATTCTAGGGAAGCTTCAACGTGAATCGTTTCTGTGGGGATGTTTTTAACCACGCCAAAATCGATGACATCTGGAATTTTTTGCGGGTCAGCAGGCCAATATGTTGGTTGGCCGCTCGCGACAACATTTAAATTCATTTTAGAGATTGTATTAAACAAAACACGACCCTTTGGTGTTATTAGTCGTGACCCCCAGAAGGTATGTTTAGCGTTATAATCGCCAGCGGCCAGGAAACAGGGTCCTAGTGATTTATAATATTCACAATATTGGCTTTCTGATATTGAAAATCTAGGTGGAGAGTATAAAGATGAGATTACAATGCTACGATTCAGCTCTTCAACACAAATGTTCGTTGCTTGGAGATAATCCTCACGATGATCACACATTAGGTAGTGTTTGACTCGATTTTTTATCAAAATGGCAGAACCACCACAAGCTCTATCTCGAGGGTCCTTGGTATCATATAGTATATAACCATTGATGTTAAACGTATTTCTTGAGGTCAAATGAGTTTCAGAAACCATCATGACATCAATTTGTTTATTTTTAAGAAAGTATTCTAATTCATTTTTATGTTGGCGGATGCCGTTCGCGTTCCAAAAACAGATTTTTAAACAGTTCATGGCCTGTTAAGTACAGATTGCAATAACATCGATTGCATTCTAAGAATTTCCTGCATCATATTACCCATTGTGTTCGTAAAATTAGTTACTGTTTGCACTAATGTTTCCATGGTTTTTTCCAGACGACTTAAATTTGAAACTGGAGTTTCATCATTACTTGGCGCAGCACCTTGCGTTGGCGCATGGTTTGATTTTACGACGTTAGCATAAGAGGTTCTGTTATAACTAGGCTGCGGGGCCTGAATGTCACCAGTGCTTACTTGATTTGTTACCTGCATTTGAGGGGGATTAGTTTTCGGTCCAACTGACTGCTTGACGATGGTATATACAGGGCATCCTCTATAATTGGCAGTGTGATTACCGCCACAGTTGCTACATTTTTTTACGTTGGGGTCGGTTTTAGACTTATCGCAAAGATCTGTACCATGTAATTCACCACATACTACGCAAACAGGGGGTAAATAGCAATATGCCTTAGTATGACCATATTCTTGACAGTTTAAACACTGAACGGGACCATTTCTTTTGTGTGGCTCTTCTATAGTTACTCTTCTATAGAGAATATATTTCAAATTGTAAATAGGGTGCGTTTCATTTTTTTTAAGCTTTACGTCGCCGGGTTCAAACTCCACTCGAAAAAGTGGTTGGGGGTTTTTTTCTCTATTTTTTATATTTACTACATGTTTTATTTTGAAGCCTTTTTCTTCGAGGAATGTTTTTACCTCTTCTGGGTCCACACATGAGTCAATTCCCTTAATCACTACCTGGAGACCTTTACTGCTTTTCAGTTGGTATGTATAAAAGTTTTTTTTAAGTACTTCAAATTTGTTTATAATTTTGCGAAAATCATTCTCATTATTGACTTGTATTTTTGTCTCGTTTATACTACCACGCTTGATAGCAGCTACGTAAAACGAATTTTCACCTATCACCGATATCAAACTCTTTATGAGCTCATTTGAGTTTTGCTCCCTAAGATATATCGGGGGAGGCTTGGACGATTTTATGACGTTTGGTGCTTCAGAGGATTCATCCTCCAGAATTGCAAATCGATTTTGAGAATTTATTTTATCAAAAGATGGTACTTTTGAGGCCGAAGCAACTGCTGCAGAGGTAGGGCTGCGACCCCGTTTAAGCACTGTTATGTACCTGTCCATACCAACTTGTACTTGAGGCTTTTGACCACTTTTTACTTGTGGAGCTGAGTTTTCCATCATGCCTGATTTGAGGGTAATATTTTCATCACTTATTAAAATCGTTTTTGCCGCTGAGGCACCGCTTGCAGGTTTTATATTTTTTATTGTATTAATATCAACCGTATTATTAGACACCGAAGGTGATACTGAGTTTTCTATTATGCCTGATTGGGGGTTAATATTTACATCACTTATTAAAATTGTTTTTGCTGTTGAGGCAACGCTAGCAGGTTTTGTATTTGTTATTGTATCAACCGTGTTATTAAATACAGACGGCGAGAGGGATCGCGTACGAGTAATAGGTTTAGCCGTTAGGTATTTGCTATCATTGGTTTTTTTTTTTTTATTTCTGTATTTTTTTCGCTAACACTCACTGTGATATATGCATTTCTACTGTTTGCACTCATAAGAGTTTTTTTTTTCTTTTACTGTTTACAGTTGTGCTCTTCTTATTTGTTATTGTTTATCAACACCGATAATGAAAAAAATGTGTGTTTATGTATGTATGTACATACATGTAATTTTTTTTTTTTTCTTTTTCTTGTATTTACTTTTTTTATACTTTATTTGTTCAAAAAAAATAAACCGTATGCCGAGTTTAGAAAACACGTCTATCTTCAACGACCGCGACAGAAAAAAAAAAAAAAAAAAAAAAAAAAAAAAAAAAAAAAAAAAAAAAAAAAAAAAAAAAAAAAAAAAAAAAAAAAAACTTAAATAAAAACTTATTGTATTTTTTAGCTTGAAAAATATAATCGAACATCAATTTCATCTTCAGGATCTGAATTGACATGTTATATATGTATATACGTGTATATGAAGATGAACTTTATGTTCGAAATATATTGATCAAGCCATAAATACAATTAGTTTTTTTTATTTTCTGAAAATTTTTGAAAATTATGAGGGCTTTGAAAATTTGTTCTTTAAAAATTGAATTTTTGAATGGCATCGTTTTGCCAGGTAGTATATCCGTGTTGTTGAAATAAAATGAAAATTTTTCCCTTATATCTTTAGCATCTTCCGAACTTTTGTTCCCAAGACTTTTTTGAAGAGAAGAAATTCTCAGAGCTTCTTCTATATACGGGTTAATATCTTCTCCTTCACTTATTAAAAAGTTGTGAAGGACACAGGAAGCAAGAGTTATCATTTCAGCTTTTTCTGGAGATAGATTAATTTGCTTTTGAAATATTTGAAACCTGTTCGATAATATTCCGAAAGCATTTTCTACAACACGGCGGGCTCTAGACAGCCTGTAATTAAATATTTTTTTCTCCACTGGTCTTCGATCATTAAATGGTTTTAAAATGCGTGGGGTTAAACGAAAAGCTTCATCAGAAATAAATACATAAGGAACCTGCAAAAAGTTATTAATAGATACATATGTAATTACATAAAGAGCAATGAAATGCACGAAATGATATAAGATTTTTTACACTTTACCCTGGAATCAGTTCCAGGGAGTACGTCGTCATCAGGGAAATTAAATACATTGCTTGTAATACCCTTCCCAATACACGAGTTGTTTAAAGCAGCTGCGTCGTTAGCTCTGCCGTTGGTGCCGACATCGATCATTATAAATTTATATTTTGAATCCACCACAGCCAACAGTATTATACTGTTAAACCCCTTGTAATTATAGTAGTACGATCCGTCTGTTGTTAGAGCTCTAATGGCAATATGTTTACCATCTGAAATGAAAAGTTTAATAAAATTTGCATTATTAATAAATATTCTATTCTTACCTATAGCCCCGAGGCACATTGGAAAATTCCAAATAGTTTTAAAATCACTAGCAATAGACTCCCATTCACTAGCAGATTTGCATCCCTGATAACAGCAGCAAACATTGATTAAATTAACAAAACCATTAATGTAAATTGGTCATATCGAGCTAAGAAATGTTAACAAACCTTCATATAAGTTATCGACAATGTGGTATATATTGCCTCCAAAGTTTCTGGAATAATTTCAGAAATAGCTTGACGGGAGACTCTAAACCCGTATGATAAATCGATAAATGAATTTCCTGTTGCTAGGTACCGCAAAGTAATCAGTAGTCTTAAATTAAATTGGTCAATATATTTATTTTTTATTTTAGTGTCTATATACTTCTGTACCTTGTAGTTGGGGAAATTGCTTCCCTCAAAACAGTGTTTTCTTTTTTTATTATTGGTCCCACAACAAATATTAATTTTTTAAAACATTCTTTTGTAATCCGTGTAAAATTTTTAAAACATTCTGGATCTTCCAACCGCAGCTCGTTGTCCACAAAATGTGTAAAATCTTTCCCACTATACCGTCTTAGTAACCACTCCCTGCACCAGAATCTTTTACTTTTTTTCCTCAGCTTTTCTTTCTTATTTATATTCATTTTACACATCACAAGCAATAACGTTACTATTTTAACTTTTTCCTACTTAGAGAGAAACATTTTTCTTGCTTTTACTTTTATTTTTAAATGCAAAATAAGTAAATGAACATAAATATTAATTTTATTAATGGCGGAAAACTGTGTTTGTTTACATTAGCAAAAACATATGTTTTTGCATCTTTTTTGTGTAATAGTGTGGCACCTGTAACAGACTTTTGTTGCGATTTTTTTGAGTGTGATAGAAATTTGTCAGATTTTCAAGTGAATGAATCGTACGATTGTGTAGGATAGTGTATCACGACCTTAAGGAGCATGTTGTGTTTAGCATAACCTTGCCACTAATATACCACAAAAGCTTTGAGCTGTACAACTTAATACCTATCCCAAACGTAATAAACGAGACGATGATAGCTGTAGAACCATTCAGTTCCATGCTAGCTATAAACACTATTCACTGACATTACTTTCCCGTATCATATGATCAACTTAAAACTTGCGATTTCCTCAGCCAGGAAGTATTTATATGCCACACCGTACAACTACAACACAAGTGTTCATGCGAAATCGATTTGTTCAATAACATAACTATGCAAAATTGTCATTTGAAGAATCTCTCAGCAAATGTAACTTGGATACCTCGGACTCATAAAAACCATTGGATATACGCAACGGTGTCAGCAACGCAAGCAACAGCAGTTTGCGCTAAAGAAATTATACCCTTGCACTTAGAGGGTTCTGGATTAATAACCATCAAGCCTGATTGCATTCTTAAACATAATTTCATTCACGTGTCAGGCCAACAATTAATATCAACAACGTTTTCTTCATCCTACACAAGTCTTGGAGATATCTCGGAGTTGTCCTCTACCTCTTTCACAAAACATCAAACTCAACAAAACCACCAAGTACTCGTCAACACCAGACCAACTTGTTCGGCAGCTCACCAAATTGAAAGCAATGAAGCACCAGCTAGAACAAATAAAGACGTCAGAATCGGAACATCATTCTAAGTATAAACATGATATAATAGTTTCATACTCTGCATTCGTCATCAGCGCAGTAGCCATAATTGCCATATTATGGAAATCCATGCTGCGTAAACGGGTCCGCATGACACTCACAAATAACCTACCCGAACGTGAATCGCCCAATCATCATATACCAACACACGAAGACGAAACAACACCTGTACCAACTCCACTCTCACCATCCAAACATTTTTTTTTTTTTTTTTTTTTTTTTTTTTGCAGTATTTATTTATTGAATCCTCATATATTAAATATGAACTAACAATAATTAATCAAATCTTATCCTAATATTTACTTAATGTCCTGCCAGTGCCAGACAAAAAGATTTAGTCATCACGGTTTCATGTTCACATATGTAGGTGTTTATCGCTCATCTGATTGGGTGAGTGCTGCAGTGTCTCTTCTCCTTAATCGAGTGTGGCCGCCATAATTTAAAATATTTCGAGCTAAGGGATTTGGGTGCAGTTCCAGCCTTTTTAAATATTTTACTGCATATTTCGTTATCATACTTTTTACCAATGGCACATTGAGATCCTTGTGGATATTTGAGTTTTTGACATACCAGGGAGCGGCTGTTATTATTCGAAGAAGTTTATTTGGCGCCTTTGAATTTTTTCGATATTAGAAGCCGAGGCAGTGCCCCATAACTGAATACCGTAGCACCAAATTGGCTTTAAGATAGAGTTGTAAAGTAAAAGTTTGCAATCGAGACTAAGAACAGAATTTCTTCCAATGAGCCAATTAATTTGAATTGCTTTTAGTTTCATTTGAGTTAATTTTGCTTCTATGTGCCATTTCCACGTTAAACGCCGATCTAGATGTATACCGAGGTATTTTACATGCGAGTGTTGGGGTATTATTTGATTATTGATTTTAATAGGGGGGCATGTTTCCCGACGCAATGTGAATGTTATATGTGCGCATTTTTGCTCATTGATCTTTATCCTCCATTGTTTTAACCACCTTTCCAGTTCAAATATGTGATCCTGTAAGTAACGAGATGCTTCTTGACAGTTTTCATGTACGCTTAGGAAAGCTGTGTCATCCGCAAATGTTGAGGTTTGTGTGTAGCTGTTTGTTGGCATGTCCGAAGTATAAATTAAGTACAATAGAGGGCCCAGGATGCTGCCTTGTGGGACTCCAGCGTTAACTGGCTGAGGAGAACTTAAAAAATCGCCTTCTTTAATAATAAATTGACGACCGACTAAGTAGCTTTCTAACAGCTTGTGTTTGTTTGCTGGCAAGTTTTGCTGCAATTTCAGTAGTAAACCTTCATGCCAGACTTTATCAAAAGCTTGAGACACATCGATGAAGAGTGCTGAGCAATATTTTTTCTCTTCAAAGGCTTTTCTTATGACATTTACTATTCGATGAGTTTGTTCAATTGTGCTGTGCTTTCTTCTAAACCCGAATTGATGATTAGGAATACATCTATTTTCATTTAAAATCGGCGTTAATTTTAACACTATTAGTTTCTCAAATAGCTTTGAAATATTAGATAATAAGCTAATAGGCCTGTATGACTCAACTTTTGTGTGATCCTTTCCTGGCTTTGGTATCATGGTTACTAAGGAAACCTTCCATTTATGAGGGTAGTATTGAAGTCGTAAAATAGCATTAAAAATAAAAAGAATAATTTTCTTTGCTGTACTTGGTAGCTCCAAAAGCATTTTATTACTGATCTTATCAATACCGGATGCCTTCTTGGTGTTTAAATTACAAATAGCCTTTTCGATTTCTCTAAACTCGAATCTTAGGGGAATAGCTGCTCTAACATTTACAGACGGTAAATCGACTGCTATATCGTGAAATATATTATGGGTAAATACATTTTTCAGATGATTAGCAAACAGATTTCCTTTTTCAATATCATTTCTTGCCCAACTTCCATTCAAGTTTCTCAATGGTGGCTTAGAGATAACTGGCCTATTGAGGCTTCTAGCTGCACGCCATAATGAGTAATCTGATTGTGGAGTTGCATCAAGTCCCTTGAGATATTTTTCCAGGGAAGCCGTTTTCTGAGACTGCAGTAACTTTCTCAGCCTTTTTGTGCACTCTTTTAATAAAGTCTTAAGTTGGGGGGATCTGTGCAATTGCCACTCTCTACGAACTCTCCTTTTTTCAGTCAATAGACGCTCGACATCTGTAGAATATATGATTTTGTTTTTGGTTTTTTTGAGTGTTATGCTGGAATGTTGAACAGCTAGTTTGAGATAACTGTCAAAATTAACAATAGCGAGATCCACGTTCTCCGGTGTGCTAAGCGGAATATTTTCTGTGCAATGGGCACTCAGATATTTTTTATATTTTAACCAATTTATTTGTGAGGCTGATGTCGATAGGTAACCAGACGGAGATACGATTCTATTTGGATTCATTATAGTAACAATTGTAGGTGTGTGATCTGAAGATAATTCTAGGGACGCTTCTACATGAATCGTGTCTATGGGGATGTTATTAACCACGCCAAAATCTATGACATCTGGAACTTTTTGCTGATCAGTAGGCCAATATGTTGGTTGTCCGCTCGCGACCACATTTAGGTCCATTTTACAAATTGTGTCAAACAAAACACGACCCTTAGGTGTAATAAGTCGTGACCCCCAGAAAGTGTGTTTAGCGTTATAATCGCCAGCAGCCAGGAAGCAGGGTCCTAATGATTTGAAATATTTATTATATTGGCTTTCTGATATTGAAAATCTAGGTGGGGAGTATAATGATGAAATTACTATGTTCCGAGATAATTCCTCAACGCAAATGCTCGTTGCTTGGAGATAATCTTCACGATGATCGCACATTAGGTAGTGTTTTACTCGATTTTTTATCAAAATGGCAGAACCTCCACAAGCTCTACCTCGAGGGTCCTTGGTATCGTATAATATATAACCATTGACTTTAAACGTGTTTCTTGAGGTCAGATGGGTTTCAGAAACCATCATAACATCAATTTGTTTATTTTTAAGGAAGTATTCTAGTTCATTTTTATGTTGGCGGATGCCGTTTGCGTTCCAAAAGCAAATTTTTAAACAGTTCATGGCTTGTTTAGTACAGCTTGCAATAACATCGATTGCATTCTTAACATTTCCTGCATCATATTACCCATTGTGTTTGTAAAGTTATTTACTGTTTGTACTAATGTTTCCATGGTTTTCTCTAGACGACTTAAGTTAGAAACTGGAGTTTCATCATTATTTGGCAACTCACCTTGCATTGGCATATGGTTTGATTTTAGGACGTTAGCGTAGGATGTTCTGTTATTACTAGGCTGCGGTACCTGAACGTCATTAATGTAAACTTGATTTGTTGCCTGCATTTGAGGGGGATTAGGTTTCGGTCCAACCGAGCGCTTGACGATAGAGTATACAGGGCATCCTCTATAGTTGGCCGTGTGATTACCACCGCAGTTGCTACATTTTTTTACATTGGGGTCGTTTTTAGACTTATCGCAGAGAGCTGTACCATGTAATTCTCCACATACGACGCAAACAGGGGTTAAATGACAATATGCTTTAGTGTGACCAAATTCTTGGCAGTTTAAACATTGCACGGGACCATTCCTTTTGTGCGGCTCCTCTATTGTTATTTTTCTATACAGGATATATTTAAGATTATAAATGGGATGCGTTTCGTTCTTTTTAAGCTTAATGTCGCCGGTTTCTAACTCCACTCGAAATAGTGGCTGGGGATTTTTTTCTCTATTTTTAATGTTTATTACAGTTTTTATTTTGAAGCCCTTCTCTTCTAAAAATGTTTTTATCTCACCTGGGTCCACGCATGAGTCAATGCCCTTAATCACTACCTGAAGACCTTTACTGCTTTATTGCAGCTACATAAAAAGAATTTTCACCTATTACCAAACATGATGCCGATTACCTGGTTACTGAATACCAAACATCGACAACTGTGCACCATCAACACCGTGAACCTGTTTCCACCTCCAATCACCTTTCGAACTGTGTTCAACGTGGCGGAGAATGTTAAGAACATACATTCATAAACTGTATTACTTTTGTTAATTTTATTATTTTGTTACTTTTATTATTTTGTTAATTTTATGCTAACTAATAAGAACATACATTCTTACATGTATATTCATTTATTGTAGTGACATAGTTTAAGTGCATTAACTTTCTTTCACAAAATTTGGGTTTGATTTTGCAGTGACATAATTTTGGTTTAATAAAATGCATACACCGCAATTTCAACTTCATTAGCCATCATTTATTAATTTGTTCATTTATTTATAATTAGGTCATTTGTTTTGTGTTAAGTTAAGCATTTTTACTTCCTCATTCATTTATTATTATTGTAAGTTAAGTATTTTACTATTAATTAATTTTATATAAAAGAAAGTAGAAAATAAATATTAATCAGTCGTGTTTTTAGTAATCTTAATTGTGTTTGCTTTAATACGGCTTCCTTCAGGTTTCAAGTGCTTGTAAGGAAAAATATAAAGTTAGCGTCAGTCTATATTTATGTGTTTAGATTGTGTTATATATACATGGACGAATCTGGCAACCATTAACATGGTGATCGAGATGGCAACACAGTGGTGAAAGACGTTTGTATTATACATACACGACGGTCATGAACATTCTTAAAGAACTTTACTAATGTAACACACATGTGTATCACTACTTAAAACAATAAAGCATTTTATTATTTATGAGAATCTTTCTGGGCTTTTATTTTAAATAATACATGGTGTCAGGTGTTCGTTTGGACTCAACTAGTTGAAAATGGCTGATCAGGAGTTTTTTAAAAACCAAATGTTGCTAATGCAACAAATGATGGAGCAATTGACCACGTTACAGCAAAATGCTGTTAGTCCCACAGAGGCGCAAGTGCCATTCCCAAGACCTTTGCAAGTCAATGGAAATATGAGTGATAATTTTCAGCTTTTTAAAAACAACTGGATAGCATATGCAGAGGCAACTGGCGCTGCAAAATGGCCTGCACAAAACGAGGCGAAGAAAGTTAACATTTTGTGGTCATTAATAGGCGATGAAGCCAAGTTAAGTTATGACAATTTTGGTGTACAGGATGAAGACAAAAGTTCGTGCGAGTTGTTGCTTATGAAAATAGAATTGTGTGTCACAGTGAGTAAGCACACTCTGTTTTAAAGGTGGGCCTTCCATACATGTAACCAGGTAGAGACAGAGACGTTCGAAGAATATTTGCGGCGATTAAATAAGCTGGAAGAATGTTGCGATTTTGACACTATTACACAAAACACGAATAAGAGAGTTATGATCCGCGATAGATTGATATTTGGCATACGGGATGAAAACTTGAAGAAGCAGTTTTTGAAGGAGGATCTTAGAAAATTAACTTTTGAGGATGTTGTTAACAGATGCAAAATAAACGAGGTCACTGAGGACAGATACGGTGAGATGGTAAACGAAAGTAATAACGCGGTGCATAAAATGAGATTAACAACGCCGCTAAAGAAAAAATGTAAGTTTTGTGGCAACACGCATCCATTTACAAGTGGCAGCTGCCCAGCGTTTGAAAAAACTTGTAATATTTGCAAGAAAAAGGGGCATTTTGCCAAATGCTGCTATACAAAAATAGTACTAACAGGCAAAGGAAAATGCACTCCATTGAAGTCAAAGCGGAGGATGATGAGGTTTCAAGCTCGGATGCGTCTATATACAAAATGGAAATTGGAAACGGTCGTAAAGGTGTGAAGGCCGTGTTAAAATTTATGATTGGTGGACGTTGGGGTGAATATGAGTGTGATATGGATAGTGGAGCTGACGTCTGTGTGGTGGGGTATGGCAGTTTATGCAAACTATGTGGAAATGGGCAACCCGAGTTACAGCAGTCAGGTTGTAGAATAAGGGCATTTGGCGGCACTGATATCAAGGTGTTGGGGAAAATTTGAGTTCCTCTTCGCTATAAGGGCCGGAAATATAATATAAATTTTCAAGTTGTGGACGTAGAGCACGGGTTTTTGCTGTCGGAAGGTGCCTGTATATCTTTGGGCTTGATAAAATATTGCTACTCAATCGGGACCAAAAATGGTGACTCGGCGAGAGTAAGGGATCTCAGAATGGAGGCTGGTAGGATAATCGATCAGTTTAGTAATGTGTTTGATGGTCATGGACGATTTCCGGGGAAGGTTAAATTAGAAATCGACCCGTCTGTGCGGCCAGTGATTCAGAAACCCCGGCGAATATCAATGGCGCTAAGAGGTAAATTGAAGGAGGAGCTAAATCGGCTAGAGAATGATGATATATTGGCTCAAGTTGAAACCCACACAGATTGGGTAAGTAACATCTTATTGGTACAAAAGGCTGACTCTTTCCGCATATGTATTGACACCTATTCCGCTTAATAAGGCTCTTAAGAGACCTAATTTACAGTTCACAACGATGGACGAAGTGTTACCTGAGTTGTCAAATGCTAGAGTTTTTTCAACGCTAGATGCAAAAAAAGGGTTTTGGCAACTTGAATTGGAAGATGAAAGCAGTTACTTGACCACGTTCTGGACTCCATTTGGAAGATACCGTTGGAAACGTTTGCCCTTTGGTGTCTCGCCAGCTCCGGAATTGTTTCAATTGAAAGTTCGTGAAATTACAGAAGATCTAGAAGGAGTGGAAATTATGGCTGATGATATGTTGGTTTACGGCTGTGGTGAGACGGTAGAGCATGCAATGATGGATCACAACAGAAAGTTAAAACTGCTACTCGGGCGATGCAGCGAGTGGAATTGTAAGTTGAACAAATTTAAAATGAAGCTGTGTGAATCTAGTTTTAAATTTTATGGTCATGTTTTATCTGAGCAAGGTTTTAAGCCGGATTACTCAAAGATTGAAGCTATATCTCAATTTCCGCTCCCAACGAATAAAGCTGAACTCCAAAGATTTCTTGGAATGGTAAATTATTTAAGCCGTTTTATTCCAAATCTAACCATGAAAAATGTTGAACTGAGAAAACTTCTTTTGGAAAAAACTCCATGGGTATGGTCGGAGATGGCAGAATCCGAATTTAGGCCATTACAGCAGATTATAACAAATACCGAAGGTCTACAATATTACAGGGTCGGAGAATCCATTGAGATTCAATGTGATGCATCTTCTATTGGCTTAGGCGCAGCAGTGTTTCAGAATAATAAGCCGGTTGTATTTGCCTCTAGACAATTGACAAGGGCAGAACAAAATTACGACATGATAGAAAAGGAGCTTTTGGCTATGGTGTTCGCGTGTGTTCGGTTTGATCAGCTCATCGTGGGAAATCCGTTAGTTACTTTAGTAACAGATCATAAACCTTTACTGAATATTTTTAAAAAACCTTTGCTGAAGGCGCCAAAAAGGTTGCAGTTGATGCTTATGATGCTACAAAGATACTCGTTTGATGTAAAGTTTGTGCATGGTAAAGAAAACACCGTTGCAGATACGCTTTCAAGAGCCGCTATGAAATTGAATGATGACGAGCTTAAGAAACAGAGGATAAAAAACAACATTTTCTCTATTAAAACCATAAGCAAACAAAACCTTATCAGGGATGTGAGCATTTCAGATAGTACGTTAGAAACACTACGGCATGAAACGGAAAAGGATGAACTATTTTGGATTCTGAGATTATATATTACTGAAGGGTGGCCATCGCACATACAGGATGTCAATAATCATCTATAATGTTTCTTTAAATTCAAACATGAGCTAACGTACCAGGATGGGTTAATTTTTCGTCTGCAGCAGGTGGTAATACCTCAAAGTTTACGTAAAGCAATGATCGATATGTCTCACACCAGTCACTCTGGCATTGAAAACTCTATAAGATTTGCAAAGGAGAATATATTTTGGCCTGGAATATCACAGCAAATAGAAGAAAAAGTTCGAAACTGTGGAATATGTGCTGAATTTGCAGATTTACAACAAAAACTACCAATGAGATCACATGAGATACCTATTTATGCATGGCAGATAGTTTCAATGGACGTATTTTTTGTTATGCGCCCCATACACGGTTCAATTCAGTTGTCAACTGAGTCTTTCAACTGAATTGATACTTGGCCACATACTTCTTCAACTGAATTGAAAGATTTTAATTCAACTGTCAAATCGGCAGAATCGGCAGTTAATGTGGCTAAGAGAATTATAACCAAAGCTGACAAGAAGAATGAGGATATGTGGTGGTCATTATTACACTGGCGTAACACACCGAACAAGGTCGGAAGTACCCCAGCTCAGAGACTTCTGTCAAGAAGGACAAGATGCAGTTTGCCAGCTATAGCAAATAGCTTTAAGCCCGTGGTTATTGAGAACGTTCGTGATAAAATAGAGATGGAGAGGAAGAAAAGTAAATATTACTACGATCGAACTACAAAGGCGTTACCAGACTTGGAGGTTGGTCAAGGTGTTAGAGTACAGCTTAGGCCTGATACGGTAAAAACATGGTCTAGGGTGTCATAAGAGATAAGTTATCGGATCGTTCATACGTCGTTGATGTAAACGGTTCTCCACATAGGCGGGATCGGGTACATATAAAACCGTCGCCACCTCCTAAACCCTCGGGGGCTAGTTTGAATTATGAAACAGATAATTTACCTGAAGCTACTGCTACAACATATCCTACAAATAACTTTCCAGATGCCAATACGGATGAGACTACTTCAAGACAATTATCTACAGGGGAAAATACTCTGCGAAATGGTCATCCAGAGCGACCGAAGAGGAAGGTCGGACCGCCAGTACGACTAACAGACTATGACTGCTCGGGCGTCTGATATTTCGGGTTTGAAAGGGGGGGGATGTTATATATACATGGACGATTTTGGCAACCATTAACCTGGTGATCGAGATGGCAACACAGTGGTGAAAGACGTTTGCATTATACATACAAGACGGTCATGAACATTCTTAAAGAACTTTACTAATGTAACACACATGTGTATCACTACTTAAAACAATAAATTTTATTATATATGAGAATCTTTCTGGGCTTTTATTGTAAATAATACAGATTGAGTCCCGCTAACGATTATTACGTTTGAAATAAACAAGGAAAAAGAGAAGTATAGAAGAAAAATAGAAAATAGACCTAAGGTTTGGTACAGATAAGTAAATACCACGTATGACAAATCCCCCTATGGTCCCCCAACAGAAACAGCCGTCCTATTTCCCTGACAAACCCCAGTAGATCGGTTGGATTACATCCAGCGCTACACCCCAGTTCGTCGTAAAATCTAGCCCCTAGCCATGTCTGCCTGCGGCCCTGCATCCTAGGACAGTGGCACAGTACATGCTCAACCGTCTCTTGCTCCTCAGAATCCCCGCACAGCGTGTAGAAGTCCGTTATCGCGATGTCACATTTACCCATAAAAGCCCTAACAGAACATTGCCCCGTTAGGAACCCTATAAGGGTCCTGAGACTACTCCTATCCAGTCCTAATAGAACCCTGGTTGCCCCTGCGTCCAATCCGGGCCATAAGACCCTCGACACCCTGCAATCCGTTCTATCCTTCCAGGACCGGTTAATGGCTTCACGGAATCTCTCCCGTATCACCTCATAGTAGTGAGGTTAGGGACAGAGGGGGTTTTATCCCCCCCCCCCGCCGCCTGTGGCGTGCTTCTCCTTGCACCAGTGATACCAAGAGATGCACCCCTCTTGGCCTTGTTGAGTATCTTCCTACAACTGTCCACTCTCAACGCATGCCAGCAAACAGTGCATCCATAGGTAAGAATAGGCCTAACCACCGAGTGTAAATCAAGTTTACCATATCTGGTCTTAGTCCCCAATTCTTACCGATGGAGTTTCTGCATTTGTAGTAGACATTGAGTCCTCTATTCATCCTCTCCTGGGTGTTTTTTCTCCAAGACAGTTTACAGTCGAGGAAGTTACCCAAGTACTTAGCACAGTCAGATAGAGTTAACTCGACGCCATCCATCACTGGCCCCTTAAAAATCCTGTACCTTCTTGTAAAAAGAACCAACTCAGTCTTCGCAGGGTTTACCCCCAGCCCTCTATCCTTCGACCAAGCCGAGAGTTCGCCCAACATCACCTGCATAATTTCACCGATCGTGGACAAAAAACTTCCCCTGACCAGTAGAACTTTGTCATCCGCATAGGCGGCGGCTTTCATACCCTTGGAATCAAATGATCGGAGAATCCCGTTGATCGCAAGCGACCACAGTAGAGGAGATAGAACACTCCCCCCCTGTGGTGTCCCCCTGGTAACCTTCCTCCTTACACTATGATCCCCCAGGATCGAGTTGATAATCCTGCTGCCAAGCATGCAGACTATCTACTCCACCAGAAGGCCCTGAACTCCCAGCTCCACCAAGGAATCCTTGATCGCCTCAATCCTAATGTTATTAAAGGCTCCCTCTATGTCCAGAAACGCGGCGAGAGTATATTCCTAATGCCTCAGGCCGTGCTCAATACAACCCACCACCTCATGTAGCGCACTCTCAACAGATTTACCCTTAAGGTAGGCATGTTGAGCGTTGCGAATGAGGTAGGTATCAATATTACTCCTAAGATAGAGGTCTATCAGTCTCTCGAGTGTCTTCAATAAGGATAAAGACAGAATAATAGGCCTGAAATCTCCCGGCTTAGAGTGACCTGCCCTACCAGCCTTGGGTGTAAAAATGACCCTGACCTTTCTCCACCCCCTAGGCATATACCTCCTACTGAGGCATTTTCTAAATATATTTTCCAGCAGAAATAATGCGTCGTCCGGGATATTGCAGAGCATGGCCGGAAAAATACCGCCAAGACCGGTGATTTATATGGGTCGAAGGTATTGACAGCCCACTCAAGCTTCTCCCTTGTGACTATTTCCTAGACGCAGGTGGATGCATTACTCGATATCACAGACATTCCGTCCCATTGACCGTCGTTCATACCTCCGTCTTCCGTACACCCAGGAAGTTGCGCCTCCATGAGTAAGGTCTCACAGCTAGACTCAGTCCATGAGCCGTCATTCCTTTGGACATTATCCAGGGTAATAGGATCCTTGGATAAAATCCGTCGGAATCTATACAACTTGTTGACATTATCAATGGATTCACAGAACTGCCTCCATGATAGCCGCTTTGAAATGCACCTTATGGATGCTCCAATCACCCGGTGCACCCGTGAGCTTGGTCCTGTTAAACAGCCTCCTTACCGTCGACCTTTGACCCTGAAGTTCCCTGGTCCACCATTTGGGCTGTTCACGCCTTTCCGGAAAAGTTACCGGGCAAGACAGCTCATAGCTCTATCTTAGCAGATAAGTGAATCTGTTCACCTCACTTTCCACATCAGTTGCCAGCAAATCGCACAGGGCCGATTCCGCCAACCCAGAGTGGACCCTTTCTTTAAAGTCTCAATTCGTCATCCTCGGGCTCCTAAGCGGATTAACCCTAGACAGGTCAAAATTCAGTGTAAAGGTAATACGGCTATGGTCTTTGCAAGTACAGTCCGTTGCCACCTTCCAATCCGCAACAAGTTGCTCAACGCGGTTCACTAATGTCAGATCTATAACTGCCTGCCTATCCTTATTTCTGAACGTCGGAGTGTTATTACGGATAAGATTGTTAGTAGTGATAAAATCAAACATTAACCTACCCCTTTTGTTAATATCAGCTCTCCCCCATTGGTTATGATGTGCATTTGCATTACATCCCAAAACCAGGATGGCACCACTCCTTCTTGCATACGACACCAATTCTTCCACCTCTGCGCCAGGTGGATCTATTGCCTCGTACGGCATATATACCGAAGCCAGTGTAAGTACGCTTATCTTTGGCTTCTCTATTAACGACGGTCAAGTCACCGCACCTGAAAGAATGAGATATGAGAAAATTAAATTCTGTCAAGGTAGATTTCGTTTTGTATGGGAAATCTAGTAAAAAAACAACTAGGTTTAGCTCGAAATCTCATAAGAACTATATTTGGAGACAATGTAAATGCACTATAACCATCTTTGAGTTATCATTAATTATGTGGAGAAACATCTAAATAATTCATAATTTTACTTAATTTTTTTAAAAAAAAACCTCTACATAGAATTAAAAATATGGACCATATTTGTACTACTGGAACCACAATACATCAAAATTGTATAGTTGGTTCTCAAGCTTTTTAATTTTTTTTTCTTGCCTTGTGTAATCATTCAAAAAAAAATTTTGATCTACCAATTCGGTTTAAAACTTGATGTTTGTATTTTGACTGCCAGCCGCCTTCAATGGCGATGAGGGTAAAAGGGCAAAGACCTCTAAGCAGATAGTGTGGTTACTATCGAAACGCGTCAGATCAACCTGTCAGTGAACGTGGGTTCGAGCCCCACGGCAATCAAGAATGAAAAAATCTATATATATAATAAACATTTTCTATGTCCTCTATAGACTCTGCAACCACCCAACCGATTCAGCCGGTGTCATTGGAAAGGTTATTTCCCAGGGATGGTTTCGGGATATACATTTTTCCAAAACTCGGACCACGAGGGGAGTAATAACAAAATTTCTACTCCTCTGAAATTACCTCATAGATTTTAACGAAATTTAAAACATTGATAGATCCCTACTTATATGGACACTTTATCAATATATTTTTTGAAAAATAGGACCACGACGGGTGGTGAAGATGGTTTTAGGCTATACATTTTTCCAAAATTAGGACCACGAAGGGAGTAAGGGGGCAATTTCTAACTCTCCGAAGCTGCTTACAGATTTTTATGAAATTTAAAACATGGATAGATTCCTACCTATATTGACGCATTAGCAATAAATTTTTTAAAAAATAGGACCACGAGGGCAGGTGGGGGGATATTTCAGCCTCTCCGAAACTAGCTAGGAAATTCGAATGAAATTTCAAAGATAGATAGATTCCTACTAATACGCACATGTTAGCTATACATTTTTTTAAAAATGGGATTGCGATAAGGGGGAATGTAGTACCACACGTCGGGTATATATAAAACACAAATATTGTTTCTATCTAAGTCCGTTATAGGCTTTGAAACTATCCAACGGATGTGCCCCAAACTGGCTTCACTAGAAAGGCAATAACTCGATGATTGTTTAAGACCACTAAAACAATGTACATTCGTTTCATTCTTGAAGTCGAATTTTGAATTTTCACATACAAAAATTTTATTGAATTTTGTAAATTTAATGTTTTAATATTTTTTAATTATTAAAACATATCTTCTATTTATATAATATACAACAAATGTTTTCATGTGTGTTAAGATATTGTATTTTGTATCACCCACAAGGCGTTTACAACAAACAGAAAAAAATACTACCAAATATTTTACAACAAAAGAATTTAAGAGCATGTAATAAAATACATAAGAAAATACT
Organism: Pollenia amentaria; assembly: GCA_943735925.1. NCBI lineage: Eukaryota > Metazoa > Arthropoda > Insecta > Diptera > Polleniidae > Pollenia > Pollenia amentaria. Next base: position 134,859,938 of record OX031006.1, read on the forward strand.
GGTTTTGACATAATTGTTGTTGCTGTTGTACTGCACTTTGGTAGTTACCCTACAAGAAGGCTACCGGTAATTTAACTAATAAAATGACCGGTAGTTTTGACCACTATATTGGATAAAGTTTCTATTAGTTTATTTGATTTTGCTCTCTTTCTAACTAATTAATTCCACTCGACTACGGAACATGTATCTGTACTGCTTACTACGCTGCTTTATATTAGTTAGTGATCGCGTAAATAATGGTCATAACGTAAATAGAGGTTAGCACTAATTAGTTATTCATAGAGTAAAAATTTGTTAGTACTAACCTTTATAAAATAATGTTTTTGGTTTTATTTTAGTTTTAAAATAATTTTTATTAAAAAAATATAATCAAGCAGGCTTCATTAAAGTATATAATAGTTGTGGGTGCCGGACCACGTAACGTCACTTCTGTGGCTGCTCTATAACGTTCCTTTCTTACATGGGTCTGTAAAGAAATATTATTTTGTTAACAATTTGTGACTAAAAAGCGGAATACATACATGCATACATACTTGAAAAGTCATCAGGTATTTAAATATTTGGTATAATTTGCTCCTTTATTATCACCACCAAATCTTTAACGAGTATCCCGGCCAAAGCAACCACCCGAATGACCGCTACCTGTGAACGTTTAGGTGTGCTTATGATGTCATCGTCTTTAAATATGCGTTTTTCCACAACACTTGATAACTGAATCCTTCTTTTGCGAGTGACTTCACCTGTTTTCTTTTTTTTTAATTATAAATACCAATTATATTGTAAATTAATAAATCCTTTTTGCGTTTTGTGGTTGCTGACTTTAATATACTTTTTCTTCGATTCAAAGGGGTACCTTCGGATGATTCTTTCAGTTTTTTTGTTGGAGCTTGATAAACTGATGGGCTATGAAATATGTTTTTGTGTGAAATATTTTGTTCTTGCTGCTGTATCGCTAGGGGATCTTCATCCAGTGAAGCTTACCGTGATGACCGACGCCTTATAATTACACTGTTAAGACTTACAGTCAGTGAATACCCATACTAATCACAATACCATTAACTTGCATTATTTTGTCATTTTATTATTGTAATTGTACCTCAAGTTCATTGATTTAAAGTTATTTTATTATTTGTAATTGTACCTCAAGTTCATTGATTTAAAGTTATTTTATTATTTGTAATTGTACCTCAAGTTCATTGCCTTTTAAGTAATTGTGTCTTATTTTTGTTAATTGGTATTATTTTGCTGACTTAACATTCTCACCTCCAGTTCATTGCTTTAGTTTTATTATTTTGTAGAAATATAAAATTAATATAACAAATACAGCAATTTGCTGACTTAACATTTTTACCTCCAGTTCACTGCTTTAGGTTTATTATTTTGTAGAAATATAAAATTAATATAACAAATACAGCAATTTAACATTTTGTCAAATCAACATATTTTAGTTTGTAAGTTAGTATAAATAGCATAATAAAACTTTAAAAATTTGTCATTAAGATCAAATACAATCAATTGTTTGCATTTTCATTGACCCATCACTCTTCAAGTTCCAAGTGCTTGAAGAGAACACAAAACAAAACAAATTAGTGTCAGACCAGATTTATGTGTTTGGTTTGAGCTCCACTAATAATCCAGTTCATTTAACATTTTGGTGACCCCAGTTTTTTGGTTTTTTTTTGTATAAGATTTTCGAGTTTCCCCCCACCAGCGGTAAGGGACTCTTAAAATACAAAAAGGACCTTGCGAATACGCAGCCACATTCATCAGGACAGCAGTCCATTCAGCAATAATTTGGTGACATTGCTAGCATCAAGACTACAGCTCATCAGGCAACAAATTAATTTACAAATTAACTAACAAGCAAGTAAATTGAAGGCTACGCCATGGCCACATCAGCACAACTCTTGGACTCCCTATTGAAGACGGGTGAAATCGTTCAAGGAATTATCCGCAATTTTAAAAAGGACTCTGCAGATAGAAAAACAACAATTAAATATTATGAGGAGCGTTTGCAACGCCTAAGTGATGCCTGGTCGGAATTTGAGACATGCGACTCGAAGTTGCGAATGCATGCAGATGCGCAGAAGTTGAGAACGGAGCATGAGTATTTCCAGCAGGACTACTATTCCCAAATAAAAGAGTTGACAGATTCATACATGGAGAAATTCATTACTGAAGTTGAACAATTTAAAAGGTTATCGGAAACTCAACAACATCTACCAGAAGATAAAAATCAGCTACCAGAAAGCTTAGAAAATGATTTACCGAAACCGACCCACCACACACGACAAAATACTATTACTACGACAAGTAATCAGCAACAGACCTCACATGAAGGCTTGATTCGGGGAATAAAGGCCCGAATGGTAGCATTGGAACGGTTCTTAAATGGGATAAGTTCTATTAAAGAAACTCAACCAGCCCAGTACTATAGCATTAAAATTGCCACAATCAACAAGCTATGGAACCAGATCCAAGAGCTATACTATGAGATGTTCGATATGTTTAAAGAACCAACAGAAAGCGGTTTTAATATCCAGGAGTACAATACGTTAGACGACAATGTCCAGCAGCACTTGGTCAACCTTTCCGTGATGGCTGCCACATTACAGAGCAATGCTGCTAATCCCGTTGTTGGTGAACCCCAATCAACAGTCCCAACACACTTTACAGTACGAGGCTCGTTGCCATTACCAAAGGTGATAATCCCACAGTTCAATGGAGATTATCTAAAATGGCGCCAATTCCATGACCTATTTTCTGAGATGGTGGATAGGCAGGCAATACCAAGCATACAAAAAATGTGGTATTTAAAGACTAACCTATCCGGAGAAGCCGCGCATTTAATAAGCCAATTTTCCTTAACGGAGGAAAATTACCAAGCTGCTTGGACTTCGTTGAAAAATCGATACGACAATAAAAGAGTCCTCGTATCAAATTTGATTGAAAAAATATTAAACCAGCCAACAGGGACATCAGTTGCTACAGCTGTGAAAAATCTGCATGATACAACAAAGGAGTGTCTATCAGCGTTAAACAATATTGGCATCGAAACTTCTGCTTGGGATCCTCTTCTCATACATCTATTGATGAAAAAACTAGATAGGAATATGCTTGTCAGGTTTATGCAAGTATCAGCAAAACCTAAGGAAGTACCAACAATTCCCGAATTTCTTTCATTCTTGGAAATTCAATTCCAATCAATGGAAGCAATTGGCCAAAAACCAACAAATAAGGCAGTTTCATCCGTAGCATTATCAGACGGGAACCATAATACCTGTAAATTTTGCAACAATGGTAATCATCAATTGTACCACTGCAGTAAATTCATACAATCACCAGTCCCAGATAGATTAAGGTGGGTCCAACAACAATCACTATGTGTCAATTGCTTTAGAAGCGATCACATATCAAAAACATGCACATTAGGTTGCTGCCGAAAATGTAACAAGAAACACAACACGTTGTTACATTTAGAAAATAAACAGACGTCGAAGCCTAAGCATGCTTCAAAGCTAACATCAGCACAGACTTCGGAATCAAAACCTGTAAAGGAAACGGCAAGCACATCCTCTGCAACAGTTTCATCTACCTCTGCCAAGGATGCTGGGGGGCCCCAGGGTTATGTTCTTCTAGCAACCGCAAAAGTAAGGATAACGGCAAATAACGGCAACGTTGGTGAATTCAGGGCAATATTAGACTCTGGATCCCAAGTTAACATCGTATCCCAGAGACTTATCAACCGTCTAGGCATCACCACAACCGATGCAGTTCTGAACATCGATGGCATTGGGAATGCACAAAAAAGGTCTACTCAACGAGTGAACTTAAAAATGCAGTCCACAATAAACAACTTCTCATCACGGCTAGAAGCATTCGTACTCCCACACATCATCCCTTCACAACCAAGCCACCAAATAGATACATCCTCATGGGCCATACCTGAAAACATTCCATTGGCGGATCCAGAATTTCACAAACAAGGAAAAATTGATATACTGCTGGGCGCTGAATTATATTTTAATCTCATGAAAGTCGGTCAAATCAAGCTTTCCCAGCAACTCCCGGTTTTACAGAATACAGCACTTGGATGGATTGTGGGTGGGTCAGTCAGACAAACCACAACATCTAATCCGTCATGTGCACTCACGTGTGCAATATTTACAGATACGTCACTAGAGGAAGCTATAGAACGGTTATGGAAACTTGACGAGGTCGAACCAGATGAAAAAAGCATTTCGCCATCAGAAAGAAAATGTGAATCACACTTCAATCATAATACTCGCACAGACAAAAATGGCCGATTCATAGTAAGCCTTCCTTTCCGTGAAAATCCAGCAGTATTAGGAGAATCGTACACGATAGCATATAATAGGTTCATGAGCCTTGAACGTAAACTCCTAAAGAATGAAGAGGTTCGAAAGCAATACATTCAATTTATGCAAGAGTATGAACAACTTGGACACATGCAACAGGTCACCCTCGATAGTTTACTGGGTCCTAAGTACTTCATTCCTCATCTTTGCGTATCGAAACCGGATAGTACCACGACAAAACTCAGGGTAGTGTTCGACGCATCGGCAAAAACTTCTACGGGTTATTCTCTCAATGACTTAATGTTCAACGGTCCAACGGTTCAAAGTGAGTTATTCTCTATTTTGCTGCGTTTCCGGTTGCCAAAATTTGTCTTCACCACCGACATTGAGAAGATGTATAGACAAATATTGGTTAATCCAGACGATCATCAGTATCAACTCATCTTATGGAGGGAGGATCCAACATTACCCCTCAACTGCTACAAACTGAACACAGTTACTTACGGTACACGAGCAGCACCCTACCTAGCCACAAGGTGCTTGCGAAGAATTGCCGACGAAAATATTGTCAATTATCCATTCGGATCTCAAATGTTGAAAGACAATTTCTACGTGGATGATGGCCTTGGAGGCGCAGACAGCCTTAACATAGCCATTGCAATCCAGAAGGAACTTATGCAGATCTTACAAAAACACGGATTTAACTTAAAAAAATGGTGCGCAAATCACCCACAATTACTTAAAAACATACCAATTGGCAATCAGGAGGTCAATCTTGATTTCAACAGCGATAACACCAATTCTATTAAGGCTTTAGGGCTGCTGTGGCTACCTAAAACTGACCATTTGTGTGTCAAGGCAAAACTTGGTCCAGTACAAATAATCTCGAAACGGACAGCGACGTCAGATCTAGCAAAGTTATTCGATCCGCTTGGTTTATTAGCACCTATTGTTGTGAAGGCAAAAATGTTTATTCAACAACTGTGGCAACTAAGGCTGGATTGGGATGAACCACTACCCAAGGACCTTCAAGCAACCTGGAACAGATTCAGAATCGATTTAGACAGCTTGAATAATCTACAAATTTCAAGACATATTTTTAAGGGAGAAATTCCGGTAAAAACGCAACTACATGTATTTGCGGACGCATCTGAAAAAGCATTTGGTGCGGTGGCATACATCCGCGCATCACATAAGGATGGAAGAATCAGTGTACGGTTATTATGTGCAAAAACACGGGTTGCTCCATTAAAGCAACAAACGCTGCCACGATTAGAATTGTGTGCAGCCGTATTAGCTGCTCAACTAGCACACAGAGTCAAACTCGACATCCAAATAAAGGATCAACCACTATTTTTATGGACTGACTCTGAAATCGTATTGTCCTGGATAAATACACAGTCATCATTGTATCAAACGTTTGTAGCTTATCGTATCGCCACAATCCAGTCATTAACATCACCCGATCAGTGGCGGCATGTCGGATCAAAAGACAATCCAGCTGACATACTGTCCAGAGGCCTATCAGCAACAAAACTTTCTGGATGTAATCTATGGTTCTATGGTCCACTGTTTCTGCATGCGCATGAAGGAATGTGGCCACTTACGTTCTCACAACAGCTTCAAACTTCCAATGATATCGAGAAGAAAAAGGTGTCCCCAATATCAGCAGCCGCAGTATCTAATGATGATATCACTTACAGAATTGAGTGCAGAAATTCCTTCAGAACTTTGCAGAGAATACTGGCATATTGTATAAGATTTAGCGAAAACTCAAGGGTGAAAAAAGAAGACCGCCCTACACATAAGGCTTTAACTCCAATTGAGCTAGATAAGGCATTGTTCGTCATTATACGGAACATTCAAAAGTCGGAATTTTCACTGGAAATCAATCAACTCAGAAAAAACCAAGAAATAGATAGGAAAAGTTTTATCGCTAGCTTGAACCCATTCCTCGATGAAAACAATATCATTCGAGTTGGCGGACGATTAGAAGCCTCGACACTATCATACGATGCGAAACATCCAATGATAACACCATACAATGATCCGCTCATGAAACTTTTATTTACAATGGTTCATGAGGAGAACAAACATTGTGGACCACAAGCCTTATTAAACATTATCAGACAACGGTTCTGGCCAGTAAAAGGGAAAATAACGGCACGGTCAACAGTTCAAAAATGTGTAAGATGCACCAGAGCCCGACCACAGTTATGTCAACAGATAATGGGTAACCTTCCACAGTCTCGAGTTACTCCAGCACGCCCGTTTATCAACGCAGGCGTTGATTACTGCGGGCCATTCTGGATCCATTATAAAATCAGAGGGAAAAAACCGACAAAAGCATATATAGCTGTTTTCTGTTGCTTTGCGACAAAGGCCGTCCACCTTGAACTAGTGACGGATTTAACAACCGAAGCATTCATCGGTGCATTAAAACGCTTTATTAGTCGTCGGGGTCGCTGCCAGCATATATACTCTGATAACGCCACTAATTTTATAGGAGCTAGGAACCAATTATCGGAATTAACTGATAGTATATACTCCAACAAGGGACAGGAAACAATCATGTCCACTGCTAGTTCAAAGGGGATACATTTTCATTTCATCCCACCAAGAGCTCCACACTTTGGCGGTCTTTGGGAAGCAGCAGTGAAATCCGCAAAACACCTCCTCTTGCGTAGCGTTGCAACTGCTTCATTAACACAGGAAGAACTGGAGACGGTCATAGTGGAGGTTGAGGCAATACTTAACTCTCGCCCACTAACCCCCATGTCTAACGATCCGACAGATCTTGAAGCACTAACTCCTGGACATTTCCTTATCGGCGAGGCGCTCACTTCACAAATAGACAGCAGTGCTATAACCAGCAAGACGCCAGTGTTACGTCATTGGGAACTTGTTTCACAGCTTAAACAGAAATTTTGGAAGCGATGGTCTTCGGAATACTTGACTGAATTACAGCAACGCCATAAATGGAATAAACAAGGCACCAACCTTAAGGTGGGAGATATGGTAATCATAAAAGAGGACAACGTGCCCGTAATGGAATGGCCAATTGCAAGAGTTGCTCAAGTATTTCCTGGTGATGATGGAATAGTTAGGGTCGTGGAAGTCAAAACATCCAAGGGACTATTTAAACGCCCAATTCACCGATTAGCTCTTCTTCCCATTGACCAAAATTCCGAACCAAGCACTACCACAATCAACAATAATGAAATACTAAACAAAGATACGTCCAACTCAGATGGAGAACCCAAAACTAAGAAACAAAGGTTCCAAAAAAAAATTATCTTAGCCTGGCATTACTAACGATACTAATTATGTTTCAACTAGCGTTCGGAGCTCCTGTCGAAAACAAGAAGTTCGGTAATCAGTTAGGAATTCATCTTGAACATTTGGGCACAAGCAACAACACCTATATCGATGCCTCGACCACAAGCAACAACACCTATACCGATGCCTCGACCACAAGCTACAATACCTCTACCGATGTCTCGACAACAAACTAAATTTACTATAGATATATAACTTACCTAGAATGTATTTTATACTTTTTATTTTACCATTGCACTTATTTTATCCGCCTTGTTTAATTCAACATTTCTGTCACCCTATTTTTAATTGTTGAACGACTGTTCAACGCGGGGGAGAATGTTAAGACTTACAGTCAGTGAATACCCATACTAATCACAATACCATTAACTTGCATTATTTTGTCATTTTATTATTGTAATTGTACCTCAAGTTCATTGATTTAAAGTTATTTTATTATTTGTAATTGTACCTCAAGTTCATTGATTTAAAGTTATTTTATTATTTGTAATTGTACCTCAAGTTCATTGCCTTTTAAGTAATTGTGTCTTATTTTTGTTAATTGGTATTATTTTGCTGACTTAACATTCTCACCTCCAGTTCATTGCTTTAGTTTTATTATTTTGTAGAAATATAAAATTAATATAACAAATACAGCAATTTGCTGACTTAACATTTTTACCTCCAGTTCACTGCTTTAGGTTTATTATTTTGTAGAAATATAAAATTAATATAACAAATACAGCAATTTAACATTTTGTCAAATCAACATATTTTAGTTTGTAAGTTAGTATAAATAGCATAATAAAACTTTAAAAATTTGTCATTAAGATCAAATACAATCAATTGTTTGCATTTTCATTGACCCATCACTCTTCAAGTTCCAAGTGCTTGAAGAGAACACAAAACAAAACAAATTAGTGTCAGACCAGATTTATGTGTTTGGTTTGAGCTCCACTAATAATCCAGTTCATTTAACATACACTATGCTAGTTGAAAAAACAGACAAACCGGGCACATGGCGTTTTAACGTAATTCGGGTACGCTGAATCCAGTGTTTTTTTAAGATTGGCTCTGGTTTTTGACATATACCGTTATTTCGAAATTGGAGGAGGTTGCACAATATATATTCGCGTAACTCAAAAACGGTTTAGTATATTGAAATTACTTAAAAACCGAAATTCCGCAATAAAATTTCGTAAAAGTAAAACTTTTTTTCTAACTTGAGTAGTCGTTGTTGAAACATAATTTTTTTTTTTTGAAAAAAAAAAATTAATTTTTTAAACCAAAAAATTTCGAAATTTTTGTTTTTTCAAAATTTATAATAAATTAAAAAATGCAGCTAGGCTTCTAATTTTTTGCAGACATATAAAAAACGAAGCTGCAAACAAAATAAGACATAATTAAAATCTGTTAGCAACTTTTGATTTTATTCACAAAAGTCGACAAATTTTAATTAATTTAAGAATTTCATAAATCGCAATATTTGTATGGGACCCCCTAAGAAGTGGAGGTAAGGGGCAAGTATGTCTCGAGAAAATGTTAAAGACAAAAAATTAATTGAGGTCGGTCATACATTATATACCACTAGGGGCGACTTTTTGGAATTTATGGGACTTTTTTCCAATATGAAGAATATAATTTCATAGGATTTTTTTTAATTATTAAATTCTTTATTCAACTAGATGTTGGGAATTATTTCTTTTCATAAGCCACTTTTATTATATTCAACATTTTTTATTTTTCGAATTTATTCTATGAGTTAAATTTCAGTTATGTATTTTATAAAGCTTTTTGTAGTAACTCTATTCCTTAAAAATTTCCTTAGAAATTACTTTATACACTACCAGACTATTATATTGTATTTTCTTGTTACATTTTACCTTAGCTTTCCGTTGGATAGCAATGAAGTATATTTATGTACAGAAAAATTTACAATTATTAGACACCAGCAGAATGTAATGCATTTTTTTAAGAAAATACAATATAATAGTCTGGTAATGTATAAATGTATAAGGAAATTTTTAAGGAATAGAGCTATTACAAAAAGCTTTATAAAATACATAACTGAAATTTAACTCATAGAATAAATTCGAAAAATAAAAAATGTTCTTTATTCAACATTATGTATATAGGAAGAATGTGCCAATGCAGAAAATTTATTTTCAATGACATTTTGACGTACAATTTTTTAAATGCGGTTTTTGTGCCATTTACAATACAAAACAAAAGAACAAATATTCAAATTTATGCTATTCCAAGGAAATATGCATGCATTATTACCACACTTTCACTTTGCGGTAGGAATTTTGGAAAATCCACAGTTACCGATTAAAAAATTCTTAGAATTAAGAAATTTTTTTTTTTTTTTATCAGTATTTATTTATTGAATCTTCATATATTAAATATGAACTAACAATAATTAATCAAATCTTATCCTACTATTTACTTTATGTCTTGCCAGTGCCAGACAAAAAAGATTTAGTCATCACAGTTTTTGTTCACATGTGTAGGTGTTTATCGCTCATCTGATTGGGTGAGTGCTGCAGTGTCTCTTCTTCTTAAGCGAGTGTGGCCGCCATAATTTAAAATATTTCGAGCTAATGGATTTGGGTGCAGTTCCAGCCTTTTTAAATATTTTACTGCATATTTCGTAGTCCCTGGTATGTTAAAAACTCTAATATTCACAAGGATCTCAGTGTGCCATTAGTAAAAACTATTATTACGAAGTACGCAGCAAAATATTTAAAAAGGCTTGAGTCGCACCCAAATCCACTTGCTCGAAATATTTTAAATGACAGTGGACACTCTAGATTAAGGAAAAGAGATACCGCAGGACTCATCCGAAGGGAAGACCGCTAAACATCTACATATGTGAACAGAAACCGTGAGGAGGAAAATTTTCGTCTAGCATTGGCAGGACAAAAATAAAGTATTAGTATAAGATTTGATTAATTATTGTTAGTTCATATTTAATATATGAAGATTCAATAAATAAATAATGAAAAAAAAAAAAAATATTTCGTAATCATAGTTTTTACCAAAGGCACATTGTGATCCTTGTGGATATTTGAGTTTTTGACATACCACGGAGCGGCTGTGATTATTCGAAGAAGTTTATTTTGGCGCCTTTGAATTTTTTCGATATAAGAAGCAGAGGCAGTGCCCCATAACTGAATACCGTAGCACCAAATTGGCTTTAAGATAGAGTTGTAAAGTAGAAGTTTGCAATCGAGACTAAGAACATAATTTCTTCCAATGAGCCAATTAATTTGAATTGCTTTTAGTTTCATTTGAGTTAATTTTGCTTCTATGTGCCATTTCCACGTTAAACGCCGATCTAGATGTATACCGAGATATTTTACATGCGAGTGTTGGGGTATTATTTGATTATTGATTTTAATAGGGAGGCATGTTTCCCGACGCAATGTGAATGTTATATGTGCGCATTTTTGCTCATTGATCTTTATCCTCCATTGTTTTAACCACCTTTCCAGTTCAAATATGTGATCCTGTAAGTAACGAGATGCCTCTTGACAGTTTTCATGTACGCTTAGGAAAGCTGTGTCATCCGCAAATGTTGAGGTTTGTGTGTAGCTGTTTGTTGGCATGTCCGAAGTATAAATTAAGTATAATAGAGGGCCCAGGATGCTGCCTTGTGGGACTCCAGCGTTAACTGGCTGAGCAGAACTTAAAAAATCGCCTTCTTTTATAATAAATTGACGACCGACTAAGTAGCTTTCTAACAGCTTGTGTATGTTTGTTGGTAAGTTTTGCTGCCATTTCAGTAGTAAACGTTCATGCCAGACTTTATCAAAAGCTTGAGACACATCAATGAAGAGTGCTGAGCAATATTTCTTTTCTTCAAAGGCTTTTCTTATGACATTTACTATTCGATGAGTTTGTTCAATTGTGCTGTGCTTTCTTCTAAACCCGAATTGATGATTAGGAATACATCTATTTTCATTTAAAATCGGCGTTAATTTTAACACTATTAGTTTCTCAAATAGCTTTGAAATATTAGATAATAAGCTAATAGGCCTGTATGACTCAACTTTTGTGTGATCCTTTCCTGGCTTTGGTATCATGGTTACTAAGGAAACCTTCCATTCCTAAGGGTAGTATTGAAGGCGTAAAATAGCATTAAAAATAAAAAGAATAATTTTCTTCGCTATTCTTGGTAGCTCCAAAAGCATTTTATTACTGATCTTATCAATACCGGGTGCCTTCTTGGTGTTTAAATCCCGAATAGCCTTTTCGATTTCTTTAAACTCGAATCTTAGGGGAATAGCTGCTCTAACATTTACAGGCGGTAACTCGACTGCTATATCGTGAAATATATTATGGGTAAATACATTTTTCAGATGATTAGCAAACAGATTTCCTTTCTCAATATCATTTCTTGCCCAGCTTCCATTCAAGTTTCTCAATGGTGGCTTAGAGATAACTGGTCTATTGAGGCTTCTAGCTGCACGCCTTAAAGAGTAGTCTGATTGTGGAGTTGCATCAAGTCCCTTAAGATATTTTTCCAGGGAAGCCGTGTTCTGAGACTGCAGTAACTTTCTCAGCCTTTTTGTGCACTCTTTTAATAAAGTCTTAATTTGGGGGGATCTGTGCAATTGCCACTCTCTTCGAACTCTCCTTTTTTCAGTCAATAGACGCTCGACATCTGTAGAATATATGATTTTGTTTTTGGTTTTTTTGAGGGTTATGCTGGAATGTTGAACAGCTAGTTTGAGATAACTGTCAAAATAAACAATAGCGAGATCCACGTTCTCCGGTGTGCTAAGCGGAATATTTTCTGTGCAATGGGCACTAAGATATTTTTTATATTTTAACCAATTTATTTGTGAGGCTGATGTCGATAAGTAAGCAGACGGAGATGCGATTCTATTTGGATTCATTATAGTAACAATTATAGGTGTGTGATCGGAAGATAATTCTAGGGACGCTTCCACATGAATCGTGTCTATGGGGAGAATTAAGAAATAAAGTCATAAATGCTTACATCTTTGTATTGTATTGTGCTTACAAAACCACTCAAATCGGTCTTCTATTATGCAGTCAAAACCGCACTAATAGGTCTTGTAAAAATCTTAAATAACATATTCTATTGTTATACCTGGCACAGGTGGAAATATTAATCGTCCTGGCTTTGTTTTTTTACAAAACATGGTCATGAAGGTCTCGTCAGGTACTTTGATTAAAACAATTACAGTATAAATAAGAGTTCCTCAACTTCACTATCATATGGAAAGTGCTTGCGAAAGTGATTAGTGAAGTTTAAAGCCTTTGGCAGTCTTGTATCTAATCAGTTATAATGAAATATCTAAGATGGAGGCGTGTAAAAAGTTTAATTACTTTTGTTATGTGTGTGGGAAATGTACAAATATGCCAAGTCGCCGTAAAATCACTATTCAAACAAGTACCTTGTATGAATCATATTTTTCTTTAAGTGTTATATATGGTAAGAGTTAGACACCATCAATAGTGTGTACACAGTGCATTTACCATTTAAATAAGTGGAAAAATGGAGATGCCATGCCGTTTGGTGTTCCAATGATTTGGAGGGATCCCGTACTTCATGTTGAAGATGACTGTTATGCGTGCAAAAATTATACAGCCGGTATGAACAGAAGAAAAATGATTTCTATATCTTACATTGCAACAGCATATGCTCGATTTCCGCTGCCACAATCTGAAGAAATTCCTGTTCCGGATAGCCAAATACCAACAGAACATATTCCCTCAATAATTCATACTGTTGTCGCGTGTGGACCAGCTACTTCAATGTATCAACCGTCATGCATCACGGTTCCATGCAGTCACAATAAAATCACGCCAGATCGTCTGGATTTAATGGTACGGCGTCTTAAATTATCTCAAAGACAGAGCATTCTCCTGACAAAATAGTTAAAACGAGCTAATATTTTACCACCAGGTGTACAAATATACGGGGCTATCAATCGCCATAGACGATTTACGACTTTTTTTAAATCTATTGAGAATAATTCTATCGCGTATTGTACTGCCATCCGCGGCTTGGTTTTAACAATGCAAAATGAATATAATCCTGGAGATTGGCGCTTATTAATTGATTCTTCCAAAAGTAGCTTAAAAGCAGTTTTGCTACATGTCACTAATTTAAAAAGTCCTATTCCGATAGCACTAAGCACAAATACTAAAGAGACATACGCATCAATGAAAAAAATAATACAGTTAATTAAATATGAAGACCACAAGTGGAAAATATGCGCAGATTTAGAAGTGGTAGCTCTTATAAGAGGCATGCAATTGGGCTATACTAAATATATGTACTTCATGTGCTTATGGAATACGCGTTTCGATGGCGACCAGTACAATACACGGGATTGGGCTTTACGTGAGGAAAGCAAATTGCATAGAAATAATGTTATTGAATTACAACTTGTGCCGATGGAAAAGATTTTGCTTCCTCCACTCCACATCAAACTGGGTATTGTAAAAAATTTTATAAAAGCATTGAGCCCAGATGGTGTTGCTTTTACCGAATTGAGCCGAATTTTTCCACGATAAAGCGGCGTGAAAGTAAAAGAAGGTATGAACATTATTAAATTAGATTTATATTTCATATCATAATGTTTTCATTTTACAGGAATTCTTAATGGAACGGACAATCCTCGTCTTATGAAGGACCATCAATTTGAGGTTGCATTGAATGATATCGAGCTATTGGCCTGGAATTGTGTTAAATCAGTAATAGAAAATGTATTAGGAAATCATCGATCTGAAAACTGTCGAATTTTAATCAAAAATATGCTAACCGCATTTAAAAACTTAATCGTTAGAATGTCACTGAATATACATTTTTTGCATTACCATGCCGAAAAATGTAATGAACAATCACTAGCCGAATCTGATGAACATGGCGAGAGATTTCACCAAGTAACAGCCAGGCTCGAACACTGGTATAGCGGCAAACAACTTTATTCGCTATTAGGGGATATTTGTTGGAATCTGCAGGAGGAAGAAGAATAAATTTCTAAATAAAAACTTTAACTTTAACTAATTATCAACAAAAATAAATGTTTTAAAATTTTTAAGTTTGTTTATTATAAATAACTAGCATTTAACCCGCTACTTCGTTACGCCAAAGTTTATGTTTCTAGGTTTAAACCCGCTACTTTGTAATGGGACGATTTGTACCTCTAAATGTTCGTATTTCGAAAATTTTTATTTGTATTTTTTAGATACGTTACGAATGTGATATTTTTTTATTTCAATGTTAATTGGTTTAATAGATAGATGTAGTGTCAAAAAAGTTTAAAGATACAGGTTTACTCCCCAAAAGGGTCTAATTTCAAAAAAGTACCAGACACCTAACCGCTTATTATTTTAATGAACATCAGGTTAGGGAATTTCCCGTTTTAACCTCTTTTACCCTCTAACCATAACAATTTCCAAAACTCCCATCATAGGTAATCGATTTCGCGACAGGCCAACCTCCCGGGCAAATTTCAGCATTTTAGTTCAGGCGTTTAGGTCGTGCGATGATGAATCATGCAGTAACATTACAATTTTATATTATACTAGCATTTAACCCGCTACTTCGTTAGCGCCCCTTTTTCTTATGTTTCTAGGTTTAAACCCGCTACTTTGTAATGGGACGATTTGTACCTCTAAATGTTCGTATTTCGAAAATTGTTATTTGTATTTTTTAGATACGTTACGAATGTGATATTTTTTTATTTCAATGTTAATTGGTTTAATAGATAGATGTAGTGTCAAAAAAGTTTAAAAATACAGGTTTACTCCCCAAAAGGGTCTAATTTCAAAAAAGTACCAGACACCTAACCGCTTATTATTTTAATGAACATCAGGTTAGGGAATTTCCCGTTTTAACCTCTTTTACCCTCTAACCATAACAATTTCCAAAACTCCCATCATAGGTAATCGATTTCGCGACAGGCCAACCTCCCGGGCAAATTTCAGCATTTTAGTTCAGGCGTTTAGGTCGTGCGATGATGAATCATGCAGTAACATTACAATTTTATATTATATAGGTAGATGGAGAAAAATTTCTTGAAAAAAAATAACACAATTAGGTACGATTTTCACCCCTTAAACGTTCGAATTTCGAAACGCATCAAATTTGTATTTTTTAGATAAGTTACGAATGTGATATATTTTTTATTTTAATGTTTATTGGTTTAAAATATAGATGGTATAGCAAAAAAGTTTTAAAATTCATGTTTTACCCGTTTACTCCTTATTTCAAAAAAGTGCTAAACACCTGTCCGCTTATTTTTAATGAACAATAATAGGTTTAAATTTTTTGGTATCCCTTTTAGTTTAGCAGATATGAGGTTAGCGAATTTCCGTTTTCACCGCCTTTTTTTTATTGAACCACAATAAGTATTAAATTTTTTTGTATCTCCTTTAGCTTAGCAGATATGAGGTCAGCGTGATCGATTTGGCGAGAGGCCTGCCTCAGGTCCAAATGTCAACTTTTTAGCTTCAGGCGTTTAGGCTGTGCAATAAAAATAAATAGATGAAGAAAAAATATCTTGGAAAAAGTAACAAAATTACGTACGATTTTTACCCCTTAAACGTTCGATTTCAGAAAAAGTACAAAATTTTCACTTGGAATTTTTTAGATAAGTAACGAATTTTATATAATTTTTATTTCTATGTGCATTGATTTAAACGGTAGATGGGGGACAAAAAAGAACCAAAATTCAGGTTTTACACTTTTACTCCCTAAAAGAGCCGAATTTCAAAATAGTAGCAGACACCTGTTCTCTTTTTTATTTAATGACTAACAATAAAAGCACAAAATAAAGTACAAAAAAGTACCAAAAATTACCTCTTACAGATGCTCATTTAACGCTTTGCTTGTTTAATTTTATGTTTGTAGCTGCAATACTAACAAAAATTTAATAAGTACCTGTTGGCAAATAATACAGTACGAAAAAGTACCAAAAAACCACTCTTACAGATTCTCATTCACTTGGGAACTTGCATGTTTAATTTTATGTTTATAGGTCCAATTTTAACGGAAATTCAAAATGTAACAGGTAAATAACAAAAAGTACCAAAACGCCCCTCTTACAGATTCTCCTTCACTCAGGACATTGCATTTTTAATTTTATGTTTGTAGATCCAATATTAACGAAAATGAAAAAGGTACCAGTTAAAAAAAGAAAAAGTACCAAGAAGATCCCTCTTATAGGTTCTTGTCCACTCAGGACATTTAATGTTGAATTTTATGATTTAAGGTCCAATACTAACGGAACTTCAAATAGTACCAGTTAAAGACCAAAAGGTACCAAGAAGCCCCTCTAACGAATTCTCATTCACTCAGGACCTTGCATGTTTGATTTTATGTCAATAGGTCTAATTTTAACGAAAATTAAAAAAGTACCAGTTATAGAATGAAAAAGTACCAAAAAGATCCCTCTTACAAATTCTTATTCACTCAGAACTTTGCATGTTTAGTTTTATATTTCTAGGTCTAATACTAACGGAAATTAAAAAAGTACCAGTTAAAGATCAAAAAATACCAAAAAGTACCCTCAGAGGTTCCTATCCATTTAGGACATTGCATGTTGAAGTTTATGTTTCTAGGTCCAATATTAACGATAATTAAAAAAATTGTCAGTTGTGGAACCAAAACCTAAAGTAAGAAATAAAATTTCCCGTATTTCCCCTTTTTGGTACTTTTTTCTCCCCATTGAAGCATAAAAAATTTCAATATTTTAGTAGGAGCCCATAATTTAATACGTATATGTCAATGAATAAAAAAAAATGTTTTGTAAAAAAGTACCAAAAATAGTAACGGTTTTTACCCCCTAAACGTCCGAATTTCGAAAAAGTACCAAATTTGCATTTGGATTTTTTAGATAAGTTTCAAATGTGATAAGGGTTATATTTCTATGTTTATTAGTTTAAAAGATAGATGGGGTGACAAAAAAGTACCAAAATACAGATTTTACCCGTTTACTCCGTATATCCCCTTTTTGGTACTTTTTTTCTCCCCATTGAAGCATGAAAAATTTCAATATTGTAGTGGGAGCCCATAATTTAATACGTTTATGTCAATAAATAAAAAAAAAATGTTTTATAAAAAAAGTACCAAAAATAGTTACGCTTTTTACCCCTTAAACGTCCGAATTTCGAAAAAGTACCAAATCCGTATTTGGATTTTTTAGATAAGTTTCAAATGTGATATAACCCTTATTTCTATGTTTATGGGTTTAAAATATAGATGGGGTGACAAAAAAGTACCAAAATACAGGTTTTACCCGTTTACTCCGTTAAAGGGCTGAATTTCCAAAAAGTACCAGACACCTGTCCGCTTATTTTTCTAAAGAACAACGATAAGTATTACATTTTTTTTGTATCTCTTTTAGTTTTAGAGATATAAGGTTACCGAATTTACCCATAATTTAATACGTTTATGTCAATAAATAAAAAAAAATGTTTTATAAAAAAAGTACCAAAAATAGTTACGCTTTTAACCCCTTAAACGTCCGAATTTCGAAAAAGTACCAAATTCGTATTTGGATTTTTTAGATAAGTTTCAAATGTGATATAACCCTTATTTCTATGTTTATGGGTTTAAAAGATAGATGGGGTGACAAAAAAGTACCAAAATACAGGTTTTACCCGTTTACTCCGTTAAAGGGCTGAATTTCCAAAAAGTACCAGACACCTGTCCGCTTATTTTTCTAAAGAACAACGATAAGTATTACATTTTTTTGTATCTCTTTTAGTTTTAGAGATATAAGGTCACCGAATTTACCCGTTTTTGCCCTTTTTTACCCCCTAAACATTCGAATTTCCAAAAATTCCGTCTTAGTGGATCGATTTGGGGAGAGACCAACCCCTGGTCCAAATTTCAAGTTTTTAGCTTCAGGCGTTTAGCCTGTGCGATGATGAATCAGTCAGTCAGTCAGTCAGTCAGTCAGTAACGTTACAATTTTATAGATATAGACTAGCATTTAACCGCTACTTCGTTAGCGCCCCTTTTTCTTATGTGGACATATTTTTACGCCAAAGTTTATGTTTCTAGGTTTAAAACCGCTACTTTGTAATGGGACGATTTGTACCTCTAATGGCTAATAAATCAGTGAGTGTTTAAACGCTGGTTTAGTTGAACTAAACTTAAATTTATATGTAGTTTAAACTCAACAGTTGTAAATCAGTGTCCCATGTATTATATGTAGTGTAAAAAGTAACATGTGGCAGCACTACGATAAATGTAGACAAATTCATATGGTTTGTATTGGTAGTTTAAACGCCCAATTTTATGCGTTTAAACATGGTTTATATGTTTTCTGATTTATAGATTTGTTGGCTTAAACACATTTTAAACCAAAAATAGAGTTTAACTTGCTCTGATTTATTAGCCCTAAATGTTCGTATTTCGAAAATTTTTATTTGTATTTTTTAGATACGTTACGAATGTGATATTTTTTTATTTCAATGTTAATTGGTTTAATAGAAAGATGTAGTGTCAAAAAAGTTTAAAGATACAGGTTTACTCCCCAAAAGGGTCTAATTTCAAAAAAGTACCAGACACCTAACCGCTTATTATTTTAATGAACATCAGGTTAGGGAATTTCCCGTTTTAACCTCTTTTACCCTCTAACCATAACAATTTCCAAAACTCCCATCATAGGTAATCGATTTCGCGACAGGCCAACCTCCCGGGCAAATTTCAGCATTTTAGTTCAGGCGTTTAGGTCGTGCGATGATGAATCATGCAGTAACATTACAATTTTATATTATACTAGCATTTAACCCGCTACTTCGTTAGCGCCCCTTTTTCTTATGTGGACATATTTTTACGCCAAAGTTTATGTTTCTAGGTTTAAACCCGCTACTTTGTAATGGAACGATTTGTACCTCTAAATGTTCGTATTTCGAAAATTTTTATTTGTATTTTTTAGATACGTTACGAATGTGATATTTTTTTATTTCAATGTTTATTGGTTTAATAGATAGATGTAGTGGCAAAAAAGTTTAAAGATACAGGTTTACTCCCCAAAAGGATCTAATTTCAAAAAAGTACCAGACACCTACCCGCTTATTATTTTAATGAACATCAGGTTAGGGAATTTCCCGTTTTAACCTCTTTTACCCTCTAACCATAACAATTTCCAAAACTCCCATCATAGGTAATCGATTTCGCGACAGGCCAACCTCCCGGGCAAATTTCAGCATTTTAGTTCAGGCGTTTAGGTCGTGCGATGATGAATCATGCAGTAACATTACAATTTTATATTATACTAGCATTTAACCCGCTACTTCGTTAGCGCCCCTTTTTCTTATGTGGACATATTTTTACGCCAAAGTTTATGTTTCTAGGTTTAAACCCGCTACTTTGTAATGGAACGATTTGTACCTCTAAATGTTCGTATTTCGAAAATTTTTATTTGTATTTTTTAGATACGTTACGAATGTGATATTTTTTTATTTCAATGTTTATTGGTTTAATAGATAGATGTAGTGGCAAAAAAGTTTAAAGATACAGGTTTACTCCCCAAAAGGATCTAATTTCAAAAAAGTACCAGACACCTAACCGCTTATTATTTTAATGAACATCAGGTTAGGGAATTTCCCGTTTTAACCTCTTTTACCCTCTAACCATAACAATTTCCAAAACTCCCATTATAGGTAATCGATTTCGCGACAGGCCAACCTCCCGGGCAAATTTCAGCATTTTAGTTCAGGCGTTTAGGTCGTGCGATGATGAATCATGCAGTAACATTACAATTTTATATTATACTAGCATTTAACCCGCTACTTCGTTAGCGCCCCTTTTTCTTATGTGGACATATTTTTACGCCAAAGTTTATGTTTCTAGGTTTAAACCCGCTACTTTGTAATGGAACGATTTGTACCTCTAAATGTTCGTATTTCGAAAATTTTTATTTGTATTTTTTAGATACGTTACGAATGTGATATTTTTTTATTTCAATGTTTATTGGTTTAATAGATAGATGTAGTGGCAAAAAAGTTTAAAGATACAGGTTTACTCCCCAAAAGGATCTAATTTCAAAAAAGTACCAGACACCTAACCGCTTATTATTTTAATGAACATCAGGTTAGGGAATTTCCCGTTTTAACCTCTTTTACCCTCTAACCATAACAATTTCCAAAACTCCCATCATAGGTAATCGATTTCGCGACAGGCCAACCTCCCGGGCAAATTTCAGCATTTTAGTTCAGGCGTTTAGGTCGTGCGATGATGAATCATGCAGTAACATTACAATTTTATATTATATAGGTAGATGAAGAAAAATGTTTTGAAAAAAATAACACAATTAGGTACGATTTTCACCCCTTAAACGTTCGAATTTCGAAACGTATCAAATTTGTATTTTTTAGATAAGTTACGAATGTGATATATTTTTTATTTTAATGTTTATTGGTTTAAAATATAGATGGTATAGCAAAAAAGTTTTAAAATTCATGTTTTACCCGTTTACTCCTTATTTCAAAAAAGTGCTAAACACCTGTCCGCTTATTTTTAGTGAACAATAATAGGTTTAAATTTTTTGGTATCTCTTTTAGTTAAGCAGATATGAGGTTAGCGAATTTCCGTTTTCACCGCCTTTTTTTATTGAACCACAATAAGTATTAAATTTTTTTGTATCTCCTTTAGCTTAGCAGATATGAGGTCAGCGTGATCGATTTGGCGAGAGGCCTGCCTCAGGTCCAAATGTCAACTTTTTAGCTTCAGGCGTTTAGGCTGTGCAATGAAAATAAATAGATGAAGAAAAAATATCTTGGAAAAAGTAACAAAATTACGTACGATTTTTACCCCTTAAACGTTCGAATTCAGAAAAAGAACAACATTATCACTTGGCATATTTTAGATAAGTTACGAATTTTATATAATTTTTATTTCTATGTGCATTGATTGAAACGGTAGATGGGTGACAAAAAAAGAACCAAAATTCAGGTTTTACACTTTTACTCCCTAAAAGAGCCGAATTTCGAAATAGTACCAGACACCTGTTCTCTTTCTTATTTAATGACTAACAATAAAAGCACAAAATAAAGTACAAAAAGTACCAAAAATTGCCTATTACAGATGATCATTCAACGCTTTGCTTGTTTAATTTTATGTTTGTAGCTGCAATACTAACAAAAATTTAATAAGTACCTGTTGGCAAATAATACAGTACGAAAAAGTACCAAAAAACCACTCTTACAGATTCTCATTCACTTGGGAACTTGCATGTTTAATTTATGTTTATAGGTCCAATTTTAACGGAAATTCAAAAAGTAACAGGTAAATAACAAAAAGTACCAAAACGTCCCTCTTACAGATTCTCATTCACTCAGGACATTGCATTTTTAATTTTATGTTTGTAGATCCAATATTAACGAAAATAAAAAAGGTACCAGTTAAAAAACGAAAAAGTACCAAGAAGATCCCTCTTATAGGTTCTTGTCCACTCAGGACATTTAATGTTGAATTTTATGATTTTAGGTCCAATACTAACGGAACTTCAAATAGTACCAGTTAAAGACCAAAAGGTACCAAGAAGCCCTTCTAACGAATTCTCATTCACTCAGGACCTTGCATATTTGATTTTATGTCAATAGGTCTAATTTTAACGAAAATTAAAAAAGTACCAGTTAAAGAATAAAAAAGTACCAAAAAGATCCCTCTAACAAATTCTTATTCACTCAGGACTTTGCATGTTTAGTTTTATATTTCTAGGTCTAATACTAACGGAAATTAAAAAAGTACCAGTTAAAGATCAAAAAATACCAAAAAGTACCCTTAGAGGTTCTTATCCATTTAGGACATTGCATGTTGAAGTTTATGTTTCTAGGTCCAATATTAACGATAATTAAAAAAATTGTCAGTTGTGGAACCAAAACCTAAAGTAAGAAATAAAATTTCCCGTATTTCCCCTTTATGGTACTTTTTTCTCCCCATTGAAGCATAAAAAATTTCAATATTGTAGTAGGAGCCCATAATTTAATACGTATATGTCAATGAATAAAAAAAAATGTTTTGTAAAAAAGTACCAAAAATAGTAACGGTTTTTACCCCCTAAACGTCCGAATTTCGAAAAAGTACCAAATTTGTATTTGGATTTTTTAGATAAGTTTCAAATGTGATAAGGGTTATATTTCTATGTTTATTAGTTTAAAAGATAGATGGGGTGACAAAAAAGTACCAAAATACAGATTTTACCCGTTTACTCCGTATATCCCCTTTTTGGTACTTTTTTTCTCCCCATTGAAGCATGAAAAATTTCAATATTGTAGTGGGAGCCCATAATTTAATACGTTTATGTCAATAAATAAAAAAAAATGTTTTATAAAAAAGTACCAAAAATAGTTACGCTTTTTACCCCTTAAACGTCCGAATTTCGAAAAAGTACCAAATCCGTATTTGGATTTTTTAGATAAGTTTCAAATGTGATATAACCCTTATTTCTATGTTTATGGGTTTAAAAGATAGATGGGGTGACAAAAAAGTACCAAAATACAGGTTTTACCCGTTTACTCCGTTAAAGGGCTGAATTTCCAAAAAGTACCAGACACCTGTCCGCTTAGTTTTCTAAAGAACAACGATAAGTATTACATTTTTTTTGTATCTCTTTTAGTTTTAGAGATATAAGGTTACCGAATTTACCCGTTTTTGCCCTTTTTTACCCCCTAAACATTCGAATTTCCAAAATCCCGTCTTAATGGATCGATTTGGGGAGAGACCAACCCCTGGTCCAAATTTCAAGTTTTTAGCTTCAGGCGTTTAGGCTGTGCGATGATGAATCAGTCAGTCAGTCAGTCAGTCAGTAACGTTACAATTTTATATATATAGATTTTTGAAAATCTTTAAAATTCCTATGTGCATTTCCAAATATTAACTATACTACTAGATATAATCTTAATTTAGAATATTATAATATTTTGCTTTTGAACACATTTTTTTTTAGTAATTTTCGGAAATTAATTCGGAGTGATATTAAAATCAAACGCCTTTATACATTTCTTCATACTACCCTAAAAATCAGGAAAAACTAAGATCATTGACAAAAAAGAATTAAAAGAAAATCTCCATTGGTTTTCACTTTACCTGATTTCGATTTCGAAAAATGGCCGTTTCTAATATAAAAATCACATTTGGCTATTTTTTCTTAACCCTAGTTAGATAAGGTACGTCTGCGAGACGCACGCTTTTTCAAATTGGTGCTCCTAGTCTCACATTTGTTAACATACAACTTTCTCGCGCTCAATTATCTCAGTCGTTAGCATCAGCTTGTTGGTGATGGCTTTTTTTTTGCGTTAAGTTATGTTTTCTTTGAGTAATAAGCACAAATAAACACAACATACGTCTGAAAGACGTATCGTTATCTTTAGTGTAACTTTTGTAGCAAAAATAACTTTTTGATTTGGTTGAATTTTAAGGTATTTGTTATTTAAATTAGCTATATAAATGTCTTATAAGCGCGGCTTGGACGACGCAGGAATTGCTGCTCTTGAAAAGCGTGTTGGACGACTCAGATTCACTGAAAAATGTGAGTAAGATGATGAAAAAATGGAGGATAATGTTCAAAGTGATGTATAAGACAAGCTTGTTGACATCATTGATGCTAATGAGAACCTGATAATTTTACTACTTCTGCCGATAGCCAATTATTACGGTATATAATACCACTATAAGGCTCAAAGCGCTAACCGAATTTTTTCAATGAATATAGTTCGAACGGAAAGAGGACTAAGTTGGGAATGTAAATAAGTGTAGGACCCAATTTCATGCTTCGGTATTTGTGTTACTACCGAAATAATTTCAGAAATTGTTCAATGCACCAAACAAAAGGCTAGAAATTCTTACTTTATTGAAAACTTTGCACGGTAACATTGAAAAAGATTTACCAGATGACAATAAACAATAATTGCAGTAGCAGTGGAGAACAGCCTGAATAACAAAAAGAGAAATACTGTGGTTTCTGTCCATTTAAAATTCGACGTACGTCAAAAATGGTATGTTTAAAATGCAATGCACCTATATGTAGCGACCACAAATATTTAGTTTGTAAACCTTGCATATAATGCTATTTGAATTTATTATTATTTTTTGGTACAGATATTATTTTAGTTTTTAGAGCCGAACTAAAGTCCTTTATAAATATCTCTTTAAGTTGTGATATTTTTTTAAGACTTATTGCATTTTATTTTTAATTTAATTTTTATTATTGTTTTCTGTTTAAAAATTACCTTATTTTAAAAGAAATTGAATAAATAAATTATTTTAACAAAAAAATGTATCAATATTATTTTCGGTGATGTCCTTTAAAGGATATAAACTAGCAAACGTCTTTCAGGCGTAACGTTATCTTTTCAGTACAAAAAAATAACGTTATCTAACTAGGGTTAACTAAATTCTTAAGAAAATTTAATTTGGCGAATTTCAAGGATTTTAGGAGTGCAAACAATTTGTGTTATGCTACAAACAAAATGAAAACAGGTTAATAAATTTGTTAAAAATGAAAAAAACCTGATTTAAAAGTTTATCAAGAAAATTAAAAAAAATATTTATACGCATTATTATTTTAAGAAAAAAAAAAAAAAAAAAAAAATAAACCAAAATAAAATAAATAGTCGCATCTCCACATTGAAAAAATGACGAATTTTCGTTAGAAATAACAAAAGACGGCAACTCTGGTTACTAAACAAAAGCATTACATAGGAAGTGTGGCAATACCATATTTGTTTGTTTACGTAAAATTGTGTAGTGAAAACCAGAAAACTCATGTTAAATTTATAATATTTTTTTAACTTAAAAATTCCGAATTAAACAGAATTTGTTTTTAAATTAAACAGTCTTTAAGAAATATTAGTGAACAAGTCATAGTGCAAACAATTAGACGGCAAATTTGTAGATTTTATTCATGTAACAACATATGGGCAAATTTTTGAATTTTTTTTCTTTAATATGAAATACCACCTAAAGTTTTGATTTGTCGAAAGTGACAACTGGCGGCCTTAATAGACCTAGTAACGTGCTTTCAAAATCAGTTATCGGATTTTATAAACCGGCAAATTTGTAGATTTTATTCATGTAACAACTTTTTGGTAAATTTTTGAATTTGTTTTCTTTAATATGGAATACCCCCTAAAGTTTTGATTTGTCGAAAGTGACAACTGGCGGCCTTAATAGCCCTAGTAACGTGCTTTCAAAATCAGTTATCGGATTTTATAAACCGGCAAATTTGTAGATTTTATTCATGTAACAACTTTTTGGTAAATTTTTGAATTTTTTTTTTTTAATATGGAATACCCCCTAAAGTTTTGATTTGTCGAAAGTGACAACTGGCGGCCTTAATAGCCCTAGTAACGTGCTTTCAAAATCAGTTATCGGATTTTATAAGCCGGCAAATATGTAGATTTTATTCATATAACAACAATTTTGAATAATTTTTAAAACATTTTAAACTGCTAAATTTAAATATTTTTTTATATTTTAATTAATTTTTTCATTTTTTATGAATAATATGGTGTTCGTAATGTTTTTGGATATAATTTTGCATGTTCTGTTATTGTTTTTCAACCACGTGCTGTTGTTTTCAAAACAATAGTAATAGCACGTGGTCAAAATAAAAAAATGTTTTAGCTTGCGGTTGATTTCGGTATCGACTTAATCGTTTCTTGAAAAATTTCTAAACGCTAATACTTTTCATTGGATCAGGGTTGCATTTTAACAAAAGCATGTTCATGTGTGATAGTGTGACTACAAACTGTAATGTTACATTAGATTTTTTGACAGTCACAACAAAACTCATTAGATTTCCATCTCACAAAGTATTATGGAATACGTATGAAATGTGTGATAGTGTAAACTAGCCTTAATAAAGGAGTGAGAAGATATAAAATCGTTTAATTGTCTAAAACCATCATTTAATATTTTTATCCAATAAACTTCAAATTTTAAGTTATGTATTTATAAAAAACTGGAAAAACTTTATGTACTTATAAAAAAATTGAAAAACTTTATATATTTATAAAAAACTTAAATAAATTAAAATCTTTTTGACATCTTAAAACACTTGCAAAAAAGGGAAATCTTGACAAATGGTAACGCTGCATGTACACAAAGTTTCGGTCAGTTTTTTAAACTACTTGCTGTCTTCGTAATGTAAGCGTCCAGACAGTAGTGAAGACAGTCCACTTTTAATAAAATGTCTAACGTGAATTATATGAACTTAACAAATTAAAAATAGCATCTAACAACTATTTTTTGTTAACATAGATAACACTTAACACAGGGTCTCCACCTGAGATAATATCTGACATATTATCTGAGAGAACGTCGGCAGAATGAGAGAATACATTTCTTTATGTTAATCTTAATATTAAACAAGGGGAACACGTATCTTATAAGATTTCATAATCGACTGATTCTCGTACAGTAAACTTGTATCTTTTTTATTCTTTTTTTATTCTATTTTTATAGCTTTTTAGTTTAAAATAATGGTATTTTTAACAATTTTCACAATATTGGCACTATTTGCATTAACAAATTACACATTTTAATAATGGTGGCTTATTATTGTTTATATGTGTGTATACATGTGTATTTTTGACAGCTCATCTTATAAGATAGTTGTTATAAGATTTATTATAACAACTGTCTCATAACATTTATTATAATATTAATACTAACACTATTTGAGAGTTCGCACGTAAGATTATGCTCTCTGCGATTGAATTTGACGTTTGCTGATATAAAAATCTTATATCTTATCTCAGGTGGAGACCCTATGTAAAGGCTAGTTTACACTATCACACATTTCATACGTATTCCATAATACTTTGTGAGATGGAAATCTAATGAGTTTTGTTGTGACTGTCAAAAAATCTAATGTAACATTACAGTTTGTAGTCACACTATTACACATGAACATGCTTTTGTTAAAATGCAACCCTGATCCAATGAAAAGTATTAGCGTTTAGAAAAATTTCAAAAAACGATGAAGTCGTATGGGATGTCAAACTTTTTTCGTAATACTTGTGACACATTGCATTCACACTATCACACTTTGTCATATTACTTGAGTTTTTGACATGTATTAATACAAAGTATAATAGTGTAATCTAGCCTTAAGTAAAACATAAAAAACCAAAGCTTAATCTATTAATTTTCTTTTAATTGTTGATTTTTTTTACTTATGCGAACAAAACGTCAAATTACTGTCAGAAAACGCCAAATCACTGTCCATTTTACTGCCTGCAAAATTTGGAAGACAGTTGGAAAAGTGTACACTGATTAATGAAAAAGTTTGCATGTATTGCAACTGTCGTGCAAGCAATGGCAAATGTAAACACCGTGTTACCAACGCAACACCAAACAATAGATGTACATAGGGTGAAATATCGGCAAACAGCCGGCTTCGAGCCGACGCTGCTTAGTTTTTGCGTCGGCCACCGCCGCCGATAAATACAAACGGCGCAGGTCTCTGGTGCGTGTCTTCTAAATTCATTAAACTACAATTGAAAAATTATTATCGGTTTAAATTAATCAAAAATACATAGTACATATATTAAAAAACAATAGTAAAAATGAAGTTAAGATTCAACTCTTTTGACATTGTATGCGGGGTTACAGAACTGCAGTCGTAAGTTAAGCAAAACACTAATAATAGTTTATAGATGCATAAAGTAACTTGGAATAGGCGGGTAATGTGGAACCGTCCTTAATTTCCCAAACTTAATAATCTTTAGAAACATAGCATACAATATAAGCATAACGGATTTGGCTATGCAAATGTTCCCACCGCTTGTTTTAAGTCTGATTGTTAACTAAATAATATTTCTAATTGGTTAGTAAGGCACTTTAACAAGTTTTGTAATATTTATAAGCTTTGTTAAAAAAAAAATTGACCATCGGCTAATCCTATTCCACCAATAGCCATGAAAGATGAGGAGTAATTTTAAATTGAAATTTATTTTAAAATAAGTTATGGCAAGAAATTTATGAAAATGGAAAGTTATACCACTGAAAAATCGAATTTTTCATACCTATTACTATTTTGTTTCTGGCAGCATATAATAGTATTTCATATGTCCCACATACATAGGTGTTTACATTATGCTTCAATTTTTTAAATTACTGTTTTTGAGTTGCCTCAGATTTTTCATGTATAACTTTATACTCACACCACAATAGTGTATAACATCTTAAAATATTCGTCCTAGACTAATTTTAAAGTATACCGATAGACTCAGAATACTTTTTAAAAACGGGACCACGACGGTTGATAGGGGGCAATTTCGGCCTCTCAGAAACTATAACCGATTTAAATGACATTTAAAAGATAGATCCCTATTCATATAGCCACATTAGCTATGCGTAGACCCCAATTCATATAGCCACATTAAGCTATGGGCTTTAATCCAGTTTACTGACGCAGCTCCAAATAAAAAACAATTACCTTGGGTGATAGGAAATTGAAAAATAAGAAGAAAATATTAAGTGAAAAAAGTGGCGCTAACGCATAGTTTTCGAGTTATGAACCTAATAAGTTTTTATATACCTACATATAGATTTCTGCACGTATGTATATGGCCTATATTGGTATCACTTTAAAGCTTTTGCATAGATCTCTCTTGATAAACAAAATTTATTTAACAATTCTAAAACCATTAACAAACGTGGATGAGTTTGTGAAAATACAGGTTTTTAGTAAGCATAATAATTACTATGGGGATAAGTTTTAGTTAGCGAAGCCGGTGTTTTTATACCGTAAAGTAAACAATTTTTGGGCACGGCCGAAGTCCGGCTATGCAGAGAAGCTTCAGTTAGCGAAGCCAGTGTTATACCATAGATCAGAAAATAGTTGCGCCCGGCCGAAGGCTGGCTATGTAGAGACGCTTCAGTTATCGCAGCTGGCGTTTGTTATACCATAGATGAGAATATCTTTGATTGCGGCCGAAGGCCTGCTATCCAGATAAGCTTTAGTTAGCGAAGGCGGTGTTTGTTATTTAATAAATTTTGTTTTTTTTACACTTACTGGGCAAACTAAACAAATAAATACCTAGTGCACTTCTGTTATATTTTCATGTAACATTTTTTAAAAACTATTGGGAGTTTAAGAGATATTTTTTATATAAATTTTGTATATTAAGAAATACCTATTCACTAGCATATACCCTTCGTGTGCTACTACGCTTTATTTACTAACCTTTTACCTCAATGCTAACGGATAAGCGATGGTTGTAAGTTTTTTTTTATTAGCGGATACCCGGCGTGTGCTAGCTACTACGTTCCCCCTTTTAGTAGTCTCATTCTTGAAAAAATATAAAATAGTTGAAATCTTAAAAGTATTTTGAATACTAATAAAAAAAATTAATAATAATAAAAAATCGTAGCTTGTGTGTGTATCTAAATAGGGATGTATCTATGCTTAAAGTTTTAATTAAACGGCTTAGATTGTTTCGGAGAGGCACACATTTTCCTCTACCTCTCCTCGTGATCCTATTTTTTTAAAACATGTATAGCTAATGTGTCTATATAAGTGGTTATCGATTATTATGTTTTAAAATAATCAGAAAATTATATATAAATTACAAAACTCAAAATGACTACAACATTGGTAAACCACAAGTGGATACACTTAGAGAAACACGTCATTTCCTCCGCGCCAATTTGTTTACTATAGGAGAAAATCGAACTGGCTTACGTTTCAAACGTGAAGATCTCCTTAATCGCGGCGGAGAGATTAAGCAAATCTATACTGGGTAGTATCTCTTTCTTTATATACAAAATTTATTTAAAGATTCTTTATCCATTAAGAAGCGAGGATGATCTTGCGAAAATACAAGTGTTTTTAGTAGGGAGATCGAACGGTTATTATTCGACCGGTTTTAACCGTTGTTTTAGCTTTGCCTAAGTGGGTTATTTTAAAATGTAAATTTTTCGAATATCGAATAAACCGGTTATTTTGGTATAATAAACCGGTTATTTTAATAATGTGTAATTTATATACATTTTCCTTACTCTTGTAGATGTACCTGTAATTTAAGTATTTTTCTAATTGTAATATTGGGCAAACTTAAAATTTTTATGAAGAATGTTAAACCAAAATGTAAAAAAAAGATTATGAACACTGTAAATAAAAATCGCTTATAAAAGCGTGTGTTCTTGTAAAAAAAACCCAAAAACTATTCAAAATATTACAAAAACGTGTGCAGTTAAAAAGTAAATAGTATTTTGTGCGAGAGTTTTCTAAATATTAAAAATATTTTTATATAGATGTTATCTCTAGAGATATTTCGAACGGGAAAGTGCCCTAAAATGATAAATGGCGAAGGGTTTTCCACGTCACGATTTATTTATCACCTTTAATTAATCCATATGCTTGACATTAATGTGCTCCAAATAAAACTTCACCCCGTTCGAAGTAGTTCTGAAGAGTCGACAAATTATACTTTACTAAAATACGCTGCCAAAAATTAATCATTGGGTGAAATATTAAACCTTAACGTACTAAAAGCTCCAAAAAAGTTCCAGTATTTCTTTATGCTTACAACTACAACATTCCGGCGGAATCAACGATATAGAAAAAAATCATCAGTTTTATTTATTAACACATCAAGAACTAAAAAGCAAAATTGAAAAAGTCAAATATTGTC
Organism: Pollenia amentaria; assembly: GCA_943735925.1. Classification (NCBI taxonomy): domain Eukaryota; kingdom Metazoa; phylum Arthropoda; class Insecta; order Diptera; family Polleniidae; genus Pollenia; species Pollenia amentaria. The sequence goes on from OX031006.1 coordinate 134,891,218, forward strand.
ATGGAAGGTTTGTAGTGCTAAAACAAAATCATTTGAAATATATAATCCTGGCTAAGAGGTTTTGTTTGCAACTTTTCAGAAATATGGTTGAAGTCTACTGATTCATATAGAGATGGCTTAACCACCAACAAATAAAAACTTATTTAAAATAAATTTAGGAGAATATCTCAAATAATAAATTTATTAAATTCCTATATTTTATTCACTTTTGCAAAACGTTTGGCTAGATCAAACATCATTTAATAGTTTTTAAAGTACATTATACAATAATCTTCTTACAAAAACTGATTAGTAAATAAATAGAAATTGTTAAAAATAAGGTTAAAGTTTGATCAATTTACTGGTCTCGTTTTTTTTTTTTTGGATTTTATCCTAAAATATTTGTTAGGTCTGAACATACCTTAAGTCATATCTATGTATTTCGTAGGTGTTTTTATGTATTCGAGTTAAAACCGGTTAACCGGTTATTTTAAAAATGTTTAACCGAAAACCGGGATTTTTAAAATAGCAACTATTCGTAATATTCGAAAACCGGTTATTGGAAAAAGTCGAATAATCGCTTTCCCTAGTTTTTAGTAAGCATAATAATTACTATAGAGAAAAGTCAAGAAGAAAGTCCTTGCGTCCTGCCGGAGGCGGGCTAACAAGCGAAGCTTTAAACTAATTTTTTTTTAAGGTTGCTGGTATAATTGCAATTCCTGCTTCGTTCTATACATTTTCTTCCATAAAACGTATGGTCGAAAGTGATTAATTGCCCATTGAACAGCTATTAGTTCCTGTTCTACGTTGGCTGTGATTGTTGTATACCATCTTTCTCTTCTGACAGTATTGCACCAAAAGCCATTTTACTGGCATCAGCAGTTTTGAAAAAGTTTTTGTGGTGACAGCAGTGCTCTAATTAAACCATACAAATGGTTCTTTCTTTCTAGTTAGCTTAGATAAATGGACTGAATAAAATGCAAATTGTTGGATGAAACGTCTATAATAATTGCAAAAGACCACAAATCGACGAACTTCATTTGTTTGGTTTCTATAGCTATTATTATGACATCCGCATTTTCCATTATTAAAATAAATGACGCCAAACTTGGTTGAATTTAACATTTCTTTCGCTTGGATAAGTAGAATCACGGCGCTTAAAATAGAACAGAGTTTGAAGTAGAAGCCTCAGTACTAACTTCTAAGAATTTGCAGACAACTTCATTCAGTGACGCAAAGTTTCCAGTTTTCAAGAAAAGTTTTACCCTATCACTTGCAGCGCTTCGAGAAATAGCCTTATTGGCATTTTGTTTTATTAATTTTTCATTAACATTCTACGGGTAGCCTATATAGGCTCCACCTAGTTTTTTTGTAAGTTCTTGTTTTTCTTCAGTTTATTAGTTTTGAACATAAAACTTCAGACGACTCACCCCTTATGCTAGATTATAATTTGGTTCTGATAGACTGAATGGTATCCTCGTTCGTGATTAAATTCCTCGCCTTTCCTTTTAATTTGGTCTTTAGTACTGCTACGGCTACCTCTTCATGTGTGTCCTTCACATTTGCAATAAGTGTTAAAGCATCTAAAAAAATGTAGGGACAATTTTTGTTTTCTCATCTATAACGTCGCCCTCTGTACGTGTCATTGTGTTCGGTTGTATTTCTTTGTTTTTCTCAAGATCATCTTGCTCACTATCATCCAATTCAACTAATTTCTTATCTACGTCGCAGCTTTGGGTTAGAGGGACCTTAATATTAATATTATGTTTATGAAAGATTCTTACTAATTTATTCCTTTATTTATGAAATATCTCATCAGAATATTCCTTATGCTGTGAGGAATATCTATCTTATTGTCTGTGCAAAATTGTTCTAGTAGTGTTAAAAGTTTCTATTAAATTGTGTTATGTTTGTTAAAAGTATCCGACTGTATCGATCTATTTTGATTAAGACATTTATATGATTCTTTAAATACATTAAATTAGTATAACTTATATCTACTAACTAATATTTTTTTATTTGTTTTTTCTTGTTGTCTTTTATCTCCAAAATATTCACAACAATGGTACATCCATTATTGCTTATAAGTTTAACATCAGTTCCTTTTTAATTAAGAAATTGCTCATACGTCTCTTTGTCAAGTTTGTATTTTCGTTGAATTTCATAAAGATGCGCAATAGGTTAGGTTAGGTTCCATGGGCAGCCATCGAGAGACAGCTCACTTGGGTCCTTCAGCGGTCCCTTTGTGATACCCAGCGCCAATGCCCATCCCGAAGAGCAGTTAATCAGATGGCGTCACTGCAAGGTTGAGCCAATTCGTCTTACTAATGAAGAGAAGAAGCAATCTTAGTTCTATTTTTGATAGATCCTCCAAACAGGAAAACACCGGTTCTCCCAGGTATTTTTCCCTGATGCCCCGTAACCCAGGGCATTGACAGAGAAAGTGAAGCACAGTTTCCTCTTCCTCCTCATCATGACAACTTCTACAGTAGTCATTGAATACCAGACCCATTCTTCTAGCATGAGTCCCAACAGGCCAGTGTCCAGTTATGACCGACACCACGGTCCTGATTTGGTTCCTATTGAAGCTAAGTAGAGATTTGGTTCTCCGTTCATCATATCCAGTCCAAAGTGCCCTGGATGTGGAGCAGTTGGACTCACGGGTCCATCCCTCTTGCGCAATTCTATAGTTCTCGCGCCGCATGAGTGACTTACAGTGAGCCATTGGAAGGCCAATGAATTGATCAATGAATGTTTCATCCATACGACCACCTTCCTTGGCCAGCTCATCTGCTACCTGGTTTCCCGGGCAGTTTGAGTGCCCTGGTATCCATATAAGCGTTAACTCTGAATGTTCAGCAATCTCATTCAAAGACATCCGACATTCCACAGTCAACCTAGATGTCGTATAGACACCCGCAAGAGAGGCAATGACAGCCTTGCTATCAGTAAATATACGTATATCTCCCGATGCGCGATAATACTTTAGCCAGTTGGCTGCACGCTTTATAGCCGAGATTTCCGCCTGCAGGACACTACATCCATCCGGCAGACGAAAGGAAACTAACGCCCAGTTCCTCTATGTAGAAACCTCCGCCAACTCTTTCCCCCTTCCTTGAACCATCAGTGTATACCCCCAGGGCTGGTTCATGGAAGGTGTCCATAACCGACAGCGCACTTTCGTGCGCTATATGTGTCGCATACCTCGCGCCAAAGAAAGGCTCCGCGGTGCAGTAGTCCACTCCTTCAGGGACAATCGAGTATCCCATTATAATGGAGTGTCCATAGTCACGGTTCGACCAGCTGTGTGTCGCGTTCAACCGTATCGCCGAACAAATGACTAATACTTTATTAGCGTTTGGAATGCTATGGGATTATTTGTTACTTGTATTTGCTAATGATTGACAGAAGTATTATTTTGAAATAAATTAAACCTCTGGTTTTTACAACGTGTGTGTTGCGTTCTACAAAATTAGGGCATACTATTTTTTCATGTTTTTGTTAGGGAAGCTAAGTTGTGATATTTATAAATAAATTGACATTGTGATTTATTGCTATTTCTATTATTAACTCAGTATGTTATTATTAATGTTTGATTATATGTATACTTTTTCTGGGATATGGCTACAGGTGTTAAAACTTTATCATTATGGGACATCAGGGTCTATTATCAGCAATAGCTTAACTCTAAGGCAATATTTTTCCGGTTGTAATAAACATATCAATATAGCACACATAAATTGTCAAAGTATTAACCCACTCTTGCAGGCAGTTAAATTAGATGAACTTAAAAGTATGTTAATTGATAGCGGTGTTCATATTATGGGACTCTCCGAGACCTGGCTTAAAAAGGAAATGCCAAATGGTTCTGTTCAAGTACCTGGATATTCTCTGTGTGAAGTGATAGACCATCTTCAGCTAGGGGTGGTGGTGTAGGTATTTTGGTTGCAAATGGTCTTAAGTATAAAAAAGTCTTTCACTCGACTTCTTACAATACTTGTGAAGCTTTATTAATTGAAGTGGTATGTTCTACAGCTACTCTTCTAGTGGGTGTGGTATATCTCCCCAATGGTAATCTGGTTGTAATGGAGGATATTTTAGGTGAAATTTTAACGCAGTATGACAATATAGTTATAATGGGAGATTTTAACTGTAATTTGTTTGACCCAGTCAAGGCATCTGACTTGAGATCGTTATGCAATCGACTGAGCCTATCGTGTGTTCACAGTTCTATGCCAACACATTGGGATGTAGCTTGCAACTCAACATCTCTTATAGATTTATTCCTTGTAAGTGATTTATCAAATGTATTTTTGTCAGGACAGGGTTCGGTACCTTTTCTTCATTCTTATCATTCCTTAATCTATATGTCATTACCCTTCTTGCCTGAAATAGTGGATGAATATATTGAGTACAAAGCCTATGATAAAGTTGATCATATTGCTATAAGATCTTATGTAGATCAATATGATTTTTCGTCATTTTATGATAACAGTTGTGTGAATAATAAATTAAATTTTCTTAACTGTTTATTATCTACTTTATTAGAATTTGTGCCTGTTGTTAAATTTAAACCTACATTGAAAAAAGACCCGTGGATGAATAGAAGGGAAATTAATGAGGCGAGATCTCTGCGAGATCATGCTTATGCAACTTTCAAGAGAACAAGATCTGAAGAAAATCGTAAAATTTTCTGTAAATTGAGAAATAAACTTAAATCGCTAATTCGTAGATTTCGTAGACAACACTTCATAAATGTTTTTAATAATGCTGACCATAGCAGAATGTGGAAAATACTGAATAAATCAGGCTGCTGTGGTAGAAGTGAGGATAGTCGGTTATCAAATATTAATTTAGACGATTTAAATAATTCTTTTGTTTTCAATGCCAGGGAATGGTTTCTGAACAGGACTAATCTGGCTTGGCGGGGCCGAACGGACTGCCGAGTATCGCGCACGCTGTGGCCGATGCTTAGTAGGTCAAATTCGGACGCGCTGCTGGGTAAGAGTAGGGCCTGCGTCAGGACCATGATAGGTATTATCACGGGCCACTGTATGATAGGCAGAATGGCGGTGAGAATGGGGTCTGGCTTATCGGATATATGTAGGCTGTGTGAGGACCCAGAGGAGCTGGAGACATGCACTTTCTGTGCCACTGTCCCAGGCTACAGAACAGCAGGCTGAGATGGCTAGGTAGCAGATTCCTGCACGAATTGGGAGATGTCTCGGGCTGCGGGCTGGAGAATCTGACGGGATTCGTAATGGGAATGACCTGGCTGCGCGGCAGGAGGCTGGGAAACATGTAGGGCAGTTTTTCCTGTTTGGTAGGGTTGTGTTTTGCTTGTTCTGTCCGATTTCTTATCTTCCACTAACTTCCTTCCCTGTGCTTTCACCATTTACTTCTCCTACTCTGTCACCCTAGATATCTTTCTCTTCTTTCTTCCTTTGTTTCACTAAATAAAGGCATCACAATGGACCATAATGGTCTCTGGGTGAGGGTGTGAAGTTTGCTTCACACCAGCCTTTCTAACCTAACCTAACCTTTCAATGCCAATAATCAACCTGATACGTTTAATTTTGAAAGCGTAAACGAACGATTTGTTGGGTTTTCTTTTGAATGTATAGACGAGAATGATTTGCTAAATGCATTATTGAGAGTTAAATCAAATTCAATAGGTGTAGATGGTTTCCGAATTAAATTTATTAAATTAATTTTTCCCTATTCTAAACATATTCTACATTTATTTAATATGATAATAGCGTAGTTCCGATTCATAAAAAAGATTCAGTCAATGATTTTCGTCTGATAAGTATACTGCCTTCACTTTCAACAGTTATGGAGCACATTTTAAAAATTCAAATCTTGAAGTATATATCACAGCAAAATCTTATAAAAGACTTTCAATATGCATATATAAACCGATATAGTACATCGGCTATGCTCCTGGGTATAACTGAAACTGTTAGGGAACATCTAAATGAAAATAGAAATTGTGTTATGGTATCACTTGATCTAACCAAAGCATTTGATCGCCTTAATCATTTTATACTTATTCGTAAGCTAATGCAAAATTATGGATTTTCAAGAACAGCGTGTAAGTTGATAAATTCTTATCTGCTAGGTAGATCGCAGTTTGTGAATGTACGTGATAAAAGTTCAAATATTTTGTCTGTTTTCTCCGGTGTTCCTCAGGGTTCGGTTATAGGTCCGATTCTGTTTTTATTGTATGTGGATGATTGTATTGAGTCTTTAAATTTGCAGTTAGTCAAACCTTTTCTGTTCGCTGATATTCAGCTTGTTTTCGGTAATTGCAAGGAGTTTCTAGACGTTTTAGAAGCTGTTATAAATTTTAGCCTTAATAGGCTTCATGGATGGATGGTTGAAAACGATTTCTCCATTAATGCCTCCAAAACGAAGGCAATCATGTTTCGTTCTGGTTATCGTAATGTCACTTATCCTGGGATTAACATCTTGGATAATGACGTTAGTTTTGTTCCGTCACTTAAATGTCTTGGTGTTATAATTGATCAATATCTAACTTTTAGTCAGCATATTGATGTTATATCCTCTAGGGTTACTTTAGGCCTTAGGAAACTGTATCACTGTGGTTTACATTTGCCAACAAAGGTTAAATATACAATTGCTCATACATTATTGATGTCTCATGTCAACTATTGTATCGAAGTTGATTCAGGAACTCTATCCTATAATTTAGATAAAATGGAATATATAATCAAAAGAATAGTCAGATTTGTGTATGGTATTAGATATCGTGATCATGTATCTCACGCAGTTGAAAACTTTTTAGGTTGCAGTTTAGGGGAATACATTAATCTTCGAAATTTAATATTTTTTTATAAAATAATTAAGGATGGTGTTCCTAATTATTTACTATCTAAGTTTAGTTTTTCCAGGTCCACAAGGAACTGTCAAATTTTTATTCCGCTTATTACATGTTCTGTCTTTGAAAGATCATTTCTTATTAGAACTGCCAGAAACTGGAATGACTTGCCGCCTCATCTACGTACTTTTTCACTATCGCATGGCGTATTTAAAGACAAACTATTGTCCCACTTTCGAAATTACCCATAATTTAGGTTTGTCTTGTTTTTTGCTTCTGCTGGTTATTTTTGGACTACCATTGTTTTATTTAAAATTCCTGAGCCATGTCCTGGGTAGGTGTACATTTAGATTGATTTAATTATAACTTTTTTTTCAAAATTTTTATATTTTTTCAATAAATATATTTAGTTTATTATAATTATCATAAAGAATATGTTATACACTGTGCCATTATTTTAAAAATTATAAATAAGAAAGTCTTTTGAATTATTATTACTTTTTGGCATGGTGGAAATATTGAATTTGTGAAATATTGAATTTTAATGGTACGTCTTTGGCCTTTTAGGCTTATTGTACCACAAATAAATAAAGAGCCATATGTCTGGCCGTGATGTCCACCGGCAGCCAGTTTAGCATAGTAAACAGCGCCCTGGTGGGAGTGGAGCGCATTGATCCTGTGATCATCAATGCGACCAGTCTGTGAACCTTCTCAAGCATCGCACGGTACCTGCCCTTGTCCAGCTCAGTCCACCATACGACAACACCGTAATACAGAGTCGGCTTTACTACAGCCTCAAAGATCCAATTGACACACCTCGGGCCACTGTCCAGGATTACGCCCAGATACTTGGCGCTGTAAGAGAACCTAAGTTCAGTCCCATTTAGCCTCGGAAGTCTCATGACCTCAGTCCTATGCCCTTAATGCAGCCTCCATACACTGAGACATTATGTGCGCAATAAGGAAGCGAAAAGATGCGCAATAAGGAAGCGAAAAAATGGTAATGCTTTAGCGCCGATTTATAGTCTCCTAATATTTTATGCATAAAACCCAGACGAATATGAACATCATTTGCACATTGATAGTTAGAATTTATATACCACAGTTCTCTGAATGACTGAAAAGACTTATGGGTCGATTGCGGATGGCAACACAACTGAAGTTGAGTTGCCACCAGCGAAATTAGGCAACGCCGTTCTTGTTAAAATATACAAAACCATTTTTATTTTATATTTTAACATGTGCGGCGTTGCCCGATTTTGCTGCTGGCAACTCAACTTCAGTTTAGTTGCCATCCGTATATATACATATATAGTATTTTCTGCCTACATGTGTATAAACACATCTTGAATACGACATTTGCAATTTGATTTAATTTTTTGTTTGTTTAATGAAACTTAGTATTAATGTTTTTAAAAATTATACTTTTGAAGCCGTATTTATAAAAAATATTTCAGGTTTATAAAACTAATATTGAATGAAAACTTTTCCTTTTTTGGCAGGTTAATTTAAGAAGTATTAAAATAATATAAAGTTTTTATAAATGTACTGCCGTATTCATAAAAATTACAGTGGATTTGAGTTATATTAGGTGCGTTTGAGTACTTTTACAGTAAAATGCAGTAAATGAGTAAACTTAAAAATTTGCTCTCACAAAAAAGTATGCGAACGCAAAATTTGTAAAAATTCGTAAAATAAAGGCAACAGCTGATGGCAAATAATTGAAGTGTTGAAAAATGTTTACACTTTTGACTACTTAACTCGATTTCTTATCGGTACTCGATTAAATACATTTCATAACACAAACATTTTTGGAAAATACAAACAAATTATTTTCTGTAATCTTTCATATTTGCTTGTTTTTTATTTTATTTGACTTTGCTTTGTGTCCTATAATTTGTGTCTAATAGTACATTAATACTTTTTTTTACTATTGATTAAAAATAAGTGCTGTACTAAGTACCCGAATACTTGACACTTTTACAACTCCAAAAAATTACAATAACAGAAAAAAATTTCAAAAGTTGGTATTTAGCCATATAAATGCTTCACAAACAAGTTTAATTAATTAATATTTATTCACTTTTTGTTTTTATTTTAGTTTTATTTCAACTTTTCTTTTATTAAACATTTTTTCACAATTTGTTTGCATTTTGTTTGTTACTTTTGTTTGTTTACCTTAAAAAAGTGGTATGTAGCCATATAAATGCTTTACAAACAAGTTTCATTAATTAAAATTAATTCACTTTTTGTTTTTATTTTAGTTTTTTTCCACTTTTCGTTTTTTTTAACAATTTTTTCACAATTTGAATGCTTTTTGTTTGTTACTTTTGTTTGTTTACCTTTTGAAACATATGGTATTTTGTTTTACTAAATTTTACTGCAAAAATTTCTGCAGTAAAAATTTGTAAGTACTCAGTCAAGAACTGTCACTTTACGCTCTCAATTTGTGTTCTCATTTACTGTATTTTGTGTACGCGAACGCAATTTAGTAAAATGCAGTAAAGTTCAGTAAAAAATAGTAAAAGCTTTTGTGTTCTCGAACGCAGCTATTGTAAGAAAGATTGGATGAAAATTTTCCCTTAAAACACATTTTATATTATTTTATTTTTTACGAATATGTACCACGTTGTACGATAACACGCAGAAGAAAGTTAGAAATAAGAAACGTCATTCCGATGTGATGGTAGTCGGAGTACCCCACGCTCTGTGGACGAACGCCAGGAGTCTCATTAACCCAATTCCAGAGATTTCCCCGAGATTTTGGAAGTAATGATCTCCCAGACAGTTCGCCCTGGAGCGCACGAGTGCCGGACAGTAGCAGAGTATATGTTCCACTGTCTCCTTTTCCCCTGGTACCCCACAGAATCTGCAATTGTCACTATTCAGCCGACCCGCCCTCTGGGCGTATACCGCAGTCCAACAGTGACCCGTTATAAAACCTACCAGAAGTCTACAGTCCCTTCTCGATAGCGACAGAAGAATTTTCGTCGACTCCGGATCATAGGATCCGCATATTACCTTGGAAACCTTGCACGTTCCGGTGTTTTCCCAAACCGCCTCTGATCTCCTCCGTATAGCAGAGTCCGTATCTCTGCTAATATTCCGAATTGGAGGCGGAATGGCCATCACCCTATCGTATGGTAAATTGACCCCCCGTTTTGCCAATTCGCCTCCTCGTTTCCCTCTATGCCCTGGTGACCGCGAACCCAGTAGATGTGTATCCTCCTATTGGCACAGAGTCTATCTATCGAGTCCCTACACTCCTGGACGATAGAAGAGTATGAATATTCCGCGGTTATCGCCCTGATCGCCGCCTGACGCGATGAATAAGTTTATGTGCGAGTTCCTAGTACTGGAGCCACGTACCAAATCGGCAGCCATCTTGGCCGCAAATATCTCCGCTTGGAATATGCTACAGTAATCGGGAAGCTTATAAGATACCCGAATACCTAATTCCCGGCAGTAGACTGCAGCTCCAACTCCGCCCTCCATTTTGGAGCCGTCAGTGTAGAAACTGAAGGCCCTATGGCCAGATCGGAGCCCTGCTAACCAGCTGTTCTCCAAGGTAACTCGCGGTTTCATTCCAAATGACAGTCTCGGAATGATGTAGTCACTGCTACAATCTATTCCCCTTATAATACTGCCGTGACCGTGAGGTCTGTATACAAATTGTCCCGTCGCCTTTAAGCGCACCGCAGACTTCCTCGCAGTTCCTTCTGCCACTAGATGAATCGGTTGCAAGTCCAGGATCACATCCAGTGCCGCAGTCGGTGTACTACGCAAAGCACCGGTGATACTAAGCTCGGCGAGTCTCTGCACGCCCATTAGCATTTTCCGGTACGATATCTTATCCAAGGCCGTCCACCACACAAGTATCCCGTAGAGTAAGATTGGTCTCGCTACTGCCGTGTAGACCCAATGTGTAAGAGCAGGGGTTAGACCCCACGTTTTTCCCAGCATTTTCTTACATGCGTAGAGCGCATTCGTTGCCTCTTTCACCCTTTCTTCCACATTCAATCTCCACGATAGTTTGCTATCCAGTTTTACTCCCAGGTACTTTGTGTGTTGCTTAAGTTCCAGGCTAGAACCCCCTAGTTTAGGCTTTCTCCATGGTCCAATTTTGTAACTATTCGTAAATAGTACTAGGTCCGTTTTCTCGGGATTTCATTTTTATTTTCTTCCCTTTTCATTATCATCAAAAGGGTTGGTCTACCGACCGCGGACCAACCGGTTGGTTACCTCAAATGACCTTCCTCATGTCGCCAGTATGAGAACACGCCTCAAGCACCCAACCTGCATTTTATACATACTGCCATGTTACAATAACGCCGATCTACCGGATAAACAGACGCGCTCCAGGATGCCGCCCAATATTGGAACAGATGCGCCTGGATTTTAAGAATCGCGGAGTCATCTCCAACCCGTAAGCCGCCCAATGTGGCAAACAGACGCCCGGACCGAATCAAACCCCACGATTACCTCCTACCTATGATCATACCTCCTACCTATGACCCATCACAGTAATGTGACAATTGGCATTACATTGTGACACTATGTTCAAAACCCTGACCTTAGCCGTGTACCCACTGGTACCCGTTTCCAGCCGGCACCCACGTGGAGGGTTCAGTAGAAGGATTTTCATGTTCCGGCCCGAACTTGCTTTTAAAATTCTATTTCAAGTTGAGTGTTTCAATTTACAGTCAAGAAAACAGCTGATTACAAGTTTAGTGAGCAAATTTACCGTGTGTCTTTATAAATTGTTTTTTTGATGGCATCTGGAAGGTAAATTTCTTTCGTCCAGCCTACGTCAATTTTTGTAAATTGTATTAAAGTATCTATAGATGGTGAATTGGACTTAAGAGTTAATTGTTCACAGTTTTATGCTGCATTTTTTAATGTTCTGTAAAAATGTTCGATTTTGATAACGACCTTCTAAAACCCATTGAAGCTTTTGCACCTTTTACGGCCATTTTCACAATCTATGATCAAATGTTAATTGAAACATTAACCGTAAGTTAGCAAAATTTGATCTACGATCAACACGTAACCGAAACTATTTAACGAAAAAGTTGTTGTTAAATGTAACCGAAAAAATATCCCGGCTAAGTTTTTGTTAAAATAAAAATTAAAAGAAAATGGAAAAATAGCCATACAAATCTTCATTTAAACAAAATTTTTTTAGGTAGTGTAAAAACGAGTATTAAAAATGTTCTTAACAATTGGAACTCTTATTATTTCTCGGTATATCTTGAAAAATATTAAAAAGCTTTTGAAATTATTGTTTGTTTAACGCAAATATTTGTTGCCAATATGTACCTTTTATTTCGGACATGGTTCGTTTCAAAAAGCACACTTCCATTATGATATATATGACCATTAATCCAAAAGTCATTAAGCTATGTAATAATAATTACTCTTTATAATAATTAAGAATTAAAGGTCCTTATAATGAAATAAGATTAAATTTGTATCATTATTATTTTCTTTTACAAAAAATGTTGGGCTATTAAATTTTTCCACAGACGTACATACATACATATTAATACATATCTTTTGATCAAATATGTTCATATGTTCGCTTTTATTGCGTAGAGTAAATCTCCTTTATCTGAAAACATATACTTTATTTATGATATTAAAATTTATAAAAACATTTACAATTGAAAATCAATTTTTTTGTTTTTCATTACACGATTTTTCGTAAACAAGCGGTGATGGTATTGCCACATATTCTATCTAAAGTTTTTATTATGTAACCGAAAGGTGGTGAAACCGAAACTCTTAACAGTTGGTTAAGAAGTGTTTGTTAACCTAACGTACAGATTGTTAATTTTGTTGTTAAATAAATATAATTATATATTGTGAAAAGGGCCGTTAGTATAGCAAAGTTATCCTGTTCAGTGTTTCTCAATTATGTGATATTGTGCCGAATTAAGAACATTTGAAGAATATTCAAGAAGTTGATAATGAGTAGATTGACCTATGGCCTTTTTTTTTAGGAACTTAAATAATGGAAAGAGCAAAATATTGGAAATTTTTGCGTATTCGAAGTAAGATGTTGCGATAAGTTTAAAGTTTTTCCATATTTCAAAAAATATGTTATTAAGTTTTGTCGTTACATAATCTTATGTTAGAAACAACCTACAAATTTCAACTTTCTGTGGTATTTTAAGAACAAAAGTATTAAAAAAAATGAGACTGTATACAAAGAGAACGATACAAATTTTAAGCAATTCAAAGAATAATAAGACAATGTACAAAAAGCAAATTCAAGGAAATGTATAATATCACGATATTTTTACAGCTGGTAGATTATATTAGGTGTTTAGTTTTTCCAAAAAGTGAAAAGATAAAAATTTGGGATTAATACACTATTGTTGAACAAAAGCGATATGGGCTATTTCTTAAAGATCTTCTAAAAGTTTCTTGTAAACTATTTTTTTAACCGCTTAAAATTGGAAAACGTCTAGGCCAAATTGGATAATTTCCTCTGTTTGTTTATTTGTAATAGCTACGCAAAGGTTTGGGAAAAAAGAAAAGGCGACAAAACTGGGTAAAATATCAAACTTTTGGATACTTTTTGTAAACATGTTTTTTTCAAAACAAAAGAAATTCCTTTTTTTTTTTGCAACAAAAAGATAATTTTTTCTTCATCCATATATGTATGTATGTAAGTTGTAAATTCTTTTTGTTCTGATTATGCACTTAGTATTGCTTGTTGCAAACGTTCTTGTATGAAAACGCCAATACGTAAAGATATCGGCACATTAGTAAAAAAATAGAGGACATTATACATGTATATATACTGCATTAAAAAGTGCTTTGAAAATGAAAATTTTTGATATCGTTTTTTTTGCGCCCAAGGATTTAGGAGTTATGGACCTTAAAATGTTTTAAGTCTTTATGCATATATATTTAAGTACAAACTTGATACAAATATGTGTATCAGTAAAAAGCGCTTCTAAACACCGCATATGTCTATTAGGGTGAGTCGAATATTCGGATTCTCATTTGCGAACTATGCGCTGATTTTTTCAATTTGCATTCGCTAAAATGTTTGCGAATATTTAAACCTATTTAATATTTTTCTATCGTTAGGCAAATATTTCTCTATCGTTAGGCAAAAAGGTCCCCATTCAACAAAATGCATTTTAAGTTTTTGATTTGTAAAAGCTTTACAACTTTATTAAATAAAAAACATTTTTATTAACACAGGCATAATTTTTTTAAATGTCTTCTTTTGCGTTAAGAATTTTTAGAGTTTCTTTAATAATATAATTTTCATGTGATTTAAGTATTTCTTTTGTTAACTTAAAAATTTACTGCCTGTTTCTGATGTGCGAAAGAATTATAAAATTTTGTTTTTATTTTAAATGCAGTTGTGCGAAGGAAAGAATTTTTTCGCTTAGCAGAAATAAGATATTAATTTTGAAAATTACCTATAATGAAATTTATCTATTTTAAATAGTAACAAACTACATATATATTTATGGATTTTTTAATTTTAAACTTTTTTGGGTAAAATTAACAGTTTAATTTCTCGAAAGTGACAACATCATATTCAGATTTGTACTACCTACATGAACGCACGCGAAATCGTTTTTATTTTATGAACAACAAAACTAAATAATTTTTTTTTGGAAATTTAACAAGTTTGTTCACTTATATCGGCAAGTCTACGTTTTTATATTATGTATAATCAACTTTAGTCGGTTAATTTGTTTTAGAAATTATTGTGTATCTTATAAATAACTTAATTTTACTAATGTTAAGTTCTTGGTTTGTTTTTTAAATTCAAGTTTTTTAATCGCTGGATTTAAAAACAGTATCGAGGATAAGAGGATTATAAATTTTGAGTTGATTAGGCGTGCCACCGTCCCTTTGTCGAACGAAAACTTAACATAGCCTAGGGCTCATTAATTCATTACAATAGCCTAGTCCCAATTTACACTAGGGACATTTCTTGCCGGACAGACGAAGTTTGATGGCGAGGGGTCGAAAAGGTAGAGTGTGTAGTACATGACTATCTGTACTGGACATTTTTTCATTTCTCTTTCTTACTTTTCGTAGTTTACATGTTGTTGCTTTATATTATTTTTCTCAATTTGTCGTCAGTTTGGCTTGTATTGTGTTATGTTTGTGGTGTTGTTAACTTACCTTGTGCTTTCTAAATAAATAAACTAATAAATTAAAGTAAAAACAAAAAATTAATTAATAAAAATACATTTTTGTGGTAGATGAATATAATACTCGGGTTTTAATTTTACAAAAATGTTTGGCAATTTAAATTTGCAAAATAACACCACAGACTATTATAATAAACACTACAAGAAAAAGCCGCCAAACTTTACGAATGAAGAAAAGAAAGAAACAAGTATAAAATTTCTGTCTGACTTCTAATTTTTCATATGTAAACGCTACAGGTAAAATTAAAAGAGAATAAAAAAAAATGTCCGGCAAGAAATGTCCCTAGTGTAAATTGGGACTTACTGTGAGAATTTTATGACGATCGGTTCAGTAGTTAATTAGATATAATCTACATAAAGGGGCGTGGTCCCTCCCACTTTTTTCATGCAACGTATTTCTATTCATAACAATACCATATATACCAAATATTATCATCCTACGCCAAATAGTGGCTAATATATGAGGATTTTATGTTTTGGGTTGTATGGGCGTGGCACCGCCCCTTTTTCCAACCGCATCTTTATATACCTTAAAGTTCAGTAACTCAAGGCAGTCGCCTACTTTGGATATTTGATGACGACCGGTTCAGTAGTTTAGTAGATATGGTGGTTTTTAGTTTTTCTATAAAGGGGCGTGGCTCAGCCCTCTTTTTTCATGGAGCTTATTTCTATTCATACTAACACCATATGTACTAAATATCATCATCCTATGCCAAAAAATGCCTAAGATGTAATGATTTTAAATTTTGGGTTGTATGGGCGTGGCATCGCCCCTTTGTCCAATCTCAACTTTATATAGACTTATGTCTCTTTCAGGGTCACAGTTATATTCTGTGGAAATTCCAAGATGATCGGTCAAGTTGTTTGGCCTCCTGTAAGGCACAAATATGTATATAAATATATATATAAACAAACATACATTCACTTTTATATATAGAGATTACATACTCGTAATTATGTAGA
This sequence comes from Pollenia amentaria, assembly GCA_943735925.1. NCBI lineage: Eukaryota > Metazoa > Arthropoda > Insecta > Diptera > Polleniidae > Pollenia > Pollenia amentaria. The sequence goes on from OX031006.1 coordinate 134,907,190, forward strand.
TATATAAGTACGGGAACAATTTTTTTGAAGTTGAAGACACCCATCTTTCGCTGCTTCACCAAGTCCCGACCTCAATTGTGCCAGTATCACTGGTCCCACGTGGTAAGTCCCGTTCTTCGGGGACGACTTCCTAAAACAACATTTTCTCGGTGGCTATTCATTGCATTCTCCACCGACTCCCTATGAATTTCATTCAGAGCTGCTCTGTATGAGGTGTGGTCTACCATAGAGTCCAGGTGTTGTTGGACTTCACGCTCATAACAGCGAAGATATTTCCTTACATGTCTCGGGGGCGGGTCTAACTCCGTTAGATGGTAATTCGGACGCCCCCTCCGATGACATCCCAGAAGGAACTGCTTCGTAAGCATTATATTGTGTTCCTTGACCGTCATCATCTTCGCTTCATCATGCAGGTGTTCTATTGATGTCATTTGGACACAGCCTGTTACGGTCTTAATGGCGGCATTCTGACAACTCTGAAACTTCCACTGAGTGTCGCTGCCTCTTGGGGTCCACGCAGGCGCTGCATAATTAACCACTGACCGGCCAATCGTTTTAAATGTAGCCACCAAGGTATCGTTTTCCATGCCCTAAGTGCTGCCGGCTAGCGACTTAAGGACCTTGTTTCCACTCCGCATTCTATCGCAGATTGCAGTGGCATGCGCCGATGACATGAACAGGCTGTCAAAGGTGACTGCCAAAATCGTAAGGTGATTCTTCGTCGGATTTATGGCGCCATCAACAGTCACATTTAACTGTAACCCCACTTCCCTTGTCCATGTCGTGAATAGAGTTCGCCAGATCATGAAGGTAACTGCTTACCAAACTACATAGGTCATCAACGTTGTGACCCGTTGCCATTATAGTACAGTCGTCTGCATACGATATCATCTGGACACCTTGTGGAGGCACCGGGAGCTTAGACATGTAGAAATTAAACAGGATCTGGGACAACACTCCACCCTGGGGAACTCCCTGTTTAATTCTACGGCACTTCGACTTCTTGTTTCTAAACTCCACAAACGATTGTCGCCCACGCAAATAATTCACGAGCCATCTCTTCGTGTTGTCCGAGATACTAGAAGTCGCTATGTCTCTGAAGAGAATGGCATGGTTGACCGTATCAAAGGCCTTTGATAAGTCAAGAGCCACTAGGACTGTTCGTTTACATGATCGGCCTTGATTAAGGCCATGGCTAATTTGTGTGGTGATGTACAGTTGTTGTACTATGCTGCTTGCGGAATCCATGCTGATGATTCGACAATTGGAAATGTTCCACTAGCTCCGGGAGGAGTAGCGCCTCAAGTATCTTGGCGACTGCAAGACAGCAGGGAGATTGGCCTGTATGATTCTCCCTGGGTCGCATCTTTCCCCGGCTTAAGCAAGAATCACCCTCCCCTTTTTCCAGGCTTCAGATATTATCAGGGTGGCTAGTGATAGGTTGAAGACGCTTGTAAGATACTCTACTCCGGGCTCATCCAGATTTTCTAGCATAAGCATGGACATTCCGTCTGGGCCAAGAGCTTTAGATGGTTTAGCTGCCCTCTTTAGGGTGCTCTATAAATTGCTGCGCAAACTAGCTCGAGCCCCTTTGGGGTCCGATATAGTGTTAGCATTGAAGGTCATCAAGTCCCTATCGTCACGTTTCTGTGGATTCGTCAGAGATCTGACTGTCGACCATAGCTTGCAGGCTCCGGAGGTTAGGTTACACATATTTAAATGATTTAACCATTTCTTCCGTCTGTATTCGTTCACAAACTTGCTGATGTCCCTATTAAATTGGCTGATTCGGGAATCACTTGGGTTTGATCTGCAAATTTCGTTCCGCTCCGGGAAAACCACAAATGGTGATGTCTGGCGAATAGGTGCAATTACCCATAATTCTGGTAGGAGCATCGTCGTTTACTGTGCAAAATGTGGAGTCGTCAATCTATTCCGCCAATGCCGGTTAATACAGCAGGATGCAACGAAGTCATCAGTCCATTCCCTTAGAGCTCTTAACAGTTACGTCTGGCCTCTTTCCTGACGTGACACCACTGGTTGCAAACTGTGCACCTAACTGATGGTCTGTTTGTGTGCAGGATTTGTTGGCAAACAGAGTAGTGCCATGGTCCAGGGTTTGTCTTAATTCTGGCACGGACCAATAAAGTACGTAGCAGGTAAGCCGGCATATACTGCTCCTCAATATAAAAAAAAGAAAGAAAGAAAATATATACATACTTGTGTAGGTGTTGCTGAGTTGACAATCTTTGGTCGGTGCATATGACGCTCCGAGTCGTTCCGGTACGTAGATCCAGTTGTCGTGGGAACGGTAGGACCTGTTAGTTGCCTTCGGTGTATGTTTGGAAGTTTTGCCCCTGGTTGTTGTCTATCGGCTGTCGTTTCTTCCTTCGAACGTTGCAGGAGGTGAAACGCTTTGCAGCCCAGCAGTTAGGGCCTCAGCCCATGCCAACGAAGCTTCCTGTTTAGCAGATAGCTCGCCAGCCTTTTTGGAGCCGAATAGCTCAAAAATACGCTAGGCAGCACGCCTTGTGTTGGATGACCTCTTGGAAGAGTTTTTTATTCCGGAGTTACTTTAAGTGTCGCCGGAGTTAGCGGGGGGAGATGCAGAATCGGGACATGATGTTCTCATCTCTGACTCTCTCGCTGCATTGCCGGAAAGGGCTTCTACGTTCAGATTCAGCCAAAAATTATATAGCTCTGATATCGCGCTGTTTCTGGTCGAAGAGCTCAAAGTCCTGGTATGTACTAGCCCTAGGCTACTTCCAGTCATCCGCTTTCCCGATCCATGCCATCTCGAAATACCCATTGGACCAACCTATATTTGACCCTTTTATAATGTGCATTTCTATGAGAATACATTTTTAATAAAAACGCATTTTTTAATAAAAATTTCAGTTGGTTTTTTGTTGAAAAATTTTTCTTGTTTTTAATTTTAATAATTACATCGTTTTTTGTTTTGGAGATGTGAATATTTTTTTCATTTTGGTTACTATTTTCCATGTGTGTGAAGTTAGCTTCGTTTTCTTGACTATCAAGTTTCCTGTACACAAGCAACTTGACAACAGAATGGATGTTTTTTGCCAAAAATAAATAATTTCAGACAAAAAAAAAATTAAAAATGGTAATTCAGAATAACTAATAAAAAATATATTTTTTATTTAAAAAATTTGGCCAGAAAATTAATTAAAATTAAAAAAAGGCCTACTTTTAGAACCCGAAAATGGGTCAAAATCGAAATGGTGCTCTAATATGGACTAATAGGGTTGATAGCTTAGGTATTCTAGATTTCAGAACTATATAGTTTATATTCAGAATTTGTATAGATTTTTTGTAATAGAGCAGAGCTGAAAGTGAAATTATTGAATTTCGTAAAAAAGCCCTATTTTCAGAACCCGGAAATGGGTCAAAATCGAAATGGTGCTCTAATATGGACTAATAGGGTTGATAGCTTAGGTATTCTAGATTTCAGAACTATATAGTTTATATTCAGAATTTGTATAGATTTTTTTTAATAGAGCATAGCTGAAAGTGAAATTATAAGATTTCTTATAAAAAAAGTCCTACTTTCAGAACCCGAAAATGGGTCAAAATCGAAATGGTGCTCTAATATGGACTAATAGGGTTGATAGCTTAGGTATTCAAGATTTCAGACCTATATAGTTTATATTCAGAATTTGTATAGATTTTTTGTAATAGAGCATAGCTGAAAGTGAAATTATGAGATTTCTTATAAAAAAAGTCCTATTTTCAGTTGCCTTCCCAGGTATAACAAGATCCTTTGGTATCACCATTTTTTTTTTTTGGTAACTCTTCATTGAGCTGAGATGGTGTCAGTAAATTGGTATTTATATGGCCATGATTAACGTCAATCAGCATAGCTATCACTGAAGCTTGTATTTCATGGCACTCGTCGATCATCAAATTCAATTGAATTGACAACACTGAAAAGAACAGCGTCAGTTGATGCGCCTTTGTCTCATATTTGACTCTGATTGGACAGCTGATTGTACATTTTTTAAAGTTTTTGTTTACATCATCAGTTGTTTTCCTTAAAATATTCAAGGTTGAATTAACTATAGATTTGCTGTTTAATAAGTTTATTTAGATCCTCATGATTATTGAATATGTTCTTCATATTGGCTTCCATCTTTTCGCGATCATTCGCGTCCATCATTCCAAAAAGAATGTGGTATATTGACCCAACAAACTCAAATGGTGCTCATTTCTTTCGAGAATTACTGCTGAACAACTCGTTGTTTTGCTTAAGCAACATGTACCTCCTTTCCATTGCTGATATGACCATCTGACACGATTCTTCATAAACCTCTAATTTTAGGCACACCTCTTCCACTATCGCCATAAGCTTTTCAATTCTAAGAAGCTCTTCAAAGTATAATGATAAGTCGTAATATACCACAAGATCCCATCTTGAATTGATTGAATTTAATTGTCCAACTTTATCAAGGTAAATAGCGGTATTTGGTGAAAGTTCCTCAATTGACACGACATCGTTAACTCCAGTAGGCAGACTTCTAGCTGGTTTCATCAGTAATCACCAAAGCAACAATAGCAGCGGAAATACCCTTCTTCGGATTTTTCAGTTCTGTTAAGCAAGCTTTTACTGGCGGAGCACTAATTTCCTTTGCATCTGTGGTAACTATTGGGCACAATTTGTTAATAGGCCTCTTTAGTGTATTATTTTGAAGCCTCAATGTAACCACTTCCCATCTTTACCGCAATGAGTTTCAGTAATTCTCGCAAGCGGCCAACTAGCAGGATGAGTATTTTCATCTTTTATTAGAACAATTTTTAAATTCTTAAAGGAACTTCCATTTATTTCGTTGTTGCAAAGTGGTAAGATATTCCCCTTTCCATCTATTCCAAAAGTCTTCTTAATTTTTGGATTAATTGCCACCTATTCAATGAGCTTACATTTGTTTCCTCATTATGTTCAGGACAGTCATTCAACGGCCTTCCAATTAGAAAATGTCCTGGAGTTAACACATCTATTTGAGTAGCATCATTATTACTTAATTCAACTAGAGGTCTGGAATTCAATACTGCTTCGATTAGGGTGATCCATTTCGAGATACTTTTTTCAATAGACTTTTTTTGACAGATCACGTGTGAGTCGTGTCATGCTGCCATGTTATTTTTGTTAAGTATTGTTTGGCATTTCATAACTGAAGCCGCACGACCTTCCCAAGCGACATCGCTTCGCTCTATGGGCTCTTAAAAAGTTCCAAGAGCCGACGTTTTCGAGGCAAATTTTGTTCAGCGATGTGGCCCATTTCCGGCTCAATGGGTATGCAAACAATCAAAATTACCGCATTTGGGACGAAGAGCAACCTGAACAAAAACAACAAAAACAAAGATATGTACGATACAATTGAAAAAAACAATGTAAAAATGTGTTATGAAATAAAGAAGGTTATAAAAGAAACAAATGTAAAAACAACAAAAATGTCTTACGCGCAAACTTTAAGAGATAATGTAGTGATACCAGATCTATCAAAAAATGTCCCCATAATTGTAAAACCAAAGGAAAAACAAAGTGTAGAAAAAACCAAAGCCGAACTAAACAAAAAAGTTAATCCAATTAATTTCAAAATTACTAATGTTGAAAATAGAAAAAACGGTACATTAGTGATCCAAAGTGAAAATGTCGAAGAACGTGAAAAAATAAAAGAGGCAATAGAAAATGAAATTAGTGAAGACTACGAAGTAAAAGTACCAAAAGATACTGATATGAAAATAGTAATAACAGACTTAATTTTTAAAATGCAAGGAAAAGAGTTAATAGAAAAATTAAAAAAACAAAACGAAATACTGAAAAATAGTGAAATAGATGTTATTAAAATATTTGAAACAAAAAGATATAATAGAACAATATTTAACGCGAAATTAAAAATAGACGATGAATCATATACGAAAGTAATAGCTAGTCAAAAACTGAATGTTGGATGGGATAGATGTAGGGTATTCGATGGTACAAATATAATGCAATGTTTTAAATGTCAAGGATATAACCATAAATCGACGGACTGCAAAAACGAAGATGTATGCTACAAATGCCATGGAAATCACAGAAGTAAAGACTGCAATAAGGAAACAATAATGAAATGTGTAAACTGCGCAAAAGAAAATAAAAGATTAAATTTAGGTCTTGATGAAAATCACGTCACTAGTAGCCGTGCGTGTCCGGTGTATCAGAATAAACTGAATTTAAAAAAGAGAAGGATGGGTTTATCCGCCTAACAATCAAAGCAGATACATGGGTTATATACTAACATACAAGGCTTAACAAATAACTTCAACCAATTGGAAATAATAGCAGAAACAGATAAACCTGATTTCATAATACTGACAGAAACACATAAAAATGCAGAAATAGACGAAAGTGAAATTGAACTAAAACAATACGACCATTATAGCACATTGTCAAACTCGTCAAAAACTGGTGGATTAATAATATATTTAAAAAAACATTGGAAGATTGATAAACTTAGACAATATTAAAGACTCAAAATACTGGATTAGCGCATATATGGAAAAATATGAAAAAATATCAATTATAATTATAGCAGTATATAGATCACCGAGTAGTTCAAAGTCAGAATTTTGTGATATATTTCAAGATTTTATAGAAGAAATATGCGAAACGAACTGTGATATTTTAATAGCTGGAGATTTTAATATTGACTGGAATAAAGATTTCTATACGGGGAAATTAAAAAGTTTTTTTAATGACAATTGCCTCAAACATGTAATGAACGAGTTTACTAGAATAACACGAAATTCAAAAAGTTTAATAGACTATATTATAACAAACAGTGAAATGATTTCAGCAAAGGGAAATATAAATAATAAAATAGCTGATCATGAATCTATAGACATTTTTATTGAGTGCAAATGTATAGAACGAGACAATAAAACTAAAGAAATAAACATTTTTAAATATAATAAAGAAAGATTCAAAAACGAAATAAGTGCAATATTACAATATGATGAACAAAAAGGATTAGACGAGAATGTCCACAACTTTGATGTTTTTACAAATACAATACGAAGATTTAGTGTAAAAACAAAAATAAATGAAAATAGAAATAACAAATGGTTTAACAACGATCTCAGAACGCTAAAAAGGGAAAAGATTTTTAAATATCAAAGTGCAATATGTGAAAACACGAATGAAGCGTGGAATAACTATAAAACAATAAGAAATGCATATAAAACTAGAATTGAAAATGAAAAAAATAAATACATAAATAACAAAATAAATAACGCAAATAAAAGATAATGTAGAATATAAAGATAATTTTCAAATAGCCGAACATTTGAATAAATATTTCGTTAATAGTTTTAAGGAAATAAGAAATTCCATTAGTTATGTGCAATATGAAAACAAAATACCTATGATAGATCTAAAATTTTAATTCCGTGCAATATCTTTAGAAGAACTAAAATTATATGTAAGAATATTAAGAAAAAACCTGACTATAATAAAATAACAAGCAATATAATCTTAGATAATTGGAACAGTACCGGCAATATAATGCTGAATATTATAAAAAAATTACTAGAAACGGGAATATTTCTCAATAACTGGAAAGCATCTATGATTACACCCATTGAAAAAGTTAAAAAAAAAACAATCAAATGTGAAGAATATCGTCCAATAAATACGTTGAAAACTTTCGAAAAAATCATTGAAAAGATTGTTAAGACTCAATTAGAAAACTATATGGAACAACACAAACTACTCTCAAAATATCAGTCAGGCTTCAGGCGAAAGTATTCATGTGAAACAGCAGTCAACTATGTGATAAATAGGTGGAAATTCATGAAGAAAAATAATAAAATAATGGCGATATTCCTGGACTTCAAAAGAGCATTTGACAACAGACAAATAGAATTCAAGACAATGAATTAAAATGGTTTGAGTCATATCTAACTAATCGCAGGCAATTTACAAAGGTTAATGAAAAATTATCAAATGCTACTGAAAATAATTTTGGAGTACCACAGGGTTCAATTCTAGGTGCGCTTTTGTTTATTATATATATTAATGATATGGGAAAAGTTTTGAAAAATTGCGAAATTGTTTTGTATGCAGACGATACGCTGATTTTTACAGAAGCGGCCACGGAAGAATTATGTTATACTAACTTAACGAATGATATGGACAATATAAATAAATGGTTAAAAATGAACAAATTAAAATTAAACGAAAATAAGACTAAAATAATGGATATAAATATGAACACTAACTTAACGTTTAAAATAAACGATGTAACAATAGAAAAAGTAAATAATATAAAATATCTGTGTTTTCTAATAGACAAAGACTTAAAATTAAAAGAACATATTGAATATAGAGCAATTCCATATGAAAGCGATCACCTTTTGGACGTCCCCTCTACGATTTTAAAATAAATAGTCTCAATCGATTGCCCAGCAAAAAATAATGTACCTACATATTTTTTTTTTTTTTTTATAGTGACTGGTTTAGTGGTGGTGTACACCACTGTCATGTGACAAAATTGAAGAATTCTTCATAAGGGACCTCATTGAAAGTTGTTTTAAAAAAAAACTACTAAAGCGATCGCAACGAGTGATAGCTCGTTGGAAAGGTATTGAATCAGGCTTTAATTGAAAAATAAAATTTTCCTAATTTTTCTTAGAAATTTACCTTTAAATTTTTCCAAGAAAATTAAATTTTCCGATTTTCCACAGAAGCTCCTAAATTTTCCGGCTAATTTTTTTTTTTGGATTCCTCATAATTTTTGCTTTAAGAATCAGCAATAAAAAAATGGGCCCCGACTACTTGTTTGGACAGGAGAAGAGCATTTAAGAGACCACCTTGTTAAAAATACATTTTAAAAATTATTTTACAGTTAAAAATACATTTATGAAGAAAAAATCTTTCTTATTTTGCTGCTTATACTTAATTACAATATTTATTAAAAATTTCAATTGTCTTGGCATCATTATAAAATTAAAGTAACTTTTAATTTAGCACGTCGGCAGACGAAGAGTACCGCTTTACATTAATTGACATATCAGAAATATTTGGTATGAAGCAATGAAACTTTTGCGTTCCAGTTATAGTTTTGACATTATTATATCTGTTTTGAATTCGTCGCTCCATGGCATCGTGTTCTTTTTGAGTGCATAAAACTGTGTTAATGGCAATTTCCTTGCTTTGAATCCGCGAAAACAAATGTTGTACATTTAAGATCTGGTCAGTATATGGCCTTTGCAAACTTGCCTTAGTCGCCATGCGTTTTAGGGTTCCCCCTAACGCATCGCATGGGCCCTTACCGTGGGACGTCGCGAAAAAGTGCCACTCGACCTTGCAGTTTTGTTCTTCTTCAATTATGCAAAGATTGTAAAAATTTTTTTTATTCTTGTACTGAGAAGCCGCGCCGTCTGAGAAAAACGTTACTTTGTCGATTGCATCGAATTTTGATCTTAAGAATTCAAACAGTTTCATTTGAAATAAATAAACGGACACATAATTATGAGCTAAACTCTCCGCGACAACAACAAGGCTTACGGTCTGTAGTTCGTTATCTTCGTTTTTGAAATAAATGCAAAAAGGATGCACCGTGCACTGGTCGTTTGCCCAGTGATAAGCCTGAATTTCATCCTGAACGAGAAAAGTGTAATTCTCGGCAAAGTCGCTTATCACAATGAATTCATTTTGGGCTAATTTCTCCTTACTTTCCTTTAGAAATTTCGATTGCATCTCGGATATGAAATGCTGCGCCTTCAGTTCATTCAACTTGAATCCGAATTCCTCGATGAATTCCGGAATCTGCTTTACCACGGTCTCAAGGGAACATCTGCCGCTGCTAATTATCCACTGTTTGAAATGCACCTCCTGAATTAACAGCTGTTCAAACTTTTCCGCCAAATATTGCTCTAGCTCGTCAATCTTCGGACAATTGTCGCATTTGGACAGATGACAATTTTCCGTGGGGTATGCGCACAACGACTTCGACAGGAGGTCCCTATATGTTTCAATTTCACCGTGAAATACTTTTAATTTCTTGCATGGAAAGAAAATTAATTTGATGTTTTGATGAAACATGCAAACGCAGACTGAATGCGTTCCGTGCCTGTCTAATGCCAGCACGCATTCTTTTGGTCGTAGGATGGCAAACTTAGAAAATCCCACTTCTTCTGCTGGGTATTTCTCATTGAACTGATGGTATGCTTCGGATAGATTACATAATAATAATCTGCGCTGCTTGTGTACTTTTTCTCCATCTTCACGTGTGATAACATAGTCACGTGTACCTGGGCAGGCGCGGCTGTTGTCATCATTGCAGTAAAAATCTTGAATCAATTTCACCGTTGCTTCGCTGAGGGTCCTTGAACCAAATTTCTTGGTGGGTGTCGCCAATATGCCCTTCTGTCGAACTAATTCTTTGCTTCTTCTCGCGATGTAAAAAGATGTTTGAAACTGTTCAGAAATCTTGCGTATAGACCATGATTGAGGCAGCACAGATAAAATGATATATTTCTCCGGAAAAGTGGTCGCTAAATTGAATTTTCTTTTCAACTGCTCAATCATTTGTTTGCCGTCATCTGCTTGACTGCATTCGTTATCAGAGCCTTCATCAAATATTGTCGCGATTGCACTCATAACCTTGCCTTTTTTCTCTTTCCTGTATGTTTCACTTCGCAACTTTCTTTTTCTAATAGGCGTTTCACCTAAAGTGGTAATAGCCTCATTCAAAGGACTCAAAGACATATTGACCATCGGAATGTCTGCCTCACTATCAGATGAAACACTTTGTTCACTTGTCATTTCACTCTCGGATTGTGGCTGCATTTGTTTCAATGCATTTGCTTGTTGAGACAAATCGATTTTACACTTGGGGCAAATGAATTCTGCTTCTTCACCGTATTGTATATTTAATTCATTCATGTATCGCTTCGAAACACCAGTTAATTTTAATACTTTTATCTTTTTCGAACGATGTCCACTCTTGTTAAACGGATTGCAGCAAAATTTATTCATTTTACTTTAAATTGTCTTTACAGCTTCACTCTTTTCTTTACAAAAAAAAAAACACTTTAACGATTTCACGTTTAGTATTCAACTGAAATTTGACTCAGAGTGTGTGAAGTATTTATATTTATTTTTTGGTAAAAAATAGGTAAAAAAAATAAGCGATATTTGCTTTTCTATAATAGGAAAATTTGCGTGAACTACTGGTCATAAAATGTTTTTTAAAAGGGACTTAATTGGTTACTGCCAATAAGCCGACCACAGGTCATAAAATGTTTTGCAAATTTTTTAAATTACCAGGTAATAAATATTTCGCCATATTTATGGAAAATCCGTGTTTTATGACTTGTTTCTGCACGTGTCATTTTAGGCGAAATATTTATTACCTGGTAATTTAAAAAATTTACAAAACATTTTATGACCTGTAGCCTCAGTCGGGTTTGGTGTGCCATTACATGCCACTGCTGCTATTATCCATGGATTTATGGCCGATCTTGTGAAGGCAGGCAGACCATATTCACTACACACTCAACTTGGGGCTCTTAAAAAAAAATTGATTTTTTCTTCATAAATGTATTTTTAACTGTAAAATAATTTTTAAAATGTATTTTTAACAAGGTGGTCTCTTAAATGCTCTTCTCCTGTCCAAACAAGTAGTCGGGGCCCATTTTTTTATTGCTGATTCTTAAAGCAAAAATTATGAGGAATCCAAAAAAAAAAAATTAGCCGGAAAATTTAGGAGCTTCTGTGGAAAATCGGAAAATTTAATTTTCTTGGGAAAATTTAAAGGTAAATTTCTAAGAAAAATTAGGAAAATTTTATTTTTCAATTAAAGCCTGATTCCTTTCCAACGAGCTATCACTCGTTGCGATCGCTTTAGTAGTTTTTTTTAAAACAACTTTCAATGAGGTCCCTTATGAAGAATTCTTCAATTTTGTCACATGACAGTGGTGTACACCACCACTAAACCAGTCACTATAAAAAAAAAAAAAAAATATGTAGGTACATTATTTTTTGCTGGGCAATCGATTGAGACTATTTATTTTAAAATCGGAGAGGTGTCGTCCAAAAATTTGCCAATTTTGATCGTTTTCATATGGAATTGCTCTATATATGTAAACAAATTGGAAAAAAATCGGGTTCTTCAAACGTATAAGAAACAAAATATCAACTATAACGGCAATAAACATTTTTAATGTAATGATTAAACCGTATTTTGAATTTGGATCAACGGTGTTTTATACTTGCTGCACAGAACAGCAAATAACAAGACTACAAAAGCTGCAGAATAAAGCTATGCGCTCAATACTTAAATACAATCGATTTACATCAATAAAACATATGTTAGATACACTTAAATGGCTTAACGTACAACAAAGATTAGAGCTAAACACAATAAATTTTATTCAAAAAATGAAAATGGGAGATGCGCCTGATTATTTAATTGAACAAATAAGGTACGTAGGAGAGGTTCAACCCTATAGCATAAGGAACGCTCAGGATTTCAGATTACAACGAGCAGATAACAACACGATGAAAAGATCTCTCTTTTATAAGGGATTAAATCTCTACAACATGATGCCGAATAATATTAAAAATGAAATAAATCCAAATGTATTTAGAAGAAAAACTGTAAATTTTATAAGAAATATTTAAATTAAACTAGAGTTTATAGATTTAAATTGTAAACTGAACATTAAATGTTATATAAAAAGTATCTGAATACTACTAATAAATAAATAATAATAATAATAAATTGATTCAGAACTGCCACTTCATCCAGAAAAAACAACGGTTTGGTGTAGTTTGTGGGCCGGTGGAATCATCGGTCCATATAAATATAAGCAAAGTACTCATTTCCTCGTATGTAAGTTTAGTTTCACCAATTGTTTTTTTTTTAATGAAATTTAACTGATTTCACACCAGCTTCCCAAATTCCTCCAAAGTGAGGAGCTGCCGGTGGAATAAAATGCCAGCGATTTTTTTGTGAGGCAAGAATTGCAATAATTGTCTGATGGTTTTGAATTTCTTCTTTGAAATCTTTGTCTAATTTTCTATTTGCACCAATTAAATTTGTTTCATTATCAGAATAAATATCGGAATTAACACCTCTTCTTCCAAAAAATCTTTTTAACGCTGCTAGAAATGCTTCCGATGTTAGATCACTGACTGCTTCTAGGTGGATGGCTTTTGTTGTCATACACACAAAGACTGCTACATATGCCTTAAACGATTTCTGACCCCTGCCTTTTGAGAACCTTAATTGAATAGGCCTAGCATTATCTAAACCAACATGTTGAAATGGAGCAGATATTATTACCCGCTGTTCTGGAAGATTACCCATTAATTGATTCGAATTGGTTGTAGCGGATACATCTTGGACAGGTTCTAATATATTTCAACTAAACGATTACCGCTATGTAGTGTCGAATAATGAGCCTTTTCAATAAGTTACGATGTTAGGAAAGATTTTCTCAAAATTATAGGATGGTGTTGGTTATATGGCAAATTTGAATTTTGTAATCTACCGCCAACACGAGTTAACCCATCTTTTTCTATAAAGGGAAACAAACTGGCTAGTTTGCTGCTTTTGTTTACGGTGCCATTTCTTCTTAATTCGATTATGTTTTCGTTAAACTCATCTTCTTGGTGGCAACGTAGTACTTCCTTCTCCGCTATTATTAGCGCTATTATTGTTTCTTACGTAATTTATTTATAAGTATGAAGATATATGCCACTACTCTTTGAAGTTTAGTAAAACTTGAATATTTATTGCATAAATCTTATGGATTAAATTTTTTCTTCTGAATAATGGCAGAAAGTACCGTTTTTTTCTCTCTTCTTCGGCCACTCCTCTGACGAAAGTATCCACCATTCTGGCCCATTCCACCATAGAGAATGTTTGTTCAGTTTGTAGGCACTAATTCCTCGAGATGCCACATCTGCTGGATTCTCTTTGATGCAAGCATACATCCACATGGCGTTTGGAACAAGTTTTAATATCTCCGCAACCCGGTTTCTAACAAACTTATCTTTATTTTTGCTCTTTGCTATCCAAGCCAATGTAATTGTTGAATTACTCCAGGTATAGATCGAGTGTTGTCTTTTCTACACATTGGATAGCTTAAACAGCAGCTTTGATAACAGGTTTGCTGCGCACAATTCAAGCTTCGGCAACGTTTTCCTATTTTTTATAGGATTTACTTTAGTTTAAGATGCCACAAGTGTAATTGAATCACCATTTTTTAGATATACAACTTCTGCATAAGCTCTTTCCGAAGCATCAGCGAACCCATGTAGCTCAAACTTTTGGCTTGTTTTTACCTGCAACCATCGCAATCTAACAGTCACATTTGCAATCTAACAGCCACAACTTTTGAACAAAGAATTTGGCAACAACAGTAACCGGTGATAACCATCCCAAAGGATCGAAAATTCTAGCAACCTCCGCAAGAGCTTGTCTGTTTGTTAATTTGTCGCCGGTCGGAAAGTTAATATTGAATCGGAAATCGTCCACTACCGGATCCCACTGCAGCCTCAATGTTTTGATAGTCTCATCGTCCCTTATTTGAATAATTACATCTTCTCTGGAACTGCATCGCAGTTCAATTATGTTCCAGTCATTCGATGACCATTTTCTTAATATGAAGTCAAAACGCGCAAGATGGTTTTGTATTTCGTGACGATTTAGTTTGCATTCAGCGGTTGTATCAGCTCCTGGCATAAGGTCATCCATGTATAAATCTGCTTTAATAATACTACTTATTTCTCCGTTCTTGCAATTATCAGCAATATAACCCAGTGCGCGTACAGCTAAAAATGGGGCGGATGATGTTCCATAAGTAACCGTTGTTAGTTTATATTCCTTAATACGTTCTGTTTTACTCTCTCTCCACAAAACATATAGATGAGGCTGATGTTTTTGTGCGACCTTTTTTTGCCGGTACACTTTTTCTAGGTCGGCAATGATGACGTATTTCCACAATCTCCATTTCGTAAGGATATCGAATATATCACTTTGTAGTCTAGGTCCAGTATACATTATGTCATTTAGGCTGTTTCCATTTGATAATTTTGCCGACGCATCGAAAACAACTCTTAATTTCGCTGTTAAGCTCTCTTCTCTTATAACCGCTTGATGGGGTAAATAATATTTACCGTTACCCGGTTCACTCACCAGCTCCATATGACCTAGTTGTTAGGGAGATCGTTTATTCGACTTTTTTCAATAACCGGTTTTCGAATATTACGAATAGTTGCTATTTTAAAAAACCCGGTTTTCGGTTAAGCAATTTTTAAATAACCGGTTAACCGGTTTTAATTCGAATATTTAAAAGTACAAAAATCAAATAAGTTCTTAAAATAAAACCTTAATTTGAATAAAAACAAAACAATCTGCAAAGGTAAGGAACCAAAAAAATACATAGATATGACTTAGATCAGTCCTAACATATATTTTACGATAAATTCCAAGAAAAGTGGGGCCATTGATCAAATTTTAGCTTAATTTTTGACAATTTTTTATTGATTTATTAGACTTTATTTGTAAGAAGATATTTGTATAATGTAATTTAGAAACTGTTGAATGATAATTGATCTAGAATTACGTTTTGCAAAAGCAAATAAATTATAAGAATTTTATAAAGTTATTATTTGATATATTCTCTCAAATTTATTTTGAATGAGTTTTAATTTGTTGGTTGTTAAGCATGTCTATATAAATCAACCATATTTTTCAAAAGTTGCAAACAAAACCTCTTAGCCAGGATTATCTATTTTGTTTCAGCATTATAGAAACGAATAGTGAACTAACTGAACATTCTTTTTGTGTTAAATATTTGTCAATTCGTCGACTACAGCTTAAAACATTTCATGACATTGTTTGATTTCTTCAATTTTGTTTTTTAGTTCGTGGTCTTTTAATAAATAAAACTGGTAGAAATGTTTCCCATATCGTTGATTCCGCCGTAATGTTGTAGTTTTCAGCATGAAGAGATGCTAGAACTACTTAAGAGTTTTTAGTGCCTTAACGGGCATTTCGTCCTCGGCAACACAACAGGCTAATATTTCACCCAATGATTCATTTTTTGCAGTGTATTTTAGTAAAGTATTATTTGTAGTCTCCTAAGAACTACTTCGAACGAAGTTAAGTTTCATTTGGATCACATTAATGTCAAGCATGTGGACTAATTAAAGGTGATTATTAAGTCGTGACGGGGAAAAACCTTTGCAACTTATCATTTAAGGGCACTGCAAGCAACTAACTTTGTCGTTTTAATCGCGTTCGAAAAATATTTATATAAAAATATATTTAATATTTAGAATACTCTTGCACATATTACTATTTACTTTTTAACTGCACATGTTTTTGTAGTATTTTTAATAGTTTTTTGTTTTTTTTTCTACAAGAACACACGCTTTTATAAACGATTTGTATTTACAGTGTTTATAATATTTGTTGACCTTTGTTACGTTTTGTTTTGATATTCTTCATAAAAAGTTTAAGTTTCGCCAATATTCAATTATAAAATACTTATATACTTCCCAGATACGTTCTAAGTTGAAGGAGCTACCAAAGCTTTACCTGAATTATGCCTTTTATTAACGATACCGGATAAAATTCATCCAAAAACAGTGGATTACGCCAATATGTCTTCTTTCTTAAACATGCCTTCTTCAATTATATTGGTTATAATGTCCATGCCAATAATGATGTCTATACGATCCGATTTATTCAAAGCTGGATCTGCCAATACATAATTATTCCATTCGCTTATATTGAATTTGAATGTTTGGCTTGGTTATGCTCCCGTAAGTTGTGGTAAAATTAGCGCATCTGTTTCCACAAAACTATCACTTAAAAATCGGGGTTTCAATTTTAATTTTGTTTTGGCTTTCGATTCACCAACTATTGCACCCCCTAGACCATACATTTCAGTCTTACATTTAATTCGTGGTAACGCCAATATTTGAGAAGCCTTCTCTGACATAGTAGTTACTTGTGAACCATGATCGATTAAGGCTCTTATGGCTAATAAATCAGTGAGTGTTTAAACGCTAGTTTAGTTGAACTAAACTTAAATTTATATGTAGTTTAAACTCAACAGTTGTAAGTCAGTGTCCCATGTATTATATGTAGTTTATAAAGTAACATGAGGCAGGACTACAATAAATGTTGACAAATTCATATGGTTTGTGTTGGTAGTTTAAACGACCAATTTTATGCGTTTAAAGATGGTTTATATGTTTTCTGATTTATAGATTTGTTGGCTTAAACACATTTTAAACCAAAAAGAGAGTTTAACTTGCTCTGATTTATTAGCCCTTAATAATATATATTCAACATGTATTGATTTTACCTAAACTTGTACACATCAAACAAGTAACACATCTGCTGGAGCCCTTGTGTTCATTGAATTTGTTGTTTGGTTTGGAGATGTCTTAATTGCTTGTCTATTGTTAATATGTAAAATAGTATGCTGAATTTTGCCACAGTGTTGACACTTAATTTTCTGGAAGAATCTTTTATCCATTTTATGATTTAAACACACGTTGCAAATTTTAGCGCCTCTCACCCAAGTAAAGCGTGATCCATTTCGAGGTTTCCTACTTTTTTAAAGAAAAAAAAAAAAAAACAGAAAATTCAAATTTAATGGGAAATGTCTGTTATCCTTTGAAAGAACATTCTTTGGCATTTATTTTTTGAAAGATAATGTCTATCAAATGTTGGCCGTTGCTACGTCGCAGATGGTCCATCCGTTGAGTCCAATTTTCGATGACTCGTTCGAGCATTTCAACTGGTAACTGGCGAATGACACGCGTGATGTTTTCCTCTAAGGCCTGAATCGAAGCCGGTTTGTCCGCATAAACTATAGACTTTACATATCCCCACAGGAAAAAGTCTAACGGTGTGATATCACACGATCTTGGTGGCCAATCGACCGGCCCAAAACGTGAAATTATGTGCTCACTGAAGTGTTTTCTCAATAAATCCATTGATTGATGTGATGTGTGGGAAGTGGCGCCGTCTTGCTGAAACCAAATGTCGCCGAGATCACGAGCTTCAATTTCAGGCATCAAATAGTCGGTTATCATGGCACTTCTCTTACAGTAGTTACAGTACCCATTTTCCGTTGAAAGCATTGATGTTCGGAATTGTTGTTTTTTGTTATTACCCGAATCTATGCTATTATACTTCTTGCTTGAAGACTCTTCTAAGGCCTCACATTGTAGCTCAATAAATTTCATTACATCTTTTAACTTTCGAATATCTTTTGATTTTTTTGTACTTTGCTCATATAAAACTAGACCTTCATTGTCTAATTTTTTTTAAATAATTCTGGCAATAATTGGATCAGCATTCTCTAGTTGAACGCCCATTGCCTTCAAAGCTTGAATACTTTCATTTGAAATACTTAGCAAATGTCTTAAGTTACTAGCCGAATTTATATTTGTATTTGGTTGATCTAATATTTTATCCACTAGCTTTGTGAACAATATTCTTTTATTACCATACCTACCGTTGGTTTACAATTTCCCAAGCTGCTTCATAATTATTCTCAGTAATCGAAAGATTTTGAATTAATTTTAAGGCTTCCCCTCTTACATGATTTTTTAGCCTCACCAATTTTTCTATAGCTGGAAGTTTACTCATATGTATGAATTGATTGAACATGTTTTTAAATGATAGCCATTCCTCAATTTCACCATTAAAATTTGGTATTCTTTTCTCTTTGGAAATCATTCTAACTTCTGAATTATTTTCCAGCTGTTTCGAATCTTGTATGGAGCTTTTATCTTCTCTTTGGATAACTTGAATTTCAAGAAATTTCTGCTTCAACATTTCTTTTTTTTCATCCCGTTATAGATGATGTATCTTCCTTGAGAGTTTCTACATATTTTTGTACTGCTATCTTAGGTTAGGTTAGGTTCCATGGGCAGCCATCGAGAGACAGCTCACTTGGGTCCTTTAGCGGTCCCTTTGTGATACCCAGCGCCAATGCCCATCCCGAAGAGCAGTTATTCAGATGGCGTCACTGCAAGGTTGAGCCAATTCGTCTTCCTAATGGAGAGAAGAAGCAATCTTAGTTCTATATTTGATAGATCCTCCAAACAGGAAATCACCGGTTCTCCCAGGTATTTTTACCTAATGCACCGTAGCCCAGGGCATTGACAGAGAAAGGGAATCACAGTTTCCTCTTCCTCCTTATCATGACAACTTCTACAGTAGTCATTGAATACCAGACTCATTCTTCTAGCATGAGTCCCAACAGGCCAGTGTCCAGTTATGACCGACACCACGGTCCTGATTTGGTTCCTATTGAACCTAAGTAGAGATTTGGTTCTCCGTTCATCATATCCAGGCCAAAGTGCCCTGGATGTGGAGCAGGTGGACTCACGGGTCCATCCCTCTTGCGCAATTCTATAGTTCTCGCGCCGCATGAGTGACTTACAGTGAGCCATTGGAAGGCCAATGAATTGATCAATGAATGCTTCATCCATACGACCACCTTCCTTGGCCAGCTCATCTGCTACCTGGTTTCCCGGGCAGTTTGAGTGCCCTGGTATCCATATAAGCGTTAACTCTGAATGTTCAGCAATCTCATTCAAAGACATCCGACATTCCACAGTCAACCTAGATGTCGTATAGACACCCGCAAGAGAGGCAATGACAGCCTTGCTATCAGTAAATATACGTATATCTCCCGATGCGCGATAATACTTTAGCCAGTTGGCTGCCCGCTTTATAGCCGAGATTTCCGCCTGCAGGACACTACATCCATCCGGCAGACGAAAGGAAACTAACGCCCAGTTCCTCTATGTAGAAACCTCCGCCAACTCTTTCCCCCTTCCTTGAACCATCAGTGTATACCCCCAGGGCTGGTTCATGGAAGGTGTCCATAACCGACAGCTCACTTTCGTGCGCTATATGTGTCGCATACCTCGCGCCAAAGAAAGGCTCCGCGGTGCAGTAGTCCACTCCTTCAGGGACAATCGAGTATCCCATTATACTGGAGTGTCCATAGTCACGGTTCGACCAGCTGTGTGTCGCGTTCAACCGTATCGCCGAACAAAGAGCCATATGTCTGGCCGTGATGTCCACCGGCAGCCAGTTTAGCATAGTAAACAGCGCCCTGGTGGGAGTGGAGCGCATTGATCCTGTGATCATCAATGCGACCAGTCTGTGAACCTTCTCAAGCATCGCACGGTACCTCCCTTGTCCAGCTCAGTCCACCATACGACAACACCGTAATACAGAGTCGGCTTTACTACAGCCTCAAAGATCCAATTGACACACCTCGGGCCCATGCCCCAGTTCTTGCCGATTGCACCTCTGCACGCATATATAGCAACAATTGCCTTTTCCATCCTCGTCCGGATGTTCAGACCCCACGACAGTTTACTGTCCAGGATTACGCCCAGATACTTGGCGCTGTAAGAGAACCTAAGTTCAGTCCCATTTAGCCTCGGAAGTCTCATGACCTCAGTCCTATACTTCATCGTGAAGAGTACCAGTTCCGTCTTAGACGGATTAACACCCAAGCCGCATGATACGCTCCAGGTGCTAAGTACCCTTAATGCAGCCTCCATACACTGAGACATTATGTTCAAATGCTTCCCCGTGATGGCCACTGCAACATCGTCAGCGTACGCCACAGTTTTAATCCTCATGTCGTCCATTTTCGTCAACATGGTGTTCATAGTCAGGTTCCACAATAGTGGGGATAGTACTCCCCCTTGGGGAGTACCCCTGTTAACCAGTCTCTGAACGCTGGTCGCACCTATCGTGGAACAGATGACCCTATTCCTGAGTAGATTATCCACAAATCTACATATGCCGTCATCAACCTCCAGACTCCTCATAGATGCAACAATAGAATCCGGGTTGACATTGTTTAAGTCCCCTTCAATGTCGAGAAAGGCCACCAGAGCACACTCCTTGAATTCGAGTGATCTCTCAATAGTTCCAACTAATGAGTGAAGAGCCGTCTCAACAGACCTACCCTTTGTGTAGTCATGCTGAGAGGTCGAGAGTAAACACTTGGGGATGGTCATCCTCAAGTGAATGTCGATAACTCTTTCAAGAGTCTTGAGAAGAAAGGATGCAAGACTAATCGGTCTGTAATCCTTCGCTTCGGTGTGAGAAGTCTTCCCTCCCTTGGGGATGAAGACCACTCTTAGGTACATACGAAAATCTAACGCATCCCCTATATATAGCCATCAGCCAGGGTATAATCACAGTCGAATTCCTCTGCAAGTCCGCCGGAATTATACCATCCATACCCGGAGATTTGTACGGGTCAAAGCTGTCGACAGCCCACTTAATCCTATCGTAGTCCATTGGGATGGACAAAGGACCGGGCATCGACTCACATACCTGATCCTGCAAGCTCCCTTGGGAGTTTCCAGGAAAGTGAGTGTCAATTAACACCTCGAGTGTTTCCTGACTAGTCGTAGTCCATCCGGTTTACGGATATAGGTTGGGACAACAGGGCTCGAAGCCATTATCTTACGTAAACGGTGTGTCTCCTTCCACGCCGCTACAGAAGTTCCTCCAAGCACGCCTTTTCGCCGATCTAACCAAGTTCCTGAATCTATTCAGTGAAGACTTGTACTCCGCCCAATTACCATGACGCTTAGTCATATTGAACAACCTACGACAGTCTCTTCTTGCCTGCGCAATATCAGGATCCCACCACGGTGGACGATCCCTGCCCCTATGCACCATTGGCTTGCACGCCAAGGAAGTCGGTAACTGCAGTGAGTCTGTAAGCAGACCCACTGCCGCATCAATCCCCCCTATATCATCAACCCGGGGAGGATCAGATAGAGACCGAACCAGAGAGGAGGAATGAATCCCTCAATTCGTTCGTTTCCTATTCAACATAGCACTCGATCCTACAGATCTAAGTACCAGACTAAATTCCACATATCTATGATCAGAAAATGAACAATCATTAGAAACCATCCCGTTTTCGATCATGTCAATGTGGTCAATGCTGACTAGCGTGACATCAAGAACTTCACACCTATTTGCTACAACAAACGTTGGCTCACGGCCCCTACTTACTATTCCTAAATTATAATTCATAATAAAGGAGAATAGTGACTCACCTCTTACATTCGTGTTCGTGCTACCTCATATAGTGTGGTGCGCATTAGCATCGGTACAGATTATGATATGTGTTCCAGTGCCTGCTGCCCTCGTTACTGCATCACGGATGAGCCGATAGGATGGGTCCTGTCCGTGATCATGCGCCATATATCCCGAGACCATCCAGATTATACCGTCCTGTGTCTCGAGAGCAACTGTTGTGGTGTCTTCATCACTGTAATCAGAGAGAATGAAGATATTCAACGAATTTTTAGCTAAGACACAAGATCTTATGTTACCTGTACCTTTCGCAAACAGTAGCTTGTAGCCTTTGAGATTAAGTCCGCAAACCCGATCCTTATGAATCCAGGGTTCTTGGACCATCACGAGCTCCTCCCCTTTTTCTACCACACGGAGAAGCAATGCAGCAGATGCTGCTTTAGAGTGGTGGAGGTTGATTTGTAGAACCTTCACCATGATCCATATTGGCGACCACTGTGATGTTGACGTCCTCCTGGTCTGATTCCAGAATTACGTCCTCATCAACCATATCACCCAGGTGCCCAAAGACAGACATCAATCCGGAGATAGACTGGTTGTCCTCTTTGTCACCTGAACTTACGGCATCGTCACCAGACAAGCCTTCTTCAGGCTGCTTGGCCTCACTAACCGAAGAAGCCGGATTGCCCTTGTTATCACTTCGGTAGACACGGAGCGAGACCGTACTAAAACCATAGTAGATCTTGCCCTGTCTCTCCCTCAGTGGTTCCAAGGATTGCTGGTTTAACACCACAATCGCCGTCCTTGAGGACCCTTCAGTAGCCGAAACCTTCACAACTTTCCAGTCCTGTGTGGGAAGTTGAAGGTTGCAGCACTGAATGATCTTCAAGATCTCCTCAGGTTCTGATGGTTCGGCAGGGATGATGACAATCGATCTAGGTCTCCGTGGTATCTCATCAACTAATACCACATCGAGCCTAGCACCTTCCCAGACCTCTCCTAGCATTTGGATTGCCCGCTTCAGAAGCAGCGCTGAGCGCTCATCTACACAAGCCATCAACTTCACGTGACCCTGGAACCAGCCAGCATCATCGCATTGAGGAGTTGGCCCTGGATTCTCCCTAAGGATCGTCCAGAACACTCCCATTAATTTTTGCTTAACCAGGTCCCACTTGGTATGGGAGATGGCACCATTATCCACACCTCTATCGATAACAGGCCACCTCGCTGAAGGACTTATTCATCGATTTCGGCGCAATCTTAGGACGTTTCGTCCCTGGTTGCTGTTTCACGACTGCAGCTTCCTCCTCCGAACGTTGCCGTTTAGGCATTGTCACCTTCACAGGGACTGAAGGAGTAGCACTTGGCAGCCCAGCTATGTGGGCTCTTGCCCATGCCAGTGAAGCTTTTTGTTCACTGGAAAGCTCTTCAGCTTTTTTGGAGCCTAGAAGCTCAATGAAACGCAAGGCGGCACGGGAGAATTCCAACTAATTGTAGCGGGAAATGTAAGAAAAGATAAAAACTCATCACTGATTTATTGTTTGGTATTTTGTTTAAGCTTTGATATCGTTGCAAAAAAGACTTTTTAAGTGCTTGTAGGTAATTCTCATTCCCTCTGTAGTCTTGTTTGCTGATAGCTTTGGCTTTTCTAAAATTATTTAGGAGAACGTTTCCTGATGATCTGGCCTAAGCAGCCAGTGAAATGCGCATAGGAACAGCTTATCCTCCAACAATAAATTTCAGTATTTTTAATCAATTATTTAAAAAGGGAATTAAGGACAACAAACAAAATCTTTTAATAAATAATAGTTTTCCCAAAAACAACTTTGATAATACATTTTAGCAAGTGCACGTACAAAAAAACTGAACTGGCAAATTGTTTTTATTTTGATTTCTTGCGAAAACAATAAAAGCACTTTGTTTTTGTTTTTAATATGTTTTTTCTTTACCCACTTACAACTACAATTAATGTTGGGAGAATTTCAACTTATTGTAGCGGGAAATGTAAAAAAGATAAAAACTCATCACTGATTGATTGTTTGGTATTTTGTTTAAGCTTTGATATCGTTGCAAAAAAGACTTTTTGAGTGTTTGTAAGTAATTCTCATTCCCTCTGTAGTCTTGTTTGCTGATAGCGTTGGCTTTTCTAAAATTATTTAGGAGAACGTTTCCTGATGATCTGGCCTAAGCAACCAGTGAAATGCGCATAGGAACAGCTTATCCTCCAACAATAAATTTCAGTATTTTTTATCAATTATTTAAAAAGGGAATTAAGCACAACAAACAAAATCTTTTAATATTTAAAATCAACTTAATAATTATGACACGTACATTTTTTTAAAGAATAACTTTTATTTTTGCTCGAAAAAATAAAAATCATAAAATAACTGTTATTTTTGATCGAAAAGATAAAAATCAAAAAATAACTGTTATTTTTGTTCAAAAAAAAAATAAAAATCAAAAAATAACTGTCATTTTTGTTCAAAAAAATAAAACTCAAAAAATAACTGTTATCATCTGACTTTTATGAAAAAAGGAATAATTGTTACGGTCCCTGTTTTATTTATTTTAATAATAATATTTATAGTCACTGTTTCTTTTTTTATCGAAGGGCCATGTACAATTATTCTAAAATATAAAACAATTGCGGTTGAATGTTTGTAAGACACTGAATTTTATTTACAAATTAAAAACCTTAAGAGCTAACTTAACCAGTGTTTAAAAAACTTATGTCAAAAGTCGAAAAGTCGCAAAATTTTAACTTTTCAATGCTTTTACTTTTCTCTGCTTTTTAAAATCAAACATTGATTTTGTTAAAACTTATGAAAACAATCGGCAGTCGTGTGCTAAGTTTTCTTCTGCTTTTGATAAGTTAAAAAAATCAAAATCACAAGCAGTGTCTTTGCTTTTGAAAGTTGTCAGAAGTCGCAGTCCTAAAAGCAGGCAGTCTTTTAGTTTTGTACATTTTTAACAGAAAAATATTCTTTTTTCTCTTCTGTTTTTTTTTACATTTATACCAGAGCCCGGCAACACATACATGCAGACTTTTTGTTTTTTGTGTGAGAATAATAACTCTCCCTCTCAGAAGCACTTAAAGAAATTTTTGTGTTATTTTGTTATTGTTAAAATCAATCTGGCTGTTAATGTAAAAACTGAAAACATAAGCGTATGTTTTATATAAAATAGAAAACAAAAAAATCATATTCTTCAAGAAAAATAAAAAAAACTATAATTTTATAAAAACGTGTTAATATATTAAAGCAAAAATAAATTCAGAAATTAATTACTTTCATAAAACTTAAACGATTCTTCAGGAAAAATTGAATGGAAAACAACCATTAAATTTAATTTATTTCGTTAAAAACTAATTTTCATTATTTGTAATAATATTTTCAAAAACTTCATCCCTTAAATGTTCATCTGTTAAACTATTTCTAAGTTTAGTTTTAATTAGCTTTAAAATTGAAAACGAGGACTCGCATATATATGTTGACCCGAACATAGAGTATAATTTAAAAATTTCATTTTTAGTTGTTAAGTATATCTCTTCGTTTAAATTTTTCCAGAATTCCACCCCAGCCGTCAACGGTATATTTAAATCCGAACGCATTTTCAAAAGTTCTTCTCTGATGTCATTACCCTGTTTATTGACATCACATGTTAAAGGATTGCTATGCAGTTCTAATAAACACTCAATTTTAGAAAAATCCGAAAAACGATTGTTACAATTATCTAATATGCCTTGAAGTAAACTAATATATTCAAGTCTATAATTATTAGAAAATTCATCATATATTTCATTTGTTCTTTTAAAACAAATTACATTTTTATTTTTAAGATTTGTAATCAGAGTTTGAACTTTTGTTATAAACTGTTTTACAGAGAAATATAAAGAAAATACAGTTTTATTTCTTCCTTGCAATTGAAGATTTAACTGATTAATTAATTCGGTAATATCTGTTAAAAACGCAAAATCTAATACAAACATGTTATCTATTAAATATCTTAGTAATTCATTCGATGGATTATTTTCAAAAAATAACATCACCTCTTTCCGAAGACTGAATAACCTTTCCAAGCAACGTCCTTTACTGAGCCATCTCACTTCTGTAAACATTAATACGTCGCCATATTCAGTATTCATTTCATCCAAAAACGCTTTAAATTTTCTGTGGCTCAAAGCATTGTGGCCACCACGTATTTTATTTATTATTTTTGTTACAATTTGCATTGTATGCATCATATTCACGCTTTTTGTAAATAATGCCTGTTGATGGATTATACAATGGAAAATATAAATGTTAAAGTCGTTTCTTAAAAGGTAACCCACAAGACCCTCGTTATTCCCAACCATGACTTTTGCAAAATTTGCTATTATCGGCAAAAGAAAAAATTTCGTCACATATTACCCTAAAAAGAGTTTCTCCCTTTACATTACCATGTAATGCAACCAACGTTAACATTTCCTCATGCACTTTAAAGTTATTATTGCAAGTTTTTACGCATATTATTAACTGCGCTATGTCGTTAATGTCAGTGCATTCATCTAAACAAATAGAAAAATATTTGCAATTAAGAATTTTTTTTTATATTTGTGTAGATAAATGCACTGATATCTTCTGTTCGTCGCGTTATGGTCGGAGGTGAAAAGGGACTAGAACTAATTAAATTTCGAATTTGTTCAGTATTTTCTCCAAAGCATTTTAATACATCGTTGCACAATTCTTTGAAAAATTGCCCATCTTCGAAAGGACGGCAATGTTTTGCCAGACCTGCAGCAACGACATATGATGCTTTTCTTTTGCATCGCTCATGGACATTTTCAACTTTTGAGTTCTCAAAATCAAGAATCATTTTTTCGTAAAAAGGTTTTTTTAATTTTAAAATTAGGCATTTTCTTTCGTCATGAGAAATATTTTTATATTCATTATGACATGAATTAAAATGTCTTTCTAAATTAAATTTTGCTGTTCGTGATAACGTACAATTACATATCAAGCATTCGGGCTTGCCAAAAAAATTTTCGGCAAACAAGAAATCAAACTCCCATTCTGTCTTGAACATTTCTCGCAGCACGAGAACGGTGTAGTACTTTTGCCGGGCTCTGGTATACACAATTGTGCATAGAAATGGATTTCCCTGGTCTATTTATTCAAAAATAAAATAAATTACATGGGAATTATAACGTGAAAAAGTTATTTTAGTAAAAAGTTAGGGTATTCATAGTGGTAAGTAAAATAGAAAGGGTATTCACTTTGTTGGGTTACTCATACTTCAAACATCTGTGCATACATTTTAACTCTAGCTAATGGTATATCATAACTTTTTACAAAATACCAAATGAGCACCTGAGTTTGCCTGCAAAAATTTATAACAGGTCAAAGTTACGTTAAATAAATACCATAAATTAGTAAGTTTAACTCTTTGGACTCGGTCATATAATTGTAGCATAAAAAAGTAAGCAATGAAAAAAAATGCTAAACAATAAAGTTTCATTAATACATCAATAAAACACATCTTCTTACCCAAAAATTTTACCTGCTGTCACACATAAATTGTAGGAAAACAAGACTTTTTTTAACTTGTTTTTTAAATATTTTTACTTAAGAAAACTGTTTTCAAAGAAAAAAACCTACCGACGCGATTGGTACAGAAACAAAAATATTTTTACAAGCACAAAATACCAACAAATTCTTGTGGCTATTTTTTTTTCTTAATAATTTCTGCATTTAGGTACGTCTTTTTAACGAAAGAAAAAGGGACCCTTTTATAGGCATCAAAGAATTTTTTTCACAAACAAAACACATATCGCAAAAAAATGTAGATATTATTTGAAAATTTAAAATTTTTGTTGATTAGGATTCACGTTACATATGTATGTATTTTTATATAATTTTACAAAATTAAAAATGACGTATCATCAAATAAATATATAATTTTTTTTAACTGCATAATGTATAATCAAACTCAAGAAAAAAATTAGCAGAGTTCTTAATTCTTTTTATAAGAACACATTAATATTTTTAAACACCAAAACTGGGTAATCTTTTTTATTACTATAGTGGAATTAGTGATCAGATAATAATTTATATAATATAATATAATAAAAAAAATTTTCGGCAAACAAGAAATCAAATTCCCATTCTGTCTTGAACATTTCTCGCAGTGTTATTCTTAAGCAAGCGTCAACAGAACCTTCTTGTTTGAATGTTTGTACGAAAATAAATGATTTTGTTTGTTTTTTACAAAGTGAGAGCGAATGTTATTGTGAGAAAAAAAGCACGGTGTAGTACTTTTGCCGAGCTCTGATTTATACTTACTCACACACAGGGGTGCCAGATGGTGTTGTTAAAAAATCGGCATATCTAAAAAAAAAAAAAAAATCGGCAAATTAAAAATTTCTATTTTATAGCCTATTTCCGATGTGCGAAAGAATTCTTTCGTTCGAATAACTACATTGAAAACAAAAACAAATTCTAAAAATTTGTTATACGAAAGAAAGAATTCTTTCGCACATTAGAAATAGGCTATTAAACACAAAAAACATGTTTTTAATAACAAAATCGAAAAATTCAGCATTACATATAAAAAGTAAACGTTTTACAACGGGTTATGTAAATTTATATATTGTAAAGTTCAGCCCTATTTAATTACATTCAATGAAAAATGCAATTAAGCGGATTTTAGCGATACGAAACAAATTTTTTTTATGGGATTTATAAAAAAATATTTTTAATTATTCTAAAAATACAAATATTTTTGTCAAAAACTAAAAAATAAATGCTATGTTGATTTTGGCGATTTTTGACATATAATTTGGCGAAAAAGTTCAAAATCAATCTGACAACCCTGATTGGGACTTATAATTTGCAAATACAAAAAAATTTTTGCTTCTGCGACTGTTTGCGACTTACAAAAGCAGATATTGATTTTACTTTTACTTGCGAAACTGTTCAAAAGAAAAGAAAATCAAAATCACAATTTTTAAAACAACTGCTGGCAAAAGTTTCGTTCAACTGTTTGTTTTTCGTTTTGTGGTTTTGCTTTGACTGAAACTGTTGTTGATTTCAGAAGCACAAGCAGAAGTCAAATCAAAAGAAATGAAAGTTATTGCAGTTTTTTAAACACTGAACTTAACAAATCATAAACTAATGTAGGAAGAATAATAATAAGGGTTGTTTACCTGCATGTGTCAACGCACATGCGTATGTTTTATCACACATTTAAACTGAACCCCTAATTATCTATTACAATTTTGGAAAACCAACATCATTACTGCAGATGTTGGAAATTATGTTTGTTTCTTTACTTATTAAATAATTAGTGGAAAGTACATGAAGTTTTGTTTACTTTAATCATTAGAAGAAAACACATTAATGTTTGTTTACTTAAGCCTATAGTACACGGCATGTAAAAAGACACATGCGCATGTGGTTCTGACGTAATTTTGACGTCAATGCAAAGCCACAATAAACATTGCGTGTTGTGTGATGACGTCAAAATTACGTCATAACCACATGCGAATGTGTCTTTTTACATGCCGTGTACTATAGGCTTTAGGCTTAAATTATTAACTGTAGATTAAATGTATTTTATTCCTTTTCAGCTATGTATGTAAATTCATGTTCAAGGATTATTTGAACAAACAATGTCATAAATATTTTGTAATATTGTTGTTACTTGCAACAGAAATTGTTTGTGCTTTCAATGTTATTCTTTGGCGTTGCGCTGCGTTTTATATGATTAGAGCCATAATTTCGTAGCAATATTATGTTTAGAATTAAATATATCTTACAAAATGTTATAAAAATTTTTTTTGCAGGTTAGTTGGACTTCGGGTTAATCAGATCTATGATATTGACAATAAAACTTATCTTATTCGTTTGCAAGGCGGAGGGGAAGCAAAAAAAATGCTTCTTATTGAGTCAGGAATAAGGTTTCATACAACTGCTTTTGAATGGCCCAAAAATATGGCACCTTCAGGATTCAGTATGAAATTGAGAAAACATTTAAAAAACAAACGTCTTGAAAAGATACAGCAACTTGGTGTCGATCGAATTGTAGACTTACAGTTTGGTGTCAGCGAAGCTGCATATCACATTATTGTCGAGTTATACGATCGCGGTAATATTATTCTTGCAGACCACGAAATGACAATTTTATATATATTACGTCCCCATCATGAAGGCGAAGATGCTCGCTTCGCTGTTAAAGAAACATATCCTAGTGATCGTGCTAAAAAAGAATCGCCGTTGCCCAGTGAGTGTGAATTGGTAGAAACCTTATTAAAAGCTAAGCCTGGTGACAGCTTAAGGCATGTAATTATGACAAAGGTGGATTGCGGACCATCGGTGATTGAACATGTTTTTTTAAAGCATAATCTTGACGGTATTATTATTTTGAAAGAAAACGCTTTTGAAAAGATTGATGATTTAGTTGAAAATGAAAAGAAGAAACATAAAAAAAATAAATATAAACGACATAACACCCAGTCAAATACCCGAGAATTTAATTTGGAAAAAGATATCAAGACTTTATTGCTTGCCATACAGGTATGTTTGTGTATCTTCTAACAGTGTGCCCAGTTCGCATTGGACACACTTGTGAAAAAACATATTTTTTTAATTTCTGAAAATATAATTTAAATTTTTTGAATTTGTTAATTATTAGTAAGCTTAAATCATGAATTCCTAAACTTTTTATTATCTTAGTTTAAGAATCATTGCTGTATAATAAATTATTGAATTGTCATTTTTATTACTATAGTGCATTACTCGTAGTTTAGCACTCGTTACAGTTTAAACTATCAGGCTTATCCAGCCTTCGGTTTGAGAAAATCTGAGGTTGGTTCAACTTGCAGTTAATGGTGCCTCAGTACTTCTTATTTAGCATTTACGCACAGCAGTCGAATTGCTCTTACCAAATCATTTCCCTTTATTAATTTAAAATTTGTCAACCAAGCCCCCAAGGTTCTTAACACAACGTAAACCGATCTCTCATTCCATAAGACTGAAACAAAATTCTAACCCGTAATTTCTTTTGTTGAAATATTCAAGAGTTTCTAAGCGAGTTTAGTGTCGGCCAAAATTAAAGCCTTATTTTAAACAAATTTATGTTCAACTTGGTATACGTATTTTGTTTGCTGTAACACAAAAAATCATTCTCAGAGCCAATTTTTTTTATTTAAAAATCAGCGATTTAATTAAATTTAATCTTGGAAAGTCGTTTTTGAGTAGTCGATTATTTAACTTTGTTTGCTAGTTTAAATGAACAAAGTTGGTAGTTTAAACTTAAGGCAGAACTTTTAAAAGTACGAACAGCTGTGCAAAGAAAATATTACTTATGAATGAACATAAGTAATAACCACAGTTCAAAAAAATTCAAATATGATAATAGCTGCGTTCGAGAACACAAAAGTTTTTACTATTTTTTACTGAACTTTACTATATTTTACGAAATTGCGTCCGCGTACACAAAATGCAGTAAATGAGAACACAAATTTAGAGCGTAAAGTGACAGTTGACCGAGTACTTACAAACTTTTACTGCAGAAATTTTTGCAGTAGAATTTAGTAAAACAAAAAACCATATGTTTCAAAAGGTAAACAAACAAAAGTAACAAACAAAAATCATACAAATTGTGAAAAAGTTGTTTAAAAAAAAGTGGAAATAAAACTAAAATTAAAACAACAAGTAAATAAATTTTAAACAATTAAACTTGTTTGTGAAGCATTTATATGGCTACATACCACTTTTTTTGTTATGTTAATTTTTTGGTGTTGTGAAAGTGTCAAGTACTCAGGTACTTAGAACAGCACTTGCTTTTAATGTAATCAATAGTAAAAAAAGTACTCATGTACTATTGATAAAATTTAGCCGGACACAAATTAGCAAAATTAAATAATATAAAAACAAACAAATATGAAAGATTACATTAAATCATTTGTTTGTATTTTCCAAATATGTTCGTGTTATAAAAAGGATTAAATCGAGTACCGCTAAGAAAACGTGTGAAGTAGTCAAAAGTGTAAACATTTTTCAACACTTCAATTATTTGACATCAGCTGTTGCCTTTATTTTACGAATTTTTACAAATTTTGGGTTCGCGTACTTTTTTGGACAACAGCTTTTTGTGGGAGCAAATTTTTAAGTTTACTCATTTACTGCATTTTACTGTAAAAGTACTCAAACGCACCTAATAACACAATAAATATGTAGCATAATTAGGTTTGCGTCGAAAAGGTGAAATAAGTTTGCTATTCTAATGAAGCGCAGGCAGAATAATGAAATTATTTTGTTTTAATTCTTAGCCGTTTAGCTTTGCACCATAGCACAGGGTATATGGTATTGTAGAATATTTCAAACAAAACCTTATTTTTTTGAGTTTTTAAAAAATATTGATGCAATATTAGATCTAACACTTAAAATTTCGTTGTACAGTCTTCTTTGACTATAGAAGTGACGGAATTTCTGGTAAATAAAATTTTTTTTAAAAATATAACAATAAAAACTACAAAGTTTGGCAAGCTGCCGGTTTTCTGCAAAAGCTTGTATATAAGTTTATCATTGTATTTTTCAACAATTCGAATCTTAGTATACATTAGAGATCAGCGATATTTCTGTACCTGTGATTTAATCACGGTTACTGAAAAAATCACGAATCACAGTTGTACGTCCAAATTTGTTAAGTAACAGGTACTTGCTAAGTCGTTCTTTTAGTTTTTTGTACATACTCAAATTTTTGATATTTCACTGTTTGTGTGGGTAATAGCGTTTTTTGACTGCAATAACGAATAATGTTACTGTTCCTTTTATTCTCTCGTCTACTTTATTAGTGTTTTTTTTCTTGTGTATATACATATAGAGTTCAGGGTTGTCAGTAGAGATGAGTTATATTTCTGTACCTGCGATTTAATCAAATTTACTGAAAAATCACGAATCACAGTTGTGACCCAATTTGTCAACTAACAGCTACTTGCCAAGTCGTTATATTCTCATTTTGTTACATACACAAATTTATGATATTTCACTGTTTGTGTGGGTAATAGCGTTTTTTCCATGCAGTAACGAATAATGTTGCTATTTTTTTTTATTAACAGTAAGAAAACCACAATGTTTTTGTACATGATAAAAATACATTGTTGACAAGAATATCTTGTTGTTATTTTAGGTTCTGAATCTATTCACTTGATTCGAGCAATAAAAAATTAAACATATAGTAAACTTGTTTTATTTTATGATAACTATAAAAGAACTTAAAACTAACAAACCGTGATCACAATCACAGTTTTAAAGAACAGTGATTTTTAAATCACATTCACTAATCACGATGTTGCTTAAAAATCACGGGATCGCTCATCTCTAGTACACATACATATTGTATATTCTTCTTCCTTTTGAGAAGCGGAGTTATTTCAACGACGCCCGCGTATTCTTCCGTCATTTTGTCTGTCAAAATGGGTGTTGTTATATATTAATATAAAATGGATTGTTATATATTAATAATACATATAGTTCGGATTAGTTTGATAGATCGGTCCACAAATGCCAGAGATGTGAACAAAATCCACGACTTCCCCCAATTTTTAACCATAAAATTTAACTTGTTGAAGTCTGCAATCTATGAAAACAATCATACACTAATGGCCATTTTCTCAATGCATCGACAAATTGCCTGTTAGTTAACGTAGACATAAATTTATTAGACCGATAACTGTCCGTTATGGATTTTGGATTTCTCAATATACCGACAAAAAATACTGTTTTCAATTGCCAACACCTCTCAATATCCATGTAAAAGTTGGCAGTCAGCTGATTGAATTTATCTGTATGACAAAAAAGCGGCAAATAAATAATTGGCAGATGAGAGCCGGTTAGCTTTGCGGCAGAATAGAAGAAAATGAGACATTGAGAAAACCAAATTTCTTAAATGTGCAGTTTTTCGTCGAGAAAAATGGGAAAACGGCCATAAGACTTGGGATATATAATATTATGGTGAAGGGTAAATATGATTCGGCACAGCCGAATATATCACGTTTACTTGCTTTAAATCTTTTTATATCAATTTCAATTATTAATAGGTGTGTTCATTTGCAGAAAATTATTGCTTGTTTTTAATAATTGTTACTAGTAAGTGTTCACGAACTCGAAAAACTTGCAATGAGAGTGTGAAAATAGAAAAATAGAGCATACAAATTTGAGAGACAAAAAATTTGTTGAAAATTTCTGAACTCTCATGTTCTGTAACTCTCGCTTCGAGAAACTTTTCGATTGAAATGCGAGAAATTAAACAAAAATGTCATAAATTGAAACAAACAACTGTTTTTCTCACTTAACTGCGTCTGTAACATATTTTGCGAGTAATAGCTGTTACGTAAGGAAATTACTCGCCAATTTACAGTAAAAGTGTGTCTGTAAAATTTTTGCGAGAAAGTTCCCGCTTTGAACTGTCAAATAAACTCACGCATAAAAACGGGTGAGAAAAGATATAACCACTAAAAAATATATTAAATAAGCAAAATGATATGAATAATAACATGAAAGAGATAAGTAATTTGTTTTTGAGTGATTTTTTTCATTGTTTAATTATTTTGCTTTTAACATTTTTTAAAAATATACGAATGTTTTCAAAGCTATTTTTTTAAACAACAAAAATTAAAGTCGCACTCTACATTATTTGCTATAGCCGACGGTTGTATGTTCGCCGCCGTCATTGAAATTTTTTCAATGTTAACAATTTTGGCCGCCGTCAACGTCTGCAAGTTCACTTCGGCTTCGATTGGAATATTATGACATTTATAACGTCACGACGTAATCTCTTTTGATAGTTTTCGACATTAGTTACAGCCACACTTTTTTCTCACTTTACGAGAAACGATGGAATATTTTGTTTCACATCTTTTCGATGCGAGAAGTTCTCACCAAAGTTACAGAACATGGGTACTGTTTCATGGTTTTGTTTAAAAAACAAAAATAATTTTCCTAATTTTTATATTAAAAGTTTTTCAATAAAATAAATATTTATTTTTCTAAAATTTCGAAACAATATTCCTTTATTTGTTTTTGAGTAGTTGGCAGAAAAGTTTTGTAAATTTTAAATTTACTCTCTCGTTGGAAAGTTTCTACTAGTGTCGTCAGTCGAAAGAACGAATATTCCTTGCGTCACAAAGTTGCGTTTATCAACAAAATAAAACCAGGTAACATGATAAACGGTTTAAGGAAAATTTATTCTCTAATAAGAAAAATAAAGATTACATAGTAAGGTTAAATTAATATAACGCCAATTTTATAATTACTTATTGTTAGACGACCTTATTCTTTTGACGATAAAACTATATTAAACATGTGGCGGCGATTTACACAAATCCTTAAGATGGCGGTATTCATTTCTCGGCGGTAAACTAGATTTTGTAAGTTGTTCATATAACGAATTACAGAGTCGCACAAAAAGGGATTTAGATAACCGAGACGCATAATTACTTATCAACAATTGTATTTGTATTATCCACATCCCCGCCCCCGTGAATGGACCCCGAGTCGTCCACTTCACCATTATTCTCCACGTCTAATACTGCCAATTTTGAAACAGGGCGCCGCATCAATCCTGACGAGGTATCCTCCCTCGTCCTCGTTTCCATGTCGATCGGGGCTGATCGGTTTCACAAATAAGTACTAAAACTCCCGTTGTTATGGGCATAGTAGGGCGGCACCATTTGGTCCTTCGTGTTAGGTCGGGAAGATATTCTAATACCCAACGTTTCCATAGGCAATTTTTCAAGTTTTGTAAAATTCTCCACTGTTTCCGTAGTGCACACAATCTCGGGTTAAATGGAATCGGAGTCTGCGTAGAATTAGAGCAACCCAACAAAAAATGATTCGGCGTTAACGGTTCCGCTTCATCAGGGGAGACAGGCAGATGCGTCAGAGGTCTCGAATTCACTATGTTTTCACATTCGATCAGTAGACTATGGAAAGTTTCTAAACGTGGGGTCATTTCTCTTAAAGTTGCACTTAATGCCCTTTTCACCGATTGCACGAGACGTTCCCAGGAACCACCAGCACTGGGATCGGAAGGGGTGTTAATCTTCCACCTTATACCTAGTGGCCTCAAGGCATTATCTATTTTCCCAAAGTCCATAAAGTTAGGCTCGTTACAAAGTTCCTTACGAATTCCTACAAAGTTGGTCCCATTGTCGCTTCTGATTTGTACCGGTACACCACGACGATTTACAAAATTTCTTATACAAGTCAGGCACGAATCACTAGAAAGATCCGTTGCCACTTCTAAATGCACAGCGCGTGTAGTCAAACACGTAAAAAGCGCCACCCATCGTTTCTCACAGCTACGACGAATATTTACTTTGACAGGACCAAAGTAGTCCAACCCCGTGTACGAAAAAGGGCGTACAAATGCGCGTAGACGGTCTTCGGGTAGGGGTCCCATTATTGGTTGAAGAGGCTTACACTTTCTAATTTTACAGCCACAACAAGCAGATTTTACAGTTTTAAGCACAACTCGTATAGACGGGATCCAATACTTGCGTCGTCACAAATCACGATACTGTCGTTTATGTGCCGCTGTTGTTCATGAAACGACTGCACTAAAATGTGCGTCAATCGGTCATTTTTTGGTAGAATGTATGGCCTCTTTGTTGAAAACGGAATATGCGGTGCATGATCTATCCGTCCGCCACATCTTATGTTTCCTGATTCATCCAAAACCGGGTTCAACGAAATTAAGGTACTATTTGCACTAATGGCTTCCCCTTGAGCAATACGAAAATATTCATCGGCATAAGCAGTTTTTTGTGTGGATCTGATAACCAAACGTTCGGCTTGTTCTTCTTCTTCTATTGATAAATCTCCACTTATCTTCGACTGCTGTTTAGCCTTAAGCTTTAAGTTGTTGACGTATCTATAAATCCATCCTACATGCCTTATCAATCTTCTATATTTTGAAAAGCGTCTTATATCAAAGAGAGGGGTGTTGTCGATACGGGTATAAAACACAAAATGTCTTTTATTAAGTTCTTCGCCGCTTGTGTCCTCTACATACTTTACACCGCTACAACTGAATGGCCATTGCTCGGGGGACTGACTCAGAAATTCCGGACCTTTTTTCCAGCGACCATTAGGGCTATACGATAAATTTGGCCGGGTAGCTTTATCAGCTGGGTTGATCTTACCTGGAAGACAGCGCCACTGATTCATATCTGACGATTCCAATATTTCAGCCACTCTGGTAGCCACAAACTGTTTATAACGACGATGTTCCGACGTTAGCCACTTCAAAACAGTACTGGAGTCCGTCCAAAACCAAATTGTGTTACAGCGTACATCGTGGTGTTTAATAATGGAATTTTTTAATCGAACAGCCATTACTGCCGGCTGCAGCTCCAGCCTTGGTATTGACACCAATTTGGTTGGTGCACAGTTCGCCTTGCCAGCCACGAAACTAATTTGAACTCTATTTGTTGCATTATACCGCCAGTACGCCACAGCTGCCATTGCCGATTCACTAGCATCACAAAAGATATGTAAATCCTTTTTCGGATCAACTGTATTAGAAAAATAACATCGGGGAATACAAAAGTTCCTTACCTTTTTCAACACAGAGGTCCAAGTACCCCAATAATCACACAAGGCCTTCGGCAATTCATCATCCCATTGTAAGCCATGCTTCCACAGTAACTGCATTAGAATCTTTCCTGATATTGTAAAATCACACAAAAAGCCAAATGGATCAAAAATGGACATGACTATACTTAAGACTTCTCTTTTGGTAGGCGCCCGTTTATTTTCTAGAATATCCGTATATGCTGCCTTTACTTTAATGTCAAATATAAACTCATCCTTTTCAGCTGACCACTGCATACCTAAAATTTTCAGCTCTAGGGTTGTCATTCATAAATTTTTCTGCATTTATGTTCTTGATAAATTGTGCTATTGTGGGGGAACATTTGGCCCCAAAAATGGCTCTAGTCTTAACGTATTGGCCAATTGGCTGATTAATGTTCTCCCTGTACAAAAAACGCTGCGAATCTTGGTCTTCTTTACGGATTGCTACTTGCAGAAACATTTCTTTAATGTCGCCACAAACTGCAATTGGTTTCTCACGAAATTTAAACAAAACAGCCATTAGAGGCTGGTTGAGATCTGGCCCTGGCAATAAAAAATCATTTAGAGAAAAGCCATTTACCTTTGCTGCCGCGTCGAACACTAAGCGTACACCTTCTTTGCTTGGGTTAAAAACTGCGAAATGTGGTAGAAAAAACGTATTAGGAGAATATTTTTCTTCTTCACGGCTTAGTCGTCTAGCATAACCTTGAGTTAGAAGATGTTGCATCTTTGCTCTATATTCAGTTTAAAATTTTGGGTTAACTTTAAATTTATTTTCAATAAGTTGTAATCTTTTTAACGATTTCGAATGACTGTCAGGAAAGGACCGGGTTTCATTTTTCCACAGCAACCCATATTCATAACGACCATTGCCGAACTTAGAGGTCGAATTTAAAATAGACAAAGCTCTTTCTTCCTCCTTTGATACTACCGGCTTTGCATCGAGTTTTACCAGACACGACTCAATTTCAAAATACTCTTTCATTTTTTGTTCCATTGACATATCTTCGTCTTGCCGTTTTGCATGGAGCACTCTATTTATCCGACGTTCCTTTCACTACCAGTCGGACCATATACCACCCAGCCGAGTCTTGTTTTCGATCGTATGGGACCATTTTCTTTTGGACACGTTGGTATTTCTACTGGGACCGTTAAAAATGCATGTGTTAAACTTAAAATCATTTGGGGTCTGACTTTGTAATATTCTACAATTGGTAACTCCAAAATTTTACTTCGTCTATCGATTTCATTCAACGAGAATGTATTGGCAACTCTAAATTTTTTACCAAATATATTTCAGAAATTTTATACTTATTATTTTCTCCTTGGGAGCCACTAATTGCCAGATCTATAATTTCCGTTTCTTGACTGCTACATTGCCCACTTAACCATTGCAACTTTAATTTTTCATGTTTACCTTCAAGACCAATTTGTTTCCCAACATCCCATTCTAGCATTGTAGCGTCAGCGCCGTCATCAATAAATGCATAGATTGAAATATGCCCTTTGGGCCCATATAATTTTACTGGTATGATCTGAAATAAGATTTCACTCCTTTGAGTACCTGTATGCAAATTAAGAACAGTTCTGGGTATCTCATTTTCGGCATCTAGGGTAACACTGTCGGTTTGTTTACCAATTTGTTCGTCATTTGCATGTAATAATTGATGGTGTTGCATTTGACAACTATTTATACCACAACGCTGTTTTTTAAAACATTTTCCAACTTGATGATTTCCCTTGAGGCATGAAAAACACAATCGCAGTTCACGAGCCATCTTCCATCGTTCATTTGCTGAAGATGCTCTATATTTTTGGCAATCAGAAAGTGAGTTACAATTCTTCGAGCAAACTATACACTGTCTTGCAACACTAGTGGTTAATGCCATTTTATTTCTAGGTTGTGGTCTTTTATTACTAGTCTCACTCCATGATGACAATGGCAATCCGTCTGAAACCATATTTGCTATTTTTCTTATACCATCAAGCCATTCCACAAAGTCTGCCAAATCTACGTGTCTGCCGAGTGTAAAACATTTTTCCAACCAATTCACTAAGCAAAGTTGGGTTGTTTAAATGATGTGTGCCGTTTGCTGTTTGTAAAAAACGTACCATATTACTTACTTTTGTAGAGAACCTGGTTAATAAATCCAATGCTGAATTTCGGAAGGGGATATAGCTTCTTGGCTCTTGTGGACTCGGGGACTCGGCTAAGGGAAGAATTGTTAGTAAAGAACTCACCGTTATATTCTGTAGTTTCTCTTCTTGGGGGTTCGTTCACAGGCGGTACTTCTCTAGCATCTATATGTCTGTTCACTACCACTTGTTCGGATATTAATTTAATTTCTTGTTGGAGTGATG
Source organism: Pollenia amentaria (assembly GCA_943735925.1). Lineage (NCBI taxonomy): Eukaryota > Metazoa > Arthropoda > Insecta > Diptera > Polleniidae > Pollenia > Pollenia amentaria. The sequence continues at coordinate 134,947,289 of OX031006.1, forward strand.
CTATGTTGGCACTAGTTTCATCTTTTTGAGTCGAAATTAAATTATTTAACGTGAATTAGTATTGTGGTTATTTTGTTGAACTATTCATGGTTTTTAATCCAAATTTTTACTATTTAATTAGGCTTAAGTTCATTAAATTTAAGTTCATTAAATTCAACAAAATAACCACAATACTAATTATTGTAAAAGCTAAGGCACAAGCTCTATGTGTTCATTTGTCCTTCAAGTTGTGCTGAAAAATGTCAACAAGAAAAAAGAAAGACAAAAAAACATGATAAACAAAAAATGTACTTTGGACTTCAAGAAGAATTCTTGACAAAAGTACGGAAAAAACAGAAGTAAAGGAAAAACATGTGAGATCAATTAAAAATGGATAATCATTCAATAAGCAAATTTCGATCTACCAAAAGGTTAAAATACAATTTGGTTTAAGGATTGATGTTTGACTACTGACGTCAGCAGTCATCGATGGCTGCGAGTGTAAGACGGCAAATCCCTTTGAGAAGACCTAGTGGTTGAGGTCGAAACATGTCAGGGTAACCAGCCGCCTGGGTTCGAATCACACGCCAGCCAGCCTGGCTTCGAATCCCAGGTCAGTCAAGAATGAAAATTATCAATAACAATTTTAATTAATCTTCCATGTTGTAAAAATTCCTTTCTTCATACAAATAATTTAACGTGATATTAACCGAATTTATCTGCTTCATCATTTCCTTTTGCATATCAGCTAATGCACGTAAAACGTTGGCCTGGGACGTGTTTTGTTGCGACGACTTACTTCCAGCTTGGGCAGTAGGTGTTGCTGGAAGTTGTTGATTAGACACTTGAACTGCGGGTGAAACTTGTCCTCCTGGATGATCCATATCGAATCGCTTTGGTGGCACACCTTTCGTTATTCGGTTCTTGAAGGCTCCTCTGACATAATTGTAACACAATACACAACAGTGATTTGACAATGATTCTACCAAAGACACTATAGACGAGGACCAAGATATTATTACGATTATACACAATATAGACTGCCACAAACGAGTACAATAAAGAATAAAGATGTCGTCAGTCGAAAGAACGAATATTCCTTGCGTCACAAAGTTGCGTTTATCAACAAAATGAAACCAGGTAACATGATAAACGGTTTAAGGAAAATTTATTCTCTAATAAAAAATAAAGATTACATAGTAAGGTTAAATTAATATAACGCCAATTTTATAATTACTTATTGTTAGACGACCTTATTCTTTTGACGACAAAACTATATTAAACATGTGGCGGCGATTTACACAAATCCTTAAGATGGCGGTATTCATTTCTCGGCGGTAAACTAGATTTTGTAAGTTGTCAGTACTTCATATAACGAATTACAGAGTCGCACAAAAAGGGATTACTTATCAACAATTGTATTTGTATTATCCACAACTAGTAAAGAATGAACCCACCTAATAACTTATTCTGCATGAGTTTTGTTAATTTTAAATTAAATTCAAATTCAATATTTGTTTCGGTATCGCAGATATTTGCTTCTGAATATCGGTATCGTATCGGCAGGTCCTGGAGATGGGCGACATGTTGATCAGGATCGTCTCGGGCTATATGGCGCACGACCATGTTGATGGGCGACCCAAAAGTATCGTCCGTGACTTAGTAGCCAAAGCTGGCAATTTTTAATTTATCTTTTGATCGTATTGTGCTCTACAACATGCCCCAGAAGCTTGATACTCTCCTTAAAAAATTAACACTTCGAAAGATTAAGGTGTAGGACGTACATCGACAATTGTCTTAGACAGTCAAATTAAATATGCAATCATCCATTGAATTCCCGCGTACGATGATGTCGTCTAAATATGATTCGGTTTTGGGTATGTCGCGTAATATTTCGATAATGACCCTTTTAAACCTATGAATTTTGTATGTGAAACGATGAGTTGTAATTGTCTGAATTATACTAGATTGTCGTCGACTGGAATGTGTAAATCTGCTTTGCATAAATCCAGCCTGCAAAAATACCTGGAGTTTTGTAGACTGTTGAAGTATCTTCTATCCGTCTTATTGGGTAGTGTGAATAGACTAGGCGCTGATTTACCCCGACCTTATAGTCCGCACATAGCCTTACAGCCCCATAGGCCTTTGGTATGACCACCAAGGGTGAACCCCAGTCGCTCTTTACGGTTTTTGAAATAATTCCCGCTTGTTCCATTGAGTCAAATTCCTTTTCAACGCGATCGATGAGGGAATATGGAATCTGTCGTTCCTTATTGTAACTTGGTTTGCAATTTTCACGTGATTTGAGCGAGACTTTATACTGTGATGTACATCAAATTTTTCCTTAAAAACATCACCAAATTCCTCAATAATATTACCAACAACGCTTACCTGATTTATATCGGCTGCGTTTACTGCGTTAACAAATTTGTCCAGATCTTCTAAGTTAATCTGTAATTGCCTGATCCATGATCGGCCAAGAAGTGCTGGAACTATGTACAACTCGTGTTATACGGTAGTATCGTTGTATTTCGCTTCTACCTTTACTTTTCCATACGGGTAAAATTTTGCTTCCGTACACGATGAGAAAACTAAATTTGTTGATTCCAGTTTTTTACCAAGATTAAATTTTTTTTAACGTGCTTACAGGCCAAAACTTCAAAATTAACTACCTTACCTTCAATCTGCACGGCTACAAAATACTTTTCGGTGTCTTTTACATTGTGGTGATTTTTGTAAACGAATACACGCGTTCAACTTGTTCAATTTTGTTTTTGGATTTCCGTTGATTCGGTTGTTTACTGTCTACAGCTTTGTTGCTTAAGGTTGTAATGCACACTTTAAGAAGATGTCCCATTTTACTACACCCTGTGCATTTCAATTTGTTTTTGTCAACGCGGTAGTCTTTCGCAATGTGGCTATCTCGCCCGCAGTGCAGACATAAGCCCTCAATACCGAGCTTCTTATAGTTGACTTATGCTTGTTTTATATTTATTGTTGCCTGCTTATGCCTGTTTGTAACTCTATTTATCACTGGCATTGGATTGTGGAGGCCCATTTGTTTGGCATCAGCTTTTGCCGCCTCGAGGGCTATTGCCTTTGCCACTACGTCACCAAATTTTAATGTACTCACTTGCAGCAGCTGCGTTGTTGTCACAAATCCCGCGAATGAATTGTGCACGCAAGAACAAGTCTGCGACTGATGTACCGTATTTGCAGGGAGACACGAATTCGCAGTCACTTATATCTGCACGAAGTGAGGCTACAAAAATGTCCATAAAGTCCACTTTTAACAGTTTTCAAAATAGCCATTTTTTAAAATTCAATTTTCTTAATTTCCAAAATTATTTCAGATATACCACTGATATGGTCTCAAAGAGGACCCCTTGGAGCACCATTTCTATAAAGTGGGTTGCTAGTAACATTCCATATTTTTCCCAAATGGTTTATAAAATACATAACTGAAATTTAGCTAATAGGATAAATTCGAAAAATAAAACAATTTTGAATATAATAAAGAAACTTATGAAAAAGAAATAATTCTCTGATTCTATTTGATAAAATAGTTGAGTTAATACATTCAATTTATAAAGTATCACTATCCAGTGTGACACAAAGAATGCTGACGGCCGTAGCGGGTCATACAATCTTTACATACAATTTACTTCATTGCTGTCCAAAGGATAGGTAAGGTAAAATGTAACAAGAAGATACAATATAACATTCTGGCAGTGTATAAATTAATTCCAAAATATTTAAGAAATAGAACTATTACAAAAAGCTTTATTAAATACATAACTGAAATTTAGCTCATAGAATAAATTCGCAAAATAAAAAAATGTTGAAAAATAAATATTTTTAAATAAAAAGTATTGTAATTGACATTCCAAATCATGGCCAAATTAGTAGGTCTGCGCGAAACTACAACAATGCAAGAATAGAATGTGTAAATTGTGTTATAAATGTCAACACCCAATGCATTTCTTTGTGTAATAAATGGACAAAATGTCAAAAACAATTGCTACAAAAACAATTGCACGGTAAAAATGCAACTCTACAAAAAAATCAGCAGGCGTTGATTTAGGCCATGTTCCAAATATTAAAAATTTTTTGCTTCATTCTATAAATTATTGTTTTTCTCTTTTCTTTTAAGTCATTTAAAAAACAAAACAAATTCAACCATTTAGTTTGTGTTGACGTGACTAGAATCGAACTGCAAGTTTCTGGCTACGATGTTTAGTAAACTAAAAAAAAAAATTTCGTCAATTGTAAACACAGCAGCTTCTGTTTTTCCGTCGCAAGTTCAGCAGTCTTAGTGTTTAAAATAGAGAGAGTCTGCTGCTAATTCTTTTGAGTGCTAAAAAAAACCATTTGTGTTACTGTTTTTTTCAGTAATGCTAGGAACGCAAGTGGGACGAATAACGAATATTTGAATTAGAGATGAGCGATATTTCTGTACCTGTGATTTAATCACTGTTACTGAAAAATCACGAATAACAGTTGTGACCAAATTTGTCAAGTAACAGGTACTTTCTAAGTCGTTCTTTTTGTATTTTGTTACATATACAAATTTATGATATTTCACTGTTTGTGTGGGTAATAGCGTTTTATGAATGAAATGTCGAATGATATTGCTGTTCCTTTCATTCTCTCTTCTATCTTATTAGAATTTTTTTATGCCAAAATTTATTTGTTCAAGTATGTATGTATATGAAAGTAAACAGATTTGAAAGCTCTTACAATTTGTTGTTGTTTCTTTGTAAAGTGCTTACAAAAGTTCTTGCAAAAGCTCGCGCATTGTACATATGGCTTGGCCGCAATTGCTATAAAAGAACAGAAAACTGATAAACCGTGATCACAATCACAGTTTAAAGGAGCAGTGATTTTTAAATCACATTCACTAATCACGATGATCTTTAAAAATCACGGGATCGCTCATCTCTAATTTGAATATCCAAAAATAAAACATATTGGTGTATATAAAAATACAGTGACCTTGCAATAGATTTCTATTTCATACGCCGGCGAACGACGAACAAATCAGTATCAGGTGATCATGTTTGGTTTAAGGTTAGAAGTATTTTAGTAAATAAAGTTACTTTTTACTTTAATAATTGTTTTTTTTTTTTGTATAACATTTAAAATAAATAAAATAAATATACAAAGTATTTTCCTATAAAAATAGTTTTTAGTTGCGTTTTTGATTATGTTTTAATTTTTAATCTTTATTTTTTTTAAATATCGATCCTGCTCGTCGAGAACAGACGTGTTTTTTTATATCCGCATACGATTTTTTTTAACATACATAAATTTGTTTTCATAATCAGCCTTATTACGGTTCTCGAAGTCGAAAACGACTCTGTAGTAGATTAAAGTAACACAGAACCTGGTTTCTTTAATCTACTACAAAATTCGACTTACGTTGTTACCGACATCGAGAACCGTAATAAGGCTGAATATCATTTAATACAAGCGAATTGGACGATCAGCTCAAATAGTGTAATATTTTTCAAAAATGTTTTCTCCTATAGTTAACTATAGACAGGCTTTCAAGGTTTTTGTTTTTATTCTTAATTAAATAAAAGACAATTTATCGCATTTTATCAATGTATTTCCTACGTTTCGTTGGGATTTTCCAACTTCCTCAGGGATTGATTTTTATTATTGGTCTGGCAACATTAAATAAATACAAAAGAAAAACATATTTTAGTTACAAGAATACAACAAATCGTCAAAACAATCAAAACATATAAAAAACCAACTTACAAATTATATCTTTTCTTTCCGTCTACATTATTCTTTAATTTATATCACAGTTTTGTATTTGTAAAGTTGGACAACACAAAACTTAAATAAATAAATTAAATCAATTGTAAACAAAAATGTAATATCACAGTTTACTTGTTTTGATCACAGACTTATTGCAATTAAATTAATACTATGGTGTAATTTGCATTAGTTTTATCACGGTCTTCTTTAGTGTTTACTGCAATTCTTGATTTTTGTCGTATCCTCAAGCTCTCCAACGTATACCTTTTGCCTTCGCTCTTCTCTTTGTCCAAAATGCGTACTCTCTCAAAACTAGGTATGTGTCCACTATCAAAACAATGTTGTGCAAGTGCGGTTGTTTGTTTACCTTTTCGTATGTCTGCTTTATGTTCGTCAATTCTTATTCCTAAGCTTCTCTTTGTCGTCCCAATATAAATTTTTCCACACTCTTTGTTGTTTTTGTCATCACACTCAATTTGATAAACAACATTACCTTGCTCCCTGCTATTTTTCTTTCACCCTTATCGTGTTTGTCGTTTTCGTAGCAAAAACTCAGCGTTTTTTAAAATGGTATCGTGGTTAGCAAAAAACGCCATATAAACGACACTGCATAAAAATCTATTACAAGAAATCCGTTACAACGGCATCGTATTTGGCGTTTTTGCATGTCAAAATTGCTAAAAACAGTTTGTAATTTTTATCACGACACAAACGTTACTAAAGTGAAAATTAGGTGGGGTGCTTTAATACCATGGGAGATAAGGCCATGATGGCTTTATCTCTCATTCAAAAGGGAGATAAAGTCTTTTATTTTTTTTGTTCATTTGAATGGGAGATAAAGCCATCATGGCCTTAGCTCCCATAAGTAATATTAGAAAATGGCTTTATCTCTCATTTCAGTTTTGAAGAACTTTTGCATTTTACATTGATTAATAGTTTTCTTATTTTTATAATTAAAAGATTTTATATATGACCTTACCTCTCAATGATTGGGCAATAAGGCCATTATGGCTTTATCTCCCATTCAATTGAGCAATAAAGCCATCATGGCCTTATCTCACATGGTTTTAAAGCACCCCCCCGAAAATTAATTAAAATGGAGGGAAATAAAGTGTAAGTCTGCAAAAAAATATAACTTAACAATTTTGTTACAATAATCTTTCTTAAACATTTTAGAACAATTTTTTTCAAAAAATATCTAAAAGCATCCCTGATGAGTCTGAATTATCCAATAAATCTAAAACAACGCATATACTTGTTTATGTAAATGTTATTATACTTTATTGAAAAATTTTAATTTTTACTTACTTTTTACTAGGAAGGGTGAATATGTTGGTTTGCTGTCTCGAATTTTTTCTTACAATGTTAATTTCCTGTGCATTGCATTCATCTTCGTCTTCAGAGGAAGAATTAAAACCCACACTCAACATTTTAGTTAATAAAATTTTTTAATAAATTAAATGAATAACAAATGCGCCCACAGATTTCATTTGCTTATTTTGACAGATTTCATAACAGGGTGTATCATAATAATTTAAAAATGTTTAATCTTTTACATTATGATTCATTTACAAAATTATCTTAAGCGAAAATTTTACACGATACAATTGAATTTTACATTCTACTACAAATACGCCCGTAGTCGACATACGCCTACGCCAAACACGATAAGGGTGTTTGTTTTCGTTTGTGTTAATAGCTTTCTTATTGTTTTGTTGGGTTTGTGTAATAGTGTTATTGGTTTGTCTTCTATTATTTCCCTTATTTTCTGATGTTCAGTAAGTCTTAGTATAAACGGTAGACTATAATATTTCGAGTTGCCAGATGTGCTGTCCTTGTTCCTTTTCGTTGTAGGTTAGGTTAGGTTCCATTGGCTCAAGCACAGCTCACGTGGGTCCATTAGTTAGTTCCCGTTGTGTTACCATATCACGCCGTCTCCCATGGGTCGTATGAAATCTGGCTGCTAGTATTCCCATGCAGCCAACCGGTCGATTCAATAAAGTAGTGGATCATGTTTACATCAACATCAGAGAGACAAGTTTTGTCCCCAAGGGCTCTTCGACCAAACATTTCGAGTCTTAAGTCTCCGAATGCCGGGCAATTACAGAGAATATGTTTCGTTGACTCTTCCTCCTCCTCATCGCCGCAACTTCTACACAAGTCATTATAAGGGAGCCCCAGCCTCTGGGCGTGCCTTCCAATGGGCCAGTGGCCAGTTATAACCGCAATTAGGTTTCTTAGATGATGTCTGGACAGCTGTAATGCCCGCCGTGTCCTTTTTCCATCTATGATGGGCCAGATTTTCCTGGTCTCCCCACAGGTGGTTTCATCGTGCCACCTCTGACTGGCGATAAGATGAAACTTGTGCGCTATAAGTTGCTTACACCTTGGGAGTGAAGCACCTACATAATATGTGGAACCGTCCCGATTCAAGGTGGTACCTGCATACGCCAACGAATCCGCCATGGAGTTCCCATGTATGACCCCGTGTCAGTGAATGTCTCGCTATCTCCTCCAGAGACATCCGGCATTCTTGGAAAATTCTCGATGTGATGAACATATTCTCCAGGGATCTTATGGCCGCCTTGCTATCGGTAATAATGTGAATATCCCTTCCAGATATTTCACCGTACCGGATGCGTCTCGCGGCTGTGTGGATGGCCATTATCTCGGCCTGGATGACACTGCAGTGGTCCGGCAGCCTTATAGGAATGCTCCAGCTTAGCTGCTCGGAGTATATACCAGAACCGACACCATACAGTGTTTTAGACCCGCCCGTGAAGATTCGAATCGCATTCGCGGGAATTTGCAGGTCATCATAGTGGACCACGTTAACCAAAATGCTTACCGTGAAGCCATGATCAAAGTTTGGCTCGGGTGTGACATAATCAACATCCATGTGCCAATTAATATCGGCAAGAATGTTAGCATGTCCGATATTGTAATCCCTCCATGCTCCGGTGGCCCTTAGTCTTACCGCCGCGTCCGCAGCTATTCTTTTCACCAAAATGTCTGGTGGTAACCAGTTTAAAATCGTAAACAATGCCTTAGAGGGGGTTGTTCTAATGGCACCTGTAACCGCTATCGCCACAATTCTCATTGTACGTTCAAACCTGGTTGATGACTCTTCACCTTGAGCGCCGGCCACCAAACAGCTGCCCCATAGAAGAGAATGGGTTTAATGACACATTCGTATAGCCAGTATACATTCCTCGGGTTAATTCCCCAGTTTAGGCCAATGGCCCTTTTGCAGCAATATAGTGCAGTAGCCGCTTTATTAGTCCTGGAACTGGTGTTCATCCTCCAGTTCAGTTTGCTGTCCAGTATTAGCCCAAGATACTTGGCGCTGTTATACAGTTCCAGTGACACCGTTTTTATACTCGGGGTATTAAATTTGGGAATTTTGTATCTCCTTGTGAAGAGTACCAGTTCTGTTTTGGCAGTATTTACATCCAGTCCACATCCCTGTCACCATTTTGTTAGGACGTCCAATGCGGACTCCATTAGTTCAGACAATAGTCTGGGATCTTTACCCATAGCCACAATTGCAACGTCATCCGCATATGCAACCGTTCTGCAGCACGTCCTTTCCATGGCTCTGAGTAGGATATTCATATTCAGATTTGTAACGATTATCCGGGGATTTATTTTGTTGGGAAAGAAGCTACCTGTAATATACGGCCGTGCTCGTCGTTAGGGGGGGGGGGCTGTGTTAAGTTCCCAAGTATCACGTCTTCTATTAGAAAGATTTTAAAACCGGTTACAGCAGACTTTACTTTAGGTAGCATTGCAGCAAGAGAAAAAAATTTTTGACCAACATTAAACCGTTAGGAAAAGAATAAAAGAAAAGAGATTGGTTGATGATTGAAGTGTAGCTACACTTCCATGCCCACCCACCATGCTGACAGATTCTAGAATGTCGCTTGTCAGCCCCTTACAACAAAAAAAAAAATTAAATTAATAACACTATCCCATAACTGTTACTTCACCTTTCACAATATTGAATATTAACTTATAATTCCATAACAAACCAATAAGTTATTTATTTATATATATTATCATATTTAAAAGTTAAGGTAATTAAGTAAGTAAAAGTATTTAATGACTTTAAAAATAAATGGCCACCATTAATATAAAAAAAAATTTAAGGAATAAGTTTAATTTATAAGTAAAATATAGATCAAATTAATAGTTAACAATAAAATTGTATATATGTTTGTATTAGTAGTGCATATAGTGAATATTTAATAACTTAATGTGAACATTTGTAAATTATTACAAATTATTCATATTACGTTTATAAAAAAAATTAACTATTTTGAGTGTAGGAGAGTAATTTTAAATATGGTGGAACAAACAAAAACAAACTTACATTAATTCCAACGATGTCAGCAGGCGCCAGTTGACCGTTGTTGGTTGCGTATTGATATTATTTAATTAATAAAATAATGATTGAAAAATAAAAAAAAAATTGTGTAGGGAGTAGGTCTGACGTTCGTAAGAAGTCTGTTACTTTAAAAAATTTGAATTTCCTTGATAACAAAACCCTCTCATCTTAGGAACGTTTATGTATGCATGCGTCTTGGAATAGTGTTTATTGTTAACGTAATAGTATTTTGTTTAGTGATACAGTGGTAAATGTTAAAGTAGTTTTATATTAAAAGAAAATTTAATATTAAATTAGGTGACCATAAAACTTTTTAAAACAAAACAAAAAAAAAAAAATGGACATTAAATAAAGTTAAACAAAATGGACTTTAAATAAAAAAACTAACAACAATAATAATGAATTTAGTGGTGATAAGGTTAAAATTTATCGGAGAGAAAATTTAAAGACATACAAGAGCTATTATATTAGTAACTCAAGGTACTCTTTTAAAAAAAAATTATTAATAGAAGTTTTTTAAATGTTACTGCATCTGGGCACTACAGTTGTCCAGTAAGCAGGTAACAAACTTACTTATGAAAACTATTTTTATATAAAACACACACCCGAATCAATGCAAATGATGATGGTCACCTTATTTAGGGAATAAAACAATTCTTTGTTTCTATTATTTAGACACCAATATAGTCTTTCCTTTAAAATAGTTTTGCAACCAGTGTTTGTAATTTCTTCTTTTAGGGTTGTTCAAAAATTTGCTAGGTAAGCTGGAAATTTGAGAATATCCTCGGGTTTTCTTACGTCTCGAAATTTTAAGTAGTTTCTTTGAAACACCCCTAAACAAACTAAAAAAAATCCGGTGAGCCACACATCAGGGATTATAAAGCGAACCATAATTTTCTTAAAAATAAAATTTAATGCTCACCACTAATTTCCCAGCAAGACGAATTAGTTCCTATAATTTTCTTTCTTTGATTTTGTTTTCCCCCTTTTGAAACACTTATTATGAAAATTTAATTTTAATTTCCGACAATGTAAGATACAAATCAATACACAAATTTTATGTGAAGAAAATTTTCATTGATTTATATATATATAAAATTCAAAGCCAACTATCGTATAAAACTTCCGATTGAAATATATTTTTTCTTTTTTTCCTTTTCATTAAAAAAAGTATGATTTTAAGCCGAAACCAAAATATTAGTAAAACCAAAAACTTAACAAATCAGTTTGTTACCATCATAGATTCCAAAGTAATGGTGACAGTATACCGCCTTGCGGGGTGCCCCTAGTCGCAACCTTTGAAATGTTCGAGGCGCCCAAGTTGGATTCGATACGCCTGAAGTGCAAGATACTGCTGACAAATTAATTGATCGCTGGGTCGATTTCCTAATGTTTCATAGCGTTAATAACCGATTCAGGTCTAACGTTGTTGAAAGCGCCCTCAATATCCAGGAATGCAACTAAAGCAAATTCCTTGTAATGCAGGGATCTCTCTATGTGGCCCACCAATGAGTGAAGCGCAGTTTCAGTGGACCTTCCCTTCGTGTAGGCGTGCTGAGCCGGTGACGGAATTGTGTCCCAACGATGATCTAATATGAATATCCAAAATCCTCTCCAGTGTTTTCAGTAGAAAGGAGGATAGACTAATTGATCTAAAGTCTTTAGCCATAGTGTGAGATGTCTTTCCACTCTTGGGGATGAAGACGATCTTATATGTTGCCCAAGTTGATGGGACATGTGAGAGACTCAGGCAAGCTCTAAATATTGCCAACAGCCATGGCATCAATATTCCCAGGTTCTTTTGTAGGTCCGCTGGGATAATGCCATCCGGGCCTGGAGATTTAAAGGGATGGAAGCTTTTGACCGCCTATTCCACACGATGGCGAGTAATCGGAATATTAGAGATATCCCGACCGCCACTAAATGTTTCCTCCCTAGGCACATCGTCAGTGCAACATGGGAAGTGTGTATTCATCAGGACCTCAAGGGTGTACCGACTGTTTGTGGTCCAGGATCCATCCATCTTTCGTATATCTGATGGAATAGCTGGTTTAGAGGATATAATCCTACGTAGCCGACTTGTCTCCGAGCAGTTTTCCACGTCACTGCAGAATTTCCTCCATGGCTGTCTCTTGGCCTTCCTAATAAGATTTTTGAATCCATTTACTGAGGACTTGTAATTGTGCCAAACACCATTACGTTTTGCCTCATTGAAGAGATTCCTGCTTTCCTTGCGTTTTTCAGCAATTTTCGCATTCCACCATATGGGTTTAGCTTTGCCCTTCCTGTCAATTCTTTTACAGGATTCGTTTGTTGCCTCCATTAAGACACCAGTCAATGACTCCACCGCGGAGTCAAGCATGGACACACTGTCTATGAGAACCGGGCACATAGGCAGCTTGTCCCCGAGTACACTCGCACAGGTAGACCAGTTGGTCCTTCTTCTATTCGTGTAGGGTTTATGAAGTCCAAAAGCGACTCACCTCGTGGATTGACATCCGAGCTTCCCCAGACGGTATGGTGTGCATTAGCATCAGCACATATTATTAGGGGGATGTTGCGCCTGTTAGCATACGACATCGCCTTCCTGGTTGTGGAGTTAGGAGTATTAGCACCCTGGTCGTGTGCCATGTAGCAGCTCATAAACCAAACTGTACTGGTTTTGCCCTCTACTGCGACAGTGCATCTGTCCTTATCGCTAAAATCAGAAAGAATGAAAGCTTTAAGGATGTTTTTGACCATAACACAAGCCCTGGTCTTACCTTGATCGGCTGCGTACAGAGCAGAGATCAGCAATGAGTAGTGAAAAAGTGAGTAGAGCCGAATCATGACTCATAATTTCTTGTACTTATACGCACTCATACTTATTGTAATTCGATCGAAACTCATATTCACTCAGAAGTTTGATTTCACTCATCGTACTCATACTTAGATTTAGATTCAACAGAACTCAATGTGCATAAATATCAATAATAATAAAAAAATTTAATTTCCCCAAAATGTTTCTGTATAAACTTACAATTTTATGCTTTTTTATATTTTTATACATTTTATACTAGTTAGAAACTGTTAAATGACTAAACTTGTAAATATACTTGGATGAGTTAAATGAGCTGAATCAATGTGAGTATTATAAGTATTTTCCTGAAATTACAAATCAAATTGAGGTCATTTTTAAATGTGTGAGTATGAGTCGACGTCACACTCATATTTATGAGTGTGAGTGAATCAGAGTAGTTGAGTTTAAATGATTTCTACTCACTTATACTTAAAATTTCATGAGTCAGTATGAGAAGCGAAAAAGCGATTCATTGCTGATCTCTGGTACAATGTACTATAGCCGTCTAAACTGAGTCCGCAAACCCTGTCTCTATACAACAATGGTTCTTGGATACATATAAGCTCCTCCGTGCCTGAAGCCAATCGCAGGAGAAGGGCAGCTGACGCCGCTTTAGAGTGATGAAGGTTGATTTGTGTAACCTTCATCATAGCTCATCGCTATGGACGACTGTGACGTTGGCATCCTCTGAGTTGTCGTCCGATTCCAGAAGGATGTCCTCATCGTCCGCCACTTCCATCTTACCAAAGAAGTCACCCACAAGTCCACTGACCGATTGAGTGTCTTCATTGGCCGACGACGTAGCAGAATCGTCTTCCATATGCTCCGTTGATGCTGTTGTAGTGGTGGTAGTCACCGGAGCTTGAGGCTTCCCTTTGTCGTCACCTTTGTAGACTCGGAGGAAGTTAGTTCCAAATCCATAGAATATCTTCCCCTGTGTCTTCCGAAGTGACGGCAGAGAGTCACTGTTTATTATAACAGTGGCTTTCCTGGACTCTTCAACAGATTCAGAAACCCTCACTACTTTCCAGTCCTGTGTGGGTAGCTGGGGGTTACTGAGCTGTATTATTTCCAGGATCTCCTTGGGGTCGGATGGCTCAGCGGGGATCTTGGCAATAGATCTGGGCCTTTGCGGTACATCGGCCAGAGGTATTGCCTCAATCTTAGCGCTCTGCCAAACTTCCCCCAGGGACTCCACGGCATCCTTGTACAGCAGCGCTGAACGCTCATCTGCACACGCTATCAATTTTATGTGTCCTTGATACCAGCCGGGATCTTCACACTGTGGTGGTGGTCCAGGGTTACCCCTTAGAACACTCAAGAACGCCCTACTAAGTGCGACGACAACCAGCTTCCAGTTCTTGGAGGAAATGGTGCCGTCACTTGCGTTGCGGTCAATGATCGCCCAGATGAGGTGGTCTTTAGCCACATCTTTGTACGACCTGTTTTGCGGCCGTTGAGGCGTGTGTTTGGACCTTTTACTCCCAGGAAGAGTGTCCTCCCCAGACCGTTGCCGTTAAGGCGCTGCTTCGGTTGGCTTCCGTTCAGGATTGTCTTCCTCTGCAGAGGGAGCAGCTCGTTTTTAACCCTCAATATGGGTTTTTGCCCAATGGAGAGAGGTTTTCTCCTGCTCCGTGAGCTCACCAACCGGTTTTTCACCAAGTCGGCTGATGATTTTGTAGGCGGAGCGCCTGCTTATGAAGGCCCGTTTAGATGGATTTATGTGCCTTTGGGGTTTTTAATAAGTGCCGTAGAGGCTGAGGGAGGTGCATCAGAGGGCATTGAATCTTTCTTCGTGTGCTCTCTTTGCACAGGTTTCGGCACATGGGAAACTGGATTTCCGGCAGACTGAGTCTGTACCGTCAAGCCAGCCCCCGAGGAAGGGGTTTTGACAGGTTTTTCTCCCGTCCGGACCTGGGAAGCCTTAGAGGTACCTGGTTTCGAAGAACCCTGTACCAAGCTTGGTTTACGACCGCCTGAAGGCTTAGTCGTGACGAGTTTTTGCGCACTAGTAGCTAATCGTCTAGCAGAGCCTGGCGCAACCACCTTGCTAGACGAGGTCTCAGTAGCACTCAACATACAACAGCCTGATACCAACGCTGTAGTAGTAGGGTCTCCGGAGATTATGAAGCCCTTTGCCGGATACGTAGGGCGTGAATTTTCGGGCATTTCGTGGGGGGTGTGTTGGTGTTGCATTTTATGCCTACTGCCAGGCGAAATTATACCTGCCGCTCCTCTGGAGACAGACGCAGACCTTCAGCCGCTCACTATGAGAACATACGCTGATGGATTTTATTGTGGCCTAACAGTTGCCGCTCCAACTAGGAGAAACAGACGCTAATATACAGGGGGGTAGTTCTTGGTTCGTACTCGGCTTAGACCCTTCTGGCATGGGAGGCCCTACCGGTATTGACTGATGTCACTACCGCCAGCATGACTCTAAACGTCCTTGTACTTAAGCCCTCGCATCGCGGCAAGATGACATCCCTTTTCGTTGTAGGGATTTTATTAATCACTTCATGTATTAGTGTGTTTATTAGTCTGTTTGGGAAGTTATTTTTAGTTAATATGTCCTTGATTTTCTTAATATTCGAGTAATACAAAGTGAGGAGTAATACAAAACTGAATAATTATTAAAAAATACAAAAAAAAAATATATGTATGCACGTAAATACGTACATATAATCTGTGCAAAAACTATTTTTTTTTATTTCGGTGTTACAACAACATAATAACTAAGAAGAAGAGCAAAGTAAACGGGAAAGTAAATGAATAATGAAAAGAAAATAAAGCAAAACGAAGAGAATGCATATATTACAATGAATTTAGCAATGCTGCAAACTTCTACTTTACAACTCTATCTTAAAGCCAATCTGGTGCTACGGTATTCAGTTATGGGGCACTGCCTCGGCCTCTTATATCGAACAAATTCAAAGGCGCCAAACTAAACTTGTTCAAATAATCACAGCTGCTCCCTGGTACGTCAAATATCCACAAGGATCTCAATGTGCCATGAGTTAAAACTGTGATGATGTGCAATAAAATATTTAAAAAGGCTAGAACTGCACCCAAATCCACTAGCTCGAAATATTTTAAATTATGGCGGCCCCACTCGCTTAAGGAGAAGAGACACTGCATCGATCAGAAGAGCGATAAACACCTACATATGTGAACAGAAACCGTGATTTTTTTTTCAGACACTGGCAGCACATCAAATAAAGTATTAGGATAAGATTTGATTAATTATTGTTAGTTCATATTTAAAATATGAGGATTCAATAAATAAATATTGAAAAAAAAAGAAATGTGGTCACACCATTTCTCACTCTTTACACAAACACCAATAAACTGGTTGTATCATTTGTCGATATTATTTGTTTGTAAGCATTTTGACCGGATAATCTATCACATCCCCACTTTTTTATCAATCTAAGCATATCTGGAAGTGATACTGCTTCCTCTTCAGGCAAACTTTGAATAAGGCGTTTGACTGTATGATCACCATCAAGTATTGCATTTTAACCTCTACTGATACCGCAGTAACCTTTACATTAGATGACACTGCTTTTTTTTTGGCAGATGTAACCTTATTGTATCCAGGAAGAATATTCACATTATGATTCCTTAAAGAGCTTCGTAAAATAGAATATTTTTCCTTTGATAATCCCAAATCCATAAAGAACACTAAGGCTTCTTCTATACTATACTTTGTGGGTAAAGCATTCGGAGGATTTGATCGTCTGCAGTCGAAGTGGGATTGCAACCACCACAGCTTTTGTGATGTCGGACCTTGATTTATCTTTATCCTTTACGTACTTAAGACATAATGCTTCTCAAAGATGCGATTAAGATATATCTTTTGTGACATTTTGAAGTTTACGCTTTCTTGTGTATTTAGAACACTCGTGTTTAGTTTTTGCAGGTCTTCCTCTTTTGCTGTCAGGGGATGTATGCGGATTTTCGATGTTTTCAAAAGTTGTTACTGCTTTTAGCCAGTCTGGGTTCTTTTTCATAAATATTTTCTTCGCACGGTGTGAAGCAAGCCAGTTTTTATTAATTGTTAAGTAAGCGAAGTTAATTTTGCTTTGAACATCCAGTTCGTGGTATCCTGCTAAATCGTGTAGTTTTCCCAAAATAGCCGATTTAAATATATTTTTATTCCCTGAGTTTCTGAATAACTCAAACAACTCCGAATTTTCAAATGACATTATCGAACTTTAAAATAAAGTTCTGATACTGATCACAACTTTAAAAAAAACTTAACTGGCTGCATTACTCAATTGCGCTTTAATAATTACCCAAGTTCCAGCCTGAAACCTTAACTGACTGGACAAATGAAGAACTCGTATAGGAATTGCCAGTTTTGCTTCAAATAACTAATCAAGCCTTAGTTTTATTTTAAATTTAACAAGAGTGTTTAAACTACCTAATTTGAGCAAAAAAAAAGTAGCTGGATTATACAACTGCAGTTTATATTTAACTCAGTATAAAACAAAGTGTTAAAACTATCTGCCAATTTTTGAAATAGGTGTTTTTAAATTTAAATAATTTAAAAAAAAAATGGCAATAGTTATGCCTACCTGTTTGGCAGAGCAAAATATTGTTTATTATTTAACGAGAAGCAATAAAAATATGTAACATATGTAACAAGATGACATTCCTTTTCGTTGTAGGGATTTTATTAATCACTTCATGTATTAGTGTGTTTATTAGTCTGTTTGGGAAGTTATTTTTAGTTAATATGTCCTTGATTTTCTTAATATTCGAGTAATACAAAGTGAGGAGTAATACAAAACTGAATAATTATTAAAAAATACAAAAAAAAAAATATATGTATGCACGTACATACGTACATATAATCTGTGCAAAAACTATTTTTTTTTATTTCGGTGTTACAACAACATAATAACTAAGAAGAAGAGCAAAGTAAACGGGAAAGTAAATGAATAATGAAAAGAAAATAAAGCAAAACGAAGAGAATGCATATATTACAATGAATTTAGCAATGCTGCAAACTTCTACTTTACAACTCTATCTTAAAGCCAATCTGGTGCTACGGTATTCAGTTATGGGGCACTGCCTCGGCCTCTTATATCGAACAAATTCAAAGGCGCCAAACTAAACTTGTTCGAATAATCACAGCTGCTCCCTGGTACGTCAAATATCCACAAGGATCTCAATGTGCCATGAGTTAAAACTGTGATGATGTGCAATAAAATATTTAAAAAGGCTAGAACTGCACCCAAATCCACTAGCTCGAAATATTTTAAATTATGGCGGCCCCACTCGCTTAAGGAGAAGAGACACTGCATCGATCAGAAGAGCGATAAACACCTACATATGTGAACAGAAACCGTGATTTTTTTTTCAGACACTGGCAGCACATCAAATAAAGTATTAGGATAAGATTTGATTAATTATTGTTAGTTCATATTTAAAATATGAGGATTCAATAAATAAATATTGAAAAAAAAAGAAATGTGGTCACACCATTTCTCACTCTTTACACAAACACCAATAAACTGGTTGTATCATTTGTCGATATTATTTGTTTGTAAGCATTTTGACCGGATAATCTATCACATCCCCACTTTTTTATCAATCTAAGCATATCTGGAAGTGATACTGCTTCCTCTTCAGGCAAACTTTGAATAAGGCGTTTGACTGTATGATCCCCATCAAGTATTGCATTTTAACCTCTACTGATACCGCAGTAACCTTTACATTAGATGACACTGCTTTTTTTTTTGGCAGATGAAACCTTATTATATCCAGGAAGAATATTCACATTATGATTCCTTAAAGAGCTTCGTAAAATAGAATATTTTTCCTTTGATAATCCCAAATCCATAAAGAACACTAAGGCTTCTTCTATACTATACTTTGTGGGTAAAGCATTCGGAGGATTTGATCCTCTGCAGTCGAAGTGGGATTGCAACCACCACAGCTTTTGTGATGTCGGACCTTGATTTATCTTTATCCTTTACGTACTTAAGACATAATGCTTCTCAAAGATGCGATTAAGATATATCTTTTGTGACATTTTGAAGTTTACGCTTTCTTGTGTATTTAGAACACTCGTGTTTAGTTTTTGCAGGTCTTCCTCTTTTGCTGTCAGGGGATGTATGCGGATTTTCGATGTTTTCAAAAGTTGTTACTGCTTTTAGCCAGTCTGGGTTCTTTTTCATAAATATTTTCTTCGCACGGTGTGAAGCAAGCCAGTTTTTATTAATTGTTAAGTAAGCGAAGTTAATTTTGCTTTGAACATCCAGTTCGTGGTATCCTGCTAAATCGTGTAGTTTTCCCAAAATAGCCGATTTAAATATATTTTTATTCCCTGAGTTTCTGAATAACTCAAACAACTCCGAATTTTCAAATGACATTATCGAACTTTAAAATAAAGTTCTGATACTGATCACAACTTTAAAAAAAACTTAACTGGCTGCATTACTCAATTGCGCTTTAATAATTACCCAAGTTCCAGCCTGAAACCTTAACTGACTGGACAAATGAAGAACTCGTATAGGAATTGCCAGTTTTGCTTCAAATAACTAATCAAGCCTTAGTTTTATTTTAAATTTAACAAGAGTGTTTAAACTACCTAATTTGAGCAAAAAAAAAGTAGCTGGATTATACAACTGCAGTTTATATTTAACTCAGTATAAAACAAAGTGTTAAAACTATCTGCCAATTTTTGAAATAGGTGTTTTTAAATTTAAATAATTTAAAAAAAAAAAATGGCAATAGTTATGCCTACCTGTTTGGCAGAGCAAAATATTGTTTATTATTTAACGAGAAGCAATAAAAATATGTAACAATTAACTGTATTTTACACTAATGGCGATTTCTTTTCTGAGAAATATGTTGCATAAATGGTACATGCTCTATCTCTTTTGTGTAGAGCATGTACCATTTATGCAACATTTTTCTCAGAAAAGAAATCGCCATAAGATTGCTGGTGTAAAAAAAATTTTGGAGAGTCTTTTTTTTATTTCATTTCACGTTTTGAACACATCTTCGTTACATACTTTAAAAATGAGAAACAAAATTATTCTCGGTTTCGCTATGTGATTGACCGTTTTCTTCCTATTTCACCTTAAGCTGCAACTTGTTGTGGCCAAGCTTAGTTAAATTATTTGAAGTATTGTGTAGCAAATAGGCTCAGAAAATATGGGCGAGACCATTTTTGCCCATTTTTAGATATGCTCTATTTTATTTGTAAAAATTATTTAAATATAGGCTATCTGAAAAACGGATACTGTCAAAAGAGTAGGAAATCTGATGACCATTTTGTTACATATTTTAATTAAAGATTAACACACCTTTAAAAACATACCAAAAAAAGTAGTGATCAAACGGAAATATTTCTGACACTTCAATTCTAAAGTGCATTTTTTTTTCAAAACCTCCTTATTTTCTTTCCAAAAAAAAAAAAAAAAATTGTCGAGTTTGAACAGCTCCACCACCTATAATTTTTATCGAATTAAGGAAAACGATTTTGAATTGTGTTCAGTAAATAGCTCTTTACACATACATCGTATTAATTATTAATTAATAATTTCACAAAATTTTGTCATCAAATTTTCTATTTTTGCCACGGGTTTTAGGAAAAGGCGTAACTGTGCGCCGGAGAACGACGATCAAATCAGTACTAGGTGACCATGCTTTGATTTAGTTGTCAGGTACTTTAGAAAATGAAGTAACTAATAACTTAAATAATTGTTTTATTTTTGATTTATATCATTTAACATAAATATACAAAATAGTTAGCTATAAAACTGGTTTTTAGTTGTGATGTTAACGTTTTATTTTTTAAGTATTATTTTTTTCATATGGTCACACACTTTCCTAATTATAAAAGCTGTTAAGCCTACAGTACACGGAATGTAAAAAGCCACATGTACATGTGGATCTGACGTAATGTTGACGTCATCACGAAGCCACAATGGCTACATGCCGTGTACTTCCACTTTTTGGTTCACTCACATATATCACAAATTTCTATGTGAATCTCATGTAGCCTTCCAAGTACATGCACACATGTCACATTTTTACATGCCGTGTACTAACCTGTTAAGCCTATAGTACACGGCATGTAAAAAGACACATGCGCATGTGGTTCTGACGTAATTTTGACGTCATCACACAACACGCAATGTTTATTGTGGCTTTGCATTGACGTCAAAATTACGTCAGAACCACATGCGCATGTGTCTTTTTACATGCCGTGTACTATAGGCTTTACATATACATTCGGACACATTCAACATTTTTTCATGCGCATGAAGCCGTTACAGAATATGTGGAAGCGAAAATTTTTGACACTGCATTTGCGGACTGCATGTATATACATTAGAGTTGCCAGCTGTTTCTCATTTCTTATTATAAAAAAGAAAAGAAAAATGTCAGTGTAATTATAAACACTCTTGTTTCTTTTTTTAAGAATTTTTAATACTTATAAAATTTAAAATGGAAATAAGATACATATAAATAATAGAAAGAGAATTGTTTTATTTTGTCTTATTTTTCCAGCGATTATTTAATGTAGAAATTTGTCCTTTTTTTTAAATAAAACTGGCAACTCTATTTAACATTTAACAATGTTTATGCACTAGAGAAGCTTATGCAATCTGTCCCTTTCTTTTGTATGTCTTCTTTGGTAAACCCATGAATTCAATGTGTCAAGTGGGTAAAAACATATGAAATCAACCGAAAATTTTAACATTTCTGACCTCAGCACCTCCAAATTTGATAAGATTTTGTACACATGATCTATTGATCGGCACAATAATATTTGCCAACTTTCAGACATATAGCCTTCCAACTTTCAGAATTATGGCCATTCCAAGTTGGCAAAAATCAATAAAAATGCACTCAGATGCCTTTCTTAATTTTCGATCAAGGATAATGTAAATAAAAAAAGGACTAAAATTTCCAAAGGATATATCTCGAAAATCAATATTTTTAAAAATTTCAAAAAAATATATGTTAATTGTTATTATGTTTTGTACAAGTCTGCCAAATTTCAATGTGGAGTCTTTATTACAACATGAGTTATTTAGAAAAAAGCAGGCGAAGGTTTATGTATTTCATGAAATGTACCAAAACACAAAAAGATGACAAATTACAAAAAGAAGGACAAATCAAATGTAACGGAACTTTTTCGACTTTTCTTTGCTTAAACTCTCTTTCTCCATTGCTAAACCTTTAATAAAAAGTACAACATAATGTATTATCATTATTAAACACTTTATTACAGCATATTTATTTATTTCTGAAGGATTCCTATTAAAAAATCTGCATCTGCCGAGTAACGCTTGACTTTAATTTTTTTTTATCTACAGGTTCAATAGAATGCAGCTTTTGAGTTCCAGGAATAGTACGCAAATCTTTAAAACGAATTTGAAGGAACCGTACTTCTTCTTCGTGGTCTTTTAGAGTTAAAAACTCGAAATTACAGTTCAAAAGATTTTGCAGGCACCATTCATATAATTGTTTTGGAGTAGTTATTTGACCTTGTAATGGACGCTGTAAACTAGCTCGACGTGCCTCTCTCTTTACGGTACCTCCAAGACCGTCACTTGGGCCTTTTCTATGGCTTGTTGCAAAAAAATGCCACTCAGCATTACATCCAAAATCTTCCATATGATAACATAAATTGATAAAGTTCTTTTTATTTTTAAACTGGGCAGCACTACCGTCTGAAAAATACGTGATTTTCTTCGGGGTTGTTTTAAACTTTTTTCTCAAAAATACATTCAGGTGGCGATGGAACAGTTGAACAGCTACAGAATCGTGTACAAGACAATCAGATATTGTTATGAAGTTTGTATGTTGTGTTTTTCCATCTGATTTAAAATAAATAGCAATTGGGTATAAAGTGGCCTGAGAGTTGTTCCAGTGAAATCCCTGGACTGCATCCTGAATAGTAAAAGAAGCATTTTCTGAAAAATCGCAAATTTGATTTTCTTTCGCTTAGATATGCTTCCTGCTGTTTTGCAATAAATGAATGAGGTAATAGAATTTGAAGCTTTTCACACAGGGAATCCACAAAAACGTCGGCTTGGCCAATCATGGTCTCCAAATTATCCCTATCTACACTAACCCATTGTTTATATGTTATTTCATCTATATCATTTTGCTCTAGTAATTGATTTAGTTTTGCTTTTAAATTTTCAATTCCTGGACACTTGTTACATTTACGTAGGTGACACTTTGAAGAAGATGGAATGCATGTCATTTGTTTCAAACAATCTTTGTAACATTCAAGCTGATAATTCGGAACATGTCTGAACCTTCTTCCAAATTAGATTTATTAGATTTCTTCACATGCGAAAATTTTATTCTACATGTCCCACAAATTTTATTTGAGATCGTAATGTTTTTATCCTTAGTATACTGTAGCATCCATTCTTGGACTTGTCTTAAACTTTTATTGCACCCAGTGTGACCGGATTTTTTAAAAGGATTACAGCAAAATGTTGAATTGAATGGCATATTTTTTATTTAAATACCACAACCGAATAAATTGTGCACGACTTTTTTGTATTGACAATAATTATAATTTATTTAAATATTTAGTCTCTTTTTTTTGCCTTTTCAAACGATCAAGTCACTTTAACACTATAACACTTTGACGTTTAGCACTTATGAAATCTAGTATTCAACTGAAGTTTGACTTAGAGCAGGGATTTCCAAAATTTTTTTGGTTGTGTATTAGTGAGTACCAGAGAGTAAAAAAATTGAGAGAATGCATTTATTTACAGCCGCAGAAAAATGTTAGTAATATATTTTTTAAGTTGTTATTTTATAAGTTGTATAACACAACTGACTCTAAATCAATTTCAAATATCTTATCAAACAATTTGTAAAAAAAAATAAGATTTTTGTGTTTTAAAAATACATAAAAAATAAATATTGCACGCATGGCATTGGATGTTACCAAAAGCATTTTTGACCACACAATATTTTTTGAGTGTTAAGCTGAAACAAAATAACATAGCATCCGCTAGACATGTACACTTGTCGAAGTCACATCGACGACTGAATTGAAGAGCATAAAAATATGTGTTAGTATTGGTGTGCACAATTGTGCAAAGAAATGGAAATTCCTGACTTAGAGTCTCTGAACTATTTAAACTGTTTTTTTTTTGGTACAAAGTTCCGTTACATTTGATTTGTCCTTCTTTTTGTAATTTGTCACCTTTTTGTATTTTGGTACATATCATGAAATATATAAACCTTCGCCTGCTTTTTTCTTAATAACTCATGTTGTAATAAAGAATCCACATTGAAATTTGGCAGACTTGTACAAAACATAATAACAATTAACATATATTTTTTTGAAATTTTTAAAAATATTGATTTTCGAGATATATCCTTTGGAAATTTTAGTCCTTTTTTTATTTACATTATCCTTGATCGAAAATTAAAAAAATGGAATGGCGCATGTTTTTGTCTGTAAAATGAGCCCTTTATTATTAACGTGCAATGAATACTTTTCGAGATATTAAAAATTGTGTTAAGGCATCTGAGTGCATTTTTATTGATTTCTTCCAACTTGGAATGGCCATAATTCTGAAAGTAGGAGAGCTAAGACACTGAAAGTTGGCAAACGCTATTATTATGTTTAACTTTCCCTTCGTACCAAATTTCATCCAATTCGAAATCGGTACGGTCAACTCATTGGTTGATTTCATATGTTTTTACCCAAGTCAAAATTACATATGAAAAAAGGTACAGCTAGATTTCTAGTACTGCTACCTTGCTAAATGTAATTTGGTTATTGGCATTTGATTTTTTTTTTTGTCAGTTTTGATAAAAGTTATTTGGCTATTCCAGTGTTATTTATAAAAATGCAAGTTTTATTTTTAAATATATAAAAATGAGTGATTATTATTCGCAAAAAAAAGCCTCATTGACATTTTTTTTATATTTTTTCAAAACAATAACACATAATCAGTGTTGTCAACTTTCAAATTTTCAAAAGCACTATCTAGAAAACCCCATAATTTTTTTTTTATCATTTTTGCTATATTTTAATGTACGCCCAATTTTTATTTGTTTTGTTCATATAAATTCCGGAGTAACCATAGTCTTTATGCACATTTGAAGAAAATAGTTTGAATTTTGATAACTATTTTATCACAATGTGTGTAAAAGACGTATTTACATCAAGTCATCATTTAACATCATGTCAAACTTTTGTACAATTTGTGTTTAGGGAAATTGTTTCGCGCCATTTATAACTCTAAAATAATTATATTTGATATACATCATGTTATACATTTTTTTATGACAGCCAAACCTTGAAAATTATCCAACAATTGACAACAATTAACACCTAAAAAAGATTTAAAAATGTAAAGATATCGATCGCACTACATCAACAAGAAAACAAAAAAAATTGAAATTTGGAGTAATAGCAAAACACATTTTAATTTAATATTTAAGGCACATGAAAAATAATTTTTAATTTTTTTTTTTAAATAGTGTTGATCAAGTCCGATATGAAGGAACAAAATAGTCTTAAATCTTGCCGACGCAGCTCCAATGTGAAAAAAGTGACGCAAACGCATAGTTTTCGAGCTATGGACCTCATAAGTTTTCATATATACATATAACTATGTGATTTTCCAATACATTTCTCAGCGTATACCGTAAATATTTGTGTCATTTTAAAGCTTTTGAAAAGAGCTTTCTTTATTTACAAAATTTATTTAAAAATTTTTAACCCATTAAGTAGCGAAAATACAAGAGTTTTTAGTAAGCATAATAATTACTATGGAAAGAAGTTTATGTTAGCGAAGCCGGTGTTTGAATGTATAAAACAGTGGCAACACCATGTTGTGGTAGACGTAAAATAAAAGGCTCTTTGATTAAACATATAAATTATGAAATTTAACTGCGAAATAAAAAACGGATAACGTCTGAAATATTTTTTATAACCCTGTCTTTAAACGGTTGAACAAAAGATTTGCATATTTTATTTACATTTTTGCTGTTTGATATAAAAACATTTAACACCAAAAAAACAACGTGTTATTATACAGCTGATTTTCACAAACTCGTGCAAACACAATTTTCTTTATACATATGGGCATTTCCATGTCATCGTACGTGACATTTGTACGCCTTCGGAGCGATGGAATTTTTGCGCAAATAGTAGTAACTGGAAAACTTATTAATCATTATGTTTCTTTTAGAGGGTACTATATATGGAAAAAAAAATTATTACATTCGAAACCTTGTTGTTCAAAATACCTAGCAAAATAGGTGTATATCGTACGTGACATAAAACGGAAGTGATTTTGGGGTGAATGTAAAAAAATCCGAAAATCTGCGAATTGTGTGATGTATTTTTCCTTTTTCAAATTTTTTGCATTTAACCATATATTTTTCCGTTATAATCCGTAATTGGAAAGAAAAACATTTTTCTGGATGGTTTTATAATGAACCAAATGTAATATCGTACGTGACATACCGTACGTGACAGATTTTTTTCTTATAGTATTTACAAGATATGAAATATATTTTTGGGAAATATATGCATACAAAAACTTAAAACAAACAAGTCAGAAAATATAGTCGGCCAATGCCGGACCATATAATACCCTACACCATAATATTTTAAAAACAAATTTTTGAGTGTCCCTATTTTTGACCCATCGCCAATCATGGTCGCCGGAACAGAATTATGCTATGACGTTAAGAGTTATATAAAAGTTATTTGTGCCGAATATTATTCAGATATCTTCATCTATATGAGATTTTCTTGCCTTTCAGCGATTTTAGGAAGGGGGTTTATATGGGACCTGTAGTTAATTTTGGACCTACCAGCACAACATTTTATCACGACATAGTACTTGTCGTAAAAGTTATTGTCGCCAATTTTTATGTCAATACCAGCATTTATTAGAAAGTTACAACATTAAAAGCTATTTTCTGGAGTAGTATTTGAATGAGTGCTATGGTCAAATATGGACCGATACCAATTATATTTGTTTAGATCATTAAGACTGCAAAAAAATAATTTTTGATCAAATTTCAACCTAATACCAACATAATAAGATGATACATTTAGTTGAATTTATAGTAATACAATATCGTACGTGACGACGTTTAACAGCTTATAAAATTTTTATTATACCTATTTAAAAAAAAATTCCGGTCAATATTTTTTTGCAACAAATATCTTGCTTTGAACCTTTATTTTGAAACACGTACGACTGATCAAATACCCATGACATAGACAAATGATGTTTTCGCACCACGTACGTGACATTTAAATAGCACCCAAAGCAAACCAAAAAATATACCGCTAATCAAACTATATATTTGGTCTCTCCTCGTGAATTTTGTTCATTGTTGTTGTAACATTAATTTTAAGGTATAATTCCAATGTTACCAGTATCTGTATTTAATCGGCAGAAAAGTAAAAATTGTTGACTGCAGTTACTAAAAATGAATCAAAGAGATAGTCAGTTTTAACTTTTATTTTTTGCTCTTTAAAAGTTGTAATAAGCTGTAAACCCCTTTGCATAGTAAAGTTTGAGTGTTTTTTTAATTTCTACCATATTCGAAAAATAGTTTCAAGGCTATTTATTTTTTGAGTCGTGGTTGACATTCTCATGGAAATGCCCATATATAAAAATGCCTCCAACCCTTTGTGGTGACTGCAATTCTGATGTTAGCAGAAAAAAGTGTATACTATGTACAGCGTGCGGGCAATGGTTTCATGCGGATTGTCAGGAAGTGATTAAGGAACTGTTTGCATTTTTAGACAAAAATCGCAATTTATCATACACCTGTAAGACATGTCACAAAAATCCCCCAGGCCCTGTGGATTCTCATGATTCTAATACTTTTCAACAAGAGATGCGAAAAGAGTTTGCTTTGCTAAAAACAAATATACAAACATTAGCTGAAGCCATGAAGAGTAATCAGGATGAACTTAAAACCAAATTTGATGCCATAGTTACTGACATCCGTACGGAATTGTCACATAACTTGAAGCTAATAAAGGATGAGGTTGCAGATTGCAAAAAACAAATTACTTCTAATGATATTGTTAGTAAAAAGAAAATTTATGAATTTTTTTTTTTTTTTTTTTTTTTTTTTTTTTTTTTAAAGTTTATTAAAGCTTATTAACTATATTTTCATCAAACAATTCAAAATGCCTTAGCGTCCGAAGACATTATTGAGGCGAGTTGGCATATGATATAAATTTATAATAAATCAATCAATTACAGTATAAAAAATTTTAAAATTGTTTACAAAAATGTATAATTTTCTAAATTATAAGCATTTCCAGATTTTGTAATAAATATTTTTTTAAATTTTCTTTGAAAATTGAAATTCTTTGCATGTTTTTCAAATTTGGTGGTAAATTATTAAATTCTAGAGGACCTATGTAATGAATTCCCTGTTTCGTGGTTTCTAGCCTGCATCTTGCAACTCGAAGATTTGAACAGTTTCTGGTATTGAAATTATTTTGATTCCTCGTAAAATGTATTGCATTACGACCAATACTTTGTAAGGATTTGAAAATGTGTGTGAAGTTAAATTCGAATTTATAACCCAAGACACAAACCACCGTTGTTAACATACTACGATTTCTTAGCTAACATTGCACTGTTACGTACTTAACAGACTATCACTTAACAATAAAAAAATTAAAAAAATTAAAAAATACAACAAATGTAATAAAATACCACTATCCAACTATATGGAATCGATAGGAAGGAAAACGTTCTATCGAATGAGGGTAGTGGTAGTTCTGAAATAATTTCAGAACTTTAGAAATTTTATAAAAAAAATTTGCAAATCTAATTTTGCATGTTTCTGAGAGGGATGAGTGGCGACTATGGAGTCCACGGAAATAGTACCACTATCCCACTATATGGAATCGATAGGCAGGAAAACGTTCTATCGAATGAGGGTAGTGGTAGTTCTGAAATAATTTCAGAACTTTAGAAATTTTATAAAAAAAATTTCCAAATCTAATTTTACATGTTTCTGAGAGGGATGAGTGGCGACTATGGAGTCCACGGAAATAGTACCACTATCCCACTATATGGAATCGATAGGCAGGAAAACGTTCTATCGAATGAGGGTAGTGGTAGTTCTGAAATAATTTCAGAACTTTAGAAATTTTATAAAAAAAAATTTGCAAATCTAATTTTGCATGTTTCTGAGAGGGATGAGTGGCGACTATGGAGTCCACGGAAATAGTACCACTATCCCACTATATGGAATCGATAGGCAGGAAAACGTTCTATCGAAATAGATCAGCATTTATTTTACAATTATCCCTAATTATCCCTATTGATTTTTATATGAACAAAGTTTAAAAAAAAATGTCAGTGGGGTTAAAGTTTGGTGATTGGGCAGGCAAATCTAAAACATTAATGCTATTTCTAAGGATTTAAGATTCACACTGTTTTAAGGCATGCTTAGTATCGTCATTCTGCTGGAACCGCCATTCCAACAGCATGTCTTCCTCCGCAAAAGATAACATCACGTTGTTTAAAATGTGCGATGTGATGACTGATTGATATGGGCAAACTCGACAGGTTTTCCGATTCTTTTGTGAAATAAAGCTGTTTCGAGCCGGGCAAGCCTTTCCGACTTGCAAATGTTTATGAAAATTTTCATAAAATTATATTTTCTATGCGATCAGAATTGCATTTTCTTGTAAAGTAACCGAGTCGTATAATTTTGCATCTTTTTAGAATGATGGCGTGGGCTTGACAACAAATTTTGCGAACATTTTTTATGTCGTGTAGAATTCTTTCAGATTTTTGTAGCAAATCTAATTTTGCATGTTTCTGAGAGGGATGAGTGGCGACTATGGAGTCCACGGAAATAGTACCACTATCCCACTATATGGAATCGATAGGCAGCAAAACGTTCTATCGAATGAGAGTAGTGGTAGTTCTGAAATAATTTCAGAACTTTAGAAATTTTATAAAAAAAAATTTGCAAATCTAATTTTGCATGTTTCTGAGAGGGATGAGTGGCCACTATGGAGTCCACGGAAATAGTACCACTATCCCACTATATGGAATCGATAGGCAGGAAAACGTTCTATCGAATGAGGGTAGTGGTAGTTCTGAAATAATTTCAGAACTTTAGAAATTTTAATAAAAAAATTTCCAAATCTAATTTTACATGTTTCTGAGAGGGATGAGTGGCGACTATGGAGTCCACGGAAATAGTACCACTATCCCACTATATGGAATCGATAGGCAGGAAAACGTTCTATCGAATGAGGGTAGTGGTAGTTCTGAAATAATTTCAGAACTTTAGAAATTTTATAAAAAAAAATTTGCAAATCTAATTTTGCATGTTTCTGAGAGGGATGAGTGGCGACTATGGAGTCCACGGAAATAGTACCACTATCCCACTATATGGAATCGATAGGCAGGAAAACGTTCTATCGAATGAGGGTAGTGGTAGTTCTGAAATAATTTCAGAACTTTAGAAATTTTATAAAAAAAATTTCCAAATCTAATTTTACATGTTTCTGAGAGGGATGAGTGGCGACTAAGGAGTCCACGGAAATAGTACCACTATCCCACTATATGGAATCGAAAGGCAGGAAAACGTTCTATCGAATGAGGGTAGTGGTAGTTCTGAAATAATTTCAGAACTTTAGAAATTTTATAAAAAAAAATTTGCAAATCTAATTTTGCATGTTTCTGAGAGGGATGAGTGGCGACTATGGAGTCCACGGAAATAGTACCACTATCCCACTATATGGAATCGATAGGCAGGAAAACGTTCTATCGAATGAGGGTAGTGGTAGTTCTGAAATAATTTCAGAACTTTAGAAATTTTATAAAAAAAATTTGCAAATCTAATTTTGCATGTTTCTTAGAGAGATGAGTGGCGACTATGGAGTCCACGGAAATAGTACCACTATCCCACTATATGGAATCGATAGGCAGGAAAACGTTCTATCGAATGAGGGTAGTGGTAGTTCTGAAATAATTTCAGAACTTTAGAAATTTTATAAAAAAAAATTTGCAAATCTAATTTTGCATGTTTCTGAGAGGGATGAGTGGCGACTATGGAGTCCACGGAAATAGTACCACTATCCCACTATATGGAATCGATAGGCAGGAAAACGTTCTATCGAATGAGGGTAGTGGTAGTTCTGAAATAATTTCAGAACTTTAGAAATTTTATAAAAAAAATTTCCAAATCTAATTTTACATGTTTCTGAGAGGGATGAGTGGCGACTATGGAGTCCACGGAAATAGTACCACTATCTCACTATATGGAATCGATAGGCAGGAAAACGTTCTATCGAATGAGGGTAGTGGTAGTTCTGAAATAATTTCAGAACTTTAGAAATTTTATTAAAAAAAATTTGCAAATCTAATTTTGCATGTTTATGAGAGGGATGAGTGGCGACTATGGAGTCCACGGAAATAGTACCACTATCCCACTATATGGAATCGATAGGCAGGAAAACGTTCTATCGAATGAGGGTAGTGGTAGTTCTGAAATAATTTCAGAACTTTAGAAATTTTATAAAAAAAATTTCCAAATCTAATTTTACATGTTTCTGAGAGGGATGAGTGGCGACTAAGGAGTCCACGGAAATAGTACCACTATCCCACTATATGGAATCGAAAGGCAGGAAAACGTTCTATCGAATGAGGGTAGTGGTAGTTCTGAAATAATTTCAGAACTTTAGAAATTTTATAAAAAAAAATTTGCAAATCTAATTTTGCATGTTTCTGAGAGGGATGAGTGGCGACTATGGAGTCCACGGAAATAGTACCACTATCCCACTATATGGAATCGATAGGCAGGAAAACGTTCTATCGAATGAGGGTAGTGGTAGTTCTGAAATAATTTCAGAACTTTAGAAATTTTATAAAAAAAATTTGCAAATCTAATTTTGCATGTTTCTGAGAGAGATGAGTGGCGACTATGGAGTCCACGGAAATAGTACCACTATCCCACTATATGGAATCGATAGGCAGGAAAACGTTCTATCGAATGAGGGTAGTGGTAGTTCTGAAATAATTTCAGAACTTTAGAAATTTTATAAAAAAAAATTTGCAAATCTAATTTTGCATGTTTCTGAGAGGGATGAGTGGCGACTATGGAGTCCACGGAAATAGTACCACTATCCCACTATATGGAATCGATAGGCAGGAAAACGTTCTATCGAATGAGGGTAGTGGTAGTTCTGAAATAATTTCAGAACTTTAGAAATTTTATAAAAAAAATTTCCAAATCTAATTTTACATGTTTCTGAGAGGGATGAGTGGCGACTATGGAGTCCACGGAAATAGTACCACTATCCCACTATATGGAATCGATAGGCAGGAAAACGTTCTATCGAATGAGGGTAGTGGTAGTTCTGAAATAAATTCAGAACTTTAGAAATTTTATAAAAAAAAATTTGCAAATCTAATTTTGCATGTTTATGAGAGGGATGAGTGGCGACTATGGAGTCCACGGAAATAGTACCACTATCCCACTATATGGAATCGATAGGCAGGAAAACGTTCTATCGAATGAGGGTAGTGGTAGTTCTGAAATAATTTCAGAACTTTAGAAATTTTATAAAAAAAATTTCCAAATCTAATTTTACATGTTTCTGAGAGGGATGAGTGGCGACTATGGAGTCCACGGAAATATTACCACTATCCCACTATATGGAATCGATAGGCAGGAAAACGTTCTATCGAATGAGGGTAGTGGTAGTTCTGAAATAATTTCAGAACTTTAGAAATTTTATAAAAAAAAATTTCCAAATCTAATTTTACATGTTTCTGAGAGGGATGAGTGGCGACTATGGAGTCCACGGAAATAGTACCACTATCCCACTATATGGAATCGATAGGCAGGAAAACGTTCTATCGAATGAGGGTAGTGGTAGTTCTGAAATAATTTCAGAACTTTAGAAATTTTATAAAAAAAAATTTCCAAATCTAATTTTACATGTTTCTGAGAGGGATGAGTGGCGACTATGGAGTCCACGGAAATAGTACCACTATCCCACTATATGGAGTCGATAGGCAGGAAAACGTTCTATCGAATGAGGGTAGTGGTAGTTCTGAAATAATTTCAGAACTTTAGAAATTTTATAAAAAAAAATTTGCAAATCTAATTTTGCATGTTTCTGAGAGGGATGAGTGGCGACTATGGAGTCCACGGAAATAGTACCACTATCCCACTATATGGAATCGATAGGCAGGAAAACGTTCTATCGAATGAGGGTAGTGGTAGTTCTGAACTAATTTCAGAACTTTAGAAATTTTATAAAAAAAATTTCCAAATCTAATTTTGCATGTTTCTGAGAGGGATGAGTGGCGACTATGGAGTCCACGGAAATAGTACCACTATCCCACTATATGGAATCGATAGGCAGGAAAACGTTCTATCGAATGAGGGTAGTGGTAGTTCTGAACTAATTTCAGAACTTTAGAAATTTTATAAAAAAAATTTCCAAATCTAATTTTACATGTTTCTGAGAGGGATGAGTGGCGACTATGGAGTCCACGGAAAAAGTACCACTATCCCACTATATGGAATCGGTAGGCAGGAAAACGTTCTATCGAATGAGGGTAGTGGTAGTTCTGAAATAATTTCAGAACTTTAGAAATTTTATAAAAAAAAATTTCCAAATCTAATTTTACATGTTTCTGAGAGGGATGAGTGGCGACTATGGAGTCCACGGAAATAGTACCACTATCCCACTATATGGAGTCGATAGGCAGGAAAACGTTCTATCGAATGAGGGTAGTGGTAGTTCTGAAATAATTTCAGAACTTTAGAAATTTTATAAAAAAAAATTTGCAAATCTAATTTTGCATGTTTCTGAGAGGGATGAGTGGCGACTATGGAGTCCACGGAAATAGTACCACTATCCCACTATATGGAATCGATAGGCAGGAAAACGTTCTATCGAATGAGGGTAGTGGTAGTTCTGAACTAATTTCAGAACTTTAGAAATTTTATAAAAAAAATTTCCAAATCTAATTTTGCATGTTTCTGAGAGGGATGAGTGGCGACTATGGAGTCCACGGAAATAGTACCACTATCCCACTATATGGAATCGATAGGCAGGAAAACGTTCTATCGAATGAGGGTAGTGGTAGTTCTGAACTAATTTCAGAACTTTAGAAATTTTATAAAAAAAATTTCCAAATCTAATTTTACATGTTTCTGAGAGGGATGAGTGGCGACTATGGAGTCCACGGAAAAAGTACCACTATCCCACTATATGGAATCGGTAGGCAGGAAAACGTTCTATCGAATGAGGGTAGTGGTAGTTCTGAATTTATTTCAGATATTGTAAGTTCTAATGTTTCACGTCAACCACATATATTATAAAACATATAACATTTCTGGTAAAAAAGTTGTTAAGCCTTTTTAAATAAAACATATTAATGAAAATGATAAATGCAAACTTTGCAGCTTAATCAAATTTGTAATGTTAAATTTAGCAGCAAAAATGCCTACTAAATGACTACTTCTTAATGATATATATATATGTATGTAATTGATTTTTATTTATGTTTTAAACTATTTAAATTGAAATTGCATATAAATTAATGTTTATTACCATTCCACAAAATCAGAATTCCCATACCTGGTTTAATTTCATGGTATCAAATAATGTGAATGGCAATTTTTATAAAAGAAGAAGAAAGGAAATAAATATGTACATATGTACAAAAGGGGATAGAAAAATTAAATTTTGTAAATTTTTAGTTAACCCCCTTTAGACGATCTTTACCCGTTCCTCTCGCTCTCAATCTATATACATATATAAAATTGAAACGTTACTGACTGACTGACTGATTCATCATCGCACAGCCTAAACGCCTGAAGCTAAAAACTTAAAATTTGGACCAGGGGTTGGTCTCTCCCCAAATCGATCCACCAAGACGGGATTTTTGGAAATTCGAATGTTTAGGGGGTAAAAAGGGCAAAAACGGTTAAATTCGGTAACCTTATATCTCTAAAACTAAAAGAGATACAAAAAAAATGTAATACTTGTCGTTGTTCTTTAGAAAAATAAGCGGACAGGTGTCTGGTACTTTTTGGAAATTCAGCCCTTTAACGGAGTAAACGGGTAAAACCTGTATTTTGGTACTTTTTTGTCACTCCATCTATCTTTTAAACCCATAAACATAGAAACAAGGGTTATATCACATTTGAAACTTATCTAAAAAATCCAAATACGAATTTGGTACTTTTTCGAAATTCGGACGTTTAAGGGGTAAAAAGCGTAACTATTTTTGGTACTTTTTTACAAAACATTTTTTTTATTCATTGACATATACGTATTAAATTATGGGCTCCAACTACAATATTGAAATTTTTTTATGCTTCAATGGTTTTAGTTCCAACTGACAATTTTTTTAATTATCGTTAATATTGGACCTAGAAACATAAACTTCAACATGCAATGTCCTAAATGGATAAGAACCTCTAAGGGTACTTTTTGATCTTTAACTGGTACTTTTTTAATTTCCGTTAGTATTAGACCTAGAAATATAAGACTAAACATGCAAAGTCCTGAGTGAATAAGAATTTGTTAGAGGGATCTTTTTGGTAATTTTTTATTCTTTAACTGGTACTTTTTTAATTTTCGTTAAAATTAGACCTATTGACATAAAATCAAACATGCAAGGTCCTGAGTGAATGAGAATTCGTTAGAGGGGCTTCTTGGTACCTTTTGGTCTTTAACTGGTACTATTTGAAGTTCCGTTAGTATTGGACCTAAAATCATAAAATTCAACATTAAATGTCCTGAGTGGACAAGAACCTATAAGAGGGATCTTCTTGGTACTTTTTCGTTTTTTAACTGGTACCTTTTTCATTTTCGTTAATATTGGATCTACAAACATAAAATTAAAAATGCAATGTCCTGAGTGAATGAGCATCTGAAAGAGGGGCGTTTTGGTACTTTTTGTTATTTACCTGTTACTTTTTGAAATTCCGTTAAAATTGGACCTATAAACATAAAATTAAACATGCAAGTTCCCAAGTGAATGAGAATCTGTAAGAGTGGCTTTTTGGTACTTTTTCGTACTGTATTATTTGCCAACAGGTACTTATTAAATTTTTGTTAGTATTGCAGCTACAAACATAAAATTAAACAAGCAAAGCGTTGAATGATCATCTGTAATAGGCAATTTTTGGTACTTTTTGTACTTTATTTTGTGCTTTTATTGTTAGTCATTAAATAAAAAAGAGAACAGGTGTCTGGTTCTATTTCGAAATTCGGCTCTTTTAGGGAGTAAAAGTGTAAAACCTGAATTTTGGTTCTTTTTTGTCCCCCATCTACCGTTTAAATCAATGCACATAGAAATAAAAATTATTTAAAATTCGTAACTTATCTGAAATATGCCAAGTGAAAATGTTGTTCTTTTTCTGAATTCGAACGTTTAAGGGGTAAAAATCGTACGTAATTTTGTTACTTTTTCCAAGATATTTTTTCTTCATCTATTTATTTTCATTGCACAGCCTAAACGCCTGAAGCTAAAAAGTTGACATTTGGACCTGAGGCAGGCCTCCCGCCAAATCGATCACGCTGACCTCATATCTGCTAAGCTAAAGGAGATACAAAAAAATTTAATACTTATTGTGGTTCAATAAAAAAGGCGGTGAAAACGGAAATTCGCTAACCTCATATCTGCTAAACTAAAAGAGATACCAAAAAATTTAAACCTATTATTGTTCATTAAAAATAAGCGGACAGGTGTTTAGCACTTTTTTGAAATAAGGAGTAAACGGGTAAAACATGAATTTTAAAACTTTTTTGCTATACCATCTATATTTTAAACCAATAAATATTAAAATAAAAAATATATCACATTCGTAACTTATCTAAAAAATACAAATTTGATGCGTTTCGAAATTCGAACGTTTAAGGGGTGAAAATCGTACCTAATTGTGTTATTTTTTTCAAAACATTTTTCTTCATCTACTTATATAATATAAAATTGTAATGTTACTGCATGATTCATCATCGCACGACCTAAACGCCTGAACTAAAATGCTGAAATTTGCCCGGGAAGTTGGCCTATCGCGAAATCGATTACCTATGATGGGAGTTTTGGAAATTGTTATGGTTAGAGGGTAAAAGAGGTTAAAACGGGAAATTCCCTAACCTGATGTTCATTAAAATAATAAGCGGTTAGGTGTCAGATACTTTTTGGAAATTAGACCCTTTTGGGGAGTAAACCTGTATGTTTAAACTTTTTTGCCACTACCATCTATCTATTAAACCAATAAACATAGAAATAAAAAAATATGACATTCGTAACGTATCTAAAAAATACAAATAAAAATTTTCGAAATACGAACATTTAGAGGTACAAATCGTCCCATTACAAAGTAGCGGGTTTAAACCTAGAAACATAAACTTTGGCGTGAAAATATGTCCACATAAGAAAAAGGGGCGCTAACGAAGTAGCGGGTTAAATGCTAGTATGTAAAATAAACTTATTTAATCAAGCTGGCCATTTTTTGTGCAAGTAAGTGGCCATCTGCTCCCGCAAAACTGGAAACACGCCTTTTATTTTTAATAAAAACAAATGTCGGCATACTTTGTACTTTATAAAAGTCGCAAATATCATGGAACTTATCAACATTTATTTTGTTAACAATGACACCATTAATGTGGACACCATGTTAATAAAAATTGGTTTGTCTTATTCGTATTAAAATTGAAGTCAGTTTTTTAAAGAATTACTAACGTTTTACTTTGGATTTTGGTATGCAAAATGAGTGCCTTATTTTTTAAAGAAATTTAAACAAATGGTTATATTTTAACAAGAGGTAGCCAGGTAGTTAAGATTAAATTTAGGGGGAAATCCGAAAGTTTAGGGGTGAAAATCTTACCTAGTTCTGGTAATTTTTTTACAAAACGTTTTTCACCATACACGTATTAAATTATGGACTCCCACTTAAATATTGAAATTTTTGATCGTTCAATGATGAGAAAAGAAGTATTAAAACCGATAAATACAGAAAATTAAATTTCATTATTTTACTTTTCCGTTCTACATGTGATATTTTATGAAATTTCTATAACATTGAACTTAGAAGTATAGGATTATAGGTGCAGGGCCCTGAGTAAATACAAAAATTTTCTAAAAATGTTAAATGAAATGCTAAGTGCTAAATGAAAATTTTGCAGCTAAATAAAAATGTTTAAAAAATGTTTGAACTAAATTTTGAGTTGTCCGACTTTTTTTTTGACGATTTTTTTGCAAATTAATATGGCAGCCCTGAGTAGCAATTTTCTTTTTATAGTTAGGGGATTTACATATTATGTACTTGTGGTTGTATTTTATTACAAGAAACCAGGTATGGGAATTCAGATTTTGTGGAATGGTAATAAACATTAATTTATATGCAATTTCAATTTAAATAGTTTAAAACATAAATAAAAATCAATTACATACATATATATATATCATTAAGAAGTAGTCATTTAGTAGGCATTTTTGCTGCTAAATTTAACATTACAAATTTGATTAAGCTGCAAAGTTTGCATTTATCATTTTCATTAATATGTTTTATTTAAAAAGGCTTAACAACTTTTTTACCAGAAATGTTATATGTTTTATAATATATGTGGTTGACGTGAAACATTAGAACTTACAATATCTGAAATAAATTCAGAACTACCACTACCCTCATTCGATAGAACGTTTTCCTGCCTATCGATTCCATATAGTGGGATAGTGGTACTATTTCCGTGGACTCCATAGTCGCCACTCATCCCTCTCAGAAACATGCAAAATTAGATTTGCAAATTTTTTTTATAAAATTTCTAAAGTTCTGAAATTATTTCAGAACTACCACTACCCTCATTCGATAGAACGTTTTCCTGCCTATCGATTCCATATAGTGGGATAGTGGTACTATTTCCGTGGACTCCATAGTCGCCACTCATCCCTCTCAGAAACATGCAAAATTAGATTTGCAAATTTTTTTTTATAAAATTTCTAAAGTTCTGAAATTATTTCAGAACTACCACTACCCTCATTCGATAGAACGTTTTCCTGCCTATCGATTCCATATAGTGGGATAGTGGTACTATTTCCGTGGACTCCATAGTCGCCACTCATCCCTCTCAGAAACATGCAAAATTAGATTTGCAAATTTTTTTTTATAAAATTTCTAAAGTTCTGAAATTATTTCAGAACTACCACTATCCTCATTCGATAGAACGTTTTCCTGCCTATCGATTCCATATAGTGGGATAGTGGTACTATTTCCGTGGACTCCATAGTTGTTGAGCAAACTTGGCAACCCCGAACAATGTGTACGTTGTTACCTTTTCTTTTATCAATCATTTTCTTTTTATGCTTGTGCTTGCGCGCACTACGAAACGTTTCATTCTCTTTTAATCTATCAAAGAATCAACATCTTAAATAAACATTAATTATACAAACTTCTTTAAAACACACGAGTTTCATTTCCAACAGGTTATGGGCCCAGATAACCAAGCTTTTCAATAAGTATTTGTGAAAGCGTGTGTATATAGCGAATAATAGAAGTGTATTAAGGAATAGAGAATATGAGTGCTCCCGTGATGAATATCGAAAAGTTGGACGAAAACAACTACGATAGTTGGTCAGTCCAGATGAGGAGTGTGTTAATCCATTGTGGACACTGGAAGCTGGTAAATGGTCAACTCAAGAGCAGCTCTGAAGGTGTAAAGAAAGACCAGTGGGAAGCTGATGACGAGAAAGCGCTGGCGTCCATCTTTCTCGGGGTAAAACCAACACAGTTGGGATACATAAGAAACTGCAAAACCTCCTATGAAGCTTGGCAGAAACTTGAAAAAGTACATATGCCCAAAGGTCCCCTACAAAAGGTATCTTTATACAAAAGGTTAGTTAATTTAGTAATGACCGAGGAAAACCTAATACAACACCTTAATGAATTTGCCGAGGTTTGTGAGAAGCTGTCTGAAACCGGCATAACAATACAGGAGGAGCTTCTTGTCATTATCTTGCTTTCCAGTTTGCCACAGGCATATGAAAATTTCGTAGTGGCCATGGAAACGCGAGATGAATTGCCAAATCTTTCTTTGCTAAAGCAAAAGCTCATCGAGGAAAGCAAAAGAAGAAAAGAAAACCAACAAAAACCAACCGGTTTACAACAACAACAAGCTTTTGTAGCTAAGAGCAACTCAAACGGCAAAGACAATAGAAAATATAACAACAATAAGAAATTCAAGGGCAAGTGCTTTATTTGTGGCATAGCAGGTCATTTTGCGAACAAATGTGAAAAAAGACAGAGAAACAACAATTTTACGCAGGCCATGACGATGCTGGCTGCAGCAGACGCAAAAAATTTAAATTGCGACAGTTGGTATGTCGACAGCGGCGCAACGTCGCATATGTGCAACAATAAAAATTGGTTCGTTCGTATACACGATCATGAGGAAATAATCGCGTTGGCTGGCAACAAATTTATTAAAGCCAGTAGTAAAGGTGACGTTGTAATACATTTTGGAAAATATGAAATTTTACTGCAAAATGTTTTGTTTTCTTCTGAATTACAGGCAAACTTTATTTCTGTCAACAAAGCAGTTGACTGTGGTCTCTCAGTTTTGTTTGACGCAGGGAGCGCTGTATTTAAAAGATCAGACGGAACTGTCATACTTAATGCTGTTCGTAAGGACAACATGTTCGTTGCAGAAAACGAAAAGAAAATTGAAAAAGTATGCGCTGTAAAGAATGAGAACACGGTATGGCACAACAGGTTTGGCCATCTCAACTTTGAAAGCCTTCAAACTCTATCTGACAATCAAATGGTGAAAGGGATGTTCGTTAACAACAAAAAATTATATGAAATGTAAAACATGCATGCTGTGTAAAATACATGTGTTGTCGTTTCCCAAGGAAAGTCAAACAAAATCAAATCAATTGTTGGACGTAGTTCATTCCGATGTCTGCGGTCCATTCAAAGTAAACTCCGTAAGTGGCGCAAAATATTTTGTAACGTTTATTGACGACAACTCACGACGCATTTTCGTATATTTCATCAAACATAAGAGTGAAGTTTTTGAGAAATTCGTAATGTACAAGAACCATGTAGAGAAACAAACAGGCTGCAAAATAAAAACATTAAGAACAGACAACGGCGGTGAGTTTGTTAATTCGCAGTTTGATGATTTTTTGACTGCAGAGGGTATAGGCAGGCAATTGACAGTGCCATATACACCACAACAGAACGGTGTGGCAGAGAGGGCAAACCGTACTCTCATTGAAATGGCAAGGTCAATGATGGTTCATGCTGGTGTAAAAGAATACCTATGGGCAGAGGCAGTGAATACAGCAGCGTATATACGGAACAGATGTCCAACAAAACAATTAAATAATAAAACGCCGTATGAAATTTGGTTCGGCCGTAAACCAAGTGTGCAGCACTTTAAAACGTTTGGTGCTTATGCAGTCGGCTTAAATAAATCTGCAAACAAGTCAAAGTTTGAGGCGAAAGGCTGTTCGTATATTATGGTTGGGTATTCAATGACATCCAAGGCATATCGGCTTTTCGAAACAACAACTCGTAAGGTGGTAGAACAACGTAATGTTTTGTTTGATGAAGATTTGTTTTGTGTAAAAGACAACAATAACAACAATGAAAATTCTGTTAAAGCAGAAGACTATTTAACACTGTGTTTTGATGTAGACAAAAGTGCAGATGTAGTTGACAGTGCTAGCCAACCTTCTGTGCAAGTTGAAAGCAATGATGAAAATTTTGATACAGCTGATGACGATGATGTTGATGATTCTCAAAAGCAAATAACAAACGAACAAGAAACTAAAAGTCGTGGAAGGCCTCGAATTATTCGTGATGGTAAAGTTGGCAGGCCGAAAAAACAAATTGGTCTACAACAACACAATAATGAGCTGTGCGTTGCAATTGAGGAAAATATTCTGCAAACGGTTGAAGAAGCTTTTTTAGCAAAGAACAAGCAGTTTTGGAAAAAAGCCATGGAAGAGGAAATACATGCCTTAAATAAAAATAAAACGTGGAATTTGACGAAGTTGCCTAAAGGGCATAAGGCTATTCCATGCAAGTGGGTATTTACCTTGAAAAGAAACGTTAATGGGGAGATTGAGCGTTATAAAGCAAGGCTAGTTGCCAAAGGTTGTAATCAACAGTATGGTATTGATTACAGGGAAACTTTTTCTCCGGTCGTACGCTATTCGACAATACGTTTACTTTTGGCACTGGCAGTAAAAAATAAAATGCATTTACATCAGATGGATGTAAGTACTGCTTACTTAAATGGCGAATTGCAGGACGAGATTTATATGCAACAACCGGAAAATTTCGTTGATGAAAAATCACCAGGTGCTGTTTTAAAATTAAATAAAGCTATTTATGGGTTGAAACAAAGCGGTAAGGAGTGGAACAGCAAGCTGGACAGTGTTCTTAAAAAGATGAAGTTTAATCCGTGTGAAAATGAGCCATGCTTGTACAAATCAGATGATTATGGTAATCGGGTGCTGATAGCAGTTTATGTGGATGATCTCATCATTGCATGCGACAGTTTAGACATTGTGCATAGTATCAAGGGTCAAATTGCCAAGACTTTTGAGGTGAATGACAAGGGTGTACTAAATCACTTCCTGGGAATGGAAATTGAGCGCCAGGGTGAGACAGGTATGATAAAATTATGTCAGGGTCAATATATTTTGGATATTTTGAAAAATTATGGTATGGACCAATGCAAGGCAGTTGCTGTGCCACTTGAAGCCGGCTACCAGACAATTTGTAATGAAAATTGTGGGGAAGTTGATCGGCATAAATATCAATCGATAGTGGGTACTTTAATGTACTTGGCCATATCAACTAGACCAGACATTTTACATTCCGTCTCAAAGATGGCACAATGCAATTCTGAGCCCCACACGGAACATATGACTAAACTTAAGCATATATTGCGCTACTTATCGGGCACGAGAGACTTGGGATTGATATATGAATCTGATGGTAGTGGTCTTATAGGATATGTAGATGCCGATTGGGGTGGAAATGCAGTCGACAGGAAATCCTATACGGGTTTTACCTATTTCTTCAATGGTTCTCCAATTTCTTGGGAATCTAGAAAACAAAGTTCCGTCGCACTCAGCAGCACAGAGGCAGAATATATGGCGGCTTCTGATGCAGCAAAAGAAGCCATATACTTGAAGCGTTTACTGAACGAAATCGACGCTTGCGGTATAACTACAGTTCAACTTAACATCGACAACCAGGGAGCGCAAAAATTGGCTGAGAATCCTGTTTTTCACAAAAGAAGCAAGCACATAGACATCCGATATCACCATATAAGGGAACTAGTACGTGATGGAGAGATCGGGCTTACCTTTTGCCCGACACAAAATATGATTGCCGACATCTTAACCAAAAATTTGCCGCGAATTAAACATTTGAACTTTGTTGAACAAT
Source organism: Pollenia amentaria (assembly GCA_943735925.1). Lineage (NCBI taxonomy): Eukaryota > Metazoa > Arthropoda > Insecta > Diptera > Polleniidae > Pollenia > Pollenia amentaria. The sequence goes on from OX031006.1 coordinate 134,990,722, forward strand.
TGAAGTTAAAATAATTTCTTTTGTAAAACAACATCCACATTGAGGAGGAGTGTTGAGCAAACTTGGCAACCCCGAACAATGTGTACGTTGTTACCTTTTCTTTTATCAATCATTTTCTTTTTATGCTTGTGCTTGCGCGCACTACGAAACGTTTCATTCTCTTTTAACCTATCAAAGAATCAACATCTTAAATAAACATTAATTATACAAACTTCTTTAAAACACACGAGTTTCATTTCCAACAATAGTCGCCACTCATCCCTCTCAGAAACATGTAAAATTAGATTTGGAAATTTTTTTTATAAAATTTCTAAAGTTCTGAAATTATTTCAGAACTACCACTACCCTCATTCGATAGAACGTTTTCCTGCCTATCGATTCCATATAGTGGGATAGTGGTACTATTTCCGTGGACTCCATAGTCGCCACTCATCCCTCTCAGAAACATGTAAAATTAGATTTGGAAATTTTTTTTATAAAATTTCTAAAGTTCTGAAATTATTTCAGAACTACCACTACCCTCATTCGATAGAACGTTTTCCTGCCTATCGATTCCATATAGTGGGATAGTGGTACTATTTCCGTGGACTCCATAGTCGCCACTCATCACTCTCAGAAACATGCAAAATTAGATTTGCAAATTTTTTTTTATAAAATTTCTAAAGTTCTGAAATTATTTCAGAACTACCACTACCCTCATTCGATAGAACGTTTTCCTGGCTATCGATTCCATATAGTGGGATAGTGGTACTATTTCCGTGGACTCCATAGTCGCCACTCATCACTCTCAGAAACATGCAAAATTAGATTTGCAAATTTTTTTTTATAAAATTTCTAAAGTTCTGAAATTATTTCAGAACTACCACTACCCTCATTCGATAGAACGTTTTCCTGGCTATCGATTCCATATAGTGGGATAGTGGTACTATTTCCGTGGACTCCATAGTCGCCACTCATCCCTCTCAGAAACATGCAAAATTAGATTTGCAAATTTTTTTTTATAAAATTTCTAAAGTTCTGAAATTATTTCAGAACTACCACTACCCTCATTCGATAGAACGTTTTCCTGCCTATCGATTCCATATAGTGGGATAGTGGTACTATTTCCGTGGACTCCATAGTCGCCACTCATCCCTCTCAGAAACATGCAAAATTAGATTTGCAAATTTTTTTTTATAAAATTTCTAAAGTTCTGAAATTATTTCAGAACTACCACTACCCTCATTCGATAGAACGTTTTCCTGCCTATCGACTCCATATAGTGGGATAGTGGTACTATTTCCGTGGACTCCATAGTCGCCACTCATCCCTCTCAGAAACATGTAAAATTAGATTTGGAAATTTTTTTTATAAAATTTCTAAAGTTCTGAAATTATTTCAGAACTACCACTACCCTCATTCGATAGAACGTTTTCCTGCCTATCGATTCCATATAGTGGGATAGTGGTACTATTTCCGTGGACTCCATAGTCGCCACTCATCACTCTCAGAAACATGCAAAATTAGATTTGCAAATTTTTTTTTATAAAATTTCTAAAGTTCTGAAATTATTTCAGAACTACCACTACCCTCATTCGATAGAACGTTTTCCTGGCTATCGATTCCATATAGTGGGATAGTGGTACTATTTCCGTGGACTCCATAGTCGCCACTCATCCCTCTCAGAAACATGCAAAATTAGATTTGCAAATTTTTTTTTATAAAATTTCTAAAGTTCTGAAATTATTTCAGAACTACCACTACCCTCATTCGATAGAACGTTTTCCTGCCTATCGATTCCATATAGTGGGATAGTGGTACTATTTCCGTGGACTCCATAGTCGCCACTCATCCCTCTCAGAAACATGCAAAATTAGATTTGCAAATTTTTTTTTATAAAATTTCTAAAGTTCTGAAATTATTTCAGAACTACCACTACCCTCATTCGATAGAACGTTTTCCTGCCTATCGACTCCATATAGTGGGATAGTGGTACTATTTCCGTGGACTCCATAGTCGCCACTCATCCCTCTCAGAAACATGTAAAATTAGATTTGGAAATTTTTTTTTATAAAATTTCTAAAGTTCTGAAATTATTTCAGAACTACCACTACCCTCATTCGATAGAACGTTTTCCTGCCTATCGATTCCATATAGTGGGATAGTGGTACTATTTCCGTGGACTCCATAGTCGCCACTCATCCCTCTCAGAAACATGTAAAATTAGATTTGGAAATTTTTTTTTATAAAATTTCTAAAGTTCTGAAATTATTTCAGAACTACCACTACCCTCATTCGATAGAACGTTTTCCTGCCTATCGATTCCATATAGTGGGATAGTGGTACTATTTCCGTGGACTCCATAGTCGCCACTCATCCCTCTCAGAAACATGTAAAATTAGATTTGGAAATTTTTTTTATAAAATTTCTAAAGTTCTGAAATTATTTCAGAACTACCACTACCCTCATTCGATAGAACGTTTTCCTGCCTATCGATTCCATATAGTGGGATAGTGGTACTATTTCCGTGGACTCCATAGTCGCCACTCATCCCTCTCAGAAACATGCAAAATTAGATTTGCAAATTTTTTTTTATAAAATTTCTAAAGTTCTGAAATTATTTCAGAACTACCACTACCCTCATTCGATAGAACGTTTTCCTGCCTATCGATTCCATATAGTGGGATAGTGGTACTATTTCCGTGGACTCCATAGTCGCCACTCATCCCTCTCAGAAACATGTAAAATTAGATTTGGAAATTTTTTTTATAAAATTTCTAAAGTTCTGAAATTATTTCAGAACTACCACTACCCTCATTCGATAGAACGTTTTCCTGCCTATCGATTCCATATAGTGGGATAGTGGTACTATTTCCGTGGACTCCATAGTCGCCACTCATCCCTCTCAGAAACATGCAAAATTAGATTTGCAAATTTTTTTTTATAAAATTTCTAAAGTTCTGAATTTATTTCAGAACTACCACTACCCTCATTCGATAGAACGTTTTCCTGCCTATCGATTCCATATAGTGGGATAGTGGTACTATTTCCGTGGACTCCATAGTCGCCACTCATCCCTCTCAGAAACATGCAAAATTAGATTTGCAAATTTTTTTTTATAAAATTTCTAAAGTTCTGAAATTATTTCAGAACTACCACTACCCTCATTCGATAGAACGTTTTCCTGTCTATCGATTCCATATAGTGGGATAGTGGTACTATTTCCGTGGACTCCATAGTCGCCACTCATCCCTCTCAGAAACATGCAAAATTAGATTTGCAAATTTTTTTTATAAAATTTCTAAAGTTCTGAAATTATTTCAGAACTACCACTACCCTCATTCGATAGAACGTTTTCCTTCCTATCGATTCCATATAGTTGGATAGTGGTATTTTATTACATTTGTTGTATTTTTTAATTTTTTTAATTTTTTTATTGTTAAGTGATAGTCTGTTAAGTACGTAACAGTGCTATGTTAGCTAAGAAATCGTAGTATGTTAACAACGGTGGTTTGTGTCTTGGGTTATAAATTCGAATTTAACTTCACACACATGATTTGAAAACAAACATTAAAACTCTCATTTTATAAAGCCCGATAATAGGCAAAATTGTTTTAGTAACTTCTTTATATAATGATAGTGTTGAGTATAACAATGGCAAATTGTAAATAACTTTTAAAGCTCTATTTTGTACTTTTTGCAAAGATTTCAGATCAGTGCTATTTTTACTGCCATATATTATCAATAAATAATTTATGTGACTGCATTAATGCTTGATAGAGAAGTAACTTCGTTTGCTGATCAAATTTATTTTTAAACTTATATAACAATCCTACAGCTGGTGATATTTTTGATCTTAACTCCTGGATATTTAGATTACATGATAAATTACTTTGTAAGTGCAATCCCAAATACTTAACTGACTGACTTTCAAATATTTCTTGGCCATTTACAAATATACTAAAACAACCAGCATCATTAGTTGAGCGAGGTTTAAATCTTACAAGTTTGGTCTTTTTTGTGTTAATAACCAATTTATTCAGTCTGGAATATCCAAAAATTAAGGAAGCATCTCTCTCCATATACGGGCTTAAAGCCGCTTCATGTTTATATGGGTAAAAAAGTGAAATGTCATCAGCGTACATATACAGCTTTCCATAAAGTTGAAGATTCATAATGTCATTGATATATATTACGAATAAAAGTGGACCCAGTACACTACCTTGGGGTACTCCATTTTCTACCACACCAAGAAAACTTTTGCAATCATTTAACTCTACATATTGTTTCCTGTTGTATAAATAACTTTTGAAGAGGTTTATTGCTCCACCCATTATACCATAGTACTGCAGTTTGCAAATCAATATTTCATGATCCACGAGATCAAAAGCCTTCGAAAAGTCATAAAATATGCCCGCTACTCCATTGAATCCTTGATCTAATCCATTACATATATTACTTATAACATTCACAACAGCATTTTCCGTTCCACTTCCCTTTCTAAATCAATTGGCAATCATAGAGAAGTTTATTGTTTTCCAGATATGCATCGAGTTTCTGATGTATCAGTTTTTCAAAAATTTTATCAATGACAGATAACAAGGGTATAGGTCTATATTTGTCCTCTACATTAGCATTAATTTCCTTTGGTATTGGTACAATTTTCGAGATTTTTAAAACAGTAGGATATTCGGAAGTACTTATAATGTTGTTAAATATACTCAGTAAATGTGGTGAAATTTCTTGTCTACATTCTTTAAATAATCTTGGAGATAGATTATCATGACCAGGGCTTTTGTTAATCGAAAGTTCAGACATTATCAATAAGATTTCTTCAATTGTTGAGTATTGGAAATGAGAAGTACCATTATGCCGATTGAGAGTACGAAGACTATTACACGAATCTAACGGAGAGCTATTAATTTGTTGCTTAATAGATTTGGGTGCTTGAATGAAATACTGATTTAATAAATTACATTTGGTGGTATCATCCATAATTAAACGTCCATCAGAGTTCACTAAACTCACTTGCTGTTTTTTATTTCGACCCAAACTCTCATTCAAAAACCTCCAACACTTTTTTAGATCATGTTGAATTTTACTAATATTGTCTTTATAATAGTTATTCATTGACTCTTGACAAGCCGTTTTAATCACCTTGCTTATTCTATTTAATTTGTTTTGTATATCCAAACTATTACGATTTTTTCTTCTTTGCTTCAGCAATTTCTGTTTAAATAATATTAGGCTTTGCAAGTTATCATTAACCCATGGTGCAATCTCACTTTTTAATGCCTTCTTCCTTTTAACCTCCACCGTAGAACTTTTACAAGCTGACGAGAGACATTCAATTAATCTGGTAGCATCAGCTGATGGGTCACCAGTGTTATTGATAGATACGTTATTTTGGAAAAGTTCTCTAAACTTAGCATAATCACAACGCTTCTGAATTATTTCAAAATTTTTGGGGTTGTTAACATTACTTCTTATTAAGCATGTTACCATATTATGATCGGATATGTCACATTCAGTAGAGCTAATAAAGAAGGAATTTGAGATATTGCTGTAGACATTATCAATACACGTCCCAGAGGCAGGTCTTGTTAAAAGGTTATGACAGTTCTTAAAATCGAAGTTAGAAAGTAAATTAGAAAATTCATCAGATTGTGTGTTATCCAAAAAATCCACATTAGAGTCACCAACTATTATACACGATTCTCTACCATATAAGTTCAACAAATTTTCAATGAAATTATAAAATGTATTTATGTCACATTTCTGAGATCTATAGAATGAAATGATCTTTACTGGTTTTCCATAAATTTTGTAGTTTTCTAAAGTTAAGACAATCATTTCACAAAACATCTTACTTTCCCAAACGTTTACAGTATACTGGAAATTGTCTCGGATATAAACTGAGGTACCTCCATAGCTATCTCCTCTACAGCAATGTATACAATTATATCCAGGAATTCCATAAATTTGAACTAAATCAGAACCGAACCATGTCTCTTGAATCGCAATTACGTTAGGAAGTTGTGGAAAACTATTGATTATTATCAAAAGTTATTTTCGGGAATGAAATATTTATTATTAATTTATTTATTTATTAATGATGTGCTAATACTCCCAATCTTAATTTATGATTAAAAACTCTGAAATTTATTAATGTGGGAAAGCTAGTTTCTATGCGCATTTCGCTGGTTGCTTAGGCCAGCTCGTCAGGAAACTTTTTCCAAATACTTTAGAATAGCTAAAAATATTATACAAGACCATAAAGTGAATAAGAATTTTAAACACTCAGGTCTTACCTGTAACAATATCAAAGCTTCAACAAAGTCACAACAATAAACAGTGAATTTTTATTTCTTACATTCCCCTACAATTGGCTGGTTTTTTTTCAACACGAATTGCAGTTGTAAAAGGATAGAAAGAAAAAACAAAATTAAAAAAACAAGTTGCTTAAAATAAAGCAGCTTGCCATTTCAGTTTTTTAATTGCCGGGCACATGCAAATTTATTATCAATATTGTTTTAAATTTATTAAATTTATTTATCGAAGAAATGCTTCTAACATTCACAGATATAATATTAAAATGAGAAAATTTAAAATTTTTTACATAACTCATATAATCTTCAATTTGAGAAAAATATTGATTATTAAGCATTAAGAAAAATAGGTCTATTAAAATACTTAAAAAATACAATACTTGAAATCTCAAGCAGGAGACAAAAACGCAGCAGCATTATCTTCACCATCAGATTCATCAACAGCGACAGCAGATTGATTCATTGATCTACGTTTGGTTCTTGCAGTTGCAGCACCTGTCATGATTTAATCAACATCTTCCTCAGTTCTAATTAGCTTTGGTTTCGTTATATCACTCTTTTTCGCATAAACTCTAGCACCGTTTGTATAAACAAAAGCATAGCCAATGGTTTTCAAGGTTTTAGCATAGTTGAAAAGACTTCTAGTTTCTCTGCTAAGATAGTCATTTACGTAGATTGTTTTGGTTTCATCATTTTCTTTAAGCTTAGATTTTGACATCATGAGTTTTTCTTTACTGTTTTTATTGCTAAATTAACCCACCATTGTTTTTTTTTAATTTTTCCTGTCACCTCTCTTCTTAAAGAAATATGCATCATCTATGTTTTCTTCCTTTAGATTTAAACCGATTTTTTTTTAGAAATATCCAAAATAGTATCAACAGCAGACAATTCTTGATCGACTTCCACACCTCTTACTATACAATCATTTCTGACTCGATGGTCATTTAAAATCTTCACAGATGTTTTCAATGTAGTTATTTCATTTTTCAAAACACGATTCTCTTTTTGGACCATTTCTAGCTTTTTGTTATTTTCTGCTATATTTTTAAACAAAACATCATATTGTTTTGACATGAATTCAATTGCAGTTGTTATTGTATCAAGCTTTTTGTTTATTTCTGTTTTCATTTCTATAATTTCATCTCTCACTGATCCACTACTTTTATTAACACACAGATGACAAACATACTCTTCATCCTCATTTACCAGTAAATATTCATATTGACGTTTATTTAGTTTTGTGCATATGGAATGAAATATTTTGGCGCACTTGTCACATTGAATGTTTTCTTCGTTCTCTTCTTTCACTTCTATTCCGCATTGAACACAAATTGTTGCAACTTTAATGCTACGACGACCTTTTGTAGACATTCTCCAAAATATTTAGATTCTCCACTGTTTATTTTATACAATGCTTATAAATTGTGTATAAAATAAAAGGCAAAATATTTTTTTTAATACTTTAAACAAAAGACACTTAGCCGAGCAACAAGGCTTGAGTTAGAAAACTATCTTCTTCACCATCGAGCAAACAGATCTGATGTTGTAATAACTGGTATGTCTCCGGATCATAGTAATGTTAATGAAGCAGTGATTTCTTTGTGTACTCATCTAAAAGTTGATTCCGGCTCTGATGAAATTATAAATGCTATATATATAAAAAAGAAAACGCAGTTTTGATCAAATTTCGTTGTTTCTACCCGTGACAAATTAATGTCTGAAAATTTTCGTACTCGGGCTTTAACTAGATCTTTAACTAGATAAAAAAATAAGTCGTTATAGTATTATAAACTGGGAAGTACCTAAATCAAAAATTACGATGTTAAATGGTGATGTTAAAATAGTTAATCTTTTGGATTTAATTGACCTTTTTAAGTTGAATGGTACTGTCTAATTTTTATACACGCAAAAAGAAAAACCTGTAAGTAAAGTTTGACGGGTGATTGGGAGGGGTCGGATTTGGAAGTTTTTTTTGTCAAACGTTGCCGGATTTCTATGAACTCGGTAACGTTAACTATATTCTTCTAAAATTATTTATTTATAAAAATAATAATGGCTTATTTTGCCAAGTTTAATATTTGCCAATTAACTTGACTGTTTTTGACGGAAAACTTTTAGGGTTCGATTTCCTCCCAGGTACTTGGTTACTATTATTAAGGTTTTTTTTTGTGAACGTATTGTTTTCCACGGCCTGTGTCATTATTTGCAATTGGGATCTTGAAGTGTGCAAATTTTTTTTCCATATAATTTATCTATGGGAGAATTTGTGCATTTTCGGGAATTTAATTGTAGGTTCTGTCCATGGTCTTTTTTATTCCACAATTTTTTCAGATCTTTGTATAAATTAAAATCTATTGTTATAATGTTACATTGCTTTTGAGATGTAACTTTCATATCATTATTGTTTCAATTAAAGAGGATTTTGTTCTTTGATTTAATGAAATTTGTATAAAAAAAAACATATTGCTTTTGTACAAATTTTGTATTGAACTTTTGTATTATGATATTTTGGCTCCCCCAGAAACAGGTATTTTACTTTAATTTTGATGTACCATAACTTTAATCTTGGTCCTATTGCCGGAGATAGATCAAATTTGAATATGAATCTTCCCGTACATCCGGGGCATTTAAACATTGGGCACGTAAATGCCCAAAGTTTAAATCCTTCACATTCAAATACTAAATTAGAGGAATTCAAAAGTGTCTTTAGTGACTCGGCTCTGGATATAATCGGTATTTCTGAAACATGGTTTAAATCCGATATTCTTTCACAATCCTTAATATTACCTGGTTATAAAATTGTAAGAAATGACCGTCCTAATGAATATAGGGCAGGTGGTGTCTGTCTTTATATTTCTGACAAATTGCGATATAAAACAGTTTTTCGTGGTGAGCTTTATAGAACATGCGAATCTTTGTTTGTTGAGGTGTTCGGCAATGGTTTTTCGACCTTGGTGGGTGTTGTATATCTGCCTAATGGTGATTTGGCTGCTTTTGAGGACCTCCATAGTGATTTATTTGATAGATTTTCAAATATTGTCACTATGGGGGACTTCAATTGCAATCTATTTGATACCTTAAGATCGGATGAGCTACGTTGACTTGTGTGCATAACTGCTTGCCAACACATTTATGTGTACGGAATAACAGTACGACTTTGATCGATTATTTTATTCTAAGCCAGCCAAACTTTGTAGTTTATAATGGACAGGTGCAGTTCCCGTTTTTCTCTTCACATCATAGTTTTATCTTTCTTTCTATCAACTTCAGTCCTAAACTAAATGATGGAGGGAGAGAATTTAAAGACTACAATCGTATTAATTATCACGAATTTGTTCAGTGTGTTGAGCAATTTGACTCTTTCTCCATTTTTAGCACTGGTGATGTTGATTTACAACTTTCTCATTTAAATATTTTAGTAAATGAACTTCATGATTTGGTTCCGAGTTATAAAAAAAACCCAAAATTTATGAGGCTAATTGGATTAAATCCAGTGAAATTATTGATGCTAGATCGCGTAGAGATACTGCTTACACTATATATATTAGAGACCGATCTCACGATAATTGGAAACTTTACTGCAAACTTAGAAATAAAGCGAAATCTGTAATTAGAAAACTACGCAGAGATTATGGTAAACGTGTTTTTTCAGGAGTGGACAATTCTCAGATGTGGGCTAAAGTTCGCCAGTTAGGCTGTGTTGGACGTGTAAACCATGAGCTTGAGGGGTGTGACATCCAGTCAATAGCCGATAGTTTTTTGCATAATTTAAGTCCTAATCAAATGGGTAACTTTAACTTTGATAATTATATAGATAATTCAAATTCATTCTCTTTTGACACAGTTGCAGAGTATGATATTGTGATTGCTTTAAACTCTATTTAGTCAAATGCAGTGGGATATGATGCGATTCCTATAAAGTTTTTAAAACTCATATATCCTTTGATATCAAGGATGCTTTGTCATCTAATTAATACCATTATCACAACGTCTAAGTTTCCTTTGGCATGGAAATTGGGTCGTGTGGTTCCGGTAGCTAAAAACACTAACTTCAACCTTGATAATCTATCTGCGATGTCTAAAATTGTGGAAAATTTAATGAAATCTTAAATTTTGTCCTACTGTGACCGTTTTTCTTTGATTCATCCAAATCAGTTTGCATTTCGACGTAACCATAACACAACTTCTTTGCTAATATCCCTTACAGATTCAGTCAGACAACAACTAGACAGTCGGCATAACTCTATTCTGGTAGCTCTGGATCTGTCTTAAGACATTCGATAGAATAAATCATAATGTTGTTGTATTATATTATAGTTTATCTTGTGATATTTGTAGTTTATTTTTTCTTTTATAAAATTAAACTAAAAATACTACAAAGGTCTTTTTTTATTTGAGGCTATTTTCCATCTTTTTCTATATTAAAACAAATGTTATTTTAAATTTTGTTGTTCTTATTATACGGTATTGTTGTTTGTTCTTGTCGTAGTAGTAGTAATAAGGCTTAAAACCCGTGAACTTTTAATTGATCAGGCTTGGCTAGACCAGCCTTTGTCAACCATTGGCAAATATTTTCGCGTTGATCTCCCTGGAAAAAATAAAAAAAACTTAAAGACAAATTTAATTTTTCCAAATCGGCCTGCAAGTTGATATATTCGTATTTATGTGATCGCTTTCAGTATGTATCCATTGGTGGCATGACCTCTAGCATGGGTGCTATTACATCCGGTGTGCCTCAAGGTTCAGTACTAGGAGCTATACTGTTTCTCACTTATTACAACGATTGTCTTTCCCAAATAAACAATAATTTCTGTAAATCATTTGCATTTGCAGATGACATTTTTTTATTATTTAAAACTGAATTAAATTTCAACAATGATGAAATTCGTATAAATAGGCAACTTAATGCTGTACTTACCTGGATGCGTCTATATAATCTTGAAATAAATTCAGCTAAAACTAAAGCGATGCTGTTTCATTTACCAATTCAGAATATCGTATACCCGCCAAATTACATTAATGATCAATTGATCGAATATGTTAGATCCCTAAGGTGTCTTGGAGTTGTTGTTGATTCCAATCTTAATTTTAATAGCCATATTAACTCATTATTAAAATCAATTTGTTTTATACTAAGAAGGTTGTACTCATTAAAAGCATATACACCTAGACACGTTAGGTATCGCTTAGCTCATGCTTTGTTAATGTCGAAAATTAATAATTGTCTTGAAGTTTATTCGGGAACACTTTCTGGTGATTTAACGTATTTCGAAAGAATATTTAGAAAAACTGTTCGTTAAATATATAACATCAAAACCCGTGATCATGATCTTGTATCCGAATTTTCGCCACAATTTCTAGGTTGTAGTTTTCAAGATTATCTTAAATTTCGTCTGCTAATTTCTTTTATAAAATAATGAAAATAAGGCAACCAATTTCTATTGCTGAGAAGTTCTCTTTTATCCAATCAACGCGTAACATACAAATTAAAATACCCAGAATTCATCTTTTGATCTTCGAACGCTCTTTTTATATAAGAGTGTGTCGCATTTGGAACCATTTGCCGAATTCTCTTAGAATGTTTTCCCTTTCTATTTTTACTTACAAAAAAAATGTTCTGAGTTTTCTTTCTTCTGGATACAATGATTAATTTTGATATTTGTGCCTCCGGACTAGGATCTTATATATGTATGTATATTTTTTTATGTAAAATACTTGGTGGCTGGGGAGCCATTTATTTTAACTAGTATATTAAATTTTTTTATATAGCTTTAAGATACTTTATAAATTTTCACAATATTCAATAATGTTTGTCTTGTGACATGGATACTGATCTCACGATACATGTTTAATTGGCCATGAAGGCTTTCTATATATTGAAATAATAATAAATAAAAATAAAAATAAAGAAATAAAAAAAAATAAATGACGGGCGAATACCGTCTATCCAGAGAAGTACGCAATGCCTAAGTTTGTATTAAAAAAATTTTATTTTTACATTTTACGTGGAATAAACTACACACGTATTTACCTAGTGCACTTCCGTAACAAATTGGGGCGCGTGTGAAACGGTAGAAAAGTATTTTGGTAAAAAAATAATTCCCTGTGGGGAAAAAACTTAATTTTTCGCTGTAGACGATACCAAAGTCCACTGCATCAGCTTTGAGTTAGCCAAACGCTAGTTTAATTGTTATCGAGAAGAAGTCTGTCGCACAAAACACAACTCACTAATCTCTGCATAACTTTTGAGTTAGCCAAAATCTAGTTCAATACTTATCGAGAAGAAGTCAGTCGCACAAAACACAACTGACTCAAATCTGCACCAATTATGAGTTAGTTTACTAGTCAGTTGTAAATAAGTTAGCTAAAAGTCAACTAAATGTTGAGCTAGCTAATAAAAATCCGACAGGGTTTGCTCCATGCCGTGTACTACCTCGATAAGTATTGAACTAGCTTTTGACTAACTCAAAAGTTATGCAGAGATTAGTGAGTTGTGTTTTGTGCGACTGACTTCTTCTCGATAAGTATTGAACTAGCTTAACTCAAAAGTTATGCAGAGATTAGTGAGTTGTGTTTTGTGCGACTGACTTCTTCTCGATAACAAGTGAACTAGCGTTTGGCTAACTCAAAGCTGATGCAGTGGACTTGAACTAGCTTTTGACTAACTCAAAAGTTATGCAGAGATTAGTGAGTTGTGTTTTGTGCGACTGACTTCTTCCCGATAAGTATTGAACTAGCTTTTGACTAACTCAAAAGTTATGCAGAGATTAGTGAGTTCTGTTTTGTGCGACTGCCTTCTTCTCGATAACAATTGAACTAGCGTTTGGCTAACTAAAAGCTGATGCAGTGGACTTTGGTAAAAAAACGTTTTGCTTGTTTTGTGTACTTTTTCAATGTTAAATAATAAGCAAAAGTTCCCATATTCTCTTTGTTAATATCATTTAGTTAAATACATCTGATTTTCAAAGTAGAATTATTATGAAAACCGATTTTTGCCATATCGGGCATGCTGCTGGTGTCTTATAACTGAGAGTTTTTCTGTAGACAAAGGGGAAATACAACAAAAGTGAAAGAAAACATTTGTGTAATAGTCTCTGTCTCTCTTTAAAAAATAAATAAAGCAAAATACGTAATTTTTTTTTATTCTCTTATTAAAGCCAACATATTGTATGCACCACAAGCTAACTCATAATGAGCTAACTTATGGTTATCTTAAAGTTATGCAGTGTGAGTGAGTACTGACTCGTACTGCGGACATTGCGTGTAAAAACTGAATAGCTTTAACCATGTAAATGAGTTAGCTTGTGAGTCACCTCTGACTAACTTCTGGTTAACCATGAGTTAACTTTAAGCTAACTCATTTTCCGACAGGGTAGTAACATGCATGTAGCCATTTACATATGTGTACATGTGCTATCTTTGCAAATGTGTCCGCTTCGGCCACATGCGTAACATTTTAATTTTGGGATAAAATTACATTTCGTGTACTATCAAAATTTCGTTGCATGTTATCGCTGCGTATCATTTAAAAACTGTAGCCGAAGTGCTTAACATTCTCGTGACGTCAGAGTCGCATACGCATGTGGGTTTTTACATACCGTGTACTATAGGCTTTAGTTATTCGTCGTTATATACGATGAATTTACTCAGCGATTTTTTACTAAAAAATTCGTCATGTTTAGCGAAATTCGTCGTTCGTCCCAGTTATGCTCCTAGCATAACTGTGCGCACACGGTTCAACTGTTTTAAGGTTGAATGGGGATGAAAATTGGTGGTTCGAAGTATTTTTTAGTATAGTTGCATGTTTAAAAATACAAACTGGCGACTGAATTTTGAACACTGCCCATAAGACTCTAGACAAGTTCATATTCATCGTTCCTTCATAAAACGTTTTTGTAAACCCAAGCCTTCAAATGTATATTTTCATAATCTCAATAGATATGTACACTAATTAATATTTTTGTGATGAAATGCAACAATATTATTCAGAATTTGAACACTCGTGAGAACGTGAAAAATCGTGCGTGGCTTTTAATTTTTTATCACGCACGGATTTTTTATTTTGCAATCAAGCTCGCTCTCACGCGTGAAAAATATTAAAAGTAATTACGGCAATGCGTGATCCACGCGCGACAAAACAAAATCACTTTACGTGCACACCTCTTAACATAATCACAAATTATTGTTTTGATTTATATAATTTATTTATTATTATTTTTGTTATTTATTATTTGTAAAGGATATATCAAAGATAATGGAAGAAGCTAAAAAAACAGTGAGTAGGGGCTATATTATTCAGAAGAAAGAGGAAAAGCCTTCAACAGAAGAAGGGAAAGAAATTGAACATTTTTATCAAAACATTGAATACCACCCATACAATTTTTCCCAATATGATGGGCATCCAGTAGTAGAATTTGAAACATTCATGCTGGCAGTTGACGAATTTTATTCTACACTCGAGGGTCAGAAAATTGATATGAAAACATTGCAACAAGAACGCGAAGCACTTAAAAAACTATTAAATGTGAAAAAAGATCATGCAAAACGTATTGAGGTCTTAAACAAAGTACAGGAAAGCGACAAGCAAAAAGCCGAACTAATAACAATGAATCAGAGTCTAGTAGATAATGCGATATTAGCCATACGATCTGCTGTTGCTAACCAAATGTCCTGGCCCGACATACATGAATTGGTTAAAGCTGCCCAAGCTAACGGCGATCCAGTAGCTGAAACAATTATACAATTACAACTAGAAATCAATCATATATCATTAAAATTATCTGATCCATATAATTCTACCACATATGATACAGATGCTAATAAAAGGGAAAACAACGCCAGACCCACTATGATAGTAGATGTCGATCTGGCTCTATCTGCTTGGGCTAATGCTCGGAAATACTATGATCAAAAAAGGTCAGCAGCTCAAAAAGAACAAAAAACAATTGATGCCTCTCAAAAAGCGATGAAGTCAGCGGAACGTAAAACACAGCAGACTCTTAAAGACGTTCGAACTATTTCAACAATTTCTAAAGCACGTAAAGTTTATTGGTTTGAGAAATTTTATTGGTTCGTAAGCTCTGAAAATTATCTTGTAATTGGCGGAAGAGATGCACAACAAAATGAACTTATTGTGAAAAGGTAATTGTTTAATTTTTTACAAAATGTTTTTATATGTCAGGTTATTTTAGGTTCGAAAAGGACTATGATAACACTTAAGTGTTATCACGTCTTCTCGGAGAATGATGAGGTCCATTGTGAATCCCTTTACAGTAAACAAAAAGAAGAAATCAAAGAGATATTCACCCTTATTCTGTTTGGTGTCGGCAATAACAACGGCAATTTTAAATCAACATCAATTCTAATTTTGTTAAAGTGTTTCGACGCCGTTAGCTGTTTGTCGATAATGTTAATAAATACAGCACACATCTCTAATATTAGAGTTAGATGATTCATTTTGTTTACTGTTTTTGATAAAAAAAAAAGTTCTGTGGTGTTTGTGCATTAAAAGATAAAAAAAAATTTTGATTGTGAAAAAAGTTAAGTTTTAATAAAAATGTTTTTTTATTTCTGATTTAGACTCGTCCAGTGACGAAGAAAACAAAAAAAATTATTTTGGAAAGAAGACTGCTTGGACAGAAATTTTGTATTTTTAATTTGCCCGATGAAATGTAAGTGACATATTAAAAATCATAAACAAGTAATGGATATTTTTTGTATCCTTTTTAAGATTTGAGAGCTATTTTCGGTTGAATAAACCTTTCTTTTTGAAACATGTGTTGGAAATAATAGAGCCTCATTTAAAAAAGGGACGAGATCAACGTTTGTTCCAAACAAAATAAAATTGGCAGCAACATTGCATTTTCGGCCCAGGGATCGTACCAGTTCAGCGTTTGAAATTTTTTCAACTACGGACTGTCCCAGCCAGTATTTTCAAAGATTATGCAGAGAGAAGTATGTCCTTAATGGATAAACTTCAATATGTTGGATGCTGAAAAGAATGAGGCTAAGTTCCATTTCCATATATTTTCCACAAAAATATATTAAAAACACAACACAAATCAAAACCTCCGTAGAAATCAAAATTTAAGCTAATAATCACGTTGCAATTTTTTACACTTTTAAAACACAACGCAAAGCAGTACAAGACAACACTAAAAACGCCGACGACAAAATTAAAGGCAATTAAATACAATAGCAACGCCGCTTTTTCTTTCAAAATAGTAAACATATGTTAAAAGTCATCGAAATATGGCAATATTGCCAACGGGAACACGAAATTGTAACAAAACATAAAAAACGGCGCTGTTTTCTGTTGACAACGCCAAATAGAATAAAGGTGGTTGTATGCATATATTGCGGAGGGCAACCCAAATTCAGTTGCGTTGTTATAAAACCAAGCAACTGACATTTAAATTGGTATTAGCTACGGTAACATTGTTTAGGTGCCAAAAAGTTATCGATAATGCTATTTTTGAGGAACAAAAAGTGATTCGAAGTGAATAAAAAGTAAAATAAAATAAGATTAAATAATACGAGTATATTATACGCTTTTTAAGAGATATATTAAAGCCTCTACCGTTTGTTGTTGACGCTCGCTAATAATTTAGAGCTCAGTCTCTTGTTCCATATTCAGCTGAATTTTCCAAAAAGACATGCTCTTAAGGATTTACTGTCAACTAAATCTGTAAAAGCTCGGCTGCAGCCTGTTCAATTGGGGCCAAACTTATTTCCTCTGACGGTCCTTCGCCAGTAAAATTTTTTTATTGTGCGTCAATTTTCCAATTGCCAAAACTTTAAATTTTTCTGCGATACTCTTCCATTTAGCTTCAGTGCTGGATTCTGTTTCGCCAAAAGACCGAACAGCACTAGCAACTTTGACTACTATTTTCCATTCATTTATTAGAACTTCAAACTGTTTTCGAGTTCTTATTTTTACCATTTTAAAATCTATTGAGTCGATTACGGATGGCAACACAACTTCAGTTATGTTGCCAAAAAGCAACGCAACTGACATTCAAATTGGTATTAGGTACGGCAACATTGCTTAGTTGCCAAAAAGTTATCAATAATGCTATTTTAAATGTTTGGCAACTAAAAAGAAATATAACAATTTAAAAAAAACGAACAAAAAATTTTTCACAGTGAATAAAAATTTAAATAAAATAAAATTAATATGATTAGTTCTATGGATCTATTTTTCTCAGACCAAGAGGAAGCGGTAAATGTGGCATTTATAAGACGATATATAAAGATATATCAAAGCCTTTGCCGTTTGTTGTTAAAGCTCGCTAGTATGTTGGAGCTCAAACTCTTGTTCTAAAACTTCAGATGTGTTAGGTAAGGTTCAATGGGAAGCCGACACAAGGACGTCTCGCTTGGTTCCTTATAGCGGTCCTTTGTGGTACCCTTAGCCAGTGACAAGAGTCACCCAGTATTCACCAGACTTTTCCTCAGACGTCACCGCAGCCTCGAACCACCCGACTCCCTGCAGAGCAGAGAGATCGATTTCTGTCCCATATTAGACATATCGTCCAGATATGGCAATTCAGGTCTCCCAAAATGCCTACACCTAATATCCCAGAGACCGGGACATTGGCAGAGAAAGTGAAACACCGTGTCCTCCTCATTCTCATCATGACAACTCCCACAGTAGTCATTATAGTCAAGACCCATTCACCCCCATGAGTCCCTTTCACCCAGTGACACCGATATCATCGTCCTTATCTGGTCCCTAGCGAGAACAAATTGCACTCGCATTCTCGCCGCGTTATAGCCAGGCCATAAAGTCCTGGCCATCGAGCAGGTCTACTTCCCCTGCCATCTCTCCTGAGCCCTTCTATACGACTCACGTCCGATGAGAGTCTTGCAGCGAGCCATTGATATGTCAATCAGGCCGTCGACGAACATGTCGTCCAAGAGACAGGGCCGGGTCCAGAGGTCGCGTGTTATCCGGAGTGCAATAGTCCAGTCCCGCCAGGTCATTTAATGCGCTCAGCGCAACCCTGGCATGACCGTTGTCTCGCGTAGACAACGGTCATGCCACAATGGACAATGTGTCCAGGTGTTTACCCATGACCGTCGCCGCCACGTCATCCGCATACGCGACGGTTTTTATCCCTAATCTGTCGAACTAACTCATCAAATTGTTTATCGTCAAGTTCCATAGTAGAGGGGGCAGTACCCCACCTTGCGGGTTGTCCCTGTACACCAATCTACAAACATTATGGACTCCTGAAAAATCTTCAAATAGCATCGTCAACACCCAACTCACTCATCAATTCCAAGATGGAGTCAGATCTGACATTATTGAAAGCTCTCCCAATGTCCCGAAAGGCTACATGCAAGTATTTCCTTAATTCAAGGGATTTCTCAATGTAGCCGACTAGTAAGTGAATCGCCGTATCTACAGATTTGATCTTGGTGTAGGTATGCAGCGAGGTAGAGATCAAACGTCTGGGAATAGACATCCTCAGATGAATATCAATGACCCTCTCAAGGGTCTTGAGAATAAATGACGACAGGCTAATTGGTCTGTTGTCCTTAGGCTGGATGTGGGATGTCCCCCACTCTTTGGAATGAAAACCATCCTGCACCTAGTCCAGCGGGTAGGAATGTACGACAATCTGATACATTCCGTATAGATAGCGGACAGCCAAGGAATAGGAAGATCCGCATTCTTCTGAAGGTCGGCCGGGATGATACCGTCCAGACCAGGTGACTTAAAGGAGTCGAAGCTCCTTATCGCCCAATTGAGCCTATCATGGCCCAAAGAGATGGTCCATGTTGGAAGGGAATTACCAGGAAAGTGTGTGTCAATTAACACCTACAACGCAATTACTTTGAATTGCGTTTAGTTTCATTTG
The DNA here is from genome assembly GCA_943735925.1 of Pollenia amentaria. NCBI lineage: Eukaryota > Metazoa > Arthropoda > Insecta > Diptera > Polleniidae > Pollenia > Pollenia amentaria. The sequence goes on from OX031006.1 coordinate 135,009,896, forward strand.
TTTAATTTTGCCTCTATATGCCATTTCAACGTTAAATTCCAATCTAGATGTATACTGATGTATTTTACATGACAGTGTTGCTGCATTCTAGCAGCTTGTGTGTGTTTGCTGGTAAGTTTAGCTTCAATTTATTTAATAAGCCTTTCTGGCAGAAAGCTTGCGAAACATCGATGAAAAGTGCTGAGAAATATTTTGTTTCAAATGCTTTTCTTATAACATTTACTATTCTATGTGTTTGTTCAATTGTGCTGTGTTTTCTTCTAAACCGAATTGATTGCTTGAAATGCATCTATTTTCATATAAATACTGGTAATAAGCTATGTGCCTATTAACAGGTGCCAGCTCGACTGCTATATCGACATATATTTGGGGTAAATACGTTTTTATATATAATAATCAACAAATGTCCTTTATCAATATAATTTCTTGCCAAACTTCCATTCAAGTTTTTTAATAGTGGCTTAGAGATTACTGGTCCATTGAGAATTCTAGCTGCACGCCATAATAGACTGATTGTTGTGTTACATCAAGTTCCTTATCATTAGGCTGATCATTAGGCCAATATGTTGGTTGTCTGCTCGCGACCACATTTAAATCCATTTTAGAATTTGTGTTAAATAATTAAAACCAGTGTGGCCATTTTGGCATTTTTGCAGCTAAATTTAGCATTATAAAATTTTATTTAGCTGCAAAATTTTCATTTAGCACTTGGCATTTTATTAAGCATTTTTATAAAATATTATTAGCATTTCTTAGCATTATTTTAAAAATGTTGACGAATTGTTTTATTGATTTTACTTAAATTTTTTTTTTAATTTTATAATAAGTTTTTATAAAAAATTGTTGTACCCAAAATGAAATTTGGTATGAAAATGGATAATTCTTATGTTAACGGAATATTAGAAATTCCCTCATTCTGTTGATTGTAAAAATGAGTTGCCCTGTGATATTATGATATTAAAATACAAAGAGATTCCACTTTATATTAAGATAAAAATTCTATAGTGTAAATGTGTAAAAAAAATTTTTGCTTTAAACTGCTGAAAAAAATAATAGTTTTAAAACTTCAACTTTTCTTAAACAATAAGAAATAAATTGGTTTAAAAAATTTTGTGTAGAATAGAAAATCGTTTAAATTTTGCAAGTATCAGGGGTTTGCGAGCCCCTTCAATTTAAAATTTAATCTCAACTACCTATGCTACATATTATATCTATCATATGCGTTACTAAAATCTCCCCACTTGTTTAGATATTACCATTTATTTCAATTTCGTCAAAAAATAAGTCAGTAAATGTATTTAGTTTCGAATAAAATCTCATACTCGTAATCAATTTCTAACAAAAAGCTATAAAAAATTTTATCATTATTTTAAGCATTTTTTAAAATCATTTTTGGCATTTTTTGGCCTTGTCAAATGCCAGATTTAGCTCTAAAAATTTTAAAGATCTAGTCACACTGATTAAAACACAACCCTTTGGTGTTTAGAGTTGTGTTGGTCATGAACGAACTAGTTCAATTTAACTAATCAGTCAGATGAACGATTAACGGTCGTTCAGTCTCATCGTTCCTCTTAGTTCAATTAAGTTCAATCGTTCACTTGGCCTTTATAGTCAGCCGTTAATTCCGCTTAACTGGTTGAAAAGAAACAACAATACTCTTCTTGTTTCTTGTTTCTTTTACTCATTGCCACATATACTTACACATTTTCATTATAAAATCAGGGTTGTCATGTATAACGATTTCTCGCCAAACGGCGATTTTCAAGCTTCTTGGCGAAATAATTTTTTTGGCGGCTTATAATATATATGACGATATTGTTGAATATTTAATAAGACATGAATTTGTTATGAGACTCGTGGACAAATTTACCGTTATTTGGAAAGAATATTTAAATGATGGTATTCCATCTAATTTAAATCAGTTTTGGCTAAAATTTTATTGCTATACGTTTGGTACGTACCATTTTAGAGAATTTTCTTTGACTGTCTTTATATGCATGTAATTCCAACTGCTAGCCCTGGCTATCAGATTTATTTGGATTTACATAAGCGCTGCCAATTGCTTCTAATGTAAAACCCGCCAAATTCAAATTTTTTCATTCATATTTATTTAATTCATTCATTTTTGAAATGAAACCTATAAATAAATAACCAAACTCGTTATTCGACAGCTTTATTTATAAAAGCTAATATCGCACCAATCGAGCAAAAAAAAATAACGATCCAGTCAAAAGTTATGGAATTTTGACCGCCTTCTCGTAAAATTTCCCACTGTGTGTCGGCTAATAAGACTAAAATGAATAATTCTGTTAATAAATTGATCCCAGCGCTATACACTGGGTTAAAATTTTGTCCGGTAACTTATTTTTGCTTAATAAATATACATTGTGAATTTCAGCCAAATCCATAATAACGACAGCAGCGACACCTTCCCGGATTAAACTTAAGAGAAACGTGGTTACATACTAAACTAACTTATTGTTCGAGTTTAGTATCAATCGGCCCCGCAGTTCTTGATTTTTAGTAACACCTGCCCGGAACAAACGTGTTTATATATAGATAAAGTTTTATCCCGCTAATAAACAGAAAAGTGAAAACATAAATACATAGATAGTTTATATGTATTTTTATTTTATTAGAAAAAAAAGGATACTTTACGCATATCTTATAATTTTTTTAAATAGGCACTAACGATATATGTATATATTTAAGAATGTCTACATTTGTATGTGTGTATATTTTATAAATTAATTTCAGAGGAAAGCTCATTTGCTATGATACTATCAACATCGAAATTAGAAAAATTTAGGAGGTTATAATTCAGCTTTGTTATGAGTAAATTGGAAAGAGACTTTTTCGAAAGTTTAGACCTTAATTTGGTTAATATAGTAGATAAGGCACTAAAACAACGCTCTACTGAAACTTGAGTGGCTGAAACAGCTGGTACAGTCTCCACAAGTTGTGTCACCTCCAGGGCTGTGGAGTCGGAGTCGGAGTTGAAGAGTCGGAGTTGAGGTTTTTGTACCGGAGTCGGAGTCGGAGTCGCAGTACCCAAAAAAACGCGCGACTCCGACTCCAAAATTGTTTCGGCATAAAAAATTTAAAAAAATTTCTAATATTTTCCATAATAAAAATTCTTCGAAATTGGCGATGCAATATTTTGCAGATCAATATGAATAAGTAGATTTTAATTTATTTTATGAGAAATAGTTGATTCAAGTACTTTACTATTTAAGTATGTATATTTAGGTATATTTTTTATACGTGCGGGAAAAAGTCTAAATTACATTAGTAAAACTTATACTCAGTTATTGATCTAGTTGAAAAAGATGTATGATTTTTTAAATAATTTACTCATGCTAAAAAATGTTAATGACGGGAATTGCCAATAATTTTAATATCAGAATTTTTTAATCATCAACGCTGAAATATTTTCAACATTGTACAGAATAAGTGTTGCTATAGCGCATAAATACTAGTATGTATTAGAAAAATTGTGACGTAAAATTATTTCTCTTTTGTGTAGAAACTTCTTTATCGGCCTGCCTTTAATTCCTACCATAACACTCATGTTTTTCTTATGCACATTTCGCGGGGATTCCCATAATTCGTTTAATAAAGATGTTTCTACACAAAAGAGAAATAATTTTACGTCTCATTCATTTCGCATCACGGTTAGAGTAGGAGTCGGAGTCGGAGTCGTGAGTCGGAGTCGGAGTCGCACTTAAAAAATTTCAGCGTTTGGAGTCGGAGTCGGAGTTAGTACTTTTTTCGGACGACTCCACAGCCCTGGTCACCTCCTTATTCGTGCCATAAGATATGCGCCATTAATCAAGTACATTGGTACCTAAAGGCACTCTCTCTCCATCACATAGTCTTCCTATGTGATCATTTATATTATTTCCAACTTTTTGCATGGCTTCATATGTTTTGAGCAAATCATCCTTTACAATAAAAAATATATGATATGTACACGTTATTTATAATGGAAAAGTTGGCTTTTTAAAATCAATTTATAGTTAAATTTATTAAAGTACATTTTTTAGTTTAATCCACTTATTAGAAATAAAAACTATTAATAATATGTCATAATAATATCTCTAATAATATAACATCTCTACGTTCTCAAATGCAGTACTGCCTACGCTGAATCAGAAAATCAAACTGGTTTCACCATGTCAACGCAAACCTAATTATCCTACATACGTATTAATTGTGTGATTATCTTTTTTATATGTACATTTAACCATATTTAAATTTATTGTTTAAACGCAGTATTGCATTTATAACCATGTACATTATCTTTATATTCTATTATACCTGTAATTTAACAGAAATATTTAATTATTTAAAATTTTAAATGATTGTTTGTTTAACTTAATATTATCATACATTCGTTGATGATTCGTCGTTTTGTTTCAGAGAATTACAAATAACAATATAATTTCCACTTATGAAATTTGATGTTACAATATTCTGCATTTAATATGACGATATGTGCAGTTCTCTTAGTATTTTTTTTATTTCAATAATATTTGCCTACAAAAAAAAAAACAACTCACACAAGAAATAATTTTACAAAAAAAAAAAAAAAAAAAAAAAAAAAAAAAAAAAAAAATACACGCAGGCTAAACGTGCTGCCCAGCGTGGAAAATTGCAAGCGATTCTCTTTTTAGGCCTTTAAGAATGCTTACAGTTGAATTTTTAGTAAACTGTATCATATTCCACTCTCCCTTCTTTGAAAAGGTCTTTTAGAAAGGTTTTTATTAAATATTTTTTCTCCTTAACATTTTTTTATTCACTATAATAATATTATATGGCGTTTTACAGCTAAAAAGTTACCATGATCTAGCTAAACATATTAAATTATGTGAAATATTTGCTACTATAATGTATATATTTTCAACTATACAATTAAAATCAAATAATAGTAGCTGTACACAAAAGGTATGTATGTTTGATACCATCATTTTTGTTCGCTTTAAAACATATTCTCTATATGAGCAAAAATTTGTTGTCAAAACAAGCAGTGTGTGTTTATAAAGCAAATAAAATCTTCTTCCACGTCATTTTCCGTCTGCGAGAGTCAGTTAATCGGGAAACATGAATGACTACAAAATAATTAAAAGGCCATCCATTCATGATTGCAAAATTAAGGAAACAAATTATTATACGTTTATTAAAGCAGTTATTATATAGTAGTAGTAGTAGTAATTCTTTATTTGGTATTTTCTTTGTTTTTTTTAAAAACGTTATAAAAATATCTTAAAGAATATACGGCTGTGACTACGTCGTTAGCCGGAAAAAAAGAGTTTCACATAAAAAATATAATTGAATTTTACAATGTATTGATTTTTAATCATTATATTCAAATATAAGTGTTTTACGATAAGCTAAAGCACTGATAATGTATTGTACTAAATTCTGCCAATTGTTTTCCCCATTTAAATTTCTAATTATTTTCTCATCAGATAGAGCTATCTTATTAAACCATTTTAATCTAAAGTAATTTAAAATTGGGCATCTTCCAATGAAATGTTGGATGTTTTCAACTTCTTTTGAATTGCACAAAGAGCAAATTTTGCCGAGACCCATTCAGTTCTATCAAATCGCAGCGAGCTTTGAAGATCCACATTATGTTAGTTTGGGTATGATTACCATTGAAATATAAGTGTCCTACCGTTGGATTTGTTTTATTATAAAAAGATTCCGTTAGCTCCCACCCACGTAGATGATTTAAATGGTTTTTTAATCTTAATGAATTTAAAATAAGTGTTTGGTTTTGGTTCCACTCCTGTTGTGTTATATTTGGTGATAATCGGACATAGTACTCTAGGCCCAATGTATTTAAACTGTTCGCCCACGATATGTTATGTGTTAGAGCTACTAAACTTAAAAAATTTGGGAGCCGTTCGTTAGTATACTGAAAGAGGGTTCGAGCAATGTAACGCATATGCAACTCAAGGGTAAATAAGTGGCCATCTTCCATACCTGATTCTAAAAAAAGTGTATAATTCGGTGTGAATTTCGGTAAATTAATAACACGTTTGACAAAGTATCTTTGTAAGCGATCAACCTCGTCAAAATGAGAATGACCCCATATTTGAGCTCCATACAGGTGAGTTTTAGCTTGAAACGATATATCCTTTTTACCCAAAAAATTACTCCATGTTGAGTTTAAGCAGTTTTTTGCAGAACTAAGTCTCTTTGATACGTGTTTCGTAAATACACATTTCGGAGTTAGGATCATGCCAAGATAACAGTATTCGTTGACTATATCAATTTCCTCCCCATTGAATACCCATTTTTCATGATGTGCCAACCGTCCGCCATTTCGAAATACCATTATTTTAGACTTTGCCAAATTTACTTCCAAGTTCCAGTAGTTGCAATAAGTTTCAAGTTTTTTTATCATTTTTTGTAGCACATTTACATCATCTGATATCAACACAATATCATCGGCGTATAACAACAGTCTGATATTTAAATTACCAACTTGTAAACCACCTTCAAGAAAATCATGGAGATCATTTATATATAATGAAAAAAGCAAAGGGGATAATATGCACCCTTGTTTAACTCCTGAAGCAGTTTCAAATTTTTCTGATAGTTCTTGCCCATTCCACACTGTTGAATATGTTTCATTGTATACGCTTTCAATAAAGCGTACCATTTTCGTTGATACTCCCATAGCATGCATCTTATATATTAGGGATTTTCTAACGACCTTGTAAAAAGCCGCTTTGAAGTCAACAAAGAACGCGTAAACTTTTTTCCCCTCCTTAAACTTCAGGTGCACAATGGTCGTTAAATTATAAATATTGTCAATAGTGGAATATTCTCTTCTAAAACCGGCCTGGTACTCAGAGAGAATGTTGTGCTGATAGACCCAATTATACAATCTTTCCGTGATAACAGCCATTAACACTTTAGCTATGGTGTTCATAAAAGAGATTCCTCTATAGTTACTTGTTTGATTAAAGTCACATTTTTTAAAAATAGGGAATATTACACTTGTGGTAAAGTTTTATCTGCTTGAAGATTATTATATTGAGCATTATAAGCGTTTGCCATTTCGATAATTAACTCATGCGGTGCATTTTTTAAAAATTCGTAGGGAATTCTATCCTCACCTGGTGCTTTTCCTGATTTTGCCTTCGCTAAAACTTGATATATTTCCGCTGTTGTAATATTGTTATCCAAAAAACTATCTTCATGGTACAAATGCGCATAATGAATATCTTTTGAATTCTGCAATGGGTTTAGTAGTGTCATAAAATAGGACTTAAAATCGGACGAAGATATATTTGGCAGTTCTTGATCGTTTTTATTTCGGATCTCATTTGCAATCTTCCACCATGATTTACTATCATTTACTTTATTAAGCTTGACTTCCAGCTCCGTATAGTACTTATTTTTTCTTTCATTACAAACAATTTTAAAATTTTCATTTGCCTTTAAATACTTTCTTTTGGATTCGGCATCCATATGTTGTTTATATTCTTTCAATAACTCAAAAGAAGTGTTTCTAGCTTTTTTACATTGCCAGTCAAACCATCTATTTTTAGCAACTAACCTTTTATTTAAATTATTTTGAGTTGTGTATATGTTTATAATGTTCACTATATCTTCCAAATTTATTAAATCTTTTTGGTTCTTTAAAATTCTCAGGTTATCTAGAACTTTATGGTTATACTGTCCTTTTAAATTATCATTCCAATGTAACTTTGGAAGCAGTTGTTGTGTTTTATTTGGGGTATTTTGAAGTCTTACTTTTAAATTCAAAACTAACGGCATATGGTCCGACCATATTTGTTCTTCTACCGTAAAACGTTCAATTAAACCCAGCAGGTCATGTGACACCGCACAAATATCATTGACTGACTCTCCGACACCATTCATAAATGTAAAGTTCCCACACTCATCTCCCTTTGTCGCACCATTTAAAACTATTAACCCAAAATCTTCACAGAACTCTATGAGTGTTCTCCCTTTAGCATTTACTTCGGAATCTTTTGATTTTCGAATACCAGAGTTTGCATGAAACTTATTTAAGACGTTGTCATCTGCTTCTGCTTGTAGATCACCAATACGAACATTTAAGTCACCAATAACTACCGCATTCATAGGACTATTTTCAGTAAAATATTTTTCCACCGCAGTAAAATCAGAATACCATTCAGCTCCTCTGATATATTGAGGAGCAATTAAAACCTCTGTGTCATTAATTTTGATTCTTATTATATCCATATTATTCTGATTACTGAATGTACATTTTATGAACGAAGAATTTATGTTTTTATTTGTGCCATACATACAACCTCCAATTGCTCAACCAAATCTACTGTTCCTAGTTGCTGGTTTCCAATAAGTATTTAAATGTTTAAAATATTTTTTGAATTGTTCAATCTTTTCCTCAGTTAAGTGGGTTTCTAATAAGATAACTATATCAAAAGAGTTAATGTAATTGAAAAAATCTGCCTGAAATTGTTTGTTTTCTAACCCATGTATATTGTACGATAAAATTTTAAGCTGTTTATATTCTATTATTTCTTTTTCATTATCAATGCTTTTGTTTACGATAACATTTTTTAAATAAGAACATTTACGTTTTTTGAATTGATTTTTGTTAGTAAACTATTATAACTTATATCTATTTTAGATGCCTCCTCACCATATGTTGCCGTTAAAATAGTTTCAGCACTTTCTTTGTCGCCTACCAGAACCTGCTTGTTGTCCCAGCGTAACCATTCATCTCCGACTCTAATCTTATCGTTGCGGACCAGAATTTTCTTCGTTTTGTTTACCTCCAATATATCATTTTTTAATTGAAGCATAATTTTTTTTCTCTGTAGACGATCACAGTTCAAGTCAATTTCAATAAATATCTAAGTGCCTCTAAGATTCTTAGTAAATTTTAAAACATCTGATACCATCTTTTCAGTTCTCAACTCTACTTTAACTACCATTTTATCCTCTTTTTCAAAGATTTTCTTCACAGTGACGATTTCAACTGCTGGCTTTATTTTCATTGTGTCTTTAAATAATTTTTGCACTCCTTTGTATACGGATTGTTGAGCTTCAATTCCTCTTATTATAATATTCTTCCGCTTCACAGAATCCTCCAGATTTATTAATCTTCGCTCTGTTAGTTCTTTGAACTCTTTTAAAGTTTTTACTTTTTCTTTCAATATTTCGTTTTCAGCTGAAAGGTTATTAAATTTATCTGATACATCTTCAATTTTTGTATTTATTTTATCAAAATCTTCTTTAGTTGGTAATGTTTTTAATTTTTCATCAAGAGTTTTAGCTATTGAACCTTGCATCAACTCCAAAAGATCATTTACAGCCATATCTCCCACTTTTTCTCCTGCTGCCACCATTTCTGACGAATCTTCTAAACATTTCCTCTTCCACATATTGAGCAAGATTAATAAAAATTATTGTACGTTAACGGACGAGAAGTAACACAATAACGCCACCTAGTTGTCAGTACCAGAACTATCTTTAACAGATTACACAATAACGCCACCTAGTGGTCCGCAGAATAACTAAATTGTTGTACAGTAGTCAGTAACGTAACTAAATTTGACTCACTATGCACAGAGTTGCATTAACGTTGACACAAAAATTTTAATGTTGCAGGAGATGACGTTTATTTGTTAGCAACAATAAACAATAATACAAAAGAGACAATTACTGCAGTTTTCACTCATCTGCCCCTTTTGTCTTACTTTCGTTTATGTTTCTATTTTTAAGAATTTAATTTAGTTTTTTTTTAAATAAAAACAATTATTTAAAAACACCTTCACATGCACAGCACAGTCCTTGGCACAAAATTCAATTTAATCCCGCTTAAAAGCCCTTCTAACGCTTATTTCTTAGCAAAATTCAAATTATTTTAAGAGCTTGTGACAAACACGTCTATACACACCAAAATTTCTCACCCTCACCCAGAGACCAATATGGTCCATTGTGGCGCCTTAATTAGTGAAAGAAACAAGGAAAGAAGAGAAAGAAATCTAGTATGAAAGAGTAGGAGAAGTAAATGGTGAAAGCACAGTAAAGGAAGATGGTGGAAGATAAGAAATCGGACAGAACAAGCAAAAACAATCCTATCAAACAGGAAAACTGCCCAACATGTTTCCAGTCCCCAACCTCCTGCCGCGCAGCCAGGTCATTCCCATTACGAATCCCGTCAGATTTTCGAGCTAAATTTAAAATTTTTTTACCACAATATCTATATCTGCTACTGTTTTAGGAGTATTAAAATAATTTCCAAGAGCGGACATTAATGGGGAATATGGTAAATTTTGGACCGATCTTCACGATATTTTCTACTGTGATTTGAAGCTTTTGAGAAACTATGAAAGACCAAATTCTGCTACAAAAACATTATTCGTTACGGTTTTAGGCGTACTAATTTTTTTTTTTGAGTGTAGGCTTTACATGGGACCTATGGTAAATTGTGGACCGATCGTCACGAAATTTTACAATATAAACCTGTGACCTACCAAATCTTGTTGCAGTAGCATTATTTGTACTGTCTAGTCATATAAAAAGAATTTGTGCCAAATCTCGTATTAATCCATGTATTATACCACCATTTATGATAGTTTTTGTAACAAACCTATACATTTTTAAGGGAGGTGGTTCCACATTTTGACTCATAACAGTCATCCTTCTGAACCGATTTTACTAAATGCCAATCCCAAACTACTTTGGATAGCCAAAAGCAGTTTGACACCTACATTCTTCTTTTCTTTTGAGTTTTTCGAAAATGAGCGTGTTTTCAACAGACGGACAGGCAGAAGGACATGCCTAAATCGACTTTGAATTACTTAATGACCCAGAATATGCATATTTTATGGGGTCTGAGATGCGTAATAAAAAAATTTCACACAGAATGGCAAACTTTGTTTACCCTCATTCACCACTAGTGGTGGCGGACGGTATAAAAATTTTATATTTTAAACCAGAGTACCGAAACGTTCGGTCATTCTTCATTTATGAGCGAGCGTGAAAATGTAAAAATTTTTCTGTAAATTCATCCTCATGAGGGTGAGGAAAAAATTATTTTGCATTTCCTCACTCATGAGGAGTGAGCAAAAACAAAAAATTTGTTCACCGCAGGTCAGGCCCTGCAGTTTTTAATTTGAATTGCATTTATTTTCGTTCTTGCTTTACTTATGTATGTAGATTTATTTAAGTTGGTAGCTGCATAAGTGTGTATATACTTTTTAAAGCTCACTAAATTTACATATTTTTTGACAACAACAAACTTACATACAAAAATATTAAATATTAATAACTGTAACCGTAACTGGTGAAGATATTTTGTTGCTTTGTCTTTTAGTCTTTAAAATAGAATGTAATTTTGATTTATGATAATTTTAGTTGAGTCGTTTAAATTCTTTTTAATAAAGCAGTTCGTTTGCTCAGAAAAATAGAAAAATCGTTTTATTTTTCAAGTAACAATTCAATTCTGTAAAAAGGCTTACAGAATCTAACATTTGTGACCCCGACGTGATCGGTGTTTGCATATTTAAATAATTTCGTTTCTATTGGTAAAAACTCAAGCTTAATAATGAGTGAAAGTCAAGAGGACACTTCCACTGCTTATGAAAATTTATCGGCATGCAAAATAAGGTCATCGCTATTACTGGTCAGCTAGTTAGCTTAAACATGGCATTTAGCTCAGTGCAATTAAAGGAATATGATGCTGATGATCTCCTGGTGCGTCTCGAATTCGTCGAGAATCTCAATAAGGGCTTTGATCAAGCTCAGACCATTTTGAAGGATATGGACAACAGTCTTTTTCAGAGTGATACCCGATACAAATTGATGTGCACTTATTTTGAAGTGAAGGCTAAACTAACTCGTCAGTTAAACATCATAAGGAATACAGAACAACAAGCCCAACAACGCTCTTCAACATTTCGGCAGTTTTCCTTAGAGGAAGTCCCATCGCATTATTTACCTTACCGCAGCTCCAGGTTACCTGAACTAAAAATACCAACGTTTTCAGGATCGTACCTTGAATGGTCTGATTTTTCTCCATGTTCTCTACCGTTATTGATAAAGATAACATAACAAAAATTGAAAAATTTCAACACCTACGTGCCTGCCTAAAGGGTGCCGCTTTGGATACCATATCGTCATTAGAGCCAACCGATGCCAATTATGATGAGGCCATTGAAAAGACGTTTCCACAACAAGTTGGTAATTTTTCAGTCTCATGCTAAAGAAATTTTTAATTTAACTAGAGTTGAAAGGGACTTTGCAGTAAGTATTCGTCAGCTAAGTGACAAGCTTAGTGCTCACATGCGTGCTTTGCAAACTATGAGCACCAAAGAGCAAAGAGCAGATGGGCTTTTAGTTCATGTAGTGACTTCAAAGTTAGACTTAAAGTCTAAGGCAAAATGGGAAGAAGAGCTGTCTGCCGATACTCTCCCAACCTGGGCTTCTCTTGAATTGTTTTTAGATAAAAGATGTCGCTTTTTAGAAACAATAGAGAACTCCACGCCTAGAAAACCCATAGATCAAAACTCTAAGTCCAAAAATAATGGAAGAAATGTTCTTGTAGCCTCTGTATCAGCATTGGCTTTATGTACGTTTTGCAATGCCAAAGATAATTTTATAGCAAAATGCTCGCGTTTCGAAAATCTTTCCCCAAATATCCGTTTTAAAGAGGCCAAAAGGCTACAACTTTGTTTGAATTGCTTAAGGAAAGGGCACATGATGAAAGATTGCAAATCTGGCCACTGTCGTCAATGTACATCTAAGCACCATACGTTATTGCACATTGATAATGTAGTAGACTGTTCTACAGCTAATTACTCAAACGAGACAGCAGCAGAGGCAGCAGTGGTAGCAACATCGCAGTCGGTACTTGTTTCATCTTCATCCTCTCTTTCGTCTACAGCTAATGGGCCATGCATTGATCATAATGTTTTGTTGGCTACAGCAATTATTTTAGTTAAAAATAAATCTGGTTCATTTTTACCATGCCGTGCTATTTTGGACTCAGCCTCTCAACTAAACTTTATAACAGCTCGTTTTGCAAAACAACTTCAATTGCCGACAAACAAATCTAATATCACGTTTTCTGGTATAGGTGATAATGCTTTCGTAGCCGACAAATTTGTTGATGTTATAGTGAAATCTCAAACTACAACTTTTTCAACTTCGTTTTCTGCTGTTGTAGTACACTCTATAGCAGATTATAAACCCAATGTAAGCGCCAATGTGAATAGTTGGAATATTCCTCATAATTTGAAATTGGCAGATCCCTTATTTTATAATCATGGACGTGTTGATATTCTGATTGGGGCTAGTTTATTTTTCGAATTAATGTGTGTTGGACAAATTCGTTTAAATAAAAATCTACCCGTTTTGCAAAAAACCTTGTTTGGATGGGTAGTGTCTGGTGGCGGCTTCAATACATCAAACTCTGCAGCATTGGCCACAACTTGTAAGTATCTTGATGATAAAAGTGAACAAGATGTGGGCGACCTTATTAAACAATTTTGGGAAATAGAAAACAATTTTGATGATACATGTACTTATGCATCTGAAGACGCTTATTGCGAAAGCTTTTTTCAACAAACAACCACTCGACTAAATTCTGGTGAGTATGCCGTAAATTTGCCAAAGGCCAAACCAAGTAGTGTTCTTGGTGATTCATTTGAGCAAGCTTTGCAACGTTTTAAAGGCCTGAAAAAAAAAACTTAATAAATCTCCGGGAACCATAGACTTGAAACATATGTCCTTAATTTCACCATCCCCTGTTGAAAACACCTATTACCTACCTCATCATTGCGTAAAGAAAGAAGATAGCACAACTACAAAATTGCGGGTAGTATTTGATGGCTCAGCCAAAACGTTATCAGGTCTTTCGTTAAACGATATACTTTTTTCGGGGCCCACAATTCAACCCAAACTTTTTAATACTATTTTACGTTTTCGTTTATTTCAAATAGCACTAACTGGAGACATTTGCAAAATGTACCGATGTGTTAAAGTATCTCATCCAGATGACTACCTACAGTGTATACTATGGAGAGAAAACCCAACTGAGGACATCAAAACTTACAAATTGAACACGGTTACGTACGGCACAAAACCAGCTGCATTTTTGGCCATTCGCGCTATGCATCAGCTCACATTTGATGAAGAAATTAATTTTCCAATGGCTGCAAAAATTGTAAGACGGGATTTTGATGTAGATGACATGATCTCTGGAGGTGACTCATTTGAGGAGGTAAGGGAAATTCGCCAGCAAGTTACAGAGTTGCTTAGAGCGGGCAATTTTCTTATTCGAAAGTGGTGCTCTAATGAAGCAGCAGTGTTGGAGGATGTTTCGTCAGCAGATTGTGAGCAACTTTTCAAATTTCACGATGGAACCGCCATAACAAAAACTCTAGGTCTTGTGTGGGACCCAAAACTTGATAATTTTATATTTTCATTTTTGTTATCGCCAAATAAAAGCATCGTATCTAAACGCACTATACTGTCTACAATCGCCACCATATACGACCCCTTAGGCCTTATTGGTCCCATTATTACAAAGGCAAAGGTATTTATGCAGATATTGTGGAAACATAATTTAAACTGGGATGAAAGTTTGCCGCAATCGCTACATTCAGCATGGACTGACTTTATTGCAAGCCTTTAGAGTTTCCTCGTTTTGTTTGCATATCAAATGCTCTTGTGCAAATTCATGCATTTTGTGATGCAAGTTTAGCAGCATATGGCGCATGTGTCTATGCACGCAGTGAGCTCGATGGCGTCGTCAGAACCAACTTGTTGTGTTCCAAATCGCGGGTATCCCCGTTAAAAACAATTACAGTTCCAAAATTAGAGCTATCGGCAGCTTTGCTGTTGGCCGAGCTCGTAAATGTTGTTTTAAATTCGTTTCCAGCGCCATGCGAAGTACACTGCTGGTCAGACTCCATGATAGTTTTGTCTTGGTTACGTGAAGAATCATCAAATTTTAATGTTTTTGTAGCCAAAAGAGTAAGTCGAATTCAAAATCTTACAAGTCAGATGACCTGGCATCACGTCCCTACAGCTCTAAATCCAGCAGACATTTTATCCAGAGGGGCTCTACCAGCAGAACTTCTATCATCAAAACTCTGGAAAAATGGTCCAGATTTTTTAAAAAACGACGTCACAACTTGGCCAAAACTTCTAAAATTTATGACAGATTTGCCAGAAAGAAAACGAACGGTGTTAGTCACTATTCCCGTAAATGATTGGTCAGTTAGTTGCAGATATCACAATTCTTTTCCGCAAATGCAACGTATTTTTGGTTATGTTTACAAATTCGTAGTTTTGAAATTCGCATTACGCAAAGAAATTAAATCAGGCCCATTAACACCATTAGAATTAAAAATGGGTACGAATTTGTTAATACGGAATATACAAAAAATACATTTCTTATCCGAATATAATGCTTTAAAGGCAAACAAGCCAGTATCACCATCAAGTAAGCTTTACCCATTAGCACCTTTTATAGATTCTACAAATCTGATTCGTGTCGGAGGACGACTCGAAAACTCGGACTTAAACTTCGAAGCAAAGCATCCCATAGTATTACCAAAACTTCATCCTTTTACTCGTGCTTTAGTAATGGGATTTCATCAAAGACTGCTGCATGCTGGCCCGCAGTGCTTACTTGCTACAATTAGATTGCAGTACTGGCCCCTTGGTGGACGGAAGGCTGTAAGTGCAGTGATTTCAAAATGCATTCAATGTTTTCGATTGAGGCCCAAGTACGCACAGTATATTATGGGACATTTACCTCGTGATCGTGTACTACAGTGCAGAACATTTTACATAACTGGCATTGATTTTTGTGGACCTTTTATTATAAATCTGGCGTAAGAAAACGGCCACCAGTAAAATGCTACGTTTGTATTTTTATTTGCTTTGCAACAAAGGCTTCGCACATGGAGCTTGTTTCTAAGCTGTCAACACCAGCATTTTTGGCAGCATTAAAGCGTTTTACTTCTATCAGAGGAAAGCCGCACACAATTTGGTCTGACAATGCCACAAACTTTGTTGGTGCTAAAAACGAATTATCAGAGCTGAAACAATTGTTCATAAGTAAATCGCATTTGGACATGGTTCATCAAGAGTGTCTAAGTGACGGTATTTTTTGGAAATTTATTCCGCCGCGATCTCCACATTTTGGCGGCCTCTGGGAGGCAGCAGTGAAAGCGGCAAAATATCATTTTAAGCGCGTTTTAGGCCTGTCAATACTTTCATTTGATGAATTGCGGACACTGGTGTACCAAGTATCAGCTATTTTAAATTCTCGGCCATTATGTCCAATTTCGGAAAATCCAAATGATCTAGACGTTATCACCCCAGGTCATTTCCTAATAGGGGCACCATTAACTTCAATTGTCGAACCCGATGTCATTGATATAAATATATCTCGTTTAAATAGGTGGCAACAAATTTCGTTCATGCAACAACTGTTTTGGAAAAAATGGAGCACAGCGTATCTTACTCTCCTGCAAGAGCGCTCAAAATGGCGTACCAATTCTACTAACGTTGCTAAAGGGGACATGGTCCTTCTTAAAGATGAAAATCTTCCGCCTCTTCAATGGCAACTCGGTCGGGTCATTGACATCGTACAGGGGAAAGATGGAGTGGCCCGCGTTGCAGAGGTTCGAACTAGAAACAAACAGATGAAGCGAGCTGTTGCAAGGTTAGCCGTACTACCAATTGACAAAGCCGTACTACCAATTGACAAACATCAAGTTGAAAACCAGAGCCTTTCAACGGGGGGAGGATGTTCACCGCAGGTCCGGCCCTGCAGTTTTTAATTTGAAGTGCATTTATTTTCGTTCTTGCTTTACTTATGTATGTAGATTTATTTAAGTTGGTAGCTGCATAAGTGTGTATATACTTTTTAAAGCTCACTAAATTTATATATTTTTTGACAACAACAAACTTACATGCAAAAATATTAAATATTAATAACTGTAACCGTAACTGGTGAAGATATTTTGTTGCTTTGTCTTTTAGTCTTTAAAATAGAATGTAATTTTGATTTTTGATAATATTAGTTGAGTCGTTTAAATTCTTTTTAATAAAGCAGTTCGTTTGCTCAGAAAAATAAAAAAATCGTTTTATTTTTCAAGTAACAATTCAATTCTGTAAAAAGGCTTACAGAATCTAACAAAATTCATATGTGATTTTTTAGATATGAAAAATTTGAAAAAGTTCACGTTAAAATTCTTCACAAGGAAAAAAAATGCGATTTGCCCAACCATTTACAGCGGGAAAATCAAGAAGTAAAGAGGCTTTATAGAAGGCCTTTTTGCAGACATAAGATCTCCCAGCCGCATTAAAACTTTATTACCAAGTGACAAGGTGTGTCATTGGAGACCAACACCTTGCACTTTTGCATCTCTTTTAAACAAGGGCTTCTAAAAAGATTTAAAAATAAAGCTTTACCCAAGTTTAATTGTTGTGGCTAATAATACAAAGTGAGTAAATTAATAACTTAACTTGCAACACGTTCCAACATAACTACTAATAAAACCATTGCGACTGGCCTTATCTTTAAATAGAAAAATTTGAATTTGTAAAATATTTAATAAAAACCTTTCTAAAAGACCTTTTCAAAGAAGGGAGAGTGGAATAAGATACAGTTTACTAAAAATTCAACTGTAAGCCTTTAAGAAGGCTTTTCACGCTCGCTCATGAATGAAGAATGACCGAACGTTTCGGTACTCTGGTTTAAAATATAAAATTTTTATACCGTCCGCCACCACTAGTGTTGAATGAGGGTAAACAAAGTTTGCCATTCTGTGTGAAATTTTTTTATTACGCATCTCAGACCCCATAAAATATGCATATTCTGGGTCATTAAGTAATTCAAAGTCGATTTAGGCATGTCCGTCTGCCTGTCCGTCTGTTGAAAACACGCTCATTTTCGAAAAACTCAAAAGAAAAGAAGAATGTAGGTGTCAAACTGCTTTTGGCTATCCAAAGTAGTTTGGGATTGGCATTTAGTAAAATCGGTTCAGAAGGATGACTGTTATGAGTCAAAATGTGGAACCACCTCCCTTAAAAATGTATAGGTTTGTTACAAAAACTATCATAAATGGTGGTATAATACATGGATTAATACGAGATTTGGCACAAATTCGTTTTATATGACTAGACAGTACAAATAATGCTACTGCAACAAGATTTGGTAGGTCACAGGTTTATATTGTAAAATTTCGTGACGATCGGTCCACAATTTACCATAGGTCCCATGTAAAGCCTACACTCAAAAAAAAAAAATTAGTACGCCTAAAACCGTAACGAATAATGTTTTTGTAGCAGAATTTGGTCTTTCATAGTTTCTCAAAAGCTTCAAATCACAGTAGAAAATATCGTGAAGATCGGTCCAAAATTTACCATATTCCCCATTAATGTCCGCTCTGGGAAATTATTTTAATACTCCTAAAACAGTAGCAGATATAGATATTGTGGTAAAAAAATTTTAAATTTAGCTCGAAAATCTGACGGGATTCGTAATGGGAATGACCTGGCTGCGCGGCAGGAGGTTGGGGACTGGAAACATGTTGGGCAGTTTTCCTGTTTGATAGGATTGTTTTTGCTTGTTCTGTCCGATTTCTTATCTTCCACTATCTTCCTTTCCTGTGCTTTCACCATTTACTTCTCCTACTCTTTCACACTAGATTTCTTTCTCTTCTTTCCTTGTTTCTTTCACTAATTAAGGCGCCACAATGGACCATATTGGTCTCTGGGTGAGGGTGTGAAGTTTGCTTCACACCAGCCTTTCTAACCTAACCTAACCTTCATATGGCCAGAAATAATACCATGCAATTTTGTAATAATCGGTACATAATTTACCTTATGTCACATATTAAGCAGCCTTCTGAAAACCACTTTAAAACTATTAAAAGCTATAACACATTTCACTTCCATATCAAAATATGTTCTAATTTGTTTTTTAATACCACACGCAAAGAAAAAACATGGTTGATACAATCACAATCGCAAACTATCATTAATGTTTGTGGTTATGATTGTGTTAAACACGTCTTCAGTAACAATATATGTGCAGAAAAACACAAATGATCTTCCTAACCATGTTTCTATTTTTCCTAATACCATGCAAAATGTCTATTTGAACAATAAAACCAATAAAAAAATGTATTTAAAAAATTTCATGTTTTATTTAAAATACATGTGTACATTAGGGGTATAACCAAAATAAGAACCTATCATTACGGTATGGGCAATGTTATACTGATATTAAAAATCGATATCAGGGGTCATTTCGGTCCAAAAACCTTCGGCACCGAATGCAATTTCTAAAACACCAAAAAATTTTTTTTTTTTTTTTTTTAATTTTTATTACAAAGTAAAAAAATTAAAACAAGCTTAATTAAATAACTTATACATTATTGTTGTACATTATAAACTTCAAATTGACTGTTGATTTTTTTTTGGTGGGAGTCCTTCTCCAAAAAATATTTGTGGGAACATCTAAGAAGTTAATATTAATAAAAATATACGTATTTTTACGTTATATTTTTGTCGCATAAATTGTAATATAAATTTTTATGGTGGTTATCCTTCCCTTGTACCGTTTCTTTGGTTTCTTTTTTTTTGGAATGAAGGAATCGCCATTTCATAAAAAAAAAACAAGAAATGCAAAGTCCAGCATGGCTTTCGACGTTAGAATTATGGATTTCCTGTAAAACTGAAAAAATTATAAGCTAAAACTTCATCGCAATCGGTGCCGAACCTTTTTTAACGCTCGCGAACAAAGGAAGGTACATTTGTTCATATTTTTTTATGCACTATCTCACTATGATAGGTCCTTTTTGATATTTGCAAAAAAATGCAAATGGTTATATCCCTAGTGTACATATACTTTGCAACATACATACATATACAGCTTAGCATATATTTTAAAATAAAATAAAATACATACATTTATTTATATATATATATATATATAATAACTGCTTCAATAAACGTATAATAATTTGTTTCCTTAATTTTGCAATCATGAATGAATGGCCTTTTAATTATTTTGTAGTCATTCATGTTTCCCGATTAACTGACTCTCGCAGACGGAAAATGACGTGGAAGAAGATTTTATTTGCTTTATAAACACACACTGTTTGTTTTGACAACAAATTTTTGCTCATATAGAGAATGTGTTTTAAAGCGAACAAAAATTATGGTATCAAACATACCTTTTGTGTACAGCTAATATTATGATTTTAATTGTATAGTTGAAAATATATACATTATAGTAGCAAATATTTCACATAATTTAATATGTTTAGCTAGATCATGGTAACTTTTTAGCTGTAAAACGCCATATAATATTATTATAGTGAATAAAAAAATGTTAAGGAGAACAAATACTTTGGCAAGTTTAATAAGGATTAAAATAAGTTTATTGGGGTAAACATATTATGTAAATATGAATAAAAATGGTCGTAGTGGCCATTCATTAATCATGTTTTTTCTCTGCGTGCAGAAATCAAAAAAAAATCAAAAATAGCTAATTTAAACAGAAAATATTCAACAGTTTAAAAACATTTGCATTTAAAAAAAAAACAATCCCAAAATAATATTCGGTAAAGCCCAAACACTAGACTAATTTTCGAGATTTAACCCTATTTGAAAACGAAAGTCAGTCATGGGCTCACAAAAAAGAAATTTATGTTATGAGGTTAAGCTTCATATGAGAGTTATTTGTGGCGAATATTATCTAGATATTAACATCCATATGAGATTTTTTGTCTTAAAGGGATTTCAGGTACGATCGCTAAAGTGTTTTTTAATGTTAACATTTCAAAAGAAAGTAAAAGCTATTTATAGATTAGAATGTTGGGCGAATGGGAACCTATTCAAAAATAATTTAATTACAGTACGTTTACATTTGACAGTACCGGCAAGACAGTAAGCAAATACATATTAGTGGCCAAAAACACTAGTTGCTGTCTTCGTGACGTAGGGGTCCAGGCAAAATGTCTACCGTGAATGTCGCAGTTCAAGTTCTAGCTAAACGTGTTTTATATGAACTTAAAAAATTAAAAATAGCATTTAACAGCTATTTTTTGTGAACATAGATAACACTTAAGTAAAACATACAAACCCAAAGCATAATTTATTAATTTTCTTTTAATTGTTGATTTTTTTTTACTTTATGTAAAGAAAATAATCTGGTAATTGCATCGTACTATACAAATGAAGAATATATAGACATTGCAAAAAGGATTTGTTCCAACTGATGCATTTGTATATGTACCTCGATAGTATAGGGGTTGTACAAAATAAAAAAGGCATAATAGTCTTATATCAGAATTATAGACGGGCCAATATAAAAGCGGTAAATTGCAATGAAACAAATATGTAATTATAATGTACGTCACGACACAAGTATTCTCCAATGCAGAAGTTCGTAGTTTATAATACTCTAAAACCAAAAAAATTTGGTGGCTAGATGAATAATCTGTTTTTGGCTTTTTTATTTTGACCATAGTTTTTAACAATTGCCATATAAATCTAATGTTTTTAAACAATTTGTTCATTACATTCTAAAATTAAATATAATATTTATCTTCATCATTTAAAAATCAAAATCTATTCCATATTAATAATACTCGCGACCTTGTTTTTGAGACTTTTTAATAAATTTGTAAAAATTAATATTGCTTACTAGTGTTTATTATAGTTTAAGTTTGTACAACATAATATTGTTACGTTACTGTCTTTTCAATAACGTTTTTGGTTTATTTCCTTTATAATAAACCTCTTGAGTTCTTTTATTGCAACTTTAATAAAATAAATAAAACACTTTATTTTATAGCTTTACTATAAACTATTCACGCCACTTTATTTAGAACTTAGTCAATTATACCACTTATAATTGCGATGTACACACTTAAATAATTGTACTAATACTGATTACACAGGTCAACACGATTTTTGAGTCTGAGTTCTGTACCTGTGATTTTGATTACTTATGCCAAACTAAAGAAAGAAAAAATATTTTTATCTAATAAAGTTTGCTTTTGTAGATACCAGAACGAAATTTAAACATTTATGGAAAAGGTCTATTTTTCAATGTTAATCATATTTAAAATTAAAACAAGTTATGAATTATATATTTTAATTAATTTTTATTTTAAAAGACAGCACAAATAAACAAAAAAATTCAAAAAAATGATGCAAAAGAAGCTTCAAAATGAATACTTTTAGTATTTCTAGTGTATCGTCAGAACTTTCTCGTATGAGCATCCAAATGTAGTCACCCATCATGTTCTTATTATATTGTCCTTGATATCTTTGTTCAAAGTTCATTATATCCTGGTGGAAGCGTTCCCCTTGCTCTTCTGAATATTCACCCAAGTGATCTTTGAATTTATCCAAGTGCGCATGTAGCATGTGCAGTTTGAGTGACATTCTGCAACCCATGACTTTGAAGCTGTCAAGCATATTAGAAATAAGCTCTTCATAATTCTCGGCCCTCTTGTTACCAAGGAAGCCATGAATGACTGCTTTAAGGCTGAGCCACGCTTGTTTTTCATGAGTACTCAGGAGCTGAAGAAAATGTTCACTCGCCATTAATTTTAGCCTCTGACAGTTTTGGGAAAAATGTTTTTAAATATTGAAAGGCTTCGGAGTCTTGACGAAGAGCCTTTACGAATTGCTTCATGAGTCCTAATTTTATGTGCAGTGGAGGCATTAAAATACGATCAGGCTCTACAATTGGTTTATTTTTTACATTATGTTGTCCGATTTGAAACTCGCTCCGTTGAGGCCATGAATGCTGCTGGTAGGAAGTGCATCGGCTCTACTGTCTTATAAGCAAAGGTAACCCCCTTGCATTCCCACCAGAAAACCAACCTTTTTGAAATCCCCTATCACGGGCCAGGCATACTGTGCATATTTTAAAACTTGAAGAACCATTTTAACGCTTTCGTAATTTTCTTTGAGCATTACAGAATGAGCCAGAGGAAGTGATGGAAATTTATTCCCATTATGAAGAAGAACAGCTTTTAAGCTTCTTGTAGAGCTGTCGATGAAAAGACGCCATTCAGAAGAAATGCAAGGGATTCCGATTGCATCAAACAAACCTTTCACATCATTACAGTAACACAGTCCGTCTTCCTTCCTGAAAAACCCAGCAAACATTTCATGACGCTTTCTTTGGTCACTTATTTTAACGTTGTCCTTGAGCAAATTCCTTTGTTTTAGCCGTGAACCTAATATTTCTGCTTTAATCTTAGGAAGGTTTAAATCTCTTATTAAGTCATTGAACTCTTCTGCATCAATGAGATGTGGTTCAACAGATGGTGTCGCGATTATGAACTCGCTGCCCTCGCTATTACTAGATAATTGTGATAGCGGTATCATCTCTTGAGTCTTCACGTTTGGACTAGAAGGAACTGGAAAAATTTCACTGTGAGGTACTGGAGCAGACGTTGATGGTAGGTTTGGATACAGGATCTTCTTGGCATTTTTTCCAGCACGACGCTTACGTGGATTAACAACACAAAAATAGCAATCATTGATGTGATCAGTTGGCTCTCTCCACATTCTTGGTACTGCTAACTTCATCTTTTTTTTTTCCTCGGTACCAGTCTGGAAAAAAAGTTAATATCATTCATTAACAAATGACGCATTTAATGTATATTTTAAAAATATGTAAATAGGTATACAAATTTACTTTAAATATAAGGTGTATTTTCTTACCTTCTAAAGTGTTTTTGCAGTTATTACACGAGAAGTGAGGCGCCCATATTTTATCCTGACTTCGTACGGGCATGTTAAAATAAGCTTCATAGGCTTCACAAAGTTTCTTATTTGATGATAAACTAAATTTGTTGGCTCTCACTTTAATAAACCCACCACAAACATAGCAAAAAGAGTCCACGTCGTTTTTACACAGTTTCGATGACATTTTTACGCCTCGCGACACATAAAATACGTTATTCCTCTAGAAAGCGCACTCGCATACTGCCATGACACTCTGCTACCTCTCACTTCACACCCACAGTCGCTTTCACCCCTCTCTTGCATCATAAATGCAACGGCTTTTAAAAAAATTTGCAAAACCACCGTATATTTAGTTTTCATTATATTAAGTACAAAAGCAAACTTTATTTATTATTAATGGAGTTCCTGTTTACTATTTATATAATCAGAAAATAATCACTAAATAAAAGACTTGTTGACCTGTGTTATCGATGCCCACCTTCGCGAGTATTTATACTCTGTTCGCTGACATCTAGGTGTCTCTGGAACATTCGACTCGTCGAAATGTCTGTAACATTTTCGACATTTCTGGGCCAATAGAGCTTTTATTATCTTACAGCTAATATCATTATGCATTAACACTGTGGCTGAATTTAAATTGATTTAAACATCAATAAACTAAAGCATACTTTATGGTTTAAAAATAATCTTAACACTATTATGTTATACCAAAGACTATAGATTTATAAAGATGTTGCACTTAGTACATTTGGAATTTACAAAAATGTTGTGCTTCTTATTGATGAGGGGGGGAAGTAAAAAGGAAAGTTTCACATTCAGAAAACTGAAGAGAGCAAAAAACCACATACATGCATCAATACATACATACATACACATGTTTTCTGTTTTTGCAAACCAACGTGTGTGTGCCTATGTTTTTTTTCGTTAAAACCGGTTTTCGGTATTTTTATTTTTTAGGTGATTTTGTTTTGTTTTCAAGCAATTTATGTGCAAATAACCTACGTAAGAACAAATGCGACCGATTGTTTAATTGGTAGGGTAAGACTATGTGTTTTATTGTTGTAAAAATGAAATTATAACGATTCGAACCGAATTATAATTAAAATTTTTAGACAATTCAATTATGTATGTACTTATAATATGTGTATGTATGTATCAAACGAATTTATTATAAAACAAGTGTGTTTTCTTATTACGTGTGGGCGGCGATAGAAAAGTGAGAATGTAAGTAAAATGTTGACACTTATGAAATTAATGAAATTTCAATAGCCCTGGGGGCTAGTAGAATTTTTAAAACAACCAACAAACTTTCTGACAAGCAGCAAATCGCAAATTGTAATTGAAAAAG
Source organism: Pollenia amentaria (assembly GCA_943735925.1). NCBI lineage: Eukaryota > Metazoa > Arthropoda > Insecta > Diptera > Polleniidae > Pollenia > Pollenia amentaria. Next base: position 135,035,025 of record OX031006.1, read on the forward strand.
TCAAATAAAAACGTTTAAAAAATGTTGTGAATTCAAAACAATAATATAAAATAAAATGCATAGAGCCACCTGCAAAAAAATTGTATTTTCCTAATTTGTTCATTATTTTATACAGTACTTTTCGTTTAAAGTCATTTCCATTGTTAGTCACATTAGCGATATAGTCCATTTAATCTTTATTTTTGCCGCTATACAGAAGATTAATAGAAAGTATTTACGTTATAGTCCATTTAGCGATATAAGCACATTTACAAAAGTAAAGCAAATTATTAACGTTTTAGTCACATAAGCCTAAGTTTTTTGTTTGTTTCCGAAGTTTCAAACCATATCAAAGAATCAAGAAATTAATGGTTTACTTTTTCTTATCAACTCTCCAATCGAAAAAAATTAGTTTTTGTGTTTGGTAACAGTGATGAAATATGTTATTATTGTTTTAACTTTTAATCCCGCTGTCAGTGTTGTTAATATGATTTTTTATTTTACAAATTCATATTAAATTCGCCAAACATCTGCAAAAAATTTTCAATATTTAGCATTATTCCAGTAGTGTGTTTTTATTATAGTTTTTTGAACGATTTAAAATAAATCGGGCATGATCTGATAATCGTAGAACGCTTAACATTCTTACTTGAAATCGTATAATATGTGTTCTGTAAATCGCAATAGCACGAAGTTTGGCGAATTAAAATTACAAAAGTATGCTGAAGGAAACTAGAATTTTTGTAAGAAACTATGGCAGATCGCAAGCATAACGCACGAGTTTCCGAACACTGTAAAATAAATCTGGTGTTTTGCTTTTTTAAATCGTGCGAATATCATAACATGGCTGAATATCTTAAAACTTAGAACTTCAGAGATCAGTGAATTGAATTTTGCAAAAATATTAATTTTAGGAAATTTTTAAAATTCCATTTAATATACAATCAAACGCGATTAAATTTTTAGAATTTATTTTCCAAAATAAATTAAAAATTTACTTGTTTTCTTGTAGAGATCCGAAGTTTGATAACTTTTGGCAAGGAAAATGTCTAAAATCAAATGAAGCTTAAGCTTTATTCCAAGTTTCTAAAGCAACTATTTTTAAATGTGGTTAATGTAATTATCTGGCAATATTATTAATTTTTCATCTAAAACATTCTTATTCGTATTGCGATTTTAAAATTTGTTAGAAATTTAAAGAAAAAACTATAGCCCTGCTCATAATTTTTTTTATATAATAAAGAAAGAAAGGTAAATTGCTTTTCATAAATCGCTACCTTTTTTAAATTTTGCCAAAAATTTACATATGTATGTGACACACATATACACATGTGAACTAGGCGTATAGTCATTCTAGCGATATAGTCCACGATTTGTGACTATAAGCAAAAAGTACTGAACATAGTATTTTTTTAAATATTTAAACACAACGTCAAAATTTTATATCGTCAAAAAAGATATTATTTTTTCCAACGATATTTTTCAAAAAAGTTCTTATAATGTAGACCATAACCAAACAGATAGTAGTTAATATAACATACACTGTCCCGTGTTCGAGCACTAGTATATTTACAATCATAAAATCTAAGGTGTTTTTTTTTTAGGAATTTTGATAAATTAACTTGTAAGTACTGCAATACATACATAGCTATGTATAAGTATAATTAAAATGGGAAATAGATTAGAAACAAAAGAAAAGTTTTAGGCACCATATCGGTGTAGCCACAATTTTTTTTTAATATATAAGTTTGGCAACATGTTGTTATCCCTAAATGGATTAATATAGGTAATTTAATTGCAGTTTATTTCGTTGACTCGTCTATAAATGTGGTATACTACCGTAGTCCCATATTTTGAATATATCCTTATTTATCTAGGTATACGATGAAAACTCATTCTTTATTTCGTTAAAATATATCATTTCACACAGCAGAAACATGAATTTTTTTCCCACATGGAAATACTTTGTTACCATAGTACTTTGCTACCGTTTCACACACGCCCTAACTATTTACCACGAGTATTTAGGTAATAATTTTACTTATTGGCTCTTTACAAGTTTAATGGATACAAATTTTAACTTTTTCAGTATGTTATCGATGATTTGAAGGTATTTAAATGTTTTCCATGTGTACTGCTTCCGTCATAATATAAGGAAGGACTAGTAAATTTAACATCTCCATCCTGTCTTTATAACATACGTTATTCTCCGCAAACCAAAAACTATAAATAAATTAATAAATTTTTCATGTCATTGCTTTATTTAGTAAAAATATTTTTGCAGACTTTTATAAGAATTCAACAAACTTCTAAAAGTAAGACTTCGAAAGCCTGATTATTTTTCATAATTTGTAATAATTATTTGTTGTAATAATAAATAAAATTGGATTTTTCGTCGGAAACAATTTAATAATTTGTCAAATAATACAATTTTAACAAAAAAACATTTTCATACATTTTTAACCAAAAAATAAATAAAATTTCAAGAGATTACGTGCACACACATCAAACTGGCTTTTTATGAAAATCCAAATCATTTTGATTATGTCGCCATGTCGCTTTAGTAAACATAAAAATATCTTTTATAAATAATCAGTTAATTTTTTTAGAAAAAATATTTTTTATATTCCTACAATTGTTTAAATTTAGACAATAACAGCATTTGAACTTCAGTGCAAATCGATATAGTTTCATCTGTACAACAACAAAACACATATTATTGCCCTACAATTAAAAATCGGTCACATTTGCTTTCACATAGGTTGTTTGCACATAATTGCATGAAAACAAAAATTCTTTTGTTAGGTTTTTTCTTTATTTTTACTTAAATGTTTCTTCAACACAAAAAAAACTTCTTATAGTTTGTTTTTACTTTTTTATTTGCCATGTACATACATACACACACGCGTGTATACACACATATGCGCTGAAAGATCAAGAATGATATAAAAAGAGATTACGCCATGCGCATGTTTTCCCGTTATATGACGTAGCTTAACCCAAGCTAGGGTTACCTATTCGTGTATGTTTCGTGACGTCATTTGACCCACCTGCGCATTAATATTTTTAAATGAAAAATATGTATTGCAAATGGCATCCCAAATATTACAAATCATTTGCTTCATTCTAAATAATTGTAAATAATTGTTTTTCTCTTTTCTTTTATTTGATTTACACAACAAAACAAATGTGTTTTCAACTTAACAGTACTCAATTCATTCAACCAACCAGTTTGTGTTTACGTTACTGTATAGCAGTGGTGTCAATTATGATTGTGTTATTAATAATACAACTATCGTAAAATATTGAGTTATGGACTGACATAATTAGTTATTATTTAAATAAATTTAATTTGAATCCTGCATTTCGCACGTTATCGCTGTCTACAAGACTACTTAATAAAATTCAAATTTGAAGTTAACAGAAGCTTAATAAACACATCAAGGCGAATTCATCACAGTTACTCTTGATACTACAACAAGTACACCTCGTACCAAAACCACAAGCAATTTGTTTTTTTTTAAATCATTGTACAATGTTAAAAACAGAAATAAAACAAAACAGAAACAAAGATAATAAATATATTATTTCTGTTTAGAGGCCTCAAAACAGGCCGTGCGATATTTCCCGCTGAATGAGAGTGTTTTGCAGTAAAAAATTATATTTTACGCTCGCAAAATAAAAGAGCGTAAGCGTACATGTGAGTTTTGCTTACACAATTGTGTATGACGCTGACATTCCTGCTGTATAGTCGAACTGCCAGTTTCTACCTACGTTGCACAGACAGGTATTTGACTTAAAAATGTGCTCAAAATGCATTTTTTTTATAATAGCACTACACCCTATTTACTGTTATTTTTCAAAAGTCTGGTAAACCCTCCAAACAATAGAACCAACATGGCGTGCTTGAACCTTTCACCAGCTGCATGAAGCCAGTCGGAAGTTACCGTTCGCCAAACGTGTTCGTGTGATTGTTCGATACGCTCAAAACTTTGCTGTCGTCACAAACAACCACCCCAATCCACCCCTAAATTTTTAATGATTTTTTAGTACATGGGCTTTGAAAACTAGGTTAATCAAGAATTTCAATAAAATGCCAACATATGCTGCAGCCATTAAGAAAAGTACCGCTGATAAAGCCAAAGAAGTCTCAACAAAATTGGTACATCTACGTGCATTGTTAATGTACGCTGAAGCGAGACTCACGCAGAGACAATACGATGTAGTAAGAAACTCAAATCCAGGGTTTTACCCTTGTTATTTATTCTACAAAAACTGAAGAAGGAATGCTATTTTAAAATTCACTGCATTACTGAAACTTGCGCTGAAGTCAGAATACAAAGTTTGATAGATCATACGACCAAATGACTCTTGTCACATCTTGTCAAGGAGGTGCTGAAACAATTGACAACAGCGGAAAACGAATCATTCCTGCTGATAAGCAAATGGAGTTGTGATGGGTAACAATAAACTCAGCAAAACATGAAGTTTGAGAATGTCGAGGAGGTGCTGAAACAATTGACAACAGCGGAAAAAGAATCATTCCTGCTGATAAGCAAATGGAGTTGTGATGGGTCACAATAAACTCAGCAAAACATGAAGTTTGAGAATGAGACAGATTCCGACGCCAACATATTTCAGAGTTCTGTTGTTCCACTAAAATTGGTGTACGGAAGAAAGAAAAATAATGCGGCAAAACCCAACCTCTTCTTCGCCACGTTATTGCAGACCGATTCGGCTAAGATTCATAAAGGAAACAACTGATGTAACCAATGGTGAAATTGAGTACATTGAAAATTAAATTAAAGACCTAGACAAGACCAAGATTTACGACATATCCGTCAAGCATAAAATAGTTTTTACAATGGTGGATGGAAAAGTATGTAACGCTGCGACACATACCAAGTCCACCACGAAATGCTGGACTTATGAGGCACCACATTGGCGCAATTTAACGGCATTTAAAAGGAGAGGCCGTGCAATACAGAAATATGAGGTTTGGGCTGACATTTTTGCACGCTCGAATTAGATTTTTTGAGAGCATCCTACATGTTGCATACAAATTGCCAGTAAGCAAGTGGAACGCTCGCCTGTCTTCCGAGGAGTAGGATCTGGTGGCAAAACAAAAAAAGGAAATACAACTAAAATATCGAGACCAACTGGGCTTATTGGTGAACATACCTAAGGCGAATTTCCGCAACATAATATAATACGAAAAATCAGCAGAGATAACTGGGATTGACAAAAATTTAATCTACGGGTTAAAAATAATACTAGCTGTCATGTGCTTTGGTATTAAAATGAACACAGAAAAGTTTGAGGCTTACTCTAAGGAAACTGCTGAATTGTATATTTCCGTTCACCAATTTCACCCTATGTCACCGACATTGCAAAAGGTGTTGCGCCATGGAGCAGCCGTAATAAGGGACGCGATTCTGCCAATCGTTCAACTCTCCGAAGAAGCGGCAGAAGCCCGTAATAAACATGTTCGGACATATAGGCTGGATTACTCTAGAAAATATTTAAGAATAAAATGCAATCAAGATGTGCTTAACAGGTTGCTTTTGACATCAGACCCTCTTCTGACAGGAATGAGGAAGACCAAATCGAAAAAGAAGAAACCCCTTTTGATTGAAGTCTTAAATTTACTTGACGAAAACGACATTTGTAACGTTAATATTGAAAATTAACACCACACTGTGGAAAATGACGAATAAATATTTATAAATATGTTTTTTCCTTTTTCTACACTGAAATACCCTAACCTACCTTTAAATCCAATAAAATACTTATATAAAATTATAAATGAAAAATAATATTTTTGAGCGACTTTTAGGGCCAAATACCAGTCTGTGTGTTTAAAGAGTCTGCTGCTGATTCTTTTGACTGCTGAAAAAATGAATTGTGTTACTATTTTTCAGCAACTGTGCGCACACAGTTGAACTGTTTTAAATATGAATGGGGATGAAAATTGATAGTTCGCACTATTTTCAGTATAGTTGCATGTGTAAAAATACAAACTGGCGACTGAGTTTTAAACACTGTTTTTAATATTTATTAAATTATTTATTTTGAAGACCTTCTCTTCTAAAAACGTTTTTATCTCACCTGGGTCTACGCATGAGTCAATGCCCTTAATCACTACCTGAAGACCTTTACTGCTCTTCAGTTGGTATTTTTAAAAGTATTATTTAGTGCTTCTAATTTAGTTATTTCTTTACGACTTATTGCAGCTACATAAAAAGAATTTTCACCTATTACCGAGATCAAATTCTTTATTAAGTAATTAATTTGAGTTTTGCTCTCTAAGATATATCGGGGGTGGCTCAGAAGATTTGATAACGTTTTGTTCTTCCGAGGATTCCTCGTTCAGAATTGCAAAACGATTTTGTGAACTTATTCTATCAGCTGTACCATCTTTTAAAAGTTTTGGGACCGAAGCAACTGCAGAAGAGGTTGGGCTGCGACCCCGTTTAAGCATTGTTATGTACCTATCAATACCAACTAGGACTTGAGGCTTTTGACCACTTTTTACCGGTGATACTGAGTTTTCCATTATGCCTGATTTGGGGGTTATCTTTTCATCACTTATTAAAATTGTTTTTGCCGCTGAGGCAACACTTGCAGGTTTTATATTTGTTAGTGTATCAACCGTATTATTAAATACAGGGGGAGAATTAGGTTTAGCCGTTAGAAATTTGCTATCATTGGTTCTTTTTTTTTATTTCTGCATTTGCTTCGTTAATACTCACTGTGATATATGCGTTTCTATCATTCTGTTTTATTGTTTTTGCATTATTTGCACTCATACGCGTTTTATTTACTTTACTGTTTACAGTTGTTCTCTTCTTATTATTTATTGTTTATCAACACCGAGAATAAAAAAAAATATTTTTGCTCGAAATGTGTATGTTGATGTATGTATGTACTCGTACATATGTACATATATATTTTTTTTTAAATATTTTATTTATTCACGTTTTTGTAAATTTAATAATTTAAATTAAAAATTATTTAATTTATGCGTCCATTCGCTTTTTTTTTGATTTTAATAATTTTAGTAATTTATTATAAAAATAAACCGTATGACGAGCTTAGATAACACGTCTATCTTCAACGAGCGTGACCGACGCACAGTGGCGCCATTTGAGTTTTTTCGTTGCATCATATCTTTTGAACCGAATAAGATAATTGAACAGTTTAAACAGCATATGATAGATAACTGTTCAGCCTATGAAATGAGCGTTTGGAAAGGGTGCTACGCTTTGTAGGGGCCTACTTATGCGTTACCAAAGTTAAAATTAGTATAAAAATCAATTTTATGGTAACTAAAAAAAAATATAGATATTAAGAATTATTTCTTTTTCATAAGCAACTTTATTATATTCAACATTTTTTATTTTTTCGAATTTATTCTATGAGTTAAATTTCAGTTATGTATTTTATAAATATTTTTGTAATAGCTCTATTCCTTAAATTTTTTAGAAATGACTTTATACACTACCAGACTATTATATTGTATTTTCTTGTTACATTTTACCTTAGCTTTCCGTTGAATAGCAATGAAGTATATTTATGTACAGAAAAATTTACAATTACACCAGCAGAATGTAATGCATTTTCTGGCCCGCTACGGCCTTCGTCATTTACATTTTTTTTGTTAAATTTATTTTTTCAATTTACTGTAAAATATTCATCACAATTCGTAAGAGAAGGTATATCTAAAAGACTAAGCATTTCTAAACTATAATTATTTTGTAACTCTATTCGTGACTTCACATGCCGCAGGGAAGAAATAAGTGGATCGGAAGATGCTGCCAACATGTTGAAGAGGTCCTCATTTTGCCTTACCCTTGATGCTTTGAATGTGTTCTGCAATCTATATTTTTTATAAAATTTGTTAAGAGACTCCTGTGCTTCTTCAGAAAGCTCTCCAATTGGCAAAGACTGGTACTCAATTATATCTGCCATGCGCCAATATTTTATGGACGGTCGGGGTCAACTTCTTCTGTGGATACATTTCTGCTAAAAGAGATGCAGTTTTCGACGCATATTCTCCATATTTTGTAGAATTGACATCTTCTTTGCAGTTTAAAACATCCAAGATCGATCCCAATCTTTTCACGATTTGATTGCCAATTCCAGTGATTCTAGTTACTGCCTCATCATTTTCAAAAAATCTCCTAGAAGTGTTTCCATCGTTTGAGTTACCGTATCCGTGCTTGGGACAGTCTACTTTTAGTCCAACTTGTTTAAAAAAAGCATCCTGTATTTGCTTCTTTCTGATCTTTTTCTTATCCTTTATTGATGTATTTTCATCGAAATTTTTCTCCTCTTGTGGTAGGGTATACGCCAGTTTTAGCAAGAACTCCATACACCTTATCCTTGCGTGCAATGGTGACATTCCATATTCGTAATTCTCCTCATTCGTAGAATCGTTTAAATTACTAAAGTTCTTCTGACTCTTTTTGCAAATCGGGCATGACATTGTTGAGGTTGTTCCTGTCAGTTCGTTTACGATTTTTCCGTCAACCATGGTCAGGTGGAACTCGTAATTGCATTCAATATATTTTCCTTCTCCAATTTGCAGCTTTGTAGGCTTAATCTTGCTTATTTGTTCTTCAATGTCCTTCACCGTGGTCCTTATGAGTTCTGCCGATTCCCTTGCAAACTGAAACATTATTGGTCGGCAATAATGCACTGATGACGGACGTGGATTTTTCCAGTGTAGGGAAACATCAGATTTTAACCGCAAAGGAACAACAGATGCCATAAACATATTTCCGTCCGATATTGTAGCGTCAACGGAATATATCCTTTGCTTATAAACGCTTTGTCCGGATGATCCATCGCAGCCCCATTTGCTGATCAATGTCAACTTCTCAGGAAGAATTTTCACCTCATTTTCAGGAAGACTCTCCAACAACCGTTTTGCTGTATGACCCATGAGATCCTGCAGATTGGCTTTCGCAGAGACTTTCGTAAACTCCGTATGCAGTGGTCGTGAATTTATTTTGGCTTGCGTAATATGCTTGTATCCGGTAAAACGTCAGCGCCGTGTCGCGTTAAAGATGCCCGCAGTTTCTCATATTTCTCTTTGGAAAGTTCTAAGTCCATAAACAAAGCCAAGGCTTCTTCGGAACCATACTTTTTAATGTGTGCGTTTGTGGGCGTGGGAATGCTTTCCTTAATCCTTTTTAGTCGCAGTGGGCTTGCATCAGCAACAGATTTGGTTACCTGCGACCTAACTCTTTCACTATCCTTTGTATATTTAATAGACAGCGCGTCCGATAAATGCTTCGTGGTCAAGTCATTGGTGGCATCGCACATAGGGGCTTTTTGCCAATCTAGCCGGACATTACTTTTTTTTCTAGCTTATATTGCTTCTTAAAAGTTATTGAGTGACCCAAGATTGATGAAACTTGGCAGAAATATGTGTTATTGTCATAGGCAGGTAAAGATCAAAAATACTTAAAATCGGACCAAGGGGGAAAAAGTTCCCCATAGAAAAACTAGTCCTACCTCTGAAAAATTCAATTTTTTTAAAGTTTTCCTGTACTTTTGTTTGGCAAATACAACTTTTAACATCGGCAAAAATTAAAAACCCTAAAATTGGACCCATGAGATCGTAAAATTTCACTTTTCGCCCCGCCCTTTTTGTGGGCGGTTACATAAAATAATATTTAAAAAAAATGTAAATATTAAAAGAAAAAGGTTACTAACGATTAATTCTATAAAAATTAAATTTTTGAACTTTTATGGGCAGGGGGAGGTATCCCTCCTAACCCACCCCCCGGAACGACCCTGTCAAAAAAAAATTTTTTTTTGCTAATATCCAAAAAATATTCATTTTTAAGATTTTATGTGACTTTTATGTATTTCATAGTATTTAATTTATATGAAAAGAATTTATTTATTCGTAATTATAACTAATTTATAATAGTGACAACTAATTTTATTTAAAATAATAACTTATTTATTTACAATAACTTCTCTTTTGCACTAAGATGATGATGAGTGCCATGGTTCTTCTTCGTCTGTTTCTTCAAAATCCTCTTCCGAATCGGAATTCTCTTCAGAGCCAAGTACAGGTGGAAGCATAAAAGAAATTGCTTCTTTCGTAAAGGGTAATGACTTTTTTTTTGGAGTTGGTCTTATGCTAGTAATCAGTGGGTCAGAACTGAGCAAAAGTCTATTTATAATATCTTTGTTACACTGAACCCTCGAAAACTTTTTAGCAAAATTCTGCCTGTAAAGCCGAAAATGCTTATTTCGTGCCTCAGACGCTTCTTCTGATAATAGCCCGATAGGCAACAATGCCTCGCTCATTACAGTTGTACCATGTATTAAAATCTTGTGCATTGTAGGTGTCATAGGATGCCAGGGATATAGAGTAACGTAAAGTTTTGCAGTGTCTAAGCAATAATCGGCAAACTCGTGCAAATAGATTTTGTGACCACTTGTAATTACTTCAATAATAACTTTGATTCGGTAGATGAAATCCAATGCAATTCCAGTTATTTCTGCAGCTAATTCAGGATTGGAAAAAAATCTTCTGCTGGTGTTGCCATCGTTGCTGTTTCCAAAGCCAGTCTTCGGTACATCCACTATTAGCCCTAATTCACTTCTAAATTTTTCTTGGATAGTTTTTTTCCTCTCTTTTACAATAGTTTTGTCCTCATCCGATCATAATTGCCACTTTTTCACTGTGAGTTTATACGACAGGTGTAATATGCTATCAAAAAGTCGAATTCTGGCATGCAAAGTAGATAATCCGAAAGGAAGTGCATCTACGTCTTCATCTCTTTTGATGTTCAAATTGTTAAATTCTTTTGAAGTAGCCCCACAAATAAAGCACTTCATGGTGGACGTAATTTGTGTTGCGGCATTACATACTTTTGCATCTATCATTGTAAATACCATTGTATGTTTTATGGAATATAACTTTCCTTCCATTAAAAAATTAGTGTTTTGTAATGTACTAACAGCATCTTGTACATAGTTGATTTCTTCTTGGATTACATCTACAGTTTCTTTAACAAATCTAATGCGAATAGGTCTACAATATCGCGGCGATGAAGGAGTTGGATTTTGCCATAATATTTGCTCCTTTTTTGCACCATATATTAGTCGAAGCGGTACGAAACTGCTCTGAAAAATATGAGAATCAGAGGCATCATTTCCCATCTTTTGCTTAATGCCCCTATTGCGGTTCTCCACTCAACTCAGTTTGGTCGTGTGAGAGTCAACCCAACTTATGCACAACCAAACTCATTTTAGGTATTGTGATACCCAACGGTTTTTAGTTGAGTTCGCTATAAAGTTGCCAACTTAAAATATCGATTTACCAACTTTAAATATAATGTTTGACAAGTGAAAATTTTATAAAATTAAATAATTTTTTAAACTAAAAGTATTTTTAATTGTGTATTGAATAAAAAGTATTTACAATGGATATTAGTGTCGATTTATTTTATGATGATGAAAATGAAAACTCTTGTACAGATGTGCTACGTATAAGAAGAAAAATTCCTGATGATTCCAACCCTCTTGAACTACCTAATGCCAAGTAAGAACTTATAATTAGTAACGTAACTAAATAATAGATATTGGGAATTATTTCTTTTTCATAAGCAACTTTAATTTATTCAACATTTTTTTATTTTTCGAATTTATTCTATGAGTTAAATTTCAGTTATGTATTTTATAAAGCTTTTTGTAATAGCTCTATTCCTTAAATTTTTTTAGGAATGACTTTATACACTACCAGACTATTATATTGTATTTTCTTGTTACATTTTACCTTAGCTTTCCGTTGGATGGCAATGAAGTATATTTACGTACAGAAAAATTTACAATTATTTAAATTTAACTCATAGAATAAATTCGAAAAATAAAAAAATGTAACTAAATAATAATTTTAAATTTGTAGATTTAAAAGTTATTTCCGACTAAACAAGGAAGCGTTTTGTTATTTGCTGGATGAAATCAAAGATCATTTAAAAACCACCTGTTCGCATAGTGGCTATTCCTCCTATATTAAAGTAATTTGTTAAAGTCCCATATATCTTTACACTGGTTTTTGGTCATACCAAATTTTGGTTTTCCACGTGCAATCTCTGGGTTTTTTTCCATTAGATTAACAAGCCTCTCAAATTGTGCTTTAATTGTAATTTTCAAAGATCTACGAATGTATTAAATGCTGTGAAACTAATATACAGTATAACAAATCTTTCTACTTACGGTTTTTCCATTGTTACTTTCTTTTTGCTTTTAAAAATGAAAGTCAACTGAAACTGAAAACAACTCAACTACTAATAAACAGTTGTGTATTTATAACGTTTCTGTCGACCAAACTTTTACAAAGTTGAAAACGGCAATACCACGAAAAAAACAGATACACAACTGAAAAGCCAACTGCCAGTCGAGTTGAGAATGGCAATGCAAATTTACCGAAGACAACCAAACTGTTACAAAAGTGTAGAACCGCAATAGGGGCATAAATTGTGCCTGGTGTGAGCCATCGCAGCCCCATTTGCTTATTAGCTCGAAGGAGTTGCATTCTTCTATTTGTAAGCCACATAAAACATCTTTTAAATATGTAAGTAATCTACTTGCAGTATGATTAAGCAAATCCTGAAGATTTATTTGAGCACATGTTTCCGTTACTTCAAATGATTCTTTTGGAGGATAGCATTCACTTTTTTCTCTCTGCAGAATATTGTAGCAAGGATAAACCTTCTTATCGGCACTTCGGATTATTTCATATTGTTTTCGAGAAAGTTCAGCTTCTACAAATATTGAAAGAGCCTTTAGAGGGGTTAGCTGCTTTACTTTTTCCTCTTGTGCAGCTTTGTATGCTTTTTTTTAACTTTGTAGCTCATGTCGGAGAAGACACAATTTCTTTAAGCAGACCAGAGGCATCTCTTTTTCCACACGTTTGTAGTTGTGTTTGGGCAGCATGCATCAATAAATCAGCATCGCATTGAGTTCGCAAGATTTCAGTTTTTCTTCTCTTACTTCTTTCGGTCAATTCAACGAACGGCTTTTGCAGTCGATTTGAAGACGAACTCCCTAATATAGGTATTGTCACCTGTACCCCTGATTTGATTTTTTAAATATTATTTTTGTGGTTAATAATTTTAAAAGTTATGCAAAACAGGTACATTTATTTTGCTCCATAAAATAACGTCATTTAGCTGCCGCACAGGTGGTTAAAAACCGTTACGTACTGTTCGCACATTCCTTTTTTTACACAGGTAATATTATTCTTAGATATAATAATTTAAATAAAAAACATCTACGTACAACCAAAACATTTTATGACTGACGAAAGGGTTTATATCATATGTACCTATGCAAGATGAGCAAAAACAGAAAAAAGGTGAAATTTTCAAAAAATCATTAAAAAAAATGGCGCAACAACGCGCAAGGTTTTTTTCTTGAATTTAAAAGTAGAGATCTCAAATTTTAACGTGATGTTTAACATTTTTATTGACTCTAAGGGTTGCACCTTCAAAAACCTTTAAATTTTTTTTTTTTACAAAAAAGTGAACAAAAAAATCGTTTTTTTAATTTCGAACGAATTTTTTTACCATAAAAATTGCTAATAAAATTTTTCTAAAAATTTTTATAAGTTGCTGTTAATATAGTCTTTCAGAGAAAAAATTAATGTAAAATCTTTATTCGTTTACCCACAAAAAAAATATATTGTAAACCTCCCAAAACCGTAAAAAGTCAATAAACACGCATCCAATTTACTCAACTTTCTTGACTTTAACAGTGTCCCAAAACCACAAGTCTCAAGCAAATGACTTGAAAATTCACTATACGATGCAGAATTTTGTTGTCTGTCGAGCTGCGTACTTACATTTTTACATTTCTTAAATTTAATTTTTCGCCTAATGTCCGGCTAGATTGGCAAAAAGCCCCTATGTGCATCGGCAAGTTTCCTCTTTATTGTGAAAATTGAACACACCTCAATACATTTTTTTGGCCTTCCTTTTGCTCCTCTGGTTGATGTGGTGGGTTTATCTACTGCCAATATATCCAGGATGGTGTCTTCATTAAGCCAGTCCTCGTATTTGAAGTTCTGAATGGTTCGATTAGATTTCACCCATTTTGCCTTAATATTTGCATATATCAGATAAAAATTATTTTTTATAATTTCGCTAAGTTCTTCTAAAGCAGCATCCGTGAAAAACTTTGGTGTGGTTGACTTTCTAAACAGTTCAAATAATTTTAAATTGTTCAATGCCATGTTTTCAGTACTTAAATTGTTTAATGGTTTCAGTAATTGTTGCGCCAACTTTCAGTCGTAGACTAATCCAGGCATTATGCTTATTTTGCAATATATAGGCTTATGCTACCATGCCTAAAAATTTACCTGTTCCCTGCATACATATGGATTTAGGCTGAATAATGCAATTTTGATATTATGCACGTGTCCAAATAAGATTTGTGCCTACCTGTAGGGACCATAAGTCAATATTGTTCTTGACCATTTGTACGCCAAAGTATTGTTTAAGTGAGGTACGTACCTGCTAATTTCAATGAGTAGTTTTTTTCAAACTATTAGATCACACTACTGTCAGTCAAAAACGGATAGTTTTTAAATAGTGATTTACCAGGAGAAACACAAAGCAAACAGTTAATTTTTTTTATCATTATACATTTAATAAATACATCAATCAATACAAACAAAAAATAAGACGATTCGTTACATATTTTTCGTGATATTACACCTGAAATCGCAACAAATTGACTAAAAATTGTGTGTTTTTTTGAAAACCGAAAGTCGGTCAACTTTGAACGGTTATATCTTCTAAACTAAAAATGTGATATTATTAAGAGTGGCATATTTGAAATCGTTGAAAAGTTTCCTATAACATGGGTTTATTCAAAACTTCGTCAGCGCTCATGAAAATTTTGATTTTTGCAACCTCGTTTGCTCTACGGGCGCCACTGTGCGACGTAAGCTGTAGATGAAGAGCTTTTTTGTAATTTATAATATTAATTTTTGTGTTCCCCCAACAAAGGTAAATTTTAAAAAAATTAACCTTTTAAAAATTAACTTACTTATAAATATATATCCATAGATAATAATTATATCAACTTAGGCCAATACAAAGCACATTCATAAGATAAACTTTTCGTTCTCTTAAGTTTTTGTCTTCATAAAAAAAATTAACGCACATTTTTTGGTATATGTATATGTATATACGAAATAGAAGCAACATTTGACAATTTTGAAATATGAATGTGCCCTTGGTGCTTATAAAACTTTCCATTTAAAATCTACAACTATCTTCTTCAAGGTCCGTAACGGTTAAAAGTTTTATTTTGAAAATTACTTTTTAATGATTATTTTTTGAGTTTTAATTATTCCTCGGGAATAAAAGTTGTTTCTTCAGTTTTAGTTATTCCAAGAATGATAGAAATAAAGATTACGCATTGCGCATGTTTTGCCGTTTTATGACGTAGTAGTCCCCTTGTAAAGGTTACCAAGTCTGTTTTTTAAGTAAAATTTGTAATTTCTAACAAAAACTGTATATATAGCTTCAAAGTTGGCAACCCTGCAGTTAATTTACTTAGAGAGTTCTCAAAAAATTATTCACCCCTATTATGATAGTCGACGGCACCGGAACAGTAATACTATTTTCTGAGATGTTATTGACAATAATCGATTACTATTGACAGTCACTTGATATTTTCTAAGGCGTTTTTAAGTCGACGTCGAGTAGAATTGTCTCTGTTTTAGTCGACATGAAATTTTGTGACGACTCAAATGAAAGTTAAAGAAATTTTAAGTAGAATGTCAACATAGTTTTTAAATACGTTAAAAAAATGCAAATTTAAAAAATGTTATGGGTACAAATTTAATTAGTAAATTAAACACGAAAACTTGGAAAAGTGTGCCAAAATATCGAAAATTTGCGAAAATTTTTAATATAAGACGATTGTCTCAAAGAACAACAAACTACGCGAAATTGCAAAAATTCGCGAAAATTTTTAATATTTCAAACAAGTCATAAAATTAATACAGAAAAGAACCTAAAACTATAAGTCATTGCAAAAATTCGTGAAAACTTGCTAACAGCGGCATGATAGCTATGTCTTATATTTATTAATAATTATTAAATCTATAAAGAATCATAAAACTTACAGTAAAAAATAGCTCTTATCGCCAACATAACAAAAATTCGCAAAAAAAACTCTAAATTTAATCTGAAATCGATAAATCGGTTTAAAAAACAACGATTAAAAAAAACAATTATTAAATTTTCTAAGCGGTTTTGAATTGTAGAAAATGCAATAGTTCACATACCTACAGGTTTGGGAAATAACACACTAGATTTATTTCATAAACTTAGTTTTCATCATTACAAAAAAGAAGCTTAGATTTAACTTGTTCCGGCTGATTTCAAGTTCACAGTTGATCTTGAACTACAATTTAATATATAATAATTATACAATCCGGCATGTACTATAAATTAATGGTGCTACATCCGACGTATGTCATTAAAAGAGATCTTTACAAATTTTCAGATAGCGAATTCTGTGTATTTTCTAAAAATTTGGCAGTCATCCATTACTGTAATCATTGTCTTTTCAGGTTGCACTAACGCGAACTCATGCTTAGCTATTGATATTGAAATTGGACCTGTCATTGCGCAATTAAGTTTTCGTTGCGTCAAGAAAAACATTTATACGAACTTTCTTTAAGATCAGCTTATTTCGGTCTATATCATGTTTTCCAGTGTGCTTTTTCCTATGTGACGTTTCTTTTTTAATTTTGAGATGTATATAGTTACGATCGAAATAAAATCAACTAGATGGTTTCGTTGTTATTTCTAAATTGAATTCTTTATTTTAATAAATTTTAACTTAAAACTAAAAGTAAAACTAAATTTTAACTAAATGCAAATGTATTTTTCCTACGATGCATATTCACACGCTTAAAACAAAGATGTGTTATTCAAATTACAACTTGTAGTTGTACGCCTCTTGTTATGTTTAATCTGCTCGTTGGCTGGAGCATTCAGGTTACAATTTTCTGTTTAATAAAAAACATGAAGAATGTGTTTATTAAACAGAATAGAGATTATTAGGGAGATTCATTCGTTTGTTTTAATTAGGGGATTTCTTCCATATAACTCCTCCACCCCCAGATTCAACAGTCTCTGTTGAATTTGTGGCAGTAGGGTTAAGTTCAATATTAACATTCAATCCCTTGTTCTTTCTGCAACACTTCTTGTAACCTGCATACGTTATAGTTAGAAATACTATTATCAATATTAAAATTATATTTATGCTATATGACACATTTTTGTGGTACATTAGTTCATCAATTTGTTTTATATTCTCAAATTGGTTAATTTTAATTTCTTCTTTAAATACTACATCAGTTAAATCACTACTACTGTAGATAAACTTTTCGCTAACAATATTTCTTCTATTTACAAAAGTTTTGTTTAATATATTTATTTTGCAGTTATTGAAATTTATAATAGCATTTTTATTTATTACAATATTTCTCTTATCACAATTTTTAGTTAATTTATCAATTTTTGCGTTTTTTATAAGTATAAAATCATCGTCAATGGCATCAATATCTGTGATATTATATCTTAGTTTACAATTTTTTATAACGACACAATTTTTACTTTCCTTTAAATCACTAAACAGTAGATTTTCTTCGTACGTGTAGGTCATGTCATTTACAGTAACTACTAATTCATTTTTTTCGATTATCTCGAGGTTCCTGCCGTTGGGTAATGGAGTTATTAATTTCAATTCTGTCGCAAAAAAACGACCTGAATTTTGATCGCTATAATCAATGAATCATTTTCCTAATTAAGCCCATTGTTACGAGTTTAAGCTTGAAGTAATAAATTTTGAATCTTTCGATCTCCTCAAGTGTTAGTACCCCTGGGTGGATTATGTTGTTCTAAGCTGATGCTATGTTTTCTGAATTTGCACTATTTTGTTCTCTAAACTCTTCCACTTCACAATCTGATCTGTATAAAGTAGTCGTCTGACTATTTCATTATTTCGCTTTCTAACCTCTTCAAAAGTTCTACCTATTTTGAGCCTGTCATCCTCTATTGCCTTACGTATCATTTCAATTGATTCGTTGAAATTTGTATTAATATTTATTTGTTTATTTAGGGTGCCAATAGCGTTATGTGTGTTAATTTCCGCATAGTTTAAATGTTCCAAAATTTCTTCCCTATCACTATCGTCCATTAGTCCGAATAACGAATTATAAATATTTCCTATTCCGTTGATCAGTCCTCTTTTCCCTCTGTTTGAGTGCAAAGGAATAATTGTTTTGACTTTTGCCCTAATATTATTGATTTCTTTCCTTAATATGTCCTTGTTAGCTACATCGATTTGTTCTATGTTGCTTTCTATCTGGGTAATTGTATCTAAAATTTGAATTGGGTATATTATATGTAATACCGTGTTTGTTGTATTGACCAACTCCACCCTTCCTACGTGGATCATTGTATAGCCATTATTCTCGTCGATCCTGTTGACTTGCAGAAGTGCCTGGGCCGTCACCATCAGCAATGTCAGGAGTGTGATCTTCATTGTGATTATCCTGTAAAAGATATCTACGTTTAATTTGCGTTTTGTAAACTTTTTTAAATTTGTTGTCCCTGCGTTTTGTAAACTTTTTTAAATTTGTTGTCCCTAGATACTAAATGATAATCTTCTATTCGGTAATTGGAAATTTTTTTATATTTGGGTTGGGTTTTACTGACTCTATAGTTCTTAATAAATTCATTTTCAAAAATTGTATAGTTTTTATCTCCCTGTTTGTTATTGATGGCTTTTATTCTTAATATTTTTTCCCTATGGAGCCTTTCTGAGAATTCTTTAAGATCTTCGTGTGATATTGCGTTATTAATGAAGTCTATCGGTTTACTATTTGTAGTAGAATGAATTGTATTATTATAAGCCAATATTGCTTTATGGACTTTTTCGTCCAAACTGCTTTCATTATTCGTATCTGCGTTAAAAAGACGTATGTGTTCGTTAAGGGTCAGATGTAGTCTTTCAACATCCGAGTTCCCTGTTTTATTATAAGTTGTTGTAAAGTGTACATCGATTTCGTTTTCGATAAAAAACTGTTTTACTGCTATTACATCTAATTCGTTATCAGTAATTATTGTCTCTGGTTTGCCTAAATATTGGATGCGGACTTTTATCGCGTTAACTATTGATATCCATGTTCTATCCGGCAGGTGGTGTGCCGTTGCGTATTTTGTAAGTTTGTCGATACTCGTTAAAAACATCACATTTTTTTGCGGGTACCATATATCGAAGTGAACTATTTCATTGTGTCTACTGGGGGTTTTCGTTATGTTTAAAGAATGTTTGATAGGGCTCCTATCATATTTTGCTTAATTACATATTTCGCAGTTGTTTATATATTTTTGTATCGTTTTTTTTTGTAAATTCGGATAATAGTATTTTCCTTTATTTCCTTAAAAATTTCATTGATACCCCTATAATTATTTCTTAGATGTTCTACTTCTATGACTTGGAGAATTCTACCTTCGTTGGTGATATCCTCCAGTAAGGTGCTCGTTTTTATGATCTTTAAATTGTTATTCCTGGCAAAGTAGTTCCTGTATAGGTCTTGAAATTTTAAATATAAATTTTTTTCTGAGCAAAATACAACCAACAGACCCTTCTGTGGTAGTTTTTCTCGCATAATATGTAACAAATTGCTATTTTGCGTCAAATTCCAATTTTCTCTTATTTTCCTTTTAAAAATTATTTTCTTACTGAAGCTTTCTCTCTCTGCAGATTTTAAAATTAATTACTGTTTAAAAACGTTAAGCGGGCTTGCCGTTATTTGTATGAAATCTGTGCTATCTGTTTCGGCACTGTGTACTGTATTTATATCGCTGTCTTCATTATCGTCCCTAGAGTTGAACAATTCATTTAGATATATTAAAGCTACATTTGTGTCGTCTGGTCCCTCATTTTGTCCGCTGTCATGTACTATCCTGCTTAGACCGTCTGCGACCGCGTTCTCTTTTCCCTTAATATATTCGACCTGAAAATAAAATTCATTAAGTAGGATCTTCCAGCGTTGTAATTTTGAGTTTGGTTCTCTAAGATTACTCAGTCAAACCAAAGGTCTGTGATCAGTTTTGACCTTTAACCTTCTGCCAAATAGCTATGGGCGAAAGTATTTCGTTGCCCAAACTATAGCCAAGAGTTCTTTCTATATAGTGCTATTTCGTGACCATTTAGTGATCGGCTTGCATACTAAATTATTTTATGGCCTTGCATTAGTGCTGCTCCTAGAGCGAACTTTCTGGCATC
The DNA here is from genome assembly GCA_943735925.1 of Pollenia amentaria. Taxonomy (NCBI): domain Eukaryota; kingdom Metazoa; phylum Arthropoda; class Insecta; order Diptera; family Polleniidae; genus Pollenia; species Pollenia amentaria. Next base: position 135,055,350 of record OX031006.1, read on the forward strand.
AGTGACTAGAGTGAATTCCTTTTGAAAGTCCGGGTGTACCAAAATAGGATCGGATTTTATTAGGAGTTTTAACTTTTCGAATGCTTCTTTATAATCCCCGTCCTTAAGATTTATTTTCAATCCCTTTTTGAAATATTTTACCATAGGGTATGCCACTTTTGAATAATCTTTTATAAACCGCCTATAATAACCTGTTATTCCCAAGAATGCTTTAATCTCTTTTTGACTCTTAGGAAGTGTAATTTTGTTTATAGCTTCAACCTTTTTGGGGTTTGGTTTTATGCCACTGCGAGTAACCAAATGTCCCGAAAATTCTGTTTCCTGTTTTAAAAAACTGCATTTGGACAACTGAATGTTCAGATTTGCCTTCTGTAAGCAATTCAGAATCTTAATCAGAGACTCTAAGTGTTCCTCTATACTAGTAGAGAATGTTAGAATATCGTCCAAGTAGACCAGGCAAATTTTGCCAATATGTTCCCTCAAGACCTCATTCATCAGTCTCTGGAACGTAGACGGTGCGTTTTTCAAACCGAAAGGCATGCGCAAAAATTCATAATGCCCATTTGCGGCTGAAAACGCTGTCTTATGGATGTCTTCTTCATCCATTTCAATTTGGTGGAAGCCCTGGGCCAAGTTCAGGGTTGTAAAATATTGACATCTTCCCATCTTATCAAATAAATCCTCTATATTTGGAATTGGGAAACTGTCTTCCACGGTGATGCTATTTAACTTCCTGTAGTCGATGACAAGGCGCCATCTTGGGGCACATGTAGCAGTCATCTTTTTCGGGACAATCCAAATAGGACTATTGTAAGTGCTGGAAGATTCCCTAATTATTCCCTGTCGCAGCATTTCTTCTACCTGTTTGTTTATTTCTTGTCTATGTACTTCTGGGTACCTATATAATTTTGAGTACACTGGAAGTTCGTGTTGTGTCCTTATTCTGTGTTTGATTTTATTTGTAAAAGTTAGGTCCTCGTTTTCTTTGTAAAATGTCTTATTATATGTTTTGAGTATTGATAATAGTTTGTTCATATAGACTGTGTTTAAGTGTGGTAACTCTAAGTTAATAGAGAATCCCCGTTACTAAATTCGATTTCGTTATTGAGGATTTCGACTATGTTTTCGTGGTCACATTTATTTTTGTACTCTTCCTCTTCTTGATTAAGGTAAATAGGAATGGAAGTGTTTCCAATAATTATTTGCCTAGTTCCGTAATCAACGACACAGTCAAGATCCGACAATATATTGTTACCGACTAGCCCATCAAAGTTTTTATTAAAATTATGCTCTAAAAATTCACAAAGGTAGTTGTTGCAATCAAATTCCGTAAAAATTGGAAATTTACAAATTGTTTGTACTTGAAATTCTTTGCTCATCGCTCTAAGTGTGTAGATGTAGATCATGCTTCCATTTTGGGTTGCATAAGTTTTCATTTATGATACTGAACTCTGCTCCAGTATCTATAATGAAACGTAGAATTTTCACTGGGTTATGTATTATTATATAGGGGAGGCGTTTCGGTCGCCCCCATGAAAATTCACATATGCACTACCGATATCCATTGGTTCGTCTACATTCCTGCGCGAATGTTGTGAGTTAATTGATTGGCTGTCTGGTATTGCCCGAGTTCTGATAGGTTCGCGTTTGATCATTCCTATTAAAATTGTGTTAATTGCGATAATTACTACCGCCATTTGTATTTCTATAATTCCTATTATACCTATTATTGACATTGAGTGAATTAAAAGTTTCACTATTGCTTTCATTGTTATAGTTACGTCCGTTGTTGATCATGTGGTTGCTAAAACCACTATCGGAATTTCGGTTCCTAAAGTTAATATTTCTGAAATGAGAGTCACTTGCGCCGTCACTAAAATTTGTTCTAAATGAGGTACCATGGCTTAGTGTAATTCTGATGCCTTGCTTCTAAGATTATCTTAAATGCTTTGTCCAACGTGTCCGGATTTCTCGCAAAAATCATTGTTTTTGTTGGTTCTGGTAGGTGTTCTTTGAGCACATGTAGAGAAATTCTGTTTATTTCTTCGGTTGTAAAACCTTCATCCTGATGCGTCAGTCGTCTATTGTGTATTCTGTTCCTTAATTTATTTATGTCATAATAATATTTTTCAATATTGGAGCTTAGCCTTCAAGTTTTAATTTGTCCATTAGTTCTTGTCCTGTCTCCTTTTCACCAAAGTTAGACAGAAGGACTTCTTTTAACTGTGTCCAATTGGTAATGGCTCCGTGGCGGTGTAACGCTTCCCTAGTTTTTCCAGTACATCTATTTTTTATGTACCCAAATAAAATGCTTTGGTTAATTTCTTGGAATTCGTCTATAGATAGCAATAATGATTCAACCTGTGAGAAGAAGTTTGGTAGCTGATTTGAATCAGTACCATCGAATGTTGGAATTTCCCTAATACAGCTTAGCATAAGTTTAAACTGTTGCACTATATTTGCTTCCATTCTGTCTTTATTGTTAAATTAATCCCTTTAATGAAATTTTCCCTAAAACCTCTTTCCTAAGTTCCACGGTTTCCCCCTTTTTTTATATTTTAAGCTCGTTGAAATTAACCAACTAAACCCTAAGTCTAAAGTCTAAGTTGCAAGTAATAAAAACAGTTTCATGGATAAATGAAAAGCTGACGATCGAACGACAAATGACGTGACCCACTACGCGCGAGATATAATAAATTAGTTTTCTTGGCTTTGTACTTTAAAGATTCAATAAATAGATATTTGTTTCTTAAATATTAATTTCAAAATTTTCATATATTTCCGCACAAATTAACAATAGAGGAATTTTATATTTAAATACATTTGAACTTACAATTACTGTTGGATTTTTTCTCTTGCACCTTTTTCTTTGTTGATGCTGTTGTTCTATTTATCCTTGGTAGCCAACTCCTTGTAGTCGTGTTCTCCCTTTTTCTCGCTTGGCTTTCTTAGCTTTTCTATTGTTATCAATGCTGGGGTGTTTGCTAGCCTTAAGCTCCTTATTCTTCCTTCAGATCCAAACAATGGCACTGTTTGTTTGCTGTTTTCCTTTAGCTTTTAGTTTTTGTCTGATTTTTATTTATTATAATATATTTTTTTTATATATGTTTTATTTTAGTGTTCGGTTAATTGTTTCTCTTTTTTGTTTGTATTGATTGTATTTTTTCCTTGCAGTCTATTTTGTTATTTTGTAGATTAATGTTAAGATCATTTGGCATTCTCACATTTCTTTATTTTTTTTTCAGCAATATTTGTCAATTTTTTCACTTTCGGTTCTTTTTTATTTAGTTAGAGTTAAGATTATTTGACATTTTCACATTTCCTTTTTTTTCTAGCAATATTTTTTTTTTTTTTTTTTTTCAGTATTTGTTTATTGAATCTTCATATATATTAAATATGAACTAACAATAATTAATCAAATCTTATCCTAATATTTACTTTATGTCCTGCCAGTGCTAGACAAAAAAGATTTAGTCATCACGGTTTCTGTTCACATATGAAGGTGTTTATCGCTCATCTGATTGGGTGAGTGCTGCAGTGTCTCTTCTTCTTAAGCGAGTGTGGCCGCCATAATTTAAAATATTTCGAGCTAATGGGTTTGGGTGCAGTTCCAGCCTTTTTAAATATGTTACTGCATATTTCGTTATCATAGTTTTTACCAATGGCACATTGAGATCCTTGTGGATATTTGAGTTCTTGACGTACCAGGGGGCGGCTGTGATTATTCGAAGAAGTTTGTTTTGGCGCCTTTGTATTTTTTCGATGTTAGAAGCCGAGGCAGTGCCCCATAACTGAATACCGTAGCACCAAATTGGCTTTAAGATACAGTTGTTGAGTAGAAGCTTGCAATCGAGACTAAGAACAGAATTTCTTCCAATAAGCCAATTAATTTGGATTGCTTTTAGTTTCATTTGAGTTAATTTAGCTTCTATATGCCATTTCCACGTTAATCGCCGATCTAGATGTATACCGAGGTATTTTACATGCGAGTGTTGGGGTATTATTTGATTATTGATTTTAATAGGGGGGCATGTTTCCCGACGCAATGTGAATGTTATATGTGAGCATTTTTGCTCATTGATCTTTATCCTCCATTTTTTTAACCACCTTTCCAGTTCAAATATATGGTCCTGTAAGTAACGAGATGCTTCTTGACAGTTTGCGTGTACGCTTAGAAAAGCTGTATCATCCGCAAATGTTGAGGTATGGGTGTAGCTGTTTGTAGGCAAGTCCGAAGTATAAATTAAGTATAATAGAGGGCCCAGGATGCTACCTTGTGGGACTCCAGCGATAATTGGCTGAGGAGAACTTAAAAAATCGCCTTCTTTAATAATAAATTGCCGACCGACTAAGTAGCTTTCTAACAGCTTGTGTATGTTTGCTGGTAAGTTTTGCTGCAATTTCAGTAGTAAACCTTCATGCCAGACTATCAAAAGCTTGAGACACATCGATGAAGAGTGCTGAACAATATTTTTTTTCTTCAAAGGCTTTTCTTATGACATCTACTATTCGATGAGTTTGTTCAATTGTGCTGTGTTTTCTTCTAAAGCCGAATTGATGATTGGGAATACATCTGTTTCCATTTAACATCGGTGTTATTTTTGACACTAGTAGTTTCTCAAATAGCTTTGATATATTAGACCAAAAGCTTATAGGTCTATATGACTCAACTTTTATGGGATCCTTTCCTGGTTTAGGTATCATGGTAACTAAGGATACTTTCCACTCTTGTGGGTAGTATTCAAGGCGTAAAATAGCATTAAAAATTAGTAGAATAATTTTCTTTGCTATGCTGGGTAGCTCCAAAAGCATTTTGTTACTGATCTTATCAAAACCAGGTGCTTTCTTGGGGTTTAAATCATGAATAGCCTTCTCGATTTCTCTTATCTCAAATCTAAGTGGAACAGCTGATCCAACAGCAACAGGTGGTAACTCGATCGCAGTATCGAAAGATGTATGAGGGGTAAATACGGATTTCAAATGATTAACAAAAATATTTCCTTTTTCTTCATCATTTCGTGCCCAACTTCCATTTAAGTTTCTTAATGGCGGTTTAGTGATAACTGGTCTTTTAAGATTTCTAGCTGCACGCCATAATGAGTAGTCAGATTGAGGAGTTGCATCGAGTTCCTTAAGATATTTTTCCAGAGAAGCCGTTTTTTGAGACTGCAGTAACTTTCTTAGCCTTTTTGTGCACTCTTTTAGTAAATTTTTAAGTTGAGGGGATCTGTGCAATTGCCACTCTCTTCGAACTCTCCTTTTTTCAGTCAAGAGACGCTCGACATCTGTAGAATATATTTTACTATTTTTGATATTTTTGCGGGCTATGCTAGAATGTTGAACAGCTAGTTTGAGATAATTGTCAAAATTTACAATAGAAAGATTCACATTCTCCGGTGTTCTAAGCGGAATATTTTCAGTGCAGTGGGTACTGAGATATTTTTTATATTTTAACCAATTTATTTGTGTGGCTGACGTCACTATGTAACCAGACGGAGATACAATTCTATTAGGGTTTGATATGGTAAGAATTGTAGGTGTGTGATCAGAAGATAATTCTAAAGAAGCTTCAACATGAATCGTTTCTGCGGGGATGTTTTTAACCACGCCAAAATCGATGACATCTGGAATTTTTTGCTGATCAGTAGGCCAATAAGTTGGTTGTCCACTCGCGACCACATTTAAATCCATTTTAGACATTGTATTATACAAAACACGACCCTTTGGTGTAATGAGCCGTGACCCCCAGAAGGTATGTTTAGCGTTGTAATCGCCAGCGGCTAGGAAACAGGGTCCTAATGATTTAAAATATTTATAATATTGGCTTTCTGATATTGAAAATCTAGGTGGAGAGTATAAAGATGAAAGTACTAAGTTTCGATTTAACTCTTCAACACAAATGTTCGTTGCTTGCAGATAATCTTCACGGTGATCACACATTAAGTAGTGTTTGATTCGGGCTTTTATCAAAATAGCAGAACCTCCACAAGCTCTATCTCGAGGGTCCTTGGTATCATATAATATATTACCATTAATTTTAAAATTATTTCTTGAGGTCAAATGAGTTTCAGAAACCATCATTACATCCATTTGTTTACTTTTAAGAAAGTATTCTAGTTCATTTTTATGTTGGCGAATGCTGTTTGCGTTCCAAAAACAAATTTTTAAACAATTCATGGCTTGTTAAGTACAGCTTGCAATAACATCGATTGCATTCTTAACATTTCCTGCATCATATTACCCATTGTGTTCGTAAAGTTAGTTACTGTTTGCACTAGTGTTTCCATGGTCTTTTCTAGACGACTTAAATTAGAAACTGGAGTCTCATCATTATTTGGCAAATCACCTTGCATTGGCATATGGTTTGATTTTAGGACGTTAGCGTAGGATGTTTTGTTATTACTAGGCTGCGGTACCTGAATGTCATTAGTGTTAACTTGATGTGTTACCTGAACTTGAGGGGGATTAGGTTTCGGTCCAACTGAGCGCTTTACGATAGAGTATACAGGGCATCCTCTATAGTTGGCAGTGTGATTACCACCACAGTTGCTGCATTTTTTTACATTAGGGTCATTTTTAGACTTATCGCAGAGAGCTGTACCATGCAATTCTCCACATACAACGCAAACAGGGGTTAAATGGCAGTATGCCTTAGTGTGACCAAATTCTTGGCAGTTTAAACATTGCACGGGACCGTTCCTTTTGTGCGGCTCCTCTATCGTTATTTTCCTATACTGGATATATTTCAAATTGTAAATGGGATGAGTTTCGTTTTTTTTAAGCCTAACGTCGCCGGGTTCTAACTCCACTCGAAATAGTGGCTGGGGATTTTTTTCTCTATTTTTAATATTTATTACGTTTTTTATTTTAAAGCCTTTCTCTTCTAAAAACGTTTTTATCTCACCTGGGTCTACGCATGCATCAATGCCCTTTATCACTACCTGTAGACCTTTACTGCTCTTCAGTTGGTATGTATAAAAGTTTTTTTTTAGTGCTTCTAATTTAGTTATTACTTTACGAAAATCATCTTCACGATTAACTTGTATTTTCGTTTCATTAATACTACCACGTTTTATTCATTAAATCACTGGAATTTTGCTCTCTAAGATATATCGGGGGTGGCTTAGAAGATTTGGTAACGTTTTGTGCTTCCAAGGATTCCTCTTCCAAAATTGCAAACCGATTTTGAGAACTTATTCTATCCGATGTACCCTCTTTTAAAACTTTTGGGACCGAAGCAACTGCAGAAGAGGTTGGGCTGCGACCCCGTTTTAGCACTGTTATGTACCTATCCATTCCAACTTGTATTTGAGGCTTTTGACTACTTTTTACCTGTGATACTGAGTTTTCCAACATGCCTGATTTGGGGGTAATACTTTCATCACTTGTTAAAGTCGTTTCTGCCACTGAGGCACCGCTTGCAGGTTTTATATTTTTTATTGTATTAAAATCAACCGCTTAATTAGACACAAAGGGGGATACTGAGTTTTCTATTATGCCTGATTTGGGATTAATATTTTTTATCACTTATTAAAATTGTTTTTGCCGCTGAGGCATCGCTTGCAGGTTTAATATTTTTTATTGTATTCAAATTAACCGTATTATTAGACACAGAAGGTGATACTAATTTTTCTATTATGCCCGATTTGGGGTTAATATTTTCATCACTTATTAAAATTGGTTTTGCTGTTGAGGCAACGATTGCAGGTTTTATATTTGTTAGTGTATCAACATTATTATTAAATACAGTGGGTGAGAGGGATCGCGTGCGAGTAATAGGTTTAGCCGTTAGGTATTTGCTATCATCGATTCTTTTTTTTATTTCTGCATTTGTTTCGTTAACAATCACTGTGATATATGCATTTCTATCATTATGTTTAATAGTTTTTGCACTGTTTGTACTCATAAGAGTTTTTTTTTTTTACTGTTTACAGTTGTGATCTTCTTATTTGTTATTGTTTATCAACACCGAGAATAAAAAATGTGTATGTTTATGTATGTATGTAAATACATGTATTTTTTTTTTCTTTTATTTACTTTTTTTTTAATACTTTATTTGTTCACGTTTTTATAAAAAATAAACCGTATGCCGAGCTTAGAAAACACGTCTATCTTCAACGAGCGCGACAGACATAATATTTCTAGATTTTTTTTTGCAGTTCCTTTTTATTATTTAATAAAAGTTAAGATCATATGACATTTTCACATTTCTCTTTTTTTATATATTTTTCGGCAATATTTGTCGATTTTTGCACTTTCAGTTCCTTTTTATTTAATTAAAGTTAAGATTATTTGACATTTTCACATTTATTTTTTCCAGCAATATTTGTCGATTTCAATGTCCACTAGAGTTTATCCTCGTCGCCAGTTACGATCGAAATAAAATCAACTAGATGGTTTCATTGTTATTTCTAAATTAAATTCTTTATTTTAATAAATTTTAACTTAAATCTAAAAGTAAAACTAAATTTCAACTTAATGCAAATGTATTTTGCCTACGATGCAGATTCACACGCTTAAAACAAAGATGTGTTATTCAAATTACAACTCGTAGTTGTACGCCTCTTGTTATGTTGAATCTGCTCGTTGGCTGGAGCATTCAGGTTAAAATTTTCTGTTTAATAAAAAACATGAAGAATGTGTTTATTAAACAGAATAGATTTATAAGGGAGATTCATTCGTTTGTTTTAATTAGAGGGATTTTTTCCATATAACTATATTCCAGATATAAAATAATACAACGGAAATAGTTTTTCTCAAATGTATTTCTAAATTTTGATCAAACTCTCCATTTTCGGCTTAAAATAAAATCTGATTTATTATGTTTTGCACTGATTTGTTGAATTTTTTTTTATTAATACGCTTAGAAAAGTTAACTAAAGGTTAACTCTTTAGAGCGGCTTAAACTTGGTTAACTTAACCGCGAGATTAACTTTTGCGAGAGTTAAATTTTTCGCGATTCTGCGTAATATCAAAAATATGTAAAATAGTTCAACTTAAAATTGACATTTCAAGCTTGAAATATTAAGTGTTGCTAAATCAGCGGTTTAGGGGAAAATTCTGCGATTAACCGCTTTTTGTTCGTTTTATTTGTTTCTCATAAACAAAAAGTTGAACATTTAATAAAATAAACAAAATAAAAACAAACAGAAAAAAACTTTAAAACTTTGTTTATATTTTTTATAATTTGCTCTTTCTAACATTTACTGTTTCTTTCTATCAATTCTATATCAATTCAATGAATAAAAAATGTAGTGTCATAACGGCTCAACGAAAATATTTGAGTTGCTAAGAATCGATTTGGGCTTCATGCTATGAAGGGTCTTATACTATGTCCATACGACGATATAAACCACTTGTTTCGCTCTCTGAAACTAGATTGCCAAACATGATGTTCATACGATTCATTCTTGTTTCAATTTAACATTTTTTTTTGTGTTTTTATTGTGATTTTATTTAAAATGTAGGTAAAAATTAAAACTAAAACTATTACAAACGTAATAAAATTAGATAAACCTGATTTAAAAGTTTATCAAGAAAAATAAAAAAAATATTTATACGTATTATTATTTTAAGAAAAAAAAGTAACAAAATAAAATAAATATTCGCAACTCCAGATTTAATAAAATGACCAATTTTCGTTAGAAATAACAAAAGACGGCAGCTTTGGTTACTAAACAAAAACATTATATAGGAAGTTGAGCAATACCATCTTTGTTTGTTTGCGAAAAATTGTGTTGTGAAAACTATAAAACTCATGTGTAATTTAAAATACTTTTTTAACCTAAGAATTCTGAATTAAACAGAAATTGTTTTTAATTTAAACAGCATTTAAGAAATATTAGCGAAAAAGTCATAGTGCAAAACGATTAGACGCCAAATTTGTAGATTTTATTCATGTAACAACTTTTTGGTAAATTTTTGAATTTTTTTTTTCTTTTATATGGAATACCCCCTAAAGTTTTGACTTGTCGAAACTGACAACTGGCGGCCTTAATAGCCCTAGTAACGTGCTTTCAAAATCAGTTATCAGATTATATAAACCGGAAAATTTGTAGATTTTATTCATATAACAACATTTTTGCATAATTTTTAAAACATTTTAAACTGCTAAATTGAAAGATTTTTTCATAGTTTAATTTATTTTTTATGAATAATATGGTGCTCGTAATGTTTTCTGATATTATTTTGCATGTTTTGTTATTGCTTGTCCCGCACGTGCTGTTGTTTTCAAAACAATAATAATAGCACGTGGTCAAAACAAAAAAAATTTTGTCGTGTGCGGTTGATTTCTGTATTGATTTGTTCACACGCGTATAAAAGAGTATATTTCGTCAGGTGATTATTGCTTTGTCCCATACGCCACTTTTGAAAAAAAAAATTAGATAGGAATGGGTTATATATGGCATCGATATTCTCTTTCGTATTCTAAAATCCATTTGATATCTCGTATAGAATCTTAGATATTTAGCATCGACATTGCTCTACATCCTCATTTTTTAAATTCATTGAACATTGTTTTGCTACATATGATAATTTTTTGCACATGGAAAATTTTTTAAACAAAACTAACAAAATGATACTTTACTATTTTTTGTGCCGTTCGCATAATAAACAACGTAGGTCAAAACAAACTGTCAAAAACTGTTCAAATCTGACGAATTTCGAATCAAATTTAAAAATTCATCAAGATAAATACATTTTCAAAACCTTGAAAAGCAAGAATTGAAAAGTCGTTTTTTTAATAAGATTTTTGTAGTAAAAGAAATACAAATACAATACAATACAAATATATCGTTATTAAACAAAAATCTATAAGAAAATTATACACGGAACACCCCTGAATAATAAAATCAGCATCCAAAAAATTTTTAGAAACGCCGCATAATGTGTTTTGGGGAAAATCAAATGTATTAATATCGGTAACTATTTTCAATGAAAAGATAAAATATATCAAAGATTTGCTAATATTCCTTCAATGGGAAGCTAAAAAATATTTAAAAAATTTACTTAGAAATTAAGTACAAATTACACTGTGCTACACTCGAAAAGCACTTCTAAAATGACCTAGTGTGCGTTAAAGGTGTTGGTGAGCATGTTACGAATCCGGGCTTAAAAGTTTCAATATACCTCCAAATTCCCGAGTTATGGACCAAAGAAATTTTTTTGAGGCTGCTACTTTTAAACATTTATAACTTTATTGTTTATTAACCGATTTTTGAAATTCAAACGGTTTTGGAAAGCAAAATAATTGTTATTTTTAAATATATATACTTCTCATACAATATTAGCACAAATATGAATAGATTTTTTCAATTATATGGAAAATTTTTAATTATTTTTAAACTTTTAAAACTTCTACGAGACTTTTTTCCGAATAAAGTTTAAAGAAAAAAAATTTACTTGTTGCATACAGCGTTACCGTTGGTGCTACTAAAGTAGCAATTTGCCACTTTTTCGACTGCTTGGATACTATTTTGCTACTTCTACAAAATGCACCCAAATGTGATACTTTTTGTAATTCTTGCACAACTTTTTTGGTACTTTTTACTAAATGATGAGATACTTTTTGAACTTTCTGTTTTATTACAACTCGCAGCATTAATAGAAACTGTAATTGTTTTAATATTCATATATGTAAGCAAGCTTATCTGAAATGTTTTTGTTTATTGCAAATATATTATGTAACATGTGTACATATTAGTTATTCGCAAGTAAGTGCTCTTGGAAAGTATTACTTGCTGTTGTGCGTATGCGGTATACCATGATGAAATAAATACTTATACCATGGCGTATACTTATGCATGTATAATTCAGGGTTGTCAGATTTTTTCACCTTCGTGACCAATTATACACCGAAAATCGCCAAAATTCGACAAATTTAATTTTCGTAAGATTTTGTTATGAAAAATTCGCCAAAAATCGCAATATTTTATTTTTATATAACATTTAAATAAACATTTTAATGGTTTATGGCTTATTTTATTCGTAATATACCTAGCTTCGCTAAATTATAAAAATGTAAAATTTATGCTTTTATAATTTTATTTTTGTAAATTTTTGAAAACGTTTATTTTTTTTTATTTTGGTAAGATGCCTAAAAGGGAATTTAATTCCAAATCATTCGCAAGTAATAGCATCCAAATCAAGTCATGATGAAATATACATATTAGCATCATGCCCCCAACAACGAATTATACATAAAATTAACATTTGTCCTAAAAATTTCATGAAATATGCCGCATTTTATTCATACACGTGGCTCTTAGATTAATGATAAAATGTCAATTTTTTGACATTATAACTTTTGTATGAATTTTTTAAAACAGAAATTGTACTTATTTTGCAAAAAATATATTACCACTAATTTGTCAATAACTTCGAAAAAGTTGAAAATATAAAAAAATTTATATGGATGACTCAAAGGCTTTTAAAAAACTAGACCTGATAGAACCAATCATTGAACACATTTGGATTCAGCAAGCTAAGGTCAATAACAATCGCATAAAAATGTTTTAGCTTACATCTAATATTATCTTTTCCGCATTTTTTCCATTTAAAAATGTCATTGGAAATTTCAAATAAATTAAACAAATAAAATAAATTATTTTGTGTACTTCTTCATATTTTAAAACATGTGCCGTCTTTTTTTCTTAAATCGCCTTTTTGGTGCCGCTTTTTTTTGTAAAAATCCCCTTTTTTTGGTACTTTTTGAAAATATCCAACGGTAACGCTGGTTGCATAAAATCGTATGCATATGGCAATTTTTTCCCCAAAATAAAATTTTCTTAGTTCAATAAATTTTCAATTTATTAAATGCTGGCTGCATTTATAAACTTTTAAAAACAATGTTTGTAAAAGTTTTATTCTGCAATATCGGAAAATATTTAAATAATTTATGATTTAAAATATTATTTTCATAACACAAAATGCTACTCTGCTGGCTTTAATAATATTAACAACAGAAAAAATTTAGTGTCAAAAAATTTATTTAAAAATTATTAGTTTGTGAAAAATAAAAACATTTTGTAGAAGCAAATGAGCAAAATGTATTGGAAAAAATTATTAATTATGTGTTTGTGCCATAAAATTAAACAAAAAGTGTTATATTGCGATAAATTTTAAATTTAAAAATTTGAAATTTTGGTTTTTTTTTTCTTGTTTTTATGTGTGTTGAATTCACACAGAACTTATATGTGTGAGGGGTGAACTATACAATTGAGAACGCTCTCTCGAGTTGGCATACTAGTTCTATACTATGCTGTGTTGTCTGTTCTCGCATTCAAATACAGAAACACTTTTCTCACAAATCGAGAAACGATGGAATTTTTTGTTTCACATTTAATGGGAGAAATTTTGCGATGCGAGAAATACAGAAACGAGCTACTGCACTTATAAATCTCTATGATTATAAAATTACACAACACACTACTGGCTAGTGTGATATGTGAATTCACCTCTATTAGATGCAAATCGTTACCTTAATATAAAAAGGCCCCAACTCATTATTTTTGGAAATCCGTTTTTTTATTGATTATTGTAGAATGGTTGCTAATACACATTCTATTAAAATTTCAAGCAAATTAGATTAAAAATAAAGAAGTTATAAGCAGAATACAAAAAGCCCTAACTCATACACACAATTTTTCTAAAGAAAAAAAGGCCTAACTCATACACACAATTTTTCGAAAGAAATACATATTATGTATTTCAATCTGAATTCCTCGTTTAATTTTAATAAAGATGTTTTTTGACAATGGTTGTGTAGCTATATTATTTCAGCTTTGATTAAGTTTTTTCCTTCTCCTGTAAAAAGTGTTTTTGATGAGTTGGGGCCTTTTTATATTAAGGTAACGAAATATAAAACAACAATACTGAAAATAACATTTTTTTCCAAATTAAATACAATACTTATAAAAAACAAGAAGTCATTAAATTGTTTTTCTTTTTTAAATCAACTCGTATAACGCAAAACACAAACACAATTTTTGAAATTTACTTTGTCGCTAATAATTATAAATGTGTACAAAAATTAAAAAATAAATAATCCTAATTCTCCCTGTTAAAAACGTTATTTTGCTCTCCTGAAAAATAATAATTTTGTAACTTATCACATTATTCGCGGCTGTTCTTCAATTATTGAATTAAAAATTATTTTTCGATAAATACCTACCTATATATAGCTCAGGTTTTGACAACTCCCGTAACCATGGTACAACTACACAAGGTAGACTCGTTGGCACAGATGTTTGTCAGCTGTTTACCCTAGTTTAGCCCCAAATTATTATTCATGTTTTTAAAATAAAAACATTTTTGATTGTGAAAAAAACTTTGATTTTTTTTTATTAACTCAATTAGTTGTAACAAAATATTTGGCAAAGAATACCACTTTCAAAAACAACGAATCACAGCTATGGATGAAGTTCAAAGATACAGTGTTCATACTTTAATTTTTCGTTCCTTAAAAAGGACTCACGACATGTTCGTTTCCAATCAAGGCGCTCTTCCAGAAATTGATGAAAAATTGTAAGTTTAAATACTTACATATATGTCTAGAACACACATTATAAGTCTTATTTCAATAATTTATTTCCTAGAGAGAAAGTCAGGAAAGCTATTAAGGACTCGCGATAGTTACGGTTTGGTATTCAATCGTGTTATCCAAGCTGCAGAGGCAAAAAAATATGAAAATAGTCGTGCTTCTATGACGGCTTTGGAAGGGCCGGTGTGAGCCACTAAAAAGACAATAATATGGTTTTATTAGCAGCAAACAATAAAAATGGCGATATTACTGTTAGCAGTTCATTAGTCTCAGCACCCAGCATGCGTTCGGCCAGTGGAGGTAGCAATGTACAATTAATACCTAAAAAAGCTCCTACTATACCTAAACCCACCTGGCATGCTCCTTGGAAGTTGTCCTGCGTTATTTCAGGGCATTTAGGTTGGGTACGATGTATTGCAGTAGAACCAGGAAATGAATGGTTTGCAACTGGTGCAGGAGATCGTGTTATTAAAATTTGGGATTTAGCTAGTGGTAAACTTAAACTTTATTTAACGGGCCATGTAAGTACTGTGCGAGGTTTGGCCGTGAGCGCAAAACATCCACATCTTTTCAGTTGTGGTGAAGATCGCCAGGTCAAATGTTGGGATTTGGAGTACAATAAAGTTATTGGACATTACCATGGACATTTGTCGGCTGTCTATTCCTTGGCACTGCATCCAACTATTCATGTTCTAGCTACTTCCGGTCGAGATTCCACAGCTCGAATTTGGGACCTACGTACAAAGGCTAATATACACACTTTGACAGGCCACACCAATACTGTGGCTAGTGTGGTGGCCCAAGCTTCAATTGCTCAAATAATTACCGGTTCCCACGATTCTACCGTTAGATTATGGGATTTGGCGTCTGGCAAAAGTGTATGTACTTTAACAAATCATAAAAAATCTGTACGTAGCATAGTTTTACACCCCACCCTGTACATGTTTGGCTCTGCCTCGCCCGGCAATATAAAACAATGGCGTTGTCCTGAAGGTAACTTTGTACAAAATATATCCCGTTCAGCCAGATTCTATTGACAGCGAGGCTGGCATATTTGCCATGTGTTTCGATCAATCAGGTTCACGTTTAATAACAGCTGAAGCCGATTAAACAATTAAAATTTATAAGGAAGGCAATGAGGCCACAGAAGAATCACATCCTGTTAACTGGAGACCGGAAATATTGAAAAGACGGAAATTCTAATATAAGTCGGTTAAGAATTTTCTATGTTTGTATTTAGTTTTAATTAATAAATTGCATTGAACCATGGGTACAACTACACAAAAAATTATAAATTATAAAAAATTATAGTTTTTTTATTTTTCTGCACGTGTTGTCTTGTTCGTTTTTTTTCAATTTGTGTTTTGTTTTACTGAATTCAGTGTTTCTATTTTTTTGACGTCTGGGGTAGAAAATACAAAAACAAATTGCCTGTTGTTTTTGTCTTGTTGTACTTGTTGTAGCAACGAGTTTACCTTGTGTAGTTGTACCATGCCCGTAACTTTTACAAACTTAAATAATTTTAAACAATAAAATCAAATAAAATGTTTTGTTGTTTAGTTAATATTTAAAATATATATATGTATATGTACATATATGTAGGTAAACTAATTTTATAACAATCAAAACTTTATTTAACTAAAATTATTTAATTAATTGATTTAACTAAAATTAATTAAACTAAAATACTTCGCAAACAATTTATTTATTTGATTAAAAGGTACTGAAAAATATTTTCTGCGTACATAATTAAAAAAAAAAATTCCACGATAATACACTTGTATATATTACAATGTTATATTATAAACGAAATTTTTTTTAATAATGGCTTATTTTGTTATTTGATGAAAATTATTTTTTTGCCGAGTTTTTTTAAACTTTTAAGATAAGATTGCAATTATCTCAATGTAAGATGATATGATAAAACGACACAGATGCATATAACAATTTTCCTACTGTCTATTGAATCTCAATATACATACAGTGAGTGTCATATGGGGGATTCACAAGCTGTGCTATTAAGTCACATCGTCATAATGTCCTAAATAATATTTTACAATTGCTAAAAAATAATATTGTGTTTCAAACAAAATAAAAATTTAAATGTTGTGTTCATTGATTCGTCATAACTGTACAGTAGAAATCTAAATTATAAGCGGTTGCCCACAGCAGTCATGTACAACACATCAGCGCTATTTCCAAATTTAAAAAATAATTAAGTTTCTTGGAAGTTAGTCAAAACAAGTGTGTATCAACAGCCAACGTTTTTCAGTTTTTTCAAGCTTTTTAAGTCCTCGTCCATATTAAGAAACATTTGATGCATAAACTTTCTACACTTCTTTTTTGAAACTGCATTCGTGTCAATACAATAAAACTTTTGTTTTGCAGCCTTTAAGCATTTTGTATGGCTTCTTGATTTGTTTTAACCCATCTTCAACACATTACATGAATTTTAGCTTGCAAGCTCTTGATAACCTCTTGATCTCGTGACCGTATTGGTCGTAGTAGACGGTTGCGAAAACGCAACGTTGCACAGTGCCTGAAAATTTTATTTCATTGGCCAAAAGTCCAATTTTTGTTTGTCACCGATTTCCGAAATTTTAATTTTATTTAATAGTAAACATATTAAAACTAAGGTAGCCAAAAAATTAGTTCAAAATATTGGTAATTGTGGTCGTGCCACATTTTTTTTTTAAATTTAGAAAAAAGTGATTTTTTTTATATTTAATCCGAAAGAAATTATCATTGCTCAAAAACTATCATCGATAATGACCTTGCTAGGTTTTTAGTCTTGTTATCTTTAAAAAAGTAATATGTGCGGCTATTGTGTTATTTATATTTGAGATGTTAAGATATATTTTCTAAACAACTATATTTTTTCAAATTTCAACTTAAGTAGAACAGAACTTTTGCGGATCAAAAAGGAATAAGGAGGTAAAACCACTGAAGAAAAGGTGAGAGTGTTTTCTTTAACCCTGTATATACTCTTGTACCCGTCTGTTTATCACTTTTTTTAACTTTAATGCAATTACTCAAAAAAAAATTTTTATTTGTTTGAAATTTTTGTTTTACAATTTTTTTTATTCCGCAAAACTGTGAAATCATGTGCTGTTTTCTTCTAAAAAACATTTATGATATAGGGAATACTGATCTAGATCGAACAGAATACAGGTAGTACAAATAAATTTTTTTATTTTTGTTACACAATCAGAAAAACGTATATCTGCCCTGATTCATCATTATCTTTTACACTAGTTTAACACTAGCGTATTTTAAAGTAGAATAAAGAGCTTAAACATGCGTTTACGCTAAACAGGTATATTTTGAATTTAAGTTTTTTAATCCTTTTTATTCACCTGTATTTGGTATGAAATAAGTATGAAAAGGTTTAAAAGCAAATGACATTCGGATGCAAACTCAGTAGATATAATATATCTGAGCAATAACAACGTTTTTCATAAAAACATGGAGAGCTTCAGCTATAAAGAATTGGCCAGAGAGTATTTTAGAAACAAAAACGAGGAAGATGTTAAAAATTACATTCGAAAAAAAAGAAACTTAAATTCCTATAGCACTGAAATAAAATTGGACTTAGAAAATAAAATACCTGTTTTCATCAAAAATTTTAAATTGCGATTACAGCAAAGATAGATTTTATAAGAGCTTTGCAAACTGGTTAGAGAACGAACTTTCTGTCCAGATCGCTTTAGAAACTACAAATCAAAACACTCGTGGGAGACCATAAAAATTGCTGGATAACTGTAGCGATAGATCTAAGGGGCGGAAGCTTAAGGATATCAATTAAGAACTCGGATATGAAAATATTCAAGATACTTTCCTACATCAAATACGATCACAGAAACAATTGACAAAAGTTAATCTCATTGAAAAAGTTTTTAAAGCTAGTGCATTGAGAACAAAACGGATTCCTAAAAGTATACCAACTTTTAGCGATGCAAAACAACTTAGAAATGAGGAGGCATTAGCATTATTTCTCGATTTTAAATTAAAAAAACAGCAATATATTCAGCTCAGATTGCGTGCGATTGAAAAAGGCTCAAATCTGTATCCGGCATATCATCACATAACAGCTGCTAAAATGGACTGTTTGTCATTAAAGGACCCTATTATAATCACTCTAATTTCGGCAGAGGTACAACTACAATCTCTTCTTGATCACACAGCCGAACGCGTACTACAATCAATAAAAGGAAATTAGTTAAAGAAACACAAAGTTAATTATTTTTTGTAAATGGGGATGTAATGGTTCTTCGGGACAAAAACAATACAAACAAGTAGTATGTGAAAATATTTCGGACTCAGATATGTTCATGGTATCATTTGTACCATTGCGAATAAAAAAAGATTTTGGAAGATTCAGAGCCTTCGACTAGTACAATGCAAACAACGGATATTTGGAAAAATGAGACACCATCTTCTACGAAATACTGCAGACCTATCAAATTTGAATTCAAAAAAGAAACTCATAATGCCATTAACAAAGAAGTTAGTGATATCAAGGCCCAAATTGCAACACTAAAGCCATTACAATTAGATTAAGATGGGCAGCAAATTTAAGTTAGCTACCAATTAGTGCTAACAATGATAGATGGAAAAGTAGGCCAGGCAAAATCATAAGATAAAACTGATGCATATGAATTTGAATTATCACCACTACATGCAAGAATACGACTTATGGAACACATACTAAAAATCAGTTATGATTTGGATTTCGGATCATCAATAAGAAACAACGAAATCAACAAGGAGCTAAGAAGTTCAAAAAGGAAACTTATTCAATATGAATATCGCAAATTTGGGTTGATTATAGATCAGCCAAAACAAGGGTCAGGCAATACAAATCATGGCAATCAGCATTTCAGATCCAGAAACAGCATCAGATATAACAGGTGTTGATTTTAACCTCATTTGTAGCTTTAAAACAATCCTAGAAGTACTTACGTGCAATGAAGAAATTGATACTAGAAAATTTGAAGATTTTGCTAAGGAAACTGCAAAAATATATACAACCAAGAACCCATGCTACAGTTCAAAATCCTTTATCATGGAGAAGATGTCATTAAATATCAGTTGGTGCCACTTGCAGATTTATCAGATTTTATAGAGAGCACAACACTAGAAAAATTCCACAAATGAAGATCTATTTAATATATTATTGGCAACGTCAGATCCGTTTATCTCCAGTATTGGAAATCAATGGAAAGTGGAACATCGGGATTTAGATGAAGAAGTCAAAAAACTACTAAAGAGCAGAAATAACACAGAACAGAATATGGAATATTTGCAATCAATCTTTCAATTAAATTAACAATAATTATAATTCATTAGATCTAAGACAGACATTGTATTAGTAAAAAATAATAATGAACAGACCCCACATTGTTACAAAAGCTATTAAAATCTATTGCTGCTTTTATTTTTAAGAAGTTTTTTTATCCACATATGTATGAAATGTTTTAATAAATAAGAAATATTCAAAAAATAAATACCTATATTTTCGTATCAAAATTTAAAAAAAAAATCAGAATTCAGCGGATTTATTTTGCTAATATTAACAAATTTTACAGCAAAAAATAATAGATTCTTCTGTAGCAATAGCAAGATTTTAGATGATATTTCTAAAGTTTTTTTAAGTGTAAACAAATTTGACAGCAAAAAATTGTTAATTTTTCAGTAATATAGCAAAATGTCCAGTTGATTTTACAATTTGTTTTTCTAATGTTAAAGTTTTTTTTAGTGTAACCATTAAATTTTTTTGAGTGTCCCATTATTACAAAAAATGTTAATGATTACACTGCGGAACAAAATTGAACTTTTTTTGTGCGGCCGGGAACTTTGTGTAATTTTTTTTACTAATTTGATTCCAAATCTAACCTTCATTTTTCTCTTTCAGCTCCAGTTTTAGAGATATACCGTTATGTCCAAAATTAAGGCACTTTCAGCACATATATTGAAATAATATGAAAATGGTGCATCATATTCCCTTAAGAAAAAAAACTGAAATTCGCTTACAATATTATCTTTAAGACGTACTAACATTGTTTTAAATTTGGCCAGTAATTTCAGAGATATCGTTGAAGTTTTTAAAAAAACAAATAAAAATTGAAGAAAAAAAAATTTTTTTTGTTCTTTAAAAATTCATAAAAAATAAATGTGCAACAAAAGTCACAGTTTGGGTCTAAAAGCATTTAGTTCAACATATTTCGAATTAAATATTTTGAATGAAAACAGCAAAATGGCTGTTCCGCAGTGTTATTATTTAAATTCAAATATGACATTTTTAAATAATTAAAAAAAAAAAAATAAAACCATATTTCACGCTAAAGTTAAAAAAATCTAAAGTTCCACTTTGCCCTTAAATTCCCCAATAACTACTCAGCCGATTTTAATGAAATTGAAAGTGGAGAAAAGTTTAAGAATCTATCTGTCGATTAACAAAATATCTCCTTCGGTTCAAAAGTTACAGAATTTTGGCCAATGAAAAACTATTTTCAGCCACTGTGCGTTGGCTAATTACATGCAATTTACATTTGAAGTAAGAGTTAGTATATATTTTTTTATGGTAACAAAAGAATCGTTTAATTTTTGCATATTAAAATAATATATAGTTTTTATTTATTATAGAAATGTTTTAAACACGTCGTATATGTTGTAAAATTTTTAATTTGTTTACCTCTAAATCATCTACATATATGCCTTTCCTCTCTAAGTTTTTCTTATAATAGCAGTAATTATGTAGCTATTTTAGCTGTAAATGCAAGTTGCGATAGTTGCTTGCTTGGCTTTAGCATTAAGACGGCAGATTTTTAATGCATTTACAGATGTACTATTAATTGCATTCGTCCATTAGGGATAC
Organism: Pollenia amentaria; assembly: GCA_943735925.1. NCBI lineage: Eukaryota > Metazoa > Arthropoda > Insecta > Diptera > Polleniidae > Pollenia > Pollenia amentaria. The sequence continues at coordinate 135,076,769 of OX031006.1, forward strand.
CACCACTTTTTTCCACGAACGATAATTAGATACTGCGTTTTCGTGTAAAGCCACGCCTAACATATCTTTATTGTAATAATTTTAAAGAGGACAAACTTCTAAACTATATATATATATATATGTTCCTTTAACTCCCACTGGAGCAAAGGGCGCCAACTTCTAAACTAGCAGCAACAAAATTTGAAATTTCGGTAACTTACGAATTGCGAAATAGCGTATTAATTTTTTTCAATACTGTGGTCATAGTCATGCTTTTTGAGCGAGCCACCAGTAACTGAACTGAACTGATTCCAACAACTATAAAGCTACATATGCTCCTAAGCCAAAGTTATTGTCGTATGGTGAAACAAAGCTAGCATATGGATTAGCTTCAAACAAATATTTAGTATCGAACAAAGCTACCAGTACTAAACATATGAACATTATGTTGGCCAAAATAAGTTATTATTTACCCATCTAATAACAAATTCGTTTCAAATATAGCAAACTGCTTATACTTCCGATTAAAAGCATCAATAGCTTCCTAGTGATTTGCACTGATATGTCTTTCTGCTTATCATAAGTACTGTAATAATTTCTTGAACAATATATTGCTGAAATTGCAAAAAGGGCTACTTTTCATCTATGTATATTTTCGAATTTTAATAATAATAATACATATATACATACATACATATGTTAATATATTCCATAAATACTTACTCATTGACTCAACGATATTATTCTAAAGTGCAAAAATATGAGTTTAAAGATAACTAAGCACAAAGGTTTCATTCAAGAAACAAATATATAACATTTTATTAAGAACAGCTCTGTTGCGTCAAAAGTGGGCGGAGAAGAAATGGAGAAAAATGATTTGCATGCAATAAGCCATTGTTTCGTTTTCGCAACAGTGATTTTTATAAGATTATACTGAATAAGTGGGACTATATTTTCATTTATGGTTTTTTTTATAAACTTTTCTCAATGCTTTTACTATCTAAATTAAAGACCAAACAATTTTGTTTTTTTTTTTTTTTTTTTTGTTTAATATTAAATTACGCCATTTTTGGACTGTTTTTAAAGTTGGTTGATCTTATGAAACAAAGAAGGAATATTATTTTTAAATTTAGCGCGCAATAATAGTAAAGCCCCTTAACTTACGATAAAAAAAAAACTTAAAAATCGAAGTGTTAAAGCCAGTTTAATGTGGATCCAAAGATGGTGTTGCGAAAATGCAACGGCGGCATACACAAGAACTGCTCGTACACGAAACAAAGTTCACGTTTCCATTTGTAATTCCCCTTTCATTTGTCACCATTTAGACAGGGAAACATTTGGAAGAGAAGCATTTAATTTGGAAGCATATTACGGGTGGGGAAGAGTGTATGGTTTTTGTGTTCGGTACTCGGCGACACGCTTTGCTTAAATTTTTTTTGTTGACATTTGCTTTGCTTTTTATCAAAAAAGCAACAGATGTTGCCGGCAACATGTTCGTCTGTGTGACAGCGAATTAAAAAACAAAAGAGAATTCCAGATGTTTTCCTGCCAAATGTTCTTTATTGCTAATGAGAGTAAAATGAAAATTACTCTCTAAATTTACCAAAACAACCCAACATTGCTGGAACGCAAAATACCATTTTTGACCTTCTTCAAATACTAATGCTGCTTACTTTTCAAATTAGGATATATTTAAGTGATTTTAGACGCTTTAAAGTCATAACAATTTAAAACCAAAACATTTGCATCATTGTCATTTTTTCTATTTTGTTTTTTTTTTTTTTATATTACAAATTAAGGGAAATATGTATGCAATAATGTATTTACCACTTTAATTTTTTCATTAAAACCCTATACTTTGCTTTTATATATATTTTTTAATAACAACTAAATTTTTTCTTTTGCTTGTCTGTTTTCTGATTAATTTATCAGTTTCATATTTAAACAAAAACAGCTGATTGTTTATTCTTGTCCGAACTTAGCCAAAGAAAAAGTTCGGGCAAATTTGTAAAGGAAATGAAAAAAATTACTCTCTCAATTACTCTCTTAATTGCACAAATATTGTTATGTGGAGCGCTTTTGGGTAATTTTGTGCAAGTTCGGACTGTTTCGTTATGCATGTGGAACAGAGCTATTTTGAATTAGTTTAAGAAAATTTTGACAAAAAAAGTACAAAAATAACCTAAAAACTATAACAATTATAAGACAAAACAATTTGTAAAAAACTAGAATTTAATGCGCTATAGTACTATCAACCATAAACTCTGTTTCTATTATTTTTTTGCTATTAATCCTATTGTAAAAATGTAATGATTATATTTACCGTGTTTTCTTTTTATCTAATAATTATGTAGATATATGCGCTCAAACGATATTTACGTGCATGCTGAGATTCAAGGTGCCTCGAGTGTAGTTGTTCGAAATCCAATTGGTGGCGAAATTCCTCCGAAAACGCTATTGGAAGCAGGTACCATGGCAATTTCATACAGTGTTGCGTGGGACGCAAAGGTCGTTACAAATGCTTACTGGGTACGAAGTGAGCAAGTCAGCAAAACTGCACCCACGGGAGAATATTTGGGTACAGGTAGTTTTATGATTCGTGGAAAAAAAAACTTTTTGCCATCCTGTCATTTGATTATGGGTCTAAGTTTACTGTTTAAGTTGGAAGATAGCTTTGTGGAAAAGCATCGCGGAGAGCGAAAAGTACGAAGCTTTGAGGAAGAACAAGATCACGAAGCCGAAAATCAGTTAAAAATAATGTCTTTGGAAAACGAAATTCTAGATGATATTGTGGATGTGGAAATAGAACTAGAAGAGGACAACGATGACAATGAACGGGAAGAAAATAAATGCAATGAAATAAAGAGAGAAGCTCCAAACTTGTCACTCGCTACTGAATTTCCAGATACACAGGTTAAAGTTGAACATGACACTGGGAGAATATCTGTTAAAAACAAACTATTGTTACCCAATGGTGGATCATCCCATACAGTACTTAGTGAGAATGATAATAAACAGTCATTGAATGTTGAGCAAGAAGAGGCGACTATTATTCCAGCAGCACCTTCTCGCAAAAAGCAGCAACAAAATTCTAAGAAACGGAAAGAAGGGAAAGATCGTAAATCTCCAAAAGAACCGAATCAGCCACATCAAAAGCAACTATCAATGGGTGATGAGCAAATAAAGAACAATTCTCATTCAGTTAAACGTGGTCAAAAGGGAAAACTTAAAAAAATTAAAGCTAAATACGGGGATCAGGACGAAGAAGAGCGTCAATTACGTATGCAGATTTTGAAATCTGCTGGTAAAATCAGTGAAATGGCAGCTGATATTAAGGTTAATGAGGACATCTCTGGACCTAAAAACAACAAACAGAGACATCACAATGAACAGAAACAAATACATCAAGGAGATCTGGATGATGTTGATGAAACTCCTAATTCTGCTGATGTTGAAATTATTGATTCATTAACTGGTCAACCAATCGATCAAGACGAATTATTATTTGTTATACCAGTAGTTGCACCTTACCAGGCACTCCAAAATTACAAGTAAGTAAATATATAAAAAAAATATATATGTGTATTAGGTGTCCTAAGCTAAAAAAAGTTAGATCTTGTGGAAAAAGCCACAGGGTAGCTGTGTCTGTTCTTTTTTAACATTATGGCGTATATATAAAAGCTTGAAGATAATCCTTTTAGACTTAGAATTTTTCGGTAGTTACGAAATTATAAGTCCAGCCGGAAATGTTTGTTGGGAATAAATAAAATTAGGAAATTTTTTTATGTTGCAGGGAAGGCAATTTTGCAAAATAATGTTTTACATTACACTTGTCTCACTTAACTTAACGAACAATTTAGGGCTTATAAGTATTTATGATAATAAAATTAAAACAACTAAAAATATTCCCTTGCAATTCAAGTTCATCTATATATATAAAATTGTAACGTTACTGACTGACTGATTGACTGACTGACTGATTCATCATCGCACAACCTAAACGCCTGAAGCTAAAAACTTGAAATTTGGACCAGGGGTTGGTCTCTCCCCAAATCGATCCACTAAGACGGGATTTTTGGAAATTCGAATGTTTAGGGGGTAAAAAAGGGCAAAAACGGGTAAATTCGGTAACCTTATATCTCTAAAACTAAAAGAGATACAAAAAAATGTAATACTTATCGTTGTTCTTTAGAAAAATAAGCGGACAGGTGTCTGGTACTTTTTGGAAATTCAGCCCTTTAACGGAGTAAACGGGTAAAACCTGTATTTTGGTACTTTTTTGTCACCCCATCTATCTTTTAAACCCATAAACATAGAAACAAGGGTTATATCACATTTGAAACTTATCTAAAAAATCCAAATACGAATTTGGTACTTTTTCGAAATTCGGACGTTTAAGGGGTAAAAAGCGTAACTTTTTTTGGTACTTTTTTTATAAAACATTTTTTTTTATTTATTGACATAAACGTATTAAATTATGGGCTCCCACTACAATATTGAAATTTTTCATGCTTCACTGGGGAGAAAAAAAGTACCAAAAAGGGGATATACGGAGTAAACGGGTAAAATCTGTATTTTAGTACTTTTTTGTCACCCCATCTATCTTTTAAACTAATAAACATAGAAATATAACCCTTATTACATTTGAAACTTCTCTAAAAAATCCAAATACAAATTTGGTACTTTTTCGAAATTCGGACGTTTAGGGGGTAAAAACCGTTACTATTTTTGGTACTTTTTTACAAAACATTTTTTTTTATTCATTGACATATACATATTAAATTATGGGCTCCTACTACAATATTGAAATTTTTTATGCTTCAATGGGGAGAAAAAAGTACCAAAAAGGGGAAATACGGGAAATTTTATTTCTTACTTTAGGTTTTGGTTCCACAACTGACAATTTTTTTAATTATCGTTAATATTGGACCTAGAAACATTAACTTCAACATGCAATGTCCTAAATGGATAAGAACCTCTGAGGGTACTTTTTGCTATTTTTTGATCTTTAACTGGTACTTTTTTAATTTCCGTTAGTATTAGACCTATTGACATAAAATCAAACATGCAAGGTCCTGAGTGAATGAGAATTCGTTAGAGGGGCTTCTTGGTACCTTTTGGTCTTTAACTGGTACTATTTGAAGTTCCGTTAGTATTGAACCTAAAATCATAAAATTCAACATTAAATGTCCTGAGTGGACAAGAACCTATAAGAGGGATCTTCTTGGTACTTTTTCGTTTTTTAACTGGTACCTTTTTCATTTTCGTTAATATTGGATCTACAAACATAAAATTAAAAATGCAATGTCCTGAGTGAATGAGAATCTGTAAGAGGGGCGTTTTGGTACTTTTTGTTATTTAGCTGTTACTTTTTGAATTTCCGTTAAAATTGGACCTATAAACATAAAATTAAACATGCAAGTTCCCAAGTGAATGAGAATCTGTAAGAGTGGTTTTTTGGTACTTTTTCGTACTGTATTATTTGCCAACAGGTACTTATTAAATTTTTGTTAGTATTGCAGCTACAAACATAAAATTAAACAAGCAAAGCGTTGAATGAGCATCTGTAAGAGGCAATTTTTGGTACTTTTTTGTACTTTATTTTGTGCTTATATTAGTCATTAAATAAAAAAGAGAACAGGTGTCTGGTACTATTTCGAAGTTCGGCTCTTTTAGGGAGTAAAAGTGTAAAACCTGAATTTTGGTTCTTTTTTGTCCCCCATCTACCGTTTAAATCAATGCACATAGAAATAAAAATTATATAAAATTCGTAACTTATCTAAAAAATGCCAAGTGAAAATTTTGTACCTTTCCTGAATTCGAACGTTTAAGGGGTAAAAATCGTACGTCATTTTGTTACTTTTTCCAAGATATTTTTTCTTCATCTATTTATTTTCATTGCACAGCCTAAACGCCTGAAGCTAAAAAGTTGACATTTGGACCTAAGGCAGGCCTCGCCAAATCGATCACGCTGACCTCATATCTGCTAAGCTAAAGGAGAAACAAAAAAATTTAATACTTATTGTGGTTCAATAAAAAAAAGGCGGTGAAAACGGAAATTCGCTAACCTCATATCTGCTAAACTAAAAGGGATACCAAAAAATTTAAACCTATTATTGTTCATTAAAAATAAGCGGACAGGTGTTTAGCACTTTTTTGAAATAAGGAGTAAACGGGTAAAACATGAATTTTAAAACTTTTTTGCTATACCATCTATATTTTAAACCAATAAACATTAAAATAAAAAATATATCACATTCGTAATTTATCTAAAAAATACAAATTTGATGCGTTTCGAAATTCGAACGTTTAAGGGGTGAAAATCGTACCTAATTATGTTATTTTTTTCAAAACATTTTTCTTCATCTACCTATATAATATAAAATTGTAATGTTACTGCATAATTCATCATCGCACGACCTAAACGCCTGAACTAAAATGCTGAAATTTGCCCGGGAGGTTGGCCTGTCGCGAAATCGATTACCTATGATGGGAGTTTTGGAAATTGTTATGGTTAGAGGGTAAAAGAGGTTAAAACGGGAAATTCCCTAACCTGATGTTCATTAAAATAATAAGCGGTTAGGTGTCTGGTACTTTTTTGAAATTAGACCCTTTTGGGGAGTAAACCTGTATCTTTAAACTTTTTTGACACTACATCTATCTATTAAACCAATTAACATTGAAATAAAAAAATATCACATTCGTAACGTATCTAAAAAATACAAATAAAAATTTTCGAAATACGAACATTTAGAGGTACAAATCGTCCCATTACAAAGTAGCGGGTTTAAACCTAGAAACATAAACTTTGGCGTAAAAATATGTCCACATAAGAAAAAGGGGCGCTAACGAAGTAGCGGGTTAAATGCTAGTTATAATATAAATGAATAGCTAAGTGCAGAAAGGGAAGTAGTTCAAAACATTCATTTTGATATAATCAATTATAACTGAAGTTTATTAGGGATAATAAACAATTTAAGTTTTATGTCTTGATCTCAACAGACTTTTATATAAAATTTTCTAAGATGAGACTTTTTACACTAGTTTCTTAGCAATGCTCAAATAAGGTATATGAAGTAAACCCCTTTGTGCACTGTCTAGCTATAAAATTTAAAGAACGTTATTTAAATACAAGATTCGTTTATTACATTTGCGGAAAGGTGTTTTTGTTATTCATTAGCATTTTATTCACCCTTATCGTGGTTGGCGAATTTATAATACGCCTGCGACTGTTGATGAAAGAAAACGTGAACTGATTTCATTTAATCTATTACCAAACTGTCGCAGATGTATTTTAAATTCGCCAACCACGATAAGGGTGACTGTGTTATTGATAAAATTTATCTTACATATTTAACTATTTATATATATCGTCCCCCCCTACTGCTTCCATCATAGGTCATTCATGCAGTTCCTTATTAAAGTGATCGTGTTCATCGGGAATATATTGTTTAACGTTATTCACATCTTTGATTTTCTTTTCGTTAAAAGCTATTTTATCTGTAAAATAGCAATTGCAATTATATTTTTGTTTAATAATAACGAAAACTGTGTTCATTCAGTCGGTCGTATTCGTTAAAGACAGACCTAAAAGGAAAATACATAAGCTTTCTTTTGAGCAAAAAAAAAAAAAAAAAAAAAATATACTGTTTTCAAAAAAAAAAAAAAAAATAAAAAATAAGTTTTAAATTTAAAAAAAAAAAATTTTTAAAAATTTAAAAAAATACAAAAAAATTTTTTTTCGAAAGCTTGAAGAAATAACTATCTAATTTGTTTGGGACAAATTTTGCTAACACCAATAGATAATAAGTTCCATGGATGAGAAAGAACACCGGTTTGGCCAAAATGTCAAATTTTGACCCCCTCTAACTCAGAAACTTTTTGACCGATCTTGTTGAAAATTTGTGTCTAAACTACTATCCAATAAGACTAACCTTGATGCAAATTTCATCCAATCGGAAGACATCGATTTCAAAAGTTGGGTCACTTGACATGAAATCCTCCATATATTAAAATTTTAAAAAAAAAAAATACCAAAAAATATATATGTATGTACATTAGACCGTACTTAAAAAAAAAAGTTTCGAAAATATTTTTTTACATTTTCGTTATATCTTAGGCATTTACAGTCCGATCTTAAAGTATGATATATCAATGTTTTTGTCTCGAGAAAACCAATGTTTTGTCCTTAGGGACCATTCATCTCAAGTATCTCGTTATAGTATTTATCCACCAGCTCTCTGTTCGTACCACCCTAAAATTAAGGCTCGCATGAAACTATTAAACTTTTGCTAAGGAAGTAATATTTTAAAAATAAATTGTGAACGTAGTAGATGGAAGTTAATTGTTCTAACCAAGTTAACTTTTAAATGTGATTCAGTTTAAATTTTTCAAGTTGGGTTATTTTCTTATTAACTAAAGATCAATTTTTGCGTCTATTTTGATTTATTTTTAATGGTAAAAATTATATGATTTTTATACCCAGAGGTTATACTTAGTTTGTCATTTCGTCGGAAACTATTTCAATATTCATCTAAGACCCTTGTTCCTTGTGTGATTCTTAGTCGATTAAGTCATGAGCCGCACAAAAGAAATGCTCCCGTGCACACTAAGGCATACTGCTGTTAAAGCCCTGTTTGCGTTGCATGTTAAGAATTACATGGGCTAGCTCTTTGCGAGATGGCTAAAAACGACCCCAATGTAAAAAAAATTTGCCACTGTGGTGGTAATCATTCTGCCAACTTTCGAGGATGCCCTGTATACTCTATTGTCAAGAGCTCGGGTGGGCCGAAACCGAATCCCCCTCAAATGCAGGTAACAAATTTAGTAAACGCTAATGACATTCAGGTACCGACGCCTAGTAATAATAGAACATCCTACGCTAACGTCCTAATATGCCAATGCAAGGTGCTTTGCCAAATAATAATGAAACTCCAGTTTCTTATTTAAGTCGTCTAGAAAAAACCCATGGAAACATTAGTGCAAACAGTAAATAACTTTGCAAATACAATGGATATGATGCAGGAAATGTTTAGAATTCGATGATATTATTGCAAGCTGTACTTAACAAGCCATGAACTGTTTAAAAATTTGTTTTTGGACCGCAAACGGCATTCGCCAACATAAAAATAAACTAGAATACTTTCTTAAAAGCACGCAAATTAATGTAATGATAGTTTCTGAAACTCATTTGACCTCAAGAAATACGTTAAAAATCAATGGTTATATATTATATGATACCAAGGACCCTCGAGATAGAGCTTGTGGAGGTTCTGCTATTTTGATAAAAGCCCGAATCAAACACTACTTAATGTGTGATCATCGTGAAGATTATCTGCAAGCAACGAACATTTGTGCTGAAGAGCTAAATCGAAACTTAGTAATTTCATCTGTATACTCTCCACCTAGACTTTCAATATCAGAAAGCCAATGTTATAAATACTACAAATCATTTGGGACCCTGCTTCTAGGCCGCTTGCGATTATAACGCTAAACATTAAAATCCATCTATAAAATGGATTTTAATTAAGGACGTAATGATACACCTTTTTGAAGATACTATACCGATACTCAAGAAGAAATATTACTGATAACGATATGAATACACAATTTAAATTCAAGGTTAAATTACCAAAACTCAAGTAAAGTAATTTCTTTATTATACAAAATACAGACAAGCCGGGCACCTGGCGTTTTAACCTAATTTGTGTACGATTAATCTAGTGGTGCTAACAGTTTTTTTTTTTTTTTTAGATTAGGTCTGGTTTTCGAGATATACCGTTATTTCGAAAATGGAGGGGGTTGCACAACATATATTCGCGTAACGCAAAAACGGTTAAGTTTATTGAGCAAACTAAAAAAAAAACGAACTAAAAATTCCTTTAAGTTAGGTTAAACTTTTTCAGTCGTTCATCTTACCCGTCTAGAATTTCATTAAACCGCCATATTTGTATGGTTGAAATTCTAGGTGTCATTGATTTTGGTTTAGTTAAACACATCCCCATAGAAACGATTCAAGTTGAAGCTTCCTTAGAATTATCTTCCGATCACACACCTACAATTATTACCACATACATATGTATAACGAACCCAATATAATTGTATCTCCGTCTGGTTACTTATATACGTCAGACACACAAATAAATTGGTTAAAATATAAAAAATATCTTTCCCATTTCACAGAAAATATTGCGCTTAGTACACCGGATAACGTGGATCTCTCTATTGTTAATTTTGACAGTGTTCTTAAACTAGCTGTTCAACATTCCAGCATAATCCTCAAAAAACCAAAATTAATAAAAATATATGCTATAGATGTCGAGCGCCTCTTGACTGAAAAAGAGTTTATTAAAAGAGTGCACAAAAAGACTAAGAAAGTTACTGGAGTCTCAGAAAACGGCTTCCCTGGAATAATATCTAAAGGAACTTGATGCAACTCCACAATCAGACTAATCATTATGGCGTGCAGCTAGAAGTCTCAATAGACCAGTTATACCTAAGCCACCATTGAGAATTTTGAATGGAAGGTGGGCAAGAAATGATATTGAAAAAGGAAATATGTTCGTTAATCATCTAAAAAATTTATTAACCCTTAATATATCTCATGATCCAGCAGTCGAGTTACCGCCTGTGAATGTTAGAGCAGCTATTCCCATAAGATTTGAGTTAAGAAAAATCGTAAATGCTATTTTTAATTTAAACACCAAGATAGCACCAAGATCAGTAATAAAATGCTTTTGGAGCTATCTCGCTCAGCAAAGGAAATTATTCTCTTTATTTTGTTTATGCTATTTTAAACTTTGAATACCACCCTCATGAATGGAATGTTTCCTTAGTAACCATGATACCAACGCCATGATAGGATCATACAAAAGTTGAGTAATGTAGGCCTATTAGCTTATTATCTAATATCTCAAAGCTGTTTAAGAAACTACTAGTATCAAAATTAACACCGATTTTTAATAAAAAATAGATGTATTCCAAACCATCAATTCGGTTTTAGAAGAAAGCACATTTGAACAAACTCCTCGAATAGTAAATGTCATAAAGTCTGGCATGAAGGATTATTACATAAATTGCAGCAAAACTTACCAGTAAACTTACACAAGCTGTTAGAAAGCTACTAGTCGGTCGTCAATTTTTTATTAAGGAAGGTAATTTTTTAAGTTCTCCTCAGCCAATTGACGCTGGAGTCCCACAAGGCAGCATCTTGGGCCCTTTATTATACTTAAGTTATACTTCGGACATGCCAACAAACAACTAGACCCAACGTGGAAATGGCATATAGAAGTTTATCGTGGGAATGACATATAGAAGCTAAATTGACTCAAATGAAACTAAACACAATTCTAATTAATTAGCTTTTTGGAAGAAATTCTGCTCTTAGTCTCGATTGCAAACTTATACTTTACAACTCTATCTTAAAGTCAATTTGGTGCTACGGTATTCAGTTATGGGGCACTACCTCGGCTTCTAATATCGAAAAAATTCAAAGGCGCCGAAATAAACTTCTTCGACTAATCACAGCCGCTCCCTGATATGTTAAAAACTCAAATATCCACAAGGATCTCAATGTGCCATTAGTAAAACTATGATTACATAATTTGCGGTAAAATATTTAAAAATGCTGGACGTGCATCCAAATCCACTAATACCTACACATGTAAAAGAAACCGTGATGACGAAATTCTTTGTCTGGTACTGGCAGGACGTTTAGTAAATATTAGGATAAGATATGATTAATTGTTGTTAGTTCATATTTAATATATGAAGATTCAATAAATAAATACTGAAATACAAAAAAATTAAAAATAAATAAAAAATATGTGGATACCAGGAGATAGAAGTTGTCGAGTAGAAGGTTTTTGCATATTCAATCTGGAATTTTCTTGAATTTCGGCTAAAATGGTACTTGAGTTTTTCTCCATGTTTTTAGATTTTTCTTCCATTTTTCTAGAAGTTTCTGCTAGGATATCGTTTGAATTTTCTTTTACCATTCTCTCCATGTTTTTAGAATTTTCTTCCATTTTCTGCATCATAGCAGCAAACATTGTGCTAAGATCCATGTTGCTTGTTATTGCACGGGTAGCAGCTTTTTTCTTCTCTTTCATCAAATTCATAAGCTGCGTTGTCAATGTTACGTCGCTTAAATTCATCGATTAATCTTCTCTGCAGCTCAGCTTTATTTCCTGCAGTCGGCAGATCCAACTTGCCCAACTCCTCAACTTTAAGCTCATCGAATTTCATTGTTTATTTTTTTTTTTTTTTTTTTTTTATTGCAATTTCACTTCTGACACCAATTGTTACGTTTTTATTTAATAAAACGTGTTAAGGTTTATTCCCTTTATAATAAACCTTTGAGTTCTTTTAATTGCAAATCAAAATAAATACACACACGAATTCAACTTAAACTTTATTGAAATTTATGTTCACAAAATTTAACCACTATTGTTAGTATCGATTTGAACCGTTTAATGTCTCCAATCAAACTAAACTAAACTTTTATGGGTTAGCCTGTATTTATAGTTCATTACCATTCCTAGTTGATTCAAGAACCGTCTAGTAGTTTCTAGAAAATTGTGTTCGAATTATTTTAAAATAACTTATATGTACATCTAAATCTAAAGTCTACAATTACAATTGCTAGAAAATTTAGTGCAGTGTCGTTCATAAAAATAGTAACTAATATGACATAAAACTATAATTTACAAGATAACTTATAACTAAAACCATAAATAATTATTAGACAAATCTAATTTCGTAACAATATGTATCATATGCTTTACCAAAATCTCCCCTTTTGTTTAAATATAACTATTTATATTTCGTTAAAAAATAAGTCACTAAAATGTATTTAGTTTCGAAAAAACGTCATACAGGTAATACATTTTTAACAAGAATCTTTAAAAAAAAAATTTAGCATTATTTTAAGCATTTTTTAAAATCATTTAAAAATTATTAAGATCTGGTCACACTGCTAGTATAAAATCGTATTGAAAAAAAAAAGATTTGTATAGTGAACACAAAGGGTGAAAACTGCTATTGTGCTAAAATTATTATTTCAAAAGAAAAAGGTAGTGTATTCTTAGTATTTTTTAACGGAAAATTAAAATTAAATTAAAAGGTAATGAATAGGTTCCGTCGTTGTTTGGTTTTTTTTTTTTTTTTTTTTTTTTTTTTGTGCTCATCGATTCATAACCCTGTGCAAGAAATTGACACTTTTTTTCGTGACAAGCTGGGCACCTGAATCCAGTGGTGACCGCGGTTTTTAAGATTGGCTCTGGTTTTCGAGATATACCGTTATTTCGAAAATGGAAGAGGTTGCACAACATGTTCGCATAACTCAAAAACGCTTTAGCTTATTGAAAAAACTTAAGAAACCGAAATTCCGCAATAAAATTTCCTTTAATAAAAGTAAAACTTCTTTCTAATATCCGCAGTCGTTTTAGAAACATAATAATTTTTTTAACAAAATTTCGAAATTTTTGTTTGTTAAAAATTCATAAAAAATTGGAAAATGCAGCTATGCTTCTATTTTTTTCGCAGACGTATAAAAACGGAACATGATTTTATTCACAAAAGTCGACAAATTTTAATTAATTTAAAAATTTCATAAAACGCAATATTTGTATGGGAGCCCCCCTAGGAGTGAATCCTAGGGGGATAAAATGATGTGAATGAAAAATGAAGTTGCGCTGGTCATACATTTGGCCCGTCTAGGGGTATCTCAGGCGCTGCAGGTGCAAAATTTAAGGCTAGGGTTCTACGCGTATAAAAAATAAAGTTCCAAACAAAATAAGCTATAAGTGATTAAAGTCTGTCTACTTGGTGAAATCTCTCGCCATGTTCATCAGACTCGGCTGGTTTTTGTTCATTAAATTTTTCGGCATGGTAATGCAAAAAATATATTTTCAATGACATTCTAACGTTTAAGTTTTAAAATGTGGTTAGCATATTTTTGATTAAAATTCGCCAGTTTTCAGACCGATGATTTCCTAATACATTTTCTATTACTGATTTCACACAATTCCAGGCCAATAGCTCGATATCATTCAATGCAACCTCAATTTGATGGTCCTTCATAAGACGACGTAGGTTAGGTTAGGTTAAGAAGGGTTATGCGCCCAAGGGCGCACATCCACTCGGAGACCAATGAGGTCCATTGTGAATCCCTTCAGTAGAGGAGAAAAGAGGAAACAGAGAAAAAGAGAAGTAAAGAAGAAGAGTAGAAGATAGACGTAAGGTGCGGTACATATTAGTAAAGACGCAGGACAAATTCCCCCCTACGGCCCCCCTACAGAAACAGCCGTCCTACTTCCATGAAAAACCCCAGCAGATCGTTTGGATTACATCCAGCGATACACCCCAGTTCGTCGTGAAACCTAGCCCCTAGCCATTTCTGCCTGGGGCCGTGCATCCTAGGACAGTGGCACAGTACATGCTCAACCGTCTCTAGCTTCTCGGCATCTCCGCACAACCTGCAGAAGTCCGGTATCGCAATGTCCCATTTACCCATAAAAGCCCTAACAGAACAATGCCCTGTCAGGAACCCTATCAGAGTCCTGAGACTACTCCTATCCAGTCCTAATAGAACCATGGTTGCACCTGCGTCCAATCCAGGCCATAAGGCCCTTGACACCCTGCAATCCGTTCTATCCCTCCAGTACCGGTTAACGACATCACGGATTTTTTCCCGTATCAACCCATAGTAGTGACATGAGGGGGGTTTTACCCCTCTGTCCCTTACTTCTAAGTCCAGATTCGAACCCGACGTAGATTGTCACAACAGATCCCCCTACGATGTGATCCAGTATCACTTCCGTTGCCCTCCAGATCGCTAGGATTTCAGCCTGGAAGACACTGCACTCATCCGGGAGTCTGAATGATCTTTTCACGTCAGTGTCAGCAATAAAAACACCAGCACCAGTGCCAGTGTCCATCTCTGACCCGTCCGTATATACTGCCCACACCTCAAACAGTCCGTTGGATCCACGCCAAACTTCCCTATCCGGGAACTCCACCGGTGGTGTTATACCGAAGTCCAAGGTCGTACTCCTATGATCCGAGATTCCCCCCGGAACCCTTTCCTGATCAAGCAGACCCACTTCGTATAGAATTCTTGTGTGGTTATCCCGCCTAGGTCTAATCAACGAAGACTCATAGAGTCTAAGTAAGTTCCTGGCAGCCACACTCTTCACATAATGTTCAATGGGGGACAGATGTAGTAGGATGTCCAACACCGCCTTATCCGGTCTCAGTCCCCAATTCTTACCGATGGAGTTTCTGCATGTGTAGTAGGCATTGAGTTCTCTTTTCATCCTCTCCTGGGTGTTTCTTCTCCAAGACAGCTTACAGTCGAGGAAGTTACCCAAGTACGCCCAATCCGAGAGTTCGCCCAACATAAACTGCATAATTTCACTGATCGTAGACAGAAACTTTCCCCTGACCGCATAGGCGACGGCTTTCATACCCTTGGAATCAAATGATCTGAGAATACCGTTGACCGCAAGCAACCACAGTAGAGGAGATATAACCCCCCCTGTGGTGTCCTACTGGTTACCTTCCTCCTTACACTATGATCCCCCAGGCTCGAGTTTATAATCCTGCTGCCAAGCATGCAGACTATCCACTGCACCAGAAAGCCCTGAACTCCTAGCTCCACCAAGGAATCCTTGATCGCCTCAATCCTAATGTTATTGAAGGCTCCTTCTATGTCCAGAAAAGCGGCGAGAGTATATTCCTTATGCCTCAGGCCGTGCTCAATGCAACCCACCACCTCGTATAGCGCACTCTCAACAGATTTACCCTTAAGGTAGGCATGTTGAGCGCTGTTAATGAGATGGGTATCAATATTACTCCTAAGATATAGGTCTATCAGTCTCTCGAGGCCTGCCCTACCATCCTTGGGTATAAAAATTACCCTGACATCTCGCCACCCCCTAGGCAGACAGGTCATAGCTCTCTCTTAGCAGATGAGTGAATCTGTTCACATCACCTTCCACATCAGTTGGCAGCAAGTCGCACAGGGCCCGTTGCGCCAACCCAGAGCGGACCCTTTCTTTAAAAAAGTCCCAATTCGTCCTCGGGTTCCTGAACGGATAAACCCTAGACAGCTCAAAATTCAGTGTAAAGGTTATACGGCTATGGTCTGAGAAAGTACAGTCCGTTGCCACCCTCCAATCCGCAACAAATTGCTCGTCGCGGTTCACTAATGTCAGATCTATAACTACCTGCCTATCCTTATTTCTGAACGTCGGAGTGTTACCCATATTACAGATAATAAGATTGTTAGTAGTTATAAAATCAAACATTAACTCACCCCTTTTGTTAATATCAGCGCTCCCCCATTGGTTATGATGTGCATTTGCATCACATCCCAAAACCAGGATGGCACCACTCCTTGCATACGCCACCAGCTCTTCCACCTTTGCGCCAGGTGGATCTACTGCCTCGTAGGGCATATACACCGAAGCCAGTGTAAGAGTACGCTTACCTTTGCCTTCTCTATTAACGATGGTCAACTCACCGCACCTGAAAGAATGAGATATGAGAAAATTAAATTCATTTCCTCGCTAGTATACACGTTCTTACCTTGTCCTCTGTGGACGAGAAAAACAGAGTGTATCCCGTAACCTTTGACCCGCAAACCTTATTCTTGTTTATCCAAGGCTCTTGGATTATGGCTACGTCCGCCCGAGCTTCTTTAGTCCTGTCATTTTTCGGGTACCGGAACCTGACACAACCTAGACCGAACTTAACAACCCCCCCAACCTCCTCTAAGAATTCCATAAACTTCCGATCCACGGCGAATCGGAAGTCCTTCCCGGTGTTCTCCTTACAAGCCAGTGAGGTCACAAGCCTCCATTGGTTGGTAAGGAGCCTATTGTTCTGTTTGCCCATTACTGTCACTATGGACCTGAGTGGCAGTTCGGAGGCTTGTATAACTTCAAGCTTTGCCTCTGGGTTAAAGTCACTACACTTGCCAATCGTGGTTCTTAAGAATTTCAAGGAATTCTTGTAACCACAGTTGACAGTCTTCACTCCCTTAACCCAGTCTGCCCCATTGAAGGATACATCCTCCTCTTTGCCATTAAATACGGCCAATTCGTCGATGAGCCTACCTTCAACCAACTGCCATAGATCGGTGCTGATCCTCCCATCTGGATCATTCCGATCGATGACGGCTACCTGAAGATGGTTATCCAGGCTCGTCGACTTCTTCGTTCTCTTGTTCGATGAAGAAGGCTGATCATCTCCAGATCTGACTCTTAATGGTCTCCTTGTTGTTGGGACCCTTAGGAGCTTCAGCCGATGATGCACCAGACATCTTCATAGATTTCCCTACTACATTGGCTGTCGCTCCTTTGCCCTCCGCAGCTCGTTCCGAAGACATGAGCGCCTTGGTCATTGGGGCAGCACCCTCTACGTTGCCTATCTTGCGGCAGGTTGATGAAGCCACCAGCCCTTTATTCTTCTGAGCAGTGTCAGGGTTGGAAGCTGCATCCACCTGCTTCTTCCAGGGAGAGGACCAACCCAGAACGGTACTGACAGGGCCGTAAATTCTTTCGAATTAAGCGACGCTTTGTCGGTGTCGTCTCAGAAGGTACCTTTCCCGACGACGTATGTCCGGTCCATTAAGAATTCCTGTAAAATAAAAACATTATGATATGAAATATAAATCTAATTTAATAAAGTAGTTAGAGTTCATACCTATTTTTACTTTCATGCCGCTTAATAGTGGTAAAATCAATTTAGTAAAAGCAATACCATCTGGGGCTCAATTCTTTTATAAAATTTTTTACAATACCCAGTTTGATGTGGAGTGGAGGAAGAAACATCTTTTCCATTGGCACAAGCGGTAATTCAATAACATTATTTCTATGCAATCTGCTTTCCTCACATAAAGCCCAATCCCGTGTATTGTACTGGTCGCCATCGAAACGCGTATTCCATAAGCACATGAAGCCCACTTTTAAATCTGCGCATATTTTCCACTTGTGGTCTTCATATTTAATTAACTGTATTATTTTTTTCATTGATGCGTATGTCTCTTTAGTATTTATGCTTACTGCTATCGGAATAGGACTTTTTAAATAAGTGACATGTAGCAAAACTGCTTTTAAGCTTGGAAGAATCAATGAATAAGCGCCAATCTCCAGGATTATATTCATTTTGCATTGTTAAAACCAAGCCGCGGATGTCAGTACAATACGCGATAGAATTATTCTCAATAGATTTAAAAAAAGTCGTAAATCGTCTATGGCGATTGATAGCACCGTATATATGTACACCTGGTGCTAAAATATTAGCCGGTTTTAACTCTTTTGTCAAGAGAATGCTCTGTCTTTAAGATAATTTTAGACGCCGTACCATTATATCCAGACGATCTTGCGTGATTTCATTGTGACTGTATGACGGTTGATACATTGAAGTAGCTGGTCCACCCGCTTCAACAGAATGAATTATTGAGAGAATATTTTCTGTTGGTATTTGGCTATCCGGAACAGGGATTTCATCAGAATGTGGCAGCGGAAATCGAGCATATGCTGTTTCAATATAAGATATATAAGTAATTTTTCTTCTGTTCAAAACACTTATCTTCAACATGAACTATGGGATCTCTCCAAGTCATTGGAAGACCAAATGGCATGGCGTCTCCATTTTTTCCCCACTTATATAAATGTTAAATGCAATGTGTACACACTATTGATGGTGTCCAACTCTTACCATATATAACACTTAAAGAAAAGTATTATTCATACAAGGTACTTGTTTCAATAGTGATTTTACGGCGACTTGGCATATTTTTATATTTCCCACACACATAACAAAAGTAATTAAACTTTTTACACGTTCCATCTTAGATATTTCAATAAAACTGATTAGATACAAGACTCTCAAAGGCTTTAAACTTCACTAATCACTTTCGCAAGAACTTTGACTATGACAGTGAAGAGGTTGAGGAACTCTTATTTATACTGTAATGGTTTCAATCAAAGTACCTGTCAAGACCTTCATGACCATGTTTTGTAAAAAATAAACAAAGCCAGGACGTTTAATATTTCTACCTTTTCCAGGTATAACAATATAATATGTTATTTAAGTTTTTTACAAGACCGATTAGTGCGGTTTTGACTGCACAATAAAAGACCGATTTGTGTGGTTTTGTAAGCACAATAAAATACAAAGATGTAAGCATTAATGACTTTATTTCTTAATTCTAAGAAATTTTTAATCGGTAACTGTAGATTTTCCAAGATTCCTATAATGCATGTGGTAATAATGCATGCATATTTCTTTGGAATAGCATAAATTTGAATATTTGTTCTTTTGTTTTGTATTGTAAATGGCATTTTGTGCCGCATTTAAAAAATTTTACGTCAAAATGTCATTGAAAATAAATTATCTGCATTGGCACATTCTTCATGTATACATAATGTTGAATAAAGAATTTAATAATTAAAAAAATTCTTTGAAATGCTCCATATAAATTGTATTCTTCATATATGTATATTGAAGAAAAAGTCCCAGAAGTTGCTCCTAGTGGTATATAATGTATGACCGACCTCAATTAATTTTTTGTCCTTAACATTTTCTAGAGACACACTTGCCCCTTATCTCCACTTCTTAGGGGGGCTCCCATACAAATATTGCGTTGTATGAAATTCTTAAATTAATTAAAATTTGTCGACTTTTGTGAATAAAGTCAAAAGTTGCTAACAGATTTTAATCATTTATGGCTTGTTTTGTTTGAAGCTTCGTATGTCTGCAAAAAATTAGAAGCCTAGCTGCATTTTTTAATTTTATATGAATTTTTAAAAAACAAAAATTTCGAAATTTTGATAAAAAAAATTAATTTTTTTTTTAATATAAATTTCTTCTTTTAAATAATGAAGTTTTTTTTGTTAAAATGTAATAAATATAATGTTCCGTTGGGGGTATCAAATATTTTCAATATGTGACCATAAATTAACAATTAGTAGAACATAATTATTTTAATTAAAAGCATGAATTAAATAATCAACAAATATGTTATCGATTATAAAAACTGTATAACGTCAAACAAAAGAAGAAAAGAAAAATAAAAAAATGCGTCAAAAACAAAAAATAAACAAAAATTTTTACCTAAGCAATTTTCTCCTATCAAATATAAGTTTGCAATATTTCAAAATTCAAAGATTTTGAGTTGAGTTAAGCTACGTTCACACTTGGCAAATATTTAACGAAAAAAAAACGTGACCAACAGGTATACTAAAATATAATTCCAATATTGATTCTGATTATACTACCACATCATACAAAAAATTTAAAATAGTTTTTTTCTTTGTTTAATTAGTTTTATTTTGTGCTATTAAGACCACTTTAAACACCACTAGCTATTTACAAAAGTAGTGGTTGTGCTTATTTGGTCAAATTCTTAATAAGTGTGACCATGGCTTAAGGTGAATATCGACAACTTTCCATAATGCATCTGGTCTATTTTACTGTGAATTAACATAAGCAAAAGTAAATTGTAAAATGTAAGAGTAATAATAAACTTCTCTGTAAAATATATGATAAAAATGATAACTTATACTGTATCCAATCTGTTGTTTTTAAGCTTGTACTACAAAAGAAAAAAAAATAATATATAAAAATACTTTTAATACAATAAATGAATAATACAACATAATGAATTTTAAAACTCTATTTTGGAATAAAATCCTGGAATAAATTAATTTCTTAAACAATAAAAATACACTGTTATACTTAAATCTCAATAAGCTTGAACATACAAAATTTCGAAAAATTCTTTTATTAATAATAATTTTTGCTGAGCGACAGTTATTTTATCTTTTTATGGTTAAAATTGAAGTCAAATGTTCTCATATTAGCTTTAAGTTATATAATATTAAATATATGCATCTCTATTCAAAATCGTGGTTATGAGTACTTTCTTTAAATATCAATGAATGATAACATTGGACCCATCATCACCAATAATGAGATAAAAAGGTTAAACTAAAATAAACATAATCTTAATATCATACATTTTAATGCTCAGAGTTTATCTCCAACGGAAAATTCTATAAAAATGGATGAAATAAGAACGATGTTTAATAATAAAGATTTCGATGTAATTGGAATATTGGAGACTTGGCTATCTGCAAATATATCAGATAGAACAGTGTCTATAGAGGGTTACAATATATATAGAAGCGACAGATCATTTAGAAGGGGAGGGGGCACTTGTTTATATATTAATAAAAAGTTTAGGACAAAAACAGTGACTAAGATCATGGAGGAGGGTTCAGTAGAGGGCATTTTCATGGAGATTCACTTAATGAATGGTGAAAAGGTTTTAGTGGGTGCGATTTACTTGCCGCATGGGACAATCTCCAGTTGTGAGGATATGATTGCTGATTACACTAGTAGATATAATAATGTTATCCTAATGGGAGATTTTAATATTGACTTGTTTGAGAATAGCATAAGGATGAGAAATTTATGTCAGAGAGTAGGGTTGAATATTGTGCACAATAGCCTTCCAACACATTTCAGCATAGGCTCTAGTAGAACTACATTGTTAGACTATTTTCTAATATCGAATTACATTCAGGTTGAAAAAAGTGGGCAAGCTGATTTCCCAGCACTTAACTCTCATCATGCTTTTATATTTTTGTCTACAAAAATAAGAAATGCTATAACTTCTGATATAAAAATGATAAGAGCTTATAGTCAATTTAATATCGAGGCATTTCAATTGGATTTAGATAACACTGACTTGAGTAACATATATAATAATGCGGATGTGAATTGCCAAGCCGAGTTCTTGAGCGAAACCATATTTCAATTATACAACAAACATGTTTCATTAGTAGAATTAAAAACCTATAAAAATGTTAATTGGATGAAAAATCCAGCTATAATTAGTGCAAGACAAAAGAGATATCTGGCTTATAAAGCGTATATGGAATGTAGATGTATCGGAAGATGGAAAATTTACTGCAAATATAGAAACAAAACAAAGACAGTCATAAGAAAGATAAGAAAATTTTATTTTGAAAACATATTTTCACAAAGCTCACAGAAACAATTCTGGAGAGAAATGAGGAATCTAGGGATTATAGAGTATAATGAAGAAAACAATGGTAATATTGATGTTGAGGTTTGCAACGATTTCTTTATATTGCCGGCTATCCGAAATGTTGTACCAGTAACATATCAGGGAAATATTAGTCGGGGTAATATCGAAAGGTTTTCTTTTAATTGTGTTGACGAGGGTGATTTATGGAATGCATTACAGAGAATAAAATCTTATGCGGTAGGGTCAGACGGCATTTCTCTTAAATTTCTAAAAATAATCTTTCCCTTAATATCAAGACACCTACTATATATTTACAATAATATTATAACATCTTCAAACTATCCAGACTGCTGGGAAGTAGCAAGAGTAATTCCTATTCCGAAAATCAAAAATCCACAATGTTCATCTGATTTCAGACCCATCAGTATTTTGCCAGTTTTCTCGAAGGTGTTAGAAATTATAATTAGTGACCAAATACTTGTATCACCGAGTTTTCAATCATGTATTTCAGATTATCAATCAGGCTTTAGAAAACACCATAATGCAACGACACTTCTGACCAATTTGATAGATGAAATAAGACAGAATGTAGAAAAGAAAAATGTTTCATTTTTAATCAGCTTAGACTTGAGCAGAGCTTTTGAGTCAATATGCCATGATATGTTACTAAATAAACTTACTAATTTGTTTTCATTTTCTCGTTGTGCCTGCTCATTAGTTAAATCATTCCTACTTAAAAGGAGAATTTGTTCAATATAGGTCAAGAACTTCAGTGATTAGAGATGTTTTGCGTGGTGTACCACAAGGGTCAATTTTAGGCCCCTTTTTTCATATTTACATTAATGATATATTTACTAACTTATGTAACTCTTATAATCAATTATATGCGGATGACCTTCAGTTACTTTTCTCTTGTCAATATGATAATATTAGCACCTTGATGTCGAATATTAGGCATAATTTAAAAAACATACAAAACTGGTGCCAGGAAAACTTTATTGAACTTAATGTAAAGAAGTCTAAAGCTATCGCGTTCAATACTAATGGAATACAAATGCAACGAATTTTTGTTAACAATGAGGAAATAGAATACCATTGTTTCCTTAAAACACTTGGAATTCTTATTGATCAAAACCTGACATTTGATTTTCATTTGAACCATATATTTTCAAGATTATCCTTTGGATTGCGTAAACTGTATTGCATAAATTGCTCCCTGCCATTATATATTACAAAACAATTGGCTCATGCCATACTTATGCCAATATTAATCTATGGTATTAAAATTTATTCAGGCACAACAGATTTCAATTTGAATAAATTAAGGAAATATTTCAATCGAATAATAAGGTTTGTTTATAGGCTTAGGGTGCATGACCATGTAACATCCTATGTTACAGATTTTTTAGGTTGCTCTTTTGAAGATTTTTTGAAAGTTAGAATAATGATGTTATTTTATAAAGTGTTGAAAAATAGTTCTCCAATTTATCTTGCAAATCGTTTTGAATTTTGTAGTTCGTCCAGATCACACACGCTAATATGCCCTCGTTTCAACACGCTAATGATGCAACGTTCTTTTATTGTTAGAGTTGGTAAGATTTGGAATTTTATCTTACCCTATCCTGTAAGATATAATTCCTGGGGCCCTATGCTCCTTATAGGAGCTTCGGAAACATAGGTAGGTAGGTAGGTAGAAAGGCTGGTGTGAAGTCTCCTTCACACCCTCACCCAGAGACCAATACGGTCCATTGTGATGCCTTGTTTATAGTTAAGAAGCTGAAAAAAGAAGGTGAAGAGAAACAGCAAAGGCATTAGAAAAAATAAGAATAGATAAGAATAGATGAGAAAAGGAAGTTCTGACCAAACCCGAGAGAAAAGCCTCACTCAACACAACACCAGCCCTATGTGCGGTTAGCTCCCAGTCTCCTGCTGCGCAGCCAGGTCATCCCCATTACGAATCCTATCAGACTCTCGAGCCCACAGCCCGGGACGTCCCCTAATTCGCCTAGGAATCTGCTGCCCAGCCACCTCAGCCTGCTGCACTGTAGCCTGGGACAGCGGCACAAAATGTGTTCAACCGTCTCCAGCTCCTCCGGGTCCTCACACAACCCGCACATATCCGACACGTCGGATCCCAACCTCATCGCCATCCTGCCTATCATGCAATGACCCGTGATGATTCCTATTATGGTCCTCACGCAGACCCTGCTTCTGCCCAGCAACAACTCCGAGTCGGACTTCCTAAGCACCGGCCACATCGTCCGTGATACCCGGCAGTCCGTTCGGTTCCCCCAGGCCCTATTGGTTGCGTCCAGAATCCATTCCCTAATCTTCCCAAAGTAGAATCCTATTGGTGGCCTAACCGCCTCTATGTGATTAGGATCCTCCATCTCTGAGCCCTGTCTCGCCAACTCATCAGCAATCTCGTTGCCGTTTATGTTGCAGTGACCAGGCACCCAGCACAATCTCAACATATACTCTCCTAAGGCTCCCTCCAGAGCCCTCCTGCAACCATCAACTAGCTTGGAGTTCACGTAACAGCCCTTTACGGCCATAAGGGCCGCCTGGCTGTCGTCATATATAGTGACCTCCGAGCCCCTATCAATGTTGTCCCTCATCAGTTCCACGGCCCTCAAGACCCCCAGAACCTCCGCCTAAAAAACACTGCAGTCGTCCGGAAGCCTATATGACCTTCTGATGTCCAGATCCTCAATGTAGACCCCCGCACCCGTGCCCCTCATCTTCGAGCCGTCAGTGAAAATAGCAAATCCACTAAATAATCTGCTCCTACCTGACCAACTCTCCCTAGAAGGCGTTACCACCTCCGGCAACCGTCCGAAATCCACCCTGGTGCCCACGAAATCCGTGGAGCCGGGTGATCCCAGGCAGTAACCTCCAGCTTCGATCTCACCCAAGATCCGTGAGTGACCCTGCATGAAATTCCTAATCAATCCTAGTTCCCTCAGTCTAAGAATGCTTCTGGCTGCCATTTCCATAACATACTGCTCAATGGGCAGAAGATGTAGAATGACATCCAGTGCCGCTTGAGGTGTACTTCTCATGGCACCTGTCATGCCGATTGAAGCACACCTCTGAGCCTTAGACAGAAGGTTCCTTCGACAAGCCACTCTCAATGACTCCCACCAAACACAACGTAAGAATGGGTGTAACCACCGAAGTGTACAGCCATCCCACTACTGACGGCCGGAGTCCCCAGCTCCTACCTATCGATGATCTGCAAGCATAGTAGGCATTGAGGCCCCTCTTAAGTCTCTCCTGAGTATTCCTTCCCCACGACAGCTTGCTGTCCAGAAAAACTCCTAGATACTTAGCGCTATCAGATAGTCTAAGCTCTACTCCTCCTAGTACCGGCAGCCTAAAATTCTCTACCCTGTACCTCCTAGTAAAAAGAACCAACTCGGTCTTCTCCGGACTAACTCCCAATCCCTTATCACTCGCCCATGCTGACAGTTCGCCCAGCGCCCCTTGCATGACTTCGCTTATTGTCGTCAGAAACTTGCCCGATACCAATATCACTACATCATCCGCGTAGGCCACAACTTTCCGACCCATTCTGTCAAAAAGTCCCAGAACGACGTTGACAGCTAAGAGCCATAATAAGGGAGAGAGAACTCCCCCCTGTGGGGTTCCCCTAGTCACCAGTTTCTTTAAGCGCTCGTTTCCCCAGTCCGAGTGAATAACTCTGCTGCTGAGCATCAGAGTTATCCATTCGACCAGGAACAGTGGAACGCCTAGATCCACCAATGCCTGCCTGATAGCCTCTATCTTCAAATTGTTAAAGGCGCCCTCTATATCCAGGAATGCCGCCAAGGTGTATTCCTTGTTTCGCAATCCCCGCTCTACATAACCCACCACATCATGAAGCGCACTCTCAACAGATCTACCCTTAAGATAGGCGTGTTGAGCGCCGCTGATGATGCCGGCGTCAATCTTCGTCCTCAGATGTAGATCAATCAGTCTTTCCAACGTCTTCAAAAGAAAAGACGATAAGCTGATTGGTCTAAAATCCTTGGGTTTAGAGTGACCGGTTCTTCCCGCCTTGGGTATGAAAACCACCCTGACCTCCCTCCACTCTTTAGGAATGTACCCGTTCAGCACACAGACCCTAAACAGTTCCACCAACAGCAGGAGTGATGATCTCCCGATATTCTGTAACATCGCCGGAAAGATACCGTCTGGTCCTGCCGATTTGTAAGACCCAAAGGTATTAACCGCCCATGTTACTTTATCCAAGGTGATCATGTCCCCCACCGTCTCCCTCTCCTCACCGCCCGAGTCTGACCCAGAGAAGGGGTTACCACATTCAATCTGTTCCCCCATCCCAGGATCCAAACATCCCGGAAAGTGAGTCTCCATTAGCAAACAAAGAGATTCAGAGCTAGATTCCGTCCATGAGTTGTCCGGTCTCTGAATAAATCCCGGGACTACAGGGTCCTTGGATAAAATTCTCCTGAACCTGGACATCTCATTTACAGATTCCACTGACTCGCTAAACTTGACCCACGAGTCCCTTTTCGCCCTCCTAATGTCTCCTTTATATCTATTGTAACTCAATCTGAAGTTACTCCAATCTTCTTCCCTACGCGTATACTTCGCTCTATTAAACAACCTTCTGACAGTGGACCTTTGAGTCCTCAACTCGTCTGTCCACCATCTTGGTTGTGTGCGCCTGCCCGGAAAGTTCAAAGGACAGGATCGCTCATAACTACTAGTCAGTACCCCCGTGAAGGTGCTCACCAGTTGCTCTACACCGGTCGAAGTCGACCTCCAGTCGTGTGTAACTCTAAGGTTACTTTGCACCAATCTCGAAAATTAATCCCAATCCGTCCTTCTCGGATTCCTATACGGACACCTTTTCGACCTCTCAAACATTAGATTAAAGGACAGGCGACTATGGTCAGAGAAGGAAAACCCAAGGTCCACCCTCCAATCCTCCACTAATTCCCTACA
Source organism: Pollenia amentaria (assembly GCA_943735925.1). NCBI lineage: Eukaryota > Metazoa > Arthropoda > Insecta > Diptera > Polleniidae > Pollenia > Pollenia amentaria. Next base: position 135,103,785 of record OX031006.1, read on the forward strand.
GTTCGTCAATGTCATGTCTATCACTGCCTCTCTATCCCTAGTTCTGAACGTAGGTGTATTCCCCCTGTTACAGATATAAAGATTGCTGGCAATAATAAAATCAAACATAGACTCACCTCTTTTGTTGATGTCGGCACTTCCCCATTGGGTATGGTGTGCATTGGCGTCACACCCTAGTACCAGCCTCGAGCCAATTCTGCCTGAGTACTCCACCAACTCTCGCACTTTTTCACCAGGTGGATCGGTAGCCTCGTACGGCAAGTATACCGATGCTAATGCCAGGACCTTTCTGTCCTTGGCTTCTCCTGTCACAACCGTGAGGTCTCCATTGCTGTAAGAATGAGAAAACATAAATTTAAACTCAGTTCTCGCCAAAATACAAGTTCGTACCTTCTCATCTGTGTGGGGTACGAACAATGTATACCCCGTGACCCTTAATCCAACTACCCGGTTTTTATTAATCCAGGGCTCTTGGATTAAGGCCACGTCCACGTTGTTGTCGATGAGGTGGGTTACTAATTCGGTTGAGGCTGCTTCACAGTGGTGCAGGTTTATCTGCACCACTTTCAACCTCTTAGGGTCTATCATTTTTAGGAAACCTAAATTTGATAGACCCCAACCCGAATATTGCAACCCCTCCTATCGAATCCAGCTTTTTAAGAGACTCCCGGTCCACTGCGAACCTGAAGTCTCTTCCCTGGTTCTCTTTACAACCCAGTGAAGCTACCAACTTCCACTGGCTTGTATTTAGTCCCTTGTTCTGGTTGGCCAGTACCCCCAGTATGACCTCCACCGGTTTTATAGGTGGAGGTATCCATACCGTGACTACCGGCCTTACTGGCAACTCAGACGCTAGTATAACGTCCAGACTAGCTTCAGGACAGGAGCTGCCACACTTACCAATTGCAGCCTTTAAAAACTCAAAGGTTTTCTGATTGCCGCAACTGACAGTTTTGACACCTCTTGCCCAGTCAGCCCCTTTGAAAGATACTTCGTCCGGCCTTCCTTTAGCACTAAAGATTTCGTCGAGTAGTTTGTTCTCTAGCACCTGCCATCTCTCGACACTGATCCTTCCATCGGGATCCTTACGATCAATGACAGCCGCTAGAATACCGTCCTTACTCGACGACTCCTTTAGTTTTTAGTGCAAGACAAAAGAGATATCTGGCTTATAAAGCGTATATGGAATGTAGATGTATCGGAAGATGGAAAATTTACTGCAAATATAGAAACAAAACAAAGACAGTCATAAGAAAGATAAGAAAATTTTATTTTGAAAACATATTTTCACAAAGCTCACAGAAACAATTCTGGAGAGAAATGAGGAATCTAGGGATTATAGAGTATAATGAAGAAAACAATGGTAATATTGATGTTGAGGTTTGCAACGATTTCTTTATATTGCCGGCTATCCGAAATGTTGTACCAGTAACATATCAGGGAAATATTAGTCGGGGTAATATCGAAAGGTTTTCTTTTAATTGTGTTGACGAGGGTGATTTATGGAATGCATTACAGAGAATAAAATCTTATGCGGTAGGGTCAGACGGCATTTCTCTTAAATTTCTAAAAATAATCTTTCCCTTAATATCAAGACACCTACTATATATTTACAATAATATTATAACATCTTCAAACTATCCAGACTGCTGGGAAGTAGCAAGAGTAATTCCTATTCCGAAAATCAAAAATCCACAATGTTCATCTGATTTCAGACCCATCAGTATTTTGCCAGTTTTCTCGAAGGTGTTAGAAATTATAATTAGTGACCAAATACTTGTATCACCGAGTTTTCAATCATGTATTTCAGATTATCAATCAGGCTTTAGAAAACACCATAATGCAACGACACTTCTGACCAATTTGATAGATGAAATAAGACAGAATGTAGAAAAGAAAAATGTTTCATTTTTAATCAGCTTAGACTTGAGCAGAGCTTTTGAGTCAATATGCCATGATATGTTACTAAATAAACTTACTAATTTGTTTTCATTTTCTCGTTGTGCCTGCTCATTAGTTAAATCATTTCTACTTAAAAGGAGAATTTGTTCAATATAGGTCAAGAACTTCAGTGATTAGAGATGTTTTGCGTGGTGTACCACAAGGGTCAATTTTAGGCCCCTTTTTTCATATTTACATTACACTAAACACAGACGAAAAACGCAACGGACGTGTTTATAATCTCGGTGCTCCACAAAATAAGAAATAAATTTTAAAAATACAATTAAAAACTGAAAAATATACCTATTTAAAAAAGAAATTTAATTCAGCTAATGATTTGCTTCATATATAAGTGTTTTTAACTTCTGCAAATGAAAATTAAAAGTTAAAATAAACATTGTTTTTAAAATAAAAGAACAAATTAAAATCTTTAAACATAATTATCTGCATTAAGTACAATACACCTACTTACATACACAACATTACAAAACAATACAATCAGTATTAAACAGAAAATAAATCCAAAGGCAAAAAAAAAAAAATATATATACAGAAAGAACTCTTTCTAGAGTATACATAAATTAACGAACAAGTACAAAAATAGAAATTAAAAAAACAAAAATAATTACTTTACTTTACTAACAACAAACAAAAGTTTAAACAAGAAATATGGAAACAAGAAGCGAATCGTCAGCTAAGAGAGCTAGAGATCAACAAGTCTCTTCGGTTGAAAACTATGCAAAAACACCGCGTTTATCACACCATGACAAACATTTTTTAAGAGATTTAATAAGAGAGAGTGAATATATCATGGGTGAAGTTATAAAAAATTCAATAAGAGAAAGTGAAGAAAAACACTTTGATTATATGAAAAATCTAATAAAAGAAAGTGAAGAAAAAATACTCTCTGTTATTGAAAACAAAATTGAAAATATAAAAAGTGATCTGAGTACTATAACTGAGAGGGTAAAAAGCTTAGAATTAAAGAACACTGAAGTTGAACTTCTGAAAAAAGAAATTACAGAAATAAAGAGGAAAATGTTAAAACAAGAAAACACTGTAGTGGCTGGTAGTATCCGAATCTCTGGTGTACCTTATAATGATAATGAAAATCTTCATGGCATTGTTCAAAACATATGTAACAGTTTAAAAATAAATATGCCACAGATAGAAAATATATATAGACTAAAAAAAATTTATAGAAACAATAAACCTTATAATCCTACGGATGAAGTAATAGTTGCAAAATTATGTTCTCCATTTGAAAAAAATTATCTTTTGAAATGCATTTCAAAATTTCGCCGTGATAACAAGACCAATTTATGCTTACGTCAAGCTGGCTTCGAAAGTGATGAACCCATCTACATTAATGAGAATTTAACACCTCATAATCATAAAATATTCAAAGAAGCATTATTACTAAAAAAGAATAAGAAAATTAAATCAACATTTTCCTTGCGTGGACTTGTTTACGTGAAAAAGTTCGATGCAGACGACCCTGTCTTAATTGAATTTTCTGAGGATCTAAAACGGCTTTTTCTTGAATAATGCTTGGACATTGGACATCTCTTTTACAAAATTTTATCAACCGAAAACTTATTATTTTAAATTAGTAAACTGTTTAGTATTTTTTTGTTATTTTCAATTAAATGATTTATTACAATTTAATGATAATCAATTAATTTTTCAATTAAAATCTTATCCCTCATTTTACTTTTGCTTTCAAAATTGTATTATAATACTTAACATACTTTTTCTTTCACATTTTTATGAATCTTATTGCGTTGCACTCAGTAAATATGACAAATTTGTCTTTTAATCAAGTTGGTTCTAGAGACAGTAATTATAACATGATTCGTATCTTGGCTAATCAGCATCAGGGCTTTAACATATGTCACATAAATGCCCAAAGCCTTTTGCCGAAACTTGATGAATTTCGTTTCCTATTTGAGAGTTCAGGTATTGATGCTATATGTGTTTCTGAAACATGGTTTATACCGGAAATAAACGACAGTTTTTATAAAGTAGATGGTTATCGAATCTTTCGATCGGATAGGCAAAGTAATGGTGGAGGTGTTGCTATTTACATTAGGAATAATATCTCATGTAAACTTATCTGTTTACATAATGAACCCGGTGATATTGAATTAATTTTTATTGACGTAAATTTTCATGGTGATAAAATGCTGCTTGGCTGTGTTTATAGACCGGATAGGTATATGAAATTGGACACACTAATCGACAAATTGGAACATTTTTCCGTAGCGTACTCGGAAGTTATTATAACTGGTGATTTTAATTGCAATTTGCTTGAAAATGAAACTCTGACCAACATTATGTATTCATTTAATTTATCTGCTGTAAACACTTCCAGGCCTACACATTTTTCAACCACAAACAGCACATTACTTGACCTGGTTTTTGTAAGTAACTGGCGGAAATTATTACTCTATGATCAGTTAGCTGCATCCACCTTTTCAAAACATGATTTGATTTTTATATGCTATAAATTTAGAACAGAAAAGGGAAGTCAAATGTACAGTTTCAGAGATTTCAACAGTATAAGTCCAATAAATTTGCAGCGTGATCTTGATAACGTTGATTGGGAACAAATTTTTTATTTGCCATCAGTGGATGAGAAGCTTGCTTTTCTTAATAACTCAATACTGCAAATTTATAACAATCACGTGCCAATAAAAAATAAAATAATAAGAAATAGAATTAGACCATGGTTTGGAAATGAAACTAAATTGTTAATAGAACAACGTGACCGTCTATACCACATGTGGAGAAGGTACAAGACACCTGATCTACAAACTGAGTATCGTTTGGCGAGGAAAAGGGTTGTTTCGAGGATAAGACATGATAAATCTTTGTATTATTACAACAAATTTAACACAGCTGTTGATTGTAGAAGTAAATGGAAATATATACGAGAGATTGGCATTAATGACTCAGTTGACCGTTCATTGGAAGTTGATGTTAACTTGCTTAATGAAAATTTTACTAAAATTGATTATCCAACTGTTCAGTCTAGTTTTTATGAGGAATGTTTGCCTTTGATTTCATGTAGTGAATTTAATTTCCAATGCCTAGCCGCATGCGATGTAGTTAACGCTTTTAATGCAATGAAATCTAATTCAATTGGATTAGATAATATTAACCCAAAATTTGTTAAAATTATTCTACCCTGGATAATTCGATATGTTACACATCTTTTTAATACTATAATTATAACCTGTACATTTCCAATGCAGTGGAAACACGCTAAAATTGTTCCAGTACCAAAAGCAGGAAATGAATATCGTCCGATTGCGATTCTCCCCTATTTTTCCAAAGTTTTTGAAAAGTTGTTACATAAACAAATTTATAACCATGTTAATAACAACAACCTGTTAACCGATCGTCAATCTGGATTCAGACCTCAACGTGGCTGTACTTTAGCTCTTACCGATGTGATAGAGGAAATTCGTAGTAACCTAGATGAGAAAAAAATAACGTTTTTGGTATTATTGGACCACTCAAAGGCTTTTGATACAGTGCACCATTCAATTTTGTGCATGAAATTATCCAAACTATTTAAATTTTCCACGTTTGCGGTGAAACTGTTGTCATCATACCTCTCAAGTAGATGCCAATCAGTTGCAAATGCTGAAACTATATCGCGTTCTTTACAAGTAACTAGAGGTGTCCCACAGGGATCCATCCTTGGACCACTGCTATACTCCTTATATGCGAACGATCTCCCAAACCAACTATCGTATTCTAGTATACAAATGTATGCTGATGATGTTCAGCTGTATCACAGTAGTCCTAAAGAGTCAGCTAATATGAAAATACGGGAGTTAAATCATGATCTTCAGAAAATACTAACGTGGGCATCGGCTAACGGTTTGCGACTTAATCCTAATAAATCCAAATGCATATTAATATGTAAAAGAGCCACTCAAATAAATTTTGAGGTAAATTTATTTCTTGGTGATTCGAGAATCGATGTTGTAGATTCAGCAAGAAACTTAGGAGTACTATTTAACAAAACTTTAACCTGGTCGAATCACATTACACAAGTTTGTGGTAAAGTATATGGCATGTTGCGAAGTTTATGGGCTACTCAGCACTTTACACCTCTGCAAGTAAGAATATTACTTGCAAAAACATATCTTCTTCCGACACTTTTATACTCATCTGAAATTTTTACTGGTTGTAACACAAATGATATGAGAAAGCTGACCGTAACATACAACAATATCATCCGTTACATTTTCTCTTTAAAAAGATTTGATCATATATCGCAGCACTCTTGTCGCTTATTTAATATGTCATTTTCAAACTATCTTCAATTCAAAAACTTAATATTACTTCACAAAATAATAACGACAAAGGAGCCAAAATATCTTTATGAACGTCTGCAGTTTTCTAGATCGTGTAGAGGGAAAAATTTAATACAATTTCGTCATCGTGACCATGCTTCTGAATGCCAATACTTTATATTAAGCATACGTCTCTGGAATCAACTTCCAAATGATTTGCAAATCACTAGCAACGCTATAAGATTTAGAAAATTACTAAGGGAATATTTTTCGTAAATTTTCGTAAATTTTTTTTAATGTTTTAAATGTAAACTTTCTTTTTTTTATAAATCTTTACTTTATATATTTTACTCTATTTAAATTTCAATTTAATCTATGTAGTTTTTAAAAAAATATTTTTTATCAATGTATACTTTAACTAGTCTGATTCTAATGCTGTAATTTATAAGATATTGTGTCTTGTTGTATTAGAAAGTCGAATTAATAAATACAAATAAATAAAATAAAAATATATTTACTAACTTATGTAACTCTTATAATCAATTATATGCGGATGACCTTCAGTTACTTTTCTCTTGTCAATATGATAATATTAGCACCTTGATGTCGAATATTAGGCATAATTTAAAAAACATACAAAACTGGTGCCAGGAAAACTTTATTGAACTTAATGTAAAGAAGTCTAAAGCTATCGCGTTCAATACTAATGGAATACAAATGCAACGAATTTTTGTTAACAATGAGGAAATAGAATACCATTGTTTCCTTAAAACACTTGGAATTCTTATTGATCAAAACCTGACATTTGATTTTCATTTGAACCATATATTTTCAAGATTATCCTTTGGATTGCGTAAACTGTATTGCATAAATTGCTCCCTGCCATTATATATTACAAAACAATTGGCTCATGCCATACTTATGCCAATATTAATCTATGGTATTAAAATTTATTCAGGCACAACAGATTTCAATTTGAATAAATTAAGGAAATATTTCAATCGAATAATAAGGTTTGTTTATAGGCTTAGGGTGCATGACCATGTAACATCCTATGTTACAGATTTTTTAGGTTGCTCTTTTGAAGATTTTTTGAAAGTTAGAATAATGATGTTATTTTATAAAGTGTTGAAAAATAGTTCTCCAATTTATCTTGCAAATCGTTTTGAATTTTGTAGTTCGTCCAGATCACACACGCTAATATGCCCTCGTTTCAACACGCTAATGATGCAACGTTCTTTTATTGTTAGAGTTGGTAAGATTTGGAATTTTATCTTACCCTATCCTGTAAGATATAATTCCTGGGGCCCTATGCTCCTTATAGGAGCTTCGGAAACATAGGTAGGTAGGTAGGTAGAAAGGCTGGTGTGAAGTCTCCTTCACACCCTCACCCAGAGACCAATACGGTCCATTGTGATGCCTTGTTTATAGTTAAGAAGCTGAAAAAAGAAGGTGAAGAGAAACAGCAAAGGCATTAGAAAAAATAAGAATAGATAAGAATAGATGAGAAAAGGAAGTTCTGACCAAACCCGAGAGAAAAGCCTCACTCAACACAACACCAGCCCTATGTGCGGTTAGCTCCCAGTCTCCTGCTGCGCAGCCAGGTCATCCCCATTACGAATCCTATCAGACTCTCGAGCCCACAGTCCGGGACGTCCCCTAATTTGCCTAGGAATCTGCTGCCCAGCCACCTCAGCCTGCTGCACTGTAGCCTGGGACAGCGGCACAAAATGTGTTCAACCGTCTCCAGCTCCTCCGGGTCCTCACACAACCCGCACATATCCGACACGTCGGATCCCAACCTCATCGCCATCCTGCCTATCATGCAATGACCCGTGATGATTCCTATTATGGTCCTCACGCAGACCCTGCTTCTGCCCAGCAACAACTCCGAGTCGGACTTCCTAAGCACCGGCCACATCGTCCGTGATACCCGGCAGTCCGTTCGGTTCCCCCAGGCCCTATTGGTTGCGTCCAGAATCCATTCCCTAATCTTCCCAAAGTAGAATCCTATTGGTGGCCTAACCGCCTCTATGTGATTAGGATCCTCCATCTCTGAGCCCTGTCTCGCCAACTCATCAGCAATCTCGTTGCCGTTTATGTTGCAGTGACCAGGCACCCAGCACAATCTCAACATATACTCTCCTAAGGCTCCCTCCAGAGCCCTCCTGCAACCGTCAACTAGCTTGGAGTTCACGTAACAGCCCTTTACGGCCATAAGGGCCGCCTGGCTGTCGTCATATATAGTGACCTCCGAGCCCCTATCAATGTTGTCCCTCATCAGTTCCACGGCCCTCAAGACCCCCAGAACCTCCGCCTAAAAAACACTGCAGTCGTCCGGAAGCCTATATGACCTTCTGATGTCCAGATCCTCAATGTAGACCCCCGCACCCGTGCCCCTCATCTTCGAGCCGTCAGTGAAAATAGCAAATCCACTAAATAATCTGCTCCTACCTGACCAACTCTCCCTAGAAGGCGTTACCACCTCCGGCAACCGTCCGAAATCCACCCTGGTGCCCACGAAATCCGTGGAGCCGGGTGATCCCAGGCAGTAACCTCCAGCTTCGATCTCACCCAAGATCCGTGAGTGACCCTGCATGAAATTCCTAATCAATCCTAGTTCCCTCAGTCTAAGAATGCTTCTGGCTGCCATTTCCATAACATACTGCTCAATGGGCAGAAGATGTAGAATGACATCCAGTGCCGCTTGAGGTGTACTTCTCATGGCACCTGTCATGCCGATTGAAGCACACCTCTGAGCCTTAGACAGAAGGTTCCTTCGACAAGCCACTCTCAATGACTCCCACCAAACACAACGTAAGAATGGGTGTAACCACCGAAGTGTACAGCCATCCCACTACTGACGGCCGGAGTCCCCAGCTCCTACCTATCGATGATCTGCAAGCATAGTAGGCATTGAGGCCCCTCTTAAGTCTCTCCTGAGTATTCCTTCCCCACGACAGCTTGCTGTCCAGAAAAACTCCTAGATACTTAGCGCTATCAGATAGTCTAAGCTCTACTCCTCCTAGTACCGGCAGCCTAAAATTCTCTACCCTGTACCTCCTAGTAAAAAGAACCAACTCGGTCTTCTCCGGACTAACTCCCAATCCCTTATCACTCGCCCATGCTGACAGTTCGCCCAGCGCCCCTTGCATGACTTCGCTTATTGTCGTCAGAAACTTGCCCGATACCAATATCACTACATCATCCGCGTAGGCCACAACTTTCCGACCCATTCTGTCAAAAAGTCCCAGAACGACGTTGACAGCTAAGAGCCATAATAAGGGAGAGAGAACTCCCCCCTGTAGGGTTCCCCTAGTCACCAGTTTCTTTAAGCGCTCGTTTCCCCAGTCCGAGTGAATAACTCTGCTGCTGAGCATCAGAGTTATCCATTCGACCAGGAACAGTGGAACGCCTAGATCCACCAATGCCTGCCTGATAGCCTCTATCTTCAAATTGTTAAAGGCGCCCTCTATATCCAGGAATGCCGCCAAGGTGTATTCCTTGTTTCGCAATCCCCGCTCTACATAACCCACCACATCATGAAGCGCACTCTCAACAGATCTACCCTTAAGATAGGCGTGTTGAGCGCCGCTGATGATGCCGGCGTCAATCTTCGTCCTCAGATGTAGATCAATCAGTCTTTCCAACGTCTTCAAAAGAAAAGACGATAAGCTGATTGGTCTAAAATCCTTGGGTTTAGAGTGACCGGTTCTTCCCGCCTTGGGTATGAAAACCACCCTGACCTCCCTCCACTCTTTAGGAATGTACCCGTTCAGCACACAGACCCTAAACAGTTCCACCAACAGCAGGAGTGATCTCCCGATATTCTGTAACATCGCCGGAAAGATACCGTCTGGTCCTGCCGATTTGTAAGACCCAAAGGTATTAACCGCCCATGTTACTTTATCCAAGGTGATCATGTCCCCCACCGTCTCCCTCTCCTCACCGCCCGAGTCTGACCCAGAGAAGGGGTTACCACATTCAATCTGTTCCCCCATCCCAGGATCCAAACATCCCGGAAAGTGAGTCTCCATTAGCAGACAAAGAGATTCAGAGCTAGATTCCGTCCATGAGTTGTCCGGTCTCTGAATAAATCCCGGGACTACAGGGTCCTTGGATAAAATTCTCCTGAACCTGGACATCTCATTTACAGATTCCACTGACTCGCTAAACTTGACCCACGAGTCCCTTTTCGCCCTCCTAATGTCTCCTTTATATCTATTGTAACTCAATCTGAAGTTACTCCAATCTTCTTCCCTACGCGTATACTTCGCTCTATTAAACAACCTTCTGACAGTGGACCTTTGAGTCCTCAACTCGTCTGTCCACCATCTTGGTTGTGTGCGCCTGCCCGGAAAGTTCAAAGGACAGGATCGCTCATAACTACTAGTCAGTACCCCCGTGAAGGTGCTCACCAGTTGCTCTACACCGGTCGAAGTCGACCTCCAGTCGTGTGTAACTCTAAGGTTACTTTGCACCAATCTCGAAAATTAATCCCAATCCGTCCTTCTCGGATTCCTATACGGACACCTTTTCGACCTCTCAAACATTAGATTAAAGGACAGGCGACTATGGTCAGAGAAGGAAAACCCAAGGTCCACCCTCCAATCCTCCACTAATTCCCTACAGTTCGTCAATGTCATGTCTATCACTGCCTCTCTATCCCTAGTTCTGAACGTAGGTGTATTCCCTCTGTTACAGATATAAAGATTGCTGGCAATAATAAAATCAAACATAGACTCACCTCTTTTGTTGATGTCGGCACTTCCCCATTGGGTATGGTGTGCATTGGCGTCACACCCTAGTACCAGCCTCGAGCCAATTCTGCCTGAGTACTCCACCAACTCTCGCACTTTTTCACCAGGTGGATCGGTAGCCTCGTACGGCAAGTATACCGTTGCTAATGCCAGGACCTTTCTGTCCTTGGCTTCTCCTGTCACAACCGTGAGGTCTCCATTACTGTAAGAATGAGAAAACATAAATTTAAACTCAGTTCTCGCCAAAATACAAGTTCGTACCTTCTCATCTGTGTGGGGTACGAACAATGTATACCCCGTGACCCTTAATCCAACTACCCGGTTTTTATTAATCCAGGGCTCTTGGATTAAGGCCACGTCCACGTTGTTGTCGATGAGGTGGGTTACTAATTCGGTTGAGGCTGCTTCACAGTGGTGCAGGTTTATCTGCACCACTTTCAACCTCTTAGGGTCTATCATTTTTAGGAAACCTAAATTTGATAGACCCCAACCCGAATATTGCAACCCCTCCTATCGAATCCAGCTTTTTAAGAGACTCCCGGTCCACTGCGAACCTGAAGTCTCTTCCCTGGTTCTCTTTACAACCCAGTGAAGCTACCAACTTCCACTGGCTTGTATTGAGTCCCTTGTTCTGGTTGGCCAGTACCCCCAGTATGACCTCCACCGGTTTTATAGGTGGAGGTATCCATACCGTGACTACCGGCCTTACTGGCAACTCAGACGCTAGTATAACGTCCAGACTAGCTTCAGGACAGGAGCTGCCACACTTACCAATTGCAGCCTTTAAAAACTCAAAGGTTTTCTGATTGCCGCAACTGACAGTTTTGACACCTCTTGCCCAGTCAGCCCCTTTGAAAGATACTTCGTCCGGCCTTCCTTTAGCACTAAAGATTTCGTCGAGTAGTTTGTTCTCTAGCACCTGCCATCTCTCGACACTGATCCTTCCATCGGGATCCTTACGATCAATGACAGCCGCTAGAATACCGTCCTTACTCGACGACTCCTTTAGTTTTTTTGACGGGGATGTTTGGTCCTTTCTGGAGCTAGTCCTCTTATTGATCTCCTTATGGGGATCTTTAAGAGAACTGACCACAGTCTGACCAGTCCTCTTAGCCGCAGGGGATTTCTGGTCATCACCAGACCTCACTCGCTTAACTACCCCCTTTTTGGGGCCCTTAGCAGAGCTCTGTCGATGATCACCCGATTTCCCTGCAGATGTTGACTGGTCTGTCCCAGCAACCCTTCCTTTAGTGACTCCTTTTTGGGAGTGACTATCGGAAATTACCGAGACATTTCCAGCCCTCATCGCGCGACTAGTAGTGGGTAAAACGTTCTCAGGCCTAGCTCCCTTAACTGTGACCATACTGTCACGATTAAGAGGGCCAGTCCTTGAACCTTTACCCTCCTTTTTCTTATCTTCTGCTTTATTCGAGGATTCATCAACAGGGGGTGCTGGGGATTTGCTGTCTTTACTGACAACATTTGTATCCACAGCAGCCCTTGCTGTGTATCCCGCAGGATAGGGAAGCCCTAGGATGGCACCGTCAGAGCGGTGGATTCGTTCGAATCTAGCAACGTTCTTTCGGTGCTTCCTCAGCAGATGCCTATCCCGCCCATCGTGCAGTGAGGAGTCTTTCTTAGCTATCTTTTCCAGAAAGGCTAAGGAGGCTCTCACACCACTCTTGGCTTTATCGTAGCTCGTTCGGCTATCTGACGTGACCTGTTCTGTCGCATCTTGCCGAACAACGAGTTTTGATACACTCGCCAATCCTCTCTCCAACCCGAGTGTGACTCCGGAAGTCGATGGCCCAACCCTATGGCCCTCATCATGAGCCGAAATCAGTGTTATTTCGTGCTCATCATCAGAGCCCAGAGTTAGGTCACCGAGTCTTTCCGATGCCCCTGTACGAGACGGAGAGCCGATTGGCGAGTCTATCCTGTCCGTCTCTGTCATGACTGTCAGTTCTGTCATTAACTGACTCTCTTGCAGCAGAATATCTCTGTGAATACCCAGCAAGTCGGAGTCCAAATCTGACCCCGAACCTGCTGAGCTGACAGAGACATTCCCTGCGCCAACTTCTTCATTTCGTTTTTTAAAGTTTAATTTATCCAGGTCCCACGAGTATGCACGTAAACAAAGCGACCATCGCGCGCAGTGACGGCTTACGCGGACTAAGCTAGAATTACAACTGACCCTTGCCATCGGCGTCAGAGGGAAGCTGTTCACGACCAGTTTCTTTTACCACTAACTAGCCATTTAGGTCCTCGGCACTGCTATCAACCACCTTGACCTTAAAAGTGGGGGATGTAGGGAATCAAAGGGAGAAGTAGGTAGGACTATAGGTAAAGAGGATGGGATATGGGATGGATAACCCTTGGTCATGCTGGCTTTAAAGCTTATGCCTTCGAACTTGTTCCGGTTAGACTGTACCGAATCAAGTTCCAAGACATACACTACCGCCGGCATTTAAGCCACCACATCGCGGCAAGATAGTTATCCAGGTGGTGGAACATATATATATATATATCCTGATAGACATTTTGCTTATTCATTTAAAGAATTTAAAAATAAACATATTTCAGTTCTATAACTTGGTGATGATGCAATGAGGTTTTATTGTAATAGGAAGAATTCATACCCATGATTGAGAGAGATTTATTTTATAAGTATTGTTATTAATTTGTATAAATAATTAGTTGTAAAGATCGATAATTATAGTGCCACAAACAATTCTACTGTAATCAATTTGGCCTTTTTATGGCTTAAAGATTATAAAATAAATAAAATTGAAATTGAAAATTGAAATTGAATATATACCGCGGGCACCACTGGATTCAGCGTACCCGAATTATGTTAAAACGCCATGTGCCCGGCTTGTCTATTTTTTCAACTAGCATAGTGTAATTATTCATTTCTTATTTTCTGCTGGACCGATCTGACCAAATTACAAAAAAAAAAAAAAAACAAGCCCCCGTCATATATGGGTCTTCAGAAAAGCTATATCAACAGACAGACGGACACCGTTAAATCCAGTTCGCTACTCATAAGGATCAATATACATATACATATTGTAGAAATTTCAAACAGAATGCTTAAGTGTATGCAAATGTTAAATAGAGAAAATATAAGAAATGTTTTAATAATACCCCAGTTTACTCTTTTAAGCATAATAGTAGTAGTGTAAATATTGGAATCTTTGGAAAATTTCATCAATGATTAATTACAATGGCAGATCACGAATATAAACGATTTTAAAATTCATATTCTACTTAATAAATTATTTTTAAAATTTAATAGCTGTGCTAAGTACATAATGTTATTGTAAATGATTTTTTTTTTTTTTTTGTTATAGATATAAAGTAAAACTTACCCCTGGCACTGGAAAGAGAGGTCGTGCAGCAAAAACAGCTCTTACTATGTTTTCCAAAGACAAAGCGTGTACTCCAAGAGAAAGAGATCTTTTAAAAAGTATTCGAGATGAGGCCTTAGCTCGTAACATACCTGGAAAAGTGAAGCTGTCAGCTCCCCAATTACAAAAGTTTAAAAAATAGTGTACTTTTTTATTATCATATATGTACATACATAACAACATTTTAAGCGGCCAATTGCAATATATATGTTTTATTCGAAACTTAAATGGTTTGGCTTGTAAATTGATTAAACAATGCTAAATTATTTTATTAATTGTTGGTATAATCTTTATTTAAAAAAACTTATACCATTATTAATTTTAATAAAAGTACACAGAATAAATTATTGCTAAAATATTTTCAAGAAAACGCTTGTTTGAAAATTTTTCAAATTTCTACAAATTTTTTTACTATTAATATTTTTGTTTGATTTTTATTTTAGCAACAAAAATGTTGACAACTAGCGTACCGACCACAATTATTGGCACCCATAAGGATTTTCGACTTGTTTCATGGAATATACCGTCTGGTTGTATTATAGCCTATCTTGTGTTATTTTTGTTTAATTTTTTGATATGTTTTCTATTAGATACAGTTTTTGACATAATGATATAAACACTGTGCGATTTTTAGTAATTTAAATAAAAATAACCTTTAAAAAAATATATTTAAATATAGTTATTGGCACTCAAGTACAATTATTGGCACATTAAATTCTATAGTCATTGGCACTTGACTACAATTATTGGCCCTTTAAAAATTATAATTATTGGCACATTACCATAATTATTTAATTATTGGTACCATGGTAACTCAAAAAACTTAAAAAACTTAACTAGCTAGGTAGAAGATTGTGATAATTCTTTCTCTGTTTAACAAGAGAAATAAGCAAAACAAATTTTATTTACGCATTAATTTAACAGGTTTTTATTTGGTTTAATTTTAAATTAAACTGTTGCATTTAAATAAATAATTATATAAGGTACATAAGGCATAAAATTCAATTACCAAGTAGGAACATAAAAAAATTAATTTTAAAATAAGAAATAAAATAAACAGGTAGCTAGCTATTCTATAGCAATATACATTATTATCACAAATGTTTAGATTTTATCATGGCATGTTTTACATATAAATTTTGGCAAATAAACATAATTATATTTTTTGATGCATTTAGTGTGATATTCTCTCAAGAAGCACATTTGTCCAGCACACAAAATATTTTCTCCGATATTATCTTCAGTAGCAGTTTCATCTGTGAAAAGATTTCTGATGTGATTTCCGTGTTTTGCAGGACTAAATGTAACTTTATTGATATCCTCATTATCAATACTATCAAATAATCTTGTTTCCAGTGAACCATTGTGTAGCATTCCTGACGTTGTTGTGTGTGTTTTTGTTGTTGCTTGAAAAATTTTTCGATTTTTTTTGTTATTAATATTACTTTTTGGTTTTCTTAGAGGTTTTAGTTTTTTTTCATTGTTCTTAAGCGCTTGTTTCTTCAACCTTTCTGCTTTTTTTTCTTCCTTTTCAGTTTCAATTTTTCTTTTTGCTTCCTTACGTTTAGTCTCTTCTTCTATCCAAATGGAATTGGTGAGTACATAACTCTTTTTAGTTTTTTGAACCTTCGTGCCTTTTCGTATTGGTGTTTCCGGCCAATCCAATATATCATTCATGTTCGTCGTACATTTAATTACAGCATTTGGAAGAGAAAAGTTTTCGGAAGGATTAATATTTTCAATGTCAAGAGATTCTGGTAATGTGACTGCATCGACAATATCTGCATTTTCCAAATATGTAATGTTTAAGGTTTATCTTCTAAGAACAGAAACTCATTTATAGTACCAATATCAATTTCAGACATATCACTTATTAGATTTGGAGGATCTGTTTGGGAGGCTGTATTATTGACAACTAATTTTTCTTTACGTTCGAAGTTGTTCTTCTTAAAATAGCAATATAACTTATGTAAAGCTTTAAAATCATCCGTCCTTTCTGGTGAGCATTCTTCTTCAGCCAATTGTTCGAAAAGATTTACCTTGTCTTTTCCAAGAATGTTGCACACGTTTCTAAACACATTCGTGTCTGATGTGTTATGCAATAATGGTCTGGATCTACCTAAACATTTAGATAAATTTATGGCTGTTTTGTTTTTTGCAAGGGTATAGTCCACACACTCTAAATCTGTTTTTCATGCTATTAGAACTTAGACTTTTTTCTACCACTTTTTTCAGCAATGGAGCAAATAATTCTCTTGTTAAATGGTTATGTGGATTATTGCGTCGCCATTCTAAAACTGCATTGTTCCAAGCATTTTTTAATGGTTTAAAGGCTGCAACATCAGCAGGCTACAGAATCCTTGTTGAGTTTGGATAGAGTGCTATTAGAATAATACCCAACTGAACGCAAAGCTTGCTGACTTTAAGTGTCAAATGAGTGCTATGCCCATCTACAAAATATATAACAGGGAATTGAACGTTGTGCTTCACAAGATCCGGATAAAATACTTTTGAAATATATTCATAGAACGTTTGCTTGGTCATCCAACCGTTATCGCTTATTCCAAAACCCCAATTTTCGGGAATAGTTTTTCGAATTTCATCCCTCATTCTTTTGTAAGGATAAATGATCAACGGTGGTATCATGATTCCTGCCGCAGAAAAGGAAAACATTACAGTTAGGTTGGATTTTGCTAAACCTCTGTCAACTTCGTATATATTTTTAGCTCCCTTTGCTGCTAGTGCACTTTTAGTCTTAGGACATAGCATGAAGTTGGTTTCATATCCATTAAAAATTCTGGTAGGGTCGGATAGTATAGGAAAGTAGTTGTTTTCAACCAAGTAGTTTTCTATCTTGTCAAACCAGCCAAAAATGTCAGAAGCAGCTACATTGGCGCTGGCGGATGAGACGGCATCGGTGGCTCTAAATGCTAATGTTGGATGCCGCTTTAAAAATGAAGTAAACCATCCTTTACCCGGCAAATTGTCTTCTCCAAAAGGGTGTTGCCGCGTATTTACATCGAGAAAGTCTTTAACGGCATGGAGTACGACTTCCTTTCTTTTGGGAAAACATTTTCGCTGAGAGACTTTCACCCAATCGACAATGGCTTCTGCTTCTGTTAAAATGGTTGGTGGACCTGGTCGAATTTTAAAAAATTTAGGGCCTAAACGAAATTGTAGCGTGGACCGTGGTATCCCATAAGTTTTTGATGCAGCTTTTTTTGAAATTTTGCCATCCTTAATTTCGGACAGAGCTTTCTGCAGAAGACTTTCTTCATATGAATTGTTTTTTTAAGGCATTTTAAAAATTCTGAAAATACACAAAATTCAGTTATTGGCACTCAAAAAAGGTACAATGGGTGGCAGTGCCAATTATTGTAGTAATTACAAATTCAATTATTGGCACCACCTGCCAATAATAGAAATTATAGTATTTTGGAACCTGTTGTTGGCACTGATGTTTTATTACAATACTTTGGAAATATTGTGTTTATTAAGGTAAAATTAGATTATTTAATGTTTTTGTATGTCAATGAATCAAAAAGCTTAATTAAAAAATCTATAAATAAAAAAATAATGGTACTTACCAAACTTATGCTCGCTATCGAAATCCACACTTAAAAAGGGAGTTTTTAAAAACACCCTTCTTATTAAGAAGATTACAAGCAACTGAGCGTTTTAATGTTTTGCATCAGTTCAGAAAAAATGATGGAAAGAGATCACAGAGTGAGAAAAAATTAACTTAAAACAACGGGACTTTAACGATGTCTCATAAATGCTATGCAAGTAGGAGGTGCCAATAATTAGTGCAATATTTTGTAGTGCCAATAATTGTAGTCGGTACGCTATACAAAAATATGATATACGCGTTGGTTTCAAGTTTTAAAAATTTTGAGTGAAATATTTAACGCTCTTTAAAGTCGTCAATTTTTTTATTTAATTTTTTTTTTTATCGTAAGCAACAATAAGAAAGATGGACGAACAGCTTGGCGAAGTTTGTTATTAAAGGAATTACTAAAATAGGTAAAAAACAATGGTTAAATCATACAGGTGGCAGCGCTACGGCAACAAATACAATATTACAACAAAAATTTAAATTAGTCCCAGCTATCGTCAAATATAATTTTATACAAAAATCAAAGTCTGCCGCTGAACATGATGAAATAAATAAATTTTTAGAAAATTTTTATTTAATTATGGTCAATTAATATTTTATTTTTAATTAAAATTATCAAAAACTTTAATAAAATACACTAATAACAACACAAAACGTGGACTTTTTGTAAACATTTACTTTACTAGCAGAAACTTGCAAAGAGAGAGTAAGTAGGAATTTAAAGAAATTGCTCTCAAAAATACTAAAAAATAAATGAACAACCTATGAAGGCCAATATGTTGAGCTATTTGCTGCACATAATCACCTCATGCAACTGGTGAATGAACCAACACATATTCCATGTGTTGATGGGCACCAACACAATACCCTTGACCTCTTCCTCTCTTCGCACCCTCAAAAGTACGAAGTTGAAGTTCTAGCACCTCTCGGTATCTCGGATCATTGCACCATTTCTGCCTCTTTTCCGTTCTCCGAACTTCGGAACGTTTCACGACAGGCTATGAAACGATCAAAATTTGTTTACGGGAAAGCACGTTGGGTTGAACTCAACGACTTTTTTCGGCATTTTAATTGGAAACTCTGTTTCCTTGACAATGACGCAATGCCATGGCGAAAATGGTTGAAAATGTTATTATGCTAGGAATGAAAATGTTCATTCCAGCTAAAAATGCTTCGAATAAACCTAGGTCCAAATCCTGGTTTAATCAGACGTGCAAATCAGCAGTCAGATCCAGAGAGGAAGCATTCAGAAATTGGCGTGTCAATAAAACCGCTGATACTGAATTGCTACGCAAAATGGCAAGGTCGTCGTGTGCCAAAGTGCTAAGACGGGAAAAAACTCTTCACGAGCAACGTCTTCGTGCCGAAGTTCTTACTGCTCCCCGGGGCAGTAAAAGCTTCTGGTCATTCGTTAAAAGAGTAAGGGTTAATGCTAGTTCTTCAATACCAACTCTTTTAAAGGATGGCCAAACATTCACGAACCTGGTTGATAAGGCTAATTGTTTTGCCGAATTATTTGCAAATAATTCTAACTTACCAGATAGCAATCAACCACTACCCGAACTCGAAAAAGTATCCGTAACTATGCCTAAAATATTTTTTCGGGCTCGAGCTGTTAAAAAGGTTCTTGCGGATCTCGACATAAACAAGTCTCCTGGCCCGGATGGTATACATGCACTGGTCTTGAAGCAGTGCTCTTCGACGCTAGCTCGTCCCTTAGCAAATCTTTTCAGCACTCTATACCATGCTGGTGAATTTCCCGTCTGCTGGAAAGTTGCTAATGTAACGCCAATTCCTAAAAAAGGAGTGGCTAATAACCCTGAAAATTACCGCCCAATTGCAATTTGTTCGGCACTTTCCAAAGTTATGGAGAGTATGGTAAATCACCATCTTGTAAAATTTTTAGAGTCAAATTACCTACTAAGCGACCGCCAGTATGGCTTTCGTAGAGGTCGTTCTACTGGAGACCTACTGGCCCTGTTATCAGAAAAATGGTGTCGTTCCATTCACCATTTTGGCGAAAGTAAGGTAATTGCTTTAGATATTTCCAAGGCGTTTGACAGAGTCTGGCATGGTGCACTCTTGTCTAAACTTGTTGCATTTGGTGTCGGTGATAATTTCTCTCGATTTATATCGAGCTTTCTCAGAGATCGCACTATACTGGTTGTTATAGATGGGGTTTCATCAAACGAGTTCAAGATTCATTCAGGGGTACCGCAAGGCTCCGTTCTTTCTCCTACTCTATTTCTTATTTTTCTAAATGACCTCTTATGTCAAACTTCCAACCCTATCTATTCTTTTGCAGATGACAGCAACCTTTGCCATTCGTATTCATTTGGTTACAGACCAGGCGTGTCCGATGTTTGTGCTATGAGACAGAACATGAATGATACGCTTGGCCGTGACCTAGACATAATGTCAGAATGGGGTCGTGCGAATTAGTCTTGGGCTTAATCGTTCGTTTAAGTGACCGGTCATTATCGTTCAATTCGAATCAGTGAACGAGCTCGTTCTTTTCGTTCAATCGTTCGTTTCAGGTCACTTTGTATTTTGGGTCAGTTTGTCTTTTGAATCATTTGTCGCTTTCGTTCAGTCGTTCACTTGTCTTTTCCTCTTTACTAAACAATCGATTGAATGTGTTAAAAGAAACAACATGTGAGATTACACTCGAAACATTATCTAAGTAAATTCAAAAGAATAGGCATTAAGTTTAGAAAACTGAAAATGTAATTAGAAAACGGATAATTTTAAATTAAGGAATTGTAAGGTAATTTTTTACTGTTAATTTTATAACGGAGATTTTAATTAAAAATGAATTAACTTTTCTCTTTATTTACAATTAAAAAAAAGTACACACTAGGTACAAAAAATATATTCAAAGGCTTTTCAGTTAATTTGAACTTAATTTAAATTACGTACTAAGACAGCTAAAGCAGTGTTTTTATCTGTCATTATGACCTACCAAATGAGCCAAATATTTTTTCCTTTCTATTTTTTTTTATTTATGTACATATGTACACAAGTACTTCAGTTTTATTTTATGCATAAAAAATAACTGAACATATTAACAGAAATAAAAATCATTAAGGGTTTTCATGATATCACTAAAAGTCTCGCAAACTGTGCATTTTTACGCGCTCTCAAATGAACTGCCAAAAATTGTTTGAGAATTCGTTTACACAAACTTCGTAAATTTGCTCAACAATTTTGACTCGTAAACTGGCGCTGTTCAGTTGTGCATTTATACAAATAAATTTGTTTAATATTTACCGCCGTTTTCAATGAAAAATTCAAGTGTTAATAATATCACAAACAATAAAATCTTGCAGTAATTTAAGCAAATTAGTCGTTATGCTTTATTTATGCTTGTTTAAAAAACAAATTTCACATTTTATTCACAAATTTTAGCTTTTAATTTTATAGTTGATTTCTTTTAATTGATTTTTGTATTTAAAATGACACAAAAATTAAAAAGGGTCTTCATGAAACGAGTCTTGCAAGTTTGCCTATTTGCACATATGGCAATTTTAAGCGATATCATGAAAACCCTTATTAATTTTTGTAGTTTGTTTTTGGAACAATATGCAGAAACAGTGTAATTAATAAAATAAAAAAAATTTCATTAATTACGGAAAACAATTTTAATAAATCTCATTAAGTTACTGTAAAACTTTTTTGAGTGTAACCAAGAATAGAAAACAATAAGCACAAACCACAACGCATTTTTTTCGTTCATTTGATTAAAAAGAAACAACAACACTATAAGTGTCCAATTCTTTAAAAATTAATTTAAACAAAAATAATGAGAGAAAAAAATTTCAAATTTATGTGGTATTTTAAGAACAAAATACTTTTAAAAACAAAAAAATAATAAAAATAATAGCAATTGCACAATTTAAATATCAAAATAATATTACAAAATTGAACAAATAGCAATAGTGATTATTATTATTCATGCGTTATATGTATTATATTCTCAAAATATGTGATAATATAAATTTTATTTTTTGTTTTTATTTTATAAAAACTAAAAAACACGCTTTTATTAAAATGCGCTAAAAAGAAAAGAGAAATAAACTTTAACTATCAACTTATAACATCATTAATAAATTTATATGATATAAAAGCTTGTCGCTTGTCTTTACACAATTTATTTGATTTAAAAGCTAGTCGCGAGATTTAAGTACTAGTATTTACATGGTTTGAAACGTTTAATAGTTTAAATCAATCACATCAAGTTATATAATTTACTTGTTTGTCTACACAAGTAAATCTCGTATATCATATAAATTATGTAATCCGTTATAAGTTGATAGTAGTTTTATACTATTCATTTATATTTTTCTTTGAAGCGCATTTCAATAAAAGCTTGTTTTTTAAAAAGGTTATTTACTTTTAGTTTATATTAAAACTAGCATTCGTATTCTCATGAGTCCTTTCATTTGATACCCATCTTGAAGGCAAGCATTAAAAACTTAGTCCGCCATATATGATTAAGAGTAACGTCACTTTCTTTTTCGACTTATTCTCAGCAAGCCCTCCCTTTTGATACTCATATTGTAGGAATGCATTAAAAATAAGTCTGCCATCTTGGGTGTCTCATAATGTTAGATTTAGAATAACGTAACACAGTTAACCATGCATCGTCATCTTAACTAAACGTGTTTAAAAATGACAGCTCAATCGGTTCGAGGTATCTGCTTCAAAATTGAGTTGCAAGATTTCACCGAACAAACATACATTGCTAATTTTTTTTATATTTTAAGAGTCTTATTCATAAACTAATGTAATGTATACATTAATAGCCTATTTCTAATGTGCGAAAGAATTCTTTCTTTCGTATAACTACATTGAAAACAAAAACAAATTTTTAGAATTTGTTTTTGTTTTCAATGTAGTTATTCGAACGAAAGAATTCTTTCGCACATCGGAAATAGGCTATAAAAGTTTTTTTCCATACTTATTTCGTGCTGTAAAACTTTACTAAGTCCCAATTTACACTAGGGACATTTCTTGCCAGACATTTTTTGAATTCTCTTTTAATCTTACCTGTAGCGTTTACATATGAAACATTAGAAGTCAGACAGAAATTTTATACTTGTTTCTTTCTTTTCTTCATTCGTAAAGTTTGGCGGCTTTTTCTTGTAGTGTTTATTATAATAGTCTGTGGTGTTATTTTGCAAATTTAAATTGCCAAACATTTTTGTAAAATAAAAACCCGAGCATTATATTCATTTACCACAAAAATGTATTTTTATTAATTAATTTTTTGTTTTTACTTTAATTTATTAGTTTATTTATTTAGAAAGCACAAGGCAAGTTAACAACACCACAAACATAACACAATACAAGCCAAACTGACGACAAATTGAGAAAAATAATATAAAGCAACAAATTGTAAACTACGAAAAGTAAGAAAGAGAAATGAAAAAATGTCCAGTACAGATAGGCATGTACTACACACTCTACCTTTTCGACCCCTCGCCATCAAACTTCGTCTGTCTGGCAAGAAATGTCCCTAGTGTAAATTGGGACTAAGCTTTTATAAATAAAGGGACTTATTTAAAAAATTAAAAGAAATAAATATTTATAAAATGTTCTGCTCAAATGAAAAAATTTAGCATTTGGCGGGTTTTGTATTAAGAACAACTGGCAACGCTCATGTAAATTGTAGAAAAATTGTGAAAAGCAGCCAGGGTTGTCAGATTTATTTTGATGTTTTTTGCCAAATTCAATGTCAAAAATCGCCAAGGCTTATTTTGCGTTTTTGATAACATAAAATTTATTTTAGAACTTTCTCCAATGTTTTCTATAAATCCTAAAAAAATATATTTCTTCTGAATCGCTAAAATTCTACAAAAATGGGACAAAGTCGCCTTGATATATGTATATTTTTTTGAATAAAAGTAAAATTATTTGTGAACACACAAAAGATACAATAGTTTATAATAATCTAATTAAAGCATCAAAACGTTTTTTTGTGTTTAGTATTAAACAAATATTGGATATATGTATATCTAAAACGCTATACACTTCACCGGCAAGGCAATTCTTACTGTTTTTTTTTTAACAATGTATATTCAAAATATCGTGCGAAGGTACAAAAAGTGCTATTTACATTCATATAATTTATAGCTCGTAACAATGAAGGCGAGTTTTAGTAGAGTAAATTATTAAAAAGAACTATTTCAACACAGACATTAGCAGTTGGAAGTAAATGCATATAAAGACAGTCAAAGCAAGTTCTTTAAAATGGTAAGTACCTGACGTAGCCTTATAGCTATAAGCTTTATGCAAAACCTGATATATATTAGATGGAATACCATCATTGGTATAATCTTTCTAAATAACAAACGGTAAATTTGTCCAACAGTCTCAAAACAAGTTTATAGAAAATCAATAGCCAACAAAATCGACATATATTTTATAAGCCGCCAAAAAGTCGCCATATCGCCAAATCGAAAATTAGGTCGCCAAGAAACTTGACAACCCTGATTGTATTATGAAAATGTGTAAAGCAATGTGGCAATGAGTAAAAGAAATAAGTATATTATAATTGCATAACTTATACAACACAAAAGTATTGTTGTTTCTTTTCAACCAGTTGTCCGGCAAGCAAGTGACCGACTGATTCAAAAGACCCAAGTGAACGATTGAACGAAATTGAACGATGAAACTGAACGGCCGGTCATCGTTCATCTGACTGATCCGTTCAATTGATCCAGTTCGTTCATGACCGACACAACTCTAGTGCGAATAGGGTCGAATTTAATGCCCGAAAGACCCAATGTTGCGTACTAACGCATAAACGCGCGACGGATCAAGGTGCCTCATCTGTATGTATGGGTGGTATAAATATTGAGGAAACAGAATCTCTTGATGTTCTGGGCATGAGGATACAATGTGATGTCCGATGGACAGAACATATATTCAAGGTGTCGAAAGAAGCATTCAAGTGCCTCGGTTTTTTGAAACGGTGTAAGATATACTTCACTCCATCTGATCTCCTTACTATTTATACCACCTATATCCGACCGAGAATGGAATACAACTCTCATGTGTGGGCCGGTGCTTCAAAGTCTATTTTGGAGCTTCTCGACCGCGTGCAGGAGAGGGCGAAGGTTCTCATTGGCGACAGTAGGGTATCCAATTCTATTGACTCCCTTGAGCACCGTCGCAGTGTGGGTTGTACTTGCCTATTTTATCGGTACTACAACGGGATGTGTTTTGATGAAATTAGGGATTTGGTTCCCGAGACCCATAGCTTTGTTCGTAATACACGTTTTTCCTCAAGAGCACATCCTTTTGTGGTCGATTGGCCGGTGAATCGTACAACGCATTACAGGGAAAATTCGTTTTTTGGCCGGACAGTTCTTATGTGGAATAACCTTCCTGCTGAAGTCTTCCCTCTCACTTACAACATGAAAAAGTTCAAGTCGAATGTTCACAAACACTACTCCCTCTTTCCTCATTCCCATAACCTATTTTCCTAGTTCCAACACAATGCATTGCATTAGTAGGGGTCATCCCCTGAGTGCTGGTCCCAACAAAAAAAAAAAAAAAAAAAAACACTTTGCTATGGGATCTCTCCAAATCATTGGAACACCAAATGGCATGTCGTCTCCATTTTTCCCCCACTTATTTAAATGGTAAATGCAGTGTGTACACACTATTGATGGTGTCCAACTCTTACTATATAAAACACTTAAAGAAAAATATGATTCATACAAGGTACTTGTTTGAATAGTGATTTTACGGCGACTTGGCATATTTTTGTATTTCCCACACACATAACAAAAGTAATTAAACTTTTTACACGTTCCATCTTAGATATTTCAATAAAACTGATTAGATACAAGACTCTCAAAGGCTTTAAACTTCACTAATCACTTTCGCAAGCGCTTTCCAGTGTTTTAATCAAAGTACCTGTCGAGACTTTCATGACCATGTTTTGTAAAAAAAAACAAAGCCAGGACGATTAATATTTCTACCTAGTCCAGGTATAACAATAGAATATGTTATTTAAGTTTTTTACAAGACTGTTTGGTGCGGTTTTGACTGCACAAAAAAAGACCGATTTGTGTGGTTTTGTAAGCACAATAAAATACAAAGATGTAAGCATTAATTACTTTATTTCTTAATTCTAAGAATTTTTAATCGGTAACTGTAGATTTTCCAAAATTCCTACCGCAAAGTGAAAGTGTGGTAATAATGCATGCATATTTCTTTGGAATAGCATAATTTTAATATTTGTTGTTGGCACAAAAACCGCATTTAAAAAATTTTACGTCAAAATGTCATTGAAAATAAATTTTCTGCATTGGCACATTTCTTCATATATACATAATGTTGAATAAAGAATTTAATAATTAAAAAAATCCTATGAAATGCTCCATATAAATTATATTCTTCATATATATTGAAGAAAAAGTCCCATAAATTCCCAGAAGTCGCCCCTAGTGGTATATAATGTATGACCGACCTCAATTAATTTTTTAACATTTTCTCGAGACGTATATTGTCCTTTATCCCCTCTTCTAAGGGGGGCTCCCATACAAATATTGCGTTTTATGAAATTCTTAAATTAATTAAAATTTGTTGACTTTTGTGAATAAAATCAAAAGTTGCTAACAGACTTTAATCATGTATGGCTTGTTTTGTTTGCAGCTTCGTTTTTTATATGTATGCAATTAGTATTAGAAGCCTAGCTGTATTTTTTATGAATTTTTAAAAAACAAAAATTTCGAAATTTTGATAAAAAAATTTGGATCTAATTTATAATAAAATTACAATTTAGTTCAATTCAAACTAGCAGTACATGGCATAATTTATTTTGTTGGTGATTTATATATGGTGGACTGTTTGCATATTTATCAAACGGAACTTAATAAATAAAGGAAATTTCAAACCTGAGATTAATTTAAAATATAATTGTTTAAGCGTTTTTTTTTTGCAAAATTTGCTCTCTGAAATTAAGAAAATGGGTGCCCTTTTTTTATTAAAATTTCTTTGACTATATTGTCGATTGTGCATCCTTAGTATATGAACAGACCTGTTGTTGGGAAGTTTCCTGGAATATACATAACCTTTAGTTCCAGTAAGATTATTTTGTCGATTGTGCATTCTTAGTACAAGAACAGACCTGTTGGGAAGTTTTCTGGAATATACATAACTTATTTCCCATAAGTAAAAGGTATATGCCCATACACTCGCTTGCACATTTGGTGGCACACCCGAAATAAGAATAAAATGTTGATTCAAATGTAAACAATTTAATTTAAACCAAAACTATTTATAAAAAAAATATAAAGCAAAAATAAAATAAAATTTGATATACAATAAATTGTTGTTTTGTTTGGGGTTGTAGATTATAAAAGTTGATGTGTCTCTACTTATTCGAAGACAAATTAATTATTGTCGAAATAATTTATAAGCGCGAATTTAAATATTTGAGGGTCAGTTGATTGATGAGGAGTTTTTTCCTAATTATTATTATAACAACTTTGATTATTCTTACTTACGCGGATACGTCGTTTTTAGTAACGTCAACACGTTATGGAATAAAATTTTATAAGCGAAGTGAATTTTCAATGAGTTTATAATTTGATATTCTATATGAACCTTAAATAAATCTCTAATGCCATTAGGCCTCTGAATATAGAATTCGTAGTTCTCAATTGATTTTATTTGCTCTTAATTGATACAAATAGATAAACTAGACATCCATATCTAGTACGTACATATTAAGCCCAAATTGTTCGAAGATACAAAGTTGTTTTCGTAAGCGGCAAACAATTAAGTGTATCCATTATTGCCTTAAGAAGCTGTTAACAGTGTCTGAAAATTTTCCTCTAAATTCGCCATTTTTCCGATTGATTTATAATGTTTCCTGTAAATTTAGACAACATTACTAGGTTAATGCTCTAGCCCTAAGCTCTATAAAGCAAGGATAAACCCCAGCTCTAGAACACCCTACTTAATCTCATATTTAAACAATATTACTAATATCTAGTGCTATTTTATAGCCCTGATCGCTACAAATAATTTTAGTAAGAAGTTTTAAATTTGAGCCTAGAATATTTTTACAATTAATATTATCTAGTGCTATTATATAGCCCCTCACACAATTATCAGAAGTTTATAGTATCAAGTGAAAACTTGCCCGAATTCACTTTCTCAAGATGAATACAACATCACAAAGCAATTCTAACCCAGTTTCTAAAGAGCAGTTTGTATTTAACTGTGATCATTTGCTACAATTTTGCCAAAAGTTTAATACGATTCATGTCGAAGATCAGACTGAATCAGTTCTCGGAGTAAAGTTAAAAGATTTAGTATCAAGATGGGCTAAACTAGAAGTTTCTTATCAGGGCGAAATGACAGCTTCTGAAGATTTAATAGATCCAGAATTTAAAAAAATAGCTAGAACAAATTTTGATGCGTGTACTGAAGCTTATTATCATTGCAACTCGCAAATACTCGACTTAGTAAAAACTTTTCAAGGTGACACTTCACACATACCAGGCTTTAACAGTTCGGGAAGATTTCCTATACCCCAGCGGGCTTCTACTCAAAACTTTGAGTCCGACACTGCTTTTATTAAACTACCACCTTGTTACACCGAAATTTTCAAAGGCAGCTATGAGCAATGGCCCTCATTTCGTGACATGTTCACGACCGTATACATATGCCACCCAAAGCTAACACCAGGACTAAACTGTATCACCTAAGGAATAAAACATGGGGCGAAGCTGGGGCAATAGTGAAAAGATATCCACTTTCAAATGAGAATTTTGAACTAGCGTGGAATGCACTTAGAACACGCTATGAAAACAAAAGAGTTTTAGTTGATAATCAAATAAAAATCTTATTTGATAAACCCTCGGAAAAAAATGAAGATAGCGAGTCAATCAGTAGAATTCAATCTTCAGTCAATGATTTCCTGTCAACTCTCAGATCGCTTGGCGTAGACGTGAAGAGCTGGGACCCTATTCTGATTCGACTTATATCAACAAAACTTCCCCATATGACACTTTCGTTATGGGAGCAATCGCTCACATCCCCACGTGAGCTTCCCCAGTGGATCCAAATGTCTGAATTCCTTGTGGACAGGTATAAAGCTGTGGAACGTCTTAATAGCATAAAACCTCTAGAGATTGTTTCAGGCTGTCAGATACACCTAACCTGGCTATACAAACATACATGTCTCAGGAAAACTTAGGCGTGTCATGCAAGGTATGCAAAGAAAATAACTCTTTGAGAATATGCCCAAAATTTAGAGCCTTCACGGTACAGCAAAGAGTAGATTACGTGTTTAAAAATAAATTTTGCAATAATTGTTTAGCCTCTTCACACCTGAAGCTAATTGTTAAAGCAAACATACTTGCCTTCAATGCAAAAAACCCCATCATACCCTACTGCATATGAGACAAAAAGTACAAAACCCTACTCAAGCGGCCGAAAGCTCACAATATAGAGACTTTTCAGCGAGTCGCAACAGCTCAAATCAAAGTTCGTTTCAAAATAACACTCAAGTCTCTATAACAAACACTCAGAATAATACTCAAACTACTAGAACAAACACACAAGATAATGCTCAAAGCTCTAGAACATACAACCAAGATGATGTTCCTAGCACCTCAAGACAAGTTCAAGCAAATTGCTATATGAGCAATGGAAATATCTTGCTACGAACTTCGTTAATGCAAATAGAAAACAGAGGTGATCTTTTTACAATTAGAGCACTAATTGATCCCGGTTCTCAAAGAACCTTTTTAACGAAAAGAGTTCGTAATCGGCTACAGCAACCCTTCGAACAATCTCATTTCGAAATAATCGGTATTGGCGGAAAAAAGCAAAAGGCAGATAAAGAATGCACATTTGTTTTATACGCAAAAAGGTATGATATGCGAGTCCCCATTAAAGCCTAAAGTGACAAAAAGACTTCCAGCATGCACTTTTGAAATACCGTACTCAACCGATTTGGCTGAATTAGATCTCGCGGATCCAACCTTTAATAAATCATCGCAGATAGATCTAATTTTAGGTAATGATTATGAACACTCCCTAAATATTTAAGGTATAAAGAAAAATATTTGTGTTGTTCCGGCTGACACTTCTGAGCTTAATACGATTTTAAAGAAGTTTTAAGAACAGGAAGAGATACCTGTAGTTCCCTCAAGGACCGTGGAAGATGAATGGTGTGAAAAGTTTTATAACGAAACGACAACACGAAAGGAAAATGGTATTTACGTCGTCCGATTACCATTCAAACCTGATTTTCCTGACAAAATATTTCTTGGATCATCTAGATTCATAGCCCTTGCTCAGTAACAAAGTAAAAAACACTGGCCAAAGATCCCGATCTTTAGGCACAATACAAGGCGGTTATAAATGAGTATATTACGCTTGGTCATATGGACGAAACGTCGCCGGGGGAAATTAGCTCTAACGGTAAATATGGCTCGTTTTATTTACCACACCACGGCGTAGTCCGCCCGGATCATAAAACAACTAAACTCAGAGTTGTATTTAACGCATCTAGAAAATCAAAATCGCAATTCTCGCTAAATGACGTACTATATACGGGTTCCACACTGCAAAGCGATTTGATCTCCATAATTCTCAACGTTTTTAATGGCGACATCGAAAAAATGTATCGCCAGATACTATTACATCCTGCTGATGGACCCTTTCAGAGGATTTTTTTTTCAACCGCATGATTACGGCCCAATTAATAGTGGAAGGCCAATGTAAGCGGCATGCGGTCGCGCGCGCCACTCAGCTGTTCTACTGGCCGCTTGAACTTTATGTAGGTAGGCAAATGAGCGCGGCATATTAAAAAGCGGCAAATGTCAAAATAAATTAATTTGATTTGCTTATTATAAAATTTAAATTATATAAAAAACGATTTTTGTTTTTTTTTTTCAAAAATATGGATAGTGTCTTTGAAGAAACTTGTTTTTATTTATTAGGATTTTCCAAGTTTTTATGATATTGGAGAAAATAGCATAATTATAAACATAATTCAACATATTTTATTTCACTTGGTCGAGGTGTTGCTCAGGAATATTTTGAAATTTTTGTTCCAACATTTTAAAGAAAGGTTCATGCTTATTTGTATCGGGCTGGCGTCTTTCTGTATATATATTTTGTAAACTGTGTTACTAACTCACACATCTTTTTCGTCAGTTGATCACCGCGATCTCATTCACTCTTCCTTTTTCTAGAAGTTAATGGTGTACTAGATGAGTCTTCGGTAGGTACAAAGTATAGTGACTGATTCATTGACTGAGTACCATATGTACATATTTATATGCATCTGTGTGTACTTTATGAATGCGCAAGTAAAAATATTAAAGTTGACTTACTTCCTTGGTTGGATATGGTCACTTAAAAACTCCAGGTGATACATTAAACTCCATGACGTTTCCGCCATAACACTCGCGCTATCAGATAAAAGTTTTTTTTGGTTAAGCTTTACAAGATATTTTTCCATCTCGATTGGCAAATAGTTTCTACAGATAACATATGTATGTAAATTTAAAAATTTTCGTACAAAAGTTAAATTTACAGACAAAAATCTTACCATTTACTTTCATTGCTATGCTTACTTTAGCCCAGGCATTTGCCCTTTTAAACTTATTCTTATATCCAATAGAAGTTTTTTCGTACAAAATATTGAATTTTTTAATTTCCAAAATGAATTTTTCGTCGTCTATTTTTTCCATTTTATTTAAATTTTTTCAATTTATTGTGTCAAACTGTTTGTTATGTTTACATATGTTTGTGTATAGCAACATCGTTTAAAGCGGCAAAAAAAAAAAGTTGAACAAAATTCAACTTTGCCGCGTGGCCGCCTATGGCAGCATTGCCAAGCTTATTTAATTGTGATATGTAAAACTTTTTGTATGAATAGTTTTGCAAACAAACAAATGTTTTATTCACTGGTAATACTGACGACGCCCGCGACCGCATGCCGCTTACATTGGCCTTCCACTATAAGGACTATGAATTAAAAACAGTAACTTTCGGAGTAAACTGTGCCCCATATCTTGCGATTCGGACCCTTTTAAAACTAGCTTCTGATTCCGAGTCTGTTTACCCTAAAGCAGCTTCAATTCTGCGCACAGAGATGTATGTCGATGACATTCTCTCTGGAGGTTACTCGTTAGAAGACGATTTATCAGCTCAAAACCCAGCTTGTTCAAGTATTGCGATCAGCTGGATTTTCTCTAAAGAAAATAACAGCAAATGATCCAAAATTATTGTCTCACATTCCAAAAAAAGATTTGTATGATTCTGATTTTCTGCGCTTTCACGATGCGAGCTCTACCAAAACCCTGGGTATAAAGTGGAATGCGCTCTCAGACTCATTTACGTATAAATTTGATCAAATCGAACAAGCGACAAAGGTCACTAAGCGAAAAATTCTGTCATCGGTGGCAAAATTATTCGATCCCGCTGGATGGCTCGCACCTATCCTTATGCGGTCAAAAACCCTCATTCAGCAATTATGGTTAGAGTGCCTAGAATCGGATGATGAAGTATCACAAGACTGTCTACAAAGGTAGAACGAGCTTATTCATGATCTCGCTCAAGTTGAAACAATTTCGATTACCCGCTGGATACAATACGAACCGTCGGACAAGGTTCAATTGCACGGGTTCTCGGATGCTTCTAAAACAGCATATTGTGCAACAGTTTATATACGATGTCAGAACAGTTCCCACAATACGTTCGTCAATTTGTTGGTAGCAAAAAGCAAACTTACCCCTATCCAAACGATTTCTCTACCACGTCTAGAACTCAGTGGAGCTGTTCTTCCCGCTAATCTGGTTAATTATGTAATTTCATCCTTAAACCTGAATACTGAAGAGGTTCATTTGTGGACTGATTCTTCTTTTACGCTAGGATGGCAGTTGAAACCTCCTGCGACATGGGAAACATATGTCGCTAATAGAATAGCTCAGATTCACAGATTAGTGTCAGATGCAAAATGGCATCATGTCCTATCTCACGACAACCCGGCGGATCTTGGAACACGCGGTTGTAAGCCTCAAGATCTTGCACACAATTGTCTCTGGTGGCATGGACCAGCTGACTAAGCCCGTAACAGAATGGCCAAAGGGAAATCGCCAGGTTCTTAAAACGTAACCCAAGCTCTCCATACAGAAGTTTAGGACAATGAAATTCTTAGTAGATTATCTTATAGCAAGGCTTTACGCGTTGTATGTTATATGTTCAAGTTTTATAAAAAAAATGCAAGAAAACTATAGGGGAAAAGTCTCAACAGCAGAATCAAATAAATCTAACACAAGCAGAAATGAAATTTACAAAATTACGCCTTATTACTTTAGCTCAAGAAACATAATACAATGAAGAGTACAAATGTCTGCAAGCCGGTGAAAATTTGCCAAATAAAAGTCCACTAAAACCTTTAAATCCATTGTTGGACTCGGATTTAATTATTCGGGCAAACGGTAGACTAGCTCAATCAACTCTTCCATACAATGAGCGTTAACCTATAATATTGCCGGTAAATGCACAATTTTGTCAGCTTTATCTAAAATATTTGCACAATTTCCTGTATCATGCTGAATGCAGCCAAATGTGCAGGATCATACAATCTGAATATTTTATCATGAGACTTAAACCCCGGGTAAAAAGCATAATTCGCAAATGTAAAATTTGTATCATACAACGAAAGCAACCCTGTTCTCAGGGGGCTTATTCTGAATTGCGATGCGAAAATCAATGCGATGCGAAAACACATAAATGCGAACAATTGCTATTCTGTATTGCGATATTCGCAAAGTTTTTTTTTATTCGCATTTCAAATGCGCAAAGGTGGCAAGTCGGTATTCTACATTGCGAAAACGAATGTCAAATTCGCAAAATTTATTCGTCAACAATATAGCATTCGCAAAGTACGAACATGTAAGTGAAAGATAATATTTTATTTATTTATTCATCATATTTTTATTATTTAATTCAGGGAAGCAAGCAATTAGACCATCAAACCGCGTCAATTTAAAATAATGATATAATTTATGAATAAGCACAGCCAATTGGCAAAAGGCCATTTGAAAACACCAAATGCACGTGCCACAGAATCGATTTTTATAATTTTTTTTTCTTACAGAATGTCCTAAATAAATGTTATAAACAATTTTCACAGCCAAACACAAACAATTTATTTTTTTTTTAATTTGACGTTTGTTGGCACTGACGTTTATTTGAGCAGCGTTGCCACGATTTGAAATAAATTGCGAATGCGATTGCGAAAGTCTAACAGAATACCAATTTTCTTTCGAATCGCATTTCATTTGCGCATCGCATTGATTTTCGCATCGCAACTCAGAATAAGCCTCCAGATTATGGCTCCCTTGCCGCCAGAACGGTGTACTTTATCGCCCCCATTTCAAACAACAGGCGTTGACTTTGCTGGGCCATATGAGCTCAAAGTATCACCTTTACGCAAATCCACTTACGTGAAAGGATACGTCTGCGTTTTCGTATGCTTTAGTACTAAAGCTATTTATTTGGAAGCATGGTCTGAGCTTTCTTCAAGGGCGTTTCAGGCCACATTATCTAGGTTCGTCGGTAGGCGGGGCCTCCCCCAAAGGGTTACTTCGGACAACGGGAAGAACTTTCTTGGCGCCGTAGGGTTCTTGAACGTGAATTTGCCATATTTCTGCGAAACGCCGCTGAGGATATAGTACAGAAGTATTTGTCTCATGGGTGTGAATGGAGATTTATACCACCCCACGCTCCGCATATGGGCGGCTTATGGGAAGCCGCTGTAAAAAGTTTTAAATTCCTTTTCAAACGTACCGCAGGCGCTCTGAAATTTAACTTTGAAGAATTTTCCACCATATTAGCTCGAATTGAAGGCGTTCTGAATTCCCGACCAATCTCAGAATTCCCGCCTTATCAGAAGGCCCATCGGACTTGACAGCACTAACTCCAGGACATTTTTTAAGGGGTGCTCCTTAAATGGCTATCCCCGAACAACCCTGCCAAAATATCTCTGTCATAAACCGATGGGAAAGGTTGAATGCAATCTATCACCAGTTCGCCATACGATGGAAAGAAGAGTACTTAAAATCCTAACATAAACGCTACAAACGGCAGAACACAACTCCGAATCGGCAAGTAGGCGATTTAGTGGTCGTAATGGATGACTTGCTACCGCCCCACTAATGGCGGCTGGGTAGGATTGAAAAAACCTTTACTTGGTTAAGCAAAAATGACTAACTTTTCTAGAAAAATAACATGATTTTTAAATTTAATATTTCGTGTTTAATAGTCGAGATTGTACAAGAATTTTTGATTTTTTTTTTGATTAAGGAATATCATGAAAAAATATTGTATAAGTTTAGAAAACATGTTCGATTCCTTAGGATATAAGAAATTGAACAAGAAAAATATTTTAAATAGTACATCAAAAGCATTTAAAAATGTTAAAAAGTGGTACTTTACTTCGTCAATATGTCAACTGGATGTAGATGCTACGGTTTTGCAACTTGAGAAGCTTCTCCTTTGCTTCCAATTCATCATTAGTTTTGGCTAATACTGCAAAACTTCTTGATTGAATACTTTTTCCGAATTTTTGATCCCCTGGGCTCTTCACAAAATATTTTCTATGGTGAAAGTAGGTTATGAAGAAATCAAAATATCAAAACGAATTTGGATTCTGCAATTAAAGTGAGCATAAATTTATTAAATAAATATTTTTTATTTAAAATGCATATTTATTTATGTTGGTCCGTGCAGTCAATACTATGACGTTGATTGGATATTTGAGCATATGTAATTTTTGGTTTTAATAATACCAATATCCCCATATTGAGACCATCTCTCATATAAATTTGTTCCCATCGGATATTTTATTGTAAAATCCATAACAACATTAAAAAGAAAAACATGTTTAAGTTTTATACTCTATTAGTGCATATTTATTAGAGTATCCAGTCAATTAATCGTTGTTGGATTAAAAATGAAAATGTAAGAAAATTAAAAGCAAAATATTGTCAAAAACTTCTTGCGCGCACACGTCTTTACTTTACGGCTTTGTCTTATACACTAACTGCTCCTGAATAAATTCTCACCCACATTTAGGCCATCCGAACAGGCATTCGCCTCGAATGCTTCTTAATTTTCTACCCACGGTTTGATGTACTCGACGCACGTTGTTGAGCGAATTGGGGATTCACATTGGCCACAATATCACCAACTTTATACCAAGATTTTCTATTTTTGTCCTGGATCTTGAGGACCTGCTCTTTCTCATGTTTTCTTCTTTCCTGTCTTTCGTTGTTGAAACTGTGGATGATTTCATTGTCGATAAGTTGTTTAATTTGAATGTCCTTCTAAGCTCGCATCTTCACACCAGTATGCAGTTCAAATGGCTTCATATCCGTGCTTTGGGAGTATGTTGAATTAACAAGATGTTGCACTTTTGAAACATGCTTATACAATTTCGTAGTATCGGCAATACGCAATTTCGCCAAAACCGCGATTATCACTGCATTAAGTCTATCGGCCTGACCATTTGCGCGCGGAAGACCTGTCGTAACAGTTATGAGTTATATGTGCGCTCTCGGCGTAGTCTTTGAAATCTTCCGTCGTAAACGCCGCACCGCGATCAGTAATTATCTGATCGGGATTTCCAAAAAGAGCACTTTGTGCTTGGAGTTTATTTATTATGTCGTTTGCCGAAGTAGATTTGGTAGGACATACTCAACAAAATTTGGTGAACGAGTCAATAACGGATAGGATCAGTTTATAATTTATATTTGTCGATTCTAAAGGTGCGAAAAAATCGATATGGTACGTGTGAAAAGGAATGTCACTGTTTACCCCTCTTTCGGTTAACAACAACACATGGGATGCAATTGTTAATACAGTTTTGAATTTTCTCATCTAGTTTAGGAATTAATATTCGTTTATCAAAAGTTATTTTGTCTTCTAATGACCAAAATGACCTTTTTCATGTGCGCCTTTGCATGTCCCTTGGCACTGCCAACACATCACGGTCATCTTCGAGTTTGTACAAAATAGCATTCCTCATAAAATAACCATTGCAGGATGATCTGCTTTTCAGAATTTTTTGTAAACATTTGAACTTTTCATCTTGACTTTCCTCAAAAATCGTCATCACAGGATAACGGCTTAGAGCGGCAACATGCCGCATTTGAGAACCTGCGAAGTGTTCGACTTCATAATCGTTCTCTTGGAGAAAAAGTATTCATCGTTAAAATCTTGTACAAAGATCCCTTTTTTTTTCAAAGTTTTAGTAAGCATCAGTCGTCTTGCGGCTCATATAATAATCGGTGTGCAAACCGCAATTTTCCAAAGAGTTTTGAAACGACAAAATGACGCTTTCAAATTTTCTATTCTGTTTGGTCAAATCATTCAACGGCTTTTCTATCATAGAAAATTGGGGAAAAAACTTCCTGAAGTAACCAGTAAGCTCAAAAAACTTTAAAGCTGCGTAAATTTTGTCGTGTTTTGAATTGAAGAACGGCCCAAATCTTTGCAGACGACAGAGATATTTGCTGGTTTTCTATGACGTGCCCCAAAAATTCTACTCGTCTTTTAAGAAATGGACACTTTTTAAAGTTGATCTCTAACCCGTTATCTCTACACTGGGTCATCACTTGCCTCAGATTCTCCAGAGCTTTTTCCTTATTTCCCGCAGGAATAATAATGTCCTCGATATATGGTAGAGCGATTCCCTTAAGGGACAAATCGCGAAAAAAAAGCATTTACATACCTTTGCAAGACAGCCGGGAGTTACAAAAACCAAAAGGAACTCTACAGAATTGGTACTACCAATTGTGGGTCACGAATGAAGTTAATTTTCTACTACTTACGTTAACAGCAACATGGAAAAATCCATTTTTTAAGTCTATAGTGCTAAAACTTGTAGCATGCTGTAGCCTATCCAGCTGAACCTCAATCAGTGGTATCGGGAACCTGTCCTTTACGATAACCTTTTTCAATCTGCGAAAATCAATGCACATTCTTTGCGGACCGTCACTTTTTTTTACCAAAACGACCGTACTGCTGAATTCCGATTCAGAATTTTCGATTACACCTTGTCTCAACCATTGTTCAGTTTGAAATTCAATAATATTTCTTTCCAAAATAGGTAGTCTACGTGGACGCATCGTTTTATCTTAAAGCGATATTAATTTCAATGTTTGTTGATTATATTTTTTTTTTTCAGAACATAATTCTCAATTATTTCACACACTTTTTTTTGCACCTTTTCTGGCTTGAAATCGATTAACAGTTAAAGATTTTCCGAAAAAGTATTAATTCTCATTATCGAGACCACGTTTTCATTCGAGTTTTACCAAAATGAAGACCATCTCGATCTATTTTTATTTTGACATCTTTACAAAATTCTTCACCAATTATTATATCAATGTCCATGTAAGCATTCGAAACGACAAGAAAGTTCACTCTGTATTGTTTGTTATCTACTACCACATTTAGTTCTAGACTACCAATTGGCTTAATTTGGTCTCTTTGTTGCCCGAAACCGACAAGTAACACGTTAACTAAATCGAGCTTTTCTTCTTTGACATTTACCTACCTACACCTTTTCACTGATAATATTGAATTTTCTTACCGTATCATTAAAGAATTCTGTAAAGGTATTAAGCCTATAGTACACGGCATGTAAAAAGACACATGCGCATGTGGTTCTGACGTAATTTTGACGTCAATGCAAAGCCACAATAAACATTGCGTGTTGTGTGATGACGTCAAAATTACGTCAGAACCACATGCGCATGTGTCTTTTTACATGCCGTGTACTATAGGCTTTACACAATTTGTGTTCGATAAATTACTAGCACCGTACAAAATCGTTTTGTTTATGTTCAAGTCTTTTATACCGTCTATTACATATTGTATTAAAGAACGTTTATAAATGTTTCCACGCGAAAAATACTCAAAAAAATACTCTTGTATACTTTCTTCCCTTCGCATACTTATTTCTATCAACTTTTTATGCATTTGTGCACTGCTTAAGGCTGAGTTAGGCGAACGTTGCTGTACCCGTAACTTACTGTAACGTGTCATATGTTTTTCACATACATAAACAAAAAAGCAATAGTATATATAAAACAACACACACAGTGATGGGAAATCAAAAGGTTTAAATGTTGACCGCTGTGCAGAAAAAGTACCAGGTGATTAAAATGTTATTAAAACAGTATTTAGTGTAAGTAATAATTTAATATCTGATATTTATATTATAGATTTACAATAAACAAATATGTATTTTAACATATACATACACATTTACATGTACTATTTTGTAAATGTGCATAGACAAAACCATGGTGGAATAAGTAGGTGGCAGCGCTACGGCAACAAATACAACATTACAACAAAAATGAAAAATAAGTCTCCGTATACGTCAAAAATTATATTAAACTAAAATCAAATTTTGTCGCCGAACGCAATGAAATAAATTAATTTTTAGCCAATTTTTATTTCACTATGGTTACTATCTTATTTAATTTTAATTTAAATAATCAAAAACTTTAATAAAATACAACATAAACAAAACTTTGGCATAAGACTAGACAAACAATACAAGAGCAAAAAATCGTCATCTGGCGTAGTAATGCCACCTGTTTATTTCATCATGGACAAAACAATATTTTGTAACCATTTAAAGCCTTCTACATATATATTTCTCATTTCTATTGTATGTGCATATGCATTTGTTTATTTTGTACATCTAAGCATATGTAAATTTATATATATGGAAATATGTTGTATTGTAAGTCGTTTTGTCGAAAGTCCATAGATATACTGGAAAAAAGTACCAAAAAAAAAAGAGCAAAAATACCCGCATTCAATTTAATATACAAGCAGGCCATCACTGCTTTACAAATGTCACGTAACGACGGCATCAAATTCTAATTTATACAGATTGAGACGTTCCGTCAACGTGACATTTAAATTCGGTAAGCATTTATATTGTAAGCAAATAACAAAACGGACCAGACGTTTAGTTCGGCTAACTCTACCTTTACTGTTATTTGAAATTCTTCCAAAAGTGCCTCTCTCAGTGTCTGCCAAGAAATAATTCCTCTCTTACTCATAATAAAACGTTTGGCAACCAGGGTTATCGTTGGAAATTTTTGCAAAGAGTCACAACAAGGGGATTTTCCAGAAAAAGGGGACTTAACTTTTTTATGGAATTCCCTTTCCTATTCTTAACGCCTGACCGATTTTGCCATTTCAAATAAATTTTAGGGTTTGTTTCCAATTTGGCAATTGTTCTAGAATTTTAATCATGTTCGCGATAGAAGCGATTTCTTCTGTAAGTTTTATGATTCTTTAAAGCCTTTAAGATTTTTAATAAATATTAGGGTTTGCTATCATACCGCTGTTATCAAATTTTTGGAATTTCCGCTAATTTTGCAATTTTTACCGAGTTTTTGTCATTCCTTTTGTAATAATTAGGTAAGGGTAATTATTAATAACGATTATGCCAACGGGGTTGAGCTGTACCGGAGAATAACGGCACGGGTTATTATGATTACTCGGGAAGTAATTATAATGATATATAAAAAAAGAAATAGGGTATCAGTGAGGGTAGGTTTCAGATGAGTTCGGATTATCTGAACTTACCTTTCTTAACCTTCTGTTAATTAAAAAGTAAGTAAGTTGCAATTCAGTATGTATAAATTTTATTGCTCGTTCAATTCAGATTAACGTTGTATAATATTCAGTAGATCTTAGGGTACTAGAACCAATACTAGTTTTTAGGTTAAGGCCACCTTCCACTAGTTAGCAAATGTAGTTAGCTTTAATTTAGCTTAGAAAAATTTAAAATTTTATTTTCTTTACTTCCACTTACTTCCACTTTAAGTTTAATTAGCACAATGTAGGCGTTTGCGAATGTATATTAAGTTTATTGATACACACTAGCCAATGTAGTTAGCTTTAATTTTTATTTTATTTATAGGCAATTTAAATTTTACAGAACCTTTTTATTAATTTCTTGTACACTTTTTAGGATGAATTTCAAGTTTATATTTGAACGGTTGACAGACAAGTGCCGAAAATGGCAAAACGTAAAAAGTAAGAAGCCGCGCGTT
The DNA here is from genome assembly GCA_943735925.1 of Pollenia amentaria. Taxonomy (NCBI): domain Eukaryota; kingdom Metazoa; phylum Arthropoda; class Insecta; order Diptera; family Polleniidae; genus Pollenia; species Pollenia amentaria. Next base: position 135,144,957 of record OX031006.1, read on the forward strand.
ACTTATGGTTTCGTTAAGTTAAAAAGAACAAGAGAACTGACAATTGACATGTACTGAATATAGGGTTGACATGTATTGAATTGATATGTCACGTATTTTAATGTACTAATTCAAATGTGTTGATAATGTATAAATGCAAATGTTCAATAATAGTGGAAATAATAAATGAACTAATTTTTATATAATTATAACCAGTGTAATGGTGGATAGTAAGATACATACAAATAATCTTAAGTAACTTTGGTGTTCAAACTTCGTTTGGACACTTTTAATTTTAGGAAATTTTAATAAATTTTATGGCTTGTTTGAAATATAAAAAATTTTGGCTAGTTATTGCCAACATTTCCGAATTTTTAAATTTTTGCGAAGCTTTGTTGCTCTTTGAGGCAATCGTCGCCGTATTAAAAATATTTTACAGGACAAAATGTGTTGTACTTTACAGGACAACTGTCGATTTATACGGGGCGAAAAGTTTAATGTAGTAGTAGTAGTAGTAGTAGTAGTAGTAGTAGTAGTAGTAGTAGTAGATTCTTCTTTATTTACAAATTTCATCTTAATTTATAAAATAAATTCTTATTGAAAATTAGAAGATTGAAAGTAATATTCGACAATGTTTTATAAAACGTCTGTCGATAACTTTATAATTATTTAACAAAGCTCATTATATTCTTGTATTAAAAAATTACGATAATATAATGCTGACTTTAGATAATCAATCAATCTTTCGCAATCTGTATTTTTTTCACCATTAAGTATTTATATCAATCATTTCAGTGTAAAGTAAATTCGGTTTTTCAAAACTATCAATTCGGAACACCTTGTGGACTGGACAAACACCTAGGAAATGTTCAAATGTTTCCATTGTACCCATATTACAAAGCTTGCATATTTTGTTCTCAGTTGTCGCCCCGAATGTGTTGTAATTTAGTTTAATGAGACTACATCTTGCTTTAAAGACCCACGTTATTTTAGATTGATTTATGTTGTCGATAAAATAACTTGAACCTCTTTCGAAATCTAAATCTTTATAAATTCGAAAGGTTGCAGCTTTATTTTGTAACCACAGATTAAGCTGATGTTGTTTTATACTATTTGTAAGTTCATTGCATTGGGTGATCCATTGTTGTTTATTAGGTTGTGTACTGGACCATAGAATATTTAGATTGTCTGCAACCTTTTGCAATTCTTTAAAGCAGAACAAATTTTTTTGGGCAAGTATATGTGCAATTTGAAACGGTAACCTATTAGCCGGGTATTGAAACATAACTCGAAATAAGTACAGCAGATTTAGTTCCAATGTATATAAATGGTTGTTTACCGCAGCAGTTTCAAGCATCAGAGCATAATTAGGTGTAAAAACTTTTTTCAGGAAATATCTTTGTAGTAAAGCAATCTCCTCAAAATACCCACAACCCCAAACTTGAGCTGCATATGATTGAATCGACCTGCAAACAGCCAAAAAGAGATTCCACTTTTGTCTCAATTGAATTTGTCTATTAGATATAAAGTTTTTCCAAGTACAATTAATAGCTGTTTTTGCCCGTGTATTTCTACCTTCCACATGTTTGCTAAATTTCATTTTCGGTGTAAGAATTACTCCTAGGTACTTCTACTCATTGGTGATTTTAATATTGTTTCCGTTGAACTGCCATTTTTCTTGTAATTTTATTCTACCACCATTTCTGAATACAACTATTTTCGATTTGTTCAAGTTTACCTCTAGATTCCATAGATCGCAATATTTTTCCCGGTTTAAGATCATCTCTTGAAGAGTACCTATATCATCAGCGAGTATGACTATCTCATCAGCATACATAAGTAGCCGAATATTTATATCTTCTACTAGCATTCCACCACCTAGGGATTCGTGTAAATCGTTTATATAAAGCGAAAATAGAAGTGGGGATAGTAAACATCCTTGCTTAACACCTGAATTGGGTTGAAAATACTCAGATAACTCTTCGCCATTCCATACAGTGGATTTCGTATCTGTATAAATATCCTCCAATGTTTTTAAAAATTTATAGGAAATACCAATTGAATATAATTTATATATAAGTGATTTCCTTGCCACTTTATCGAAGGCTGCTTTGAAGTCGACAAAAAAAGCATATACCTTTTTCTTTTCGGAAAACTTAATACTAACGATCCCAGCCAGATTGAATATATTGTCAATTGATGAATACTTTTTTCGGAAAAAAAAGTTTATATGATTATTGTGATTATTGATTTTAATAGGGGGCATGAATCCCATCGCAAGGTGAATGTTATATGTACGCATTTTTGCTCATTGACTATTACCCTACAATGTTTTAACCATATATCTAGTTGAAATATATGCTCCTGTAAGTAACGATATGCTTCATTATGGTTTTCATGCTCGCTTAGGAAAGATGTATCTTCCGCAAAAGTTAAAGTTTGGGTGTAGTTGTTAGTTGGCATGTCCGAAGTATAAATTAATTATAATAGAGGGTCCAGGATGCTGCCTTGTGGGACTTCATCGGCAATTGGCTGAGGAGAACTTTAAAAGTCGCCTTCTTAAATAATGAATTTACGACCGACTAAGAAGCTTTCCAACAGCTTGTGTGTGTTTACTGGTAAGTTTAGCTTTAATTTATGTAATAATTCCTCGTGCCAGACTTTATCAAATGTTTGAGACACATCGATGAAGAGAGCGGAACCATATTTTTTTTCTTCAAAGGCCTTATGGCCTTTGTTGTGTACTTTTCTAAAACCGAACTGATGGTTAGGAATACATCTATTTTCATTTAAAATTGGGATTAATTTTGACACTAAGAGTTTCTCAAACAGCTATGATATATTAGATAATAAACGTATAGGCCTATATGACTCAACTTTTGTGTGATCTTCTCCTGGTTTAGGTATCATGGTAACTAAGGAAACTTCCAATTATGGAGGGTAGTATTCAAGGCGTAAAATAGCATTAAAAATAATAATTTTCTTTGCTATGCAAGGTAGTTCCAAAAGCATTTTGTTACTGATGTTGTCAAAACCAGGAGCTTTCTTGGGGTTTAAATCACAAATAGCCTTTTCGATTTCTCTTATCTCGAATCTTAGGGGAACAGCTGCTCTAATATCAACAGGTGGTAACTCCACAGCAATATTGTGTGATGTATGAGGGTTAGATGCGCTTTTCAAATAATTAACAAATATATTTCCTTTTTCTGCATCATTTCTTGCCCAACTTCCATTAAAGTTTCTTAAAGGTGGCTTAGATATAACCAGCCTTTTGAGGTTTCTAGCTGCACGCCATAATGAGTAGTCTGATTGTGGAGTTGCATCCAGTTCCTTACGATATTTGTTCAATGATGCCGTTTTCTGAGACTCTAGTAACTTTGTTAAGCTTTTTGTGCACTCTTTTAATAATTTCTTAAGTTGAGAGAGATCTGTGCAATTGCCACTCTCTTCAAACTCTCCTTTTTTCGGTCAAGAGCCGCTCGACCTCTGTAGAATATTTATTATTATTTTTTATTATTTTGATGGTTTTGCTAGAATATTTAACAGCTAGTTTAAGATAACTGTCAAAATTCACTATAGAGATTTCCACATTCTCAAGTGTGTCAAGCGGAATATTTTCTGTGCAATGGGTGCTGAGATATTTTTAATATTTTAGCCAATTTATTTGTGTGGTTGTCGTCGCTAAGAAACCAGACGGAGATACAATTCTATTGGGGTTCATTATAGTAACAATTGTAGGTGTGTGATCTGAAGATAATTCTAAAGATGCTTCAACATGAATCGTTTCTATGGGGATGTTTTTAACCACACCAAAATCGATTACATCTGGAATTAATTGTAGGCCAATATGTTGGCTGTCCGCTCGCGACCACATTTAAATCCATTTTAGAGATTGTATTAAACAAGACACGACCCTTTGGTGTTTTAAGTCGTGACCCCCAGAAGGTATGCTTAGCGTTATAATCGCCGGCGGCTAGGAAGCATGGTCGTAATGGTATGATAATATTTATAATATTGGCTTTTTGATATTGAATATCTAGGTGGAGCGTATAAAGATGAAATTACTATGTTTAGATTTAGTTCTTCAACACAAATATTTGTCGCTTGCAGATAATCTTCACAATGGTCACACATTAGGTAGTGTTTGATTCGGGCTTTTATCAAAACGGCAGAACGAGGGTCCTTGGTGTCATATAATATATAGCAATTTATTTTAAATGTATTTCTTGAGGTCAAATGCGTTTCAGAAACCATCATAATATCAATTTTTTTATTTATAAGAATGTACTCTAGATAATTTTTGTGTTGGCGGATGCCGTTTGCGTTCCAAAAACAAATTTTCAGACAGTTCATGGCTTCTTAATTACAGATTGCAATAACATCGACTGCATTCTTAACATTTCCTGCATCATGTTACCCATTGTGTTCGTAAAATTATTTATAGTTTGCACTAATGTTTCCATAATTTTTTCTAGTCGACTTAAATTAGAAACGGCAGTTTCATCATTATTGGGAAAATCACCTTGCATTGGCATATGGGTGGATTTTAGAACGTTAGCGTAAAAGATTCTGTTAGTAGCAGGCGGTACCTGAATGGGATTAGTGTTTCCTTGGTTTGTTACCTGAATTTGAGTGGGATTAGGTTCCGGTCCCACCGAACGCTTGACGATGGAGTATATTTAACATCCTCTATAGTTGGCAGTGTGATTACCGCCACAGTTGCTAAATTGTTTTTACGTTGGGATCGTTTTTAGACTTATCGCAATAAACTGTGCCATGTAATTCTCCACATACGACGCAAACAAAGGGCAAATGGCAGTATGCTTTAGTATGACCAAATTCTTGGCAGTTTAAACATTATTGGAACCATTTCTTTTGTATGGCTCCTCCATCGTGATTCGTCTGTACAGAATGTATTTGAAATTGTAAACGAAATATTGGTTGGGGATTTTTCTCCTTGTTTTCTAGAAACGTTTTTATTTCATCTGGTTCCACGCAAGAGTCAATGCCCTTTATCTCAACCTGAAGGCCTTTACTGCTCTTCAGTTGGTATGTATAAAAGCTTTTTTAAGCACTTCAAATATATTAATTATTTTACGAAAATCATTTTTATGATTAGCCTGTATTTGTACTGCCACGGTTAATTGCAGCCACGTAAAACGAATTTTCACCTATCACCGAGATCGAAATCTTTATTTACTCATTTGAGTTTTGGTCCCTAAGATATATCGGGGGTGGCTTAGACGATTTCATGACGCTTGGTGCTTCAGAGGATTCATCCTCCAGAATCGCAAAACTATTTTGTGCATTTAGAGCCACTTTTTGGGTTTGAGATTAAACTTAATCTTATTCTATAATTAGCTAATCTGAGAATTAAGTTTAACTAGCATTAATTGAATTTGATATTTTTGGGTGGTGGCTTAAACCATGTAGTGCTACCATACTGAAAACAAATAAATGGCAACATTTTTGTGCAAATGTCAAATTTTTTATCAAAACAACATGGATGTTTTCAAAGAAGAAAAAGAAAATGCCCGAATTCAATATTGTTTACAAGCTACAAGTGTTTAAAGAATTACTAAAGAAAAAGTTTAAGAGAAAAAATAAAAAAATAACAATATATACATATTTTAATTTTCTTAAAATAGTTTTTTGATTATATTTTTGCAAAAGCTGTTTATGTTAAACATGTGTATATTGACAGTTAAATATTAGGTTTAAACCACCACCATTGGCCGCTTAAACTAGCAAAAAAAGTTTAAAAAATACAACTCAAAAAGTTAATACGGAGATTAAAGTTAATTTAATCTCTAATCTCTAACCCAAAAAGTGGCTCTTAGTCTATTAAAAGATGGAACTTTTGGGGCCGATGCAACAGCTGAAGAGGCAGGGCTGCGACCGTTTAAGCACTGTTATAAACCTGTCCATACCAACTTGTACTTGAGGCTTTTGACAACTTTTCACTTGTGAGTTATCCATTGCGTCAGTGTTTGAGTTCAAGGTATCATTTCCCACTAAGATTGTTTTTGCGGCTTCGGTAACACTTGCAGGCGTATTGTTTTCTTTTGTTTTATTTATTTCAACATTGTTAGCTTCCAGTGGCACATAAATATCTCTTTCATTTAGCCCTACCGTTTCACTGTTTTTACTAATACAAAAAGTTATTTTTGCCTCTTTATGTTGTTTTTCACCGTTTGCTGTGCTCTTAATGCACAAAAATTTAACGGTATTCTTAAATACCGTTAAAAAGTCAAAAGAAATATTCACATGTTTGAACTATAATACTTTTCCATTTTTTTGAATCCAATCCAAAAAAAAATTGAAAAAAAATTGGACAGTTGGTTGAAGAAGCTTCACTCAAATTAGAATATGGACCTTTTGGAGGTATTAAGTGAAGATGACGTGCTGGGAGGAATTTCAAAAACTGATATAATGTTTAATGAAATAAGTATGTTGGTTAATGACAGTAATGAAATTATTCTCGATGAAATTCCTACCACTTCGACGAATGCAAAAAAACAGGTAAGCAACTTAAAATAAAAACTTTGTGTATATTTTAATGAACCGCTTACAGAAACTACATTAAAATGCAATTCGAAGCAATATTGTGGCATTTATAGCCACTGAAAGAGGTGAGGTCGTACACCCTTTAAAAGGAAATTTTAAAGTTTTTTGCATTACAAGATGAAGTTGAATGTGATACATTTATTTGGTGGCAAAAAAAAAAATGAAATGGTAAGCTCACAAACAATACTTTCTTATAATTTATATATGAAATAACTTTATTCGTAGGAGTATCCTATATATTTGTTCGATATCGACGTCTTGTTACTTCTTAATGTTTGATGTGTTAGTGGGCTTATTCGCGAACATTTTACGATTTTTTCATTTAAGTGTACAACGAAACGTCAAATTGTATCTATTGCGGAGATGTTTCGCATACAACTATTTTTTGTATTCTTCTTTAATTTTTTATTTTTGTTTGTGGTTAAAGAGAATGTGCCGCGAAAATGGCTAGCAAAAAATTTTTAATTGAATTTATTGAAATTTTAAAAGAAAAAAATACCATTTGGCAAAGTAAAAGTGAAAAATATAAAGACAGAAACGAAAAAAACCATGGGAAAAACTTTTATCTAAATATAAAGAATTTGATAAAAATGCTACAATTGAAATAGCAAAAAGAAGTATCATGGAATTGGAGCTTGCTATATATGTGAATTACAATGTAAGGTTTACGGGGCGCAATTGTTTTTGTTGTTTAGGTTTTGATGGGTTACCGGCGCTAATTAACGCCACTGGTACTATGTTGTGTGGGGCAGTTTGATATGCCCTGATTTTCTTTGTGTTCTTTTTTACTGGCAGTTTAATATGCCACAAATAAAATTGCCAGGTTTAAAGGCAGATCTCATATGATCCTTTATTGAAATTTATTTTCCTTGTTATACAAAAATAACGGTATCTTAAAACTATATTTAGTACTACAATAGTTGTTGCATGCAAACTAAACTTCCATTACATTTCCATTATTTAATAATACATTAGGGCAGTGTAGATTTGCATGAGTAACAAAAAAATATATAAAATAAAGTAAATAATCACATGGTTTACTTATTGCAAATTACATTACACTACGCAATAACCCTTAAGAAAAAATTTTACATTTTAGAAAATAATTTTATAAAATTAAGATTTTTTTTTCTCTTTTTTTGACAAATTTACAAATACATAATTTAATCTTGTGCTCAATATTTGTTTAAACTGTTATTATGAAATTCATTATTTGTACATCCTAAATCTAGGACAGAAGGTACTCCTTTCGTTTCAATTACTCTATACGGACCATGATATGGTGGTTGGTTTTTTCTTCGATTAAAATTTCGGACAAGAACCATATCACCTTTCTCTAATTCTAGAGGATTAATATCTGTACATTGATCTACTCTTTTCTTTTTTTAATTTTCCAAATATTCTTTTGCTTTATCTAAAGAGAATCGCAATCGCGCCTTTAGTTCTTGAGCATAATTGTCTGTATTGTAAACAGTAGCTCGTTTCTGTATTTCTCGCATCGCAAAATTGCTCAAATGAAGTGTGAAACAAAAAATTCCATCATTTCTCGACTTGTGAGAAAAAAGTGTTTCTGTATTTGAATGCGAGAACAGACAACACAGATTCAGTTTTAACTGGAATACTTCCAGTAATTAAGTGTCAAATGCAGGCGAAACGTCAACGAAAGAAATAGATATAATAAAAATAGGGCTGCCAGATTTGACGATTTATCGTAATTTTGACGATTTTTTGTTCCGAAATTGGCAAAGCGCAGATTTGCTGATTTTTTCTAGTGACGATATTATTCAGTTTTCGAAATAAAACAATTTTAAATATTTTTATATATTTGTGTATTAGGCACCACAGAAAAAAATATCTTTAGAAACAAGGCAGCTTGAATTTTTATATTAATCCCTTTTGTGAAAATTGTCCTCTACATTGTTTGTCTGTTCCCTAAAAAAATTATCGGGAAAAGCAAAATGTCGAAGGAAAACTTTTTAATTTTTATTTCTTTGGACTATTTAATACATTTGTTTTTATGATCAAAACATCAAACTATTACCCCATTTTTCAGTCAATGCACTAATGAAATTATTGCCTTTTTTTTAGCCAAAAATATTATTTTTAGTTCAATATGATATTTTGGCACGCCTTTGTGTGAATTCTTCAGGCAAAATAACAATCTGAAATTTTAAATTGCTATCGGATTAAAGAAAGAGTAAAAAAATTAATTTTATATAAATAGACCTCAAGCTTAACTATGTGTGCATAAAATATGTATAAAATACTAATGAACTTTAACTATGTTTTTTGACTAAATTTTAATTATAATCGAACTAAATTTGTCAAAATTAATTTTAACTTTCCGATTTTTTAAAACAAAATTGACGAATTTTTTTTTTATTTTTTCTTAGGACATTAACGATTTTTTCACAAATTTATCTGGCAGCTCTGCAATTAAGATAACAAAATATAACAATTGTGTTTTATTTATTTTCAACATTTTAATTCTTTATTTTCAAATTAAAAACAAATAATACACATTCTTTTGTACATACATGTGCATATGTATATACATAATTATTTTTTTCAGATAATTTGGGCTCCGTTTTTTAAAATTTTATTTTTCTCGCATCAATTTCAAATGTGACTAATTTTGACAATTCTTGTGAGAAACTTTTAGCAAAATATTGATACAGAAACACTTTTTCTCACATCTTTCCAAGAATTGCTGGAAAATTATTTAAATGACAGATAATTCTCGCAAAGTAAAGATACAGAAACTCTTATGTGAGAAAAACCATTTTTTGTTACATATTTCACTGTTTCTGTAATAATTTACTTGTTTCATGCGGGAAATCTTACGATGCGAGAAATACAGAAACGGGCTACAGGCTTTGAATCAAAAACATTGTCATTGGGAAAGCTTGGCAACCTTCCAAATAACAGCTCGTATGGCGTATAAGTTGTATCTATATGAGGTGTTGTGTTATAAGCAAAACAGAAGTATGGTCCCATTCATCGTACTTGCAAAAATTTAACATAAATTCGTTTAACACCCTGTGGTTTCTCTCTATCGAGCCGAGCGTTTCATGGTGATAGGGCGTGCTAAAAACTTGGTCAATATTCAGTAAAACGCATATTTCAGACATTAAAGCGTTCAAAAACTCTGTACCCCTATCTGATCTGAGTATTTTAAAGTGACCGTATACTAAAACTAGATTATTAGCTATAGCCTTTGCAACCGTTTTGGCATCTTTGGACGCGAGAGGACATGCCTCAATGAATTTGGTAAGGTCATCCTGCATAGTTAGGATGTATCTGAATTGGTTTGAATATCTAAGGGCTAAAAAATCAGAGCAAGTTAAACTCTCTTTTTGGTTTAAAATGTGTTTAAACCAAAAAATCTATAAATCACGAAACATTTAAACCATCTTTAAACGCATAATATTGGACGTTTAAACTACCATTAGGGACCATATGATTTTGACAACTGTGAGTTTTATTGAAAAAAAATTTAAAATTTGATTTAAATTTTTATTGCAAAAGTTTATACGGAAAGTTTCTATCCAAAATTAAATAAAAAATAAAAAATGAGTTTTTCGTCGGATGAAGATGTTTTTAGTGATAGTGAAACCTACAATAATTTGGATGTCACCATTTTGAGAAAATCTCATACCATAAGGTTTAGACCGAATTGCTTCATTATATTTGATGAAAGAGATTTCTTTCGTAGATTTCGTCTTACAAAGGCTTCGGCTTACAGCATTCTGGAGCTAATTGCTCCACATATTAAACATAAAATTAACTGGTAAGTTGAACAAGTAGAAATATTGAAGTTTCTTCCATCTGTTGTACTTTATTATTCAATGGATATCTAGGAATAATGCCATCACAGAGGAGCAGATGTTTTTGATAACTCTTCGAGTATATGCTACTGGGGGTATGCTAAGAACAATTGCCGATTTGTATGGAGTATCTGCAACTACGGTCTCAAAAGTCGTTACTACAGTAACACATTTCATAGCCCTGTTAAGACACCGGTTTATATCGTTTCCAGATACTGAAGAAAATATATCTAAAGTAAAAAGAGAATTTTATGACATTTCAAAATTATCGAAGGTAGTAGCAGCACTTGACTGTACACATGTGAAGATAATATCTCCAGGTTGGTTTTACTTAAAACTATTTTAAATTTAATGGCATGAAACTTTTTTTACCTAGGTGGAGATAATCCCGAACTCTACCGTAACAGAAAAGGATTTTTTTCTATAAATGTTCAGACCATGTGTGACCCACATTTAAAAATTTTAAATATTGTGGCACGTTGGCCAGGTTCTGCACACGATAGCAACATACTTAAAAATTCCAAAATTTTTTCAAGATTTGAAAGTGGAGAGTTTAGTGATAGCTTTATTGTTGCTGACAGTGGTTACCAGAAAAAAACTTTTTAATGATTCCTTTATCGGATCCAAAAACTCCTGAAGAAATGCTTTACAATGAATCCCAAATTAGAACCCAAAACTGTGTTGAAAGGAGTTACGGGGTGTGGAAAAGAAGATTTCCAATCCTTTCTTTAGGAATTAGATTGCAGTTTAAAAAAGTTGTTGCAACTGCTGTTCTGCACAATGTTTGCTGAATTAACAACGACGGAATGCCTCCTCGTTTATCCAATGACATTGAAATGGCTGTTAACAGTGTAAATGCAGTTCCTCACAATAGACTAAGGGACATACGAGCAAATAATACGGAGAGACAAAATTTAATTAACGTTTACTTTAAAAATCTGCTATAGTTGCTTTATTTTTTATACTACTTTGAATTTATAAAATATGTATAATTGGAATTTAAAACAAAAACTAATTTTAGAATTTTGTTTTTGTTTTAAATATAATTTTCTAAAATTTGTTTTTGTTTTAAATATAATTTTCTATGCGAACATTGACGTTCGAAATCGTTAAACAGACAGTAAATCTGTTTAAAGATAATAATAAAGCAAATTAAAGTTTATCAAATATTGTTAAAAAAAAAAAGAAATTTGTACTAAACACATTAAAAAACGGGATAAGAATAAGTTTGATTTACACATTTTTCAAACTGTTCTGCAATATTTCCAGTTCTATTTTAGTCTTTTCAATTTCCAATTTGTTTTCTCAGGCCATCCATTTCCAATCAATCTTCAATTTTCTGAAGTTTCGCCTTTCCTACTTTTGCCCAAACATCTTTTGTTTTTTCCTTTTTCTTTCTAAGAGAACAATGGACCGGCATTTTTAAAGAATTCGGTGTGTATTTTGCCCACGATTTGTTTTCAACTTAAAAGAAAAGTAAATAAATAAGTAAGCGCAATGTATGTCTCACAAGATTAATATTTACTTTGTTCATTTTTGGTATCATTGTTGTTTTTCTCAAGAAATTCCACATCATCACCTGTAAATACACATTGTTCAATACTTAGAAATTAATTAAAAAATAGGTAAGTGTTATATTCGAATGTGCTGAATATTTAATACCCTTCACTGATAGTTCGAATATTTCTGTATTATACATAGTTCGTTGCCTTATTTAATTAAAATTAATGATTTGTTCCAGAAATATTATTAGGTGTATTTGTAACAATAATCCCAAAGGAATTTTGCAGCAATATTGTTATTTTCTGTGAAGTCTTTAGAAAGTGAACGTGTTTTCAACAGACAGACATACCGATATAATTTTTTGGCTAAAAACATCAGCACAAACGCATAAGGTAGGTTGGGGCGTAATTACAAATTAATTTTTCTACTTTGTACTTACATAGTTCAATGACATCGTCGTCATAAATTGCGTCACCACCAAACATTTGTTCCGGCTGGCAAATTTCAGATATTTTTTTTATCTATAAGAGTTGCTGTTGCTACTGGCAATGTACCACCACCAGTCCGGTACAACTCCTGCTTATCTGCCGCAAAACGTGTTTTCGCTGTTTTTTTTTCATATTTTCATATTTTGGTTTTAGCACAGCGTGACTTCGGAAAACTTGTCCGAACTTCGCATTGAAAGCATTTTCAATTTGCATCCAAGCTTGTAATTTTTCTTCTGTTCCTGTCCTGTCTGTTTTTTTGCACTCTACTACTTCTTTACAACGTTCCACTTCACTTAACAAATAATTAATTTCCGCTGTTGTGAAATTAGGACTTCTTTTTAAACTTTCTTTTTTTAACATTTTTTCCACAGACATTAGATTTTTTCCCGCAATTTGTTTAAATTTCAATATTTTTCCCGCAATTTAAAAATTTGTTTATAGTTCAATATTTCTTTTAATAATCCAATTGTAATTGATAGCCCAGCTGTTTTTTGTCATTTGTGGCTGTGTTGCCATAATAATTGTTTTAAGCTCTGAATAATATAATGATAGAGTGATTTACAGACACAGAGTTTAAACTGCATTTAATTTAAAAAAAAGTTTTACAAAACTTACGTTTAAACCTTCATTGATTTTTTAGGCCTAAGTGGGCCTACTGTGTCTATTAAAATAACCTCAAAAATATTTCCCGGTGTTTCTGTGATAACTAACTTTTCTTTCGTGTTTTTGTTTGTTCGCACCTGGATATGTGCGCTTTAATCATTCTACTCAAATTCTTCCATATATACATATGTATCTCTGTTTCAGTTTCAGAGTGGTTTTTCTCATACCTAAGTGACCGCCTATAGCTGAATCATGATACTCAGCTATTAACTCGTTCTGAAAATCCTTGTCAGTTATGCGTATCGGTGCTCTGTATATCAAGATTTTAAAATTCTCACCTTCCTTTCTGTATATCTTATTAAAAATGATTTTAAATTCTTCAATACTTATCGTTTTAAAAATAGCATCAGTCGTGCTCAAAGCAAGTTCCTGTACATTTTGGGATAGCGTTATCGGTAGAAGTTTCTCCAGAGTAGAAGGTAGGAAGTTTCTCAGTAACTATTATATAAGGTTCCCTTAATTCATTATCTATTTCAAATCTTAACTGCATCATATTTTTTTTATCTGAAATTGACGGGTATTCCCATACGAAAAGTTCACGAAGATCTTCACCAGGAATACATCCGCCATCTTTGTTAACCTGTTGGTTTAACTTACTTTTCATACTACGTGTTATAGCCAATATATTCTGTTTGCTGGGTTCTATTCCAGTGGGGATCATAGTCGTTAATGTGTTGGTGTCTATAACAATTCTTGACAATGCATCAGCATTGGTGTTCGTTTTGCCCTTTTTGTACGATATTTCGAAATCATAACCACATAGATCAAGCCTTATCCTAGTCATCTTGGACGATGGATTCCTATGTGTTAACAATGATACTAACGGCCTGTGATCTGTAACCACGTAAAGTTTTCTACCGTAAAGATATGGAAGAAAGAAGTTAATTGACCAATGTATGGCCAGAAGCTCCTTCTCAATGACGGATTTATTCAAATCATGTTTCGATAACGACTTGCTTGCATATGATATGGGTAAATCTGAGCCAATCTCTCCCTGTGAGAGGACTGCCCCCAGAGCAATATTAGATGCGTCCGTGGTTAAAATAAAGAGCTTTTCAAAGTCTGGGTATTGTAGAATCGGAGGGTTTAACAGTTTTGATTTTAGCGTCTCAAATGATCTATGGCAATCTTCATCCCATATAAAAGGTTTATCCTTCTTTAATTATTGATTTAAATTTCTCGCTATCTGTACAAAGTCCTTAACAAAACGTCTGTATTAATTACAGAATGCAATGAATCGCCTGACCTCATCCGCACTCTTTGGTACTGGATAATTCCTTATCACACTGTCCTTGTTTGGATCTGTACGTATTTCCTTATCGGTTATAAGGTGACCTAAATAAACCACTTCGGTTTTTAAAAAACAACATTTGCTAGTGTTCAGATTCAGGTTATACTGTTTCAAACGTTCGAAGACTTTTATTAAGTTATCATGGTGATGTTGTACACTACATCCGAATACAATTATGTCGTCGACATATATAAATACTTCCGCGCTTAAGCCGCTTAACGCTATTGTCAGCATGCGCTGGAAACTGTTAGACGATATTTTAAGACCAAAGGGTAATCGTGTGAACTGAAAGGGACCATTTCTTGTAGAAAAGGACGTTAAAGGTCTAGAATCTTCGTCCAGATTGATCTGGTGGAACGAACTGCTCATATCTAGCGTAGAAAAATATTTCGCTCTCCCTTATTTATTAAGTACATCTTCTATTCTCGTCAAAGGGAACTTGTCGTTCACTATCTTCTCGGTAAGCTTACGAAAATCTATAACCAGACGCCATTTGCGCCCGCCATCAGCTGATTTCTTCGGCACTACTAACAGTGCCTCAATATGAAAAATTACATTATACTCAGCGATTATATTCAATAACGATAGTTTCGCTACGGGTTCTATTGATTCAATATTCAGCTCTTCTGAGACCCTTTTTATTCTATCCATATTATTCGCGGTATCATACTCTCCATATCCATACACTTGGTAATCATCTAAGTTCCTCCTATCCAAATCTAGGTTGCTTACGTGGACATCATTATTAGTGGTGTTAAGAACTTTTATATGCTGCGTCCCTACTGCCGGTATAATGCAACTTGCAACAAAAACCCCTGGAGTTATTTCCTTATTCAGAATTATGTTTTCCTTGTTCGTACGTATGTTTGTGGGTATAATTGACTATGAACGTGCCGGTATACAAATGTTGGCATGATAGACGCACTTGGGTGTAATTGGTATTACTAATTCCTCATCTGATACGATGTTCGATCTATCCGTTATGCTAATTTCCCCTTTTTACAGATGGATATGTCTGCCCCTGTATCTATCAAAAAGCTTAGGTTCCCCCTCATACCCTTACACGTTAGCCCTAAAAGGGTACAGTTTAGGCCTCGGATAACAGTTTCTGTTATCCAGCCCTATTAGTTTCCCTATCTACCTCTACTAGCATCTACATCCGTGTTACTAGCGACATCATTTCTTTGCGGTTGAAATCACCCCACCTTCTCTATACCTATCACTTCGGTAATTGCTACCATTACTGTGGGTATTGTTGTTATTACTGCTGTTGTGCAACCTACCACCGTTCTGGTTATAATTACGCTGGTTGTTTTCTCGGCTATCATGCGTGTGACTTCGTTAACCGCGGTTATTATTATCATATTGACCCCGATAATCTCGGTTACTGTTACGATTGTTGCGTGGGTTGTAGTCTCTACTCTCATTATTGTAATTTCGATAATTGTTGTCTCTATCATCATTATTGTAACTTCGATAATTGCCACATGGTTAGGGTTATTACCACGGCTATTGCTCCTAACGTTCGGATTTCCAATTCTTAAAATATTGTTGGTAACTTTGTTCCTTTCGGAAGTTATGCATTTTTCCACCGCCTCATTTAATGTTTTTGGGCTGCTTGCTACTAAAAGGTCCTGAAACTCTTCACCCCTTTCATAAAAACGTTAATACCATGTTCACACGGACAGCAATATTCGTGTTGCGCTCTCCTATTCCTGTTTCGCGCCCCAAACATGATTGAAACAACATGTTTTGCCATACAAAATTTTGAGAGCGAAACAGGTCGTTTCATTTTGAAACATGTTGCGAAACAGGAAAAATATACTATCATCTCCAATTTTGATAACAATTATCGTTAGTTTATCTGAACTAGCTCTCAAAAAAATTCAAAACAAAGAAAAAAACAAAATAAAAATTCATGTTAAATAAAATAAAGTGAAAATAATTAAATAATAATATTAATAAAAGTTTTAAATAATATATTTTGAATTTTTACTTACATTTTAATCTATTTTAAATAAAACCACACTAACAACACAAAAAAAATGTCAACATGAAACAAGAATGAATCGTATGAACAGCGTGTTTGGCAATCGAGTTTCAGAGAGCGAAACGAGTGGTTTTTATCGTCGTATGAACATAGCATAAGGGCCATGCTCTCACTCATCTTATATACAGTTATGCGGAAAAGGATGTTCCCTTTGTGTAGGGTTTTCAAGCGAATGTATTTCAAATTTACTCAATTGGTCTGATAAAAGAGATATTTTCTCCCTAAATGTACATATGTCGGCGTCGCCCTGCCGCAAAGTACCAAATTCCGACAAAACCTGTTGCAAAGGGGTTCGGATACGCCTATACGTCCTATAACGCTCCTAACCTGTGCCGTCAATTTAAAATTAAACACATATTTAATGTATATTTTTCTATCCTCAGTTCTTAAAAGATGGTGTAAAAGTTCCGTTTGGACCAAAAAATCTTTTAGAGCTTCATACGACCCCTTAAAAGTCTGTAGATTCTTGCCCACCACCGTTATGTCGAAATGCGCCGTAATGCCTTCCACCAGACAATATTCTGTATCCTTCACCTGTTCCTTACTATCCTTTATAATTAAATTGTGCACCAACGCAATGGCGTTATCATACAGTTTTTTGTACCTCAATAACTAACGATTCGCCTTCCTCGTTCTCTAAAGCTTCAGAATATTTTTCTAATTCCTATTTTATTAATTCCAATCTCACCATCTTATCCGTCTTATACTGTGAAGTGTAAACTCTGTTTTTCTGTTTCTTTACATTTTCATCGAATTTCCGTAATTCATCAATAAATTCTAAAATTTTTTCCATAAATGCAAAATTTTAGCTTAAAAAAAATATATATATATATAAATTCTTTTTTCTTAGTGTATAATACTACAATACGGTGATTTCACAATAAAATCAATTAATAAGCACATCAATCTGTTTCTCCGATCTAAAATTTAAAACTATGTAAAAAATTTATCGCGTATAAGATATTACGATCTGGCAACACTAAACAGGTACTACTTTTTCTTTTCTAATAAACTGCTGTGTGTTGCAGCACTTACCATACGCATACTTGGCAGCACTAATTAAATCTTTGACATTTAATTTTCTTATTTATTTTCGTTAAACAAAACTAAAATCTTCTTGTTCTTCAAATTATTTTAATATATGTGTGATCGTGTACTTCTTTTCCTATTAAAATAAATTCATCTTCTTTTGTTTATTTACACGCTTACTATAAAATATATGCAAAACTGTGTTTATTTTGAATTAGTGTTTATTTTAGATTTATTATTTCTAAATTGCTACATTTGAGCTTCCAGAGCCCCAATCTGCTGCCAAGCCTCTGACGCAGTTTGCCAGGGTGGTGGTGGATCAGCGTTTACTACTCCTCTTAGTGCGGCCAACTTGCGACGTAGCTTTACCAATTTTCCGCCCCTTCGATGCTGCGGTAGGTGTACCTTAGGAATTTCGTTAAGTTTTCCTTCTTTACCCTTCGATAGCCTCTGCCGATACTCTTCAATAGTAATTGGCTGTGGTCCTGTTTTAATATGTGCTGGCACGCTATGTGTCTTAGGTACCTCTTTCTCAGAAATGTTAGGCAGGATCGCCATGTAAGGTTTGCGGGGCGCAATTGTTTTTGTTGTTTAGGTTTTGATGGGTTACCGGCGCTAATTAACGCCACTAGTACTATGTTGTGTGGGGCAGTTTGATATGCCCTGATTTTCTTTGTGATCTTTTTTACTGGCAGTTCAATATGCCACAAATAAAATTGCCAGGTTTAAAGGCAGATCTCTTATGATCCTTTATTGAAATTTATTTTCCTTGTTATACAAAAATAACGGTATCTTAAAACTACATTTAGTACTACAATAGTTGTTGCATGCAAACTACACTTCCATTACATTTCTAATATTTAATAAGTGTAGATTTGGGTAGTGTAGATTTGCATGAGTAACAAAAAAATATATAAAATAAAGTAAATAATCACATTGTCTACTTATTACAAATTGCATTACACTACAAGAAAAAACTAGAAGAAGTGAGAAATCTGGGACAGGGTCCGAAGATTTATATGTACCAACATTGTGGTATTTTCATTATTTTGACTTTTTATGAGACCAAGAAACCCAACTGGATGGACTTGCTACAATTGATGACTGGTTTGAGGGAGAAATTGAAAAAGTAAGTTTTGTTTTGTATTTTTATATATTTATTTTATTTCCAAATTCTTATGTTTTACACTAAACAAGATTACAAAACTTTATTTTGCCAGGATTCGGCATTAGCAGTGTTAAAATAATTGCAGAATTTGTTCCGAACATTTTTAGCATTATTGGATGCATTGCCATGAGAAATTGGCTCCAAATTTAATAGGCTATCAATTTGTGTCTCAAAGCCTGCTGCGTTTTCACTGCTTCGCAAGTAAACAGATGTATTTCTTCTGCTTCATATTTTTGCTTAAATTTTGATTGGCTAAAAACTCCAGCATCAGAGGATCTTCCATTTATACCAACCCCCACCGCCAAAAATTCATAGTTTGCGTTCACCAGCGTTATCATTATGATGCTGAAGTTTTTTTTATAGTTAAAAATATGACCCGGATTTAGATGGTTTCAGTATATTCACATGCTTGTCGTCTAAAGCGCCAACACAGTGGTTAAAGTTTCATCTCTTTTCGAACTCCTCAGCGATTTTTGTCCATTCTTTTGATTAATTGGGCATCTGAAATTATAATAAAAAATAATTTATTAAAAAATTTATCTATTAAATATGCACATGCAATAGATTAATGTGAAAATTCTTAGTCCTCAGAAGAGTTTTTTGTGAAATCCGTTCCCACTACACAAGTAGGTAATAAAAAATAAAATATGCAACTTTTATAATTTTGAGTGCTTGACGAATTGTTTTTTAATCATTTGCACGTTGATAACATAATTATAAATATGGGTTTTCTATTGGTAAGAATTAAGACTCTCATATCTGGTATTTAAGGATTTTTTTTTAAACATACCAGTTCTTTTAAACTACTTCAGCGTGTTGTACTGATTGGCAAATTATAATGGCTACATTTAGTAACAAATGTTTCAATCCTTTTGGCTTATTAAATGGAATGAAGAAAAAAAAACAAGGAACATTTCTCAATATTTAGCTCAAAAGTGAGAAAATACAAAACAAAGATACGTATGTATGTGATCTCTGCAGGAAACGACTTTTAGCTGAGAAGCCTTCACGAACTAAGAAAGTTACTGTGGGTCGCAGTGAAAGTTTTTAAACACCAAGTGTAAGTTCGACAAGAAGCGAATACACACCTATAATTAACGAAGATCCACTGATCCAAGACACACAAAAAGAAGACCAAGAAATTTTAAAACAATTTAAGGAGAAATTTGGTGACCCTTCTACTTCTACTTCTATGAAGACCATGATACTTACCATAGCACCTTAGTCATGGAGTGAAAATGAGCAGGCTAAAGAGTTTGGAACATCAAGGCGACAAGCGAGAAAAGCAAAGGAACTTGTTGATGAGTTCGGCATAGGCTTGCCAGATCCAGTTATCAAAAAGCTGGACATGTGAATTAAAAAAGGTGGATATTAAAAAAAAGCTGGACATTTTAAAATAAAATTTTCACGAAAAGTTACTTGTTTATTGTACAAAAATTTTATTAAAAAATACCCATATGTACGAGTATAACATTAATATTATTACATTGTTTTTTTTATAATACTTTACTACAATACTAACATAACAAAATATAACTAAACTTAAATTTTTTCAGTTCATTCATATGTACTATATATCTACATACCTCTCATTTGCTGGAACAACGTCATAACTCAAAAAATTAGTTTCTTATTTTAATGTAGAATTAATTATCGCTCCTATATTTATCTTAAGTAAAAAATTGATGTAAAAATCTTGCATATTCAGCTCTTGAGTATGGAAATAGTATTGTGATGGAAATAGTACTGTACATACGAATTAAATCAAAAATAGAAATGATGGCGCTATTGCAGATGCATTATGTTCCAATAAGGAAATTTATAAAAATAATTTTAAAGCAATAAATATTAAGAGCATTTTGTGGAAAATTTTTTTAGCTGGACAAATTTCTTTTTAGCTTGAAACTGGACAGGCCATTAAAAAGCTGGACAATCCAGCCAAAACAAGCCCGACTGGCAACCCTAGTTCGGTATCATGTGATCTCCTAACCCACAAGGTTGCGTAAATTACCTATTGAAACAGAAAGTTAAGCTAAATGCCTTTATCTACGAGAAGACCATAGCAGAATGATGCCCGTTATGAAAGATTTTATATCTGTTAAATCAGATGATGGGAGAAGAATGCCTGTACAAAAACAGCTTCTGATGAGCAACATTAATGAACTTTATCAGCAGTTCAAAGAAGAATATCAAAGAAGAATAGGTTGGCAATATGGAAATATTGCCAACATAACAGCAGGAACTGCCATAGAACTTGTATGTTATAGGGATTGCCTTCGCATGAGACGTGTCATTTAATGACTGCAAAATTACCGCCTAATGAATGCTGTAAATCTTTTCCTGGCTGGAATGCAATTCGCGATCATCTATGCGGCAACAATCATGTGAAGTGCAATTTGAAAGTTGGCTAATCACAGAACGGTTCACATCATCTACTCAGGTATTACACTCTGAGGACTTTGTAGATACCTTTTGTGATGCCTTGGATATATTAAAACCTCATGCTTGTATTGCAGTAGAACAGGCAGTTTATTTTAAAAAACTTAAGGAGAGTATCGGTGAAGGTGAAATAATCGTACAGTGTGATTTCGTAGAAAACTATAGTTTTGTAGTTCAAGATTCTGCCCAATCTTTTCATTGGAACAACGAACACTTCTGACTTCTGTTTTTTATTACAGAGATGGTGGTGAAGTAAAACATGGAAGCATTGTTAGGACCTCAGATGACCTAAAGCATAATACAGCTTTTATTCTTACCGAAAATTCTTCACAAGCATCTATTGGAAAAATCTCGAAAGTAAATTGTCAGTAGCAAGGTGTAGGTTGGAAACAACCAAACAAAGAATTGAATATATGGGTAGTCGTGAGTTTAATAACTTACCTCAATACTTAAAAATGGTAAATAGAATTTCAATATTTAAAAAATCTTTGAAAGATTATTTATTTCAAAATTTAGAAGAACTTCTGATGTAAAATAGTTGTGATCTCAAAATGTATTAATATGATAAAAATTTATTTTATTTTTTTTTTCTCTCTTTTTTCAATACTGATAATCATAACTAATATGTAAATTTTACCAACTCGCCTCAACAATGTCTATAAGGCGCTGAGGCAACAAAAATGTACTGGATTATTGGAAAATAAATAAAAACTAAAATTAAAAAAAAAAAAAAAAAAAAAAAAAACATATAACTGATGGGGCCCCACAACATTTTAAAAATAAATTCAATTTTGCGAATCTATTTTATTACAAATACGATTTTAATACGGATGCCGAAATACACTTTCACGCAACTTCTCACGGTAAGAGGACATGTGACAGTATTGGAGGCAACCTCAAGCGTTTAGAGAAGTGCTCCAGTATGCAGTTACCTGCAAGTAAAGCATTTATTTCTCCAATACAATTATATGATTGGGCAAAATCTTCTCTAAAAAACTGCAATTTACTACTGCTCCAAAAAGGATATTGAACGTGAAAAATTTTTTCTGCAACCTAGGTTTGATTCCGCAATCACAATTCCAGGAACTAAAATGTACCATGCTTTTATTCCAAAACTCGAAGGCATCCTTGTAAAAATTGTAAAAATTTAAAAAAAAACATCTTCATAAGCAAATAAATGTATTTACGTAGACTTATATTTAAGTATACAAACAATTACATGTGATATTTTATTAACTTAGTTTAAATTTTATTAACAAAAATTTTAAGTATAATATGCAATTGCATAAATGTACAAACTTAACTAACCAGCCTACATAAACAAGCCCCTAAAATCATCATTTGCATAACTTATAAACTTATGAGGAGCACATAATAGAAGTTTTACAATATAATAAATACGCCGCATGCTTATTTCGCTAAAAAGAAAATTAAACTTTAGGTGGAAGTTAGGTAAAAAGGTTTCCTGATGATCTGCCCTAAGCAACCAGTAAAATGCGTATAGAAACTAGCTTTCCCTCAACAATAAATTTCAGTGTATTTATCAAAACTAACAATTAAAAATAAGTTTCAGAAAAATTTGAAAAAAGTTAAAGAAAAATTTAAACTCGTTCTTTCCTATCTTTTACGGTACAGCATTGCAAAAACCACATGTACGAGTGTAAAGAAATTTGCATAACTTTTGAACTAATAGATGTCCCACAATAAAACGTTTATAATATAATAAGGACACTATAGCCTAATTTCGGTTAAAAAAAAATTAGGACTAAGTTAGAAAAAATTTTGATTTAAATTGGTATTTCCGGTTTTGCAAATGAAAACATTTTTTTTTTTAATTAATTTATTTTTATATCAATTCGGCTTTAGAAGAGAACATAGCGCAATTGAACAAACCCATCGTATAGTAAACGCCATAAGAAAAATATTGTTCCGCCCTCTTCATCGATGTTTCTCAAGCTTTTGATAAAGTCTGGCATGAAGGGTTATTACATAAGTTGAAGTTAAACTTACCAGTAAACACACACAAGCTGTTAGAAAACTACTTAGTCGGTCGAAGGTTTATTATTAAAGAAGGTGATTTTATAAGTTCTCCTCAGCCAATTGACGCTGGAGTCCCTCAGAGAAGCATCATGGGCCCACTGTTATACTTAATATATACCTCAGACATGCCAACAAATAACCACACCCTAACTTCAACATTTGCTGATGATACAGCTTTTTTAAGCGTACACGAAAACTGCCATGAAGCATCTCGCTACTTGCAGAATTATATATTTGAATTGGAAAAGTGGTTAAAACAATGGAGGATAAAGGTCAATGAGCAAAATTGCGTACATATAACATTCACCTTGCGTCGGGAGTCATGTCCCCCTATTAAAATCAATAATCAATTAGTGCCCCAGCAATCGCATGTAAAATATCTCGGTATTCATCTAGATCGGCGCTTAACATGGGAATGCCATATAGAAGCAAAACTAACACAAATGAAACTAAAAGCAATTCAAATTCGATTGCAAACTTCTACTCTACAACTCTATATTAAAGCCAATCTTGTGCTACGGTATTCAGCTATAGGGCACTGCCTCGGCCTCAAATATCGAAAAAATTCAAAGGCGCCAAAATAAACTTCTTCGAATAATCACAGTCGCTCCCTGGTATGTTAAAAACTCGAATATTCACAAGGATCTCAATGTGCCATTAGTAAAAACTATTATTACGAAGTACGGAGTAAAATATTTAAAAAGGGTGCGACTCAACCAAATCCACTAGCTCGAAATATTTTAAATGACAGCGGCCACTCTAGATTAAGGAGAAAAGATACTGCAGGACTCATCCGACGGGAAGACCGCTAAGAATCTTCATATGTGAATAGAAACCGCGAAGAGAAAAATTTTCGTCTAGCATTGGCAGGACAAAAATAAAGTATTAGTATAAGATTTGATTAATTATTGTTAGTTCATATTTAGTATATGAAGATTCAATAAATATATAATGAAAAAAAAAAAAATTTATTTTTATTTAAAGATCAATCGATTTTCTATAAGAATCACTTAAAATTTTTTTTTGTGTTTGATTAATTTTTGGTTCGAAAAAATAATTAAAAAACATTTTTTTTGAAAACGGCAACAGTTTACCACCTCGTAACTTGACAAATAAACATCATAGAAAAAAATATTTCGCATACTTATTCATATCTTCTAGAACTATAGTTATGCCAAATTCTAACAAAATTTTTTATTGGGTTGTCAGCTTCACATATAATGCCCCATGTTTATTATTTTTTAATTAAATGGAAGCTTTGCCAACGCCAATAACTAGCTTCTTTCAAACCAAAGCTCAATCTTACAACCAAAATACATTTACAAAAGCATTTTTGTAAACACAGTAGTCTTTACCACATTAAATTGTGTGTATATTGATTGTATGGCCGAACAGTGGTTTAGAATACACTTGATGTTTATAACGCGCCTATTAAGGATAACAACCAAAGTTCAGTTGTTTGAAATCAGGCAACGCCGCACAGTGGCGCCCGTAGAGCAAGCGAGGTTGCAAAAATCAAAATTTTCATGAGTGCCGACGAAGTTTTGAATAAACCCATGTTATAGGAAACTTTTCAACGATTTCAAATATGCCACTCTTAATAATATCACATTTTTAGTTTAGAAGATATAACCGTTCAAAGTTGACCGACTTTCGGTTTTCAAAAAAACACACAATTTTTAGTCAATTTGTTGCGATTTCAGGTGTAATATCACGAAAAATAGGTAACGAATCGCCTTATTTTTTATTTGTATTGATTGATGTATTTATTAAATGTATAATGATAAAAAAAAAATTAACTGTTTGCTTTGTGTTTCTCCTGGTAAATCACTATTTAAAAACTATCCGTTTTTTCACTATTTTTCAACTTTGACGGAAAATAAAAAAAAACTATATTTTTCTATATTTGCCATACGTGCAAAACCTGTTCTTTGATTATTTCTTTACATAATTCAAAAGGTTTTATCTGCCCGTACGTGCCCGTTTGGCTTCTAGAGGTAAAAAAGTTCAAAAAGACATGGTTGCAGAAATTGTATGGCGTCCATCCCTTATATGTTTGACTGACAGTAGTTTGATCTAATAGTTTGAAAAAAACTACTCATTGAAATTAGCAGGTACGTACCTCACATAAACAATACTTTGACGTACAAATGGTCAGGAACAATATTGACTTATGGTCCCTACAGGTAGGCACAAATCTTATTTGGACACGTGCATAATATCAAAATTGCATTATTCAGCCTAAATCCATATGTATGCAGGGAACAGATAAATTTTTAGGCATGGTAGCATAAGCCTATATATTGCAAAATAAGCATAATGCCTGGATTAGTCTACGCCTGAAAGTTGGCGCAACAATTACTGAAACCATTAAACAATTTAAGTACTGAAAACATGGCGTTGAACAATTTAAAATTATTTGAACTGTTTAGAAAGTCAACCACACCAAAGTTTTTCACGGAAGTGAAAATTCTTCCTGAGAAGTTGACATTGATCAGCAAATGGGGCTGCGATGGATCATCCGGACAAAGCGTTTATAAGCAAAGGATATCTTTCGATGACGCTACAATATCGGACGGAAATATGTTTATGGCATCTGTTGTTCCTTTGCGGCTAAAATCGGATGATTCCCTACACTGGAAAAATCCACGTCCGTCATCAGTGCATTATTGCCGACCAATAATGTTTCAGTTTGCAAGGGAATCGGCAGAACTCATAAGGACTACGGTGAAGGACATTGAAGAACAAATAAGCAAGATTAAGCCTACAAAGCTGCAAATTGGAGAAGGAAAATATATTGAATGCAATTACGAGTTCCACCTGACCATGGTTGACGGAAAAGTCGTAAACGAACTGACAGGAACAACCTCAACAATGTCATGCCCGATTTGCAAAAAGAGTCAGAAGAACTTTTTTCAATTCAATTCAATTTATTTCATATATAATATGTTACATCTCAATTTTATATAATTAGTTGTAAAGAGTTTAAGATTAGTATCTTTTTCTGCTTAATTATAATATATTTCAATTAGTTATCATAGACAGAATTATATTGGAGGTAAAAATTTAGCAAAAACCTATCTAAACCCCTTTTTTCGTATTATTTTTATATTTTTTTTATCGATTTTATATTATTATTTGTCAGAAGAACTTTGGTAATTTAAACGATTCTACAAATGAGGAGAATTACGAATATGGAATGTCACCATTGCACGCAAGGATAAGGTGTATGGAATTCTTGCTAAAACTGGCATATACCCTACCACAAGAGGAGGAAAACTTCGATGAAAATACATCAATAAAGGAAAAGGAAAAGATCAGAAAGAAGCAAATACAGGATGGTTTTTTTGAAACAAGTTGGACTAAAAGTAGACTGTCCCAAGCACGGATACGGTAACTCTAACGATGGAAACACTTCTAGGAGATTTTTTGAAAATGATGAGGCAGTAACTAGAATCATTGGAATTGACAATCAAATCGTGAAAAGATTGGGAACGATCTTGGATGTTTTAAACTGCAAAGAAAATGTCAATTCTACAAAATATGGAGAATATGCGTCGAAAACTGCATCTCTTTTAGCAGAAATGTATCCACAGAAGAAGTTGACCCCGACCGTCCATAAAATATTGGCGCATGGCAAAGATATAATTGAGTACCAGTCTTTGCCAATTGGAGAGCTTTCTGAAGAAGCACAGGAGTCTCTTAACAAATTTTATAAAAAATATAGATTGCAGAACACATTCAAAGCATCAAGGGTAAGGCAAAATAAGGACCTCTTCAACATGTTGGCAGCATCTTCCGATCCACTTATTTCTTCCCTGCGGCATGTGAAGTCACGAATAGAGTTACAAAATAATTATAGTTTAGAAATTGTTAGTCTTTTAGATATACCTTCTCTTACGAATTGTGATGAATATTTCACAGAAAATTGAAAAAATAAATAATTTTTTTTTTAATTTGTTGGGTAATAATTTAAAACATAAAACCCTTAAGAAAAAAAATAAAAACAATCTAAAAATGTAAAAATAATTTTTTTTAGTTACCATAAAATTGATTTTTCTACTAATTTTAACTTTGATAACCCATAAGTAGGCCCCTACAAAGCGTAGCACCCTTTCCAAACGCTCATTTCATAGGCTGAACAGTTATCTATCATATGCTGTTTAAACTGTTCAAAACGGTTCAAAAGATATGATTTTTGCAACGAAAAAACTCAAATGGCGCCACTGTGCGTTTGGAAAGGGTGCTACGCTTTGTAGGGGCCTACTTATGGGTTATCAAAGTTAAAATTAGTAGAAAAATCAATTTTATGGTAACTAAAAAAAATTATTTTTACATTTTTAGATTGTTTTTATTTTTTTTCTTAAGGGTTTTATGTTTTAAATTATTACCCAACAAATTAAAAAAAAAATTATTTTTTTTTTTAATTTATTTTTTCAATTTTCTGTAAAATATTCATCACAATTCGTAAGAGAAGGTATATCTAAAAGACTAACCATTTCTAAACTATAATTATTTTGTAACTCTATTCGTGACTTCACATGCCGCAGGGAAGAAATAAGTGGATCGGAAGATGCTGCCAACATGTTGAAGAGGTCCTTATTTTGCCTTACCCTTGATGCTTTGAATGTGTTCTGCAATCTATATTTTTTATAAAATTTGTTAAGAGACTCCTGTGCTTCTTCAGAAAGCTCTCCAATTGGCAAAGACTGGTACTCAATTTTCACGATTTGATTGTCAATTCCAATGATTCTAGTTACTGCCTCATCATTTTCAAAAAATCTCCTAGAAGTGTTTCCATCGTTTGAGTTACCGTATCCGTGCTTGGGACAGTCTACTTTTAGTCCAACGTGCAATGGTGACATTCCATATTCGTAATTCTCCTCATTTGTAGAATCGTTTAAATTACCAAAGTTCTTTTGACAAATAATAATATAAAATCGATAAAAAAAATATAAAAATAAAACGAAAAAAGGGGTTTAAATAGGTTTTTGCTAAATTTTTACCTCCAATATAATTCTGTCTATATATATGTATATGATAACTAATTGAAATATATTATAATTAAGCAGAAAAAGATACTAATCTTAAACTCTTTACAACTAATTATATAAAATTGAGATGTAACATATTATATATGAAATAAATTGAATTGAATTGAAAAAAGTTCTTCTGACTCTTTTTGCAAATCGGGCATGACATTGTTGAGGTTGTTCCTGTCAGTTCGTAATTGCATTCAATATATTTTCCTTCTCCAATTTGCAGCTTTGTAGGCTTAATCTTGCTTATTTGTTCTTCAATGTCCTTCACCGTAGTCCTTATGAGTTCTGCCGATTCCCTTGCAAACTGAAACATTATTGGTCGGCAATAATGCACTGATGACGGACGTGGATTTTTCCAGTGTAGGGAATCATCCGATTTTAGCCGCAAAGGAACAACAGATGCCATAAACATATTTCCGTCCGATATTGTAGCGTCATCGGAAGATATCCTTTGCTTATAAACGCTTTGTCCGGATGATCCATCGCAGCCCCATTTGCTGATCACTGTCAACTTCTCAGGAAGAATTTTCACTTCCGTGAAAAACTTTGGTGTGGTTGACTTTCTAAACAGTTCAAATAATTTTAAATTGTTCAACGCCATGTTTTCAGTACTTAAATTGTTTAATGGTTTCAGTAATTGTTGCGCCAACTTTCAGGCGTAGACTAATCCAGGCATTATGCTTATTTTGCAATATATAGGCTTATGCTACCATGCCTAAAAATTTACCTGTTCCCTGCATACATATGGATTTAGGCTGAATAATGCAATTTTGATATTATGCACGTGTCCAAATAAGATTTGTGCCTACCTGTAGGGACCATAAGTCAATATTGTTCCTGACCATTTGTACGCCAAAGTATTGTTTATGTGAGGTACGTACCTGCTAATTTCAATGAGTAGTTTTTTTTCAAACTATTAGATCAAACTACTGTCCGTCAAAACATATAAGGGATGGACGCCATACAATTTCTGCAACCATGTCTTTTTAAACTTTTTTACCTCTAGAAGCCAAACGGGCACGTACGGGCAGATAAAACTTTTTGAATTATGTAAAGAAATAATCAAAGAACAGGTTTTGCAAATATGGAAAATTAGAAAAATATAGTTTTTTTTTATTTTCCGTCAAAGTTGAAAAATAGTGAAAAAACGGATAGTTTTTAAATAGTGATTTACCAGGAGAAACACAAAGCAAACAGTTAATTTTTTTTTTATCATTATACATTTAATAAATACATCAATCAATACAAACAAAAAATAAGGCGATTCGTTACCTATTTTTCGTGATATTACACCTGAAATCGCAACAAATTGACTAAAAATTGTGTGTTTTTTTGAAAACCGAAAGTCGGTCAACTTTGAACGGTTATATCTTCTAAACTAAAAATGTGATATTATTAAGAGTGGCATATTTGAAATCGTTGAAAAGTTTCCTATAACATGGGCTTATTCAAAACTTCGTCGGCACTCATGAAAATTTTGATTTTTGCAACCTCGCTTGCTCTACGGGCGCCACTGTGCGCCGGTGATGTTAAAATATAAAAAAAAAAATAAATTGATATTTTTATATTTCATTATGGTGTATAATTAAAGTGTATAATTATTTGCTTTGTCGCACTTCAAAGATGTATTGTACTTGAGCGAAAATGTTTTATTGTACGTACACAAAAATGTAATGCCTTTTTTAATTTGGTTTAACTTTCTGCAAATATTCTTACCGTCTTGATCTTGCACCAGCAGTGTAAATAAGGGTTAGTAGTAGGGAGATCGAACGGTTATTATTCGACCGGTTTTAACCGGGTATTTTAGCTTTGCCCAAGTCGGTTATTTTAAAATGCCCATTTTTCGAATATCGAATAAACCGGTTATTTTGGTATAATAAACCGGTTATTTGAGTAATGTGTAATTTATATACATTTTCCTTACTCTTGTTGTAGATGTACCCGCAATTTAAGTATTTTTTAATTGAATATTGGCCAAACTTAAACTTTTTATGAAAAATGTTAAAACAAAATGTAACAAAGGTCAAAAAACATTATGAAAAAAACCAAAAACTATTCAAAATACTACAAAAACGTGTGCATTTAAAAAGTTAATAGTAATTTGTGCCAGAGTATTCTAAATATTTAATATATTTTTATATAAAGACAAAGTTAGGTGCTTGAAGTGCCCTAAAATGATAAGTTACAAAGGTTCTTCCATGTCACGACTTATTAATCACCTTTAATTATTATACATGCTTGACATTAATGTGATCCAAATGAAACTTAATTCGAAGTAGTTCTAATGAGACGACAAATAATACTTTGCCAAAATATGCTGCCAAAAATGAATTATTGGGTGAAATATTAGCCCGTTGTGTTGCCGAGGACGAAATCCCCGTTAAGGCACTAAAAACTGGTAAGTAGTTCTAGCATCTATTCATGCAGAAAACTGCAACATTACAGCGGAATCAACCATATGGAAAAAAACTTCTACCAGTTTTATTTATTAAAATGCCAAGAACTAAAAAACAAAAATGAAGAAATCAAGCAATCCCTGCAGATGTCGAGACTAGTCCATACATGCGTGAAAAGAGTAGTCCATAAAGGAGTAGGAGTACTCCAAAACTACTCCAATTATATGGTAAAAAGGTGATCTATTTAACATTACGATGTCCTAGGAGTGGACCATATAACCCACCGAAGTAGTCCATAAGCTACTCCATGGAGTACCCAAGTGGGTTAGTTTCAAAAGTACTCCATGTTACTACTTTTTCACTAATCGCCTTTTATGACGTGCACTGTAATCCATTATTGCTATTATTATATATATTTACTTGATATTTTTAATTGTTTTTATTTTTTTTCACAAATCTTAAAAAACTTTCCTGTTTCACTTTTAAATAAACAATTAATAATGGGCAACATCAGGGCTACCAATGTGTAATACTGTAAACTATAGTATAGTATACCTATACATCATGCAGTTGTTGGCAGCACTGCATGTTAATTCGTCTAATATGGTCCATACTACAGTACATTGGATCATGTTGTAAGTGGTCCATTTAAGCCACAATGGAGCACGTAGTCCAATATTATCTGCAGGGATGTCATGGAATGTTTTAAATTGTAGTCGACGAATTGACAAATATTTTACACAAAAAGAATGTTCAGTTCACTATTCGTTTCTATAGAAATATATATAAAAATATATATATAATGCTGATCAATTTACTGGTCCCACTTTTCTTGGATTTTATCGTAAAATATTTGTTAGGTCTGATCTAAGTCATATCTATGTATTTTGTTGGTTCCTTACCTTTGCAAATTGTTTTGTTTTTATTTAAATTAACGTTTTATTTTAAAAACTTATTTGATTTTTGTGTTTTTAAGTATTCGAATTAAAACCGGTTAACCGGTTATTTAAAAATTGCTTAACCGAAAACCGGGTTTTTTAAAATAGCAACTATTCGTAATATTCGAAAACCGGTTATTGAAAAAAGTCGAATAATCGATCTCCCTAGTTAGTAGCCTTAAAGGCCGTGTCAGATACAACTTTGTTGCTTTGCGTGACGTTTCTACCTTTGGCAGAAAAATGCAAAGCAAAAGGTGTATGACACAATGGAAACTTTGACAACACTCACGCATTGTTTGTTTACTTATAAAAGCGGTTGGTAATTTGTAAATTTAATTATCTATATCTATATCTAATCTATCTATATCTATATCTATCTATCTATATATATAAAAATGAAATTATGTGTGTTTGTATGTTTGTATGTTTGTCGCTTTATAGACTCCGAAACTACTGAACCGATTTTCCTGAAATTTTTACAGTAACATCACGTGAGCCCTAAAAATAAAATAGGCTACTTATTTTTTCGATAGGGGCAGGGGAATTGGTACCCCCCATAGGATGCCAATATTATACTGAACCGATTTTCCTGAAATTTTTACAGTAACATCACGTGAGCCCTAAAAATAAAATAGGCTACTTATTTTTTCGATAGGGGCAGGGGAATTGGTACCCCCCATAGGATGCCAATATTATACTGAACCGATTTTCCTGAAATTTTTACAGTTACATCACGTGAGCCCTAAACATAAAATAGGCTACTTATTTTTCCGATAGGGGCAGGGGAATTGGTACCCCCCATAGGATGCCAATATTAATTATCGCATATCTTAAGAGCCGCTGCACGCATTTTGCTGAACTTTTTGTAGTAGAATCTTCTGAGCCCCGGAATTGAAATAAAATAGCAGCGGGGGTATAGGAATACCCCATAGGACGCCAATGTTTAACATCGCATATCTTAAGAACTGTAATAGTGAGAATGTTCAAACTTTCTAAAAGTCACTCTTATGGTATACTACACTTTTGAAAATAAAAATAAAGCGGGTAGGCGCAGGGGGGGAAATACCTCCCATAGGATGCCAGTGTAGCGAAGCGCACCGGGTTAAGCTAGTCTATATATATAAAAATGAATTATGTGTGTTTGTATGTTTGTCGCTTTATAGACTCCGAAACTACTGAACCGATTTTCCTGAAATTTTTACAGTAACATCACGTGAGCCCTAAAAATAAAATAGGCTACTTATTTTTTCGATAGGGGCAGGGGAATTGGTACCCCCCATAGGATGCCAATATTAATTATCGAACCGATTTTCCTGAAATTTTTACAGTAACATCACGTGAGCCCTAAAAATAACATAGGCTACTTATTTTTTCGATAGGGGCAGGGGAATTGGTACCCCCCATAGGATGCCAATATTAATTATCGAACCGATTTTCCTGAAATTTTTACAGTAACATCACGTGAGCCCTAAAAATAAAATAGGAATTATTTATTTGCGGCCTAGTTTTGAAAAATGCTTAGTTAATGTGCTTATATGAACAGGGATCTATCTATTTTTTAAATTTCATTAAAATCGGTTTGATAGTTTCGGAGTGGCAGAAATTACACCCTATCTCCCCTAGTGGTCGTATTTTTTACAAAATGCATATCTTGTGTGTCCATACAAATATGGATCTATCTATGTTAAATATTATTAAAATTGGTTTGATAGTGGGCACACAGACCCTATTCCGGAAAGCAGCTTGCTTGTATGTGGGCTATATGAAATTATGGACCGATTCGTCCCATTTTCAATAGGCTTGGTCCTTGTTCCAATTAGAACCTATGTACCAAATTTCATCAAATTATCTTCAAAATTTCCAGCCAGGTAGTCGGACGGACATGGTTAGATCGGTATACTTTAAGTTGGGTGCTTTGATGGTGCTTCATTATTGTGGTGCTGGTATAAATATAGTTGAATAATAAAATATCAAATCATTTATACTACGTATACAGTTCTGAAACTTTTAAATAAAATAAATTCAACATAGGCTTTTATCTCATATTTTTATAATTTTTTTTTTAATTATTTATTTTAGTTTAGACAGACAAATTTATTATTTGTAATTCAATTTTACTTATTTATTATTACTGAAAATCAAGTAAAATTAAAATCAATGAAGATACTCAGTTAATTTTTTTTATATCACCGCAATTTTCCTGATTTTAAGAGAAGTCGAGGTGTGAAAAACTTTAAACTGGATCGTTTTCAAAGTGTGTTCGACTTCAATTTTACTCATATGTATTCAATTAACCGAATATGGCTGATAACTTAATTTTTCTTCATTTTAAAGCTCTGCTCTATAGGTTTGGGTAACAATACCTAAAATGTCAAAACCCATCCCGCCTTTTGGATGGCACGAGATAATAAAGAAATTAAAGGTCGGGTAAAAACAGGTAACCCATAATCTGACACAAGATGGTTTACACATTTATAAATGTGGGAGAGAGATTACTCAGGAGCAGTTAGTGTAAAAGACAAACCTTATTTAATTCTTTAATAAAACAAAACTCATATTTGGGGGCTCAACCGAATGTTGAGCAAAGTCGTATTTTGTTGAGGGAGGGACGTATTAAAAAAAAGAAGAAAAAACGGTAATTAGCTGTGGTGTTTGTGTCAGCAATTAGTGAAAAAGAGGTAGAAGAGAGAGTGTAGCGTCGCTGCACAGGTTTGTGCACTGTTGCCAATTTAGCTATTTTCTCGTCAAATCTAGCGATTTTTTGTCAAAGTCGTGTTTAAGCTATTTAGATATTTTGTCAAATCGTGTTTTAGCTATTAGCTGGAAATCTAGCGATTTTTTATTATGGGGTTGTTCGTTTTAAAATTTTTTTTTTACACTTTTATTAAAAAGTTGCTTTAATATAAACATAAGGACCAAATAAACCACACAAGCTGTTGCACAAACATATAAAAAAGCATGAATCGTGCTTGTGTGAATATTACAAATTTGTTATCATGTTATCCAATTTTTATATCCAGTTCCTACTATTGACTTTAAAGCCTCACTCACAATGTCTGCAGCCATTTCTTATATCTTTCCAAGGTGTTTCATATAAATTCCTTTAATTTCAAGTACAAAAATTTAACAGAAGTTGTGTTAAAGAACTGAAAAACTTTTTTACTACTTTCTTCTACTATAGCACAAATTTATATGAAGTTCTAAATGAGGATTATGATAATTTTCATAAGTTTTAAATAAAATTTAATATAACTTCGTCAACGAAATCCTAACATATCTTTTTTTTATAGATTACTTTAGACTTAGAGGGTGTATTTGAAATTTTTATTAAAATTTGATCTAAGCAAGGCCTATAGCTAAGCTATATTATTTTAGTTTTTTATTTACCTATGTATGTATGTATGTATATTAGACCGTCTTAGTTTTTATACTTTTTTCGAAATTCCTTAATGAACATCGATTTTCTTTATCTACTATAAAAATCAAGAATTTTGGTGTATAAGACTTAAAAATTGATGAACGGGAAGTGGTCTCTCAAATCGTTTATTCATGTTTTTAGGCAAAATGCCTTTTTCCAAAAAATATTGCTTTAGTAATTTGCCTCAAACTCAAGCAGTTCTGAAAGGATTTGAACGTAATTACAGCCATTAATTAAGCTTATTAAATTTTCTAAATGTTTCTTAAAGCAACATTTCCATTTTGTTCGATGATTTTTTATTCATAGCATTACAAATTCAGATTTTCAAATACAAACTCAACATTTTTTTTAATTTTTGCTTACCTTTTCATATATAAAAATTGAACGAGGCAGTATGGTAGGAAATTAAAATAAAGATTTTGGTGTAAATAACAGTAGCTTTCTGTGCAGTTTTAGGTGAAATGAGTAAAGTTGTTTATTTCTAAACATAAAAAAAAATTATATATTGGTAATAACTTTTTTGTATCTGAACCGATTTTTCCGAGTTTTTCAGCAAATATGTTCTTCATGAAGGAATTTTGAAAAATAAAATGAAAAGTGAGACGGTCTAATGTATATATGATTGTATGTTCTACATGCTTCCTGAAATTTGTTCTTGAAAAAAGCATTTAATGGTGCATTTCATTCATAATTTTATAAAACTTAACATAAGTTACTGATTTTATTTTCAAAAAGGCGATTTGTCGCTAAATTTTTAAATATTTCGAAAAAGTTAAAAACGTGTTTTTAGCGAAACATCGCTTAATTTTTTAATAAGTTCAAAATTTAGCCATTTTCTAGCTATTTTTCTTTCTGTTTTAGCGAAATCCGTTGGCAACAGTGGGTTTGTGTTTGAAAACGAGGGAGAGGATCTGAAGAAACACATTTTTTTGAATTTGAGAAATAGTAACTTATTATATGCGCGTGCTGAAGAAAACGACGAAAGCAACGATAGCTATTTTAGAAGAAAAAAGGAAGGTGTGATTCAGGCAGATGACAGTCACAATAAAACCAAAAAAGAGAACTACGATTGTTTTTGCTCTTTGGTTAATGTTGAGAACGAAGTATAAGAAATGAAAAAACAACCCCTAATTTTACAATGTCTTGATTTGCTTTAGGCTTCCGTAACATAGAAGATTCAGTACGATATTTTGATGGTAGTTAGCAAATTCCAGTTGAAACATGGATAGTGGAGTTGCTGCTGTAATAACATGGGATAATTTCCCGAAGTTTGTATATACGAAGAAATCGTTAAAGGGCGTTGCGAACAGCATTGCCGTTGTGATACTTAAGTATCAATTAGGCCCTGTTTCAACGCTCTTGATACCTTTTATGACCCTTATTTTAATTCCCCTTTGAATCAATTCAAAAAATTTCGTAACAATTTTTGACGCTTTTTAGAAGTAATACTTATATAAAATTTTTTGGCAACACTGCTGTAATTGCTTTTATAAAGGGTAGTTTACACGAACACACAACTCGTGCGTATTTTGACGAAAATGTATCTCTGAACTAATTATTGTTTGAAAACTATTCTCAAAATACCTAAGATTTCGTTATCTACCCTTAAGAGGCATGTTGTAAGCAGATTTAATATGCACAGCGTTGACGTTATGCCACTAGAGTGGTACCCTTTTTAATGAACTGGCTACTTTTATGACCCTTTTATAACTTACTCTTTTGTAATATTTGAAATCAGTTCACCTTTTCCACGAAATTGCACCAAGAATAAATAAAAAAGAGACGAGAATGAAGGTTTTTAAGGATTTTAAAAACCAGTATTTATAAACTCCAAACAAGATATACATTT
Organism: Pollenia amentaria; assembly: GCA_943735925.1. Taxonomy (NCBI): domain Eukaryota; kingdom Metazoa; phylum Arthropoda; class Insecta; order Diptera; family Polleniidae; genus Pollenia; species Pollenia amentaria. The sequence continues at coordinate 135,181,644 of OX031006.1, forward strand.
ATTATTTTGAAATTGTTTCCGAATTGAATACATAATTTTTAAAGCAGAGGCTTTTGGCCATGGTATACAACTAGTATGCCAACTGGAGGGAGCGTTCTCAATTTTTTAATTCATCCCTCATGCTGTGTGAATTCAACAACATAAAAACAACAAAAACAAAACAAAATTTAAAATTTTTCTATTTAAAATTTTTCACAATATAACACATTTTGTTAAATTTTATGACACAAACACATAATTAATAATTTTTTTCCAACACATTTTGCTTATTTGCTTCTGCAAAATGTTTTTATTTTTCACAAACTAAAAATTTTTAAATAATTTTTTTTGACACTAAATTGTTTCTGTGTTAATATTATTAAATCCAGCAGAGTAGCATTTTGTGGTATGAAAATAATATTAGAAATCATAAATTATTTAAATATTTCCCGATATTGCAGAATAAAAATCTTATAAAAATTGTTTTTAAAACCCAGGAAAAACTTTTTGAATTTTGGTAATAGGTCTTAGATATATCATACGTTACCTGGTAAGTAGTTGTCATTACAATTATCATTCAGTAAGTACTTTTCACTGCTATTATTTTCAGTTATGAATATTTGCTTACTTATAATCAGCTTAATAACTACTTATAAGTTGTCTTGTTTTCAATACTGAATATTAACTTACTGGTAACTAGCTCCATAACTACTTATTATGTCTATTAACTAGCGCCAATTAAATAAAAAAACGTTATTTTTTGGCTTCTAGTGAGTATTTTGTAAGTACTTCCAATTCAACTTACTGGTAGTTAAATAATAACTAGATATTTTGTGACTTCTAGTAACTCAAACAATAATAAGTAGTTATTTAGCCGAAAAATAAGTAGTGTTCATATGTCTCTAATATTACTTGCTAACTTACCAGGTAAGTAGAGTTCTTGCTGGGAAGTTTTTAAATGCAGCCAGCTGTACATAAATTGTAAATTTATTGAACTAAGAAAATTTTATTTTCGAAAAAAAAAAAATTGTTGCCACATTCTATACGATTTTATGCAACTATGTTTAGGGGTGGAAATAGTTTTATACACCAATACATTTGAAAAAAATCTTACTAATCCAAACATGAGTTAGGTACCACTTACATTTGAGGTACCTGTCAAAGAGTCGGCATACTAGTTATATACTATGCTTTTGGCAACAAATTTAAGTAATAAGAAAGTAAATTTATATTTACAACACATAGTATAGAACAAAACCTATGAAACCAATTGCGGAAAACTTAAAGTTTGAGGTCGGAAACTTAAAGATACAGATTTATCAAAAATATTTACTCATAAATTATTTAGCTTAATTTCTTCTACCTTTAAAAATAATTTTTTCTAATTAAGTTTTCAAGCCATATATCAGTTTATAAAATATTTTAAAAGAGTTGGTGAAATCCAGAAAAATTTTAAAGAAAAAATTTCAAAGCATTAGACTTGGAGAATTGGAAAAATATAATAATTTAGAAAGAACATTTAAGCCTTTGACAGAACCTCTAAAGAAACTGTTAAAATTGTCAGATTCGTCAAATCTAACAATACACACAGACTAAAAACATAAATGCGAGCACAATACTAAAATAAGGCCGAGGCCACGCAATGAGCGGCTAAGCGTCTGAGCAGTGAGTGGCGAAAAATTAAAACTTATGAAATTCTACTGAAGTGGCCGCGCAATGAGCGGCTAAGTGATGCCGCTTATAATTTCATCTGTACAAAGTCGACCGCTATTATGGCAAGACAGATTACCAAATTATAAAAAATAAAAAATTTTTCATTCATGAGCGAGCGTGAAAATTTAAAAATTTTTCTGCAAATTTATCCTCAAGAGGGTGAGGAAAAAAATATTTTAAATTTCCTCACTCATGAAGAGTGAGCAAAAAAAAATTCATATGTGAATTTTTCAGATTGAAAAATTTGAAAAAATTTACGTTAAAATTCTTCACAAGAAAAAAAAATGCGATTTGCCCAACCATTTCCAACGGGAAAGACCTTCTATAAGGCCTCTTTGCACACATAAGATCTCCCAGCCGCATTCCAACTGTATTACCAATTAACAAGGTGTGTCATTGGAGACCATAACCTTGCACTTTTGCATCTATATTAAACACTTCTGGAAGGGCTTCGTAAAAGATTTAAGAATAAAGCTTTATCCAAGTTTAATTATTGTGGCTAATAATACGAAGTGAGTAAATTAATAACTTAACTTGCAACACGTTCCAACATAACTACTAAAAAAACGATTGCGACCGGCCTTATTTTAGAATAGAAAAATTGGAATTTGTAAAATATTTAATAAAAAACTTTCTATAAGACCTTTTCAAAGAAAGCAGAGTAAAAATTCAATTGTAAACCTTCTTAAATGCCTAAAAAGTGAATCGCTTGCAATTTTATCCAAATAGAATAAATAAATAGAATAAATAAAGGACTAATTATAGAAATACTTTATGGGACCTTCGATGAATATTAAAAAAATATTCACATGGAATGACAAACTTAGTATACCTTTATATGCCATTTCTGATTAAGAGTTATAAAACTGTATAAAAATATGTTATTAAATATATGAAGTAAATAAAAGTTCTCTTTTCTGCTAAATTTGTTGAACGGTAAATATGTTTTAGAATTCCTACTTCGTAATGTTGAGCTTTCAGTTTCTAATCGCCCTTCCAGAAATTGTATTTCCCTAATGCTAGGGATACACCTGGGTCGTACGTCGTAAGAACGTTGGACGCAACGCCGTAAATTTCTACAAACACGCTCTATTTACGCACAATTCCATCGTAGACGTACTTTGTTTTCCTATGAAAATAACATTAGAAAAACCGAATTTTATTATAATTGTTGAAAGTTTTTTCTTCTTTTTATTTGTTTGCAAATATTCAATTTGAAAACACAAAAATAATTTAATTTTATATTAATAATTTTTCATTTTATATAACAAAATATGTGTAACCGGCGTATGAAATAGAATTAGATCTATGTCGACGTACCGTGTAGATACGTTTTTACGTTTGCGCCAACTATTGTGTGTCAAACACTACACTGAACCAAAAAGTGTTCATAATATTTACGAACAACGTTTATTAAAATAATTTCGTTAGCTTAATGAGTTATTCGTTAATATAATGGAAAATAAAATTACACAAATATTTTAATTTACGTACCATTCATTGACTCAATGAACATGCATTTGTTAAATATTTCGTTAACATTGGTTTAGAATGGAAATGTATATAATATATAATGAATGTTCTTAAAAGTTAATAAATCTTTCATTTGGCAAAATAATAGTTTATTAAAATGAACTATAAAGCTCATATGTCGCCTGAATTCAAATGTACATAAATGTTAATAAAATGTTCGTGGAGCTAATAAAACATTTATTGAATCATATTAACACAAAAACGCGTGAATTTTATAATTTACTCGTTGTCCCCTGGAACTCGTACGTTAACTTTAATAAAGTGTTCATTGCGGTAAGAAGTGATTTAGCAAGTGTTTCTAACATAAACGCGTGCCAATTCTACGAACTGTTCGCTATCGTAACAAACTTGTACGTTAAAATTAATAAAGTGTTCTTTCAGTTAACGAACCCTTCATTAAAAATTATCCCCACGCATAAAAGTTAAAATTGATTTGTTGCTTTCACGAATTAGTACGTTAAAGTTAAAAAAGTTTTATTAGGGTAACGTAACGTTTGTTAAGTTGATTTTTAAAACAGTATTAGTTTAACATTTTTTGGCATTTCGTGTTTTACTTCTAGTCGAACTGGTTCTTTTTAAGCTATTATTTTAAAAAGAGTCTCTTAATTATTTGTACCAGCTCATGTTTATCATTGTGAAAGTGTGTTTTTGTCCAAAATATCATTTAACATTGGGTTATGGGCGACATTGGGTTATTGTAATAGTCTATCATCTTTTTTTTAACTTTTAATGGTGGTAAATTTATATTGGGAAACAAAATTGGATGTGTAAGAAGTCTTTTATTTCTCATTTTACACATTTCAAATAAAAAAAATATTCAAAATACATTTTGTTAATGCGATTTGTTCCATTTTTTTGATATTTTTTATTTATTAAAAACTTAACCGGGATTTTTCATTCGGTTATATTTAACAACAACTTTTCCGTTAAATAGTTTCGATTATGTGTTAATCATAAATTGTGAGAAGCAAATTTTACTAACTTACGGTTAATGTTTTGATTAAAATTTAATCACATATTGTGAAAAGGGCCGTAAGAGTTAAACATTGCAAAAATATGTACTTTTATTTTTAATACTAAAAAAAATTAAGCATAATTAAGCATTCAGTTAATGTCAGATTCTTATATTATTTTTGCAGATAGTCGAGATGCGGCAGTGCTTTGGGCTTTGGATGGTTACCTGATTCCTACAATTAAATTCGTGCGCAAAGATTAAAGTGGAAAAAATCAAAAATTAATAATAATAATTATATAAAGCTAATCGTCACAAAATACCATGACTCACCTTTTATTTGGCCTAATTATTATATTTTGTTGAAATATTATTATTAAAACCGCATTAAGGCTTTGGCACGTGTATTACCACGCTATGAAGCGTCAAAAGTTGGAATTTGTCTGCTTTTGAAGCCCCAAAGCGTGGCTTTAGTTATCCAAAACTTTATAAAAATTATAAATAAACTTTATACAATGAAATAAATATCATCATATACATACCATAATAAATTTGCAAAACTTTAGCAAAAATATATTTGTACATTTCAATTATTATAATTTTTTTTTTTGGATTTAATAGGGGGTTACAGTAGTGAATTGTGAGGGGGTGGGCAGGTGGTATAATGTTGCGAGGGAAAATTAAAAAAAAATAATTCATTGAGACAATGTACTGTGTTCGTTAAGTCAACAAATTTGTAAAACAAAATTATTCGTTAAATTAACGAAATGTTTACTGAATTAACGAATAAGTTCATTAGTAATATTTTTTGAACTTTTTCGTTATATTAACGAACAATACATTAAAATGTTTAAATAAAATCTTTTAAAGGACAATTATTCGTTGTCACAACGAACAAATTCATTGGACGAAAATTAATAAATTTTTCGTTTGCTCAACGGATATTTGCGTTGTCTCTACGTACCTTTTTGGTTCAGTGTACTACGTTCATACGGTGCAATTGTGTTCCTACGATAAGACCGTAATACTTTCATTCTAATTATGCAAATGAGCTCTGATTTTGACAATGTATATACTTACGTACATATATTGATTTTTATGATCCTATTGACATCAAAATAACCTCTTAAGTGTCCGCCGAGAAGGTTTGTTTGTAAATGGCGTAAATGGTATTGTGGAAGAAGCTATTGTATCAACTGAATCTTAAATGGAAACAAAAGCAAATCCTTGTGCAAAATTGTGGCCAAAGTTGTTCTTTGAAGACCAAGCTCCTGAGTACGGCGTCGTATTGGGGTTAATGGATTCTTTGGAATATTTTCTTGAGCAGCAGTAATGTTTTCAGCCGATCTTGCAGTACGTACAGATCCTCTTTCTTCGAAATCATTCACTACACGATAAATAGTGCGTTTTGTTGGCACGTTGTTTCTCCCAAAAATTTCACGTAACTTTCGAATATTTTTCAATAATAAATTTTCCACGTTTCTACTTCACTACTGCCAAATATGAACTTTCAAGACTAATGTTTACCAAAATGGCGGCAAAACAAAGTAGTTTACCTTCCCAGCGGACACCGTTTATAATAGATACTTGATTTAATTATTTTAAGCGTAATAGCCAGTAAGAAATAAATAAAAAAAAATTTTGGGCGGGAATCCCGGAATCCCGGGAATTTGATTTTTATTTCCCGCTTTAACAGGAATCCAAAAAATGCGGGAATAAAAAAACTCTACTTGCATTCTATCTATTTTAACTGAAAAAAAAACAAAATATATTCATATATTTATATGTACATATGTATGTATATTTCAGTTCATTTATTTTTGTTCTTCTTTTTGTTGCTTGTATTGTTGTTGTAACAGTTCTGCTGTGGATTAAAGGTCGTAGGAACAATGTTTAGGTTAGTGGTTGTTCGTTTGTATTTTTGTGTTGTTGTTGTATTGGTGTTTGTGTTGCTGTTTATTCATTTGTAATGTTGTTTTGTTGTTAGTTTGATTACAACTATACCTTTTACCAAGAATGATAGAAGAAAGATTACGACAACACGAACTCAAAAATTGAATTTTCTGCGCAGGTGGGTCAAATGACGTCACGAAACATCTCGATCTTCGATTGAGGCTAATACGTCAGAAGACCGATTGTTTTTGTGTTTTGATGAAATTTTTAATAATTTATCAACTGGTGTGAATTTCTGGAATTAAAACGAAACCATTATTATATGGCAATTTAACAATTTTTGAACGAATTCTACTAAATTTAAATATTCCCTCTTCAAAGTATATTGCTTCTACAAAAGAGATATTTATGTCCATAGAATTTATTTTTTTTTTTTTTCAGTATTTATTTATTGAATCTTCATATATTAAATATGAACTAACAATAATTAATCAAATCTTATCCTAATATTTACTTTATGTCCTGCCAGTGCCAGACAAAAAGATTTAGTCATCACGGTTTCTGTTCACATATGTAGGTGTTTATCGCTCATCTGATTGGGTGAGTGCTGCAGTATCTCTTCTCCTTAATCGAGTGTGGCCGCCATAATTTAAAATATTTCGAGCTAATGGATTTGGGTGCAGTTCCAGCCTTTTTAAATATTTTACTGCATATTTCGTTATCATAGTTTTTACCAATGGCACATTGAGATCCTTGTGGATATTTGAGTTTTTGACATACCAGGGAGCGGCTGTTATCATTCGAAGAAGTTTATTTTGGCGCCTTTGAATTTTTTCGATATTAGAAGCCGAGGCAGTGCCCCATAACTGAATACCGTAGGACCAAATTGGCTTTAAGAAGAGTTGTAAAGTAGAAGTTTGCAATCGAGACTAAGAACAGAATTTCTTCCAATGAGCCAATTAATTTGAATTGCTTTTAGTTTCATTTGAGTTAATTTTGCTTCTATGTGCCATTTCCACGTTAAACGACGATCTAGATGTATACCGAGGTATTTTACATGCGAGTGTTGGGGTATTATTTGATTATTGATTTTAATAGGGGGGCATGTTTCCCGACGCAATGTGAATGTTATATGTGCTCATTTTTGCTCATTAATCTTTATCCTCCATTGTTTTAACCACCTTTCCAGTTCAAATATGTGATCCTGTAAGTAACGAGATGCTTTTTGAAAGTTTTCATGTACGCTTAGGAAAGCTGTGTCATCCGCAAATATTGAGGTATGTGTGTAGGTGTTTGTTGGCATGTCCGAAGTATAAATTAAGTACAATAGAGGGCCCAGGATGCTGCCTTGTGGGACTCCAGCGTTAACTGGCTGAGGAGAACTTAAAAAATCGCCTTCTTTAATAATAAATTGACGACCGACTAAGTAGCTTCCTAACAGCTTGTGTATGTTTGCTGGCAAGTTTTGCTGCAATTTCAGTAGTAAACCTTCATGCCAGACTTTATCAAAAGCTTGAGACACATCGATGAAGAGTGCTGAGCAATATTTTTTTCTTCAAAGGCTTTTCTTATTACATTTACTATTCGATGAGTTTGTTCAATTGTGCTATGCTTTCTTCTAAACCCAAATTGATGATTAGGAATACATCTATTTTCATTTAAAATCGGCGTTAATTTTGCCACTAGTAGTTTCTCAAATAGCTTTGAAATATTAGATAATAAGCTAATAGGCCTGTATGACTCAACTTTTGTGTGATCCTTTCCTGGCTTTGGTATCATGGTTACTAAGGAAACCTTCCATTTCTGAGGGTAGTATTGAAGGCGTAAAATAGCATTAAAAATAAAAAGAAAAATATTCTTTGCTGTACTTGGTAGCTCCAAAAGCATTTTATTACTGATCTTATCAATACCGGGTGCCTTCTTGGTGTTTAAATCACAAATAGCCTTTTCGATTTCTCTAAACTCGAATCTTAGGGGAATAGCTGCTCTAACATTTACAGGCGGTAAATCGACTGCTATATCGTGAAATATATTATGGGTAAATATATTTTTCAGATGATTAGCAAACAGATTTCCTTTTTCAATATCATTTCTTGCCCAACTTCCATTCAAGTTTCTCAATGGTGGCTTAGAGATAACTGGTCTATTGAGGCTTCTAGCTGCACGCCATAATGAGTAATGTGATTGTGGAGTTGCATCAAGTCCCTTGAGATATTTTTCCAGGGAAGCCGTTTTCTGAGACTGCAGTAACTTTCTCAGCCTTTTTGTGCACTCTTTTAATGAAGTCTTAAGTTGGGGGGATCTGTGCAATTGCCACTCTCTACGAACTCTCCTTTTTTCAGTCAATAGACGCTCGACATCTGTAGAATATATGATTTTGTTTTTGGTTTTTTTGGGTGTTATGCTGGAATGTTGAACAGCTAGTTTGAGATAACTGTCAAAATTAACAATAGCGAGATCCACGTTCTCCGGTGTGCTAAGCGGAATATTTTCTGTGCAATGGGCACTCAGATATTTTTTATATTTTAACCAATTTATTTGTGAGGCTGATGTCGATAAGTAACCAGACGGAGATACGATTCTATTTGGATTCATTATAGTAACAATTGTAGGTGTGTGATCGGAAGATAATTCTAGGGACGCTTCCACATGAATCGTGTCTATGGGGATGTTATTAACCACGCCAAAATCTATGAAATCTGGAACTTTTTTCTGATCAGTAGGCCAATATGTTGGTTGTCCGCTCGCGACCACATTTAGGTACATTTTACAAATTGTGTTAAACAAAACACGACCCTTAGGTGTAATAAGTCGTGACTCCCAGAAAGTGTGTTTAGCGTTATAATCGCCAGCAGCCAGGAAGCAGGGTCCTAATGATTTGAAATATTTATTATATTGGCTTTCTGATATTGAAAATCTAGGTGGGGAGTATAATGATGAAATTACTATGTTTCGAGATAATTCCTCAACGCAAATGCTCGTTGCTTGGAGATAATCTTCACGATGATCGCACATTAGGTAGTGTTTTACTCGGTTTTTTATCAAAATGGCAGAACCTCCACAAGCTCTACCTCGAGGGTCGTTGGTATCATATAATATATATCCATTGGTTTCAGAAACCATCATAACATCAATTTGTTTATTTTTAAGGAAGTATTCTAGTTCATTTTTATGTTGGCGGATGCCGTTTGCGTTCCAAAAGCAAATTTTTAAACAGTTCATGGCTTGTTTAGTACAGCTTGCAATAACATCGATTGCATTCTTAACATTTCCTGCATCATATTACCCATTGTGTTTGTAAAGTTATTTACTGTTTGTACTAATGTTTCCATGGTTTTCTCTAGACGACTTAATGCTAGGAACACAACTGGGGCGAACGACGAATTTTTGGCCGCGAATATTCGTCGCCAAAATTAAAAGACGTTTGTTTATATGAAAATGCACACAATCAGGGCGCCGGCGAAAATTCGCCAGACGCGGCGAACTTTAAAAAGATTTAATTCTATTTCATACGCCGGCGAACGACGAACAAATCAGTACTAGGTGACCATGTTTGGTTTTAGTTAAGAAGTAGTTTAGTAAATAAAGTTACTTTTTACTTTAATAATTGTTTTTTTTTTATTGTATAACACATAAAATAAGTATACGAAGTATTTGGCTATAAAAATAGTTTTTAGTTGTGTTTTTCATTATGTTTTTATTTTTAAGCATTATTTTTTTGAATACGGTCACACTATTTCTCTCTTTTTGCACAAACAGCAATCAACTCTCTCAATTATAAAAGCTGCTTGTTATTCGTCGTTATTGTGCTTCATACGACGAATTCACTCAGCGAATCTTTACTGAAAAATTCGTCATGTTGGGCGAAATTCGTCGTTATTCCCAGTTGTGTTCCTAGCATAAGTTAGAAACTGGAGTTTCATCATTATTTGGCAACTCACCTTGCATTGGCATATGGTTTGATTTTAGGACGTTAGCGTAGGATGTTCTGTTATTACTAGGCTGCGGTACCTGAACGTCATTAATGTAAACTTGATTTGTTGCCTGCATTTGAGGGGGATTAGGTTTCGGTCCAACCGAGCGCTTGACGATAGAGTATACAGGGCATCCTCTATAGTTGGCCGTGTGATTACCACCCCAGTTGCTACATTTTTTTACATTGGGGTCGTTTTTAGACTTATCGCAGAGAGCTGTACCATGTAATTCTCCACATACGACGCAAACAGGGGTTAAATGACAATATGCCTTAGTGTGACCAAATTCTTGGCAGTTTAAACATTGCACGGGACCATTCCTTTTGTGCGGCTCCTCTATTGTTATTTTTCTATACAGGATATATTTAAGATTATAAATGGGATGCGTTTCGTTCTTTTTAAGCTAACTCCACTCGAAATAGTGGCTGGGGATTTTTTTCTCTATTTTTAATGTTTATTACATTTTTTATTTTGAAGCCCTTCTCTTCTAAAAACGTTTTTATCTCACCTGGGTCCACGCATGAGTCAATGCCCTTAATTACTACCTGATGACCTTTACTGCTCTTCAGTTTATATGTATAAAAATTCTTATTAAGGCCTTCAAATTTAGTTATTACCTTACGAAAATCTTCTTCACGATTAACTTGTATTTTTGTCTCATAAATACTACCCCGCTTTATTGCAGCTACATAAAAAGAATTTTCACCTATTACCGAGATCAAATTCTTTATTAATTCATTTGAGTTTTGCTCTCTGAGATATATCGGCGGTGGCTTAGAAGATTTGATAACGTTTTGTGCTTCCGGGGATTCCTCATCCAGAATTGCAAAACGATTTTGTGAACTTGTTCTATCAGCTGTACCATCTTTTAAGACTTTTGAGACCGAAGCAACTGCTGAGGAGGTTGGGCTGCGACCCCGTTTAAGCACTGTTATGTACCTATCAATACCTACTTGTACTGGAGGCTTTTGAGCACTTTTTACTTGTGGAGCTGAGTTTTCCATCATGCCTGATTTGGGGGTAATATTTTCATCACTTATTAAAATCGTTTTTGCCGCTGAGGCACCGCTTGCAGGTTTTATATTTTTTATTGTATTAAGATCAACCGTATTATTAGACACCGAAGTTGATACTGAGTTTTCTATTATGCCTGATTGGGGGTTAATATTTACATCACTTATTAAAATTGTTTTTGCTGTTGAGGCAACGCTAGCAGGTTTTATATTTGTTATTGTATCAACCGTGTTATTAAATACGGACGGTGAAAGGGATCGCGTGCGAGTAATAGGTTTAGCCGTTAGGTATTTTCTATCATCAATTCTTTTTTTTATTTCTGCATTTGTTTGGTTAACACTCCCTGTGATATATGCATTTCTACTGTTTGCACTCATAAGAGTTTTTTTTTTTTTCTTTTACTGTTTACAGTTTTGCTCTTCTTATTTGTTATTGTTTATCAACACCGAGAATAAAAAATGTGTGTTTATGTATGTATGTACATACATTTATTTTTATTTTTTTTTTTTCTTTACTTGTATATACTTTTTTTAATACTTTATTTGTTCAAAAAAATAAACCGTATGCCGAGCTTAGAAAACACGTCTATTTTCAACGAGCGCGACAGACAAAAAAAGAATTTAGTGGGAAATTAAAAAAATTCTGGGGATTTTTAAGTTTTTTCCATAAAGGTTTCTTCGTTTAAAATTTTTGTAATTTTTACATAAATATTATTTTCCAAGAAGCAAATATTGTCTGGGTTTGATTACTAAAAAATCCAATAAGGAGAGATATTGATTTGATTTCACCTCCTCGGCATTTTAAGCCCTGGTATTGTTTTTGGAGCAATATTGGTTCATTTACAAAATTGTTGTAAATTTGCTGAGAAATATGCTTTGGCATTTTAACCTTTTTTTTATTTTTTGCATAAAATTTTCAAAACTGTATGCAGAGATATTACCTAAAACGCCAAACTGTTCTACACATTCTGGGATATGAAGATAATTATGAACGTTATAGGAAAGGCTTAACCTGCCATATAATGCAGGAAATTTTTCAACAAACATTCTGACCATAGTTTCCGCCTTTTGTTTATCTTCAGAATTAGAAGACACAGAATAAATTCTGTAGAAATAGAAAAGTAAAAGAAAATGTGTATAAATTTCCTCGGGTACATTTTCTTTTAAAACGACAGTACCAGTGTTAAGCGAAAATTGCCTGAATTCGTTGGCTTTTCATCGAGAAATTTCCAACAATGTTCTGGGCGTTCGAGAAAATTCCCGAGGAATATGGGAAGAAAGAGATAAAAGGGCTTCGGAAATTATAAGAATTGATGAAGACGGTACGGGATTTATAGACTTTTTTTTGTAATAAACATTAGGATTTTTTTAGTGATACCTAAATCGATAAGATGCATACTATCTAAGGGAAATTGCGACACCATTCCAACTGCCAGTCTTTCCAACTCCATTTCTAGCTCCATATGGATGGGCTGATGGAAATTTGGATATTTTCTTGATGAAAAATCTTCGTCTGTTCTTTTGTCTCCTACAGTGTCTGAATATCTTATTACAGATTTTTTTTTGCCATTTTGCTGGCATTTAGAACATCCGTTAGAAGACATATGACCTTTTATTCCACAGACGAATGCTTTCGCTGGAGCGTCACAAATAAAAGCCCTAATTTTTACATTTATGTTTTTTTTTGTCAATTAAGATTCCACTTTTATTGATATCCAAAACGTCACTAACAAAACATGTAAAAAGGAATTGACGTTTATAGGCTTTTTAGCACCCACATAGCAACCGATAATTAAAACATCGGTATTTCTTAAATTTTTAGCCTGTGCGAGTATAGGCCATAACACAAGACCAGAGCTTTTAAAAAGTGGGTGTCCGTCAATACCTATGTCAAAAATAATTTCATCTACTCCTGATGATATTATTGTGGTTGATATTTTTTGAGTTTGTTGTCGTAACCCTATATGAACATATTTCCCAGGGAAATATGTTCATGCTTTACCCAAAAGGCTTGTGACAGATGTTGGAACATCTAACTGTTCAGCCTTTAAAATTTTAAGTAGTCCGGTTGTGTATCTTAATTTTTCTTTGAATGGACTGTCTTCAGTGTCTACCGTTTCTAAAACGTTTGGAAAATGTTGGTCATCAATTACAGATGAAGAATTTGTTGGATTTAATAACCCAGGATTTACATTTTGTGCCATTGAGTACCTTAACAAAGCTTCAATTTTTTTTTTCTTTTAAAACGTTTCTTTTAAATGTTTTTTGGCTCGACATTTTTTCAATACTTACTTTTTTTCAAATTAATTATTATTTTAATAATTTAAATAAGAAACACGCGCACTTTTTTTTTAAATAAAACACTAGCACTTTTATCACTTTTAAGAACTTATGAGAGCGTCACTAATGATACAATATTGAAAAATATCTAAAAGCAATTGTTGAGTAATCGGTACTTAACAAAAAAAAAAAAAAACTTTTGTCTGTTAGGTAATGTGACCTAAAGAAATACGTTTAAAATCAATGGTTATATATTATATGATACCAAGGACCCTCGAGATAGAGCTTGTGGAGGTTCTGCTATTTTGATAAAAGCCCGAATCAAACACTACTTAATGTGTGATCATCGTGAAGATTATTTGCAAGCAACGAACATTTGTGTTGAAGAGCTTAAAACTTAGTACTTTCATCTTTATACTCTCCACCTAGATTTTCAATATCAGAAAGCCAATATTATAAATATTTTAAATCATTAGGACCTTGTTTCCTAGCCGCTAGGCGATTACAACGCTAAACATACCTTCTGGGGGTCACGGCTCATAACACCAAACGGTCGTGTTTTGTACAATACAATCTCTAAAATGGATTTAAATGTAGTCGCGAGCGGACAACCAACTTATTGGCCTACTGATAAGCAAAAAATTCCAGATGTCATCGATTTTGGCGTGGATAAAAACATCCCCGTAGAAACGATTCATGTTCAAGCTTCCTTAGAACTATCTTCCGATCACACACCTGCAATTGTAACTTTAATGAACCCAAATATAATTGTAGCTACGTCTGGTTACTTAGCGACGTCAGTTACACAAATAACTTGGTTAAAATATAAAAAATATCTTAGTGCCCATTGCACAGAAAATATTCTGTGGAACTCGCTATTGTAAATTTTGACAGTTATATCAAACTAGCTGTTCAACATTCCAGCATAACCCTCAAAAAAACCAAAAATAATAACATATATTCTACAGATGTCGAGCGTCTCTTGACTGAAAAAAGGAGAGTTCGAAGAGAGTGGCAATTGCACAGATCCCCCCAACTTAAGATTTTATTAAAAGAGTGCACAAAAAGACTAAGAAAGTTACTGCAGTCTCATTAAACGGCTTCCCTGGAAAAATATCTTAAGGAACTTGATGCAACTCCACAATCAGACTACTCATTATGGCGTGCAGCTAGAAATCTCAATAGACCAGTTATATCTAAGCCACCATTAAGAAACTTGAATGGAAGTTGGGCAAGAGATGACATTGAAAAAGAAAATCTGTTTGTTCATCATCTGAAAAACGTATTTACCCTTAATACATCTCACGATATAGCACTCGAGTTACCGCCTGTAAATGTTAGATTCCCTAAGATTCGAGTTAAGAGAAATCGAAAAGGTTATTTGTGATTTATATACCAAAAAGGCTCCCGGTATTGATAAGATCAGTAATAAAATAATTTTGGAGCTACCAAGTATAGCAAAAAAAATTATTCTTATTATTTTCAATGCTATATTACGCCTTCAATACTACCCTCAAGAATGGAAGGTCTCCTTAGTAACCATGATACCAAAGCCAGGAAAGGATCACACAAAAGTTGAGTCATACAGACCTATAAGCTTATTATCTAATATTTCAAAGCTATTTGAGAAACTACTAGTGTCAAAATGAACGCCGATTTTAAATGAAAATAGATGTATTCCAAACCATCAATTCGGTTTTAGAAGAAAGCACAGCACAATTGAACAAACTCATCGAATAGTAAATGTCATAAGAAAAGCCTTTGAAGAAAAAAATATTTCTCAGCACTCTTCATCGATGTGTCTCAAGCTTTTGATAGAGTCTGGCATGAAGGTTTACTACTGAGTCGGTCGTCAATTTATTATTAAAGAAGGCGAATTTTTAAGTTCTCCACAGCCAATTAACGCTGGAGTCCCACAAGGCAGCATCATGGGCCTTCTATTATACTTAATTTATACTTCGGACTTGCCAACAAACAGCTACACCCATACCTCAACATTTGCGGACGTCACAGCTTTTCTAAGCGTACATGCAAACTGTCAAGAAGAATCTCGTTACTTACAGGATCATATATTTGAACAAGAAAGGTGGTTAAAAAAATGGAGAATAAAGATCAATGAGCAAAATTGCGCACATATAACATTGACATTGCTTCGGGAAACATGCCCCCCTATTAAAATCAATAATCAAATAATACCCCAACACTCGCATGTAAAATACCTCGGTATACATCTAGATCGACGTTTAACGTGGAAATGCCATATAGAAAAGCTAAATGAACTCAAATGAAACTAAAAGTAATTCAAATTAATTGGCTTATTGGAAGAAATTCTGTTCTTAGTCTCGATTACAAACTTCTAATTTACAACTCTATCTTAAAGCCAATTTGGTGCTAGGGTATTCAGTTATGGGGCACTGCCTCGGCTTCTAAGATCGAAAAAATTCAAAGCCGCCAAAATAAACTTCTTCGAATAATAACAGCCGCTCCCTGGTATGTCAAAAACTCAAATATCCACAAGGATATCAATGTGCCATTAGTAAAAACTATGATAACGAAATAAGTAGTAAAATATTTAAAAAGGCTGGAACTGCACCCAAATCCATTAGCTCGAAATATTTTAAATTATGGCGGCCACACTCGCTTAAGAAGAAGAGACACTGCAGCACTCACCCAATCAGATGAGCGATAAACACCTACACATGTGAACAGAAACTGTGATGACTAAATCTTTTTTGTCTGGCACTGGCAGGACATAAAGCAAATATTAGGATAAGATTTGATTAATTATTGTTAGTTCATATTTAATATATGTCTTCATGCATCAATATATCAATAAATAAATACTGAAAAAAAATTTAATGTCAGCAGTGTACACTTTTTGATAATATGAAATATTTAAAATAATTAAAATACATAACCTATAATTATCCGATATTAAAATTGTTACCCATTTATTAATGTATGTCAGACAAATATTTGAAGAAAAAAATTAAAAAATGGGGGACCAGTAAATTAATCAAACTTTTTTTTATCAATTACGGTTACGTGTAGGATGTCAAATATTTGATAGCTGTATACATTTAAATGCAACTTAAGCTATCATTGTAATAACTTAAGCTGGGATCACACGATTGCCGCAAATGCACCAATATGACACAATTTTTATTGTGGTAAATTGGGGCACAATAATGAATTTGCCCCAATCAAATTCTCTGCAATCACATGATTGCCTCATATTAAATGAATTTTATTGTCGCAGATTGGCGTTACACAGGGTCTCCACCTGAGATAATATCTAATATAATATCTGAGAGAACGTCGGCAGAATGAGAGAACACATTTCTTTATGTTAATCTTAATATTAAACAAGGGGAACACGTATATTATAAGATTTCATAATCGACTGATTCTCGTACAGTAAACTTGTATCGTTTTTATTCTTTTTTTTAGTTTTTTGATTTTTAAATTTAAAATATTGTTTTTTAAACCCTTTTCACAAAGATTGGCACAATAAAGGTGGCTTATTATTGTTTTATATGTATGTATGCATGTGTATTTTTGACAGCTCATCTTATAAGATAGTTGTTATAAGATTTCTTATAACAACTGTCTCATAACATTTATTATAATATTAATACTAACACTATTTGAGAGTCCACACGTAAGATTCTCTCTGCGATTAAATTTGACGTTTGCTAATATAAAAATCTTATATCTTATCTCAGGTGGAGACCCTGTGTTAAGCGATTTAGGGGCAATAATTGCTGCATATCAATCACACGATTGTTCTAGTATACGGCAACTCTGAGAAACAGCTGCTGTGCTGGATGCCAAATTTTGTTTTGTCAAAATCAATACATACAAAAATTAAATTTTTAAAAATTTTATCTTTTTTTAAGTACTTTTTATAATTACAAAGGCACACACAGCATAGTTCTAATGGCAATTGTTGATGCAGAATATAACTTCTTATATGTGTATGTTGGTTGCAATGGCCGCGTGTCAGATGGTGGAGTGTTTGGGAACTGCTCATTTCAACGAGCTTTAGAAGGCAACGATCTAAATTTGCCACCACCAAAACCTTTGCCAGGTCGTCAAGCACACGTACCATTTGTTTTGGGGGCAGATGATGCTTTTCGTATGCAGAAGCATTTATTAAAACCTTTTCCTGTAAAAAGTTTATCTGCCGGCCAAAGAATATTCAACTAGATTGTCTAGAGCCCGACGTACAGTTGAAAATGTTTTTGGTATTATGGTAAAGCGTTTCCAAATATTTTCCCGACCGTCCAGACTAAATGCAGAAAAAACTACTACCACCACATTAGCTTGTTGCGCTTTGCATAATTTTTTGATAAAAAAAAGATAAATTATGCAGCATCGGTGCTGATTGATCGATACGATGACAACGGTGCTCTTATTCCTGGTGCATGGAGAAATGAAGTTACATTGCTTGCCGAGAGTGGAACAGAAGATAAACCGAGCTCTTACATAGTAATGAAGCAACGACTAATCGCGAAGAGTTTGAAAAATATTTTATGTCACCAACCGGTGAATTTCCTTGGCAATATAAACATATTTAATATATATGTATACATATATATATATATATATTATGTATATATTTACAAAATTTTGTGATATTTTTTAGCACACTTTAAAATTTGTTTGTTTACTCGCTCAAGACACTTTTTTTAGTTTGTTGTTCATAACTTTGTTAATAATGACCTAAATGTATGTATACATATGTATTTTTATAAATAAAATATAAATATATATTATTTTTTTCATATATATATATGTATGTATTGCAAAACCTATATTAAGTATGACTATCAGCTTCTTCAACATTGGACTGTTAGAAATTTCACAGCTTAACCCATTGCACTCCAATACGCTAAGAATTTCCAAGAATAAATAGTACCATCTGCAGGTCCTTAGTTTTTTTCTTCCAGCAGACTGCCATTATTTTTATGATATGGTTTTTTCATCATTTGTTTCGTTTCTAATCTTATGAGTTAATATACTCGTTTGTACATATATACTTTTGATAAATCTAAATACAGTCGAGATTCCTATAATGAATCTGTTACTATTGGACCAGAATATTTCTTCATTATTAATATAGAATGTTTTTTCCTCACGCTCATGAATAAATTGGCGAAAAATTCATAATATTAAATTAAATTAAAAATTACAGGTTTTAAATTCCTCATTCATAAAAAAATTCATGAATGGTTAAATACGAGCGATCATATATGAATTTTTCGGAACTCTGTTAAATTCTTATAAATATGCATATGATTTTCGCGTAATAACATTAAACAGACCTCTCCTGACAATGACATTTTAATAACTAACAGCTCAAAAATGACGCTCAGTAATAAGCCACTAGCCGCTCACCGCTCGGACGCTTACCCGCTCATTGCGTGGCCTCGGCCTAAGAAAAAAGTTATTGAAAGAGAAAAACATGAGTTCATCACCTAATAAAATAAAAATGGATAAAGAAGAAGACTATAATAGTGATAGTGAAGATGAAGTAAATGATAAATCGAAAAATGAAAAATTTGATTCGCAATCATCAGAATGGGAGTTTAATTTATCAACCCTAAATGAAAATAAAAAGCTTGACACTATATTTGGACCTCATAAAATGGAGATTGGAATTTCTATTTTAAAGCTAACAAATGATAAAAAAAATAATAGGTCAAAAAACTTGGGCACTAACCCCAGGGTTATACCAATTGCTTTTTAATAAAAATCGAAAACAGTACGATTTATCGGCAAATTATTTTCCCATCAATAAATATAAAAGATGACTTCGAATGTTGATTTTCTCTAGTTGATTTTCATTCATATAACTCTATTTCTAATGTATGTAGATTATGATAACAATTTATTTCATATTATTTCATATAAACTTTTTTTTCCGAAACAAGTATTCAACAATTGACAATATATTCAATCTGGCTGGGATCGTTAGTATAAAGTTTTCCGAAAAGAAAAAGATATATGCATTTTTTGTCGACTTCAAAGCAGCCTTCGATAAAGTGGCAAGGAAATCACTTATATATAAATTATATTCAATTGGTATTTCCTATAAATTTTTAAAAACATTGGAGGATATTTATACAGATACGAAATCCACTGTATGGAATGGCGAAGAGTTATCTGAGTATTTTCAACCCAATTCAGGTGTTAAGCAAGGATGTTTACTATCCCCACTTCTATTTTCGCTTTATATAAACGATTTACACGAATCCCTAGGTGGTGGAATGCTAGTAGAAGATATAAATATTCGGCTACTTATGTATGCTGATGATATAGTCATACTCGCTGATGATATAGGTACTCTTCAAGAGATGATCTTAAACCGGGAAAAATATTGCGATCTATGGAATCTAGAGGTAAACTTGAACAAATCGAAAATAGTTGTATTCAGAAATGGTGGTAGAATAAAATCACAAGAAAAATGGCAGTTCAACGGAAACAATATTAAAATCACCAATGAGTAGAAGTACCTAGGAGTAATTTTTACACCGAAAATGAAATTTAGCAAACATGTGGAAGGTAGAAATACACGGGCAAAAACAGCTATTAATTGTACTTGGAAAAACTTTATATCTAATAGACAAATTCAATTGAGACAAAAGTGGAATCTCTTTTTGGCTGTTTGCAGGTCGATTCAATCATATGCAGCTCAAGTTTGGGGTTGTGGGTATTTTGAGGAGATTGATTTACTACAAAGATATTTCCTGAAAAAAGTTTTTACACCTAATTATGCTCTGATGCTTGAAACTGCTGCGGTAAACAACCATTTATATACATTGGAACTAAATCTGCTGTACTTATTTCGAGTTATGTTTCAATACCCGGCTAATAGGTTACCGTTTCAAATTGCACATATACTTGCCCAAAAAAATTTGTTCTGCTTTAAAGAATTGCAAAAGGTTGCAGACAATCTAAATATTCTATGGTCCAGTACACAACCTAATAAACAACAATGGATCACCCAATGCAATGAACTTACAAATAGTATAAAACAACATCAGCTTAATCTGTGGTTACAAAATAAAGCTGCAACCTTTCGAATTTATAAAGATTTAGATTTCGAAAGAGGTTCAAGTTATTTTATCGACAACATAAATCAATCTAAAATAACGTGGGTCTTTAAAGCAAGATGTAGTCTCATTAAACTAAATTACAACACATTCGGGGCGACAACTGAGAACAAAACATGCAAGCTTTGTAATATGGGTACAATGGAAACATTTGAACATTTCCTAGGTGTTTGTCCAGTCCACAAGGTGTTCCGAATTGATAGTTTTGAAAAACCGAATTTACTTTACACTGAAATGATTGATATAAATACTTAATGGTGAAAAAAATACAGATTGCGAAAGATTGATTGATTATCTAAAGTCAGCATTATATTATCGTAATTTTTTAATACAAGAATATAATGAGCTTTGTTAAATAATTATAAAGTTATCGACAGACGTTTTATAAAACATTGTCGAATATTACTTTCAATCTTCTAATTTTCAATAAGAATTTATTTTATAAATTAAGATGAAATTTGTAAATAAAGAAGAATCTACTACTACTACTACTACTACTACTACTACTACTACTACTACTACTACTACATTAAACTTTTCGCCCCGTATAAATCGACAGTTGTCCTGTAAAGTACAACACATTTTGTCCTGTAAAATATTTTTAATACGGCGACGATTGCCTCAAAGAGCAACAAAGCTTCGCAAAAATTTAAAAATTCGGAAATGTTGGCAATAACTAGCCAAAATTTTTTATATTTCAAACAAGCCATAAAATTTATTAAAATTTCCTAAAATTAAAAGTGTCCAAACGAAGTTTGAACACCAAAGTTACTTAAGATTATTTGTATGTATCTTACTATCCACCATTACACTGGTTATAATTATATAAAAATTAGTTCATTTATTATTTCCACTATTATTGAACATTTGCATTTATACATTATCAACACATTTGAATTAGTACATTAAAATACGTGACATATCAATTCAATACATGTCAACCCTATATTCAGTACATGTCAATTGTCAGTTCTCTTGTTCTTTTTAACTTAACGAAACCATAAGTAACGCGCGGCTTCTTACTTTTTAGGTTTTGCCATTTTCGGCACTTGTCTGTCAACCGTTCAAATATAAACTTGAAATTCATCCTAAAAAGTGTACAAGAAATTAATAAAAAGGTTCTGTAAAATTTAAATTGCCTATAAATAAAATAAAAATTAAAGCTAACTACATTGGCTAGTGTGTATCAATAAACTTAATATACATTCGCAAACGCCTACATTGTGCTAATTAAACTTAAAGTGGAAGTAAGTGGAAGTAAATAAAATAAAATTTTAAATTTTTCTAAGCTAAATTAAAGCTAACTACATTTGCTAACTAGTGGAAGGTGGCCTTAACCTAAAAACTAGTATTGGTTCTAGTACCCTAAGATCTACTGAATATTATACAACGTTAATCTGAATTGAACGAGCAATAAAATTTATACATACTGAATTGCAACTTACTTACTTTTTAATTAACAGAAGGTTAAGAAAGGTAAGTTCAGATAATCCGAACTCATCTGAAACCTACCCTCACTGATACCCTATTTCTTTTTTTATATATCATTATAATTACTTCCCGAGTAATCATAATAACCCGTGCCGTTATTCTCCGGTACAGCTCAACCCCGTTGGCATAATCGTTATTAATAATTACCCTTACCTAATTAGTACAAAAGGAATGACAAAAACTCGGTAAAAATTGCAAAATTAGCGGAAATTCCAAAAATTTGATAACAGCGGTATGATAGCAAACCCTAATATTTATTAAAAATCTTAAAGGCTTTAAAGAATCATAAAACTTACAGAAGAAATCGCTTCTATCGCGAACATGATTAAAATTCTAGAACAATTGCCAAATTGGAAACAAACCCTAAAATTTATTTGAAATGGCTAAAACGGTCAGGCGTTAAGAATAGGAAAGGGAATTCCACAAAAAAGTTAAGTCCCCTTTTTCTGAAAAATCCCCTTGTTGTGACTCTTTGCGAAAATTTCCAACGGTAACCCTGGTTGCCAAACGTTTTATTATGAGTGATAGAGGAATTATTTCTTGGCAGACACTGAGGGAGCACTTTTGGAAGAAAATAACAGTAAAGGTAGAGTTAGCCGAACTAAACGTCTGGTCCGTTTTGTTATTTGCTTACAATGTAAATGCTTACCAATTTAAATGTCACGTTGACGGAACGTCTCAATCTGTATAAATTAGAATTTGATGCCGTCGTTACGTGACATTTGTAAAGCAGTGATGGCCTGCTTGTATATTAAATTGAATGCGGGTATTTTCGCTCTTTTTTTTTGGTACTTTTTTCCAGTATAGCTATGGACTTTCGACAAAACGACTTACAATACAACATATTTCCATATATATAAATATACATATGCTAAGATGTACAAAATAAACAAATGCATATGCACATACAATAGAAATGAGAAATATTTAGAAGGCTTTAAATGGTTACAAAATATTGTTTTGTCTATGCACATTTACAAAATAGTACATGTAAATGTGTATGTATATGTTAAAATACATATTTGCTTATTGTAAATCTATAATATAAATATCAGATATTAAATTATTACTTACACTAAATACTGTTTTAATACCATTTTAATCACTTGGTACTTTTTCTGCACAACGGTCAACATTAAAACCTTTTGATTTCCCATCACTGTGTGTGTTGTTTTATGTATACTATTGCTTTTTTGTTTATGTATGTGAAAAACATATGACACGTTTTTAGATGTTCTATAAGTGCACCAACGTGCAAGCAGTCCGTTACAGTAAGTTACGGGAACAGCAACGTTCGCCTAACTCAGCCTTAAAGCTGGAGGTCCACACCACGCGTTACACGCCTTTTCGCAGTCTACGCAGCTGTCAAAAAAGTAGAATCTGTGTAGTTGTATGTAACAAGTTTCATGCACATTAGCCTAGGATGCATTGAGGCGTTGAACGCGAAAAGTAGGGTTACTTTCTACTTTTGCAAGCGTCACAAGCAGCGTTCGAATAAATCAGCTGATTTTGACAAATGAAATTTTATTTTTACTTGTGGTGATGCCACATCAGAAGCGTTGCATGTAACTTGAAACGTAGAACGCAAGTAAGGTATAAAACGCATGCAATGCGTTGAGGCTAAAACGCGTGGTGTGGACCTCCAGCTTAAGTCAGGGATTTCCATTTCTTTGCACAATTGAGTACACCACTACTAACACATATTTTTATACTCTTCAATTCAGTCGTCGATGTGACTTCGACAAGTGTACATGTCTGGCAGTTGCTTTATTATTTTGTTTCACCTTACACTCAAAAAATATTGTGCGGTCAAAAATGCTTTTGGTAACATCCAATGCCTTGCGTGCAATTTTTATTTAGAGTTTAAATTTTAAGACTTAAATGTAGAATAATGTAACATTTCATAAGTTAATTATTAAGGTAATAAGGTAATTATTTGAGATTTAAAAGCAATTTTTAATATTTCAGATAAAAAATTTCAAAATGTCTAACAGTCCTATGTGGAAGAAGCTGATAGTCACATTTATTATAGGTTTTATTTTACATACGTATATGGATTCGGTTCTTATAATTTTACAGCACTTTTTTACTTTTTCTTATGCAATACTAAAAATTATTATAATAAATTATTATCTGATCACTAATTCCACTAACACCGTGGTAATAGTTATAAAACCCAGTTTTGGTGTTTAGAAATATTAATGTGTTATTATAAAAAGAATTAAAAACTCTGCTAATTTTTTTCTTGAGTGTGATTATACATTATGCTGTTAAAAAAAATTATATATGTACTTGATGATACGTCATTTTTAATTTTGTAAATTACTTAAAATTATATAAAAATACATATGTAACGTGAATCCTAATCAACAAAAATTTCAAATTTTCAAATAATATCTACATTGTTTTGCATTTAATCTAACGATATGTGTTTTGTTTGTGAAAAAAATTCTTTGATGCCTGTAAAAGGGTCCCTTTTTCTTTCGTTAAAAAGACGTACCTAAATGCAGAAATTATTAAGTATAAAGTTTATGAAAATGTGTTGTTTGAATGGTATAGAAATTATTCCGCCTTCTTCGAACTGTACAAAGACCTGTCAGAGTCCCAGAGCATACCTGCCTCCTGGTTTTTGTGTACAGTGAGTTCTCCTCTTTATATAAAAAAATTAAAATAAAGACTTTTCCCTTTTTTTATAAATTTTTATTTGTGCTGTCTGCAATTAGCTGCTAGACCTTGCTCAAATTAATGATCTTGATCCAGCGCTAATGCTCTGCTTTTATATATTTCTTTTATTTACAAAAGTTGTAATTTGATCTAATACTAAAATTAATAATTCTAAAACAATTTCTGAAATCAATAAACTCTTGAAAAACCATTTATGCTTTGCTTGCATTTTTTTTTCAAGGCTATGCATTATACACATGACACCCAAAAAGAATAATAATAATTAAAAAAAGGTATTTTTCATTTCATTTATGTTTTGCCACTGAGTATATTGCCCTTTATTTGTTTATTAAGCATTACTCATAATTAATTTGTATGCGGCGCACAGTGGGAAATTTTACGAGAAGGCGGCCAAAATTCCATAACTTTTGACTGGATCGATATTTTTTTTGCTCGATAGGTGCGATATTAGGCTTTAATTTGCGCTATAAAACGTAAAATTCGACTGATAGGAGCAAAAGTTATGGGAAGTTCAAAATGCATTTTCATTTTTTTGTTGAGTTTCGGTGTAAAAGTTGAATATTTCATATATGAATTTTTTTATAATTTATCATTATTTCTCTTGTATTTTACAACTGATACTTATTTTTTATTGTCGAACTTAGAGCATCTCAGAAAATGCCAATATTTGGCCCCTGTAAATTTTTTAGTCCCAATATTCACAGGGGCCAAAGGTTGGCTTTTTTGGGACGAGACGAGTTGTTATAAGGATAAAACTGAAAAGGAATATTTTAAAAAATGCCCAAATAGCATTCTTGGCTATCGATAACATTTTAGGTAATTCAACTTTTGTTTTTGGTTTGAGATGTATGTGTATTTTATTTTTATATATTAATACAAATATATACTTAAATAAAAAACAAATTATAATCTATAAACAATTTTAAATTAAACAATATAGTAACTGGATATTTTTCTTGTATTATGCTCGCGGAAGAATCTGTAGTCTTTGTTCCTTTTTTCTTGCGCTTCTTCAGATAGATCTCCAATTGGTAGGATATTGTGTTGAACTATTTGTTCCCCATGGTATAACATTTTATGAACTGTGGTTGGCATATGTCTCCAAGAATATTTTTTGTTACATGATATAACTTGTAAAATGATCTGGAATCGTTTTATTAATTCAAAATGTACTCTTGTGATAGATGCTGCAGTTTCTGGATCGGAAAAGAATCTCCTTGCAGTGTTTCCATCATTTGAATTTCCTTCTCCTTGTTTTGGCTGATCAATTTTAAGGCCTAGTTGAAGGTATTTTTCTTGAATTTGTTTTTTTCTTTGCTTCCTTTTTTCCACATTTTCTTTGTTTTTCTCACTGTTTCGCCTAACGGGCCAAATTCCAAATCATAACCCAATTTAAGAATATGCTCCATGAAACGAATTCTAGTATGAAGAAGGGACATTCCAAATTCGTATGCTTCATTGAAACTATTGTGTTGTGATGGGGGTTGGCTTAATTGACTTGATGTCTTTTGACATATGGTACAGCTTGACGAAGACTTTGTTTCGGTTAATGCTTGCGCAACTTTTCCATCGATCATTGTAAGGAACATTTTAAAATTAATTTAAATGCATTGGTCATCAAATTTAAATATTGCCGGTTGAAGTTCTTTAATTTGATCTTTTATTTTTCGAACTTCTTCAGTTAATACATCTTTAGTTTCCTTTTTGTAAACAAACTTTATTGGTCTGCAATACTTTGTTGAAGAGGGAATTTCATTTTTCCATATATCCATTTCTGTAACTCTACTGGTTGACGGCTCTAAGCCAATATAAGTTTTTCTAAAACGTAATGGTACGTAAGATACCATGAATAAGTTAGCATCAGATGAGTTTTCTGAATTACATTGCTTGTATTGTTTCTGACCAGAGCTTCCATCACATCCCCATTTAGAAAATAAAGTGATGCTGCAATTTTTAAGTTTTTTTAAACAGTCAGCATCAAGTGTATTTAATAATCGTTCTGCAGTGTGTTCGAGAAGAGCCTGCAATTTTACTTCTGCTGAACTTGAAGTTACACTAATAGCCGTTTGTGAAGGTAAGCACTCTTTTTTGACAGAAACTAAATCTCGATATGCTGGAAAGATTCCACAATTTTTTTCATTGGTTCGCTTTCGCAGTTCTGTATACTGATTTTTTGTCAGTTTTAAATCCTAAAATAGTGCAAATGCTTCTTCTGGAGTAAATTTCATTTCTTCAGTTGGTGTAGACATACTTTTTAAAATCCTCTTTGTGCGTTTAGGGCTCGCTTCCACATTTTTTTCAATTATTGCAATTTTTGTTTTCTTATTTTGCGGTGGTTGAATTTGATGCAGAAATGAATCCTTTATCATACTATGAGAAATTTCTTCATTGATATTTGCAAGCTTGCGTCTTCGTGATCTTTTACTGCAATTGTCAATTTGTTTTGCGGGCCGACCCACTTTTCCAGTTTCCTTAGCGGTTATTGACAGCTTCTTAAAAATCAGATCATTTGTTAGCCATTTTTCGTTGCGTAAGTAAAACGTTTTCTTGTTTCTAGAACATTTAAGGTACCGTTTTCTTAATGTAAATGAAAAATTTTTATCTTTTGAATTTTGATTTCTTGTTCGTTGCATAATTTAAAGAATGGATTATTCATTATGTGTAACACAAAATCTTTTTCATCTTTCTGTTGAAAATATATATCTGCGAGAACTTTATAACTGAACTTAGCCATTGTTTGAACAATAATGAAGGTAAAATTATGAATGCATGCATTTTTATACTCTTGATAGAAGTTTTTTTAAATGATCTTTTGTTACCACTTCTTGGAAACATAAAAACCCTTTTTTAAATACAAATTTAATCTTTTATTACCATTTCTTTGAAACATAAAAAAACCCCTGTTTTCACACTTTTTAAAAGGATAACATACTGGCAATAAATTAACAGGTAACATGTAGGAAATTTTCACGTAAAATATAACTGCTCTTCCATTTAGTTTATAGAACACGAGCGCCTTACTCGTCCGTTCAAATAACATTTAAAACAAAAACAAATTTCGAAATTTTGTTTTTATTTTTAATGAAAGTTGAACGGACGAGTAAGGCGCTCGTGTTCTATAAACACCACATAAGTTGCAATTTTCAGGTAATTAAACTATGTAGTTTATGTTGCGGCTATTTACTAATGTTTAACCTTTTAACTTACTCAGAAATCTAACGTGTTAGTCTATTTATGTCGCCTATTCGTTTTGCAGCATCCGTTCACCCACAATAAGTTCATAACAATGGCAATACCTTTACCTTCTCCAAATTAATTGATAACCTGACGTGCTAGATAATTTATGTGGCCTGAACTGCTTTATTTGTCGAAAATTCTTTAAGATTCACCTTCTTTAATTTCAGTAATGTTTCCTTGCAGGACGTATTTTTTGAACCGAATATCTTACCTTGGGTCACAGAAATTGCTGTAGTTCGCAAGATCGCATCCAGATGTGCGTACAATGGGGTAAAGAAATGTAGGTTAGATTCTGGACTACAAGAGAGTATAGATTTATTTTTGACGCGTTTTGACGGGCAGGACTTATGTTCTATAAAATAGGAAATTTCCGGGAAATTTTGACATAAAAAAAAAAGAAAATTAAATAGTTCTACAGGTCGCAGAGTTTAATGCTTTAAGCCACGTATAGCTAATAAGATAAACTAATACACAAAACTTATTCTGTCTAAAAATCTTGAAAAACAAAAAAGTTATGAGCATTTCAACTTCAAAAGTTTACTCATAAATTCAAAACTATAACCAAATACTGAGAAAGTCCATTTTGGACCACCCTGTTCTCAATGAAATAGTTGAAATAGGGTTGAAATTTTTTGGTTCCCGAGGTTCACTAGTATTTACTTTCACATGAATAAAAAAATTTCAAAATCGGAGAACATAAAAAAAATAGTTTTGGCCGCCTTCTCAAAATATGAACCAGTGTGCGGCGTGTGGTGGTGTTACACAGTGAAAAATTAATTGAAATATAAAAGTGACATTAAGTGTACACTTTACACCACCGACCTTTAAGAGTGAAAATTATTAAGTTGAGAAAATTTTATGAATTTTTAAGAATTTAATGATTTTCAGATTATAGGAGAATTTTCTTAGTGTACTATATTGATATGATATATTTATATATTATTATATGTATATTTATTATTTCTAAAGTAATTTTATATTTGAATATGATATTTTTACACATTTTTTTTTTTTTGTATTTATGAATGAAAATTAGTTTATATTATTATTATTTTTATAGTATCATTATTATGTCTTATAATATTTTGTAGTAAAAATTATTTTTCTTAATTTTGTTTATATTTTTTAAGGCTATTATTATGATAAATTTTTGGTTTGCCTCTAACGTCTAGTATTGACTTTATTCCTTTGCGTTCTATAATTTTATATGGTCCGTGATAGGGACTTTGGCTCTTTTTCCTACTTTCTAGTCTTATAAAAACTAAATCACCTACTTCTAAGTTTTCTATATTAGTATGTTTGTCATAGTGTGTTTTAGTTTTTTGTTTGGTTATTTGTAGTTGTTCTTTTGCTTTTGTGATTGAATGTTTGAGTCGGATTTTTAGCTCGTTGGCATAGTTGTCGAGATTGTAAATTGGTGTACTGTCTTTAACAATGTCTGTTGGTAAGTATGGTAGTTTTCCGAAAATTAATTCATACGGTGAGAAATGAGTTGAGTCATTTGGTACTGTATTGTATGCGAATGCAAAGTAATTAATCCATTTTGGCCATTCGTTGTCTTCTACGAAATTTAGCAAAAATTCGTTGAGTACACGATGGTTTCGTTCTAGTGCACCTATCGATTGGTGGTGATACGGTGCTGAGAATTTTTGTTCAATTTTCATTATTTTACATATGTTTTTCATAAGCTCGTTGGCAAATTCGGAACCCCTGTCTGATTTTAAAATTTTGAAAAATCCATATTTTAAAATAAATTGTTCGACTAATGTTTTTGCTATATTTATAGCTTCCTTGGTTTCTATGGGATGCAGTACGACATATTTAGTTAGTTCACATTGTATAGTTAGTATATATCTATAGCAGAGGTAATCACTAAGAGAGGCTGTTAAAAATGTGTGTGTAGTGGTGAGTGTATTTTTTTCTTTAATAGGAAAATTTGCGTGAACTACTGGTCATAAAATGTTTTTTAAAAGGGACTTAATTGGTTACTGCCAATAAGCCGACCACAGGTCATAAAATGTTTTGCAAATTTTTTAAATTACCAGGTAATAAATATTTCGCCATATTTATGGAAAATCCGTGTTTTATGACTTGTTTCTGCACGTGTCATTTTAGGCGAAATATTTATTACCTGGTAATTTTAAAAATTTACAAAACATTTTATGACTTAGCCTCAGTCGGGTTTGGTGTGCCATTACATGCCACTGCTGCTATTATCCATGGATTTATGGCCGATCTTGTGAAGGCAGGCAGACCATATTCACTACACACTCAACTTGGGGCTCTTAAAAAAAAATTGATTTTTTCTTCATAAATGTATTATTAACTGTAAAATAATTTTTAAAATGTATTTTTAACAAGGTGGTCTCTTAAATGCTCTTCTCCTGTCCAAACAAGGAGTCGGGGCCCATTTTTTTATTGCTGATTCTTAAAGCAAAAATTATGAGGAATCCAAAAAAAATTAGCCGGAAAATTTAGGAGCTTCTGTGGAAAATCGGAAAATTTAATTTTCTTGGGAAAATTTAAAGGTAAATTTCTAAGAAAAATTAGGAAAATTTTATTTTTCAATTAAAGACTGATTCAATACCTTTCCAACGAGCTATCACTCGTTGCGATCGCTTTAGTATTTTTAAAACAACTTTCAATGAGGTCCCTTATGATGAATTCTTCAATTTTGTCACATGACAGTGGTGTACACCACCACTAAACCAGTCACTATAAAAAAAAAAATATGTAGGTACATTATTTTTTGCTGGGCAATCGATTGAGACTATTTATTTTAAAATCGGAGAGGGGTCGTCCAAAAATTTGCCAATTTTGATCGTTTTCATATGGAATTGCTCTATAGTATTATTTTCAAGGGTGTTAAGTTGTTCTCAGATCTGTCAGTTTGCATTTTATTAAATATTTTTTTAAATTTCTCAATATGCATGCCTCTCCATGCGTAATTTTCATATTCTAGGCCTAGTATATTAATTTTTTCTTTAGTCATTCTAGATGATAGCTTCTCCATGGCTGAAACGTATTTCGCAGGATTGTCGCTACACCTGACTATTACCCAATTTTTATTTATTTCAATTCTGGTACCAGTTATATATTCATTTAAAATTTTAAGCTTTTTTATATTTTTGACGTCATTCATGGACGTGCAGTCCCAAATGTGAAGATGATCAGGCTTCTCTTGAGATCTACAGTTCTCCTTGTCTGCTATTTTTTTGGCAGACATTCCCCTTGTTATTGCAAACATATTTTTGGAGTCTTCTTGATTTTTCGGTATCATACTCTTGAGTATGTCCGAGTCTTATTTTATTCTAGATAATGCATCTGAGTTCGTATTTATTTTCCCCTGTTTAAATATAATATCAAAATCGTAGTCTGATAGGTCTAAGCGTATTCTAGTCATTTTAGACGATGGGTTCTTGTGCGTAAAAAGTGAAACTAAGGGTCTGTGGTCGGTAACTACTGTGAATTTCCTTTCATATAGGTATGGCCTAAAAAAATTTATGCCCCAATGTATGGCTAGTAGTTCTTTTTCGATTATGGGCTTGTTCAAATCGTGTTTTGATAAAGTTTTGCTGGCGTATGATATCGGTAGATCCTTGCCTACTTCTCCTTGACTCAAAATCGCGCCTAGAGCATAGTTTGAACTGTCACAAGTAATGATAAATTTTTCTGTAAAACGGGGGTATTGTAAAATTGGCGGATTAATGAGTTTACTTTTTAACAGTTCGAAAGCTTTTTGACATTCTTCGTTCCATTCAAAAGTTTGGCCTTTCTTTACTAAATTATTTAGACATTTAGTAATTTGGGCGAAATCTTTTATGAATCGCCTATAGTAGTTACAAAAAGCTACGAATCGTCTTACTTCATCGCTGTCTTTGGGTACGGGGTATTTTTCTATGGCCTCATATTTTGAGGGATCAGTTTTTATGCCTTCATTTGTTATGAGGTGTCCCAGGTATACTACTTCTGATTTGAGAAATACACACTTGCTGGCGTTCAGTTTGAGATTATATTTTCTTAGCCTTTCAAATACTTGTATTAAATTGCTGTTATGATGTTTTAGACTGCAACCAATTACTATGATGTCGTCGACATAAAGAAAAGCTTGACTGTCTAAACCACTTAAAGCAATTGTCAACATTCTTTGAAAGCTGTTTGAAGAAATTTTTAATCCAAATGGTAGTCTTTTGAATTGAAAATGTCCTTTGTTCGTTGAGAACGCTGTTAAAGGTCTTGACTCTTTGTTCAAGGGTACTTGGTGGAATGAACTTGTCATGTCCAACGTTGAAAAATATTTTGACCTTCCGATACGATCTAATACGTCCTCTAGCCGAGTCAAAGGGAACTTGTCGTTTACGAGTTTTTTATTAAGTTGTCTGTAATCCACGACCAATCTCCATTTTTTTTATCATTGCTCCCCATTTTTGGTACAACTAGCAAAGGTGAATTGTAAGGGCTAACTGAAGGTTCTATGATATTAGTATAAATTAAATTGTCGACTTGCTCGTCTATTTCCTCATGTTGTGTCTGCGGTAGTCGGTAATTTTTTATATACACGGGATTTGTATCCTTGACATTCAAATGTTGCCTATTAAAATTATTTGTTGAGAGTGATTCGCCCTCAAGATGAAAAATATCTTGATATTCTTTGAAATTTCAAATAGTGCGTCATTGGCTAATGTATCTTTGGAATCTATATTCAGTACTTTCAATAGTTCTTGAAAGCGTTTGTTTCCTAAATTTTTCTTGTTTTGTGATATTACGTGATAATTACTTAAAGGTTCTGTTTCCAAATTTAAGTTTTTTACTCTAACCTCTTTATTGTTTGCGTTTAAAATTCGTATGTGCGCATAACCTTCTTTAGGTACTTTGAATTCCCCACAAATACTCCATTTAGTATTTCTTTGTTGAATACTACTCTGTCCTCTGTTAATTTTAGTTTTACTCTGTGCAATATTTCAGATCTCCCTGGTATTATTATGTTTGATGCTTCTTCTATTTTTGAATGTATTGGTAGTGTGACCTCTTCATTTTCTACTACGAATGTTATAAGACAAGTTTCAAGGTCTATTTTGCATAGGTATTTTTTTAAAAAATCTTGCCCTAATATCCCGTCAGTTTGAATTGGAAATTTTTCATCCACTATGTTGAAATTATGATTTATTACTTTCTCCCCTATGTCCAAATTTATATGTACTACTCCTTGTGAGTGTATTACATTGTCTGTTATGCCTGTCAGTTTACATTTTATATTATAGTCGTGATACAAATTATTTTTTAAGTTTTCAGTTTTAATGACTGATACGTCGGCGCCTGTGTCTACGATAAAAGTTAAATTGCTTGTTGCGTCGCTACTTCTTGAACTAACCAAATTTGTCGAATTACCTGATATTCTGAAAATATTTAATTTGTTATCCCGGGGGATGGGTTCTAATCAGTCGGGTCTGAGCAGTTTTCCTCATTTATTACATTTATTCTGTTGCCGCGCGTCGAGTTTCTATTATTGCCATGTCGGCTTCTGTTAAAATTATTATTATGCCGATTACTTTGGCCTCTGTATGAATTATTTTGCATTTGCATATTACTGCTGTTGTTCCTAACGTCCTGTGTCTGTGTGCGATTGAAATTATTGTTGTAACTACCGCGAGCATTGTTCCCACGATACACGTTAGAATTGTTACCACGATTGTAATTATTATTATTGTAATTATTGTTATGTGTGTTTAGACGATTTGTTCGTGAGTAATTATAATTTTGTTTGCTGTTGTTGTAGTGGCCTCTATTGTTGTTATATCGACCTCTGTTATAAAACATAACTTGACCTTGAGATGGTGTTGATCTCTCAAGTTCCTTAGCTAGGTTTATAGCGTCCGCGAGTGTTTTTGGTTGTGCCACACATATTGGCTGTCTGAAAATGTCGTTTAGGTTGTTTTTAAAAATTGTTAGTGCGTATTTTTGATCATTTGTTATGACGTCTAATTCTTCTAATTCTGAGATTCTGAGTGAACTTAGTTCAGCTGTTAGGCTTAAAATTGTGTCACTGTAACTTGTGACGTTTTGGTTTCTTTGAGTAAATGAATTTAGCTTACTGTATATGTCCGGTATGGTCATAGGACTCTTGCATATTTTACTCAGTTCGGTTTTTAGTATTTCAAACGTCGTAATCCGTTCTAAGACTCCTAAATGAGTTTTAATTTTGTTCGAGAGTTTTACTTCTCTAACAAATTCTATGAATGTCTTTTTGGCTTCAGTACTAAGACTTTGGTTTATCAATTCTATTATTTTAAGAAATGATGCCAATTCTTTGTAGTTGCCAGAAAATTCGGGTACTACCTTGAGTGAAGTGTTTATGTCAAACTCTGCCATTTTTTGTTATTTTTGTTTCTTTGTTTTCTTCAGTATTTTGAGAACTAGTTTGTTCGTTCAGGTCTTTTGTGTTTTGTATTATTTCGTTTCTCAATTCCGTCAATCTTGAGTTTGTAGTGTAAAATAAAGTCTTGAATTTTGATTTTATTTCGCCTAATTTGATATAATCGATATTTGCCTCTGTCTTTTCCAAAACTCCTAGTTTTTCTTTAAATTCTTTAATTTCATTGAGCTTTTTAGTTTTCCTAGTTTCTTTAAATTTTCTGATAAAACAGAAATACTATCTAAAATTTCTATAAATTTTTCCATTAAATTTTGTTTAATTTTTATATATTTTTAATTGTTTAATTTTATTGAAATTTGAGAGATACAATTTAAAATTTATTTTGAATTTTTGTAATTAATCATTTTAGACTATTTGAAATTGTGAGAAATAAAATTTTAATTATATTTATTTTAAATTTTTGCAATTAATTATTTTTAAACTATTTCCCTACTCCTGCTGATGTGCTTGTGCACATAATTTTTATAATGTCTATCTAGCTTGTAGATGTGGAAAAATATGGCCGCAATGAAGAGTACGATGATTACTACATCTGTTGAAATTTTTGTCACTGTTCTGGGCTGATCTATTTTTGCTCCATTTGCAGCTTGATTCACGATTATTTCTTCAGAACTCCACCAACCCATTTTAGTCCCAACTTTGTTGAATATTAGTGTTTTCTTGGGTTCTTTTTTCTGCTTCTAGTTGAGCTTGTTGTTTGGCCGCTTTTACTAAGGCTTTGTTCTTTTCAATGGTCTCTTCTGCCTGATTGATTGCGTCCCAAATTCTTTGACCAATATTTCCTCGGTTCAACTCTGATTTTATAAGTTCAACTATTTCTGATACATATAGGTATTCAGCAAAATACCACTGGTTATAGGTGATCTTTTCACTGATGTGTCTTTTGATGATGTTTTTGAAGAACGTCAATTTGATTTTTAACTTCCGCTTGTTTACACCTCTGGTTTTCAGTAACAGTTTCCGTTCTGGGATGACGACACGGAAAGTGTCCTTATTCGCTTCCTGTCTTCTTTGTAGCTCCTCTCGTTGTAGTGGTTGTGGGCCTACTTTATACTCTTCCATGTATAAGTTTTTGTTTATTCCTGGACATCTAATTTTTGTAGTTCGACTGGCCTAGGATCGCCATATAAAGTTTATGAAAATGTGTTGTTTGAATGGTATAGAAATTATTCCGCCTTACTCGAACTGTACAAAGACCTGTCAGAGTCCCAGAGCATACCTGCCTCCTGGTTCTTGTGTACAGTGAGTTTTCCTCTTTATATAAAAAAATTAAAATAAAGACTTTTCCCTTTTTTTATAAATTTTTATTTGTGCTGTCTGCAATTAGCTGCTATACCTTGCTCAAATTAATGATCTTGATCCAGCGCTAATGCTCTGCTTTTATATATTTCTTTTATTTACAAAAGTTGTAATTTGATCTAATACTAAAATTAATAATTCTAAAACAATTTTTTTTTCAAGGCCATGCATTATACACATGACACCCAAAAAGAATAATAATAATTAAAAAAGGTATTTCATTTATGTTTTGCCACTGAGTATATTGCCCTTTATTTGTTTATTAAGCATTACTCATAATTTATTTGTGTGCGGCGTGTGGTGGTGTTACACAGTGAAAAATTAATTGAAATATAAAAGTGACATTAAGTGTACACTTTACATAAGAAAAAAATAGCCACAAGAATTTGTTGGTATTTTGTGCTTCGCGTCGGTTGGTTTTTTTTTTCTTTGAAAACACTTTTCTTAAGTAAGTAAAAATATTTAAAAAACAAGTTAAAAAAGTCTTGTTTTCCTACAATTTATGTGTAAACCTACACACATAAAAGCAAATGTGACAGCAGCTAAAATTTTTGGGTAAGAAGATGTGTTTTATTGATGTATTAATAAAACTTTATTGTTTGGCACTATTTTTATTGCTTACTTTTTTATGCTACAATTATTTGACCGAGTCCAAAGAGTTAACCGTACTTATTTATGGCATTTATTTAACTTAACATTGACCTGTTATAATGACTTTATACATTTTTGCAGGCAAACTCAGGTGCGCATTTGGTATTTTGTAAAAAGTTATGATATACCATTAGCTAGAATTAAAATGTATGCACAGATGTTTGAAGTATGAGTAACCCAACAACGTGAATACCCTTTATATTTTGCTTACCACTATGAATACTCTAACTTTTTACTAAAATAACTTTTTCACGTTAAAATTCTCATGTAATTTATTTTATTTTTGAATAAATAGACCAGGGAAATCCATTTCTATGCACAATTGTGTATACCACTACTAATACATATTTTGTAGAATATTTAATTAACAAGACGTGGCATAGCCCCCAGTTGCAACTTAAAACTGAATTTTTTTTATTGATTTCTTTTACTTATTATATAGTAACATAAAATAACAATTACAATACAATTCTTATTACAATGGAATTAGGGTAAGTGAGAATACTAAATTAGCAATTAAATGTAATGTTAGTAACTTTAAGTCTTTGAACTTAAAGTGTGTTATTCTTTGTTTGAATGTTTCTTACAGTGACTAAATTGTATGATCATATTTCAGACAATTATATTTTAAGTAGGTCACAGAAACATTACTCATTTATTTCACTACACCTCCTCTTTTAAAGAGAAAGGTCTTATTGATACCATTGATCAAGTGGTGTCGATAAGAGCTTTCTTTACAAATTTAAATTTAACAAAAAAAAAAAAAACTTTTCGTTTTATTTTTATAAAATTACAAGTTAATAGGTAGTGTCTTAATATTAAAAAAAATTATGAAGTTATCTAGTTACTTATGGAATAATGATATACATACAAATTTGTGTAAAAAAAAATTTAATTTTTTTTTTCTTTTTCATTGGCTAAAAACTTTAATGATTTCTTTATTAATTTTTTGTTGTTTTCCTTTTAAATTTACGAATATATTGTTTTTGTCGTCAATGTCAATTACTTTGTATGGTCCTTTGTAAAGTTGTTCTAGTTTGTGTGCTGTATGATTTTTAATAAACACTTCATGTCCTATTGCAATATCTGTATTGTTGATGTTTTTATCATGTATCTGTTTTTGATTTATGGTGTTTTCTTTTCTGACAATAATGTTCCATATATGCTACCATTCGTGCGGGTTTTTGTTCCATTCTAAAAATATATGCAAAAATGTGACAAGTTGTCGTTTTCCTTTCTATACATGTTGCAACAATAAATGGCATATTTGTTCCATTTCTTACCCGCAGTTATAACTGAGTGTGAGATAATACCCTTTTTTGCATCTGCGTAAAGTACTTTTTTATGCAAGCAAGTATTTTTTTTTCTTGTGTTTGCGGACAATTTGCGTTATATTGTGATTTTTAGTTATATTGTGATGGATATAAAAACTTTTTGTTTTTCGTTTGTTTTACTTTTATTATATTTTTTTTGTCGCAAAATTTTTAACCACAGCTGACATTAATTATTGAAAATCAGTGCTGTTAACGCTTATTGGAATTGTAAGAGAATTTAATGTTGAAAATTGCTACAAGCGTGGTGAATATCGCTTTTAGTACAAACTTTGCATTCAATATTAAACACGCTAAATACACATTAGTGTTGAGTGTAAAACGTAGCTACTATTTTGTTCCATTGTAATTTAGAAAAATGTATCACTTTGTAAGGGTTCGTGTAACCTAATAAATATATTACACAACTATAATGCATCATTATTTTTTAGAAAAGAAAACACCATTAGTTTCATCTTGTTAATTAAGTGTTGTGCCCTAGTTAATGCGGTTTGTAGACGAAATTTAACTTCTTTTGAATAATTATCAAAATTATATAAAGGATCTATTGTATCAAACGGTATCAATGGTGTATGTTGTGGACTAGCAGGGAAAATTAATTCGAATGGGCAGTATCCATGCACCGTAGATGGTGTTGTGTTAAAGGTATATGCGAAGTATTTTACCCATTTATCCCAATCGTTGTTTGAAGCGTTAAGATATGATTGTAAGTATTCATTAAAGGTGCGGTGGGACCTTTCTACTGTCCCTAAAGTTTGGTGGTGGTAAGGAGCTGATGTTGTCTTGTTAATGTTCAAAAGTTCTAGTAGTTCTAAAAGAACTTGGTTGTTATATTCGGTGCCCATGTCACTAATTATTTTACTCATAGGCCCATAAATTAGTATGAAATGTTCTACTACTGCCTTTGCTACTGTTTTTGCGCTCTTATCAGTTACTGGTATTGCTATCAGATACTTTGTTAGGTCACATATTAAAGTTACTATATATTGATTTCCTGCTTCTGATATTGGCAGTGGACCTACAGTATCTATTACTACTGTTTGAAAAGGTTTATGGGGTGTTTCGGTTAAAATCATATTTGGTTTTATATTCTTTGTGGTTTTATTAGTTTGACATTGAACACATTTCTTTACGTATTGGCAAACATCCTTAGTTATGTTTTTCTAATAATAAAATTGCCGAATCTTTTTAAGTAGTCTAGTTGTTTTAGGATGTCCTCCAAAGAGGAGACTGTCATGAAATTTTCTTAATAAATTTTCCTTTTCTTTTATATCTGTAATTATGCGTATTCTAGGTGTTAACGCTATTTGCAATCCTCTTATAAGTTTATTTGCTTTTTCTTTAAAATGTTCAATGTGTACGTGGTTAAATAAATTATCGTTAAAATTTATTTGTATTTTATTAAAATTTCTACGATTTGCTTCTTTTTCAAGAATTGGAAAAAATTGATCTAGATCGATGTTTCCATTAGCAAACGTACTCTGTATATTTATTTTCTGTGCTATCACCTGTTTACCTCGTTTAAAACATAGTGTAGGAATACCTCTAACGGTATCCATTTTAAGTTTGGCCCACTTTTTTACGCAGTCTAAGCCAATGGTTTCGAAAACTCTAGGCTTTTCTTGAATTACTTGACCATCCTCACTTTGAATTTTTTGTTGTTTTTCCTTTTTCTTTTGTGCACGCGTGATTACCAGTTTAACATTGTTAATTAAAGGGATTGATTTTATAACACTGAAGTCAATTCGTCCGCTCCTGAATTGTCTTTTCCTTTAATGTGTTCTATAATAAAATCATATTCCTCCAATTCCAGTCGAATTCTGGTTAATCTACTGGATGAATTTTTTAAAGAATATAGATATGTTAATGGTTTATGATCACTACGTATTATAAATTTATTTCCATATACATATGGTCGAAAATGGTTAATTGCCCATTGAACAGCTATTAACTCCTGTTCTATGGTTGCTTTATTTGATTCACCCTTGGTGAATGCTCGTGATGCATATGCAACTGGACGTTGTATACCATCTTTTTCTTGTGATAATATTGCGCCACAAGCAGTTTTACTGGCATCAGTAGTTATATAAAAAGTTTTTTCCAAATCTGGGTATTGCAGAATTTGTGGTGATAACAGTGCTGTCTTCAGGTGTTGGAATGCATGTTCACAATCATTAGACCATATAAACTGTTCTTTTTTTCTGGTTAGTTTAGACAAATGTACTGAATAAAATGCAAAAATTTTTATGAAGCGTCTGTAATAATTACAGAAAGCTACAAATCGACGTACTTCATCTGAATTCGATGGTCTGGGATAGTTTTTTTATGCATCATATTTGCTACTATCCGGCAGAATTCCTCTATCAGTACACCTATGTCCTAAATATGTAACTTCAGATCGGAAAAAATGCATTTATCTGGATGCAGTTTTAAATTACATTCCCTGCATCTTTGGAACACTGTTTCTAAGTTTTTAAGCATGTGCTTTACGGAACAGCCTGTGACGATAACGTCATCCATGTATATAAAAGTTTTAGATTGAGCTAAACCCGTAAATGCTAAATTCATCATTCTCTGGAATGAATTTGGGGCTACTTTTAAGCCATATGGTAGACGCGTGAAGCGAAATGAACCATTTTCGGTAGAGAATGACGTGATATCTCTTGATTTTTCATCCAACCCTATTTGATGAAACCCAGATGTTAAATCCAGACAGCAAAAAAATTTTGCTCTACCCAGTTGGTCTAGAATATCTTCAATCCTGGGTAAAGAAAATTTGTCCGCTATTAATTTTTTATTTATTTGCCGGTAATCCACCACTAAACGCCAACGTTTTTCAGGATTATTTGGCAATGATTTTTTCGGTACAAGCATAATCGGACTATTATAATTAGACGCTGACGGTTCCACAATTCCATCTTGTTGAAGTTTTTCAACTTGTCTTATTATTTCGGACTTTTGTGAATGCGGCGTACGATAATTTTTTATGCATACACCATTTTCGTCAGATAATCTTAATTTTTGTGTGTAAAATTTATTTGTAGTTATTTTGTCACTTTCTAACGCAAAAATATCAATATATTTCGAAAATAATAGGGATAATTCGGACTTAACCATTTCGGGACCATTTTTTCCTTAATTTTTCTAAAATGGTTTGTTCTCTAATTTTGTCAGTACTGTGGGTACCAATAATTTCATAATCAGATAAATTTTCATGTTTTATTGATACATTATTTAAAAACTTATTTTCTGGGCTTGTGTTAACAATTCTCACATATGGGAAGTTTTTAGATACAATGCATCCAGCGACATACACTCCGTCTTGTATAGTTTGATTTGGGATTACTAAATCAGTAGCTTTGCTATTGAATTTTATTTACACCTCTGATCGATCTGGTAATGTAATTGAGTCATCATTTATACTTTCAAGTAGTGGTATATTTATGGAATAATTTAAATTATGTGGTCTCAAAGAAATTAAATTCGAATTTGTTTCCTGTCCGTATTGTATAGTGACATTGTATCTTTTTAAAAAGTCTAAACCCAATATACCCTGAAATGGTATTGGAAATGTATCTGAAACAACATGAAATTTGTGTGGAATCACAAAGTTTTTGACTCTAAGGTCAATTTGTATTGTACCTATGGATTTTATATTTCCTTCTCCTATGCCTCTTATTCGAATTATATTTTGGGAGTTGATTCTTAAAGATTTTATTGCATTCAGTTTGATTAGTGAGACATCCGCTCCGGTGTCCACTAGAAATGTATTTAAATCAGAATTAGTTGAAATTGAAAGTTCAATAAAGTTACTAAATTGAGATTTAAGTGAAATATTGATTTATTATACATTATCTGTCCTTCTAACTTTGGCCCCCCATATCTTGAGGGGGAATCTCGTTTCCCGAGACTCTTTGTGTTATTCTCACACGTCCCCCGTTTCGTGAATGGTGTGCCTGATTTCTATTATGATTATTCCCGCGTCGCCAACTATTATTATTGTTAAAATTATTATTATTATTAGAACCATTAAAATGATTATTTCGACGCCAGGAATGACCATTTCCCCTGTAGTTATTAAATCGGTTTTCATGATTTTGCCTTGAAGACCCAGGGCGCTTAAAGTAAAACACGGATGAATTTGCGGTAGTCGCTTCAGTGCTAGCTTCTATAAATTTCGAAACAACTTCATTCAATGAAACAAAGTTTCCTGTTTTCATTATCAATTTAACTTCCTCATTTGCTGCATTTTTATAAATCGCTTTAGTGACATTTTGTTTTATTAATTTCTCAGAGATATGGTATGGGTAGCCCTCTCGTATGTAGGCTCCACATAATTTTTTGTGATTTGCTGAATTTCCTCAGCGTATGAATTTGCTGACTTCGACTGCTTTTTTATATTCATTAATTTTGAGCATAACACCTCAGACGATACACCCTGAATATTAGATTCTAGCTTACTGCTTATAGCCACTATCGAATCCTCATTTGAAATTAGGTTCCTAGCTTGTCTGTTTAGTCTTAATTACTCCTATCGCTATTTCCTCATGCGTATCCCTTATTTTATCAACAATTGTTAACGCATCCAAAAAAACTCTGGAGTTCGTCTACATTTCCGTCAAAAGTGGGGACAATATTCGTTGTCTTATCCATTACTTCGTCCTCTGAACGCGTCATTGTGTTTGGTTGTATTTCTTTGTCTTCCTCAAAATCTTCCTGCTCGCTATCGTCCGATTCAATGATTTTCTTATCTACCTCGCAACAAGCGGAACTTTAATATGAATATAATGCTTATGAAATTTTTTTAATAATTTATCCCTTAATTTAAAAAATATCTTATCAGCCTGTTCCTTGTGTTGTGTGGAATATCTATCATATTGTCTGTTTAAGATTTCTCTAATATTGTTAAATGACTCTATTAAAATAGTAATATGCTTGTTAAAGGTTTCCGATTTTATCGGCCTATTTTGGTATAGGCATTTATAAGATTGTTTAAACTTGATTTCTAAGGGTTCTATACTACTAATAATGGTTTCCCATTGCATACCTTAAAAATAATACGTTTGTTTATTATTATATTAATATTTATTGATACTTATCAAATTTATGCAGCATCCAGCATTCAGGACATTCCCTATACATGTCATAGCAAGTATCGATGCACACAAGATGAAAAATATGTTTGCAGCTCACTAACATCAGGATTTCATGATAAGGTATGATGTAGCCACAACACACTTGACAAATTTTATCGGATTTGGCTGATTTTTTTGCTTCCCATTTTTCTGGCTTTCCTTTGTTGTCTTCTGATATCTTCTTATATCAGTTGTTGTGTGGCGTTGTTACTATTGTTCTTTAAGGATATGCGTTCTTATGTTTTTATATCTGTTGTTGTGAGGCGTTGTTACTATTGTTTTTTAAGGCTTTACATATTATTTTTATCACATAGATAACACCTATTATTACCACAACCACTATTGAGAAAATTTCCACGTAACTCCTGCTATTGTTTTTTATTGATTCACTTGTAACAGGTTGTTGTATATTTTGGCGTAGTATCTGCACCAGTTCTTTATTTTCATTTTCCTCTGTGGACTTTTCCACTTCATAACCTGCTACGAGTAGTGGTATGGTGGACAATATTTTTTTCCACCAGGCCATTAAATTTTTTTTTTTTTTTTGAAACTTATAGGACTATTAAGTTTTTTCTCACTTTTTAGTTTGCTAACATCTTTTGTCTTTGTGTTTATAAAAGCCGAAATTAAAAAAAAAATTACATACAACACATTTTTACCGAATCGCCACTTTTCACAAAAATTTAAAAAAAAAACTGTCACGGTCGCCATGTAGACGTGGCGTAGCCCCCAGTTGCAACTTAAAACTGAATTTTGTTATTGATTTCTTTTACTTATTATATAGTAACATAAAATACAATAATATTCTTATTACAATGGAATTAGGGTAAGTGAGAATACTAAATTAGCAATTAAATGTAATGTTAGTAACTTTAAGTCTTTGAACTTAAAGTGTGTTATTCTTTGTTTGAATGGTTCTTACAGTGACTAAATTGTATGATCATATTTCAGACAATTATATTTTAAGGTCACAGAAACATTACTTATTTATTTCACTACAATTTTTGTTTCAGGTTAACAGAAAAAACTTTATGATGGCAATTAAAAAATATTGTGCGGTCAAAAACGCTTTTGGTAACATCCAATGCCTTATATGATATGCAACATTTAAGGAAGGAACGGAATATGTTATTAAACGGCATTGCGATAGTTTGATATATTAAATGATAAGGAAAGAGAAGACCTGTTTTATAAAAATAAAACAATATTTTTAGAAAAATTGAAAAAGTCATTATTAGAAGAGGAAATTTATGAACCAAAATCAGTTCCCAAATTGGAAAAGAAGATTTCAAGTTTAGTAATATTGGAAATTGTTAAGAAAGGAATACCATTGTGGAATGGTGTTTTTATCAAGCAATTGCGAAAAAAATGTGGGAAAGGCTTAATTATAATACTAAATTTATAGAGTATCTTCCCCTGTCCAGTCAAACTGTAGGCCGTCGCACACT
Organism: Pollenia amentaria; assembly: GCA_943735925.1. Lineage (NCBI taxonomy): Eukaryota > Metazoa > Arthropoda > Insecta > Diptera > Polleniidae > Pollenia > Pollenia amentaria. Next base: position 135,225,809 of record OX031006.1, read on the forward strand.
GGTTCATATTTTGAGAAGGCGGCCAAAACTATTTTTTTTATGTTCTCCGATTTTGAAATTTTTTTATTCATGTGAAAGTAAATACTAGTGAACCTCGGGAGCCAAAAACTTTCAACCCTATTTCAACTATTTCATTGAGAACAGGGTGGTCCCAAATGGACTTTCTCAGTATTTGGTTATAGTTTTGAATTTCTGAGTAAACTTTTGAAGTTGAAATGCTCATAACTTTTTTTTTTTCAAGATTTTTTGACAGAATAAGTTTTGTGTATTAGTTTATCGTATTAGCTATACGTGGTTTTAAGCATTAAACTCTGCGACCTGTAGAACTATTTAATTTTCTTTTTTTTTTAATGTCAAAATTTCTCGCAAATTTCCTATTTTATAGAACATAAGTCCTGCCCGTCAAAACGCGTCAAAAAAAATCTATACTCTCTTGTAGTCCAGAATCTAACCTACATTTCTATACTCTATTGTACACACATCTGGATACGGTCTTGCGAACTACAGCAATTTCTGTGACCCAAGGTAAGATATTCGGTTCAAAAAATAAGTCCTGGAAGGAAACATTACTGAAATTAAAGAAGGTGAATCTTAAAGAATTTTCGACAAATAAAGCAGTTCAGGACACATAAATTATCTAGCAAGTCAGGTTATCAATTAATTTGGAGAAGGTAAAGGTATTGCCATTGTTATGAACTTATTGTGGGTGAACGGATGCTGCAAAACGAATAGGCGACATAAATAGACTAACACGTTAGATTTCTGAGTAAGTTAAAAGGTTAAACATTAGTAAATAGCCGCAACATAAACTACATAGTTTAATTACTTGAAAATTGCAACTTAATTTAAAAAAAAGTAAGAGCAGTTATATTTTACGTGAAAATTACCTATATGTTACCTGTTATTTTTATTGCCGGTATGTTATCCTTTTACAAAGTGTGAAAACAGGGGTTTTTTTATGTTTCAAAGAAATGGTAATAAAAGATTAAATGTGTATTTAAAAAATGGTTTTTATGTTTCCAAGAAGTGGTAACAAAAGATCATTTAAAAAAACTTCTATCAAGAGTATAAAAATGCATGCATTCATAATTTTACCTTCATTATTGTTTAAACAATGGCTAAGTTCAGTTATAAAGTTCTCGCAGATATATATTTTCAACAGAAAGATGAAAAAGATTTTGTGTTACACATAATGAATAATCCATTCTTTAAATTATGCAACGAACAAGAAATCAAAATTCAAAAGATAAAAATTTTTCATTTACATTAAGAAAACGGTACCTTAAATGTTCTAGAAACCAGAAAACGTTTTACTTACGCAACGAAAAATGGCTAACAAATGATCTGATTTTTAAGAAGCTGTCAGTAACCTCTAAGGAAACTGGAAAAGTGGGTCGGTCCGCAAAACAAATTGACAATTGCTGTGAAAGATCACGAAGACGCAAGCTTGTAAATATCAATGAAGAAATTTCTCATAGTATGATAAAGGATTCATTTCTGCATCAAATTCAACCAACGCAAAATAAGAAAACAAAAATTGCAATAATTGAAAAAATAGTGGAAGCGAGCCCTAAACGCACAAAGAAGATTTTAAAAAGTATGCCTACACCAACTGAAGAAATGAAATTTACTCCAGAAGAAGCATTTGCACTATTTTTGGATTGAAAACTGACAAAACATCAGTATACAGAACTGCGAAAGCGAACCAATGAAAAAAATTGTGGAATCTTTCCAGCATATAGAGATTTAGTTTCTGTCAAAAAAGAGTGCATACCTTCACAAACGGCTATTAGTGTAACGTCAAGTTCAGCAGAAGTAAAATTGCAGGCTCTTCTTGAACACACTGCAGAACGATTATTAAATACACTTGATGCTGACTGTTTAAAAAAACTTAAAAATTGCAGCATCACTTTATTTTCTAAATGGGGATGTGATGGAAGCTCTGGTCAGAAACAATACAAGCAATGTAATTCAGAAAACTCATCTGATGCTAACTTATTCATGGTACCTTTCGTTCCATTACGTTTAAGAAAAACTTATATTGGCCTAGAGCCGTCAACCAGTAGAGTTACAGAAATGGATGTATGGAAAAATGAAATTCCCTCTTCAACAAAGTATTGCAGACCAATAAAGTTTGTTTACAAAAAGGAAACTAAAGATGTCATAACTGAAGAAGTTCGAAAAATAAAAGATCAAATTAAAGAACTTCAACCGGCAATATTTAAATTTGATGACCAAGGCATTGAAATTAATTTTCAACTGTTCCTTACAATGATCGATGGAAAAGTTGCACAAGCATTAACCGAAACAAAGTCTTCGTCAAGCTGTACCATATGCCAAAAGACATCAAGTCAATTAAGCCAACCCCCATCACAAGACAATAGTTTCAATGAAGCATACGAATTTGGAATGTCCCCTCTTCATACCAGAATTCGTTTCATGGAGCATATTCTTAAATTGGGTTATGATATGAAATTTGGCCCGTCAGGCGAAACAGTGAGAAAAACAAAGAAAATGTGGAAAAAAGGAAGCAAAGAAAAAAACAAATTCAAGAAAAATACCTTCACCTAAGCCTTATAATTGATCAGCCAAAACAAGGAGAAGGAAATTCAAATGATGGAAACACTGCAAGGATATTATTTTCCGATCCAGAAACTGCAGCATCTATCACAGGAGTACATTTTGAATTAATAAGACGATTCCAGATCATTTTACAAGTTATTTCATGTAGCAGAAAGCTAAAAGCAAAAAAATTTGGCCAGTATGCAAATGAAACAGCAATTCTTTATAAAAAAAAATACTCTTGGAGACATATGCCAACCACAGTTCATAAATTTTATACCATGGGGAACAAATAGTTCAACACAATATCCTACCAATTGGAGATCTATCTGAAGAAGCGCAAGAAAAAAGGAACAAAGACTACAGATTCTTCCGCGAGCATAATACAAGAAAAATGTCCAGATGTTGTACTAATGAAGATCTTATTACTATTTTGTTGTGCACATCAGATCCATATATGTCCAGTATTCGACAAAAATGGAAATCAACCTCAATCGAATTAGAGGAAGAAGCTTAACAACTTCTGGAAAATGAAACCCAAAGCTATTTATAGCCAATTTACACTACAACGAAATCTAGTACTTTTGAGAAATGACATTTTAACAAAAAACAAAACAAAAACAATAATAGCTGCTTGTTAAAATTGTTAAAAAATTTAAAAATTTCGTAAAATAGTAAAAAAATGCAAATGACAAATAATATTGATAAAATAAATGAAGTTGATTATAAAGAAAATGTAATGCAAATTTTTAAATGCCTATTTCTTTATATGTAAGTATGTCTTACACAAAAAACTTTCAGTCGGCGGGTTTTGTTGTGAAAACCAAATCTCGCTAATGTCAAACAAGTATAATGTAAACGAAATAGATTTGGAGGAAGATTTCAAATGAAATCTACTAGATTTCAATGAAATGTAAATGCCCTATTAGAAGAAATTTTTACTAATATTGTTTAATTTAAAATTGTTTATAGATTATATTTTGTTTTTGATTTAAGTATATATTTGTATTAATATATAAAAATAATATACACATACATCTCAAACCAAAAATAAAAGTTGAATTATCTAAAATGTTTTCGATGGCCAAGAATGCTATTTGGGCATTTTTCAAAATATTCCTTTTCAGTTTTATCCTTATAACAACTCGTCTCGTCCCAAAAAACCAACCTTTGGCCCCTGTGAATATTGGGACTAAAAAATTTACAGGGGCCAAATATTGGCATTTTCTGACAGGATCTAAGTTCGACAATAAAAAATAAGTATCAGTTGTAAATACAAGAGAAATAATGATAAATTATAAAAAAATTCATAAGAAATATTCAACTTTTACACCGAAACTCAACAAAAAAATGAAAATGCATTTTTAACTCCTACGTTTTATAGCGCAAATTAAAGCCTAATATCGCACCTATCGAGCAAAAAAATCACATAAAAAAATACCGATCCAGTCAAAAGTTATGGAATTTTGACCGCCTTCTCGTAAAATTTCCCACTGTGCGTCGTACTGTTCAATTAGGAACATGTGTAGAATCTGCAATTAGGGAAAAAGTAATTAATTGCGAATTTTTTTCAATTTGTTTAGACGAAAGCACTGACATAAATGATCTGTGTGAACTTGTAATTTGTATTCGATGCGTAGACAGCGAATACACTTTTTTTTGAGTCAATGTTTACTTTAGAAACATTTTATGGAAATGAACTGGTACGTTGTTGTATGATGTTGTCACAGAAAAGCTTCTTTCTATTGTAGACATAAACAAATTTGCTGGAGTCTGCACAGATGGAGCCAATGTAATGTTGGGCAAATATAATGGGCTTATAGGCCAATCAAAATAAAAAACACGAATTTGCAGTTCATAATTTTCACTGCATAATTCATCAGACCGCTCTTGCATCGAAATTCATAAATGATACCCCAGCTATGATGTCAGCAGAGGATATAATAAATAAAAGTCGAGGCGAACATCAAGCGCTTACCCACCGAAAATTTGTAACCTTTTTAAAAAACAAAAATGCTGTGAATTGTGACCTGAAAATGTTTACAGAAGTTCGGTGGCTAAGTCGCGGTGATTGCCTGAATAGACTTTATGATTTAAGAGATGAAGTTCTTCAGTTCCTAGAAACTGAGAAAATAGAAAAAGTTTTAGTACAGCGTTTAAAAGACAATAATTTAATTTTAGACTTAGATTTTTTGGCACATACGACAAGTATGTTAAATGAACTTAATTTGGAATTGCAAGGAAAGGAACGCAATATATGCGACTTGTCAAAAATCATTCACAAGCTTAAAAAAAAACTTTTTCTAATTTTTTCCCAAATTAAAACTGGTGATTTTTCCAATTTTCCAAAAACTTCACTTGTTTATAGAAATCTCGAAATCGACAAAAGATATGAATATGCCGAAATATTTGAAACACTTTTTAATAATTTTCAAGACAGGTTTCAAGATTTTGTAATTTTACAACCGCTATTAGATCTTTTCGAAAACCCTTTTCGTTGCGATGTAAGCAACTACGAATTCGATATTCAATCAGAACTAATTATACTACGAAGCGAAGTAAATGCTCCAGACGAAAATAATATTGTAGAGTTCTGGAAAGATTTGGATGGCGAGTTCTATCCTGAACTAAAAAAATTCATTTAAGAGCCTCTCTTTATTCGGCTCTACTTACCTGTGCGAACAAATTTTTTCGGACTTAAAATTTATTTATTCCAAGCAACGTAATAAATTAAGTTCATCCCATTTGAAAAGCATTCTACTATTACGAAACTGCCATAAAAGTATAAATTTAGAAGATTTTATTTTATAAGTTGTATAACACAAGGGAAAAAAATTAAACATTTTTTGTGTTGATAGAAAATTTGTAGCAGTTCTTTACCAATTCAATGTCGCTGATTTTAAACTGCACTTTTTTTCTATCAGCTGTGATTTGCGTGCAATATTTATTTTTTTTGAATTTTTAAAACATAAAAATCTTTAATTTTTTTACAATTGTTTGATAAGATATTTGAAATTGATTTAGAGTCAAAAAGCTTCCGAATAAAAAAAAGTGCAGTTTTAAAATCAGCGACATTGAATTGGTAAAGAATTGCTACAAATTTTTTATCAACACAAAAAATTTTTAAATTTGTACCTTTGTGTTATACAACTTATAAAATATATTACTAACATTTTATTTCGGCTGTAAATGAATGCATTCTCTAAATTTTTTTACTCTCTGATACTCACTACTACACAACCAAAAAATTTTTGGAAATCCCTGCTTTAAGTGGTTATGATATTGTTCATACTTTTTTCTGGGCTCTTACTTCTTTATGTAGTTAACACATGTACAAGGCGAATTCATTTATCAGGTGGCGTTGAAAGCACAGCTGTGCTACTTTTTTTTCTTACTTAGAGAGAGAAATGTCAAAAGTTGCTTGTGTTTTTGACATATCGATCAACGAAAGCAACAAAAAAATACATTGTTGTGTTTTTGGTGTTGTTACTTGTTGTAGTATCGACACCACCGTATACATGAATTCGCCTTGCACATGTACAAGTAAAAAGTTATTGTGTAATATTTTAATGCATGAAGCTCGCTTTGTATGAAGAGCGAGCCAACGAGCCAACATATCAGTAAAAGCGAGTGCTTAAAAGTACTCGAGACTAAAAATTATTTAGTAAATAGCGAGTGCGCTCGCAAGTATTCTGTATTGTTGCAGTTCTCTGATACTCCATACACGTCTTTAAATGTAATTCGTGTTTATATGGGTATAACAAACATATATCATCAGCATACATGTATAGCTTTAAACAATACAAATTTGTATACCCTCCACCACCACTGTGGTGAATGAGAGTATACTAAGTTTGTCATTCCGTGTGAAACTTTTTTATTATACATCTAAGACCCCATAAAGTATATATATATATTCTGGCTCCTTGAGTAATTCTAAGTCGATTTAGCCATGTCTGTCCGTCCGTTGAAAACACGCTCACTTTCGAAAAACGCAAAAGAAAAGAACAAACTTGGTCTTAAATTTCTTGTAGTTATCCTAAGCAGTTTGGGATTGAAATCCAGCAACATCGGTTCAGTAGGATTAGAACAATGAATCAAAATGTGGAACCACCACCCTAAAAAAATTGATAATTTTGATACAAAAACTAACATAAATGGTTTAATAATTCACGGAATGACATGAAATTTGGTTTGTACGACTGCAAATCATACTGGTAAATTTCGTGACGATCGGTCCATAATTTACCATGGGCCCCATATAAACCCATCTCGCGGAAAACAGTTTAGTACGCCTAAAACCGCATTTAAAAACACTAGCATACTTAAATTTGGTACGTCAAAGTTTTATAGGAGCTGAAATCACACTGTAAAATATTTTGAAGATCGGTACATAATTTACACTAGGCCCTGTATAAACCCTATTCCCGGAAAACAGTTAAGTACGCCTAAAACCGTAAAAAATAATACTATCATATTTAAATTCGGTACGTCACAGTTTTATAGGACGAGAAATCACACTGCCAAATTTCGTGAAGATTGGTCCATAATTACCCTAGGCCACATATAAACCCTACTCTCGGAAAACAGTTTATTGCGCCTAAAACCAAATAAATCTCACTTTGGGAAAATAATAAAATTCGCCTTAAACCATCACAAATGTAGATATTGCGGTGAAATTTTTTACTTAAATTCATATGGCCAGAAAAAATATCATGCAAATTTGTGAAATTTTCTGTTAACGCTAAAACTAATTACACTGCTGTATTGAAATTTATTCTAATTTATTTTTGTAATACCAGAAATCAGTCTTCAGAATTTTGGGATGATTGGGCCATTATTTTCCATAGGACCGATAGAAATTACCCTCCTAAAAATTATTTTAGTTCAGCTAAAACTTTTACGAATCATGATATTTTACTTAAGCCAGTTCAAAGTTCTAGCAAGAAACGCATATAATTTTCTTATTGTCGGTCAATAATTTAATTCATGTCTAAACCGCAACTAATTTTAATGCTGACGCTCGTTTTTGTGAAGCTTAGTTAATAATATATATGTATTTATCATATAGAGCTCACTCCTGTCGGTGGAGGGTATCAAAGATTCGGCACAGCCGAATATAGCACTCTAACTTGTTTTATATCGTTTAAAAATATATTAAATAACAGAGGAGCCAAGCAACACACTCCCCTGTGGTAACCCATACTCTACTACACCAGTATAACTTTTAGAGTTTTAATATCTACATTTTGTTTCCGATTTGATAAAGGTCGTTTTACACTATCCCACAAAGCCTTAAGTATTTTTCGAAAATGCTTCCCTGATCTAATTATTGTTTGCAAATTTTACAAAAAAATAACAGCTTATCATGACTGGGGCCTAATCACCGAATTTGATATCGAGTAAACTATCGAATCGAGTAAACTATCGTATTTTTCTGCATACGATGGACACTGACGTATCGAATGAAAACTGGAGAGATGTAATGTCTTTGGTTACTCGGTATCAAATGATATCATCTCAAATTACGATACGTTTCATTCGATATCGAGTGTCATGATACCAAAATAGAAGATTTGGTACAGTATGCGGTGATAATACCCCTGGCTTGTTTATTTTGTTTTTCAAAATAAGACTTGTGTGATAGTGTGTGTAAAGCAGCTATAACTAGTAAGTTTTTCTTTAGTTTTTCAATTAATATTTTATAATCTACTTAATCAAACGCTTTAGAAAAATCGTAAAAAATTCCAGCAACACCACTGAACCCATTATCCAAACCTTGACAAATATCGTTAACTACATTTACAACAGATTCTTCTGTACTACAACCTTTCTTAAGTTCGTATTGACTGTAATAAACTATTATTATTCAAAAATAACGGCAACTGTTGAAAAAGAATATTTTCAAAAATGTTGTTGATCAAAGCAACAGAGCGGAATTTTTCTACCATTGAGGCATTGTTTTCCTTCGCTATTGGAACAATTTTGGCAAGTTTAAGATCGTCTGGATATACCGAAGTATCAATTATCCTATTAAATATCCTTGAGAGACATGGAGAGATAAGATCTTTGCGTTCATGTAACTTTCAGGGTGATATTCCATCCCAACCACAGCTTTTTTAAACCAAGATTTGAAATCATATGTTTAATTTCTATGGAAGTAGTATTTGAAAAGCTAAATGCGGTTTGACAACGTGTTAAGGTTCTTGAAGCGTTACATGAATCAGTAGGTAAATAACTGATTTGTTTCTTTAGTGTTTTTGGAATTTCAAGAAAAAAATGATTAAAGAGATTACTTTTAAGTTAATTGTCAACTACTAATACATATATCATTTATTTTACTCTTTGTTTTCAGATTTTCTCTTGCTTTATCACAATTACAAATTTGACGCACTGTGTCCACATATTTAGAGCAGCTGCTTTTGCTTTCATCCTTACATGAAAATAAATTGTGACCTGTCATTAAATTGTATCCGTAAAAACAGTTTCCGTGATGTTACTAAAAACATTATCAACAGATGTTCCAGATTTTGGCCTAGTTATCAAATTATGTCAGTTTCGATAATTAAAACTTGATAATATTTCTAACAATTTTGCTGATAATGGACTTTAAACAAAAATCAACATTTGAGTCGCCAACAATAAAACTAGGACATCGTCCATAATTAGTTGAACAAGTGTGTTGAATTTATCCGAAAAAAAAACGGTTAACAAAACTATATCTCTCTCTTTTTCTCACTCAGCAGATTTATTAATTTACAATACATACGAAAAATGCCAAAGTTCAGAAAAATTCATAAATGATAGCTCATATTTAACCATTGATGAAAAAGAAATTTAAAATGTATAACTTTTTTCACAGTCTTGAATGAATTGTTAATTTTTCGCCAAATCATTCATGAGGATTAGGAAAAATAAATTTTTTCCTTTCTTCAGTCATGAAGAATGAGGAAACAAAAATTTTTAGTAACGCTCCTCACTAGCAATGTTGTTGTTACTCGACAGTTTGCATGACCACAGCACGAAATGCCAGTGTGTGTATTTTTTTTTTTGTAAAATATTTTTGTTAAATGCAACGAGCCAAAGTGTGTGTTGGATTTTTTGAATAACTGCCTTTTTTAATTTTTTATAAAGTGCTGGAATATAAAATGTTAAGTTATATTTTGTGTTTATCCCTCTTCAGCTTTATTTAATACTAATATTTTTTTTTAGGAGAATACAACTTTCTACAAAATATTTGTTTATTGAATACGAGACCTGCTATCAATACTACTCTTAATTGGACTATTCTTTCCTTCTTCATATTTTAATTTTTCAGAAATCACCTAATTAAAATTTACTTGTATATAGCGTTGTAGGTATGCGCTACAGAGGTCTGTTTTAAATAATTCCTTATATGGAGACAAATATGTATGTTTATAAGTCAAATTTTTATTTGCAAAATCTGTTCACTGTGAGGAAAAATTCAATTTATGAATGTTCGTTATAGGGTAATCAAAATGCACGAAAATAAGAATGAAAAGATGGCTTTTTAAAATTAATTTATAGTTAAATTTAATTAAGGACATTTTTGTGCTTAAACCACTACTTATTAGAAAATAAAATCAATACAAAATTATAAATAATATGTCATAATATCTACAATAATATAATTTTCCTACGTTCTCAAATGCAGTACTGCCTGCGCTGCATCAGAAAAGCAAACTTGTTTCACCATGTCGACGCAAACCTAATGATGTAACATATTTTTATATGTGCATTTAAATTTATTATTGCATATATAACCATACTTTATCTTAATATTCTAATATACATGTAATTTAACAACATATTTAATTATTTAATATTTTAAACGTTTGTTTTACTTAATACTAACATACTTTCGATACGTCGTTTTGTTTCAGAGAATTACAATTTAAAATAACGTAACACACATATTTAATAAATAAGAATAAATATAATATTTTTTCCTCAAAAATATATCGGTAATCGCATTTTTATCCTAAATATTTAAACTTTCTTTTATATCTCAATTAATTTCCATTTTACAAACGTTTTTTGCGTATAATGTAAACTGTGATGTTACATTATTCTGCATTTAAGATGACGATATGTTCAGTTCTTTTAGTATTTTTTCTATAATTTTTGCCTACAAAAAAAAAAAAAAAATAACACATACACATATGAATTTTTTTTGTTTGCCCTCAACCCTCATGAGTGAGGAAATTCAAATTTTTTTTCCTCACCTTCATGAGGATGAATTAGCAGCAAAAGTTTTAAATTTCCACGCTCTGAAAAATGAGTGAAAGTTTCGGTACTCTGAAAAATACACTCACGCCTTGTAGTCAGTGTGTCCATTTTAGCTTTTTTGCAGAAAAATTTTCATTTAGCACTTAGCATTTTAACTAGCATTTTTAGGAAATATTTTAAGCTTTTTTTAGCATTATTTCAAAGATTTGGACGAATAGTTAATTTTACTTAATTTTTTTTTATAAATTATAATAAATTTTGACTAAAAATAGTTGTATCCAAAATGAAATTTCGAGGAAAATGGATAATTCTTATCTTAAGACACATCTTGCCTCTCTTGTTACAAAACTGGAATATTCGGGGAATATTAGAAATATCCTCATCATGTTGATTGCAAATATTATTTGCCCTTTGATATTACGATATAATATAAAAGTACAAAGAAATTTCACTTTGTATTTAGATAAAAATTCTATATTGTAAATAATGTTCACACATATTAAATATTCGACGTCCTACACGTAACCCCAAGTTTTATTAAAAAAATTATTGGCTTTTTCAAAACGTTTGGCTAGATCAAACATCATTTAACAGTTTCTAAATTGGATTATACATTTATAAGATAATACAATTAAAAATAAAGTAGGGTAAACCAATACAATTTGTTAAAAAAAAAATTAAGCCAAAGTGTAATAAAATTACTGGTCATACTTTGTTTTTTTTTTTTTGAAAAAATTAGCTCTTAACTGCTGAACAACAATAATTTTAAAACATCAACTTCTCTGTAACTTTCAACTATAAGAAATAAAATGGTCTAAAAAAATTTTATAGCATAGAAATAAAATCGTTTAAATTTGCATGCATCAGGGGTTTGCGGGCTCCCTAAATTTAATCTCAACTACCTGTGCTACATATTTATATTGCTACGTTTTTACTTAATAAAACGCGTTTCGGTTTATTCCCTTTGTAATAAACCTTTGAGTTCTTTTAATTGCAAATCAAAATAAATACACACACGAATTCAACTTAAACTTTATTGAAATTTATGTTCACAAAATTTAACCACTATTGTAAGTATCGATTTGAACCGTTTAATGTCTCCAATCAAACTAAACTTTTATGGGTTAGCCTGTATTTATAGTTCAAAACCATTCTTAGTTGATTCAAGAACCGTCTAGTAGTTCCTAGAAAATTTTGTTCGAATTATTTTAAAATAACTTATACATCTAAATTTTAAGTTTAAAATTACAATTGCTAGAAAATTTAGTGCAGTGTCGTTCATAAAAATAGTAACTAATATGACATAAAAATATATTTTACAAGATAACTTATAACTAAAACCATAAATAATTACACTGTGCATGAACTTTACACTTTTTTTTCGTGACAAGCTGGGCACCTGGCGTTTTAACATAATTCGGGTAAGCTGAATCCAGTAATGCCCGCGGATTTTTAAGATTGGCTCTGGTTTTCGAGATATACCGTTATTTCCAAAATGGAGGAGGTTGCACAACATATGCTCGCGTAACTCAAAAGCACTTTAGCTAATTGAAGAAAATTTCCTTTAAGAAACGTAAAACTTCTTTCTAATATCCGTAGTCGTTTTAGAAACATTATTTTTTTTTTAGAAAAAAAAATAATTTTTTTATCAAAATTTCGAAATTTTTGTTTTTTAAAAATTCATAAAAAATTAAAAAAGGCAGCTAGGCTTCTAATTTTGCAGACATATAAAAAACGAAGTTGCAAATAAAACAAGCTATAAATGATTAAAATCTGTTAGCAACTTTTGATTTTATTCACAAAAGTCGGCAAATTTTAATTAATTTAAGAATTTCATAAAACGCCCCCTAAGGGATGATGATAAACGGAAAGTATAATTTGAGAAAATGTTAAGACCAAAAAAATAATGGAGGTCATTCATACATTTTATCCCCCTAGGGGCGACTCCTGGGCATTTATAGTACTTTTTATCCAATATATTTCTAGTCTGCATTGAACATTTTGTATGGAAGCCCCCTTAAGGAATGGAGATTGAGATGAAAAATAAAGTGGGGTTGGTCATACATTCGACCCATCTAGGGGCATCCTAGGTACTGCAGGGGCCAAATTTAATAATTTCATTAAACGGCCATATTTGTATGGGAGCCCCCCTAAGGGGTGGCTGTTTTAAGAAAATGTTAAGAACAAAAAAACATTGGAGGTCGGTCATACATTTTATCCCCCTAGGAGTGAATCCTAGGCCTTAGAAACAAATGATGGGAATGAAAAATAAAGTTGCGCTGGTCATACATTTGGCCCGTCTAGGGGCATCTCAGGTGCTGCAGGTAAAAAAGATTAAAGTCTGTCTACAACTTTTGATTTTTTCAGAAAAGATGAAATTTTTTTTTATTTTTTATAATAACCAAACTTAAAAATTTTAAAACACTTATTTTTGTTGTTAGTTAGTTAAAGTTTTTATTTAGAAATTTTTTCTTCTTCCTCCTGCAGATTCCAACAAATATCCCCTAATAGCGAATTAAGTTGTTTGCCGCTATACATAGCAGTGTTCGAGCCTGGCTGTTACTTGGTGAAATCTCTCGCCATTCATCAGACTCGGCTGGTGATTGTTCATTAAATTTTTCGGCATAACGTTTAAGTTTTTAAATGCGGTTAGCATATTTTTGATTAAAATTCGCCAGTTTTCAGGCCGATGATTTCCTAATACATTTTCTATTACTGGTTTCACACAATTCCAGGCCTATAGCTCGATATAATTCAATGCAACCTCAAATTGATGGTCCTTCATAAGACGACGAATGTCCGGTCCATTAAGAATTCCTGGAAAATAAAAACATTATGATATGAAATATAAATCTTATTTAATATAGTTAGAGTTCATACCTTCTTTTACTTTCATGCCGCTTAATCGTGGAAAAAATCGGCGCAATTCGGTAAAAGCAACACCATCTGGGCTCAATGCTTTTTTTAAATTTTTTACAATACCCAGTTTGATGTGGAGTGGAGGAAGCAAAATCTTTTCCATCGGTACAGGTGAATTCAATAACATTTTTTCTATGCAATCTGTTTTCCTCACGTAAAGCCCAATCCCGTGTAATGTACTGGTCGCCATCGAAACGCGTATTCCATAAGCGCATGAAGCACATATTTTTAGTATAGATTGCATGACTCTTAAAAGAGCTACCACTTTTAAATCTGCGCATATTTTCCACTTGTGGTCTACATATGTATTATTTTTTTCATTGATGCGTATGTCTCTTTGGTATTTGTGCTTAGTGCTATGGGAATAGGACTTTTTAAATTAGTGACATGTGGCAAAACTGCTTTAAAGCTACTTTTGAAATAATCAATGAATAAGCGCCATGTCAGTACAATACGCGATAGAATTATTCTCAATAGTTTAAAAAAAAAGTCGTTAATCGTCTATGGCGACTGATAGCCCCGTATATTTGTACACCTGGTTCTAAAATATTAGCTCTTTTTAACTCTTTTGTCAAGAGAATGCTCTGTGTTTGAGATAATTTTAGACGCCGTACCTAGTGGTATATAATGTATGACCGACCTCAATTAATTTTTTATCCTTAACATTTTCTCGAGACATACTTGGCCCATATCTCCACTTCTTAGGGGGGCTCCCATACAAATATTGCGTTGTATGAAATTCTTAAATAAATTAAACTTTGTCAAAAGTTGCTAACAGATTTTAATCATTTATGGCTTGTTTTGTTTCCAACTTCGTTTTTTATATGTCTGCAAAAAATTAGAAGCCTAGCTGTATTTGTTAATTTTTTATGAATTTTTAAAAAACAAAAATTTTGAAATTTTGATAAAAAAATTATGTTTCTAAAACGACTACGGATATTAGAAAGAAGTTTTACTTTTTTTCAGTTTTTTCAATAACCTAAAGCGTTTTTAAGTTACGCGAACTTATGTTGTGCAACCTCCTTCATTTTCGAAATAACGGTATATCTCGAAAACCAGAGCCAATCGCGGGCACCACTGGATTCAGCGTACCCGAATTATGTTAAAACGCCATGTGCCCGGCTTGTCTGTTTTTTCAACTAGCATAGTGTTATTAGACAAATCTAATTTCGTAACAATATGTATCAGATGCTTTACCAAAATCTCCCCTTTTGTTTAATTATAACTATTTGTATTTCGTAAAAATAAGTCACTAAAATGTATTTAGTTTCGAAAAAAAACTTCATACTGGTAATAAATTTTTAACAAGAATATTAAAAAAAAAAATGTTAGCATTATTTTAAGCATTTTTTAAAATCATTTTTAGCAGTTTTTGACGATGTCTAATGCCAGACTTAGCTATAAAAATTATTAAGATCTGGTCACACTGCTAGTATAAAATCGTATTAAAAAAAAATGAACTGAACACAAAGGGTGAAAACTGCTATTGTGCTAAAATTATTATTTCAAAAGAAAAAAAGGTAGTGTATTCTTAGTTTTTTTAAGGGAGGACTTCAAAGAGTAAAGGGTAATCAATAGGTTCCGTCGTTTTTGTTTTTTTTTTTTTTTTGTTCATAATGATTCATTTGTTATTTTCTCCCATTTGCAGACCGATCTGACCTTATTACAAAAAAAAAAAAAAAAAAAACAAGCCCCCGTCATATATGGGTCTTCGAAAAGCTATATCAACAGACAGACGGACACCGTTAAATCTAGTTCGCTACTCATAAGGATCAATATACATATACATATTGTAGAAATTTCAAACAGAATGCTTAAGAGTATGCAAATGATAAATAGAGAAAATATAAGAAATGTTTTAATAATACCCCAGATTACTCTTTTTAGCATCATGGTAGTAGAGTAAATATTGGAATCTTTGGAAAGTTTCATCAATGATTAATTATAATGGCAGATCACGAACATTAACGATTTTAAAATTCATATTCTACATTATTAAATGAAAATACTCAAGCTCGAGGTCTGTTGTATGTAAAATGTTCTTTATTTGCTTCCAATATTTCGATAAAATAATCAATATAAAACAGAAGAAAAAAAATACATATTCTACTTAATAAATTATTTTTAAAATTTAATAGCTGTGCCAAGTACATAATGTAATTGTAAATGATTTTTTTTTCTGTTATAGATATAAAGTAAAACTTACCCCTGGAACTGGAAAGAGAGGTCGTGCAGCAAAAACAGCTCTTACTATGTTTTCCAAAGACAAAGCGTGTACTCCAAGAGAAAGAGATCTTTTAAAAAGTATTCGAGATGAGGCCTTAGCTCGTAACATACCTGGAAAAGTGAAGCTGACAGCTCCCCAATTACAAAAGTTTAAAAAATAGTGTACTTTTTACCTATCATATATGTACATAAGTATATGGGTAATGAGAGTTTACCGCCACTTCATCCAAAAAGCCATTAAAATCACCCAAAAGCCATTAAAAAGCCATTAAAATCCCCCAAAAGCCATTAAAATCCCCCAAAAGCAATTAAAATGCCCCAAAAGCCATTAATATGCCCCAAAAGCCATTAATAAGCCCCAAAAGCCATTAAAAAGCCATTAAAATCCCCCAAAAGCCATTAAAAATTAACACGTGTTAAAGTAGGTCAAATGAACACGTGTTAAAGTAGGTCAAATTTTTAAAAAAAAAAAAAAAATTTTAAAAACAAAGTAATAAAAAAAAGTCGTTAAATTTTATAGCTGAGATTTAGAAAAATGTTGGGAGAGCAATGCACAAGTGTTGAGTGCATTGTTGAAGCCTTTCTTTAGTTTTTTTATTTTGAATTAGGTGATGAAAAAATAAATTATTGGATGGACAGAAAAAAAAGGGGGAAAAGGAAAGTTAGTCAGACAGACAGACATACAGACAGACTGGCTTTGTAACAGCAAATGGTTTTTCAATTTTATTTGGGGTTGAAGAATAAATTCAAAGTATCTATAAATTATGATTTTATTTAGTTATTAAAAAAAAATTGTATAGATGCAATTGGTGTTTCTATTTTATTTGGAGTGGATAGGGAAATATGAAACCATTCTTGAAAATTTTTTTAAAAAATTTCAAAAACAAAGTAATAAAAAAAAGTCGGTTCATTTTATAGGATAGCAATGCACAAGTGTTGGGTGCATTGTTGAAGCCTTTCTTTTGTTGTGATCGATAGACAGACAGCCAGACAGACATAGAGATATGTAGATAGATAGACATACAGACCTTGTAGAAGCAATTGGAAAATATTGTTGATAATTCTATCTTTTTATTTTGAATTATGTGAAGAAAAAATTTTTGTTGGGGAAACACACAAAGCTGATAAGCGCATTTTTTTATTTTTTTTTTTTATGTGTGATTATGGAGAGCCAGATGCAGGGATGTTGTGGTTGTTGTTGTTTTGCTTGTTGTAATGATCGAGTGTATTCGAAACAACTTGTAGAAGCAATTGGAAAATATTTTTGATAAGGCTTTTTTTTCTTGAATTAGGTGATGAAAAAAAAAAATTATTGGATGGACAGAAAAAAAGGAGGAAAAAACTAATTAAATTGTGAATTTATTAAGTTATTAAAAAAAAAAAAAAAAATTGTATGTATATGTAATTGATGTTTAAAATTCGGTTACTTAATAATAAATGATTTATGACATACATATACCTACATAAATATTTTCAGATAAGAAAGTGTAGGTCATGGAAAGTTAGTCAGACAGACAGACAGACAGACAATCATACAGACCGACCGGTTTTGTAAAAGCAAATGGTTTTTTAATTTTTATTTGGGTGGAAGAAAAATTCAAAGTATTTATTTTTGATTTTTAAAAGAAAAGAGAAGAAAAAAAGGGGGAAAAGGAAAGTTAGTCAGACAGACAGATATACAGACAGTCTGGCATTTTATTTGTTGATAAGTAAATTTACGATTGTATAGATATTTGAAAGTATATATAAGGTTTTAAATATATTCTATACATTAGTTTCTAAAGTAGACTTGCTTAAGAAAGTTTGTGTTTTTTTTGTGAAAATAAAAAAAGAAATTAATATTTAAAATAATAATAATGGCTAGTGTACTAATTTGTGAAATTTGCCAAAACCAATATAAAAAGAAAGAAAAATTAAAAAAACATATTCAAATTCATGTGCCATGTGATGTGTGCAATCATATATCCCTGACATCAATGGAGAGGAAAAACATATGGAAATCCATCTAGATGTCCTTCAACAGCAACAACAACAGCAACAACAACAACAGCAGCAACAACAGCAACAACAACAACAACAAGTAGAAGAAATGGATGAACATCCTTCAACATCGGATGCATCTAGGAAGCGTCTATCGATGTTACAATCAAATATACTATTTAAACAACAAAAGCCTGAGTCATGTTCAGAATCTTTTATTATGTGTGAGGATTGTAATGTTAAAATTCAACCACAACAGTGGTTTATTCATTGCTCCCAACCCGAACACAAGAAAAAGGATATCTGAATTTGAATGTAAATGAATATTTGAAAGAGGGCCAAATGTATGTTCAGAAATTATTAAATAATTGTCTGGCTGAGCACATAATTGTGAAATTTAATTTGGAATTGACAGCTCGATATAAGCTACCAGCACATCCTCTTAAACCAGAAACTGATATGTACCACAATACGGAAATGATACGCTTATCAAGGGCAGACAATATTGGCTCAGCTCTCACACTTCAATTTGAAAAGATTAAGGCGAAGATGTCTGAGTTTCAAGAAAGAGATTCTGGTTGGACGCTTATCCAAATTAAATGTCTAGAAATTAATATTAACAAAGCATCACCATTATCCGGATCCCAGTACATACCAACACCTGTAGAGCTAATACGAAAACTTGCTTGCGTTAACGTTCAAAATAATGACGTCTTCTGCTTTAAATGGAGTATTATAGCAGCATTTTATAATGGTGATGACAGTCATGTACACAGACAGACAATTTATAAAATTAATAATATTTCTGAGCAAATTATTACGCTTGATTCCGGTACAATACTTAACTTCACTTCAACGCAATTTCCCACTGATGTGAAGGATATTAAGTATTTTGAAAAAAATAATACAGAAATAAGTGTAAATGTGTTCGGGTTCGACAGAAAAGTGAAAACGGTTGTTGGTCCCTACTACATCACAAAAAAAGAGAAGGAAGTGCATATAAATTTGTTGCTGTTGGAAAGTGAATGTGGGAGTAAAATGCACTTTATTTTAATAAAGAATATTTCTAGGTAATTAGCATAAACTTATATAAAATTTTTTAAAAAAAAATCTATTCAATTTAATAAATTTCTTTCTTTTTTTAGACTACTTTTAAGTCAAATATCTGCGCATAATGGAAGAATTATATTTTGCAACTCATGCCTTTACCACACAGATATACCGGAAAAAATGATTTTTCACAAAAAAAAAGAATGTGGAGAGTGCATTCCCAAGATGCCGGAGGGAGACAAATCCATCATAAAGTTTTCCCATCATGAGCGACAAATGGATCTCCCGTTCACTGTGTATGCGGATTTTGAATGCGTTCTCGAGGAAGTAGATGTAAGTAGTATTAATGAAAATAGTAGATATACAAAAAAACATGTTCCATGTGCATATGGTTTTAATATTAAGTGTAATTTTAATGAAAATTTAGATAAGTTTAAAATGTTTAGTAGTAGTAGTAGTAGTAGTAGTAGTAGTAGTAGTAGTAGTAGTAGTGTTAATGTAGGGCAACATTTTGTAAATAATTTAATAAATGAATGTAGACAAATTTATAAGAAGTATTATGAAAAAATTGTCCCCATGCATTCATTAACCCCCTTAGAAGAAGAACAATTTTTAAACTCTATTAACTGTCATATTTGCGGTTTAGCACTAGGCGATGCACTAGCTGTGAGAGATCACTGCCACTTATCAGGAAAATATAGAGGGGCTGCACATAATTCGTGTAATTTAAATTTTAAAATTCCAAATTTTATTCCTATATTTTTCCATAATTTTTCGAAATATGACTGTCACTTATTTATTAAAGAATTACTTCGTATTAAAGGGGAGACAAATGTAATTCCAATAAATAAAGAATTATACATTTCTTTGTCGCATACTGTTCGGGTATATACTGATGAAGAAATTGATGATTATATAAATGAGTTGTATATAAGAAAAGTGAAGCAAAATATTCCTCAGCATATTATTTCAAAACAACTTGAAAAGGTGCGAGATTATAAAACTGGAAAAAAAATTGAGCTTAGATTTTTAGACTCTTTAAGATTTATGGCATCTGGTTTGGAATCATTAGCTAGTAACCTCAATGATCAAGATTTAAATGCAGTTAGAAAATATTTTCCAGATGCTGAGAAGTTTTCTCTTATGAAGCGAAAGGGTGTTTTTCCTTATGAATATTTAAATTCATTTGAAAAATTAAATGAAAAGAAACTCCCACCAATTGAAGCATTTTATAGTAGGTTAAATTATAAAAAATGTTCAGAAGAAGATTATTTGCTAGCACAAAATATATGGACAAAATTTGATTGTGAGACTATTAAGGATTACATGGAGCTGTATTTAAAAACTGACGTGTTGTTACTTACAGATATATTTGAAAACTTCAGAAAGCTCTGTAAGAAGATTTATAACCTAGATCCTCCACATTATTATACCATCCCAGGGCTTTCTTGGGATGCAATGTTAAAATATACAAGAATTGAGCTAGAATTATTAACAGATCTAGAAATGTATAATTTTATTAAACGAGGAATTCGTGGTGGTCTTTCACAATGTAGTAAGAGGTATAGTAAGGCGAATCATAAATATCTTAATGATTATGATCCTACAAAACCGTCCGAATACATTTTATATTTAGACGCAAATAATCTTTATGGTTGGGCAATGTCAGAGTCACTACCATATGGAGGCTTCAGTTGGACAAATGACTTCATTCACCCCAAAAATATTCCACATAACTCAGATGTTGGTTATATTTATGAAGTCGATTTATCATACCCGTCTAGCTGTCATGATTATCATAATGACCTGCCATTCTGTGTGGAAAACAAAATAATTGGTGGGAGTAAATATGAAAAATTAATTGCTGATCTATCTAACAAAAAGAAATATGTCATACATTATAAAACATTAGAGCAATGTTTAAATAATGGATTGGTTTTGGAAAAAGTTCACCGAATTCTGAAATTTAATCAAAAGCCGTGGTTAAAGACATACATAGATTTAAATACGACACATAGAACAGAAGCTAAGAATCAATTTGAAAAAGATTTCTATAAATTGCTCAATAATGCTGTGTATGGTAAAACCATGGAAAATGTCGATAAGAGAAAAGACGTTCGGTTGGTTAGTGAGTGGGAACGTACCAGCCGTAACCGATTGGGTGTAGGTGAACTTATAGCAAAACCAAATTTTCACAGTATTTCACAGTTTACTGATAAATTATGGGCTGTACAAATGAACAAAACTTTGACATATTACAATAAACCCATTTATTTATGCTTTTGTGTACTTGATCTATCAAAATGGAAAATGTATGATTTCCATTATGAGTATATGAAACCTAAATTCGGAGATAATATAAATCTCAATTATATGGACACTGACTCTTTTATTTACTCAATTAAAACTGATGATTTCTATGATGATATAAGAGGAAATTTAAAAACACTCTTTGACACATCAGCATATTCACAAAATAATCCATTTAACTTTCCTCAATTAAATAAAAAAGTACTTGGAATGATGAAAGATGAAACTGAAGGTAAATTCATCACTGAATATGTAGGCTTAGGACCCAAAGTTTATTCTTTCACAGTTGAAGATGATAAAGATGTTAAAAAAGCTAAGGGGGTTCAAAAATGCATGGTAGACAATTATACTATAGATCATTATAAACATGTCTTATTTAATAAGAAATCAGTAGGGGCATGTATGTACACATTCACATCTAAGTTACACACAATACTTACAAATAGAGTTAATAAAATAGCTTTAAATTTTATTGATAGTAAACGTAAAATAAGAAATGATGAGATTAATACACTTGCATGGCACCATTATCAGTTAGATACTGATAATGGTGACTTAGAATTAAGTAGGTTAATTAGTGATATTGAGTCACTAAATAATTAGTATAGAATATATATACATTACCTTGTAGTATTAAAAATTATATATAATACATGTAAATATATACATATATATACATAAAATAAAAAAAGCCAAAATTTATTTAAAAAAAAACCAACAGTTTTATTCTTTATTTAATAGAAATTAAATGAAAAAAAAGTAAGTATTGAATGTATTTTAAAATAGATTATATAACTTTTCGAACAATTCCAGTTAAAGGTGTGTACTCCATCATACGATCGTGTAGGATTAAACAATAAGCATTTGTATTTTTTGGTACTGGACTACTTGTCTCGAACTCAATTTTCACATCGATAGGCCCATTTTTAACAATTTCATTTTGATAACTAACATCAACTACTGCAATTGGAATATTTTTAAAATTTCTCACATGAAAGAAGAGGTTGTGCTTCTCTCATATAGTAATTTTGTTGAAACTTAGCATACATATCATACAAAATAGCGTATCGATTCTCCTCAAATTTTAAATTTAAATCATCATATGGATACGATTCTGAATTTAAATGCACTTTAACATTTTTCAAATCTTGGCCTTTCTCTATTCACTGATAGTTTAATATTCCAGTTGTGATTTCTGCCTCCGGAAAATGTTGGATTAAAATAACAGTCCCAACTGCGAAATGCTATGGGTAATGAAACACCCTCCTTTATAATCTTCATTATTTGTATTTTTCGTGTATCTGATAGGTGAATATGTGGTATTCTCCATGTTATGTTTCTAATCGATAAACTTAATTTTTCATTAGCATCTGTAGAGTAATACGCCTTATCATCATTTGAACTTCGTAAAAGAATAAGTTCATGTTTACTATTTAAAATTATTTTATTGAAATCCTCAGCAAATCCCAATAGTAGTTTAAGGGGAATATAAAAATTAAATTTTCGCATTGACAGGTCTTCAGAAATATTCCACCCTGCATTTCTCATCATATTGCTTTCAAATTCATTTAGTGAGACATAATTCTTAATTGTACTGGATATTCCCAAGTATCGAGTACGATCAATTTCAACACCATTAATCTCATACCGTATTTCATCAAATAAGTATGCAACACAATTATTCCTCAATCTAGTATTTTCTGACGCTTCTTCACCTTTAGTGTTTTTAATGTTTCCTTCTATATATAAGTAGCTTTCAGACGGAAGAACATATAAGTCTTGATTTTGTAGTGTAATTCGAATTTCATCATTGTTTTTAAATGATTGAATATAGGGCACATAGCTGTGATAATCTTTTTTTATTATATTTTCATCAGAATACGGTTTTTCAATGACATTGAGTATATCAGACATTTTTCTTTATTTTTAACTTAAGCAATTTTAAAAAGGTGGTGTTTTCTTTCGATAATGATGGTCTTATAGCTTTAATATGATTAGTAGGAATGTCCCTATTAACTTTAATGTGCTAAGTTTTATTGTAAATTATCATTTTTTCCTGGGTCTTAGATGTAATCTAAGTGTTATTTCTTCAGTTCTGAAATTAACTGCACGATTTTCTTGGTCAACAATCCAAATTTTGAGATATGTTATTTCTTTGACGTTTACTGGTAAATA
Organism: Pollenia amentaria; assembly: GCA_943735925.1. Taxonomy (NCBI): domain Eukaryota; kingdom Metazoa; phylum Arthropoda; class Insecta; order Diptera; family Polleniidae; genus Pollenia; species Pollenia amentaria. The sequence goes on from OX031006.1 coordinate 135,249,281, forward strand.
AATTAGGTTATTAGCAATAACATCTAATTTATAGCCTGGTGGTACGTCTAATGCGAACTCGTGTAGTATATGTGCGGGAGAATTATTCATATATGCTCCTGTTATGATGTTACACTGAATTTGTATAGCATTCACTTTTAATATATTTACAGGTTGATTTGATATATGTTTCATACCAGCCTTTAAAATTTCTTCACTAAAACCTAACAGCGTACCAATGGATCGTTTTCGATTAAATAAAATTGCATCGTGGGATGAAGTTATTTCAATTTGTAAAGTATTATTATTAGCTTTAAAGAGAATAGATTTATTATAATTTTCTGCTTTATACTGCCCAACTATATAATCAACAATATCTTGTAACTCGTATGATCCAATAGGAATTTCAATTATTTTATCTCCTATATGAAATAAATTATTATCATAATCTACATTAGGAATAGAGTTATATGAATGAAAATCAACTAGAGAACATTCATAGTCATCTTTTAGATCTATTGGTGGGAAATAATTTGCCGTTAGAATTGATCACTTAAAGCTAAAGTAATTGACATCCTGAATGCTAAATTATAAATGAAATGAAAATGCTTGAGTTTTTTGTTTTATTAAATTTATACATTTATTAGAAAAACTTTTTTTTTTTTTTTTTTATTTGTTTTCTTATAATATTTCATTTTTATTTATCCAAGAATTATGTTGGTTTGGAAAACCTAACCATTTAACATACGCTTTATCACCTTTTTCTTTTAAAATTTTTTCCACCAGAAATGTATTAGGATAACGTGTACGACGTATTTCTTCCTTGTAAAATGCGCCTTTTATAGGATATCCTTGATAGTCTTCAAGTAAAAATGTGATTGGGTAGGTGTTCTGTATGGTTTTTATTTTAAATATTTCTGTAGTCCAGTTCGGTGTATAACCTTTTTCAAATATATGTTTATATTTACTTATGCGAACATAGTCCCCAACCTTAAACCTTGATGATTTAAACATTTTTAAATTATTATATACAGTATTCAGTAAATATTGTTCATGTTCAGGTTTTACATCCATAGGTGCCATTTTTATTGTACTGTGAGTTTTTCTATTATATTGTTTAACAAGATTTTTATAATTATCAATCCAGTGAAATGTTCCATTATAACTAAATTCTCTCCATATCATACCTTTTAGTGTTCGATTAAAGCGTTCAACAATTGAAGCTTTCATTACACTATAAGTAGAGTAATGATTAATTGAATATTTACGCATTAGTAAACCAAACTCCTTATTAAAAAAATCTTTTCCGTCATCTGTTTGTAAATTTTTAGGTATTCGCCCCTTACTTAGTATTTCCTGAAAAGCTTTGGAAACTTCATTTGCGGTTTTTGCTTTAATTGCTGCAGCCCAAGCATATTTTGAAAATGTATCAATGAATGTTAGCATATATTTGTATCCGTTGTTTATAATGGAATAGTTACCCATTTCTACTAAATCTGCTTGCCAAAGATCATCAATTCCCTTTGTTATTACTTTCCGTCTTAAGAAATTCTTCCGCGCTTGGGAATGTAGTTCATTTATTATCGTTCTTTTTTCCATTATGTTGTTGTTGTTGTGATGAAAGCGTAATCATTACACTATATATGTCAGAAATTTTCTTATTTAAATCCTTTATTTCATTTCTTACAATTAAAACTTCTTTGTTTATACCCCTTTTTAAATGTTCTTGCATATGGGTCATTTGTGTATTCACATAATTTTTGTTAACAGCATCTGTACCATTCATTGGAGGTGACAAATTTAAAATTCTTTTATTCTCTATATCAATATTATTTACGTTGAGTTTGATACCGAATTTTTTTGAAATGTTGTTTCTTGTTATATCTCCTATATATTTTTGATTATAGTAATGACCAAATTTGTCAACAGTCATAATTTTCTTATTATTATTGTTTTAAAAAGTTATTCAATTATATTTGCTTCCCTTAGTTCTTCGATTATAGATATTATTTCATTAGAATGATTATTGTTACCAGCATGTTGTGATGCTATTAACAGCCTCAATCGGTCTACAATTTCATTAGGATTATCCCAGTATATATAGTTTGACTTATTAAGATTAACCTCCATTAAACCCTTGCCAACGTGAGTAGTTGTAGTAAACAATTTATTTATTATTTTTTTATATTTATAACCTCTGTTTCCATTAATTTGATTATTAGGATCATAGTTCCTTCGATGTGCGTTTGTATCAAGTAAAATATGTTTATATATTGCTAATTCTGACGAATCAAATTGTTTTGGATTTTTATGAAAAAGCAATGAGTATAACCCTGGTGTTAGTGCCCAAGATTTTTGACCTATAATTATTTTATCATCGGTAAGCTTTAAAATAGAATTTCCAAATTTCCAGTCTCCATTTTCCATTTTATGAGGTCCAAATATAGTGTCAAGCTTTTTATTTCCATTTAGGGTTGATAAATCAAACTCCCAATCGGATGCTTGAGAATAAAATTGTTCATTTTTCGATTTATCATTTACTTCATCTTCACTATTACTATTATAGTCTTCTTCTTCTTTATCCCTTTTTATTTTATTAGGTGCTGAATTAATGTTTTTCTCGTTCAATAATTTTTTCTTAGGAGTGCTGGTGAATATAGTATTATTTTCCGTTTTTATTTTAGTATTGTACTTACATTTATATTTTTCGTCTGTGGGTATTGCTAGATTTGACGAATCTGACAATTTGACTAGTTTCTTTAGAGGTTCTGTTAAAGGTTTAAATGTTCTTTCTAAATTATTAAAATTTTCCAATTCTCCCAGTCTTATGCTTTGAAATTTTTTCTTTAAAATTTTTTGGATTTCACCAACTCTTTTAAAATATTTTCTTCCATGATTATAACTTTAAACTAGTGTCGTCACCAACTTTAGATCCTGGAATAACTCGTAGTATACTTTTAACAGCTTTTTATAACAGCTAAACAGCTTCTTAAAACAGCTAAACAGCTTTTTAAAAACAGCTAAACAGCTTTTTAAAAACAGCTAAACAGGTAATTAAAACAGCTAAACAGCTTTTTAAAACAGCTAAACAGGTAATTAAAACAGCTAAACAGCTTTTTAAAAACAGCTAAACAGCTTTTTAAAACAGCTAAACAGCTTTTTAAAACAGCTAAACAGCTTTTTAAAACAGCTAAACAGGTAATTAAAACAGCTAAACAGCTTCTTAAAACAGCTAAACAGCTTCGTGGAATAATTTCGACAGTTCTCCAAGTATAAAAAAGAACGTATTTAATATTAATAGGTATACGTCTGATGTAGTTAGTAGTATTTATATGACTAAATCTGAATGAATAGATCAAAGCCTTTTCTATAACGCCCTTGCTTCATTTCATCATCTTTACTTATTATAAGAAATCCATATTTATCCTTCCAACATTTTCCGCAAATGTAACGAAACATATTTAAACTCATGTCACTGCCAACATGATCATTGTAGATGTGCTTTAAATTTAATTCATCTTGCTTGAATAAAATAATCATATTTGCATTATCACGTACTAAATGTTTTGGAATATGTGTATAAGTCTGACATAAATAAAAAGAATCAATATCCTTATGTCTCCCCATACAGAAATATGATCTTATATTATTTTGTTTTTCACAAGCGACATCGTCAAATATCATAATATAATTTACTTTAGCTTTTTCGGGTGGTATGACATGTTCATTGTCTGAAAACGTATAAAGTCCCATACCCTTTACTGATGAAATTAATCTTGACAGATATTTATATTTCGGTTGATTTAATGATTTTAATTATATATATAAATATTTTTAAATTTTAAACCATTCGGACTTTCAATTAAACTAAGCATTATATTTGTTTTGCCACAGTTTGAGGGACCAACTATTAGTGCTCTGATAGAATTAGGTAAAAGACAGCTATGTTTAAAACCATTTCTGTTTTCCGTTAAATCCAAGTTTCTCACTGAAATATTCGATTGTTGTTTTACCAAACGCATCTTTATAACTGAAAGCATACGTTTGCTTAATATTGCGTTTTATTTACTTTCAGATTTTTTTTTTTTTTTTATTTTCAGAAAAGCAATTTTTTATATACATATAAATGATTGTGTATAAAAATAAAGAATTTAGTAGAAAACATTTCGTCCTTGGAAAAGGACTTGTAAATAGCTTAATTAATTCACTACCACTTGAACTTCATTAACCGGGTTATCAATTTTGTGGACCAGGCACTAAATTGGAAAAACGATTACAAAGGGGTGATAAAGGTATCAATCCGTTGGATGCAGCTTGTAAAATTCATGATATTGCTTATGCCCAGAACACTGATATTCATAAACGACATTACGCAGATAAAGAACTAGCAGAAAAAGCTTGGAGTAGAGTTAAAGCTAAAGATAGTACATTTGGAGAAAAACTCAACGCATACCTTGTCACTAACGCAATGAATTCAAAAGTTAAATTGGGCTTGGGTGTAAAAACTGACAACCAAAAGAAAAAGTGTAGACGAAATATTTTTAAGAATGCCGTTAAATCAGCAACCGATATTTTAAAAAAGGAAAAACCAAATGACATCAAAACCGCTATTAAAACTGCACGAAAAGCTATCCGACATTCATTTCTTGGAAACAAATCTATAGTAAAAATTCCTAGAATTATCAACATACCTAAACTTGGCGGTTTTCTTCCACTTGTCCCTATTCTAACAGCACTTGGAGCATTGGGAGCAATAGCTTCTGGTGGGTCAGCAATCGCTAAAACTATTACTTTAGCTAAAAATGGTAGACAACAGCTCGAAGAAAGTAAGCGTCATAACAAAACATTAGAGGCAATAGCTATGGGTAAAGGTCTATATCTTAAACCCTATAAAAAAGGCTATGGAATATTTTATACCTCATCAAAAAACTATTAAAGCAGCTACCTAATAGACCGCTAACAGATGTGGACTTGAGAACATTTGGGAAGAAGTATATTCCTTATTTTAGAGGAGTATATATGAGGGATAAACTTCCTAAAACTCCACACCGAATAGAGAATGGAATTATAAACTTGGACTCAAATAGAGGATAAGGAACACATTGGGTAGCATTTTTTAAAAATAATGATAATGTAGAATACTTTGATAGTTTTGGTAATCTCCAACCACCTATAGAAGTTTTAAGATACTTGGGTAAAAACATTAAATATAACTATTTAAGATATCAAAAATTTAATACTTTTATTTGTGGTCATTTATGTTTAAAATTTTTAATAAATTTCAAAATAAAGAATTAATAAAAAAACTCAAATATTTTGTTTTTGTTTTTATATTTTTTTTTTATTATTTTTTTTTGTTTGTTTGTTTTATTTATTATCCATTCTTAATAATAATCTATAGATTTTCACATCTGTTTTAATCTTATTTTGCATTTTTTTTCCAAACTCATAACAAAGTCTGGTTAAATCAATTTCTATATCTCTTTCATTTATACCTTTAATTTCATAATATTGTACATTTGTTTTATTTAAAATAGAGCAATTTGGAATATAATGTTCATGATAAAAATATAAAATTTGCTTGCGAAGAATTTCCAGCTTAAAAATGTTGTCAAGAATATTCCGACTTGGGTTAGCGATTTCCAAGTCTCAGGATCAATTTTAATTTTATGGTTTCCCTGTTGTAGGATGAGATAGCAAATACTATTCTTATACTGAAATGTATATTGAACATTCCTCTTATCATCCTTATAAATTACATTCATACAATCTAGGAATTCACATTGATTTAGTGTTGCCTTAATATATTCCGTATAGCTCATAAGGTTTATCCATTCATCCCGGTCCAATCCAATGAAGTTCCTATCCTTATAATGCAACCAGACAATAGGCTTAAAACCAAGAGCTGTGGAAAATCCGCAGGATATCTTTAATTTTAAATTTATAAAATATTCCAACTCAAATACACAGTCGTGTATTTTTGGGTTTCTTAAAAGATTGAACATTCTCGATGAATTTTAAATGTAAACTAATAATATTTTTGCTTTGAAAATCTCTATTTAAAGAAAAAAAAAAATGCTTTTATCTTTTTTTTTTATGCTTTTATCTTTTTTTTTTTTTTTTATTTAATTATTTTTGTTTTCTTGTACATAAATTTAGACTTCTAAAATATTTTAATATCTTTTTATAATTTTCTATAATTCTTATAACATCCTTTTTTCTCTTATAGAAAAAGTAGCATCCACACAAACCCACGACATCTCCACTTGTACTTTCGTGAGAGCAAGGCATATTATATACATTAAAATTTGTATATTCTCTTTTGAATGTACATAATAATTCCAAATGTTCTTCAAAGATTACACTTCCAAATTCTTGTAGAAAAGCTTCAATAACCTCCATCTTTCCACATTAAGATTTCATTTACAACTTATTAAAAATATTAATAATTCTATATATATATATATACTAATAAAATAAAAAAACACTACAATTTATAATAATTTTTTTTTTATTGTTCAATCATTATTTTTATTGAAAAATTATTTTATTTAAATGTATTAAAATGAGTATAAGGGTAATATCCTTTCATAGGAGCAGCCGTCTTAATTTCTAGCTTATAATTAATGCTATCTTTTTCGTCATCTAAAGGAATCTTTGAAATTATATATGAGCCAGTTGATAGGCTCCCAACATCGTTTTCAGTCAAGACATTAAACCTTTTAGGAAGATAAAGCATAGCTTCATCCAATTCCAAGACAATGGCATCTCCATATTTTGTAGTTACCCGTTCAGCTCCTGTAATAGGATAGTCCTTTCCACCTATCATATTTTTAACACTTAAAATATGTTTTATATTTAATTTGTTGAATGAAGCAATTAATTCCGCGTTAATATTCATCGTTTGATAATTTATAATGAAATGTAATAAATTACTAAATAAATTCACAATTTATAGAAAAAATTTTTGTTTTTTTTTTTGGTTACACTTAGTTTTAACATATGTTGTTTGCTCTAATTCATTAAAATTATCGATAATGTTTTTTAATTTTACCCAACCACACCCATTGTAAAAAAACAAGTAGTTTTCAGAAGTATACTCCACTAAGCCTTTTTTTACTTTTTATACTTATATAGGAAAATCCATGCAAACTAGTATAACTACTAGAATACACTCGATCATTACAACAAGCAAAACAACAACAACCACAACATCCCTGCATCTGGCTCTCCATAATCACACATAAAAAAAAAAAATAAAAAAAATGCGCTTATCAGCTTTGTGTGTTTCCCCAACAAAAATTTTTTCTTCACATAATTCAAAATAAAAAGATAGAATTATCAACAATATTTTCCAATTGCTTCTACAAGGTCTGTATGTCTATCTATCTACATATCTCTATGTCTGTCTGGCTGTCTGTCTATCGATCACAACAAAAGAAAGGCTTCAACAATGCACCCAACACTTGTGCATTGCTATCCTATAAAATTTAACGACTTTTTTTTATTACTTTGTTTTTGAAATTTTTTAAAAAAATTTTCAAGAATGGTTTCATATTTCCCTATCCACTCCAAATAAAATAGAAACACCAATTGCATCTATACAATTTTTTTTAATAACTAAATAAAATCATAATTTATAGATACTTTGAATTTATTCTTCAACCCCAAATAAAATTGAAAAACCATTTGCTGTTACAAAGCCAGTCTGTCTGTATGTCTGTCTGTCTGACTAACTTTCCTTTTCCCCCTTTTTTTCTGTCCATCCAATAATTTATTTTTTCATCACCTAATTGAAAATAAAAAAACTAAAGAAAGGCTTCAACAATGCACTCAACACTTGTGCATTGCTCTCCCAACATTTTTCTAAATCTCAGCTATAAAATTTAACGACTTTTTTTTATTACTTTGTTTTTGAAATTTTTTTTTTTTTTTAAAAATTTGACCTACTTTAACACGTGTTCATTTGACCTACTTTAACACGTGTTCATTTTAATGGCTTTTGGGGGATTTTAATGGCTTTTTAATGGCTTTGGAAAAATTTTAATGGCTTTTGGGGCATTTTAATTGCTTTTGGGGCATTTTAATGGCTTTTGGGGGATTTGAATGGCTTTTTAAAGGCTTTTGGGTGATTTTAATGGCTTTTTAAAGGCTTTTGGGTGATTTTAATGGCTTTTTGGATGAAGTGGCGGTAAACTCTCATTACCCATATACTTACATACATAACAACATTTTAAGCGGCCAATTACAATATATATGTTTTATTCGAAACTTAAATGGTTTGACTTGTAAATATATTTAACAATGCTAAAATTAAATTAATTAAACAAAACTGATTCCATTATAAATTTTATTAAAAGTACACAGAATTAATTGCTAAAATATTTTTAAGCAAACGCTTGTTTGAAAATTTTTCAAATTTCTACAAATTTTTTTTACTATTAATATTTTTGTTTGATTTTTATTTTAGCAACAAAAATGTTGACAACTATTGTTTACGCGTAGAGTGTAAACGGGCCCTGATAATTGTTCAGTGGAATAATTACTTTTTTTCGTTAAATTTTAGTTGTTGTTATTTGTCTCAATATTGTTATTATTATTATTTATGTATACTACTTACTTACTTTTGTAAACCCAAAGTGTACGGTACGTACTGCTAGAGCAAAACCCCAAATAATACTCAAAACCAATAAAACCCAAAGAATTTAAAACCCATAAATTAACCCCGTGTTTTTCTCATTTTTTCCCTTATTGTCGAGAAAATATTTCAAGCAAACATTTTGGTCCTTCGAACCGGATTTGAAACCCCCCGAGTCCTTGAAATATTTTCAAGAAAATATTTTATTTTCAGAACCCCCAGCGTCTCATTTTTTGGCGTTCATCATTTAGAGTTCTATATTCGGCTGTGCCGAATCTTTGATACCCTCCACCGACAGGAGTGAGCTCTATATGATAAATACATATATATTATTAACTAAGCTTCACAAAAACGAGCGTCAGCATTAAAATTAGTTGCGGTTTAGACATGAATTTAATTATTGACCAACAATAAGAACATTTTATGCGTTTCTTGTTAGAACTTTGAACAGGCTTGAGTAAAATATCATGATTCGTAAAAGATTTAGCCGAACTAAAATAATTTTTAGGAGGGTAATTTGTATCGGTCCTATGGTAAATTATGGCCCAATCATCCCAAAATTCTGAAGACTGATTTCTGGTATTACAAAAATAAATTAGAATAAATTTCAATACAAATTTCACCGCAATATCTATATCTGTGATGGTTTAAGGCGAATTTTATTATTTTCCCAAAGTGATCTTTATTACGGTTTTGGGCGTACTAAACTGTTTTCCGGGAGTTGGGTTTATATGGGACCTAGTGTAAATTATTGACCGATCTTCAAAAACTTTTACAGTGTGATTTCTGGTCCTATAAAACCGTGACGTACAAAATTTAAGTATGCTAGCGTTATTTGTTGCGGTTTTGGGCGTACTAAACTGTTTTCCGGGAGTAGGGTTTATATGGGCACTAGTGTAAATTATGAACCGATCTTCAAAAAATTTTACAGTGTTATTTCTGGTCCTATAAAACTGTGACGTACCAAATTTAAGTATGCTAGCGTTTTTTATTGCGGTTTTAGGCGTACTAAACTGTTTTCCGCGAGATGGGTTTATATGGGGCCTATGGTAAATTATGGACCGGTCGTCACGAATGGTTTGCAGTCGTACAAACCAAATTCGAGCAAAATTTTATGTCATTCCTTGCATTATTAAACCATTTATGTTAGTTTTTGTATCAATATTATCAAATTTTTTAGGGTGGTGGTTCCACATTTTGATTCATAGTTCTGATCCTACTGAACCGATGTTGCTGGATTTCAATCCCAAACTGCTTAGGATAACTACAAGAAATTTAAGACCAAGTTTGTTCTTTTCTTTTGCGTTTTTCGAAAGTGAGCGTGTTTTCAACAGACGGACAGACATGGCTAAATCGACTTAGAATTACTCAAGGAGCCAGAATATATATATATACTTTATGGGGTCTTAGATGTATAATAAAAAAGTTTCACACGGAATGACAAACTTAGTATACCCTCATTCACCACAGTGGTGGTGGAGGGTATAAAAATATTAATTAATACTAATGCACATAAAAGAGGTTATGTCTCAGATGGTAATATGAGGGGTTCAAGAGCATATATATAAGAATATTATTAGCAAATTGATTAAACCTAAGAACCCATCCCACAACACCACAATCACCCACTTCATGTGACACAATAAAAACAACAAAAGAAAATTATATGGGAAGTGGGCTAATGAATTTCAATCCATTTTAACCCAAATATATACTGGGATGATCTAAATGAGTTAATAGATCGACTAAGACTCCTGCTCGCATCACAAGCTGCAGGTCACAGAAATCATAATAACGAAATTGTATCTATAATTATACGAAGCTAACATAATTGAATGACTATTAAATTAACATCAAGTAATGTCGGTTGATAAATTTGGTCACTATATTAACGATACACGTGGCGTAATTTCTATGAAAAATACGCCTTAATTACTTGGGTTCTTTATGGATACAGATTACAACATTGACATTCAAAACAAAAGAATCAAACATATGTCGAATGCTTTGGAAGAAAACAATGGTGTCAATAAAATGTTTTTGCAATCTCAAATTGAAAAAACACAGAAGGAGATAATGGATCAATTAAGCAAGAACATAAATAAAATTTATCAAATAATAGAGAAAATTAAAAATGAAGAAGAATCAAAATCTTAAATCAGAAAGTATATAACAGGCTTGATATTAAAAATAAAGAATTAAAGTAAAGAAGAGATCACAATATTCCCTTAAGTAAGTCCCAATTTACATTATACGATTTTTGTCGTTGCGATTATTGTCGTTTCTTCTTTGAAGTCGGTCTTATGCTTACATTGTACGATTTTTGTCGTTACAACTTCTTGTGTATACATATAATTTGACTCTACGAATGAAAGAACAAAACGAATCGTAGAGTACACTCGCTTGTGTAACCCCTCTCGCCAATATGGTAAGAATCGCAACGACAAAAATCGTATAATGTAAATTGGGACTAAAGAAGACGTAATAATAATAATAATAATGGATTCAAGAAGAAGAGATTTAGTAAATGAACTTCATAAGCCAGCCCGAAAAAATTTTATACGTCGAAGAGTTGTAATAAAAGGCATAGATGATCTCTGGCAAGCTGATTTAGTTGAAATGGGAAACTATTCTACATATTATAAAAAATATCGATGTTTGTTAACTTTCATTGATACTTTCTCAAAGTTTGCATGGGGTGTTGCACTTAAAAGAAAAACAGCAACTGAAGTATTTCAAGCAATGAAAAGTATTTTAAAATTAGGTCGAGTGCCCAAAAACTTGCAGAATGATGATGGTAAACAATTTTTCAATTAGCAATTTAAAACCCTCATGTACAACCATAAAATCAATCACTACCCAACATATAGAATACTGAAAGCCTCAAAATTAGAACGATTGATTTGAACTCTAAAAGGAATGATGTGGAAAGAATTTAGTTTTAATGGGTCATATTATTGGCTTGATACTTACAAAGATCTAATTAATAAATATCATATCAAAGTTCATCGCACCATTAAAATAGCACAAATGACGTTAATTCTAGCAACGAAATGAAATTATTGAAAACCGTATACAAACATTTAAAAATATTTAAAAAGTCTAAATTTAATGTTGGAGATTATCTATGCATAAGCAAATATAAACACATTTTTGAAAAAGGTTACACTCCCAATTGGACGACCGAAATTTTTTAAAATTTAAACTGTAAAAAAAATATCCCGCAACATTCATATTGGAAGACTATTTTGGAAATCCAATTAAGGGTGGTTTCTATGATGATGAACTTTCAAAAACTCGATTTCCTGATACCTGCCTTATTGAAAAAATTCTTAAAACTAAAGGAGAAATGGCATTTGTAAAAAGGTTGGGATTTTCAAATCAACATAATTCTTGGATAAATTGAATTGATATATTGCAGTTTGTAAGAGTAGATACAATAATAATAGTATCTAAGAGTTAATGTATTATTATCAAATGAGAAAAAAAAATGTAAATAAATTATTTTTAAATAAAGAACATTGCGTTTTTTAATTTATTTACAATTCAACAGTCGAAATGTCAATAACTCTAACGTTAAGCTGTAACTCAACAGAGTTGACAGCTAACTATTTTCCTCCAATTGAGTTAGATGGAAAATATGAGTGTGCACTTACAGATTTTCATTCATATAATAGTATTCCAAATGTAGATGTTTATAATAATATGTTTTATATTGGCGAACAAGCAATTGAAATTCCGAATGGATATTTTGAACTAAACGACATAGTTGATTATATTAAAGATGAATTTCAACGATATAGTTCTGAAAATAAAATTAATATTGAAGCTAATAATAATACGATGCAAGTTAGAATAAAAAACTCTAATCATCCAATATACTTTAATAAGGAAAATACAATTGGCCAGCTTTTAGGATTTAAAGAAAATATTTTATTACCTAATAAAGACCATTACTCAGATCTTCCAGTTAATATTTTTAAGGTAAATCTTTTACGAATTGAGAGCCGTCAACACATACATGAATAACTCCCAAGCACATACTTTGCATGAGTTTGCCATTAATGTCCCACCTGGGTATAAAATAGATGAGATTCCTAGAAGTCTCATTTATTTGCCAGTCAACTGTCGAGATATAAGGTTCCTTACTCTGCGAGTGGTTCATCAAGACGGTGATTAACTTAATTTCCGAGGAGGGGAATATACAATTCGATTACATTTAAGAACAACAAAATAAAGATAACTTACAAGACGAATAAACCTAAAAACAAAGTATTACATTCTTCTGCTAACAAAGTATTGAAAAATAAATTAAACTCAAAGAATTCATTAAAAAATATAAACTTAACGCAATCACATTAAGAATTTCTAAAATCATTAAATTTAAAATTGACGAAACCATGACTTCAATAATAGATGTTCTGGATTAACCTTTGTCCGAAGAAAATATAATTAAAAAGGCCTAACATACGTATGCCCCAAATTTGCAATCTTACAATAATAACGATGAAATTCGTATTATAATACAAAATCAAGACTTGTATATTTTGCCGTCGGAAAGTTTTATATATGTAAAAGGATTTGTTAAAGATGATAGCAATAGAGTTCGAAAATAAACAGTAAAGTACAGCAAGTTAAAGTACCACACAGTTTTGTTAACTTTTTTTGTGAATTTCTACACAAACAAAATATGGTACACACCTATTGTGAGCTGACGACCAGAAACACTTAGATAACTTACCGAACTTATTTAAGAGTCCGTGTTAAGTTCTTTTGAGGTACTTCAGTATTTTTTTAGTGAACACGTATTGAACTTTTAGCTAACATGATATGTTTTTTTAGTGTCTGCGTAGTTAACATTTATTGTACTTACTTTTTTTAAAGGAAATATTTAAAATAATAAATCCTCCGTATGTATGGTAAAGAAAATAAGATATATAATTTTTTAACGGTTTGTTTATTTATTACAAAAAACCCCCAAAATATAATTTGTAGTTGAGTTTTATAACAGGAATGCAAAAATATAAGAAACATGCAAAAGTATACAAATGTTTTAATAAAATATAGTATTTATATCAAAAAATAAATCTTATTATTTCGTCTACGAAAATAAAATCTATAGCCAGATTTTTGGAATGCCAATGGGGAACCCCCTTTCTCCTACTATAGCTGATGTAGTACTGGACAGTTTACTCGACGAAGCAATAGCCGAATTAAAAAAGAAAGATATAAATTTAAAATACATAGTGAAATATGTAGATGACATATTAGCTATAGTAAAACGGGACGACAAAGAAGAGATCCTGAATGCTTTCAACGCATATCATCCAAAAATCCAGTTTACTACGGAAATTTAAGAGAATTTTAAAATTGCATATTTGGATACATACATATATCGACATAATAGTTTTATTAAATTTGATTGGTATTCAAAAGAAATATCATCTGGTAGACTGATGAATTTTAATGCAACTCAACCAAAATATCAAATAATAAATACGGCAAAAAATTTCATTTTAAGGGTACTATATATAAGCGATGAAGAATTCCACGTTAAAAACATAAAGAAAATTACAGCAATATTAATAAATAATAGCTTTCCAATAAAACTTATACACCAACTAATTGAAGAAACACAAAGAAAATTAAAAAACAACATAACTTCAAACAACACTGAAAATAATGACAAAGTTTTTTACAGTGTAAAGTTTATTCCTGGTTTAACGGACAACAGAAATATTAAAACAACGATAGACACACAAAACATATGTTACGCCTACAAACCACATATTAAACTCAACTCTATTTTTTCTAAAATAAAAATGCCTGTAGAAAAACAACAACAAAACAACGTTGTGTACGAAATAGCATGTAAGGGAAATGACGAACAAAAATGTGATTTAATTTATATTGGCACAACAAAGAGAAATTTACAAACAAGAATGTATGAACACAAAAATGACAAAGATAAACATAAGGAATCAACAGCTTTGTCAAAACATATGATTTGCGAAAAGCATAAACCTGACTTTGACAGAATAAAAATATTAGACGTAGAAGCAAAACAGAAAAAGCGTTTCACAATAGAAAGCTTACGTATACAACAAAACATTGACAGAACAATGAATTTAAAGGAAGACACAAATAATATAAGTTTAATCTGTAGCTTGTTGCAATAAAATAGAAAAGATAAGCTGTGATATTAATTTAAGTTCTGTGTTTAATTTAATTATATGTTAAATGTTTTATGTTTTATGTAAGCTGTGTAACATCCAATGTATAATTTAATGTGAAAAACTACTTAGTAATTGTTAGTTTATTTATTTTGTTGTTTTCTAATTTTGTAATAATATATTGTTTTTTATTAAAAAAAATATTAAATAGACAACCCCTGAAGATGTCAACAAATAATTGACGAAACGTTGGGAGAAACATGTAAAAAATGTTTTTTATTTACATTAATACATTAGGCCCAATTAGCTTAACAAAAACTTATATATAATATCCAAACAACTTGGCCAAAAAAAAAAAAAAAAAAAAACAAACCTACTTCTAAATAGGTGTTTATACCAGTCGCTCAAAAATAAAGAAAAAAAAACAGTGCGTTTGTGTTTTGATAAAATTTATTTAAAACCATCAAAGTAAATATTAAAAGGGTATACATTTTTATGCGTGGGTGTGTTGATCAGAGTTTTATAACGTATTTTGCTGTAATTTTGGTATATTAAATTGTTGGAGCGAATGGATGTATTCAAAATAGAAAAACCAATTGCGATATTGTAATAGCAGGTCAACGCACGGACACACGGACTATAAAATAGGTTCGGTAAGTTATCTAAGTGTTTGTGTTCATCAGCTCACAATAGTTGTGTACAATATTTTTTTGTGTACAAATTCACAAACAAAAAAATAAGATTTAGAGTTTGTGTGGTAAGACAAGTACTCTACGTTAGTGTACAGTTTATTCGAACTCTATTTTGTAGCACATATATTTGATGAAATCCGTTACGAAGTAAATGGTGTTGAAATTGATCAAACGATACATTTAGGAACATTAAGTACTATTAAAACTTTGGTTTCATTTTCACCAATAGATAGTAATGGAATGCAAAATGCTGGATGGAATAAAATTGATGATATTGATCTAGTAAATGGCTACTTTAATTTTAATGAACATACCACTTAAATGGTTTTTGGGATACGCTGAAGACTATAACAAAATATTATTGAATGCAAAACATGAATTGATTATATTACGTAATAAAAATGATGAGAATCTTGTATATTTAACTGTTTTTACCGAAAAGGCTAAATTAACAATTTCAAGTATATCGTAGAGAATTCCTCATGTACAACTATCTGATTTTAGTAAATAAAATATGATAAAAATAATAAACAGTGGTACTTCAATACCAATTGCATTTAGAAGTTGGAATTGTCATATAAATCCACAACTAAATATGTCAACATATCATGTGTGAAATGTTAAGCTGGCAGCGAATAGAGAACGCCCTCGTTTTGTTTTTAACCATTCAAACATGAAAATAAATGAATCCATTGCGATTTGACTAATTTAAAAGTACATTTAAATTCAGAGTCTTATCCATACGATGACCTTAACATAAAGTTTAAGAATGAACGTTATGCAATTCTATATGATATGTATCTAAGGTTTCAAGAAAACTACTATATGCAAGACTCCTAGCCGCCTCTCACATCTCAAGAGTTTAAAAATAATGCTCCAATAATAGTAGTAGATGTTATTTATCAAAATTAATCTATTGTCAGCGGACCAATTGATATTAAAATTTAATTTGAAACAGCTACTAATGTTCCAGCAAACACATCAGCTTGTTGAATATATACCATTAAAGGGACAAGTTCGGAAAATTTTATAAATCCTAAATTACAAATATGAAAAAAGGTGTATTGCAAACCTGTTTTCATTGATTTACAGGGGTTTAAGCTAGAATCAAATTAATTTATTGCTAAAGAAGTTGCAATTGTTTTCAATTCTAAGGAAAATATACATTTCAATACAAAATCAAGTTTTGATTTCAATGGTTTATCACAAAAGGAGCAAAAAGAAGCACATTGGTTAATAAAATATTTTCATCGTCTGAACTGGAATACAGGAGTGGAATCATTTAAGAGTGTTTGTAATTTGTTAAGAGATAATTTAAAAAATTCTAAAATATATGTAAAAGGAACAGAACAAATTAAATGGTTGGAGCAAATCTTGCAGCAAAAAGTTTTTAATATAGAGGATGTTGGATGTATAAATTTAAAAGAACTTAATAAAAAGTATCCAGAAAACTCATATTGCAGTTATCACAACTATGGAGTTTGCGCTTTAAAGAATGCTATTTAAGTTGAAAGAGAAAAGCTAATTTGAAATAAGAACAACTTTTTCATTTTTTAAATCCAACATTTTAACTTTATGATATTTTTTTTCTTTCTTTAAATTTGATTATTATTATTGATTTAAATACAGTTACATAAACATTATTTTTAAGAAACTAATTAATAAATAAAAATATTTTAACTGACCCCAAGCTCTAGTATTTATCTTATGGTCAATAATATTTCTCTTATCATCTGTATGATTAAGTAACTTTTGTATATACAACTGATGAGCTTTAGTTCTCAATACAAACATTTCATCAGATA
The DNA here is from genome assembly GCA_943735925.1 of Pollenia amentaria. NCBI lineage: Eukaryota > Metazoa > Arthropoda > Insecta > Diptera > Polleniidae > Pollenia > Pollenia amentaria. The sequence goes on from OX031006.1 coordinate 135,266,568, forward strand.
CTATTTCTGCTCAAATAAACACTCCTTATAGTCATTTAATGTTAGTTTTTTCATTACACATTTTTTGACCCCTTTAGACTTTTTAATGTCTTCTGAAGTGACAGTTGACAAGGAATACATCTTTGTTCTTAACCCTGCAAATTCAATCATTATTTCCCCCTTATTTTTATCTTTCATCATTCCCAATACTTTTTTGCTTAGGAGTAAATTAAAAACATTGCCTTTGGTATATTCAGACGTATCGAAATTTAAACTGATATCGCTACGAATGTCATCATAAAAGTCATTTGTTTTAATTGAATAAATTAACGAATGGGTATCCATATAATTTTAGGACAAATTTTCTCTAAATTTTGGAATCATATATGTTGAGAAGGCTTTCAGCCGAGCCAGCAATTTCCACGGGATTTTGAATAAAATACAAAGGCCCAATAAAAGACTTGATGTATCATGCAATTGTATTTATATTAAAATTCCTTTAAAAACAATTAAAAATATTTTCAAATATACATAGTAGGTCTAAATAATTTTTTACATACTTTTTGGTATGAAAATTACTGGATATAAAAAAAATCTTCTTGGCTTTCAGTATCACGTCTAGGTCACCTCGCAATTAAATTTTAACAAAAGAAAAAGAATGGCGAAGGCGCCAAGACGCTTCTTGACAATTTACTTTCGTTAAAAAATACAAATAACATTAGTTTACGTATTCTAAGTTTTTTCGGAGTTAAAATAGTGTTGCAAGATTAAAATAAAATTAATTTATGGTGTTTTGGGAGTAGCGTTAACATTCCCCCCGCAGTATGGCAAGAAACCTTTTCGCTGTCAGACTTCTTTTGGCGGAGCTACTTCCAATACTGCCAGCTTGCTTACAGGTCGTTCCAATATGCCTCGCTGTGTTAGCACCTTTGCACTTCGGACCTGCCCGTCGCCAGCCAATCTCGTTTCAATTATTTTGCCGCGAGGCCAAACGTTTCGAGGTAGGGAAGGGTCAACAATGATAACTAAATCTCCCTGACTTAAAGGTTTACATTTTTCGTACCATTTTGTCCGACACGTTAATGATGGCAGGTATTCAGTTAACCATTTCTTCCAAAATATATTTCCATATTGCTGAGAAATTAACCAGTTTTGTCTTAATACAATTCCGTTATCGTTGCACGAAGTTAAAGGTTTCAGCCCACTGGAGCTTCCTACCAGAAAGTGGTTCGGAGTTATGGCTTCTGTCGTATCTGGTTCAATTGGAACATATACAAGGGGTCTCGAATTAATAATGTTTTCAACCTCAATAAACATGCTTAATAGAAGTTCATCAGTTGGGTGTCTGAAAGGCGTAATTTTGTAAAAAATTGTCTTTACCGAACGAACTAAGCGCTCCCATGCGCCCCCCATGTGGGGTGAAGCTGGTGGATTAAAACTCCATTTAGTAGTGGAGGATGTAAACGTTTTTACTAGCTCATTTCGATCCACATCAGCTAAGGCTTCACGTAGTTCTCTCTCAGCGCCTACGAAATTGGTCCCATTATCGCTATAAAACTCAAGAGGAATTCCTCTTCGCCCCATAAAATTTCGAATAGCCAAAATACAGGAGCTTGTGTTTAAAGAATGCGCAATTTCAATATGAATCGCCCTTATAGTCAAACATGTAAACAAACAACCGTAACGTTTTTCTTTATGGCGGTTGACGATCACTAGCATGGGGCCAAAAAAATCGATCCCGGTATAAGTAAAAGGAGCCGTGTATGATGCAACGCGAGCACGTGGCAGCTTTGCCATTTGTGGAAACTGTGGAGTAGCATTTGTAATTTTACACATTTGGCAACATCGAACAATTGATTTGTATGTAGCACGAAGTCTTGAAATACAATATTTTTGCCTCAACTCATTGACAACCGTTTCATGACTGCTGTGATAAAATTTTTCATGATAGTGCAGACAAATAAGCTTGGTTAAATAACTTTTTCTTGGCAATATAATTGGACGCTTTTGTTGCAAGGAAACCTCTGCCAGGTCAATCCGTCCATCAACACGTAAAATATCATCCTGCAAATAGGGTGATTTAGAGTATATCTCACTTGTCTTTTTTAAAGATTTGTTCGATCTTAGCGCCGAAATCTCTGGCCCATAATATTCGCATTGTACTTGCTTGTATAAAATGAGCTCAGCATTATTTAACTCTTCCTGAGTGAATTCTCCCTTTTGTCTTTTACATTTGTTATTAATAAAGCGTAAAACATATGCTACTGTCCTTACAAGACGAACCCATCTTGAAAATCGGGAGGTATCAATAACTGGCTCATATTTTGTGATTTGGTGAATAAGGTGCTTACGCTCTTCTTCAATACAATGTGGGAAAGGTTCGGGTCGAGGCCATTCTTCTACAGGCTTGTACAAAAATTGGGGCCCATTAAACCATCGACTGGATTGGAACACTTGCTGTATTTTTGAACATTTTGTAGCCTCATCTGCAACATTTTGTTTACTTGGTACCCAATTCCATTCGCTAACAGATGTGAGCTCTAAAATTTCGGTAACTCTGAAGGCTACAAACTGATGATACTTCCTATGATCGGAATTAATCCAGCTAAGCACGGTTTTAGAATCACTCCAAAAATATTTTTTAGAAATTTTTATTTCGTGGTTTTCTGTTATAAATTTAGCTAGACGGGCTCCAATCAAAGCAGCCATAAGCTCTAGTCTGGGAATAGAAGTTATTTTTATTGGTGCCACCCTGGCTTTAGCACTTATCAAGGAACAAATAACCACGCCATCTTTTCGAAATCTAAAGTACGATACTGCTGCATAACCGTCAGCACTAGCGTCAACAAATGTATGCAACTGAGTGTCAACCTCCTTGTAGCTTTTAATTGATTTTAAATAGCATCTTTGTATTTTAATATTTTGTATATCAGGAAGTTGTTTAACCCATTGAGCCCATTTTGCCATCAATTCAGGAGGAATTGATTCATCCCATTCGACTTTACTTCGCCACACGTCTTGCATCAGTATTTTAACAAACATTGTTATATGTGCAATCAGACCCAGAGGGTCATAAATCGACATGATTAATCGTAACATTTCACGCTTTGTAGGAAACTTTCTTAGTGCAAATAAATCGCTAAAAATAAGCCACGAAGCAATTTTGAAGGTAATGATATCCTCTTTATATTCCCAGAAAACCCCTAAAACTTTTTCCACTTGACTATCATCTTTAAAGTTAATGCATTTGGCACCATCTGAATTCGGCGTTGCAAAATTTTCGATACCCAGTTTCTTATATTGAAGCATGCTTGGCGATGTATATACGACACATCAGAAATTAATTTTATCGCATCTTCTGGCGTATCGACAGAATCTAATAAATCATCAACATAATGATTTTCTTTAATTGATTTGACAGCAGCTGGAAAGTCTTGCTGAAATTTATCAGCATTAAAATTTTTTACGTATTGGGATATGCTGGGAGCACATGTTGCTCCAAAAATCATGACGTCCATAACATAAACATCGGGTGCTTTGCTTTGATCACATTCGCGCCATAAAAATCTTTGAACGTCGCGATCCTCTGGTCTTATGTGTATTTGAAGAAACATCTCCTCGATATCACCACAAACAGCTATAGCCTTTTGTCTAAACTTAAAAAGAATCGAGGGTAATGATGCTAGCATATCGGGGCCTTTTAATAAAAATGAATTTAATGACAACCCTTCAGACTTAGCAGCCGCATCCCAAACAACTCGTGATTTGCCTGGTTTATTTTTATTAAACACTGCAAATATAGGCAGATACCACACTCTTCCATCGTTTCGTTTTATTTCTTTTTCACTAATCTTACGTATATAACCTTTAGTTAGATAACTTTTAATTGTATCTTGAAAAATTTGGTGAAGACCTGAGTCTCGAATTAACTTTCTTTCTAGACATACTAGCCGGTTAAAAGCCATATTAAAACTTTCTGGCAATTTAAAATCATCGATCTTCCAAAGCAATGAAACCTCATAATGTCCATTTTCTTTAATCGTTGTATACTTTTTTAACAAGTTAAACGCACGTGTGTCATTTTCCGATTCAAGGGGGTCTTTTGCACAAATTCCTATACTCTCTAGTGTATAAAAACTCCTAACTAACTCATCTAACCTCTTATCGCTTTCAGAACAATCACAAATATGATAATTGAAATGCTTACTTGTAGGTTTATTTGCAGCTGTTGCTCCATAGATAAGCCATCCGAGTTTTGTGAGTACCGCTATAGGCTCATGTTGGGCACCTTCACGAGTTTTGCTTGATATACCTAGGTTGAAATGATTTAATCCGATAAGAAGTCTTGGAGCAGCATCGAAATAACTTTTAATTGGCAATTTTTGCAGGTGGCGATATCGTTGGCACATTTCTGTGTAATCCAAAGATTGCGTTGGTAAATTTAAGGACTTCACCGTACTTACATTTAGTTTTACACGCTTTCCGTTTTCCCCTGAAACTTCAATAATTAATTTCTTTGAATTTGTTTCGCTTCTTTGCATACCTCCTGTCCATCTCAAGCACAGTGGGCTTGGTATACCACTTATTTCCAGTTCATTTGCAATTGATTCGTCCATCAGGCTTATAGACGACCCTTCATCAATGAATGCAAAGGTTTCAATCACCTTTTCATTATTGTGTACTTTCACAGGTATTATTTTAAATAATATTTTATTTTTGTCATTGATATGGGAGTTATGAATTACTTCTTCTTCTTCATCATGTTCACTGGAAACATGCATATTTTGTACATTTGACGTTTCTTTATTATCATTGTTTTGAGGTGAATTATACCGGTGTAATGATGGATGGTGATAATAATCACAGTTCTCTTCACCACATTTCTTTTTTCTTCTACATTCACCATTATGTAAACACAAACAGTATTTGCATAATTTATTTTCTCTTATCACCTTCCACTTCTCATTACGATCCAATGATTGGTACGTTTGACATTCGCTTACAGTTTTACAGTCACTGTTGTTACAGACAACACATCTACGTTCACCACTATGAGAATTAACATAAAATCTCTTTGAAGCTGTTGTTGTATGTTTGTTGCTGACTGCATTGTTATGATTGTTTTTATTGTTTTGTTTATTTATAGTGGATTCTATTGATATTGTACTTGCTGTTAATCCAATATTAAACAGCCAGTTGTCAAACTCGTATAAATTTGGTTTTTTCTTTTGATTCACTAATTGCAACTTTAGAGAAGCCCACTGCATTTGATAATAAGTTGGTAGTTTTTCTAGCAACTGTTGTAGTAAAAAAGAATTATTTATTTCATCTGGTAGGTTGCCGGCATTAATAGTGGATATTAAGCTGCGAACATTAACTGCGAAAGAAGTAAGGCTTTGAAGGTTATTTTCATCAACCTTTGGGGATAAACTAATTCTGTTTTTTATAGAATTTAAAATCTTTTCAGGCTGTCCATATAATATACGAAGAATATTTATGACACTGGGTACATTTAAGGGGTGTACGAGCATGTGCTGAACGCTTTGAAGAGCATTACCTTTTAAAGATTTTCGAAGGCGAATGAGGTTTTCAGCGTCTGAAAAACAACATGTGGTTGAAGACCATTCAAATGTGGAAATAAATAAAGGCCAATCTTCTGGTTCACCAGAAAATATAGGCAACTCCTTCGGAACGGATTGTCGTGCGTTAAGGGCACTTTGCTGAAGCTGTGTATTATTATCACTTTGTGTTGTGAATAATGGATTATATGTATTTTTGTAATTAAAAGAAGAAATTGGGGGGTTGTTATCGAAAGTTGGTGGTAATGCTGAATTACACGGAAGTGCTGTGCCTGTATTAAAATAGTGCGGCGGCATTGAATTAAAATTGAAATCAGATGCAGGCAAATAGGAAAATGTCACATTGGTTGGTCGGTGTGAAACATTTTGCATATTAGGAGGATTTTCTTGTCTGTTATGTCCGCCACTATTAGTGGGGCTGTTGCACGAGTTGGAGCAATATTTGCCTTAGAAAGGCGCGAATCATTTTGAACCTCAGTGTTTCTGCAAAATCTAGAACTTTGTTTTATTGTGTAAGTTTTACTATTAATTGGAATAGTTTCGTTTGGCACGTCATGTGCTTGCTGCCATATTGAGTCATCAGCATTATTATTTGTAGTTGGTGGATTCTGAGCAGGTTGTTCAAATTCTGGGTTTTCTAAGGACGTTTCGTTTATCCAGTTCTGAATGGATTGAGATTTATTGGACACACCCTCACATAAATTGTCAGCTTCTTCTAGAAGTTGATATTTCTTGTTCAAATAATCGCGTTGTAACTGAATTTGCTTTAGGTTTAAGGCTTGTTCTTCTTCTAGACGTTGAAGTTGAAGTTGAAGGCTACGCGATTGTGAGTGTTGAGATTGAACAGATCGCTGATCACTAATACTGTGGTCAGGAGAATTTGACCTATTAACCGAACATTGCGGACATAAAACGTTAATGTTTTCTGAAATATTTACGTAATTTTTTCTAAATATTTTATTACATTTGGTACAAGTCGCCATGTTGTCAGTAAAGAGATTAGGACGCGAATTAAAGTTACCATTTTGTTGTTGACCCTTTTCTACTTCTTTATCCATTAGTACTTACTCTGAGATTGGCATTAAATTGATGTGATACAAATGAAGGTGTAGCGAACCACAAAAAGAATTTTAAAAATGTTGAGAAGGCTTTCAGCCGAGCCAGCAATTTCCACGGGATTTTGAATAAAATACAAAGGCCCAATAAAAGACTTGAAGTATCATGCAATTGTATTTATATTAAAATTCCTTTAAAAACAATTAAAAATATTTTCAAATATACATAGTAGGTCTAAATAATTTTTTACATACTTTTTGGTATGAAAATTACTGGATATAAAAAAAATCTTCTTGGCTTTCAGTATCACGTCTAGGTCACCTCGCAATTAAATTTTAACAAAAGAAAAAGAATGGCGAAGGCGCCAAGACGCTTCTTGACAATTTACTTTCGTTAAAAAATACAAATAACATTAGTTTACGTATTCTAAGTTTTTTCGGAGTTAAAATAGTGTTGCAAGATTAAAATAAAATTAATTTATGGTGTTTTGGGAGTAGCGTTAACAATATATGTATAATGGAAGTCATACATCTTCTATTTGGATAATTCTAATACCGAAAATCCAATATATATGGTTTGTCGTAGTATGGCTCCATTTTCTTTAGCTCGACTGCATACAAATCATCACTGAACTTTGTCAAACTTAGAAAATTTTTTTTAGAGATAAATCCTGTAGCAATACGTATATTTTTTTTATCAACATTTTTTATCGTGTTTTCATAAACTGCATTATTAAGCAACTTAAAAAAATCTTTTTCAAAATTATTTTTTGCATTAGTTCTGTGCAGCGTATTTAAATCAATATATTTTTTAACCATGGAGACTGTTTGAATAATAAAATTCTGTGAACTTTTTTCAAAACAAGACCATTGGTAATACATTGTTTTAAAAATCTATAAGGTATAGTGTAATTTTCTTTAGGCGTCAAATCTGCTATTAATTTCTTAAATTTAGACTGCCTTGGAGTGTTATTTTGTTGACCAAATGGTAGATCATTATAAATGTCATGAAGAGAGTCAGGATATTCAAGATCAACCTCTAAAATATAATCATATGTGACGGGGGTATTTCGGGTGCTTTCATGGATGTTATATGGAAACAGACCTTTCGAAGATCAAAAAAATTGGTTACAATACCCTAGGTTCGATTTGGAATCTTTACGCACGTGCTCTGCTAGCTAGCTAGTCTCGGGAGATATGGGCGGGGAGCTTGATTCGCTAATCGACCTTACATGCACAAAAAAAAATATCACGTGCGTTTTCATAACTATGCCCTGCATTCATTTAAACCTAAATACCTTCTTCCCTAGTAGAAGTTATACTTCCATTTCACTTTTTTTTCCTTCTAAGAACCCAGTTGTTATGGTTCTTAGCCTCTAAACCCTCCCATCCTTTGGTTTCCTATTGGCCTAAATACATATATTGATGAAACCCCTAACAGACTTTACCTTTTAACCAGACCACTAAATTTTACAGTTTATCGAACTTAATGCATTTTTTTTTTTTTTTTAACAAAACAATCTTTTATTTCAATCCAAATCTAGGTATTTCTTTTTTTCCTTATTACAAATATACATTCTACATAATATATGCATATAGTACACAGATTATATTTCTCGGGTGTACAGAAATAAAATAATAATAAAAAAAAATCGATTAAAAGTAGTTAAATTTTGTTTGATACTTACGTTATTCCCAAATAAATATTTTTTTTTCCTCAATATTTAAATATTACTCTTAAATTTTAATTTCATTGTGTTAATTTTTTTCAACTTAATTCTTTGTCAATAAAAAAAAATATTTCTTTGAGAATGGAACAAAATTTTAAGAGAATAAAAGTTATTGATCAGTTTAACCTATAATTAATTAAGAAAAAAAAAAGAAAGAGAACAACTTACAATAATTTATCCGAGAATCCATCGCTGCATGAAGGCCTCCAGCAAGATGATAAAGGTGGTTGTTGCTGTTGTTAAAATAATGATTTTTTTTTTCTCTTTATGTGTTATACTCTCAATTACTACCTTAAAATTTTGATTTTTATCATAAAACTATAAGCAGAATATTAACGGGAAATATTAACTAACTAATATTAAAAAAAAATAAAAAAACCAAAACAAATTATAAACATATATAGGGTTTTTTTTCTGATTTAAGAAATTTCCATTCTTCAATAGGAATAAGAAGAATAATAAGGGGATAATGTTAAAATATACAAATAGGCATAAGTATGTAGGTATATAATTAATAGGGTTAGATACAAATAACTATTGGGTAGGGGTATAATTAGGTTAGTTAGCAGCTATACGAAGTCATTATGAAAAGTTACAGAAATTTTGATAATTATATAAGCAATATAAAAATTTAAAAAAAAAAAAAATAATAAACGTATTAATAAGATTAGTGTTTAATGATTTGAGGTTTAAGGAGAAAATAGAACTAAGATGTTTTTTTTTTCGTGATTATTTAAGATTGGATTCGATACCAATCATGAAGTAAACGGTGGGGGGTTAGAATTATTATGTATATAAATTTTATAATGGGCTTTTATAAGTGTGAGTATTTAATTGTTAATAATTATGGTAAATTTCTTTTACGCTCAACAATTGCGGTTAGGTTTTTTTTTAAGGTTAGTACAATTTGACAAAATCTTTAAAAAATGTAAGGGGGTTATGTTGACTTGCACGCTAGATTATGGCAGACTTTTAAATACAATTTCACAATTTCTATTTAGCGTTTGAGGCAGATTTTCGAGCACAACACACTTGGATTTGATCGATTTTTAAACACATATGTTTCCGCTTAGTGGAGTCTTTGAATATGGTGGTAGCAGTTTAATGCCTTGTTCTTAAAGTTTTAGTATGGTAATGTGTAATGATGAACGTGGTGGGAAGCAGCTCCGCTACCACAACTAAGAAAAACCCGGACCAGTGGAAAGCGACCAATGGTCGCTAAGACTACTATTCCCCGGATCAGATTCCTGGAATCCAGAGGATTATTTCTTTTACAAACTTATAATAGTCTTAAAGGGTTTAAAGTCCAACAATTCTTACCTTGACTCGTCTCGGTAAAATTTGGAGCGTCAAGTAATTAATAAACACTGTGCTTTTCCTCGTTATCACTACTGCAATTAGTTGTCTCACTTGTAAAACACTTTAATTTTAATAAAATAAGTTTCTTTTCTTAACAACTATTTTTTTTTTCTTCTTTTATTTGAATTAATTTTTGCTGAAATATTACTATATGTAATCACCTCGAAAGTTCGGTTTTAAAAGAACGTGTTTTATGATATTGTCAATTTTGTCGCCTCGCTTTTCGTAGCTAATGAAGATTGTAATATGTATGCAAATAAAAGCTTTTCTCTTCCATAGTTCTTGCAAGTTTTTTTTTTCTACTTCCAATAAGAGTTTTTTTTTTTTTATTTTTTTTTTTAAATATACATATATCTTTCTCTATCATCATGTATAAAAATATACATGATATACAATATATGTACATGGTGAACCATTATTAAAATAAGAACGAGTGAATAATCAAAGATAGCAAAATGTTGCTAAATTATTTTAGGGTTTTCATATGAAAAAAAATTATAAGAATAGGAATATATCCGTAAATGGAAAATATGGGATGCGAAATTTGCTCTGGCCTTTCTACACCATTATATTATTAAAACATAACTTAATAATAATTGTGATATTACAAAACAGGATTTGTAGAGTTGTTCTACAACGAGACAAATGCTGAAGCTAATCTCTAATATCTTTCGAATGAAATACACCTAAGTTCTTACCGGACATATCCTGCAGTTTGTAGTAATGTGACCCCTGTTTAGACACGATTTTGGCTTTTTCAAATTGATTAGCCAATTTGCTATTAAAATGATCCACAGCCTTGGACTGCGCGAAATTCCTCCTAAAAACAATCTGGCCTTTATTAAAAGTCCTCTGTCTAGAGCGAAGATTATATGTCCTAGCATTCTTTTCGTAAGACTTTCGAATATTTTCCTGAGCTTTCTGCCTAATTAATTCAAGTTTTTCGTCATGCTTAACATTAGTGTCCAAATCCTCCAATAATGTTAATTTCCGTAACAAATTATACGATTTACCATTTAGAATCATGTTTTGTCCAAACAAAAGGTAATAGGGGGAAAAACCCGTACTGGAATGTACTGAACTTCTTAGTGCACAGCTTATTGCTGAGAGATTTTCGTCCCAATTCTTCTGAGAAGGTTTTACATAGGCCCTGATCGCTGCTAGTACGGAGCGGTTTACACGCTCACTAGCGTTAGCTTGTGGTGAATAAATGGCCGTAAAATTGTGAAAAACGCCATACGATTCTAACAGTTGTTTAAATAAATTTGATTTGAACTGAACCCCATTGTCGGTTGTTATTGACTCGGGAATACCAAAAATGTGAAAAATCCTTTTCTCTATAAATTCAATTATTATATTAGCCGTGAATTTTCTGATTGGTTCCAAAAAATGAAATTTAGAAAGATGGTCCAATACAATAATAATCCCAGTATTACCAGATGAAGATCGGGGATATGGTCCTAAAAGATCTAAATAAAGTTTCTGAAAAACGCGTATTGCTGTAGCAGGTTGGCCCATAGGAGGTCTTAATATTTTGTTACTTGGTTTAGTTTGTGTGCAAACTTCGCATGACAAAACATATTGTGAAATTTGATTAGTCATTTTTGGCCAAAAATAAAATGTTTTTATTCGACGTAAAGTCTTTCCGACACCTCCATGTGCACAAAGTGGATGATCATGTGCCCTTTTAATTAAGTCGTTTGTAAGTGAATTTGGAACCCATAGCTTCCAAGACATTTCCTCTTGAATTTCATTTCCCGTCGCGTGTTCCACCCTTTTGTAAATAAACCCATCCTCGATTTTAAAATCCGGTAAATATCTAAGTTTGGATTGAAGTTTTTCGATCAACGACACATAGTCTGGAGATTTAAATTCATCCGAGTCTAAATCAATATCTATAGAGCTGTCGATTGCGCTTATCCAAAAGTTCTCAACAAAATCAATATTAGCATTATCCTCAGCATACATACGTGAAAGAGAATCTGGCACTACATTTTGAGATCCTTTCCTATGTCTTATGGTAAAGTTGAAGCCCTGCAACTTCAATGCCCACCGTGCAAGACGACCGTTTAAATCTGATTGGCTCATAAGCCACTTTAATGAGGCGTGGTCAGTAATAACCTCAAATTGGTGTCCTTCAACGTAGGATCTAAATTTTTTTATGGCCATAACGGCGGCGAGACATTCTTGCTCCGAAACTGTGTAGTTTTTTTGAGCAGATGTTAACTTATGACTCATAAAAGCTACAGGCACTTCGTCTCCGTCGTCGCTCGTTTGCGCTAAAACTGCCCCAATCCCATATTGACTTGCGTCACACTGTATTGAAAACGGACGGGAGAAATCCGGATTATGTAATACCGGTGCGGAACATAGAGAATTTTTAAGCTCTTCGAATGAGCGCTTCGCTTCATCGGACCAATTAAATTGTTTCTTCTTTTGCAACATATCAGTTATTGGTGAAGTAACCATAGCAAAATTGCGGACGAACCTTCGATACCAACCACATAATCCCAAAAATCTTCTTAGCTGACGGACTGACTTAGGAAGCGGATAATCTCGTATTGCACATACCTTGTCAGGATCGGTCCGAATCGTCCCGTTGCCAATTATATGTCCTAGGTATTTAACCTCTTTTAGAACAAATTTGCTTTTCTCAACATTAAGTGTCAGATTCGCTTTTCTCATATGTAGAGCTACCTCATGAAGTAATAATATATGCTCCCTAAAGGTCTCCGTAATTAAGAGCAAATCATCTAAGTAGATAAAAACTTTTGTACGCAAGTGAGCCGGAATGACTCTATCCATAAGCCGGGACATCGTCTGTGGCGCGTTGCATAACCCAAAGGGCATGGTAACGAACTGGTACAGTGGACGACCAGGCACAGTAAAAGCTGTCTTTTCCTTTGACTTTTCATCAAGAGGGATTTGCCAGAAGGCATCTTTCAGGTCAAGACTGGAAATGAATCTTGCCTTCGGAAGTCTGCTGAAAATCCCCTCAATTAAAGGCAATGGATAAGCATCTTTTACTGTGACACTGTTTAATTTTCTAGCGTCCAAGCACAGTCGCACCTTCCCAGGTTTCAGCACTAGAGCCACGGGTGATGACCATGGACTTTGGGATTCCTCAATGACCCCTAAATCTATCATCCTGTCAATTTCCTCAAAAAGTAATTTTTCAATAGCCGGTGATATGGAAAAATGTCTCTGTTTTATAGGCCTATTTTCCCCTGTATCTATATGGTGCATAACCAAAGATGTTCTACCTAATCCCATCTTTGAATAAGACGGAAATGCATTTATAGCATCCGCTAGCTCTTTCTGTTCCTGCAAATTCAATCTGTGAACATTGCTACCACAATCAATTTCATACATATATTCATTTCCTAACGTTTTTGAATTATCAGCAAATAAATCCCTCGCTAAACTAAAAGCTCTTACAAAATCTATTCCTAAATATAAATTCTGAGTTAAGTTGGGTATGATCAAATGTAATTTCCTTAGAAAGTCCCCTAAAGGTACCAGTGGTGGTTACCTTACCAACCGTCGTGTGTTGACTACCATCCGCTGTTTTTAACAATGCATTGAACTTCTCATAATTGCTCCTATTCTCATTTAAAAATTTTCTCGCGTAATCAGATGCAAAACACGATACTGTTGCCCCTGTGTCTATCAACTACTTCCTCATTAAAGATTCTAACCGAAGCAAAAGGCCTTAAATCAAATTTATTTTTATCAGAGATTACTGCTGACAATATGTATTTTCTATTTTTCAAAACCCTTTTCCAAAATTCTCTTAATCTTCTCGTTGATCTCTTACTCTTCTTTATTGTTATTTCCGATGTTATCTGTTCATTAAAAATCCTAAATTTGGCTGCTCTGTACTCCTTCAATCTAATATGATAAGGTTTCAAATATGTAGGTACGGAATCAATATTTTTGCACCGAATTTTATTTTTAAATATAACAGCATCCGTTTGTGCCTCGGACGATTTTAATACTGGGTTCCTTTGGATTGGAACTGCGGTCGCTGTGACCGAGTCGGTTGGAAGTTTTTTGGAATTTTGTTGCACTTGATACAATTTGGTTTAAAAATATTAGGGCCGCCACAACCATAACAAAAAATTTTTCTCTCACTTAAGCAGTCTTCAAACCTGTGTCCTTTTTCAGAACAGTTCCAACAAACCATTTCCCTAACCTCATCTATCTCTATTGTATCCTCGTCATGATTGCTACATGTTTCTATCTCAGATACCCTGTGTGGTGCAAAATTTCTATTTGATCTACATTTATTTAATTCCTCTTCAAGTATTTCATGCTTTCTCACGAACTCTCTTAATTCCGAAATCTGTCTTATATTAAAATGCAGCAGTTCCTTACGCACATCAGGTCGTAAGTTCCGTTTTAAAATTTCTACCATATCAACTTCATTAAGAGGAGTTTGCAAACGATCTGAAATGTGTAGTATAGCCTCATAAAATGTGTCAAATTTTTCTCCTACTCTCTGTCTTCGACTTCTGATCAACTCTTTTAATTCAAAGTCGGTTCTACGATCTTTGAACTGATTTCTTAACTCGCAACATATCGACTCCCAATCAACAGTTCTTACAGTGCGGTGAAAACGCCAATACCAGTCGACTGCTTTTCCCGTGAATAAAAGATGTATATGACGACACAAACTATTAAAGTCTCCTCTCAAACTTTGCATGGTAAGAGCCTGTACTCGATAAATAAAATTATCTACTGATAATCCTCCCTCCTCTTGTCCACTGAATTTAATTTGCCAACTTGAAATTATGGTGGATACTTTGTCCGTTGCTAAATTACAAGACGGATTATTAACTCCTCCTATATTTGGTACATTTAAAGAATTCCTATTAAACCGATTATTATTACCAACATTACGGTTGACTAAGCTATTGCGGCCCCAGGAATTATTATTATTTACATTCATGTTAGACAATTGATTCCGCACAGCTTCGTTTATTAAATTTTGTAATGTATTATCACTAACATTAAAATCACTTGCATTCTCACGAGAAATATTTAATGCATCATCCAATGGTGTAAGATTTCGATTGATGTTAAATCTAGGAGTTTGTGACATCCTCCGATCAAATAAATTTTTCTTAGGTGGATTGTTTCCCAAGCCTTGGGCCTTTGGAATGGCTCCACGATCTGAATTATTTACAAGTTGTGAAAGGTCTGGTGTAATACCCGAACTATTTACCTTTTCAGCCAGGATATTATGTGATTTAAGTTTATTTTGCCTACAAGCCTTGCCACATATCGGACAACCTAGAGTTTCTTTCAATACCTCTACAATACATGCTTTATGAAATACATGGTCACAAGGAGTAGACACGATTATTTCGTCTAGCTCGTAATCTTTTTTGCAAATACTACACTGTGGTAAACAACTACTATCTTCCTGAGAAGTGTTAATATCAGGATTGTTACTTGCCATATTAAAAATGTTTTTGCTTTTATTTAACTTATAAAAATTTTAAATTATTCGTAAAATTTAGTTGGTCTTTAGAAAAGGTTGTGTCTATTAAACAAAATTAAAACAAAAAAAAATATAAAAAAAGGTACACTACTACTTTGGGATTGCGATATTGATCTACAATCAAATAATTAGACTTATACTACCAAGTTATAAAACCTGGACGACTAAGGCCATGTACAGCATTTTCGTCGTAATTCCTAAGCTAATATATTTGGGTTGAAAATCATAACTATTTAACCCATAGAATCAAAATCTAGAATAATTTTATAAATAATAACTCATAAAACAAAAATGAATGAATTGTCTATAGAATAAAATGGATTGCAAAAGAAAATACATATATAAATCTTAATACAATATTTCCTATTATAATCTATAGCCATTGCATTCTTGGCCTACACCAAAATATTGACAAACACTACTATGATACTATTATCAATAAATATATTCATCAAAAGGTATTTATACAACCATACGAGAAAGATGTAAACATTTTAAGGTTCCAAAAACACGAGTCAAACTCTATTAATAAAATTGCCATGTTTTTGGGCCCCACGTTGGGCGCCATTTAATTGTGACGGGGGTATTTCGGGTGCTTTCATGGATGTTATATGGAAACAGACCTTTCGAAGATCAAAAAAAATTGGTTACAATACCCTAGGTTCGATTTGGAATCTTTACGCACGTGCTCTGCTAGCTAGCTAGTCTCGGGAGATATGGGCGGGGAGCTTGATTCGCTAATCGACCTTACATGCACAAAAAAAAATATCACGTGCGTTTTCATAACTATGCCCTGCATTCATTTAAACCTAAATACCTTCTTCCCTAGTAGAAGTTATACTTCCATTTCACTTTTTTTTTCCTTCTAAGAACCCAGTTGTTATGGTTCTTAGCCTCTTAACCCTCCCATCCTTTGGTTTCCTATTGGCCTAAATACATATATTGATGAAACCCCTAACAGACTTTACCTTTTAACCAGACCACTAAATTTTACAGTTTATCGAACTTAATGCATTTTTTTTTTTTTTTAACAAAACAATCTTTTATTTCAATCCAAATCTAGGTATTTCTTTTTTTTCCTTATTACAAATATACATTCTACATAATATATGCATATAGTACACAGATTATATTTCTCGGGTGTACAGAAATAAAATAATAATAAAAAAAAATCGATTAAAAGTAGTTAAATTTTGTTTGATACTTACGTTATTCCCAAATAAATATTTTTTTTTCCTCAATATTTAAATATTACTCTTAAATTTTAATTTCATTGTGTTAATTTTTTTCAACTTAATTCTTTGTCAATAAAAAAAAATATTTCTTTGAGAATGGAACAAAATTTTAAGAGAATAAAAGTTATTGATCAGTTTAACCTATAATTAATTAAGAAAAAAAAAAAGAAAGAGAACAACTTACAATAATTTATCCGAGAATCCATCGCTGCATGAAGGCCTCCAGCAAGTTGATAAAGGTGGTTGTTGCTGTTGTTAAAATAATGATTTTTTTTTTTCTCTTTATGTGTTATACTCTCAATTACTACCTTAAAATTTTGATTTTTATCATAAAACTATAAGCAGAATATTAACGGGAAATATTAACTAACTAATATTAAAAAAAAATAAAAAAACCAAAACAAATTATAAACATATATAGGGTTTTTTTTCTGATTTAAGAAATTTCCATTCTTCAATAGGAATAAGAAGAATAATAAGGGGATAATGTTAAAATATACAAATAGGCATAAGTATGTAGGTATATAATTAATAGGGTTAGATACAAATAACTATTGGGTAGGGGTATAATTAGGTTAGTTAGCAGCTATACGAAGTCATTATGAAAAGTTACAGAAATTTTGATAATTATATAAGCAATATAAAAATTTAAAAAAAAAAAAAATAATAAACGTATTAATAAGATTAGTGTTTAATGATTTGAGGTTTAAGGAGAAAATAGAACTAAGATGTTTTTTTTTCGTGATTATTTAAGATTGGATTCGATACCAATCATGAAGTAAACGGTGGGGGGTTAGAATTATTATGTATATAAATTTTATAATGGGCTTTTATAAGTGTGAGTATTTAATTGTTAATAATTATGGTAAATTTCTTTTACGCTCAACAATTGCGGTTAGGTTTTTTTTTAAGGTTAGTACAATTTGACAAAATCTTTAAAAAATGTAAGGGGGTTATGTTGACTTGCACGCTAGATTATGGCAGACTTTTAAATACAATTTCACAATTTCTATTTAGCGTTTGAGGCAGATTTTCGAGCACAACACACTTGGATTTGATCGATTTTTAAACACATATGTTTCCGCTTAGTGGAGTCTTTGAATATGGTGGTAGCAGTTTAATGCCTTGTTCTTAAAGTTTTAGTATGGTAATGTGTAATGATGAACGTGGTGGGAGGCAGCTCCGCTACCACAACTAAGAAAAACCCGGACCAGTGGAAAGCGACCAATGGTCGCTAAGACTACTATTCCCCGGATCAGATTCCTGGAATCCAGAGGATTATTTCTTTTACAAACTTATAATAGTCTTAAAGGGTTTAAAGTCCAACAATTCTTACCTTGACTCGTCTCGGTAAAATTTGGAGCGTCAAGTAATTAATAAACACTGTGCTTTTCCTCGTTATCACTACTGCAATTAGTTGTCTCACTTGTAAAACACTTTAATTTTAATAAAATAAGTTTCTTTTCTTAACAACTATTTTTTTTTTCTTCTTTTATTTGAATTAATTTTTGCTGAAATATTACTATATGTAATCACCTCGAAAGTTCGGTTTTAAAAGAACGTGTTTTATGATATTGTCAATTTTGTCGCCTCGCTTTTCGTAGCTAATGAAGATTGTAATATGTATGCAAATAAAAGCTTTTCTCTTCCATAGTTCTTGCAAGTTTTTTTTTCTACTTCCAATAAGAGTTTTTTTTTTATTTTTTTTTTTAAATATACATAGTATATGTATAATGCGGGTTCTACTTTTCTTTGGATTTTAAGTCGTTAAAAGGTCAACTTCCTATAGGTTTAGTATGGGCGGAAGTAATAAAAGCCATTAAAAGGTCATCGTTGTTTTTTTTAGCCATTAAAATTTTTTTTAGCCATTAAAATTTTTCCAAAGCCATTAAAAAGCCATTAAAATTATCCAAAAGCCATAAAAATGTCATAAAATTTTTAAAAAAGCCATAAAAATGTCATAAATTTTTAAAAAAGCCATAAAAATGTCATAAAATTTTAAAAAAGGCAAAATTAGGGGGGAAATTCCTGAACACGTGTTAAAGTAGGTGAAATAAAAGGTCATCGTTGTTTTTTTTAGCCATTAAAATTTTTTTTAGCCATTAAAATTTTTAAAAAAGCCATAAAAATGTCATAAAATTTTAAAAAAGGTAAAATTAGGGGGGAAATTCCTGAACACGTGTTAAAGTAGGTGAAATGAACACGTGTTAAAAAAATTTCAAAACAAAGTAATAAAAAAGTCGTTAAATTTTATAGGAAAGCAATGCACAAGTGGTGGGTGCATTGTTGAAGCCTTTCTTTTGTTGTGATCGATAGACAGACAGCCAGACAGACATAGAGATATGTAGATAGATACACAGACAGACCTTGAGGAAGAAATTGGAAAAATATTTTTGTGTGTGTTTTGTGGAAGACAGACATACTGTGTACTTGTCGATGCACTTGTTGAAGCCTTTCTTTTGTTGTGATCGATAGACGGACCTTGATTTTGAAAAAAAAATTTGTGGACAATTTTTTCAAAGCGCTGATATTAAAATTAATAATTTATGGGGTGTGAGATGATAAGGGTATTGTATTGGAGTGTGTCTTGAATATAGATAGATAGATACACAGACAGACCTTGAGGAAGAAATTGGAAAAATATTTTTTTTTTTATTTTTGTGTGTGTTTTGTGGAAGACAGACATACTGTGTACTTGTCGATGCACTTGATTTTGAAAAAAATTTTTGTGGACAATTTTTTCAAAGCGCTGATATTAAAATTAATAATTTATGGGGTGTGAGATGATAAGGGTATTGTATTGGAGTGTGTCTTGAATATAGATAGATAGATACACAGACAGACCTTGAGGAAGAAATTGGAAAAATATTTTTTTTTATTTTTTGTGTGTGTTTTGTGGATTGTTGGGAGAAATATAGATGCAATTGATATTTTAAAATTTGGGTTTTTCTGAAAACTAGGTTTAGTTAAATTTTAACACTAAAGAAAACAACATGATTTCCAGCCAGAATATATTTGGATTGGTGGACGAAAATTCTGTAGAGGAAAATACACAGGCACGCATAAATGCGTTCATCGACGCAGCTTTAGAGGATTTCCATTTCCTATCAAATGCAACTCCAAATATTGTAATCCCCAACAACCAGATGGCATATTTTGACTTCTTGTGGGAAATTGAAAATTTCCTAGATGATGAAGAGGGAGATGCCATCATCTTAAATGTAAATGATGGGTTTTATATAGATGAAGAAGGAGATCGTTATATTAAGGAATTAGATTTTTAGTTTTAATGAAAATATATAAAATTATTTTATAATAAAATTATTAAAATTTAAATTAAACCATTTTATTTTGTTTTACAATGGGTGTGGTGGGTAAAAATTTAATTTTGTTTTACAATGGGTGTGGTGGGTAAAAATTTAATTTTGTTTTACAATGGGTGTGGTGGGTAAAAAATTGAAAAAAAAACATTATCGATAACTTTAATGAATTATAGCAAATAACATATGTTTAGACTATGTGTAACCAAAAAATTTTTTTTTCTATAAATTGTGAATTTATTGAGTTATTTATTACATTTCATTATAAATTATCAAACGATGAATATTAACGCGGAATTAATTGCTTCATTCAATAAATTAAATATGAAACATATTTTAAGTGTAAAAAATATGGTAGATGGAAAGGACTATCCTATTACAGGAGCTGAACGAGTAACTACAAAATATGGAGATGTTATAGTCTTAGAATTGGATGGAGCTATGCTTTATCTTCCTAAAAGATTTAATGCCTTAACTGAAAACGATGTTGGGTACCTATCAACTGGCTCATATATCATTTCAAAGATTCCTTTAGATGACGAAAAGGATACCATTAATTATAAGCTGGAAATTAAGACGGCTCCTCCTACGAAAGGATATTATCCTTATACTCATTTTAATACATTTAAATAAAATAATTTTTTTTTTTTTCAATAAAAATGATTAAACAATAAAAAATAAATTATTATAAATTCTTGTGTTGTTTTCTTTTATTAGTAAACAGATAAATATATATAATGTAGAATTATTAATATTTTCATAAGTAGTAAATGAAATCTTAATGTGGAAAGATGGAGGTTATTGAAACTTTTCTACAAGAATTCGGAAGTGTTATCTTTGAAGAACATTTGGAATTATTATGTACATTCAAAAGAGAATATACAGATTTTAATGT
Organism: Pollenia amentaria; assembly: GCA_943735925.1. NCBI lineage: Eukaryota > Metazoa > Arthropoda > Insecta > Diptera > Polleniidae > Pollenia > Pollenia amentaria. Next base: position 135,287,226 of record OX031006.1, read on the forward strand.
ATATAGTATGCCTTGCTCTCACGAAAGTACAAGTGGAGATGTCGTGGGCTTATGTGGATGTTACTTTTTCTTTAAGAGAAAAAAGGAGGTTGTGAGAATTATAGAAAACTATAAAAAAATATTAAAATATTTTAAATGTCTTAATTTATGTGCAAGAAAACAAAATAATAAATATGATTAAACTTTTTTTTTTTTATAAAAGCGCATTTTTTTTTCTTTAAATAGAGAGTTTCAAAGCAAAAATATTATTAGTTTACATTTAAAATTCATCGAGAATGTTCAATCTTGTAAGAAGCCCGAAAATATTCGACTGTGTATTTGAGTTGGAATATTTTATAAATTTAAAATTAAAGATATCCTGCGGATTTTCCACAGCTCTTGGTTTTAAGCCTATTGTCTGGTTGCATTATAAGGATAGGAACTTTATTGGATTGGACCGGGATGAATGGATAAACCTTATGAGCTACAAGGAATATATTAAGGCAACACTTAATCAGTATGAATTCCAAGATTGTATGAATCTAATTAATAAGGATGAAAAGAAGGATGTTCAATATACATTTCAGTATAGGAATAATATTTGCTATCTCATCCTACAACAGGGAAACCATAAAATAAAAATTGATCCTGAAACTTGGAAATCTCTTACTCAAATTGGAATATTCTTGACGACATTTTTAAGCTGGAATACAATTCTTCGCAAGCAAATCTTATATTTTTATTATGAACATTATATTCCTAATTGCTCTATTTTAAATAAAACAAATGTACAATATTATGAAATTAAAAATATAAATGAAAGAGATATAGAAATTGATTTAACCAGACTTTGTTATGAGTTTGGAAAAAAAATGCAAAATAAAATTAAAACAGATGTTAAAATCTATAGATTATTATTAAGAATGGATAATAAATAAAAAACAAACAAAAAAAAAAAAAATATATAATAAAAAAAAAAAAAAATATATAAAAACAAACAAATATTTGAGTTTTTTATTAATTCTTTATTTTGAAATTTATTAAAAACTTTAAACATAAATGACCACAAATAAATGTATTAAATTTTTGATATCTTAAATAGTTATATTTAATGTTTTTACCCAAGTATCTTAAAACTTCCATAGGTGGTTGGAGATTACCAAAACTATCAAAGTATTCTACATTATCATTATTTTTATAAAATGCTACCCAATGTGTTCCATATCCTCTATTTGAGTCCAAGTTTATAATTCCATTCTCTATTCGGTGTGGAGTTTTAGGAAGTTTATCCCTCATATATACTCCTCTAAAATATGGAATATACTTCTTCCCAAATGTTCTCAAGTCCACATCTGTTAGCGGTCTATTAGGTAGCTGCTTTAATAGTTTTTTGATGAGGTATAAAATATTCCATAGCCTTTCTTATAAGGTTTAAGATATAGACCTTTACCCATAACTATTGACTCTAATGTTTTGTTATGACGCTTACTTTCTTCGAGCTGTTGTCTACCATTTTTAGCTAAAGTAATAGTTTTAGCAATTGCTGACCCACCAGAAGCTATTGCTCCCAATGCTCCAAGTGCTGTTAGAATAGGAACAAGTGGTAGAAAACCGCCAAGTTTAGGTATGTTGATAATTCTAGGAATTTTTACTATAGATTTTTTTCCAAGAAAAGAATGTCGGATAGCTTTTTGTGCAGTTTTAATAGCGGTATTGATGTCATTTGGTTTTTCCTTTTTTAAAATATCGGTTGCTGATTTAACGGCATTCTTAAAAATATTTCGTCTACACTTTTTCTTTTGGTTACCAGTTTTTACTCCCAAGCCCAATTTAACTTTTGACTTCATTGCGTTAGTGACAAGGTATGCGTTGAGTTTTTCTCCAAATGTACTATCTTTAGCTTTAACTCTACTCCAAGCTTTTTCTGCTAGTTCTTTATCTGCGTTATGTCGTTTATGAATATCAGTGTTCTGAGAATAAGCAATATCATGAATCTTGCAAGCTGCGTCCAAAGGATTGATACCTTTATCACCCCTTTGTAATCGTTTTTCCAATTTAGTTCCTGGTCCACAAAACTGATAACCCGGTAAATGAAGTTCAAGTGGTATTGAATTAATTAAGCTATTTACAAGTCCTTTTCCAAGGACGAATTGTTTTCTACTAAGTTCTTTATTTTTATACACAATCATTTATATATAAAATTGCTTTTTCTGAAATTAAAATAAAAAATTCGAAAGTAAATAAAACGTTACATTAAACAAACGTATGCTTTCAGTTATTAAGATGCGTTTGGTAAAACAACAATCGAATATTTCAGTAAGAAACTTGGATTTAACGGAAAACAGAAATGGTTTTAAACATAGCTGCCTTTTACCAAATTCTATTAGAGCACTAATAGTTGGTCCCTCAAACTGTGGCAAAACAAATATAATGCTAAGTTTAATTGAAAGTCCGAATGGTTTAAAATTTAAAAATATTTATATATACTCAAAATCATTAAATCAACCGAAATATAAATATCTATCAAGATTAATTTCATCAGTAAAGGGTATGGGACTTTACACATTTTCAGATAATGAACATGTCATACCACTCGAAAAAGCTAAAGTAAATTCTATTATGATATTTGACGATGTTGCTTGTGAAAAGCAAAATAATATAAGATCATATTTCTGTATGGGGAGACATAAGGATATTGATTCTTTTTATTTATGTCAGACTTATACACATATTCCAAAACATTTAGTACGTGATAATGCAAATATGATTATCTTATTCAAGCAAGATGAATTAAATTTAAAGCACATCTACAATGATCATGTTGGCAGTGACATGAGTTTTAATATGTTTCGTTACATTTGCGGAGAAAGTTGGAAGGATAAATATGGATTTCTTATAATAAGTAAAGATGATGAAATGAAGCAAGGACGTTATAGAAAAGGCTTTGATCTATTCATTCAGATTTAGTCATATAAATACTACTAACTACATCAGACGTATACCTATTAATATTAAATACGTTTTTTTTTTTATACTTGGAGAACTGTCAAAATTATTCCACGAAGCTGTTTATCTGTTTTAAGAAGCTGTTTAGCTGTTTTCAAAAGCTGTTTAACTGGTTTCAAAAGCTGTTTATCTGTTTTAAGAAGCTGTTTAGCTGTTTTCAAAAGCTGTTTAACTGGTTTCAAAGGCTGTTTATCTGTTTTAAGAAGCTGTTTAGCTGTTTTCAAAAGCTGTTTAGCTGTTTTCAAAAGCTGTTTAGCTGTTTTAAGAAGCTGTTTAGCTGTTTAAAGAAGCTGTTTAGCTGTTTAAAGAAGCTGTTTAGCTTTTTTTTTTTTTTTTCATCAAAGTTATAATCATGGAAGAAAATATTTTAAAAGAGTTGGTGAAATCCAAAAAAATTTTAAAGAAGAAATTTCAAAGCATACGACTTGGAGAATTGGAAAAATTCAATAATTTAGAAAGAACATTTAAACCTTTAACAGAACCTCTAAAGAAACTAGTCAAATTGTCAGATTCGTCAAATTTAACAATACCCACAGAAGAAAAATATAAATGTAAGCATAATACTAAAATAAAAACGGAAAATAAAACTATATTCACCAGCACCCCTAAGAAAACCTTAATGAAAGAGAAAAACATTAATTCAGCACCTAATAGAATTAAAATAGATAAAGAAGAAGAAGAAGAAGAAGAAGAAGACTATAACAGTAATAGTGAAGATGAAGTAAACGATAAATCGAAAAATGAACAATTTTATTCTCAATCATCCGATTGGGAGTTTGATTTATCAACCCTAAAAGGAAATAAAAAGCTTGACACTATATTTGGACCTCATAAAATGGAAAATGGAGACTGGAAATTTGGAAATTCTATTTTAAAGCTAACCGATGATAAAATAATAATAGGTCAAAAGTCTTGGGCACTAACCCCAGGGTTATACTCATTACTTTTTCATAAAAATCCAAAACAATTCGATTCGTCAGAGCTAGCAATATATAAAAATATTTTACTTGATACAAATGCACATCGAAGAAACTATGATCCTAATAATCAAATCAATGGAAACAGAGGTTATAAATATAAAAAAATAATAAATAAATTGTTTACTACAACTACTCACGTTGGTAAGGGTTTAATGGAGGTAAATCTTAATAAACCGAACTATATATACTGGGATAATCCTAATGAAATTGTAGACCGATTGAGGCTGTTAATAGCATCACAACATGCTGGTAACAATAATCATTCTAATGAAATAATATCTATAATCGAAGAGCTAAGGGAAGCAAATATAATTGAATAACTTTTAAATAAATAAATAAATAAAAAAAATTATGACTGTTGACAAATTTGGTCATTACTATAATCAAAAATATATAGGAGATATAACAAGAAACAACATTTCAAAAAAATTCGGTATCAAACTCAACGTAAATAATATTGATATAGAGAATAAAAGAATTTTAAATTTGTCACCTCCAATGAATGGGACAGATGCTGTTAACAAAAATTATGTGAATATACAAATGACCCATATGCAAGAACATTTAAAAAGGGGTATAAACAAAGAAGTTTTAATTGTAAGAAATGAAATAAAGGATTTAAATAAGAAAATTTCTGATATATATAGTGCAATGATTCATCACAACAAACTTTCATCACAACAACAACAACATAATGGAAAAAAGAACGATAGTAAATGAACTACATTCTAGAGCACGCAAAAATTTCTTACGACGCAAAGTAATTACAAAGGGAATTGATGATCTTTGGCAAGCAGACTTAGTAGAGATGGGCAACTATTCGACTATAAACAACGGCTATAAATATATGATAACAGTCATTGATACATTCTCCAAATACGCTTGGGCTGCAGCAATTAAAGCAAAAACCGCATCTGAAGTATCCAAAGCTTTTCAGAAAATACTAAGTAAGGGGCGAATACCTAAAAATTTACAAACAGATGACGGTAAAGAATTTTTTAATAAGGAGTTTGGTTTGCTAATGCGCAAATATTCAATTAATCATTACTCTACTTATAGTGTAATGAAAGCTTCAATTGTTGAACGCTTTAATCGAACACTAAAAGGTATGATGTGGAGAGAATTTAGTTATAATGGAACATTTCACTGGATTGATATTTATAAAAAACTAGTTGATCAATATAACAGAAAAACTCATAGTAAAATTAAAATGGCGCCTATTGATGTAAAACGTGAACATGAACAACATCTACTGAAAACTGCATTTAGCAGTTTAAAAATGTTTAAATCATCAAGGTTTAAGGTTGGGGACTATGTTCGCATAAGTAAATATAAACATATATTTGAAAAAGGTTATACACCAAATTGGACTACAGAAATATTTAAAATAAAATCGATACAGAACACCTACCCAATAACATTTTTACTTGAAGACTATCAAGGAAATCCTATAAAAGGCGCATTTTACAAGGAAGAAATACGTCGTACACGTTATCCTAATACATTTCTGGTGGAAAAAATTTTAAAAGAAAAAGGTGATAAAGCGTATGTTAAATGGTTAGGTTTTCCAAACCAACATAATTCTTGGATAAGTAAAAATGAAATATTATAAGAAAACAAATACAAAAAAAAGTTTTTCTAATAAATGTATAAATTTAATAAAACAAAAAAACTCAAGCATTTTCATTTCATTTACAATTTACCATTCAGGATGTCAATTACTTTAGCTTTAAGTGGAAATTCATCAATCCTAACGGCAAATTATTTCCCACCAATAGATCTAAAAGATGACTATGAATGTTCTCTAGTTGATTTTCATTCATATAACTCTATTCCTAATGTAGATTATGATAATAATTTATTTCATATAGGAGATAAAATAATTGAAATTCCTATTGGATCATACGAGTTACAAGATATTGTTGATTATATAGTTGGGCAGTATAAAGCAGAAAATTATAATAAATCTATTCTCATTAAAGCTAATAATAATACTTTACAAATTGAAATAACTTCATCCCACGATGCAATTTTATTTAATCGAAAACGATCCATTGGTACGCTGTTAGGTTTTAGTGAAGAAATTTTAAAGGCTGGTATGAAACATGTATCAAATCAACCTGTAAATATATTAAGAGTTAATGCTATACAAATTCAGTGCAATATTATAACGGGAGCTTATATGAATAACTCTCCCGCACATATACTACACGAGTTCGCATTAGACGTACCACCAGGCTATAAATTAGATGTTATTGCTAATAACCTAATTTATTTACCAGTAAACGTCAAAGAAATAACATATCTCAAGATTTGGATTGTTGATCAAGAAAATCGTGCAGTAAATTTCAGAGGTGAAGAAATAACACTAAGATTACACCTAAGACCACGGAAAAAATGATAATTTACAATAAAACTAAGCACATTAAAGTTAATAGGGTCATTCCTACTAATCATATTAAAGCTATAAGACCATCATTATCGAAAGAAAACACCACCTTTTTAAAATTGCTTAAGTTAAAAATAAAGAAAAATGTCTGATATACTCAATGTCATTGAAAAACCATATTCTGATGAAAATATAATAAAAAAAGATTATCATAGCTATGTGCCCTATATTCAATCATTTAAAAACAATGATGAAATTCGAATTACACTACAAAATCAAGACTTATATGTTCTTCCGTCTGAAAGCTACTTATATATAGAAGGAAACATACAAAACTCTAAAGGTGAAGAAGCATCACAAAATACTAGATTAAGGAATAATTGTGTTGCATACTTATTTGATGAAATACGGTATGAGATTAATGGTGTGGAAATTGATCGCACTCGATACTTGGGAATATCTAGTACAATTAAGAATTATGTCTCACTAAATGAATTTGAAAGTAATATGATGAGAAATGCAGGGTGGAATATTTCTGAAGACCTATCAATGCGAAAATTTAATTTTTATATTCCCCTAAAACTACTGTTGGGATTTGCTGAGGATTTTAATAAAATAATTTTAAATAGCAAACATGAACTAATTCTTCTACGAAGTTCAAATGATGATAAGGCGTATTACTCAACAGATGCTAATGAAAAATTAAGTTTATCGATTAAAAACATAACATGGAGAATACCACATATTCACCTATCAGATGCACGAAAAATACAAATAATGAAGATTATAAAGGAGGGTGTTTCATTACCCATAGCATTTCGCAGTTGGGACTGTTATTTTAATCCAACATTTTCCGGAGGCAGAAATCACAACTGGAATATTAAACTATCAGTGAATAGAGAAAGGCCAAGATTTCTTTTATTCGTATTAGAAAATGATAATAAATATATACACTCGGACTTAAAAAATGTTAAAGTACATTTAAATTCAGAATCCTATCCATATGATGATTTAAATTTAAAATTTGAGGAGAATCGATATGCTATTCTATATGACATGTACGCTAAGTTTCAACAAAATTATTATATGAGAGAAGCACAACCTCTTCTTTCCTGTGAGAAATTTAAAAATATTCCAATTGCAGTAGTTGATGTTAGCTATCAAAATGAAATTGTTAAAAATGGACCTATCGATGTGAAAATTGAGTTCGAGACAAGCAGTCCAGTACCAAAAAATACAAATGCTTATTGTTTAATCCTACACGATCGTATGATGGAGTACACACCTTTAACTGGAATTGTTCGAAAAATTATATAATCTTAAATACATTCTAATACTTACTTTTTTTTCATTTAATTTCCATTAAATAAAGAATAAAACTGTTGGTTTGTTTTTTTAAATAAATTTTGTTTTTTTTTTATTTTATGTATATATTTATATTTACATGTAGATATGTATAAAAGGTAATGTATAAATATTTTATTAAGAGTAATTATTTTCTAACTCTATTTCTTTAATTAACATTTCTAATTCATATTCACCATTACAACTATCTGATTGATAATGATGCCATGCATATGTGTTAATATTATCATTTTTAATATATCGCTTAGTATCATTAAAACTTAGTGCTATTTTATTTACTTCATTTGTTAATATAATATGCAATTTAGATGTAAACGTTTGCATAGAAGCATACACTACTTCCTTATTAAATAAAACATTTTTATACATTTCAATGCTAAAGTTTTCTACAACACACTTTTTAACCCCCTTAGCTTTTTTAACATCCTTCTCACAATCTTGAACCGCGAATGAGTATACTTTAGGTGCTAAGCCTACAAACTCTGTAATAAACCTACCCTCAGTCTCATCTTTCATCATTCCCAATACTTTTTTATTAACTAGTGGAAAGTTAAATGGATTATTTAATGAATATGAAGATGTGTCGAATAGTGTATTTAAATCATTTTTAATGTCAGCGTAAAAATCTTCCGTCTTTATTGAATATATGAAAGAATCTGTATCCATATAATTGAGGCTTATATTTGTATCAAATTTTGGTTTCATATATTCATAATGGAAGTCATACATTTTCCATTTTGACAATTCTAGCACACAAAAACCTAAGTAAATTGGTTTATTATAATACGTCTGAGTTTTATTCATTTGCACAGCCCAAAGTGTATCAGTAAATTGAGATATGCTATGAAAATTTGGTTTTGCAATTAGGTCACCAACACCCAATTTATTGCGATTAGTTCGACCCCATTCACTAACCAATCGCACGTCTTTTCTTTTATCGACATTTTCCATAGTTTTACCATATACAGCATTGTTAAGCAATTTAAAGAAATCTTTTTCAAATTCATTCTTTGCTGCTGTTCTATATTGTGTATTTAGGTCTATGTATGTCTTTAACCACGGTTTTTGTTTAAATTTAAGAATTCGGTGAACTTTTTGCAAAACCAATCCATTATTTAAACATTGTTCTAATGTTTTATAATGGATAACATAACTCTTTTTATCTGCTAAATCAGCTACTAGTTTCTCGTGTTTACTCCCACCAATTATTTTGTTTTCCGAGCAAAACGGCAAGTCATTGTGATAGTCATGACAGCTAAAAGGGTAAGCCAAATCGACTTCATAAATATACCCAACTTCTGAATCATGGGAAATATTTTTGGGGTGAACAAAATCATTTGTCCAAGTAAAGCCTCCATACGGAAGTGCTTCTGACATTGCCCAACCATAAAGATTATTTACATCGAAATATAGTATATACTCTGAAGGCTTTGTGGAATCATAATCATTAAGATATTTATGATTAGCCTTACTATACCTTTTACTACATTGTGTAAGTCCACCACGAATTCCTCGTTTAACGAAATTATACATTTCTAAATCTGTAAACAGTTCGAGTTCAATTTTTGTATATTTCAACATTGCATCCCATGAAAGGCCTGGTATGGTATAGTAATGTGAAGGATCTAGCTGATAAATATTATTACAGAGTTTCCTAAAGTTTTCAAATACATCTGTTAGTAGAAGCACATCAGTTTTTAAATATAGTTTCATGTAATCCATAATTGATTTACAATCAAACTTTTTCCAAATTTTTCCTGCAAGTAAATAATCTTCCTCGGAACAGTGTTTATCAGTTAAACTGCTGTAAAATGATTCAATTGGTGGGAGTTTATTTTCTTTTAATTTTTCAAATGAATCTAAATATTCATATGGAAAAACACCCTTTCGTTTCATTAGAGAAAACTCTTCCTCATCTATAAAATTTTCTTTAATTGAATTTAAATCTCCATCACTTAAATTGCTAGCTAATGAATCTAATCCCGCTGCCATAAATCTAAAAGAGTCTAAAAACCTTAGTTCAATTTTTTTTCCGGTTTTATACTTTCGTACTTTTTCAAGTTGTTCTTCAATAGTATGCTGAGGAATATTTTGCTTACGTTTTTTTAAATATAACCGATTTATATGATCATCGATTTCTTTATCAGTATATACCCGAACAGTATGAGATAAAGAAATGTATAGCTCCTTATTTATTGGAATTACATTTGTATCGCCTTTAATACTAAGTAATTCCTTAATAAATAAGTGACAATCATACTTTGAAAAATTGTGGAAAAAAATTGGAATGAAGTTTGGAATTTTATAATTTAAATTGCATGAATTATGTGCAGATCCTCTATATTTTCCTGATAAATGGCAGTGGTCTCTAACGACTAGTTCATCGCCTAGTTCTTTGTCGCAAATATGACAGATTTTGGAGTTTAAAAAATGTTCTTCTTCTAAGGGGGTTAATGGTATCATAGGTATAACCTTTTCAAAAAATTTCTTATATATATCCCTACACTCGTTAATTAAACTATCTATAAAATGTTGCCCTACATTAATGGTACTATCATTATTAGCAAACATTTGAAACTTATCTAAATCCTTATTAAAATTACACTTAATATTAAATCCATATGCACATGGCACATGTTTTCTTAAGAATCTAGAGTTAACACTATTACTACTTACATCTACTTCCTCTAGAACACATTCGAAATCTGCATACACTAAGAATGGAACTTCCATCTGCCTTTCATAATGCTGATATTTAATTATAGATTTTTCTCCCTCCGGCATCTTGGGAATGCATTCTCCACACTCTCTCTCCTTATGAATTACCATTCTCTCTGGTATATTTGTATGGTAGAGACAACTATTGCAAAAAATTAAAGCACCTTTATGTTTTGAAATTTGGGAACTTAGTAGTCTAAGAGAAAAAGAATTTTTGTTAATAAGATGTTTTGCACGATATATTTAAATATTTTGATAACTACCTTGAAATATTGTTTATTAGAATGTAGTGCATTTTATCACCACATTCGTCTTCCAGCAGCATAAGGTTTATATGCATATTTTTTTCCTTTTTGGTAATGTAGTATGGTCCAATAACAGCCTTGGATTTCCTATCAAACCCGAACACATTTACACTTATATCAGTATTATTTCTTTCAAATACTTTAATATCTTTCACATCAGTAGGAAATTGCATTGATGTGAAATTAAGTGTTCTGCCGCAATCAAGCTTAATATTATTGTCAGCAATATTTGGTATATTGTTAATTGTCTTCCTATGTGTATTAATATTATCACCATTATAAAATGCTGCTATTACACTCCATTTAAAGCAAAATACATCATTGTTTTGAATGTTGACACAAGCTTTCTTCCTCGCCAGCTCTACGGGTGTAGGTATATATTGGGATCCTGATAATGTTGATGCTTTATTTATGTTTATTTCCAGCCATTTAATTTGGATAAGAGTCCAACCAGAATCTCTTTCTTGGAACTCTGACATTTTAGCTTTAATTTTTTCAATTTGTGTTGTCAAAGCTAAGTCTACGTCATCCGCTCTCGATATACGCATCATTTCCGTACAATGATACATATTTGTTTCTGGCTTATCAGGATGTGCTGGTAACTTGTATCGAGCAGTAAGTTCCAAATTGAATTTCACCATTATGTGTTCGGCTAGACACATATTCAAAAGTTTTTGAATAAGTCTTTGACCCTCTTCCAAATACTTATTTAAATTAAGGTCTAGGTCTTCTTTTGGGAAACGGTATGTCTGAAGCCGTGACTTGAATGAATTTTTTATGCTATACATTTTGTTTCCAATTTCCTTTTGTATATTAATCCTGTGTGTGGGTTGTGAGCAATGTATAAACCATTGCTGGGATTGTATTAGAGTGTTACAATCCTTGCACATAATAACAGCTTCTGAACACGGTTCTAACTTTTGTTGTTTCGATGGTGTTATGAATGTGTCGGGTTCTACTAGTGATTGACGCTTCCTAGATGCAGCTGATGTTGATGGATGTTCATCCATTTCTTCTACTTGATGTTGTTGCTGTTGTTGTTGCGGTTGTTGTTGTTGCTGTTGTTGTTGCCGTTGTTGTTGTTGTTGTTGTTGCTGTTGAAGGAAATCTATATGGATTTCAACATGTTTTTTTTTTCCATAGATGTCATGGATATATGATTACATATATCACATGGCATATGAATTGTGCTATGTTTTTTTAAAATGTTTTTATTTTTGTATAGATTTTGGCAAATTTCACAAATTATTCCAGTTGCCATTATTAATTTTAAAATTTTTATTTCTTTTTATATTTTTAAAATCACAAACTTTCTTAAGCAAGTATACTTTAGAAACTAAATGAAAAGAATATATTTAAACCTTATATATACTTCAAATATCTATACAGTCGATCACCCAAACAAACAAAACAACAACATTCCTTATCAGAAATGTGTATTTTCTCCCAACAATCCACAAAACACACACAAAAATAAAAAAAAAATTTATATTTTCCAATTTCTTTCACATCTATCCATCTACACACACACACACACACACACACACACACACACACACACACACACACACACACACACACACACACACAAGGGCTTATCATAAATGTGTATTTTCTCCCAACAATCCACAAAACACACACAAAAATAAAAAAAATTTAAAATGTGTATTTTCTCCCAACAATCCACAAAACACACACAAAAAATAAAAAAAAATATTTTTCCAATTTCTTCCTCAAGGTCTGTCTGTGTATCTATCTATCTATATTCAAGACACACTCCAATACAATACCCTTATCATCTCACACCCCATAAATTATTAATTTTAATATCAGCGCTTTGAAAAAATTGTCCACAAAAATTTTTTTCAAAATCAAGTGCATCGACAAGTACACAGTATGTCTGTCTTCCACAAAACACACACAAAAATAAAAAAAAAAATATTTTTCCAATTTCTTCCTCAAGGTCTGTCTGTGTATCTATCTATCTATATTCAAGACACACTCCAATACAATACCCTTATCATCTCACACCCCATAAATTATTAATTTTAATATCAGCGCTTTGAAAAAATTGTCCACAAATTTTTTTTTCAAAATCAAGGTCCGTCTATCGATCACAACAAAAGAAAGGCTTCAACAAGTGCATCGACAAGTACACAGTATGTCTGTCTTCCACAAAACACACACAAAAATATTTTTCCAATTTCTTCCTCAAGGTCTGTCTGTGTATCTATCTACATATCTCTATGTCTGTCTGGCTGTCTGTCTATCGATCACAACAAAAGAAAGGCTTCAACAATGCACCCACCACTTGTGCATTGCTTTCCTATAAAATTTAACGACTTTTTTATTACTTTGTTTTGAAATTTTTTTAACACGTGTTCATTTCACCTACTTTAACACGTGTTCAGGAATTTCCCCCCTAATTTTACCTTTTTTAAAATTTTATGACATTTTTATGGCTTTTTTAAAAATTTTAATGGCTAAAAAAAATTTTAATGGCTAAAAAAAACAACGATGACCTTTTATTTCACCTACTTTAACACGTGTTCAGGAATTTCCCCCCTAATTTTGCCTTTTTTAAAATTTTATGACATTTTTATGGCTTTTTTAAAAATTTATGACATTTTTATGGCTTTTTTAAAAATTTTATGACATTTTTATGGCTTTTGGATAATTTTAATGGCTTTTTAATGGCTTTGGAAAAATTTTAATGGCTAAAAAAAACAACGATGACCTTTTAATGGCTTTTATTACTTCCGCCCATACTAAACCTATAGGAAGTTGACCTTTTAACGACTTAAAATCCAAAGAAAAGTAGAACCCGCATTATACATATACTATACATATATCTTTCTCTATCATCATGTATAAAAATATACATGATATACAATATATGTACATGGTGAACCATTATTAAAATAAGAACGAGTGAATAATCAAAGATAGCAAAATGTTGCTAAATTATTTTAGGGTTTTCATATGAAAAAAAATTATAAGAATAGGAATATATCCGTAAATGGAAAATATGGGATGCGAAATTTGCTCTGGCCTTTCTACACCATTATATTATTAAAACATAACTTAATAAAAATTGTGATATTACACATATTCTGAGTTATCTGAGATATTTTCAACTTTAAAATTTTCCATATCTTCATTATTCATCCATTCAAATTCCTCATAAGGTAGATACTCAGACATTGCCCACCCATATAAATTGTTAGCATCTAAATACATCAAATACTTTGATGTTTTTTTGTCATCAAAATTTTCCATATACTTATGGTTTGCCTTAGAATATCTTTTGGAGCATTGAATTAATCCACCTCGTATTCCATTTTGCATAAAGGGGTATTTTCCACTATAAGTAAATAGCTCTAATGTCACTTCTGTTATCTAAGGCATTGCATCCCTTGTAGTACTTACAAGGACCTAAATTATAAATACTTTTACATATTTTTCTGAAGTTTTCAAATATGTCTGTTAAGAGAAGAACATCAGATATAAGGTAGAGTTCTGTATAGCCAAGTAGGTTCTTGCACTTTAATTCACTCCATACTTTTTGAGCATGTTCATAATCGACTACATTGCATTCCTCATTACTTAAAATATTGAAAAAATTCTCTCTACTGGTTACATGATTTTCAATAAGGGTACCTTCGTAAATGCATACAAACTGTGCATCACTGCTGCAGTGATGCAATATTTTGTTGCTGATGCGTGATCACCAGTTGCAGTTGTGATGCTGATGCTTTTTTACTGCACAACAGCTGTGCAAAGTTTGAATTTTTGAGCCCGAGCTAAATTTCAAAAGTCTTATAAACGAACATAAAATAATAATAAAAATGTTGTCAACAATAGTGATTACAAATTTTATTGAATATATTGAAACAAAATGGGACAGTATTCTTATAAATAACAAGAAAAAGCATCAAAAAAGAAAAATAAAACGATTTCTTTTATATCAATATTCATTGCATCAGAAAAAAAAACCTATGCAATAATTGCAAAAATTTGCTGCAGAGCTGCGGCATCACTGCATAAAAAAACTTTTGACCTATAAGAGTGATGCCAAATTTCTTACATGTGATGCTTTTACGAACATTAAACTTTACTGATGCGCAACAACTGCATTCACGAACGTACCCTAAACCTTTCCATTGAATCCATAAAAGAGTACGAAAATACACTCTTTCTCCTGATAAGATTAAATTGATTATCATTAGAGAAACGGACTGTGAAAAAATCATTAATACCAAGATTTTTTGCTAAAGAATCTAAACTCGAAGACTTAAACCTAATTGAATCTAAAAATCTAATTTCAAATCCACGATTTTTATCTATTTTAATATAAGCAGATAATGAAATATAACGCTCTTTATTTAATGGAATAACTTCTATTGGTGCATTTTTTATTGGTGACAGCTCTATTAAGAAAAGATTATAAGCAGAAAGATGATGGATGATCACTGGTATAAAATTGGGAATTTTGTATTTCAAATTACATTCATTATGAGATGTTCCTCGAAAATTACCAGTGAGCTGGCAGTGGTCTCTAACTATCATTATATAAAATTTGTTTACATATGTGACAATTTGTCGACCTCAATATCATATCATATCATATTTGATATTGTCATTATTATTTTCTCTACTTTAGACAGGTACTGATTATAAATATCTGTTGCATCTTTAACAATTTTGTCAACAAAATCTTTTGATGCTTCTTCCCCAAAATAATAAATATGGTTAATAAATATGGTTATTATATGAATCCTTAAAACTACATTCAGTATAATAACTAAAAGCACATGGAATGTGCTTTTGAATATTTGTTGTCTTACAATTTACACTTTCATTTATTTTTTCCAAAACTGATTCAAAATCCGCAAAAATCACGAACGGAACATCAACTTGCTTCTGGTGGTTTACAAAAGATATGAATGCATTTTCGTGATTGGGCCTCTTTGATATCTTTTTTCCACACACATTTTTATGATTTTTGGAAATTGGTTCATTATGTGTATGGTATAGACACGTACTACAAACATAAATTTTACTCTTATGTGAGGTTATACTAGATCGAATTAGTGTAAAATAAATAAAAATAGTTTTAATTATATTTAAAAACAAATAAATATATACATATACGCAAATGTGTGAATATTTATAAATGCAAAGAAAAACTAACTTGGAAATATCATTTATGAGAACATAGTGAAACTTTTCACTGGAATGCAAAAGCAGTAAATTTATATGGATAGTTTTTTCCTCAATCGTTATATAATATGGTCCAACGATTGACTAACCATTATATCCAAATACTTTAATGCTTACATCATTTTGTTCTTCAAACCTTTTTATCGATTTTAAAGGCATATGAAACTCTAATCCCTCAAGAGTAAACTCCAAGTCACCCATAGCAATTTTATTATTATAATTATTTATATTATTCGAATTGCACTTTCTTCTTTGTTTGTTGCTTAAGTCACTACAGAGTGCTGCAATTAAACACCATTTAAAACAGAAAACATCTTTATTTTCCACATTTATGCATGTTCCTTTAATATTGCTTATGCTCTTGGGCAATAATATAAATTTGGATCCTCTTATAATGCTAACCTTGTTTACATTCACTTCTACATAATTTAAGTAAGTGTCCATCCACTGTCGCTTTCCTGAAATTCACCTATTTTAGTGGATATTTCGTCTGCATGTTTGTCATATGACTCACTGATATCCTCAGCAAGCGTTATTAACATCATTTTGGAAATGTGCACAATTTATGCTAATTTAACTTTATCGTTCGCCAATTTCATATATTCACATAACAACTCCATGTTAAATTTAAATGAAGTGTGTTTGATGGCACATCTTTTTAATTCTTCAGTTACAATTGCCTTCGCATCTCTAAAGAATTCCTCCGGAAACATAATTTCTTCCATTTCATTCACCAATCTATAGGTTTCAATTCTTCCTTTAAAATTACTTTTTCTCACAGTTAATGTTTTATTAATATTGATTGTTTGACAATTTTCTATATGGCGATTTGTTCTCATAGGCGCATTAAATGATGTCGGTATTTATTCATTGCATTCATTAAAATGTTTATCATTAGCACTTTGAAGAAGAGGTGATTAGATGGTAGTATTGTGAGCTTTTTTTATGTTGAACGAGCTTTCTTAAACCCATCAAAAGTTTCTTGCAGATGGGACAGTGGAGGTTAATGTGCACCTTAAGCATTTTTTTTTTGATATAGACATTTTGCATATCGGACATACTTCATAGTGATTACCATCAAAACTATTTGAAGTATTTTTATGCAATTCCATATGCTCTTTCAGTTTCTGTTGGGCCATAAATAACTTTTTGTATACTCCACAATGAAGATTTTGATCAACCTTAAGCATTTTTCTGGAAATAGACGTATTACATGTGTAACATACTTCATAGTCGTTAGCATTAAAATAATTAGAAGTATTTATATGCAATTCCACAAGCACCTTAAGCATTTTTGCACAGCAGAGCTTAGAAGAGTAAATTGAGCAATATTCAGAAGCCATTTGATTTTGTACTTTCTTTAACAACAAGCTAATCTAAAGGAACTCTTTTTTTCTTTTCTTGTGAACTTTAAAAAAAATTTATAATTGATTTTCAAAATTCTTTTTTATTTTATTAGCTTGATAGAACTTTTCTTTCTTTTGTTTTATGTTTTAAAATCTATATACGCAAAAATACAATGTGTCAATGTCGGAAAATATGTCTTCACTTTGAGGAATGTTGCTATATACTGACTAATGATAAAAAGAAACTTTTATAGCTTAACTATATACACAAAATATAATGTGTCTCAAAATTTTATTTATAACGAAAATCAATTAATCGCTAGGTTGCTACAATAATCCAATTAATGTTAAAATAAACAATATACAAATTCTTATTAAATGGTATTGGGACACATTGTATTGCGAAAGAAAACAAACTGCAATTAATGTTTTGTTTTATTAACAAATTATACATTCTAAACAAATTATAATTTTTACATGATCACTCATATTTATGCCTCTTAAATATAACAAAAAGGTTTCTTCATCAGAATAATGTTCAAATTAACAAGCAGACATATCGTCAGCATGTTATTACAAAATACAAATTCTAAAGCAAACAGACTGCAAATAAGAATAATATAATATCATCATAAAGGGAAATATATATACATAAAGAAATATTGTAATACAAAAAAAACTAAATTTAAATATTTTGACTTGTGTTAATTGTATTAATGTTGTGTTAATTCTAAAAACTGTTTTTTAAAATTCACAAACTTGTGTTTTCAAAACCGAAAATTTTCAACTGGTTTAGAAAAATGGAAATGAGTCGGAAATTACATATACCATTTCCATCCACAGGGTTTTGAAGCTAAAAATTTAAATGGTTCGGAAATTGGATAAATTATTACCATCCACAGGGTTTGAAAACGAAAAATTAAAATGGTTCGGAAGTTAGATACCATCCACATTACCGGAACCGGAAAGTATTTCGCAATATATCGTACTGATATTTTTTAAGAGTATCGATATTTATTAAATAAAAATATCGATGTATCGAACGTATTAAGCTGAAATTATTACCAAATATGAAAACTTAATATACCTATGTCAAAGCATATTACATCAAATTCCATTCTAACTTTTTATTATTTCTTTTAATTTCAAATTAACTACCTGTCCCTCGATTTCGAACGAAACTTTCATTCACTTAACTTTTATTTAAAACAAAAACCAATTTCAAAATTTAGTTTTTAAGGTAAGTTATGCGAACGAAGTTTTCGTTTGAAATCGAGGGACCGAGTTAATTCTACAATAAAACAAAAAAACTTTTATTTATTCGCCATATGAAACTTAAAAAATTCATTGGGATTATATAATGCCGGATTATATACTGCCGGTAAACGAAACTATGTAATATTTTATTTTTAATAAAGGTATAAGAACATGCTCAAATAGAAAAAATAAAAAAAAAAATATTTTTTTTTATTATTAACTTTCCAACTTTCATTAATCCATTGCTGCTAATACGCCATAATTACGGCAATTCTTTGCATAATTCTAGGAACCCTTTCCAGAATATTTTTTCCGCGCTTTTTTGTTGTTGTAATCTCTTAAAAAACCGAGACAAAACTGAACTATGTAATCTATGTATGAAAATGTAGAATGGAAAAGCGCCGTTATTTTCTTAATATTAGTTAAAAAACATATGATGCAATTCTTAAACAACAACAGTATCGTAAACAGTTGACCAACGGTTAAAATGTTGAATTTTATTATAAATAATTTTTAAAAATATCGAATTCGATAGTCATAGATAAATAGCGATGAATCTATTTATGGGTATTTTTAATATCGACGATATATATAGATTATAGTTTTGTTTTAAATATCGATATTTTGATATACATATTGATATTTATTGTCCATCCCTACTTTGACGTTAGCTTACTTAATAAACAGTTGCCATACTAAAATAATCTTTTTACACTTAACAAAATTATTACTGCATAATTAATTAAAAATTTATAGAAAAAACTAAAAATGTTAAAGCTTTTTCTTAGTTTGGCACTAAAGATACAATTTTGGCGTTTCGAGCCATCAAAACCATAAATAGTGACAAAACCACTAAGTTGACATCACTGTTTGTTAACTCATTTGGTGATCGATTTTAACAATGTTGGTTCAAGTTAAAAAGGGATCGGTACAGCTTTCTGCAAAATGTTATTTCGCCATATGCCCGTCCGAAAATATATAAATATATTTTAAGATGGTGAAGATACATTAGAGACCAATCTTGCACTCTTACTTGTTTTTGGTTGGTTGGGTGTTTTTTTTACCAGAGTTCGTTAAAAACACCGTAAAGTACAGCAAGTTAGTGTACCGTATTTTGCTATAATTAGAACACACACATTCTATACAAGAATTAAAAATAAGTTTGTTTGTGCTTGTGAATTTGTACACATACAAAATATGGATTGTGAGCTGACGAACACAAACACTACTAAAAATTACCGAGCTTCTTTTAGCTTACGTGTACCGTTTTTTTTATGCGTAGTAAACTTTCAAATTCGTTGTATGGAGAAAAAAATAATAAATATAATTTTTAATAATTAATTTATTGAAATAAGAGCTTATATATGATTTGATGGTGAGTTTTATAAAAGAAGTGCAAAAATATAAGAAACATGCAAAAGTGTACTAATGTTATAAAAGAATATAGTATTTATAGCAAAAATAACTCTAAATATGTGTTTATAACAGTTGTGACAACCACTGTGGTTGATTTAAATTAAGCGTTTTTTTATAGACTGCAAAATTTAAGTGTACCCAACCCTACAACGTTCTAAAAGAATACGACTTTTTAATATAATGCATTAAACACATTCGAGACAGCAGACAACACGAAGACACAACTACAAATGCTGCAGGCTGCAATTGTAGTCGCGTAATCAGCTACTGAATTATTTTGAAGACGACAGCTTCAATTGAAAAAATATAAACAGGTGTGTTTTTTTATTATGTATTTACATTTCAGTGGTGCCACTATCATTTTTAATTTTTATAAATTTAACAACATGCGTAATTGCAGACTCGTACACAAACTTAATTTAAGCCTACAAAAATATAAATGCTTACTTATGATAAATTTTTTAACGTGAAAACAAATGAATTAATTAAAAAACATTTAAAATATTTTAATTTAATTGTTTTTGAAACTAATAAAGAATATCATCTTCACGGCGGGTTGAATAAAAAAATCCTAATATTCAGTAGAATCGCGAAAAAGTAAACTGAAATGTCCTAACTTTTTCGTCTTATTTATTAACTTTTCTAAGCGGGCTTAAATTGTAAAAAATGCAATAAAAAACATATGTACCTAAATTTTTTTCATTGACTTAGTTTTCATCAGTACAAAAAAGAACCTTAGATCCAATTTGTACCGGCTGGTTTTAAGTTTACAATTTCTCTTGAACTACAATTTATAATTAATAATTATACAATCAGTCATGTATTATGTGTTAGGTGCTACATACGACGGTTGTCAGAAAATTAGTTCTTCAAAAATTTTCAGATAGCGAATTCTGTGTATTTTCTAAACATTTGCCAGCCATCCATAACTGACATTTATATTGAAATTAGAACAGTAATTGCGCAAGTACGTTTTCCTTTCTTCAAGAAAATATTTGTACAAACTTGCTTTAAGATAGGCATATTTCGGTCTATGTAATGTTTTCTGTGTGCTTTTTCCTAATTAATTTGTTATCGTATGTACAAATCAGTACTTTTTTATTAATACGATCTGAAAAGTTAACTTAGAGTTAACATTTAGAGCGGCACAGAAGCGCTAAAATTTGGTTAATTGACCGCAAGATTAACTGTATCGCGATTCTACTGAAATTTTTTGGTTCAACGCACTAAGTTTATGAATTATATGTCATAAAAGTTTCAGAGCACTTTGTCAATAGTATAGGAAGAAAAATGTAATCTGAATCTTTAAAGTTTTGGTATCATAATAAAGTCTTTCGAAACACATTTCATATGATGTATTAAATATACCGATTTATTAACCCCTTAAGAGGATATATCTTGAAATTTTGTCGATATGTATAATAATATTTCCTCAAATATAATATGTTATAGAGAACACCCCAAGTTTTAGTATGCTATATTTTTAGAAACTCCATCATATAAAATTTTAAAGTTATTAGGGTTAATAAAATTTTATTTTGGAAAACTTCACAATTTATTTATAAGTTTGAGTTAAAATATATAGTGGTAATAGTTTATGCACTTGTTACATATTGAAATATAGTAATATGTAAATATTTGAAAAGTGTTCCGGAAGGCTGAAAACCCGCAATACAGAAAAACTTTATTAATCAAAGTCCTAATAACTTTGGTAACATGTGTATATTATTGTTAAATATTATTATTTAATCGACATAATTTAAAGATAAAGCAAATTTAGTAAAAAAGTCAGTCAAGAAGTATGAGCATTTGAAATGGGCTCTTAATGGGTTAATAAGTCGGTGTGCTTTAAACACCATGTGAAAAGCACTTTCAATTTTTCAATGATACCCATATCGGTGTGAACAAAACATACTTTTTTAACATACTTTTTTTCAGGGTTGTAAAAAAAGGCATTTGGGATTTTGTGTCAAATTTAGTAAAAAAAAAAAGTACGTAATTTCATATCCACGGCGTTTCTTCGTAACAAAAGTTCAATACATGAACACATGGCTGCCAGATCTGACGATTTATCGCCACTTTGACGATTTTTTCAGAAATTAGCCAAGTGCAGATTTGCTGATTTTTTTTTGTAAAAAGTGACGATTTGTTTCAATATAAGACAATTTTAAATCTCTTTAAATGTTTGCAGAAAAAAGCCATTTTGTAAACATGATAGCCAAATTGTTAAATTTTTATAAAATATGTTTCGAAATTTGTTCTCTTTTCCCTAAAAATGAACGGGCAAAAGAAAATTCGACAGAAAATACTTTTCACTTTTTATTCACTATATTGAATTTCCTTATGTGATCAAAACATTAAACCATTACCTCATTATTCTGCCAATCTTGAGAGATTTTAAGTCACGTCAATTTAAAGTGCTATATTTGGATGTGCCGAATTCTATATATCTTCACAATTGTATTAAAAATCGTACGAAAACATTGATCCTTGTATGAGGACCAGTTAAAGTTATGGACCAGTTTGGGTAATTTTTGACGTTTAATACTCCATATAAATAAAAAATTAATTAATTAAAATGACTAAAAACGGTTAACTTTTATTAGAAAATATTAGAAGTTGATAGGTGCAAATTACAGGCGATAGTGAATCTTAACTATTTGTAGTCCCATCTGGCTAAATTTTAATAGAAAACTATTCCGAACTATATGTAATACATAAAAATATAAAAATTTAAATTCAAAACGTGCCGCTTAATGTAATGAAATAAATAAATTTATGTCCAATTTTTATTTAATTAATGATCAAACAAAATAAACTAATCACAACACGAAACTTAAACAGAACTTTGACATAAGATTGGACAAAATATGCAAGAGCAAAAATCGTCATCTGGCGTAGTATTACTACCTATTTATTTCATCATAGTTCATTCACAAGTACACAAGACTTTAGGCCAGTTTTGTTATTTTGCTCTTAATAAACTAATATAAACGTTACCCAATATATCGGTCAGCACTACCAGCTATCTAGCTAAATGGCAAAATAAACCACACAAATGGCTTGGCAAACACACACTTGGTTTCGGTTTTATTTTCGCCAATAAACAACACAATCATATCTAGTACAAACATTTATATCTCATTTTTGTTTTGTTGCGACGCATGCAGGCGACGATAGTGTTACGGCAGTTTTGCTCACTATTTATTTTAAACGAAGGAGAAATATAAAATAAAGGAAAATAATTTAGAGTAAAGAGTGGTTTAAGCAAAGAGCTATTTTGTGGTAAATAATGGTGCTTAAAAAATTAGAATTGATGCCTGAAAGTTATATTAATCTTTCTTCTGCAACGTCTTCACTCTGCAAATGTTTCGGTAAAATGATTTAATTTAGCAATAGACATCACAAAAAGTTTGGCAATTATCCAACGTGTCTGGCAAATATTAACATGTTTTAATATTTCTACAAACATGCTTCAAATGTTTGTCCAAACAGCAAACACCCTAATTAACAACACAAAATATTTGTACAAACGTAAAATATTGGCATGTTTGGCAAGCAATTTGTGTGGTTTACTTTGCCCTTAACTTAACAAAAAATACCCTTTTTACAGTGTACAATATGTTGTTTCATTCCCTTCGTTTTTAGCATTATTGCATCTGGCAGCACACACAAATTGAAAAAAACGTTGTCTTGTTCGTGCAGAAAAATAAAAAAATTATAATTTTTATAATTTCTTTAACAGAAAAATGTGACAAACGGAAAATGTACGTATAACCTGTATATATTACAGATATTTATATAACATATATTTTAATTAGTAGAAAAAATGCTTCAATCATGAACAAACCATTCAACTAACAGTTGCCTCTTTATTGGGTGATGAAAACCAGCTGCAACAGCAAACTGAATCGGAATTGTTGACTAGACTGCTAGGAGGTAGAACAAGTTCCTCTACAGAAACTTCACCAACGCAAAAGTCTTCTACCAGTGAAGATGAAATAACTTTAAGTGAACTTATTGTAGGCATGAAAATTGATCATCGCCAACACCAAAAGGAAAATATTACTACACGCAGTGAATATGTTAGACGTAGTTTAGCAGCTAGAGGCAAACAACGACAAAATAAATTACAACGCAAACGTGAAGCAGAACTTTTCACAGGCAGTGTAAATCTATTTGGTAGTGAACCTTTAGGCATTTTTATAGATCCAAAAGATACCTTTGTTTTGTTGCCAACATGGACTTTCCTGCAAGAACAAGCTATTTCTAAAAGTTGGTTAACTGAACGGAGCAGGGTAAAGTTTGGCGTTTTCCCATTGACAACGACCAAGATTGGTTAGATAAAACAAAGGTTGTTGACTTCTCAGACCACATATTTTTGGAACAAAATTTAGAAGGCTGGTGAACTGATCGTGGTCCTGTGCGTCATTTTATGGAATTGGTATGTGTGGGCTTATCAAAGAATCCCTATATTACAGCTAAGGAGAAAAAAGGTCATATTCTGTGGTATAAGGAATATTTCGAAACGAAAAAGGATATTTTAAGGAAATTAATCTCGAAAGATCCTAAGGAAGAGAAAAATATTGAAAACCAACAACAAAATCAAGTTAACGCATAAGCAGTGGTTAAGTGATATTATTTGTAGTAAAACGCTTAAAATTGTTAAATATTCATAATAAAACCTAAAAACAACGTTCGTTATTACATTTCAGTAACCTAGCCTATGGGCCATAATCTGCGGGTCAACTCTTTTGCGATGCGAAAGAAAATGGTAGCGATATAGTGATCGGTACTCTTTAATGCGTTTGCGCGTTTGTTCTCTTCATTAGTATAACATAAACATAAAGAAGGTTTTACTTGTATTTTAATTAAATTTCCTAAATAAATTAGTATGTAGTGTATACATACATTAAACAATTAGAAAAAAATTAATAAAGCTATGTTCACACCTATTAAATATTTGACGTCCTACACTTAACCCCTAGTTTTATTAAAAAATGGTTTGCTTTTGCAAAAAGTTTGACTAGCCAAACAAAATTTAACAGTTTCTAAATTACATTAATCAATTAGCTTCTTACAAACAAAGTTTTGTAAATCAATAGAAATTGTTAAAATATTTATTCATTTATTTATTTTCATTTTAATAAAAAGTAACCAAGCCCTCTGGGCCATATATGGTTAGCAAGCAAACAATACTTAAACAACAAGTCTAACAATTCATTTTTATATGTATTAAATTTAATAAAGGCAAAGCTTGATCAAAGTACTGGTCATGTTTTTTTTTGGATTTTTTCGTAAAATATTTGTTAGGTCTGAACATACCTTAAATTTGTTTTTATGCTTACTAAAGAACTTTTGTATTTTTGTAAACTCGTCCCACTTCTTAATAAACTAAAAATATTCAAATAAATACTGTATGTCCAGAAAGATTTAGTGAAAAGATATTGAAATGAATAGCCATATACGTTTGGAAATGTAGTGGAAAATTGCATTTTTATATGAAAACTTTAAACACCTATAACTCGAAAACTAAGCGTTTGTGCCAACTTTCCTATTTATTTTTTTCTTCTTATTTTTCCATTTTCTATCACCCTAGGTACTTTTTTTTATTTGGTGCTGCGTTGATAAACTACATTTAAGCCGAGAAGTTTTTTGTTCGATGCTGGAGTTTATTTTATAGAATTTTTATTCCACTTTTATTTAAATAAACTACATTCTTTCCTAGTGCACTTCCGTAACATTTCGACGTAGAATGAAAAAAAAAACTGTAATGTGAGGTAGAGTTTAAAATTTTGAAATAAATTTTGTATATTCAGACAAAAATCTGTACAAGAGCTTTAAAATAATACCAATATTGGCCATACATATATGGTTAGAATTGTAGTGAAAAATCGCATATTTATATGAAAAATAAGTGTTTGCGCCAATTTTTTTTATTTAATTTTTTCTTCTTATTTTTACATTTTCTATCACCCTAGGTACTTTTTGTTGATTTGGAGCTGCGTCGCACAGTGGCGCCCGTAGAGCAAGCGATGTTGCAAAAATCAAAATTTTCATGAGTGCCGACGAAGTTTTGAATAAACCCATGTTGTAGGAAACTTTTCAACGATTTCAAATATGCCACTCTTAATAATATCACATTTTTATTTTAGAAGATATAACCGTTCAAAGTTGACCGACTTTCGGTTTTCAAAAAAACACACAATTTTTAGTCAATTTGTTGCGATTTCAGGTGTAATATCACGAAAAATAGGTAACGAATCGCCTTATTTTTTATTTGTATTGATTGATGTATTTATTAAATGTATAATGATAAAAAAAAAATTAACTGTTTGCTTTGTGTTTCTCCTGGTAAATCACTATTTAAAAACTATCCGTTTTTTCACTATTTTTCAACTTTGACGGAAAATAAAAAAAAACTATATTTTTCTATATTTGCCATACGTGCAAAACCTGTTCTTTGATTATTTCTTTACATAATTCAAAAGGTTTTATGTGCCCGTACGTGCCCGTTTGGCTTCTAGAGGTAAAAAAGTTCAAAAAGACATGGTTGCAGAAATTGTATGGCGTCCATCCCTTATATGTTTTGACTGACAGTAGTTTGATCTAATAGTTTGAAAAAAACTACTCATTGAAATTAGCAGGTACGTACCTCACATAAACAATACTTTGGCGTACAAATGGTCAGGAACAATATTGACTTATGGTCCCTACAGGTAGGCACAAATCTTATTTGGACACGTGCATAATATCAAAATTGCATTATTTAGCCTAAATCCATATGTATGCAGGGAACAGGTAAATTTTTAGGCATGGTAGCATAAGCCTATATATTGCAAAATAAGCATAATGCCTGGATTAGTCTACGCCTGAAAGTTGGCGCAACAATTACTGAAACCATTAAACAATTTAAGTACTGAAAACATGGCGTTGAACAATTTAAAATTATTTGAACTGTTTAGAAAGTCAACCACACCAAAGTTTTTCACGGAAGTGAAAATTCTTCCTGAGAAGTTGACATTGATCAGCAAATGGGGCTGCGATGGATCATCCGGACAAAGCGTTTA
The DNA here is from genome assembly GCA_943735925.1 of Pollenia amentaria. NCBI lineage: Eukaryota > Metazoa > Arthropoda > Insecta > Diptera > Polleniidae > Pollenia > Pollenia amentaria. The sequence goes on from OX031006.1 coordinate 135,314,280, forward strand.
TAAGCAAAGGATATCTTTCGATGACGCTACAATATCGGACGGAAATATGTTTATGGCATCTGTTGTTCCTTTGTGGCTAAAATCGGATGATTCCCTACACTGGAAAAATCCACGTCCGTCATCAGTGCATTATTGCCGACCAATAATGTTTCAGTTTGCAAGGGAATCGGCAGAACTCATAAGGACTACGGTGAAGGACATTGAAGAACAAATAAGCAAGATTAAGCCTACAAAGCTGCAAATTGGAGAAGGAAAATATATTGAATGCAATTACGAGTTCCACCTGACCATGGTTGACGGAAAAGTCGTAAACGAACTGACAGGAACAACCTCAACAATGTCATGCCCGATTTGCAAAAAGAGTCAGAAGAACTTTTTTCAATTCAATTCAATTTATTTCATATATAATATGTTACATCTCAATTTTATATAATTAGTTGTAAAGAGTTTAAGATTAGTATCTTTTTCTGCTTAATTATAATATATTTCAATTAGTTATCATAGACAGAATTATATTGGAGGTAAAAATTTAGCAAAAACCTATCTAAACCCCTTTTTTCGTATTATTTTTATATTTTTTTTATCGATTTTATATTATTATTTGTCAGAAGAACTTTGGTAATTTAAACGATTCTACAAATGAGGAGAATTACGAATATGGAATGTCACCATTGCACGCAAGGATAAGGTGTATGGAATTCTTGCTAAAACTGGCATATACCCTACCACAAGAGGAGGAAAACTTCGATGAAAATACATCAATAAAGGATAAGGAAAAGATCAGAAAGAAGCAAATACAGGATGGTTTTTTTGAAACAAGTTGGACTAAAAGTAGACTGTCCCAAGCACGGATACGGTAACTCTAACGATGGAAACACTTCTAGGAGATTTTTTGAAAATGATGAGGCAGTAACTAGAATCATTGGAATTGACAATCAAATCGTGAAAAGATTGGGAACGATCTTGGATGTTTTAAACTGCAAAGAAAATGTCAATTCTACAAAATATGGAGAATATGCGTCGAAAACTGCATCTCTTTTAGCAGAAATGTATCCACAGAAGAAGTTGACCCCGACCGTCCATAAAATATTGGCGCATGGCAAAGATATAATTGAGTACCAGTCTTTGCCAATTGGAGAGCTTTCTGAAGAAGCACAGGAGTCTCTTAACAAATTTTATAAAAAATATAGATTGCAGAACACATTCAAAGCATCAAGGGTAAGGCAAAATAAGGACCTCTTCAACATGTTGGCAGCATCTTCCGATCCACTTATTTCTTCCCTGCGGCATGTGAAGTCACGAATAGAGTTACAAAATAATTATAGTTTAGAAATTGTTAGTCTTTTAGATATACCTTCTCTTACGAATTGTGATGAATATTTTACAGAAAATTGAAAAAATAAATTTAAAAAAATAAATAATTTTTTTTTTTAATTTGTTGGGTAATAATTTAAAACATAAAACCCTTAAGAAAAAAAATAAAAACAATCTAAAAATGTAAAAATAATTTTTTTTAGTTACCATAAAATTGATTTTTCTACTAATTTTAACTTTGATAACCCATAAGTAGGCCCCTACAAAGCGTAGCACCCTTTCCAAACGCTCATTTCATAGGCTGAACAGTTATCTATCATATGCTGTTTAAACTGTTCAATTATCTTATTCGGTTCAAAAGATATGATTTTTGCAACGAAAAAACTCAAATGGCGCCACTGTGCGTCGGTAAACTAGATTTGTTCCAAATTATGTTTTTCAAAATAAAATAAATATTTTCGATTGGGAAAATATATTGAAACAACAATTAAAAACTGAAATTGGTTTTAATATAAATTTCTAAACGAAATTTTGTGTTTTAGTTTGAAAAACAGACAGTATCAGCCATGTCACAGAGCACAATTCCGTTCGGAATGATTCCGTTCGGAACCGAAGAAAACATCTTTTTTTATTAATAGAAAGTATATTTTTATAGTTTTTTGGCCTCTAAGATACAGAAAACTCCCATTCCGTTCATGAAACCAAAAATTGTTTCATTCCGCAAAGTTTTTTCGTAATTTTCTGAAGCACAAAAATACGGAATGAATTCCGTTTCCGAACGGAATTGTACTCTGTGACATGGCTGTATATTTTGTTTTGTTGATTGTATAAAAAATGATTCCTAATAAATAAAATTTTACATAAAAATGCCAGTTGCATTTCATTTTTTAATACAAGTGATGTTGTATGTACATATGTAGGCCATAAGCACCACGACCCAGAGGATCTCTTGTGCAGCCTATGTATCTCACCATGCCAGGTTCAGGATACACTTATAAAGCCTATTACCCTGTCTGAAGTGATGTTTAATAAAAACCACTTCATTTTTGGATAAGATAATTTATTTTGTATTAATATCCATTAAGAAGAGATTTTTGGAAATTCGAATGTTTAGGGGGTAAAACGGGTAAATTCGGTAACCTTATACCTCCAAAATGTAATACTTATCGTTGTTCTTTATTAAAATAAGCGGATAGGTGTCTGGTACATTTTGGAAATTCGGCCTTTTTAGGGAGTGAACGGGTAAAACCTGTATTTTCGTACTTTTTTTGTCACCCATCTATCATTTAAACCAATAAACATAAAAATAAAGATTATACCACATTTAAAACTTGTGTAAAAAAAAATCAAATTTGGTACTTTTTCGAAACTCGAACGTTTAACGGGTGAAAATCGTAGCTATTTTTGGAACTTTTTTACAAAACATTTTTCTCCATTCGTACTAAATTATTGGCTCCCACTACAATATTCTGTGGAAATACGAGAAATTTAATTTCTTTCTTTATCTTTTTGGTTCTACAACTGGTACTTTTTTTAATTATCGTTAATATTGGACCTAGATACATAAAATTCAACATGCAATGTCCTGAGTGGATAAGAGTATATTAAAGGGTACTTTCTTTTCTTTAACTGGTACTTTTTGAATTTCGATTAGTTTTGGACCTAGAAGCATAAAATTAAACATCCAAGGTCCTGAGTGAATGAGAATTTGTAAGAGGGATCTTTTTGGTATTTTTCGTTCTTTAAGTTGTAATTTTTTTTAATATTGGACGTATGAATATGAAATTTAACATGCAAGGTCCTGAGTGAATGGGAATCTGTAAGAGTGGCTTTTTGGTCCTGTTTTGTTGCTAACGTGGTACTTTTTGAATTTCCGTTAATATTGGACCTATAAACATAAAATTAAACATGCAAGTTCCTGAGTGGATGATAATTTATAAGAAAGATTTTTTGGTACTTTTTTCGGTCCCTAACTGGTACTTTTTTAATTAAAGTGGTATTTTTTTAATTAAACTGGTACTTTTTTAATATAATACTTACTGTTGTTCATTAAATAAAAAAAATCGAACGTGTGTCTGGTACTTTTTTGAAATTTGGCCCTTTTAGGAAGTAAGCGGGTAAAACCTGTATTTTGGAACCTTTTTGTTCTCCATCCATCTTTTAAACCAATACACATGGCAATAAAATGTATATCACATTCGTAACTTATTTTATAACTTCAGAGTAGAACTAAACCATTCATAGCATTACTATGTACTTATACATATATTAATAAGAAAAAAAAACGTTGTTGGGAAAATAAATAAAAATTTTGGATATTAAATCATATAATCAAATAAATATTTATTTACAAATATTAAAAAACAGACTACTTACTTATTTGTGCAGTTTTCCACACTACCTTTGAGGTACTACACATAGCGCGTTGCCAATTATTTTAAATGGCTGGCTTCCCCGATAGGCCTAAACCATTTTTAAAATACATATGTATATATGCCTGGTTTTTTATGATACAATTTGCCATCTTTTTATGAGTGCTTTTTTGAGAAGTGTGATTTTTTTTGTCACTCATTTTTGTCATGCATTATAATAAATCCAAGTTTTCATAAGATAAAAAATTAGCATGCAAAAATACGTAAAAATAACTACATATATAAAATGAAGAAGAAATATACATATTGCATTTGTTCAACAATACTGTATTAACTCAAAATTAAAAAAAAAACTCAGTTGTAGCGAAACAATTTTTAATTTTACTTTAAATGAACATGAAAAATAATTTTTAAATAACCGTTTCATTACCAAAGTGTGAATATAATAATTACGATATTTTTACAGCGTTGATACATACATATATAAATATTACGTGTCGATTTATTCCAAAAAATGAAAAAATAAAAATATTGAGTTAATACACTATTGTTAAACAAGTGTGATAAATTAAAAAAACATAAATAAAATAACTACTATTGATGGCATTGTTGGCATTTGTAACACACTTCTTTTATTAAAAATTTTTAAAATAATGTTTGTATGCCTGTTTTTTATGGTGCAATTTACCATCGTTTTGTGAGTGTTTTTTTGAGAAGTGTGATTCTTTTGTTTTTGTCACTCATTTATGTCATGCATTAAAAAAAACTTAAAAATAAAAACAAAAATAAATAAATAAAATAAATATTACTGATGGCATTGCTGGCATTTATAACACACTTCTTTTACTAAGCTATTTTTAATAGCCATAATTTTTTATGGTTACTTATACAAATATACGATATATTTGTTTTTCTTTTTCAAGGACTTAAATCTTGAAATTTTTTATATTATTTTATTTTAAAATATTATTGCTGCATATTTTGCAAACATTAAATTTATTATTATAAACATTTTTTTTGCATTCTTTACAAACTGTATGTTCACAAAGGCTGCATTTAGTTTTTACCTTTTTAACATTTCCACAATGGCAACAAAATAGAGAACTATTGTCTGCATTGCGAATCAAAATCGATTTTATAGTATCTCTATAGTGGTTTGGATTTGGTAAATTTATTAATGTTTTACCACTTAAATAATGTAAAATATACATAATTACGAAAACACCGCAGCTAACACCATCACTTTGTTTGCTTCTTTCCGATATTTCCAGAAATTTCCATGAATCACCATGTACAGAAACAAAGTCATTGTAATGAGCTTTTCCGCTTTTATCATACAAAGAATCAATAAATGTGAATTCGCGTGTCATCAAATTTAAAATGCATAGATTAAAGTGCGTGCTTCTTAAAATTGGAATTATAATAAACTTTGCCTTATATGACATAAGTGTCTTAACTTTTTCGAAACTAATTTTATTAATTTGGCAGGGTAAACTTAATACATTAGAAAAATTCTCTTTTACAATGCTGAGAACTGTGCAATCGACGACGAAATTTGTTAACATGCTTCCTTTTTCTAAAGATTTCCAATCTTCAATATCCAATAGATTGTAAAAGCCAATGTCTAATTGTCTTAATTTTGGATACATTGTTTTAAACAAATTGTCGTATCTAAGAAGATAGAATTGAATATCTTTAATGTCCTTCAAATTGTCGTACACATTATCAAATATATTTTCAAACATTTTTTTAAACGGACTTCTTGAAGCAATTGTTTCCAAGTTATTCTGGTCCTCATCATTAAATACATTTAAATTTTCGAAGTCGTTTTCATTAATATCTATAATGTTTTTTTTTTAGAATCTTAAAACTTTCTCTAAATTCAGGATTTTTCTTAGGGCTTAAAAGAACAATAAAAATATTTTTAAACCAAAATATGCAATCATTCACTGTTTTCAAATCGAAGGCCAAAGTTAAAACATTCTTTAATAAATGACGCAATTGATGATGTTTACCAATTTTATTATTTAAATCCTTGCATATAATATGAACATAATGAGCTTTGCACCACTGAACGATTACTTTAGGTTTTTTTGCTAATTTTGGATTTTCTAAGTAGTTATAGCAATCATTAAGATATTCGGATATATTTTGTGTATTGCAACACTTTAATATTCCTCCAAATAATGCATAGCTCACATCTGTGCAAACTCTTTCAAAAAATGGCCATTTGTATTTGCGTTCTTTGCAATACATTTCTAGTCTCTCGAAAATGTAGCAAATATCTACAATTGTGTGGCGAGACAGTATAGCGGTCACTATTGGAATTATCATTTTCAAATTTTTAATCCGTATTACTACTTTATATATTAAAATTCGCTTTTCTGCGCATTCGATTTGTTTCACGCTTTGCCCAGTTGCATCCACATGTATTGTATGGTTTGCGTCTTTTAAAATTTGGAAATTTTGATTAAAAGTTTCGAATGTTTTATTTTCCCAACAATGTATTGCTAATGGTGACGCTAGGTACTGTACGTATCCATGATAATATCCTTGTTTCATAAGGTAAACGTCAATAAATGGGTTAGGATCATAAAAGCCATCAAAATTTCCTTCAGACTTGACTTTACGTACTGTTGATAATTTTTGAATATTTTGCAAATTTCCACTTTCAACTATTTCATCAGCGGCTTCAAGAATTTTTTCCTTTCTATATATATAAGCACTTTTATTTTTGAGGGATTTTTTCACTAGAGCACGCGTGACACCACGAATTTGTGCAACACGTTTTTGCCCTTGCCCATGAAAAATTTCACCAGTTCTATGAACTGAAACATGACCGTTTAAATTTATTTTAAATCGATATTTGCAACAATCAGGAAAGGTGCAATATCCATACGCTAACAGTCCTGAAACTAAGTATTTTATGTTATAGAAAGAGATGACACACGAATTATTAATTTTTAAGTATTCTTGACGAATTACATCAATTACAAATTTATTTCTAGAAAGATTTAATTTACGGTTATCGTTTGCATTGAAAACTAAATCGGGATTTACTATAAAATCGCCATCAGAAATTTTCGATTTAAATTGACGAACTTGATTAATAGTTTTTCCGGGTTCACGAATAACTTTTTTATTAATTTTTTCCTTTTGGTCAATGCTCTTTCTATAACTGTAAAATTCAGATAAGTCCAGGCTACTTTCGGTGGTTTCAAATGGACCAAGCATCTCTTTACTAGTTTCTTTCGTTTGCTCAATTTTATTAGATTCAATAGAATAAGACAACGATTCTGGGGATTTATCAATAATTTTATTATTATTTTTGTTAAAATTATTATTAGAATTTTTTAAACTAATATTAGAAAAATTTTCTAATCCTTCCTTTAACAATACTTTTAAATCTTTTAAAAAACTATTTAATTGTTTTTCAATAACATCCACCTTATTTTCAGAAGCGTCTTCGTGGTGCTAAAATTAAACAAAACCATTAAAAATTAAGTAATACATCATTATTTTAAATTTTAAATTGCCCTACCAATTGATTTAGCCCACTTAAGGAACAAGTTTTCGAGATCTAAAAATTTAGCGTGAATTAATTTTATAGTTGCGAAACTTTTAACCTTGTTACTTACCATTTCTTTATTAGAATAAGTTGAATATTCATTTTGCAAAACGTTCGAATTTTCTATTCCTTTTTCCAACAAGGAAGTTAGAGCTTCTATTGCTATTTGTTCATCCTCAGTATAATTATTAAGTGTTGTTTCATACACTTTTTTGTTTTTTTGTAGCAAAAGAAGAGATTCTATTGCTATTTGTTCATCCTCAGTATAATTATTAAGTGTTGTTCCACACACTTTTTTGTTTTTTTGTAGCAAAAGAAGAGATTCTATTGCATTTTTTTCATCTTCCGTTAAACCATTCCCAGCTTGTGACTTAAAATCTTCGGTAATATTTAAGTTTTGCAAAGATATATCAATGTTCTACAAACAAATCTTTAAATTTTCTTTAAATAAAGAGAAAATATTAAACAAACCTGAGTGCTTTCTAAATTATGGAATTCTTCAAATATATCGGACAAATTCGATTTACTTTCATGAATGGATATTTGTTCAATTTTTGTGGACAATGAATGTAACTGAAATTAATAAAAGTTTTAAACTAATGCATATGTTTTAATTTTTACGTGCATTTGTCTTACTCTTTTTAAAATCATTTTTCGGTTTTTTAAGCTATTTGCGAGTTTATAACACGTTGGAAGATCTTTGTTATATGCATAAAATAAGCTTACAAAAACCGAATTATTAACGTAGCCCTTAATGCTACCAACATCCATTCCCATATCAACTTCGCTTTGCAAAATTGCCGAAAGTTTTTGGTTATCAAGAACCATTTTGTTGAAGAAAATCTGCAATTGATATTGACATGCATAAAGTTAAATAATGATAGGTGCGTTCGAGAACCGAAAAGTTTTTACTACTTTACATTGGTACACGTAAACAAAATACAGTTCATGAGAACACAAATTGAGAGCGTGAGTGACAATTCTTGACTGAGTATTTACAAATTTTTAGTGCAGAAATGTTTGCAATAAAATTAAGTGAAAAACATGTTTCGAAAGGTTAACAAGAAAAAGTAAACAAACAAAAAGAATACAAAAAAGAATAGCATTTAACAATAATTTTTTGTGAACATAGATAACACTTAAGTAAAACATACAAAACCAAAGCATAATTTATTAATTTTCTTTTAATTGTTTATTTTTTTTTTTTTACTTTTGCGAACAAAACTTCAAATTACTGTCAGCAAATGTCAAATCACTGTCCATTTTGCTGTCTGCAAAATTTGCAAGACAGTTGAAAAAGTGTACATTTATAAGTGAAAAAGTTTGTATGTTTTGCAACTGTCTTGCCAGTACTGGCAAATGTAAACACCGTGTTATGTTTATTTTTAAAATATGTGAATCCAGTATTTCTGAGAAAATATTTTGATTAAAAATTTTTTTTTAAATAAATGCTTTCAATTTATGTTTTAAAATATCATTTGTTGCTTTGTTTTTTGTTTTATTTTTTATTTTTATAAATACACAGAAAATCAGCTATAAAAACTTTTATATTACTATGTACTAGTAAATTAATACCAAAGGCATCCACGGTAACACTGTTTCTTTATTTGCAATTTTACTTGCTGCAAGTGTCAAAAATTTACTTGCAAGCAAATTCTTTTGCAAGTTGGGCTGCAAGTACGAAAAATGTGATGGTGTAAGTAAAAATGTGTGAGTGTATTGAGTTTTTCGAAATTGCACTTGCATGTGTAAACCCCGGGTTAGCATCAATGTTGACATCGATGTTTTGATGGACGATACATCGGCTTCAAAACTAAAAAACATCTACATACATACATTCATTTATTTAAAATTTTTTCATAATATTTTTAACATTTTTAATTTTTATTTTGTCAATTAAACCCTTTATTTTAAAATATGAAAAAGCGTATTTCAAAGCATAGCCGTACAAAGTACGTACATATGTATGAACATACCTGCATAATATGCATTAAATAACTACTAGGGTATTCTAGGGTAATCGCTCGATTAATTAGCCGAGGTATTGGTTTAATCCTTTAATTTTATTATTGATCGGTTAACCGATTAACAAAGTTTTTTTTTTAAATATAGTCATTTCAATATATAAAAATGCATAAATTATTTATTATTTGGAGTTTATTAGTAAAAAAACTAATAACATAACAAACATAACAATTCTTGAATGAAATTAGGTATATAATATTTATTTGAAAATACTTTGCATTTAATGTCATTTTGGCAATAAAATTTCTCAAAAGTTTAAATATGTTGGGTACATATATATATCATTCAATAATAAAAAGAATAAATTTATTTAACATATTAACCTAGTGCACTTTTGATACAAAACTTTGTAAAAACATTATTGGGAATTAAACCATTATTAATTTTAAATGAATTTTATATATCTTTTGTACATATAGTTAGATCTCTTCGAAAGCTTTGCCAATAAATGCCAATATAGGCCATATACACAAACAAAAACCGTTTGTACGCAGACTTTTGCATATGCCTTTTTGAACGGGCTGTTAGTTTCCTATACATGAACTACCATTCTTATTTTTGTTAAAAATAAGTACAAATATTTTTAGAACTAACCCTAATTAACAAATAAAATTAATTTTTTTAAAGATTTACACAAAATGTTTTCACTTTTTTAGTTCTTGAAAACATATGTATCAATGGCTTGTACGCAGACTTTTGCTGCTGAGTGTACATATGTACATAAGTATAACCACTACACTTACCAAAAAAGTTAAAATCTGTATAAAAATTTAAAAAATTGAGCACAAATTAAAAGTTTTTTTTTCTTTAATTTCACTTTTAGTTTATTTTCTTTATTATTTTTGTTTTAATAACTTGCTTTTTTTATTTCTTAATTTAATTTTAGTTAAATTTTATTTAAAAGCTTTCAACACATTCAATTCGAATTTTTGTAATATTTTAATAAGAGAACTACACAGAGGAAAAAATTCTACCGTTATTTCAATTTCAGTATTCCTTCAGATAGTAAATATTGCCACCCTTTGACTTTTCGACACTCTTTACAGAGTTGTATATAAACATACACTTAGAAGAACCAATAAACATTTTTAATGATAGCAAGTTTTAAATATACTCTTACTTAGGGCACTGGTACACGTTCAATATATATTGTGATATTTGGATCGCGATCCATGTTGATAGATCACATCAAATTAGCCTATTATGCGATATGGATCGCGATCCATCAATATTGCATGCTACACGTTCAATAAATATCGTGATAATAGAAATATCACGATATTTATTGAACGTGCCCTTAAAGTTCATATCGTTTAAGTCCATATTTTTTGAAAACAAGAAGTTACATTTGCATTGTCAAACATTTTCAGCAGTTCTGTTGCAAATAAAAAAGTCCTTACGTTGTCTAAAGCTTAATTTGTGTTAATTAAACCATTAAGATCATTATTGCGGCAGACTTCTCGACTTTTTAAAACAAAACGATCTAAAACCGAACATTTCCTTTTCATTATCTTTGAAATGTTCGTATTTTTAGAAGTTGTGTTTGGGCAATGGAAATATACATACATATCGTTACTTTGGTTTACAAAATGCGTATCCAACATAATTAATTTAGAACAGATCTAATTATCCAAGTTTACCGGAAGAAGAAAAAAGTATGTCAGGGGGTAGAACATGTAATTTTGATGAACAAAATTCAATAAAATAATTTTTAGAGCAAAAACGCGCTAAATCACAACGTTGGAGAATATTTATAACCAATATTAAATATCCATAAAAGTCGATGCATATCCTAGAATAAAAATTCAATATTCACAAAGTATTACATTGGTTGTATTTCCTATAATTTCGTAAATGTCACCATAATAAATTATAGCATATGTATGCCTATAACCAATATGACACAAAAAACACTTTGTGAATTACCTATATATATATATATACCTATCGAAATCGAAACATCCATAGATTCTAGGGTATTCATTTAATAGGGCATTTGCTTTAATCGGTTAATCGTCCGATTAATTATAATTTAAGTGATTTTAATAAATAAAAGTACATAAATTATTTAGTTTGGAGTTTATTAGTAAAAAAAAAATAACATAAACATAATTTTTTAACTAAAACAATAATTTTTAATAAATAAAAATTATGTATGAATTACAAAATAAAATGTGGTAACGTTCATTCAAATATTACCAATGTGTACTTAATTATTTTATTGTGATCAAATTTAATTAAATTCTGTCCATATTTGACCATAACTCCCATACAAATACTACCCTAAAATATAACAAAATGTTATAATGACGTTCGTCATTTGATTGATCGCACTTTTTGCCTAATTGATGCCATTTGTAATAATAACAGTGATGTCACAATTCTGATGTAGGGCATCATGAATATTAAGATGCAAATATAATCGAATCCACGTTCATATTGAAAACTTTCTCAAAGTGGAGATATCGCTGTTGACCGATGAATTGGTGTTGTCTTTATAGTCTCTACTTAATAAGTTCACATCATCTTTGAGAAGAGCAAAATAAGCCTTAAAGCAAGAAATGTTGTTAAGTACAGTCGGTGATTCTAGCGGATTGGAATTACCTCTCAAGTGACGCCCAACAGATGCCTCGTTCACTCTTCTTCATGTTATTTTAAATTATTTTTATTTAAATAAAAAATACCTATATCAGTTTTATTTTTAGTTTTGTATCCTTTAAAAAAAACACCCATTATCCGTCAGAAGCAAATTTTGCAGATCTTCCCTTTTAAAAGGATAATAAGAGCAATATCCTTATCTGGTACCACGAACAAGCCCCTGGGACTTCGGTGCCGGTCTGTTTATTGGCAACTTAGTTTAATAATCTAAGATAATTTATAAAATAAATATATCAAAATATAGCATCCTAATTATTATAAGTATTTATTTATTCACTAAAAATATTATATTACAATAAATAAATACTGAGAAAAAAAAAAAAAAAAAAAATATTATGTAGTTGTTGATTTAAAAAAAATATAATTTAACCGACAAAAAATCAAACATCATAGCAATATAAGTAAGGGAAAACATTATTTTTTGGTAGTTTGTTTTTTGAATAACAAACATAAAATTGCCTCAAAATTGCGTGCAGCCTACGTCACAGCTTCCAATTTTTGGAAATTTTGACAAACTGTATATGTAAAAGACTATCAAGAACAACTTGATCGTGTGGCTGCAGTGTAACGCACTCACACTTTTTAAATTGACCACGAGTTTGCTCTCAATTTTACCTTCCATTTGTTTGCCTTTTTTACATTCAATTTAAAAACTGACAACAAATTAACTTTGGCGCTTTCTTTATAAAAAATATATTTCTTAAAATATATACATATGTGCTTTACTAAAAAAATTGTGTTCTAAAAAATTCTTCTGCTTTTTTACAAAATACTTTGAGTCATGCTACTATTTTGAGTTGTTTCTTCGTCGGGGCATTTTTTAAATGAAATTGACTGTCAAATGGAGTGCAGCCTGTGACACAGCTGTCAATTCAAACAAGTTTTGACAAGCAGTTTTTGAACAACTTGAAAGTGATTTATTGAACGTGTGGCTCCAGGGTTAAAAATATTTTTTTGCATTTGTTTCAATAATAAGTAAAAATTAACGGATTACAACATTATTTCAGTTTTCAGTAAAAATTTACTGGTTACTGAAAATTTTTCGCTAAAGGCTAGTTTACACGGTAAAACAATGTATTACAACTTTGTGAAATCAAAATATTATGAAATTCTCGCCGTGTTTAAAATAAAAAATATAAAAATCTGTTGGTAAAGGTCGGTATTCACTATCCTATTTAGTCGCACGAAATGTCAAAAAAATCGTGTGTGCTCATAATGTATGACAGTGTGGCTTAAAAATGAATTGAGTGACAGATTTTTTTGACAAGTCTGTCCGACCTGCAAATGGATTTTGTAATATTACACTTTATTGGGTATACCCTGTAAACGGCTAATTTCCCGAAAGTGACAACCCCATTTTTGGATTCCTACGGTCTTTTTACATAGAAATAAGTTTTCAAATTTGCGGCACCGCGAAATTTATAGGTTTTACACAGTAACAAACTATGTAAATAAGGATTTTGTAATTTTACACTTTATTGGGTATACCCTGTAAACGGCTAATTTCCCGAAAGTGACAACCCCATTTTTGGATTCCTACGGTCTTTTTACATAGAAATAAGTTTTCAAATTTGCGGCACCGCGAAATTTATAGGTTTTACACAGTAACAAACTATGTAAATAGGGATTTTGTAATTTTACACTTTATTGGGTATACCCTGTAAACGGCTAATTTCCCGAAAGTGACAACCCCATTTTTGGATTCGTACGGTCTTTTTACATAGAAATAAGTTTTCAAATTTGCGGCACCGCGAAATTTATAGGTTTTACACAGTAACAAACTATGTAAATAAGGATTTTGTAATTTTACACTTTATTGGGTATACCCTGTAAACGGCTAATTTCCCGAAAGTGACAACCCCATTTTTGGATTCCTACGGTCTTTTTACATAGAAATAAGTTTTCAAATTTGCGGCACCGCGAAATTTATAGGTTTTACACAGTAACAAACTATGTAAATAAGGATTTTGTAATTTTACACTTTATTGGGTATACCCTGTAAACGGCTAATTTCCCGAAAGTGACAACCCCATTTTTGGATTCGTACGGTCTTTTTACATAGAAATAAGTTTTCAAATTTGCGGCACCGCGAAATTTATAGGTTTTAAACAGTAACAAACTATTTAAATAAGGATTTTGTAATTTTACACTTTATTGGGTATACCCTGTAAACGGCTAATTTCCCGAAAGTGACAACCCCATTTTTGGATTCCTACGGTCTTTTTACATAGAAATAAGTTTTCAAATTTGCGGCACCGCGAAATTTATAGGTTTTACACAGTAACAAACTATGTAAATAAGGATTTTGTAATTTTACACTTTATTGGGTATACCCTGTAAACGGCTAATTTCCCGAAAGTGACAACCCCATTTTTGGATTCGTACGGTCTTTTTACATAGAAATAAGTTTTCAAATTTGCGGCACCGCGAAATTTATAGGTTTTACACAGTAACAAACTATGTAAATAGGGATTTTGTAATTTTACACTTTATTGGGTATACCCTGTAAACGGCTAATTTCCCGAAAGTGACAACCCCATTTTTGGATTCCTACGGTCTTTTTACATAGAAAAAAGTTTTTAAATTTTTCTCATACCGATATTTGTCGGTTTTATATAGTAAAAAAAACAATATATATATATGGATTTTCGTATTTTACACATTTTTGGGTATACCCTATAAACGGCTAATTTCCCGAAAGTGACAACCCCATTTTTGGATTCCTACGGTCTTTTTACATAGAAATAAGTTTTCAAATTTGCGGCACCGCGAAATTAATAGGTTTTACACAGTAACAAACTATGTAAATAAGGATTTTGTAATTTTACACTTTATTGGGTATACCCTGTAAACGGCTAATTTCCCGAAAGTGACAACCCCATTTTTGGATTCCTACGGTCTTTTTACATAGAAATAAGTTTTCAAATTTGCGGCACCGCGAAATTTATAGGTTTTACACAGTAACAAACTATGTAAATAAGGATTTTGTAATTTTACACTTTATTGGGTATACCCTGTAAACGGCTAATTTCCCGAAAGTGACAACCCCATTTTTGGATTCGTACGGTCTTTTTACATAGAAATAAGTTTTCAAATTTGCGGCACCGCGAAATTTATAGGTTTTACACAGTAACAAACTATGTAAATAAGGATTTTGTAATTTTACACTTTATTGGGTATACCCTGTAAACGGCTAATTTCCCGAAAGTGACAACCCCATTTTTGGATTCCTACGGTCTTTTTACATAGAAAAAAGTTTTCAAATTTGCGGCACCGCGAAATTTATAGGTTTTACACAGTAACAAACTATGTAAATAAGGATTTTGTAATTTTACACTTTATTGGGTATACCCTGTAAACGGCTAATTTCCCGAAAGTGACAACCCCATTTTTGGATTCCTACGGTCTTTTTACATAGAAAAAAGTTTTCAAATTTGCGGCACCGCGAAATTTATAGGTTTTACACAGTAACAAACTATGTAAATAAGGATTTTGTAATTTTACACTTTATTGGGTATACCCTGTAAACGGCTAATTTCCCGAAAGTGACAACCCCATTTTTGGATTCGTACGGTCTTTTTACATAGAAATAAGTTTTCAAATTTGCGGCACCGCGAAATTTATAGGTTTTACACAGTAACAAACTATGTAAATAGGGATTTTGTAATTTTACACTTTATTGGGTATACCCTGTAAACGGCTAATTTCCCGAATGTGACAACCCCATTTTTGGATTCCTACGGTCTTTTTACATAGAAATAAGTTTTCAAATTTGCGGCACCGCGAAATTTATAGGTTTTACACAGTAACAAACTATGTAAATAAGGATTTTGTAATTTTACACTTTATTGGGTATACCCTGTAAACGGCTAATTTCCCGAAAGTGACAACCCCATTTTTGGATTCGTACGGTCTTTTTACATAGAAATAAGTTTTCAAATTTGCGGCACCGCGAAATTTATAGGTTTTACACAGTAACAAACTATGTAAATAAGGATTTTGTAATTTTACACTTTATTGGGTATACCCTGTAAACGGCTAATTTCCCGAAAGTGACAACCCCATTTTTGGATTCCTACGGTCTTTTTACATAGAAAAAAGTTTTCAAATTTGCGGCACCGCGAAATTTATAGGTTTTACACAGTAACAAACTATGTAAATAAGGATTTTGTAATTTTACACTTTATTGGGTATACCCTGTAAACGGCTAATTTCCCGAAAGTGACAACCCCATTTTTGGATTCCTACGGTCTTTTTACATAGAAATAAGTTTTCAAATTTGCGGCACCGCGAAATTTATAGGTTTTACACAGTAACAAACTATGTAAATAAGGATTTTGTAATTTTACACTTTATTGGGTATACCCTGTAAACGGCTAATTTCCCGAAAGTGACAACCCCATTTTTGGATTCCTACGGTCTTTTTACATAGAAAAAAGTTTTCAAATTTGCGGCACCGCGAAATTTATAGGTTTTACACAGTAACAAACTATGTAAATAAGGATTTTGTAATTTTACACTTTATTGGGTATACCCTGTAAACGGCTAATTTCCCGAAAGTGACAACCCCATTTTTGGATTCCTACGGTCTTTTTACATAGAAATAAGTTTTCAAATTTGCGGCACCGCGAAATTTATAGGTTTTACACAGTAACAAACTATGTAAATAGGGATTTTGTAATTTTACACTTTATTGGGTATACCCTGTAAACGGCTAATTTCCCGAAAGTGACAACCCCATTTTTGGATTCCTACGGTCTTTTTACATAGAAAAAAGTTTTTAAATTTTTCTCATACCGATATTTGTCGGTTTTATATAGTAAAAAAACAATATATATATATGGATTTTCGTATTTTACACATTTTTGGGTATACCCTATAAACGGCTAATTTCCCGAAAGTGACAACCCCATTTTTGGATTCCTACGGTCTTTTTACATAGAAATAAGTTTTCAAATTTGCGGCACCGCGAAATTTATAGGTTTTACACAGTAACAAACTATGTAAATAAGGATTTTGTAATTTTACACTTTATTGGGTATACCCTGTAAACGGCTAATTTCCCGAAAGTGACAACCCCATTTTTGGATTCCTACGGTCTTTTTACATAGAAATAAGTTTTCAAATTTGCGGCACCGCGAAATTTATAGGTTTTACACAGTAACAAACTATGTAAATAGGGATTTTGTAATTTTACACTTTATTGGGTATACCCTGTAAACGGCTAATTTCCCGAAAGTGACAACCCCATTTTTGGATTCCTACGGTCTTTTTACATAGAAATAAGTTTTCAAATTTGCGGCACCGCGAAATTTATAGGTTTTACACAGTAACAAACTATGTAAATAAGGATTTTGTAATTTTACACTTTATTGGGTATACCCTGTAAACGGCTAATTTCCCGAAAGTGACAACCCCATTTTTGGATTCGTACGGTCTTTTTACATAGAAATAAGTTTTCAAATTTGCGGCACCGCGAAATTTATAGGTTTTACACAGTAACAAACTATGTAAATAAGGATTTTGTAATTTTACACTTTATTGGGTATACCCTGTAAACGGCTAATTTCCCGAAAGTGACAACCCCATTTTTGGATTCCTACGGTCTTTTTACATAGAAATAAGTTTTCAAATTTGCGGCACCGCGAAATTTATAGGTTTTACACAGTAACAAACTATGTAAATAGGGATTTTGTAATTTTACACTTTATTGGGTATACCCTGTAAACGGCTAATTTCCCGAAAGTGACAACCCCATTTTTGGATTCCTACGGTCTTTTTACATAGAAAAAAGTTTTTAAATTTTTCTCATACCGATATTTGTCGGTTTTATATAGTAAAAAAACAATATATATATATGGATTTTCGTATTTTACACATTTTTGGGTATACCCTATAAACGGCTAATTTCCCGAAAGTGACAACCCCATTTTTGGATTCCTACGGTCTTTTTACATAGAAATAAGTTTTCAAATTTGCGGCACCGCGAAATTTATAGGTTTTACACAGTAACAAACTATGTAAATAAGGATTTTGTAATTTTACACTTTATTGGGTATACCCTGTAAACGGCTAATTTCCCGAAAGTGACAACCCCATTTTTGGATTCCTACGGTCTTTTTACATAGAAATAAGTTTTCAAATTTGCGGCACCGCGAAATTTATAGGTTTTACACAGTAACAAACTATGTAAATAGGGATTTTGTAATTTTACACTTTATTGGGTATACCCTGTAAACGGCTAATTTCCCGAAAGTGACAACCCCATTTTTGGATTCGTACGGTCTTTTTACATAGAAATAAGTTTTCAAATTTGCGGCACCGCGAAATTTATAGGTTTTACACAGTAACAAACTATGTAAATAAGGATTTTGTAATTTTACACTTTATTGGGTATACCCTGTAAACGGCTAATTTCCCGAAAGTGACAACCCCATTTTTGGATTCCTACGGTCTTTTTACATAGAAATAAGTTTTCAAATTTGCGGCACCGCGAAATTTATAGGTTTTACACAGTAACAAACTATGTAAATAGGGATTTTGTAATTTTACACTTTATTGGGTATACCCTGTAAACGGCTAATTTCCCGAAAGTGACAACCCCATTTTTGGATTCCTACGGTCTTTTTACATAGAAATAAGTTTTCAAATTTGCGGCACCGCGAAATTTATCGGGTTTACACAGTAACAAACTATGTAAATAGGGAAATATGATTTTTCAAATGAATTTTTAGTCTATTTGTCATCATATTACATAGGTACATCATGGACATGAAATAACAAACCTTTTTTTGTTGTTGAAATTTGTTGCCAAAACACGTGAAATTGAAATATCATACTTTTTTTTTATTGAAATTGGCTGCAAATACACGTACTTTAGTACTTTTTTACTTTTATACTATTTTTATCAACTATGCAAAAAAGTATGTTTTCTTCACGTGCGTGAACAAATCATACCGAAGAAAACATACTTTTTTGCATAGTTGATAAAAATAGTATAAAAGTAAAAAAGTACTAAAGTACGTGTATTTGCAGCCAATTTCAATAAAAAAAAAGTATGATATTTCAATTTCACGTGTTTTGGCAACAAATTTCAACAACAAAAAAAGGTTTGTTATTTCATGTCCATGATGTACCTATGTAATATGATGACAAATAGACTAAAAATTCATTTGAAAAATCATATTTCCCTATTTACATAGTTTGTTACTGTGTAAACCCGATAAATTTCGCGGTGCCGCAAATTTGAAAACTTATTTCTATGTAAAAAGACCGTAGGAATCCAAAAATGGGGTTGTCACTTTCGGGAAATTAGCCGTTTACAGGGTATACCCAATAAAGTGTAAAATTACAAAATCCCTATTTACATAGTTTGTTACTGTGTAAAACCTATAAATTTCGCGGTGCCGCAAATTTGAAAACTTATTTCTATGTAAAAAGACCGTAGGAATCCAAAAATGGGGTTGTCACTTTCGGGAAATTAGCCGTTTACAGGGTATACCCAATAAAGTGTAAAATTACAAAATCCTTATTTACATAGTTTGTTACTGTGTAAAACCTATAAATTTCGCGGTGCCGCAAATTTGAAAACTTATTTCTATGTAAAAAGACCGTACGAATCCAAAAATGGGGTTGTCACTTTCGGGAAATTAGCCGTTTACAGGGTATACCCAATAAAGTGTAAAATTACAAAATCCCTATTTACATAGTTTGTTACTGTGTAAAACCTATAAATTTCGCGGTGCCGCAAATTTGAAAACTTATTTCTATGTAAAAAGACCGTAGGAATCCAAAAATGGGGTTGTCACTTTCGGGAAATTAGCCGTTTACAGGGTATACCCAATAAAGTGTAAAATTACAAAATCCTTATTTACATAGTTTGTTACTGTGTAAAACCTATAAATTTCGCGGTGCCGCAAATTTGAAAACTTATTTCTATGTAAAAAGACCGTAGGAATCCAAAAATGGGGTTGTCACTTTCGGGAAATTAGCCGTTTATAGGGTATACCCAAAAATGTGTAAAATACGAAAATCCATATATATATATTGTTTTTTTACTATATAAAACCGACAAATATCGGTATGAGAAAAATTTAAAAACTTTTTTCTATGTAAAAAGACCGTAGGAATCCAAAAATGGGGTTGTCACTTTCGGGAAATTAGCCGTTTACAGGGTATACCCAATAAAGTGTAAAATTACAAAATCCCTATTTACATAGTTTGTTACTGTGTAAAACCTATAAATTTCGCGGTGCCGCAAATTTGAAAACTTATTTCTATGTAAAAAGACCGTAGGAATCCAAAAATGGGGTTGTCACTTTCGGGAAATTAGCCGTTTACAGGGTATACCCAATAAAGTGTAAAATTACAAAATCCTTATTTACATAGTTTGTTACTGTGTAAAACCTATAAATTTCGCGGTGCCGCAAATTTGAAAACTTATTTCTATGTAAAAAGACCGTACGAATCCAAAAATGGGGTTGTCACTTTCGGGAAATTAGCCGTTTACAGGGTATACCCAATAAAGTGTAAAATTACAAAATCCTTATTTACATAGTTTGTTACTGTGTAAAACCTATAAATTTCGCGGTGCCGCAAATTTGAAAACTTATTTCTATGTAAAAAGACCGTAGGAATCCAAAAATGGGGTTGTCACTTTCGGGAAATTAGCCGTTTACAGGGTATACCCAATAAAGTGTAAAATTACAAAATCCCTATTTACATAGTTTGTTACTGTGTAAAACCTATAAATTTCGCGGTGCCGCAAATTTGAAAACTTATTTCTATGTAAAAAGACCGTAGGAATCCAAAAATGGGGTTGTCACTTTCGGGAAATTAGCCGTTTACAGGGTATACCCAATAAAGTGTAAAATTACAAAATCCTTATTTACATAGTTTGTTACTGTGTAAAACCTATAAATTTCGCGGTGCCGCAAATTTGAAAACTTATTTCTATGTAAAAAGACCGTAGGAATCCAAAAATGGGGTTGTCACTTTCGGGAAATTAGCCGTTTATAGGGTATACCCAAAAATGTGTAAAATACGAAAATCCATATATATATATTGTTTTTTTACTATATAAAACCGACAAATATCGGTATGAGAAAAATTTAAAAACTTTTTTCTATGTAAAAAGACCGTAGGAATCCAAAAATGGGGTTGTCACTTTCGGGAAATTAGCCGTTTACAGGGTATACCCAATAAAGTGTAAAATTACAAAATCCCTATTTACATAGTATGTTACTGTGTAAAACCTATAAATTTCGCGGTGCCGCAAATTTGAAAACTTATTTCTATGTAAAAAGACCGTAGGAATCCAAAAATGGGGTTGTCACTTTCGGGAAATTAGCCGTTTACAGGGTATACCCAATAAAGTGTAAAATTACAAAATCCTTATTTACATAGTTTGTTACTGTGTAAAACCTATAAATTTCGCGGTGCCGCAAATTTGAAAACTTTTTTCTATGTAAAAAGACCGTAGGAATCCAAAAATGGGGTTGTCACTTTCGGGAAATTAGCCGTTTACAGGGTATACCCAATAAAGTGTAAAATTACAAAATCCTTATTTACATAGTTTGTTACTGTGTAAAACCTATAAATTTCGCGGTGCCGCAAATTTGAAAACTTATTTCTATGTAAAAAGACCGTAGGAATCCAAAAATGGGGTTGTCACTTTCGGGAAATTAGCCGTTTACAGGGTATACCCAATTTTGTAATTTTACACTTTATTGGGTATACCCTGTAAACGGCTAATTTCCCGAAAGTGACAACCCCATTTTTGGATTCGTACGGTCTTTTTACATAGAAATAAGTTTTCAAATTTGCGGCAC
Source organism: Pollenia amentaria (assembly GCA_943735925.1). Taxonomy (NCBI): domain Eukaryota; kingdom Metazoa; phylum Arthropoda; class Insecta; order Diptera; family Polleniidae; genus Pollenia; species Pollenia amentaria. Next base: position 135,336,047 of record OX031006.1, read on the forward strand.
CGCGAAATTTATAGGTTTTACACAGTAACAAACTATGTAAATAAGGATTTTGTAATTTTACACTTTATTGGGTATACCCTGTAAACGGCTAATTTCCCGAAAGTGACAACCCCATTTTTGGATTCCTACGGTCTTTTTACATAGAAATAAGTTTTCAAATTTGCGGCACCGCGAAATTTATAGGTTTTACACAGTAACAAACTATGTAAATAAGGATTTTGTAATTTTACACTTTATTGGGTATACCCTGTAAACGGCTAATTTCCCGAAAGTGACAACCCCATTTTTGGATTCGTACGGTCTTTTTACATAGAAATAAGTTTTCAAATTTGCGGCACCGCGAAATTTATAGGTTTTACACAGTAACAAACTATGTAAATAAGGATTTTGTAATTTTACACTTTATTGGGTATACCCTGTAAACGGCTAATTTCCCGAAAGTGACAACCCCATTTTTGGATTCGTACGGTCTTTTTACATAGAAATAAGTTTTCAAATTTGCGGCACCGCGAAATTTATAGGTTTTACACAGTAACAAACTATGTAAATAAGGATTTTGTAATTTTACACTTTATTGGGTATACCCTGTAAACGGCTAATTTCCCGAAAGTGACAACCCCATTTTTGGATTCCTACGGTCTTTTTACATAGAAATAAGTTTTCAAATTTGCGGCACCGCGAAATTTATAGGTTTTACACAGTAACAAACTATGTAAATAAGGATTTTGTAATTTTACACTTTATTGGGTATACCCTATAAACGGCTAATTTCCCGAAAGTGACAACCCCATTTTTGGATTCGTACGGTCTTTTTACATAGAAATAAGTTTTCAAATTTGCGGCACCGCGAAATTTATAGGTTTTACACAGTAACAAACTATGTAAATAAGGATTTTGTAATTTTACACTTTATTGGGTATACCCTGTAAACGGCTAATTTCCCGAAAGTGACAACCCCATTTTTGGATTCGTACGGTCTTTTTACATAGAAATAAGTTTTCAAATTTGCGGCACCGCGAAATTTATAGGTTTTACACAGTAACAAACTATGTAAATAAGGATTTTGTAATTTTACACTTTATTGGGTATACCCTGTAAACGGCTAATTTCCCGAAAGTGACAACCCCATTTTTGGATTCCTACGGTCTTTTTACATAGAAATAAGTTTTCAAATTTGCGGCACCGCGAAATTTATAGGTTTTACACAGTAACAAACTATGTAAATAAGGATTTTGTAATTTTACACTTTATTGGGTATACCCTGTAAACGGCTAATTTCCCGAAAGTGACAACCCCATTTTTGGATTCGTACGGTCTTTTTACATAGAAATAAGTTTTCAAATTTGCGGCACCGCGAAATTTATAGGTTTTACACAGTAACAAACTATGTAAATAAGGATTTTGTAATTTTACACTTTATTGGGTATACCCTGTAAACGGCTAATTTCCCGAAAGTGACAACCCCATTTTTGGATTCCTACGGTCTTTTTACATAGAAATAAGTTTTCAAATTTGCGGCACCGCGAAATTTATAGGTTTTACACAGTAACAAACTATGTAAATAAGGATTTTGTAATTTTACACTTTATTGGGTATACCCTGTAAACGGCTAATTTCCCGAAAGTGACAACCCCATTTTTGGATTCGTACGGTCTTTTTACATAGAAATAAGTTTTCAAATTTGCGGCACCGCGAAATTTATAGGTTTTACACAGTAACAAACTATGTAAATAAGGATTTTGTAATTTTACACTTTATTGGGTATACCCTGTAAACGGCTAATTTCCCGAAAGTGACAACCCCATTTTTGGATTCCTACGGTCTTTTTACATAGAAATAAGTTTTCAAATTTGCGGCACCGCGAAATTTATAGGTTTTACACAGTAACAAACTATGTAAATAAGGATTTTGTAATTTTACACTTTATTGGGTATACCCTGTAAACGGCTAATTTCCCGAAAGTGACAACCCCATTTTTGGATTCGTACGGTCTTTTTACATAGAAATAAGTTTTCAAATTTGCGGCACCGCGAAATTTATAGGTTTTACACAGTAACAAACTATGTAAATAAGGATTTTGTAATTTTACACTTTATTGGGTATACCCTGTAAACGGCTAATTTCCCGAAAGTGACAACCCCATTTTTGGATTCCTACGGTCTTTTTACATAGAAATAAGTTTTCAAATTTGCGGCACCGCGAAATTTATAGGTTTTACACAGTAACAAACTATGTAAATAAGGATTTTGTAATTTTACACTTTATTGGGTATACCCTGTAAACGGCTAATTTCCCGAAAGTGACAACCCCATTTTTGGATTCGTACGGTCTTTTTACATAGAAATAAGTTTTCAAATTTGCGGCACCGCGAAATTTATAGGTTTTACACAGTAACAAACTATGTAAATAAGGATTTTGTAATTTTACACTTTATTGGGTATACCCTGTAAACGGCTAATTTCCCGAAAGTGACAACCCCATTTTTGGATTCCTACGGTCTTTTTACATAGAAATAAGTTTTCAAATTTGCGGCACCGCGAAATTTATAGGTTTTACACAGTAACAAACTATGTAAATAAGGATTTTGTAATTTTACACTTTATTGGGTATACCCTATAAACGGCTAATTTCCCGAAAGTGACAACCCCATTTTTGGATTCGTACGGTCTTTTTACATAGAAATAAGTTTTCAAATTTGCGGCACCGCGAAATTTATAGGTTTTACACAGTAACAAACTATGTAAATAAGGATTTTGTAATTTTACACTTTATTGGGTATACCCTGTAAACGGCTAATTTCCCGAAAGTGACAACCCCATTTTTGGATTCGTACGGTCTTTTTACATATAAATAAGTTTTCAAATTTGCGGCACCGCGAAATTTATAGGTTTTACACAGTAACAAACTATGTAAATAAGGATTTTGTAATTTTACACTTTATTGGGTATACCCTGTAAACGGCTAATTTCCCGAAAGTGACAACCCCATTTTTGGATTCGTACGGTCTTTTTACATAGAAATAAGTTTTCAAATTTGCGGCACCGCGAAATTTATAGGTTTTACACAGTAACAAACTATGTAAATAAGGATTTTGTAATTTTACACTTTATTGGGTATACCCTGTAAACGGCTAATTTCCCGAAAGTGACAACCCCATTTTTGGATTCCTACGGTCTTTTTACATAGAAATAAGTTTTCAAATTTGCGGCACCGCGAAATTTATAGGTTTTACACAGTAACAAACTATGTAAATAAGGATTTTGTAATTTTACACTTTATTGGGTATACCCTGTAAACGGCTAATTTCCCGAAAGTGACAACCCCATTTTTGGATTCGTACGGTCTTTTTACATAGAAATAAGTTTTCAAATTTGCGGCACCGCGAAATTTATAGGTTTTACACAGTAACAAACTATGTAAATAAGGATTTTGTAATTTTACACTTTATTGGGTATACCCTGTAAACGGCTAATTTCCCGAAAGTGACAACCCCATTTTTGGATTCCTACGGTCTTTTTACATAGAAATAAGTTTTCAAATTTGCGGCACCGCGAAATTTATAGGTTTTACACAGTAACAAACTATGTAAATAAGGATTTTGTAATTTTACACTTTATTGGGTATACCCTATAAACGGCTAATTTCCCGAAAGTGACAACCCCATTTTTGGATTCGTACGGTCTTTTTACATAGAAATAAGTTTTCAAATTTGCGGCACCGCGAAATTTATAGGTTTTACACAGTAACAAACTATGTAAATAAGGATTTTGTAATTTTACACTTTATTGGGTATACCCTGTAAACGGCTAATTTCCCGAAAGTGACAACCCCATTTTTGGATTCGTACGGTCTTTTTACATAGAAAAAAGTTTTTAAATTTTTCTCATACCGATATTTGTCGGTTTTATATAGTAAAAAAACAATATATATATATGGATTTTCGTATTTTACACATTTTTGGGTATACCCTATAAACGGCTAATTTCCCGAAAGTGACAACCCCATTTTTGGATTCGTACGGTCTTTTTACATAGAAATAAGTTTTCAAATTTGCGGCACCGCGAAATTTATAGGTTTTACACAGTAACAAACTATGTAAATAAGGATTTTGTAATTTTACACTTTATTGGGTATACTCTGTAAACGGCTAATTTCCCGAAAGTGACAACCCCATTTTTGGATTCGTACGGTCTTTTTACATAGAAAAAAGTTTTTAAATTTTTCTCATACCGATATTTGTCGGTTTTATATAGTAAAAAAACAATATATATATATGGATTTTCGTATTTTACACATTTTTGGGTATACCCTATAAACGGCTAATTTCCCGAAAGTGACAACCCCATTTTTGGATTCGTACGGTCTTTTTACATATAAATAAGTTTTCAAATTTGCGGCACCGCGAAATTTATAGGTTTTACACAGTAACAAACTATGTAAATAAGGATTTTGTAATTTTACACTTTATTGGGTATACCCTGTAAACGGCTAATTTCCCGAAAGTGACAACCCCATTTTTGGATTCGTACGGTCTTTTTACATATAAATAAGTTTTCAAATTTGCGGCACCGCGAAATTTATAGGTTTTACACAGTAACAAACTATGTAAATAAGGATTTTGTAATTTTACACTTTATTGGGTATACCCTGTAAACGGCTAATTTCCCGAAAGTGACAACCCCATTTTTGGATTCCTACGGTCTTTTTACATAGAAATAAGTTTTCAAATTTGCGGCACCGCGAAATTTATAGGTTTTACACAGTAACAAACTATGTAAATAAGGATTTTGTAATTTTACACTTTATTGGGTATACCCTATAAACGGCTAATTTCCCGAAAGTGACAACCCCATTTTTGGATTCGTACGGTCTTTTTACATAGAAATAAGTTTTCAAATTTGCGGCACCGCGAAATTTATAGGTTTTACACAGTAACAAACTATGTAAATAAGGATTTTGTAATTTTACACTTTATTGGGTATACCCTGTAAACGGCTAATTTCCCGAAAGTGACAACCCCATTTTTGGATTCGTACGGTCTTTTTACATATAAATAAGTTTTCAAATTTGCGGCACCGCGAAATTTATAGGTTTTACACAGTAACAAACTATGTAAATAAGGATTTTGTAATTTTACACTTTATTGGGTATACCCTGTAAACGGCTAATTTCCCGAAAGTGACAACCCCATTTTTGGATTCGTACGGTCTTTTTACATAGAAATAAGTTTTCAAATTTGCGGCACCGCGAAATTTATAGGTTTTACACAGTAACAAACTATGTAAATAAGGATTTTGTAATTTTACACTTTATTGGGTATACCCTGTAAACGGCTAATTTCCCGAAAGTGACAACCCCATTTTTGGATTCCTACGGTCTTTTTACATAGAAATAAGTTTTCAAATTTGCGGCACCGCGAAATTTATAGGTTTTACACAGTAACAAACTATGTAAATAAGGATTTTGTAATTTTACACTTTATTGGGTATACCCTGTAAACGGCTAATTTCCCGAAAGTGACAACCCCATTTTTGGATTCGTACGGTCTTTTTACATAGAAATAAGTTTTCAAATTTGCGGCACCGCGAAATTTATAGGTTTTACACAGTAACAAACTATGTAAATAAGGATTTTGTAATTTTACACTTTATTGGGTATACCCTGTAAACGGCTAATTTCCCGAAAGTGACAACCCCATTTTTGGATTCCTACGGTCTTTTTACATAGAAATAAGTTTTCAAATTTGCGGCACCGCGAAATTTATAGGTTTTACACAGTAACAAACTATGTAAATAAGGATTTTGTAATTTTACACTTTATTGGGTATACCCTATAAACGGCTAATTTCCCGAAAGTGACAACCCCATTTTTGGATTCGTACGGTCTTTTTACATAGAAATAAGTTTTCAAATTTGCGGCACCGCGAAATTTATAGGTTTTACACAGTAACAAACTATGTAAATAAGGATTTTGTAATTTTACACTTTATTGGGTATACCCTGTAAACGGCTAATTTCCCGAAAGTGACAACCCCATTTTTGGATTCGTACGGTCTTTTTACATAGAAAAAAGTTTTTAAATTTTTCTCATACCGATATTTGTCGGTTTTATATAGTAAAAAAACAATATATATATATGGATTTTCGTATTTTACACATTTTTGGGTATACCCTATAAACGGCTAATTTCCCGAAAGTGACAACCCCATTTTTGGATTCGTACGGTCTTTTTACATAGAAATAAGTTTTCAAATTTGCGGCACCGCGAAATTTATAGGTTTTACACAGTAACAAACTATGTAAATAAGGATTTTGTAATTTTACACTTTATTGGGTATACTCTGTAAACGGCTAATTTCCCGAAAGTGACAACCCCATTTTTGGATTCGTACGGTCTTTTTACATAGAAAAAAGTTTTTAAATTTTTCTCATACCGATATTTGTCGGTTTTATATAGTAAAAAAACAATATATATATATGGATTTTCGTATTTTACACATTTTTGGGTATACCCTATAAACGGCTAATTTCCCGAAAGTGACAACCCCATTTTTGGATTCGTACGGTCTTTTTACATATAAATAAGTTTTCAAATTTGCGGCACCGCGAAATTTATAGGTTTTACACAGTAACAAACTATGTAAATAAGGATTTTGTAATTTTACACTTTATTGGGTATACCCTGTAAACGGCTAATTTCCCGAAAGTGACAACCCCATTTTTGGATTCGTACGGTCTTTTTACATATAAATAAGTTTTCAAATTTGCGGCACCGCGAAATTTATAGGTTTTACACAGTAACAAACTATGTAAATAAGGATTTTGTAATTTTACACTTTATTGGGTATACCCTGTAAACGGCTAATTTCCCGAAAGTGACAACCCCATTTTTGGATTCGTACGGTCTTTTTACATAGAAATAAGTTTTCAAATTTGCGGCACCGCGAAATTTATAGGTTTTACACAGTAACAAACTATGTAAATAAGGATTTTGTAATTTTACACTTTATTGGGTATACCCTGTAAACGGCTAATTTCCCGAAAGTGACAACCCCATTTTTGGATTCGTACGGTCTTTTTACATAGAAATAAGTTTTCAAATTTGCGGCACCGCGAAATTTATAGGTTTTACACAGTAACAAACTATGTAAATAAGGATTTTGTAATTTTACACTTTATTGGGTATACCCTGTAAACGGCTAATTTCCCGAAAGTGACAACCCCATTTTTGGATTCGTACGGTCTTTTTACATAGAAAAAAGTTTTTAAATTTTTCTCATACCGATATTTGTCGGTTTTATATAGTAAAAAAACAATATATATATATGGATTTTCGTATTTTACACATTTTTGGGTATACCCTATAAACGGCTAATTTCCCGAAAGTGACAACCACATTTTTGGATTCGTACGGTCTTTTTACATAGAAATAAGTTTTCAAATTTGCGGCACCGCGAAATTTATAGGTTTTACACAGTAACAAACTATGTAAATAAGGATTTTGTAATTTTACACTTTATTGGGTATACTCTGTAAACGGCTAATTTCCCGAAAGTGACAACCCCATTTTTGGATTCGTACGGTCTTTTTACATAGAAATAAGTTTTCAAATTTGCGGCACCGCGAAATTTATAGGTTTTACACAGTAACAAACTATGTAAATAAGGATTTTGTAATTTTACACTTTATTGGGTATACCCTGTAAACGGCTAATTTCCCGAAAGTGACAACCCCATTTTTGGATTCGTACGGTCTTTTTACATAGAAAAAAGTTTTTAAATTTTTCTCATACCGATATTTGTCGGTTTTATATAGTAAAAAAACAATATATATATATGGATTTTCGTATTTTACACATTTTTGGGTATACCCTATAAACGGCTAATTTCCCGAAAGTGACAACCCCATTTTTGGATTCGTACGGTCTTTTTACATAGAAATAAGTTTTCAAATTTGCGGCACCGCGAAATTTATAGGTTTTACACAGTAACAAACTATGTAAATAAGGATTTTGTAATTTTACACTTTATTGGGTATACCCTGTAAACGGCTAATTTCCCGAAAGTGACAACCCCATTTTTGGATTCGTACGGTCTTTTTACATAGAAATAAGTTTTCAAATTTGCGGCACCGCGAAATTTATAGGTTTTACACAGTAACAAACTATGTAAATAAGGATTTTGTAATTTTACACTTTATTGGGTATACCCTGTAAACGGCTAATTTCCCGAAAGTGACAACCCCATTTTTGGATTCGTACGGTCTTTTTACATAGAAAAAAGTTTTTAAATTTTTCTCATACCGATATTTGTCGGTTTTATATAGTAAAAAAACAATATATATATATGGATTTTCGTATTTTACACATTTTTGGGTATACCCTATAAACGGCTAATTTCCCGAAAGTGACAACCCCATTTTTGGATTCGTACGGTCTTTTTACATAGAAATAAGTTTTCAAATTTGCGGCACCGCGAAATTTATAGGTTTTACACAGTAACAAACTATGTAAATAGGGATATATGATTTTTCAAATGAATTTTTAGTCTATTTGTCATCATATTACATAGGTACATCATGGACATGAAATAACAAACCTTTTTTGTTGTTGAAATTTGTTGCCAAAACACGTGAAATTGAAATATCATACTTTTTTTTTATTGAAATTGGCTGCAAATACACGTACTTTAGTACTTTTTTACTTTTATACTATTTTTATCAACTATGCAAAAAAGTATGTTTTCTTCGGTATGATTTGTTCACGCACGTGATACCCATACTGCTAAAACTAAGAGCGTTGGCGTGACAAACATCTTCCTATATAACTTCTTTTAAGGATACTAAAAAGTAATAATAATATAGATTTGGTGGTGAGCCGCGCTTATATTCTTGTTTCAATCCGGTTCTTTGCTGTTTAACCAAAAAATTATTATTATATATTATAAGCACTAATTCTTCTAATTTTTGATTATATTAGCAGCACTTTTTCTGTAGCGTACAAAAATAGAAATTAGTTTAATTTGACTACAGCGACAAAATTAGCATAGACAACAACCTGCAGCCATTTAGCCGTGTCGTCGCTAAAATAATCATTTCCATATACACACATGTATTCTATTGTTGACATATTGAAGTCGGTAGTCTGCTGTCTCGAATGTGTTTAAAGCATCAAGGTTTTGTAGACTTGGCGTTTGGATACAGAATTTTTTCGAGCAGGTCATTCATCAAGTAGCACTCGGCCAGCAAAGTAAGACCCCTTTCAGACAAGCAAAGTTTACTTTGCAAAGTCTTGAGTTTATAGAAGAGAAGGGAAAAGAGTATAGCGGGGGAGTACATACTTTGCTGTACTCGCAAATTCGTTTTGTTTTTCGTTCGTAGATTATACCTGAAGTTGGCTGCAACTTTATATTTATATACAGCGTTACCAGAATCTTTGGAATAAAAATTGTCATATGGCGAAAAAAATCATATTTTGAAGAGGAAAATCTTAAATTTTTTTTTCTTAATTTAAATTTTTTAAAACAAGGGCAAAATAGTAAGAATTATTAATATTTTATAAAACCATACTTCTTATTATTTAAATTGAAATACATAAAAACATAATTCGTCAGTATATGAAACTTTATAAAAATACATTTTTTCTTTTCACCTATTTCCGATGTACTAAAGAATTATTTACTTCTTAAGATACGTTCAGACTAATGAAATATTTATCGAAAATATTTGTTCTGATATTTGCTTCAAACTGTGTGAAACAAATAAATATTTTGTTAATGTTCAAACTAAGCTCAAATATTTGATAATTTTTGTTTGATGAAACAGTTGGCAAACAGTGTTAATAAAATAAATTAATTCATGTTTGCCATGCGTTCAGACTAAAAGAAATATTTGCATCAAATAATTATTTAATGAAAGTGTTCAAAAATAAAAATATATTTCTCAAATGGTAAAAATGAGCGCAAAAGCTAATTTTTTTATTTTATTCTGTGGATCAGCATCTCTTTTAGTGTTAGACCAGGAGAATGTAGAAGAAGAAAAAAATGGAAGCCACTGGGTAACGGGAACATGGCTAAAATTTGCGAAAAATTGCAAACTTGGAAACAAACGCTAAAATATATTTGAAGTCGTTAAATCGGTTAAATATATAAACAAAATGTCAAGAAAAAAGCAAAAAAAAATGTCGAAAATTCGCGAAAAATTTAGATATTTTAAACAAGCCATAAAATTTATTAAAGGTGCCTAAAACTATAAGGAATAGCAAAAATTCGGTAAAAATTGCTAAATAAGCGGAAATTCCCAAAAATTTGCTAATAGCGGCATGATACCAAAGTTTAGTACTCATAATTATTAAAAATAGTTAAAGCTGCAAAGAATCACAGAAAGAAATCGCTTCTTTTGCGAACATGGCTAAAATTCGCGAAAAAATGCAAACTTGGAAACAAACCCTAAAATATATTTGAAATTGCTAAATCGGTTAAAAAACAAAAAAAAAAAATGTTGCAAAAATTGCGAAAATTCGCGAACCATTTTAATATTTTAAACAAGCCATAAAATTTAGTAAAAGTGCCTTAAACTTTAAGGAATGGCAAAAATTCTATAAAAATTTCTAAATTAGCGGTAATTTGCAAAAATTTGCTAATAGCAATAGCAAAGTCTAATAATTATAAAAAATCTTTAAAATTGTAAAGAATCCGAAAACTTACAGTAAAAATTGCTTCTATCTGGAACATGGCCAAAATTATTTGTCGTTGTTTGCTCTTTCAATTTTTTTGTAATATCAAATAAATGTTTGCTCAAAAATTACTAAAATATTTGATTTTTTGTGTTCACACTATGTTCACATTGGACAAATATTTGTTTGCCGGCAAATACTTTTATTTGCTCAAAATCAGCTGTTATTTTATTTGATACTCAAAAATATTTTGTGTTCAGACTACGTTAATGAAATATTTGATGTTTGCTTTCAAATATTTCATCAGTCTGAACGTACCTTTACAAATACATTTAAAACAAAAACAAAGTTTTTAGAATTTGTTTTTGTTTTAAATGTAGTTGTTCGAAAGAAGGAATTCTTTCGCACATTGGAAATAGGTTATAATATGCCTTTTTTAATATTTTTATGTCCAGAAATAATGATGCAATTTTGTGTATTCTAGATACTGGGTACAAAAGTGTGCAGCACCAACACACATCAAGCTGATGCAAAACTTCATTGTTTTAAAAATTGACTGTTTAAGTAATCGTGTATTTTCTATAAGCAAAATTAAAGTAAAAATCAGAATTTCTAAAAATAAAAAATCATCATTTGAGAAAAAAATCTTTAATCATATTTTTGTTTGAAAAAATAAAAAAAAATATGATAAAATCATCATTCTGGCAACGCTGTTTATATATTATATTCAAACAAGAGAAAACAAAAATTTGTCAAATTAAACTTTGTGTGTCTGAGCACCAAACAAAGTTTAAAAGAGAATTCAACAGACTTTGTCAAAGTAAACTTTGCCTGTCTGAAAGGGGTCTAAAAAAATAATATGAAAGTTGAGTAGAGAAATGTAATGGAGTTTTTTTCCCACTAAAACATGGTGAGGTAAAAGAAAAAAAAAATAACGTTTTGACCAATAAGCCAAGTGACTAAAACAAAAAAAAATTAAAAATTTTGTAAACCATAAATTGTGAAAAAACTAATGTGAAAATATGTGTTGGCAATTACGCGTGCTGTAAAACTTAAGCAAGCTGCTACCAGACGTTTTAACCACCCGAGAAGATCACGGGTTTCTCATTAGGCTGAAACGGTTATCTAGGAAAGGAGGGAAAGAAGTGACTCACCGGAACCACCGTTCTGACCACCAAGACTGCCGTTGATGAGTAATGAGGTTGGGTGGTTCCCATCAACCCTTAACAACTTTAGTCACCAAAGTACATGTGCGACGATTTAACCTCAACTTTAGTCACCAAAGTACATGTGCAACGAATTAACTTTAACATCAGTCACCAAAGTACATGTGCCTCAATTTATACTCAACTTTAGCCACCAAAGTACATGTGCTACAATTTAAACGCATCTTTAGTCACCATTAGAAGTGCCAGCATCGGTAATCTCAATTTTCAAGGCAACGGAAACTCCAATCACGACTTGTTCCCAATCGTGTTTTTCATAACTCGGATAACATCTCAAGAAAATCAACTGTAAGCTTCCTGGCACAGATTCCTCACTCGGCAAGTATTGCGGAAAATTATTATTACCAGTGTATCATATGTATAGTACTGTTCTCTAGAAAGTTAGAAAAATAGAAACCTAGTAATCTTGTTCCAATCTGAATTATTGGGAATGGGCTCGAATTCAAGGATCAAAATTCTCACCATTACATGTATGTATACACTTATTGGGGTATATATATATGCCTAGGTATATGTATTATACATAGATGTGTTGGTAATCGCAATTTGAATTTTCAACAGTTTTTTTTTTACCAAATTCTATTGAATGAACTAATATTCTATTCATAAAAAGGTTAACCGACTCCATGAATTCTTGAACAATTTGCTTATTGATTATGAAGGTAAATTAGTTAACAATTCATCAGGATTGAATGATGAAAAGGTAAATTCGTAAATTGTCCATTGAAAGAAGTTTTTAGTGTGATTTGTGACGGAATAAGTTACTTGATTAAGTAAAGAGCAAATTGTCCAACAATTGAAGGGGTTATCCTTATAAAGCCTTAATAACAAGTCAAAGAGAAAAAGAAAAAAAAATAAAGAAAATACATATTGATTAATGAAATACTCAAAAGGCTAAAATAAATACCTAGTTAAATAATTTTAGGGAACGTAATAGAATAAACTAGTTATTCCTTATTTATACGTCGCTAAAAATCTAATTAAAGTCGTTTAATGATTCCTTATATACCTTAAAAAGAAAAATAAAACAAAAAAATTTTTTTTTATTGATTGTCAATTTTTCTGTCCATTGACCGACTCATAAATTTGAGTCGTTAAGAAACTTAAATTGTTACTACAGAGTTCAGTAACAATGAATTGATATAGTTCATAATGTCATTTAATAAATAAACCAGTAAATAAATAAACTAAAATAGATCAATAAAATAAGATAATAGATAACGCCAAAAATAACTAAACGACTAAATAAGGCAAATCCATATTTGATTAAGTTCTCGAATATATGCTTGAATAACTATTCAATCAGATTTACAAATTAGTATTCAAGCAAATGTTTACTTAGATATTCAAATAACTATTCTGATAAATTTTCACACGACTATTCGAATAAAGATTTAAAATAATAAATATTCGAATAAATATTTTCATCAATATTTAAAAAAAAAAAATTCAAGTAAACAGTTTCATAACGAAACAGATGAACATTTATATGAACACTGAAATTATTGACTGAATAAATAATAAGCTAAATAACTAAAACAATACCTAGAGCTAGCTAAATATAAACTGAACATAATCCAATAAGTAATTAAATACATAACCAACTAACTTACTTAATAAATAACAGAATGATTAACCTAGTTTATGACCGAACGACTAACCTAGTATATAACCGAATGACCAACCTAGTATATAACTGAATGACTAACCAAATAAATAACCGAATGAATAACCAAGTAAATAACCAAATGAATGACAAAATGTAAAAAAAAAATTAAAAAAAATAATTAAAAAAAAAAAAACATTAATCAAATTTGGATTCTAACCTAAATTCAATTATTAATTTATTCCATTTATAATTAAACCCTTTCTGGTTGAATTAAGGACATTTTTTTGGCAATTTAAAATAAATTAAAACTTAACTGATTAATCTAAGCAAGAAAAAAATATGCTTTGATATCTAAATAAATAAACGACTAAATACTTATCTTAAATTTCATACGTACCTCATAAAATAAATTCTTGAAAACAACCAAAAATAAATTAAAAACTAAAAGTCCTTCATAAGAATATAAGAAACTTGAATGCCTTACTGCCAAATTCATAAACGTTATTTAAATTTAATAAGGGTTTAGAAACAAGTTTTCTTGACAACATTTATTAAATATAAAATTGCACACATGAGTATGTGGTGAAAAAAAGGAAACAAAAAAACAGTAAAGAAATTGTTTCTACTTTTCGTATTGATTGATCTTTACATTAAATTTTTATATTAAATTTTACATGAACCAAATATAATAATTAATCTAAATTCCTGTCTTCTCCTTATATATATAAGTATTTAGAAAGATAATGATTATTATTTAAAGTCCAAACAAATTTGAAATTGCTCTTAAGATTAACCAATACTTTGAATAAATAACTTTTGTAAGTTGAATACTTTTTTATAAAGAAAATATGTTTTAATTATTGAAGAAACGGTTGGAATGTAGCTAAAGTGATTTAAATTATTGGTAAGTAACGTTTAGGGACATTACTTAAAGTTTTTTTCAGGCAAAAAGTAATGTCACGGTTGACATTAACCTTTCATATGGGGGAGGGGGGCAGCCTGACCGCGACCATGTCATCTTGTCCCGAGCATTCGAGTCCTGCCATACGATCGCAGTGTGAAAGTTTCGGTCATCGAAATGTCGGTCCGTTCATTTTTAGCCTTTACCTTTTTTTTGTTAGGTATCTGGTTCATCGTTGCTCGTTTTTTATTGCTTCATTTCTTTTAACATTTTTTTTTTCATCTCGGCACGAAAGAGGGTAATAATTGTATAAACCTAGATAGACACGAACCCCCCATTTCCGGCGAGCTACACCCAAATACACCAGCGTGCCAAAGTCCATCGCGAAGCAAAGGGTTTTGAAAAAATTTTAGAAATTCGTTTTTTCCCCAACCACAAGAATTATTACAAAAATTATAGTAAAGAAAAACAAAAGTGCGTGGGTGTGTAGATCATAATTTTATTTTGTTTTGATTTTGGTACCTAATATTCTTAATGCGAATAGATGTATAAAGAATAGAAAAACCAATTGCGATATTGTAATAGCAGCTTATAATAGTTTGTGAACATTTGTAAGTGGTAAATGAAGCATCGAAAAGTGTTGTAGTGCTATTCGTTATTCGAGTTTATTTGAAGAAAGGAGAAAAAAAACCTTTTTTATGATTCCTCTTGGTTTTTATTCATATATTTTAGGTTTATTTTTATCCTTACATTTTTTGTTGTACTTGCATGGATAATGCCGTATTAAGCAATAATAATGGCGCCAACCTCTTGCAGATGGAATATTTTTATGAAAAAAAAAACCCAAATGCAGCGAATTCCATTTTATGTTAAAAAATATTTATTATGAAAAGATTTTGTTAGTTATGCTTAATTCCCTTTTTTTAATAATTGAAAAAAAATACTGAAATTTATTGTTGGAGGATAAGCTGTTCCTATGCGCATTTCACTGGTTGCTTAGGCCAGATCATCAGGAAACGTTATCCTAAATAATTTTAGAAAAGCCAAAGCTATCAGCAAACAAAACTACAGTGGGAATGAGAATTACCTACATATACTCAAAAAGTCTTATTTGCAACGATATCAAAGCTTAAACAAAATACCAAACAATAAAACTGTGATGAGTTTATCTTTTCTTACATTCCCCACTACAATTAGTTGGAATTCTCCCAACATTAATTGTAGTTGTAAGTGGGTAAAGAAAGGACATATTAAAATCAAAAACAAATTGCTTTTATTGTTTTCGCAAGAAATCAAAATACAATAGTCTTGGGCTTAATCGTTCGTTTAAGTGACCGGTCATTATCGTTCAATTCGAATCAGTGAACGAGCTCGTTCTTTTCGTTCAATCGTTCGTTTTAGGTCACTTTGTCTTTTGGGTCAGTTTGTCTTTTGAATCATTTGTCGCTTTCGTTCAGTCGTTCACTTGTCTTGTCCTCTTTACTAAACAATCGATTGAATGTGTTAAAAGAAACAACATGTGAGATTAAACTCGAAACATTATGTAAGTAAATTCAAAAGAATAGGCATTAAGTTTAGAACACTGAAAATGTAATTAGAAAACGGATAATTTTAAATAAAGGAATTGAAAGATAATTTTATAACGGAGATATTAATTAAAAATGAATTAACTTTTCTCTTTATTTACAATTAAAAAAAAGTACACACTAGGTACAAAAAATATATTCAAAGGCTTTTCAGTTAATTTGAACTTAATTTAAATTACATACTAAGACAGCTAAAGCAGTGTTTTTATCTGTCATTATGACCTACCAAATGAGCCAAATATTTTTTCCTTTCTATTTTTTTTTTATTTATGTACATATGTACGCATGAACTTCAGTTTTATTTTATGCATAAAAAATAACTGAACATATTAACAGAAATTAAAATCATTAAGGGTTTTCATGATATCACTAAAAGTCTCGCAAACTGTGCATTTTTACGCGCTCTCAAATGAACTGCCAAAAATTGTATGAGAATTCGTTTACACAAACTTCGTAAATTTGCTCAACAATTTTGACTCGTAAACTGGCCCTGTTCAGTTGTGCATTTATACAAATAAATTTGTTTAATATTTAACGCCGTTTTCAATGAAAAATTCAAGTGTTAATAATATCACAAACAATAAATTCTTGCAGTAATTTAAGCAAATTAGTCGTTATGCTTTATTTATGCTTGTTTAAAAAACAAATTTCACTTTTTATTCACAAATTTTAGCTTTTAATTTTATAGTTGTTTTCTTTTAATTGATTTTTGTATTGATTTTTGTATTTTAAATGACACAAAAATTAAAAAGGGTCTTCATGAAACGAGTCTTGCAAGTTTGCCTATTTGCACATATGGCAATTTTAAGCGATATCATGAAAACCCTTATTAATTTTTGTAGTTTGTTTTTGGAACAATATGCAGAAACAGTTTAATTAATAAAATAAAAAAAAATTCATTAATTACGGAAAACAATTTTAATAAATCACATTAAGCTACTGTAAAACTTTTTTGAGTGTAACCAAGAATAGAAAACAATAAGCACAAACCAAATACGCAGTTTTTTCGTTCATTTGATTAAAAAGAAACAACAACACTATGGCCCTAATCATGTACAACGCAGCGCAATGCCAAACAATAACATTAAAAGCACAAACAATGTCATAAATATTTTGTAAAATTTGTAAAATTTTCAACGACACAAGCAATGGAGCGTTTGAAATTTTAAGACGCAATGTGAATTTCTGTAGAAAGCAACAACAAAATTACAAAATATTTATGACATTGTGCTTTCAATGTTATTCTTTGGCGTTGCGTTAGTTCTGTGGCGTTGCGCTGCGTTGTACATGATTAGGGCCTATAAGTGTGTATGCTATACGTTTTTCTTTTAACACATTGCCAGTGGCGACTTGCCACACTGTTTTAAAAAATTCATAGTACAATCTGGGCTGCTATACGTAGTAATTTCTCGCCAAACGTGGCGATTTTAAAACTTGTTTATTTATTATATGCTTAGGTAATTCCATTTTAATAGAAAGAACAAAAAATTGTTGCGAAGGCTTATTCAAAGTAAGAGCCCAATTCTTTAAAAATTAATTTAAACAAAAATAATGAGAGAAAAAAATTTCAAATTTATGTGGTATTTTAAGAACAAAATACTTTTAAAAACAAAAAAATAATAAAAATAATACCAATTGCACAATTTTAATATCAAAATAATATTACAAAAATGAACAAATAGCAATAGTGATTATTATTATTCATGCGTTATATGTATTATATTCTCAAAATATGTGATAATATAAATTTTATTTTTTGTTTTTATTTTATAAAAACTAAAAAACCTTTTTAAAAAACACGCTTTTATTAAAATGCGCTAAAAAAAGAGAAATAAACTTTAACTATCAACTTATAACAACATCATTAATAAATTTATATGATATAAAAGCTTGTCGCTTGTCTTTACACAATTTATTTGATTTAAAAGCTAGTCGCGAGATTTAAGTACTAGTATTTACATGGTTTGAAAAGTTTAATAGTTTAAATCAATCACATCAAGTTATATAATTTACTTGTTTGTCTACACAAGTAAATCTCGTATATCATATAAATTATGTAATCCGGTGTAAGTTGATAGTAGTTTTATACTATTCATTTATATTTTTCTTTGAAGCGCATTTCAATAAAAGCTTGTTTTTTAAAAAGGTTATTTACTTTTAGTTTATATTAAAACTAGCATTCGTATTCTCATGAGTCCTTTCTTTGATACCCATCTTGAAGGCAAGCATTAAAAACTTAGTCCGCCATATATGATTTAGAGTAAAGTCACTTTCTTTTTCGACTTATTCTCAGCAAGCCCTCCCATTTGATACTCATATTGTAGGAATACATTAAAAATAAGTCTGCCATCTTGGGTATCTTATAATGTTAGATTTAGAATAACGTAACACAGTTAACCATGCATCGTCATCTTAACTAAACGTGTTTAAACATGACAGCTCAATCGAACAAATCGAACAAAAATTTCACCGAACAAACATACATTGCAAATTTTTTTTATATTTTAAGAGTCTTATTCATAAACGAATGTAATGTATACATTAAAAGTTTATTTCCATACTAATTTCGTGCTGTAAAACTTTACTAAGCTTTTATAAATAAAGCGAATATCGAATTTGGTTATTTATTTATAGGACTTATTTAAGAAATTAAAAGAAATAAATATTTATCAAATGAAAAAAATTAGCATTTGGCGGGTTTGGTATTAAGAACAACTCGCAACGCTCATGTAAATTGTAGAATAATTGTCAGACTTGGGGGATTTCAATTACATTTCAATTACAATTAAATTACATGTAATTAGTAATTGATTTTTTTTTCAATTACAATTACAAGTAATTGTAATTCAAATGAAGGACCAAAAAATTGCAATTACTTGTAATTGTCATATTAAAAGTTCAATTACAATTACTTGTAATTGTAATTGAAAAAAAAATCAATTACTAATTGCATGTAATTGTAATTGAAAATTTTCAATTTGCCATTACATATAATTTGTAATTGTAATTGAAGGAAAATAATTGGTCAAATTTGTAATTAATTACATTTCTGAACAATTAAGTTAAATAAAATTACTGATGTATTTAGGTAGAGATCGGAAAAAAGCAAAAAATACAATTAAATGCATTTTATTGGTTAGTAACAACTCATAATTAAGAGAAATAAAATATTCTCTTTTATTACTTTTTATTCGAAAACTTCATTATCTCGATAATAATACTATTTTTTTCGCAGAATATTTAATTGCTTTTGATCATTGAGCGATTATTAATTTACTATGTTTTACTCTCTGTATTATTTGAAGTTATTTTTTTTTTTATCTGCTTAGGCCTCAAAATTAAACTACATAATATTATACAGGGTTCATGTTCGGCTGATTGTTTTTAAACGTTAACAAGTTAAATTTATATTTTTTTAATATCCCAGGAAAAATTTAGTAATAGCAGCTCATTGCTTTTTGCATTACCAATAATGACCTACCCCTGCTCACTACATTACTTCTAAACTTAAAATAATGAGTTACTAATAATATGTTACATAGCTACTTACATATATTCCATGGTAGCTCTTTGAATACTGGATTGCTTTCAAAGTGAAAATAATAAGTTACTTGTAATGTGTTTATAACTATATGTTTGAATTTTATATTTTTATTTTCGCATGTTATAAACAGTCAATCAAGCGTGTCACACCCATTATAATAAATAATTCTTCAACTTGATACTTTTTGATTTGCCTCATTACACTTTATTTTTACGCTAAGCCACTGATATACAAAGAAATTAATTTACGATTATTTAATCTCTAAAAATAGAACAATCATATTGTTTAAAAGGTTCTTACATTGTTGTAGAATTTCAAATTAGTTACTTCCAAAAGTGTTGTTAAAACCAACAACTCAATTAATTTATCAGTTTTCGATTTTGGTGACGACGTTAATGAAGGTACATTTGATTAAAACTTACTGCCAAATAATGTATTTTATTCAGTTATATGGTATTTATATTATAATAAATAACTCCAATTTTTATTTTATATACTGTAGAACTTCCTGCATCCAATTCAAACTTAAGATATACTGATATTGAAGCTGAACTTCGGAATTATTTGCACGACACCGATTCTTCATTACAAAGTTTGAAAAAATATCCAACAATTTCTAAAATTTTTCACCGGTCAAATACTGCTTTAACATCTTCAGCACCAGTAGAAAGACTTTTTTCCTTTGCTGGCATCATTTTAACACCCCGGAGACAAAGGTTAACTGATGACAATTTTGAAAAAATGCTTTTACTTAAAGCTTACACAAGTTTCCTGCAAAATACGTAACGCGTTCCAGAAACATGCTACAGAACTAGTACTTGTCCTAAGAAACCAAAGTGGAATTAATACTTAAACAACTTAAAATGAAAAAATTCCAATTTTTGAATATCAGATTTTTGTTTAAATATAATACTTCCCCTTATTTATAAATAAATAAGATCGCTGTTAGTACTATAATTATTATTGTTATTATTGGTTGAATTGTGTTTATTATTTTCATTGTTATTATCACTGTCGTTATTGTTATTATTATTAATTTCGTTCTTATTGAATGCTCTTATTATATGTAATTGATTATAATTGTAATTGAATAAATTTTTGAAATTAATTAATGTTAAATGTAATGATTACAGTTTTCTTCTTAAAACCAATTCCTTTCTTCAATTAAATGTAATTGTAAGGGAAAAATTTTCAATTTCAATTACATGTAATTAGTAATTGATATTATTTCAATTACAATTACATGTAATTTGTAATTGATATTTTCTCAATTACAATTACATTTTTTTGTAATTGAATTTTTTGCTTCAGCTTAATTACAATTACATGTAATTGTAATTGAGTTTTTTTCAATTACAATTACATGCCATTTGTAATTGAGTATATAATTAATTACAAAATGTAATGATTAAACCCCATGTCTGATAATTGTGAAAAGCAGCCAGGGTTGTCAGATTTATTTTGATGTTTTTTGCCAAATTCAATGTCAAAAATCGCCAAGGCTTATTTTGCGTTTTTGACAACATAAAATTTATTTTAGAACTTTCTCTAATGTTTTCTATAAATCCTAAAAAAATATATTTCTTCTGAATCGCTAAAATTCTCCAAAAATGGGACAAAGTCGCCTTGATATATGTATATTTTTTTCAATAAAAGTAAAATTATTGGTGAACACACAAAAGATACAATAGTTTCTAATAATCTAATTAGCAGCAAAACGTTTTTTTCTGTGTTTAGTATTAAACAAATATTGGATATATGTATATCTAAAACGCTATACACTTCACCGGCAAGGCAATTCTTACTGTTTTTTTTTAACAATGTATGTTCAAAATATCGTGCGAAGGTACAAAAAGTGCTATTTACATTCATATAATTTATTACTCGTAACAATGAAGGCGAGTTTTAGTAGAGTAAATTATTAAAAAGAACTATTTCAACACAGACATTAGCAGTTGGAATTAAATGCATATAAAGACAGTCAAAGCAAGTTCTTTAAAATCGTAAGTACCTGACGTATCCTTATAGCTATAAATTTTATGCAAAACCTGATATATATTAGATGGAATACCATCATTGATATAATCTTTCTAAATAACAAACGGTAAATTTGTCCAACAGTCTCAAAACAAGTTTATAGAAAATCAATAGCCAACAAAATCGCCATATATTTTATAAGCCGCCAAAAAGTCGCCATATCGCCAAATCGAAAATTAGGTCTCCAAGAAACTTGACAACCCTGATTGTATTATGAAAATGTGTAAAGCAATGTGGCAATGAGTAAAATAAAGAAGTATATTATAATTGCATAACTTATACAACACAAAAGTATTGTTGTTTCTTTTCAACCAGTTGTCCGGCAAGCAAGTGACCGACTGATTCAAAAGACCCAAGTGAACGATTGAACGATGAGACTGAACGGCCGGTCATCGTTCATCTGACTGATCCGTTCAATTGATCCAGTTCGTTCATGACCGACACAACTCTAAAATACAACCAATTTCATTACGTCGGTCGCGCTCGTTGAAGATAGACGTGTTCTCTAAGCTCGGCATACGGTTTATTTTTTATAATAAATTTAAAAAAAAAACAAAATATAAGAAAAAGAAAAAAATATATGTATGTACATCATTCACATACATATTTTGAGCAAAAATATTTTTTGTTTTTATTCTCGGTGTTGATAAACAATAAATATTAATAAGAAGAGCACAACTGTAAACAGTAAAGTAAAAAAAAAAAAAACGCTTATGAGTGCAAATAATGCAAAAACAATAAAACAAAATGATAGAAACGTACATATCACAGTGAGTTTTAACGAAACAAATGCAGAAATAAAAAAAGAATCGATGATAGCAAATTCCTAACGGCTAAACCTATTACTCGCACGCGATCCCCCTCACCCTATGTATTTAATAATACGGTTGATACACTCACAAATATAAAACCTGCAAGCGTTGCCTCAGTGGCAAAAACAATTTTAATAAGTGATGAAAAGATTACCTCCAAATCAGGCATATTGGGAAACTTAGTGTCACAAGTAAAAAGTGGTCAAAAGCCTCAAGTACAAGTAGGTATTGATAGGTTCATAACAGTACTTAAACGGGGCGCAGCCGAACATCCCCTCGAAACATTATTTCGAGTGGAGTTAGAACCCGGCGACGTTAAGCTTAAAAAACGAAACGCATCCCATTTACAGTCTAAAATATATCCTGTATAGGAAAATAACGATAGAGGAGCCGTAGAAAAGGAATGACCCCGTGCAATGCTTAAACTGCATAGAATTTGGTCACACTAAGGCAGTCTATCATTTATCCCCTGTTTGCGTTGTTTGTGGAGAATTACATGGTACAGCTCTCTGCGATAAGCCTTAAAACGACCCCAATGTAAAAAAATGCAGCAACTGTGGTATTAATAACACTGCCAACTATAGAGGATGTTCTATATACTCTATAGTCAAGCGCTCGGTTGAACCGAAACCTTATCCCCCTCAAATATAGGTAACAAATCAAGTTAACACTTATGGCATTCAGGTACCGCAGCCTAGTAATAACTGAACAACCTACGCTAACGTCCTAAAATCAAACCATATGCCAATGCAAGGTGATTTGCCAAATAATGACGAGACTCCAGTTTCTAATTTAAGTCGTCTAGAAAAAACCATGGAAACACTAGTGCAATCAGTAAATAACTTTACGAACACAATGGGTAATATGATGCAGGAAATTTTAAGAATGCAATCGATGCTATTGCAAGCTGTGCTTAACAAGCCATTAATTGTTTAAAAATTTGTTTTTGGAACGCAAACGGCATTCGCCAACATAAAAATGAACTAGGATACTTTTTTAAAAGTAAACAAATTGATGTAATGATGGTTTCTGACACTCATTTGACCTCAAGAAATACGTTTAATATCAATGGTTATATATTATATGATACCAAGGACCCTCGAGATAGAGCTTGTGGAGGTTCTCCTATTTTGATAAAAGCCCGAATAAAACACTACTTAATGTGTGCTTATCGTGAAGACTATCTGCAAGCAACGAACATTTGTGTTGAAGAGCTAAATCGAAACTAAATAACTTTATCTTTATACTCTCCACCTAGATTTTCAATATCAGAAAGCCAATATTATAAATACTATAAGTCATTAGGACCCTGTTTCCTAGAGGCTGGCGATTACAATGCTAAACATACCTTCTGGGGGTCACGGCTCATAACACCAAAGGGTCGTGTTGCGAATAATACAATCTCTAAAATGGATTTAAATGTGGTCGCGAGCGGACAACCAGCTTATTGGCCTACAAATCAGCAAAAAATTCCAGATGTCATCGATTTTGGCGTGGTTAAAAACATTCCCGAAGAAACAACTCATGTTGAAGCTTCCTTAGAACTATCTTCCGATCACACACCTACAACTGTTACTTTAATGAACCCAAATAGAATTATATCTCCGTCTGGTTACTTATCGATATCAGCCACACAAATAAATAGGTTAAAATATAAAAAATATCTTAGTGCCCATTGCACAGAAAATATTCCGCTTAGTACACCGGAGAACGTGGATCTCGCTATTGTTAATTTTGACAGTTATCTCAAACTAGCTCTTCATTTCAGCATAACCCTCAAAAAACCAAAAACAATAACATGTATTCTACAGATATCGAGCGTCTCTTGACTGAAAAAAGGAGAGTTCGAAGAGAGTGACAATTGCACAGATCCCCCCAACTTAAGACTTTATTAAAAGAGTGCACAAAAATGCTAAGAAATTTACTGCAGTCTTATAAAACGGCTGCCCTGGAAAAATATCTTAAGGAACTTGATGTAACTCCACAATCAGACTACACATTATGATGTGCAGCAAGAAGTCTCAATAGACGAGTTATATCTGAGCCACCATTAAGAAACTTAAATGGAAGTTGGGCAAGAAATGATATTGAAAAAGGAAATCTGTTTGTTAATCATCTGAAAAATTTATTTATTATTGTCAAGTTTTTTTCTGCATTTTATTTGACATTTCTCAATTTCAGACTAACTCAATTTGAACGATGGAAAGATACACAATCGAGCAACGGGTTAAAGGTTTTCAGGCTTATTATGAAAATGGGCGTTCAAATCAAAATGCATATCGTGAAAATCATCTTTAGTGATGAGGCACATTTTCACCTCAGAATTGCCGCATTTGGGCGAATGATAATCCAAGAGTGATTGTCGAAAAACCAATGCACCCACAAAGAGTGACTGTTTGGTGCGGTTTATGGGCTGACGGCATCATCGGGCCGTATTTTTTCCAAAATGAGCCCGGTCCGGCAGTTACTGTGAATGGTGTTCGCTATCGTGAGGTGATAACGAACTTTTTATGGCCCGAATCAAAAGATATGGATGTGAACGATATGTGGTTTCAACAGGACGGTGCCACATGTCATACAGCTAACGAAACAATGGCTCTTTTGCGTGACAAATTCAATGACCGTATTATCTTACGATGTCAATTGGCCGCCAAGATCATGTGATTTGCCACCGTTGGACTTCTTTCTTTGGGGTCATTTCAAAGAAAAGGTGTACGTCGATAATCCAGCAACAATTCAAGAGCTAAAGGATGCGATGATTCGGCACATTAACGGCATAGAACCTCAATTATGCCTCAGCATCGTCGAAAATTTGGACCATTGGATGGAGGTGTGCCGCCTAGGTCGCGACGATCATTTGACCGATATTTTGTTCCATACATAATTGAACCATACCAATATTATCATAATCAAAAGAAATGACAATAACTTCCTAAATAATTTGTGTTTTATTCAAAATCAACATCAACACCCTTAAAATTTAACCACCCTTTATTTGGAATCATATTTCTACCTCCCGGGTAAGCGCTATTATCAAATCTGCTATTATCTATTGTTAATTCCTTGCTATAGATCATTTTATATTAGCCCTCCTATATATGTGGTCAAATATAGGAATGCCGATTTCGTTCTGTATAAAACCTTTACTAACGAGGTATGGAAAAGCCTCATGGGGTACGTATCCGTTCTGTAATGTTTTCTCTATAAACTCATCATTAGCATAGTAAGGAGCCATAATAAAATTATTCTCATAGCATTCTAGAGCTCTCATTATGTGGTTTCTTAATATGTGTATAATGAAGTTATCAATTCTACAAATCTGTGCTTCATTGTACATTTTGCTATTTGAAATATATTTAATGTAGTTACTATGTGAGGATATATAAAGACTCGTACAACCTCTCAGGCATTTTCTCTCGAAGACTCTAAGTTTTTCCATGTAAAAGGGGGAATATTACACCATATTTGGCAACCATATGTCAGAATATGTCGTATAAATACATAATTATTTTTACCTTTGACTTTATGTATTTTGAAAAGCATAATTTTACATATACAAAAAAAAGCCTTTCTCGCTTTTATGAGCTGAGAATTAATATGATCATTAAAGTATAAAAATTTCTCTATATGAATGCCTAAATATTTCACAATTTCTTTGTTCGGAAGACTCATATTGATTGTTATTAGATTTGATACCAAGAAGTTTCCAATTTTTACTTATATTATTATTGCACTTTCCAACAGGAAAGCGGAAAAGCATAGTTTCGCACTTATTAACGTTTATTTTCATTTGTCAATCAGAGGCATATTTAACTACAATGTTAAAATAGTTTTGAAGATTTTCATTTATTTTTTCGGTGGAATTATCTGAATGATAAATGATGATGTCGTCCTCAAAACCGATAATGTTATTAATTTTGGTTCAAAGTCATCTATCTATCTGAAGCTAAAATTTGAAATTTGGACCAGGGGTTTGTCTCTCCTCAAATCGATCCACTAAGACGGGATTTTTGAATATTCGAATGCTCAGGGGTTAAAAAGGGTAAAACGGGTAAATTCGGTAACCTTATATCTCCAAAACTGAAAGAGATACAAAAAATTTTTATACTTATCGTTGTTCTTTAGAGAAATAAGCGGACAGGTGTCTGCTACTACTTGAAAATTAGTCCTTTAACGTAGTAAACGGGCAAAACCTGTATTTTGGTACTTTCTTGTCACTCCATCTATCTTTTAACCCCATAATGATAGAAATAAGGGTTATATCACATTTGAAACTTATCTAAAAAAAAAACAAATACGAATTCGGTACTTTTTCGAAATACGAACGTTTTAGGGGTAAAAACCGTAACTATTTTTGGTACTTTTTTAAAAAACATTTTTTTTTTTATTAAATTATGGGCTCCCATTACAATATCGAAATTTTTCATACTTAAATGGGAAGAAAAAAAGTACCAAAAAGGGGGAAATACGGGAAATTAAATTTCTTACTTTAGGTTATTGGTTCTACAACTGGCAATTTTTTTTAATTATCGTTAATATTAGACCTAGAAACATAAACTTCAACATGCAATGGCCTGAGTGGATAAGAACCTATAAGGGTACTTTTTGGTACTTTTTGCTCTTCAACTGGTACTTTTTGAATTTCTGTTAGTATTAGACCTAGTAACATAAAATTAAACTTGCAAGGCTCTGAGTGAATGAGAATTTGTAAGAGGCATCTCTTTGGTACTTTTTCGTTCTTTAATTGGTACTTTTTTAATTTTCGTTAATATTAGACCTATTAACATAAAATTAAACATTTAACTTCCTGAGTGTATGAGAATCTGTAGGTGGGGCTTTTGGGTACTTTTTTGTTCTTTGATTGGTATTATTTAAATTACAGTTAGTAATGAACCTAGAAACATAAAATTCAACATTAAAAGAATCTATAATAGGGAAATTTGTGGAACTTTTTTGTTTTCTAACTGGTACTTTTTGAATTTCTGTTAGTATTGGCCCTAGAAACATAAAAATGTACAACGAAGGTCCTGAGTAAATGAGAATCTGCAAGAGGGAATTTTTGGTCTTTAACTGGTACTTTTTGCATATCCGTTAGTATTGGACCTAGAATCATAATATTCAACATAAAATGTTCTGAGTGGACAAGAATCTATGAGAGGGATCTTTTTGGTACTTTTTCGTTTTTTAACTGGTACCTTTTTTAATTTTCGTTAATATTGAATCTACAAACATATAATTAAGCATGCAATACCCTGACTGAATGAGAATCTGTTAGTGGGGCTTTTTGGTACTTTTTGAATTTCCGTTAAAATTGACCTATAAAAATAAAATTAAACATGCAAGTTCCCAAGTGAACGAGAACCTGTAAATAATTTTTTGGTACTTTTTCGTACTGTATTGTTTGCCAACAAGTACTTATTGAATTTTTGTTAGTATTGCATCTACAAACATAAAATTAAAAAAAGCAATGCGTTGAGTAAAGGAGCATCTGTAAGAGGTGCTTTTTGGTACTTTTTGTGCTTTACCTATTACTTTTTGATTTGCTGTTAATATTGGACCTAGAAACATAAAATTTAGCATGCAAATTCCTGAGTGAATAAGAATCTGTTAGGGGGACATTTGGTACTTTTTCGTTTTCTAACTGATAATTAAAGTATTACTTTTTTAATTTAATGCTTATTGTTGTTCATAAAATAAAAAAAGAGAACAGGGAGTAAAAGGGTAAAACTTGTATTTTGGTACTTTTTTGTCCCCCATCTATCGTTTAAATCAATGCACATAGAAATAAAAATTATATAAAATTCGTAACTTATCTAAAAAATGCGAGTGCGAATTTGTTACTTTTTCGAAATTTGAAAAACCTTTTCCAATATATTTTTCCTCAATCTCTTTATTTTTCATTGCTTTCATATCTGCTTAGCTAAAGGAGATACAAAAAATTTAATACTTATTGTTGTTCAATAAAAAAGGCGGTTAAAATGGAAATTCGATAACCTCATATCTGCTAAACAAAAAGATATATAAAAAAATTTAATACCAATTAGTGTTTATTAAAAAATAAGCGGACATGTGTCTAGCACTTTTTTGAAGTAATGAGTAAACGGGTAAAACCTGTATTTTGAAACTTTTTTGTTACGCCATCTATCTTTTAAACCAATAAACATACAAATAAAAATTATATCACATTCGTATCGTTCCTAATTTTGTTACTTTTTTTTTTAAAATATTTTTCTTCATCTACCTATATAATACAAAATTTTAACCTTACTGACTGCTTAATTATCACTTATCCTAAACTCCAGAAGCTAAAAAGTTGACGTTTGGACAAGAGGCTGGGCTCTCGCCAAATCGATCCCGCTAACCTCATATGCCGCTAAAAAAAGACACCAAAAAAATATTGTACTTATTGTTGTTCAATAAAAAATTTAGCGGACTGGTGCGTGGTACTTTTTTGAAATTCTGGCTTTTTGGGGAGTAAACGGGTAAAACTTGTATTTTAAAACTGTTTTTCTATGGTTTAAAACAGGTAAAACATGTATTTTAAAACTTTTTTCCAAGGATATCTATCTATTAAATCAATAAACATGGAAATAAAAACAATTTCATATTCGTAACGTATCTAAAAAAATACAAATAAAAATTTGGTACATTTTCGAAATTCGACCGTTTAAGAGGTTTAAATCGTACCTATGACAAAGTAACGGTTTAAAACCAAGAAACTTAAGCTTTGGCGTAAAAATATGTCCACGAAAGAAAAGGAGATGCTAACGAAGTAGCGGGTTAAATGCTAGTATATGTATAAATTATAAAGAATTGGGGAGTTAACAGTACCTTGTTGCAAGACATTAACAATAAAAAAATTCCTTTTGCCTTTTATTTATCATATTATGTATAAGTATGATTAAGGAAATTTGTAATTCCATAATTTACATACAATGGATCCAAATACTATTAAATGCTTTTTCGAAATCTATTAGACAAGCGCTCGTATATAAGGATTTGTTTAAGTTCCAGCACATGTTCGAAACTAACATATGTTTTGCTTGAATTGTTGAGTGTTTGTACTTGAACCCAAATTGGTTATCGTTTACTTAATTATTTCTTTTACAAATATCTATCAAAAACTTTATTAATATTCGGAAGTAAGCTAATAGCTCGCAAATTGCTGCTATTATTGAATTTTTGTGTAAGTCTATCACTTTGGCAGTTTTCCATGCCCTAGGGAAATATGAATTAATGAGAATGTTGTTGAAAAGAGTGCAATATTCGAGAGCTATTGCTCCGGTATGTTTTTTAATACGATATTTGGAATGTTATCGAAACTTGCCGATAATTTGTTTAAGGCGTTTAAAAATTTAAAGTCTTTTGTTACAAAATAATCCTCTTTTAATTGATTAGCCTTTTTGTATTCACTGTAATTGACGATTTATTGTGGAAAGAATTGTAGAAACCATTATTAACTGCATCATGTATATTATTACCAGGGTAAATCTCTTTAAAAGAGTGAACTGATTCTAAGAAGAATCCAATTACATTTAGTTTCTGCTCCTCATCTTTTATTATGAACGCATTATTTTCTATTTCAATAACCATAGAAATGATTCCCGCATATCTAAGCCATTCCTTGTCTAGTGGTATTTTAACATTATCTATTTTCAAGGATTGTGCTTTTTTAACTGCTTTTTGATTTCAGTGAGCATGTTTGAGGGACTTTTTTGATTGATGCTTCTT
Organism: Pollenia amentaria; assembly: GCA_943735925.1. Taxonomy (NCBI): domain Eukaryota; kingdom Metazoa; phylum Arthropoda; class Insecta; order Diptera; family Polleniidae; genus Pollenia; species Pollenia amentaria. The sequence continues at coordinate 135,366,164 of OX031006.1, forward strand.
AAAAGTTTTTCTTGGAAATGTTTATTAATACCAAGTTCACACATACAGCAGTTTTCGTGTTTCGCTCTCTTATTCCTGTTTCGCGCCCGAAACATGATTGAAACAACATGTTTTGCCATACAAAATTTTGTGAGCGAAACAGGTCGTTTCATTCTGAAATATGCTGCGAAACAGGTAAAATGTACTATCATCTCCAATTTTGATAACAATTATCGTTAGTTTATCTGAACTAGCTCACAAAAAAATCAAGACAATGAAAAAAAACAAAATTACAATTCATGTTAAATAAAATAAAGTAAAAATAATTAAAAAATAATATTAATAAATACATTAAATAATAAATTTTGTAATGATATTAGAGATGACACTAGCATGTCTTGCGATCAGGCAACACCCGAACTGCAGCCAACTTACAACGTAACAAAGAACTGCAGCTAACTTAAGGGATACAAAATATACATCCGGCCTGTTAAAAAAAGAAAACGTGAGAGTTAACGCGGTACAACTTATAATACTAGAAACATTGGCAGTTTTATATATAAAAACTAAAATTAAAGTTTTGTACCACCACTGCATCAAATTTTAGTTATGGATTTAAGGCCATCACGACTATCATTGATAGCGTTGTTAAACGATGCGAAGGTCGAGTACCTCGAATCAGCTTCATTAAGACAAATCATGATATTGTGTGAGGGGCTTAATTTATTAGACCAGGGAATACAAATTGATTCCGGGCACAGTGTGGACACACAGAAAAGTAGTGTGCTGCTTGACGAAGATTTGTCTGTCCTTGCTGTTTTTACCCCGAAGTCAATGAAGTAAACACCGCCGTCAAAGTTGGCGTAGAAGCGGCGGAAAATTTTTCGGCCATTGGTGCTACCTCCGCCGCGGTCTGTTGTCAAAAAGAAGATACTTCTGTTGAAATCTCAAACACGGATTATTTCCTTGCTGGTGTTTCCGCCCATGCTATACCCACTGCTATGCATACCGTTGTACCCACTGCAGTACGTACTTCTGTACCAACTGCTGTTCCTACTGCTGCCATACGTAAAACTGCCACAAACCAACAAAGCGGTGCACTTGAGGACCCCTTTTTAGTGGCGACGACCACTATGATGTGATAAAGTGGTTCGCGCAATTTGATGATAATACTAATATGGACGAATACACAGAAAGAGAAAAGTGAGTGCGCATCCGCCGCAGACTAGAGGCAACAGCCAAACATACAATTTAAGACCAGCATTGTAATATTGTTCAAACGCACCATTTCGCGGCAGGAAGTATATCGCTAACTCCGGAGCTGAAAATTAAGACCAGATAAGTCTTGAATCAGCTTTTTAGTTTCAATGCAGGTAATAGCGGCTCAGGGTGACATCGAAGAACGTGGTAGATATTATAATCGAAGGCATACCGGACATCAATTTGGCTACTGCGTCTTTATATAATGCTGCACATAGGCCGTTATGAGCAACGGAGGCATACAAACATCAATAATAGCTAGCAAAACGAAAACAGCAACCGCTGCCCGAAGCCGAAACACCCTGCAAATTCCTGCTTTGTTTGCGCTGAGGTGGACCACTTTCATCAAGAGTGCCCTAGAAAGAAAATACCCACAGCTACTATAATAGGACGAGCCAGTGAGACGCTGGAACCATATTAGACGGTAAGTGTTGTCTTTTTGCATAAATATAAGCGCACTGTGCTAAATGCCACTTGTTATTTACTTGATAGCGGTAGCCCAATTAGTTGTATCCGAAGATCCATCATCTCATTTCCAATAGACAGAATTAATAATAATAATCTGAGATCGCGGTGTGGGTAATTACAGTTAAGTACGTTTGGTCAGATTGATGGTGAAATTTGTTTTCAAAATATAAGAATTAATCATTCTTTTTTTATTTTGCCAGACGAAGAATCAGTTGTACCACTACTATTGGGTCGTCACCTACTCTTTAAATTAAATATTTACTTATGCCAAGGGAAGCAAATTTTAGTTTACGACAAAAATATACTATTGAAAATGAATTTAAATACTGTCAATAAAAAACCGGATAAAGGTCTTATCATGTTTTTTAATTTACATGTATAGAGAACCACAACATGTAAACATGGTTCCATCCGCTTCTATCGGAAACAATGAGACCAATATTTTATCGCTCCGCGGGTGTAAAGAGTAAGCTAATAATAGAAATAAAGATTCTGAATTGGTGGGGAATTGATAATGAAAGTTTCGTGGGTGGTATTAACCAAGTTTTTTCCGAAGCGAAGGTTGGATGTGGTAGAAGAAAACGTAGAATGACGGGAATTAATGCAACGATTTGTCTGGTTGAGGCTGATACTACTGTGAATGTGAATGATGATATAGGGTCGGTGATAAGGGAATAGTATTTTGACAGACCATGTGGCTCTCGTGCGCCGACGGATTATAGTATGAAAATCAGACAATTTGGACTACTTGGGCAGCAAGATATATTTTTCGACCTTGGACGGCGTTTGTTAAGCCCTTGGGTTAATTCGAATTTTCTTATATGCCCTTTGGCCTGAAGAATGCAGGATCCGTATTACATCGTTTAATAACGAATATTTTGAGGGAAGTTATGGACTCGGGAAAGATTTTAGTTTATTTAGATGGCATTAGTGTTGCAACAGAGACATTTGAGGAGCATTTAAGTATACTGAGGCGAGTTCTTCGGTCCTTAAGTTGGGCTGGCTTGAGGCTGAAACTAGGAAAGTATAAATTTGCATATTATGAACTGGATTACCGTGGTTATCGTGTGAGTGAAAGGGGTATACGCCCTAACAGTGAGCATACTAAAAACATTCTGGAATACCCGATGCCCTCGGACATTGTCGAATTAGACGTTTTGTTCAGGACTATTCGAGAATAGCGAGACCAGTAACAAGTATGAGGGAGAAACTATTTGAGTGGACGGCCGAATGCACAGCGGCGTTTGAAACCCTGAAAAATATGCTAGTGAATTCGCAAGTTCTCGCGGTATATAACCCTTGGTTTGAGACAGAACTGCATACGGATGCTAGTATAAAGGGCTATGGCTCAGTCCTACTACAGAAAAAGGTGGACGGGAAATTTCACCCTTTAGCTTACCATTCAAAGTGCGCTACTTATGCGGAATCTAAATACAACAGCTTTGAGTTGGAGGCACTTGCAATAATATACGCGCTTAAAAGGTTCCGAATGTACCTGCAAGAAATTCCATTTATAGCCGTAACAGATTGTAACTCGTTGGCATTAACGTAAGGCAAAAGGGTAATAAACCCGAGAACCGCTCGTTGGCCTTGGGAATTGGAAAATTTTGATTATAGGGTCAGACATCGGAGGGGCGAATTGATGGCTCATGTCTACGCGTTAAGTCGTATGCATTGCATAGCTGCTATTGAGCAGAACGATGTTGATTTGAATATTCAAGCCACTCAGTCTAGGGATAATAACATTAGGGAGATTCGAGATAAGCTTGAGGCAGGAGACCTGGGGGGTATACCCTGGAAAACGGGCTGGTTTTTCGCTGCGGGCCACAGAGAGGGAAACAATTATATGTTCCATCGGAAGTGGAGAGTATCATGCGATTCATTCATGAAAATTACGGGCACGTAGGTATAGAAAATTGTGGGAATCGGATGCAAAGGAACTATTGGTTTCCCAACATGCTGGATAAACTGAACAAGTTTATTAGAAATTGTTTAAAGTGTATATACTATTCAACGCCAATGGATAAAAATAGATGAAACTTATACAGTATTGCGAAGAAACCGTTGCCTTTTGATACATTATATATCGACCACTATGATCATCTGCCCTCAATTAAGTCTTAACGAAAACATGTTTTAGTAGTGGTGAATGCCTTTACAAAATTTACGAAACTTTACGCTGTAAACTCACCAGGGACAAAAGAGGTATGCTGTGCATTACGAAAATATTTTAGTATTATAGCGGGCCACGGCGAATAATTAGCGACAGGGTTACATGTTTCACGTCGAATGAATTCTCTATATTTCTTTCTGAGCGTAATATTAGACATGTGAAAATTTCGGTGGGTTCGCCCCAGTCAAATGGACAGGTAGAAAGGGTAAACCGCGAGCTAAGGGCATTTCTGGCCAAGCTCACAGCGCCTATGGAACATTCCGACTGGGTGGATAAATTGTCACTCGTTGAGTTTGCTGTAAATAATAATGTTCTTTGTAGCACAAGACAAGCGCCGAGCATGATGTTGTTCGGGACTGAACAAAGGGGTGGGACAATAGATGAGTTGACTGAGTATCTATAGCAGAGGTACATTAAGGAAGCAACGGACATATATTCTATTAGAAAGACGGCTTCAAAAGCTATTAGGAAATCACAATCGCATAGCTTAGATTACTTTAACCAGCATCACAAACCGGCTAAATCGTTTGATGTCGGCGAATACGTAGCACTCAAGAATGTTGATATAACCGCGGGGGTGAACAGAAAGTTCATACCGAAATATAACGGACCGTACATAATTAAGAAAAAGCTGGGTAATGATCGCTACGAAATTTCAGTTGTTGACAATTGTCAAATCACCCAAAAGCCATATGTTGGAAATGTTGATTCTAGTAGACTAAAAAAGTGGCTGGAACCAAAAAACAATGTATCTGAAGATTATACAGAATCTGAAGGAAACACTTCCGAATACGAAGATTATGAATTTTTAGAATAAGTTAATTAAGAAAGTTGTCAATCGAGATCGATTGTTTTGTCAGGCCGGCCAAGATTGTAATGATATTAGAGATGACACTGTCATGCGACCTGGCAACACCCGCACTGCAGCCAACTTACAACGTAACAAAGAATTGCAGCTAACTTAAGGGATACAAAATGTACATCCGGCCTGTTAAATAAAGAAAACGTGAGAGTTAACACGTACAAATTTTTCCATACATTTCAATCTATTTTAAATAAAATCGCACTAACAACACAAAAGAAAATGTCCAAATGAAACAAGAATGAATCGTATGAACAGCATGTTTGGCAATCTAGTTTCAGAGAGTAAAACAAGTTGCTTATATTTTCATATGAACATAGTATAACTGCAAGGACAAAGTTGTCGTTTATGCAGGCAACAGGCTACAATATGTCAACAATATAATTAATGCACACGTTTATATGAGAATGATTATTTTCACGACTACAGGTTGTTGTCCATGCTAATTTTGTCGTTGTACCCAAATTAAACTAATTTCTATTTTTGTCAACTACAGAACAGAAAAGTTTTGCTAATATAATAAAAAAATAAAACAAAATAGTGCTTAAAAAATTATTTTTGTTAAACCGAAATAACAGGCTTGAAACACCAAATTAATTTTTATATTACTTTGTACTAACCTTAAAAGAAGTTCTTTAGGAAGACTTTAAAAGTCGTTAGTTTCCTTTCAGGTATGCAGGCTGGATACGTTAAGTACGGATGCTTTTTCTGCACTTGGGATAGCAGATGGAAGGGCGACCAATATTCCAAAAAACAATGGAAGTTGAAAGCTGAGGGAACATTAGGAGAGCACAATATCGTTCATCAAGCATTGGTACCAACTGAAAAAATTCTCTTACCCCCATTGCACATCAAACTTGGTGTGGTAAAAAACTTTGTTAAATGTTTGAATACAAATGAATCAGCATTCAATTTTCTGAAAACAAAGTTTCCAAAATTAAGCGAAGCAAAGATTAAAGAATGTATGTATATACAAGTCGTTCTTCAAGTCGTTGTTAATGTTAAAAGCCTTAAAATTGGTTTCACACCAACAGGTTTTTTTGTTGGTCCAGATATAAGAAAGCTGATGCAAAACGCTGACTTCGACGAAATGCTCTCACCAATTGAGCTTGATGCGTGGAAAAGCATTAAGGAAGTGATATACAATGTCTTAGGCAAAAATCGTTCTCCTACTGGTCGAATATACGAGTACTTAGACACCATGCTTAGAGCTTTTGATAAACTAGGCGTTTATATGCCAACAAAAATTCATTTTTTAAATTCCCATATGGATTACTTTGAGAACCGGTTGTCAACAGAATTTGATGAGCATGGTGAAAAATTTCATGAGACATGCGCACCCATTGAAGAACGCTATAAAGGCAAAAGCATTCATTCGCTTATCGCTGAAATATGCTGGACATTGTATAATAATGAAGTGGAATTGCCTAGAGCTAAAAAAAATTTAGGCCCTAATCATGTACAACGCAGCGCAACGCCACAGAACTAACGCAACGCCAAAGAATAACATTGAAAGCACAAACAATGTCATAAATATTTTGTAATTTTGTTGTCGCGTTGTACATGATTAGGGCCTTAATTAATGAATACTTCCTATCCAAATTTGCTATCGAAGGTAAAACAATAGAGATATTAGTGATTTTTAGTTAAATTTGAACTATTTTTTTCATGCTAAATTTTTGGGGTACTTTAAAATAAAATTCTTAATAACTGCGAAATTAACCCTAAGCTCTATTTTGTTGTGTTTTTTTTTGACTTTCTGGATGAATTTTCCGTTTTTGTGTATTCAGGGAATTATAGTAAAATTTCACGGATAATATTTTGCGGAACATTTTAACCCCTTAAATCCCTGTTTTAATGGTGTTGTTTGCTCTTTTTTAAAAGAAGGACAAAAAAGACCAATACTTATGCCGATTAACAATAAGAATGTGCCAGAGCCGGCAAACTTTAACCCCCCTCAAATGAAATTCAGATGAAAACTTTCAAAACGCCGACACACGTGTCTTTTTTTGTCTCCTCTATCAAAATTTATAGGCCGGACCTTGTAATTTTGTAAAAAAATTTGATTTTGTTGTACAGTGTAATTTATCAAATCGTATCCTAATATTTGTTTTATATCCTGCCAGTGCCAGACAAAAAAGATTTCATCATCGCTGTTTCTGTTCACTTATGTAGGTGTTTATCACTCATCTGATTGGGTGAGTGCTGCAGTGTCTCTTCTCCTTAAGCGAGTGTGGCCGTCATAATTAAAAATATTTCGAGCTAATGGATTTGGGTGCAGTTTCAGCCTTTTTAAATATTTTACTGCATATTTCGTTATCATAGTTTTTACTAATGGCACATTGAGATCCTTGTGGATATTTGAGTTTTTGACATACCAGGGAGTGGCTGTGATTATTCGAAGAAATTTTTTTTGGCGCCTTTGAAGTTTTTCGATATTAGAGGTCGAGGCAGTGCCCCATAACTGAATACCGTAGCACTAAATCGGCTTTAAGATACAGCTGTAAAGAAGAAATTTGCAATCGAGACTAAGAACAGAATTTCTTCCAATAAGAAAGAATAAAGATAAACCTGATGATTCTGCCTTATCTACTAATTCTTTAATCCCGTTTACGAAAACTCCTTCTCTTAACAATCTTTCAACTTCTATTACTCCATTTAATAGTCCTTCAATTTCGATTACTCCTGGTATTTCACTAACTTCATCTGTAAAAATTCCATCAAACACAAGTCCAACAATAACAGCTTCAAATATTATCGATAAACCAATAAATAATCCCGAGGTTCCTCTAAATTATGCCCAGTCTTAACTTCTACTGCTCTTCCCCCAAATATTACTGAAAGTACCTCTATTCCTGATGATAACGTAATTGTTCACAGAGAATTACGTGCAATACCTCGTCCGAAATCAATCTTCATATCCCGTCTTGCCTCCGAAACTACAATTGAAGATATAAATTACTATATAACTACTAAGTTGAATTCAAATGCTGAAATTTCAACTTATAAATTTTCATATGCACAACCCAGAAGTATTGCATCTTTTAAAATAACAGTTTCAGCTGAAATGTATGTGAAATTGATTGATCCATGTTTCTGGCCTGATAACACACTGGTTCGCGAATACAGGTACAAAGAAAATCAGAGAAATAATAATATTACACGCTTACCTTCAACATCCGGTCAAAAAAACTAACTATCTCTTCTGATAACCAACTGTATATTGCTTACCAAAACGTTCGTGGTCTCAATACTAAGCTTTCTAATCTGTTTATAGATAGCTTCACTTTTGATCAACATATTATTGTTTTAACTGAAACCTGGTTAAATAAAAAGACCTTAGATACTGAAATTTTTTGTAATGGATACAACGTATATTGACTCGATAGAGAAACTACTACAATTGGTGGTGGTGTCTTAATTGCTGTTTCTTGTCTTTTCTCATCCGAGGAAATTAAAACTAACACTCCTCATAAAATAGAATTTATTGCCGTTCGTATTAAACTTAAACACAAACATATATACCTAACCTGTTCCTATATTCAACCGAATTCTGATGCTCTAACTTATAATCAACATTATGAGAACATTAAATCCGTCGTATCGTGTGCCCAGCCAGATGATTCAATATTCGTTTTTGGCGACTTTAACTTGCCCGCAGTTTCTTGGAGACTCTTACCAGATTCATTTTACTATACTCCCACAAATTGCAACGACTATATCGATGTATTTTTTAATAATCTATTTGACTTGTGCCTTTTCCAATTTAACGGTGTTTACAACGAATACGGGAAACTATTAGATTTGGTGTTTGTGAATGAGCCTGCTGACTGTTCATTAACTCGTGCTTTTCCAATTTCAAAACCTGAAGATCGTTATCATCCTACTATTGCAATTTCCTGTAACACTCCATTTGTTAAACGTAAAGCTATGGTCAATATCAATAAAGTCTACTGTTTTAAACGAACAAGTTACAACGAGTTAAATTTTCTTCTAAATAATACAAATTGGCTTGATAAGTTATCTATTTTAAATGGCACAGCATCTTCCTTCGATACTATGATTGATACATTCTATAAAACTATTTTTGAATATTTAAACGAATGTGTTCCGAAAATCACTGTGTTTAAGCATTCAGGTCCTCCCTGGGGCTCAAGACAGCTGTCTAGACTTAAAAACATAAAAAATAAATATTACAAAATATATAAAGAATCCGGATCATTTTGTGCTTATGGTAAATATTCTGTATCTCGTGCTGAATATAATTTACTAAACATGAATCTATATAAAAATTACTTAAACGAAATGAAAAATAAATTTAAACATGATCCTAAGTCATTTTATAAATTCGTAAATTCTAAACATAAATCTACAGGCTATCCAACTATAATGAAGTATTTAAATAATGAGTCCAGTGATGATTTGACAATAAGTAACATGTTTGCCGACTTTTTTGCAACTACATATTCTGATGCGCAATACAACAACTCCAATAATTACCCTTACGTGATTGATGAACACCAGTCAATATCGTTTTCTCCAATTATAACTTCCCAAATAGTAACCAGTCTAATGGTATTCCAAGCTGCATTTTAACTAACTGTGCTTATGCTTTTGCCACACCTTTATCAATAATATTTAACCATTCAATTACATATGGCTACTTCCCTCAACTTTGGAAAGAATCTTACATAATTCCATTATTTAAGTCAGGAAACAAATCAAATGTATCAAATTATAGAGGTATAGCCAAACTAAGTGCTATTCCTAAACTCTTTGAAAAGTGCATAACTGATTCTCTCTCTCGTCAAGCATCTTCATTACTATCACCTTTCCAACATGGTTTTAGAAAAGGTTGCTCAGCAATTACCAACCTACTACAACTAACCACTATTATTCATAATGGATTCAATAATACCCAAATAACGGACGTTATATACACAGACTTCAGTAAAGCTTTTGATAAAGTCAACCATAGCCTTCTTCTTAAAAAACTTTCCATAATGGGTTTTACTAACAACAGTCTTCGCTGGCTTGAGTCATACCTTACTTATAGGAAACAAAGTGTTCGTTTTAATAATACAACATCAAAGAGCATCATCGTCAATTCTGGAGTACCGCAAGGAAGCCACCTTGGCCCAATCTTATTTTCACTTTTTATAAATGATCTGCCGAATGCAATACACAATTGTAATGTGTTAATGTATGCCGACGATGTAAAAATCTTTTTAAGCTACAAAAAATCATCGGAAATGCTCAATCTTCAACATGATTTGGATAATTTTTATAACTGGTGCAATATCAACATCATGTTTCTCAGTTTAACAAAATGTAAGCATATGCGCTTTTGTAGAAAATGGAATCCTCTGGGTGTCTATACTTTGGGTGACTTGAATTAGTTAAAGAGATTTTGGATCTTGGTGTTTTACTTGATCCAAAATTAGATTTTATAAAACACATTACATCAACGATAAATAAAGCTCGTGGTGTACTTGCCTTTATAAAACGTTGGGCTAAGGAGTTCACTGATCCTATGATTACGAAGCTGTTATATACATCTTTGGTAAGACCTATCATCGAATATGGCTCTATTATGATGTTTACATAAACCGAATAGAATCTGTCCAAAAACAATTTTTATTGTTCTGCTTAGGAAACTCAACTTGGAATCCTTCTGAAGTACTTCCTTCTTACTCTGTAAGACTTGCACGCGTTAAATTACCATCACTAGTAAGCCGAAGAAAAATGCTTAACATTGCGTTTTTAGTTAATTTGCTTAATGGTAACGTTAGTTCGGAATTCCTGCTTAATAATGTTTAACTCAACGTTCCTCAGCGATCAACTCGCAATTACATACCATTATATCTTCAGGCCTTTCACACAAACTATGCAAATTCTGATCCTTTTCGGAGAATATGTAAAGATTTTAATGAAATGTATGATTTAGTTGACTTTTCTTTAAGTGCCAGTGTCATTAAACGTAGTATTATCTTGTTTTTAAATACATAAGCTAATAATATTGTTCGTATTTTAATTTAGTCTGTACGGATTTAAATCCATAGACTTAAATAAATAAATAAATAAATAAATAAATAAATAAATAAATAAATAATTAGTATTGTGGTTATTTTATTGAACTGTTAATGGTTTTAATCCAAATTTAGATATTTTAATTAGGCTTAAGTTCATTGAATTTAATTTGCATTAAATTATTTTTATGAAGAAAGGAATTTTTACAACATGGAAGATTAATTAAAATTGTTATTGATAATTTTCATTCTTGACTGACATGGGATTCGAAGCCAGGCTGTCTGGCGTGTGATTCGAACCCAGGCGGCTGGTTACCCTGACATGTTTCGACCTCAACCACTAGGTCTTCTCAAAGGGATTTGCCGTCTTACACTCGCAGCCATCGAAGACTGCTGACGTCAGTAGTCAAACATCAATCCTTAAACCAAATTGTATTTTAACCTTTGGTAGATCGAAATTTGCTTTTTGAATGATTATCCATTTTTAATTGATCTCACATGTTTTCCTTACTTCTGTTTTTTCGTACTTTTGTCAAGAATTCTTCTTGAAGTCCAAAGTACATTTTTTTGTTTTTCCTGTTTTTGTCTTTCTTTTTAGTTGACCTTTTTCAGCACAACTTGAAGGACAAATGTAAACATAGCTCGTGCCTTAGCTGTTAACAATAATTAGTATTGTGGTTATTTTATTGAACTGTTAATGGTTTTAATCCAAATTTAGATATTTTAATTAGGCTTAAGTTCATTGAATTTAATTTGCATTAAATTATTTTTATGAAGAAAGGAATTTTTACAACATGGAAGATTAATTAAAATTGTTATTGATAATTTTCATTCTTGACTGACCTGGGATTCGAAGCCAGGCTGTCTGGCGTGTGATTCGAACCCAGGCGGCTGGTTACCCTGACATGTTTCGACCTCAACCACTAGGTCTTCTCAAAGGGATTTGCCGTCTTACACTCGCAGCCATCGAAGACTGCTGACGTCAGTAGTCAAACATCAATCCTTAAACCAAACTGTATTTTAACCTTTGGTAGATCGAAATTTGCTTTTTGAATGATTATCCATTTTTAATTGATCTCACATGTTTTCCTTACTTCTGTTTTTTCGTACTTTTGTCAAGAATTCTTCTTGAAGTCCAAAGTACATTTTTTTGTTTTTCCTGTTTTTGTCTTTCTTTTTAGTTGACCTTTTTCAGCACAACTTGAAGGACAAATGTAAACATAGCTCGTGCCTTAGCTGTTAACAATAATTAGTATTGTGGTTATTTTATTGAACTGTTAATGGTTTTAATCCAAATTTAGATATTTTAATTAGGCTTAAGTTCATTGAATTTAATTTGCATTAAATTATTTTTATGAAGAAAGGAATTTTTACAACATGGAAGATTAATTAAAATTGTTATTGATAATTTTCATTCTTGACTGACCTGGGATTCGAAGCCAGGCTGTCTGGCGTGTGATTCGAACCCAGGCGGCTGGTTACCCTGACATGTTTCGACCTCAACCACTAGGTCTTCTCAAAGGGATTTGCCGTCTTACACTCGCAGCCATCGAAGACTGCTGACGTCAGTAGTCAAACATCAATCCTTAAGCCAAATTGTATTTTAACCTTTGGTAGATCGAAATTTGCTTTTTGAATGATTATCCATTTTTAATTGATCTCACATGTTTTCCTTACTTCTGTTTTTTCGTACTTTTGTCAAGAATTCTTCTTGAAGTCCAAAGTACATTTTTTTGTTTTTCCTGTTTTTGTCTTTCTTTTTAGTTGACCTTTTTCAGCACAACTTGAAGGACAAATGTAAACATAGCTCGTGCCTTAGCTGTTAACAATAATTAGTATTGTGGTTATTTTATTGAACTGTTAATGGTTTTAATCCAAATTTAGATATTTTAATTAGGCTTAAGTTCATTGAATTTAATTTGCATTAAATTATTTTTATGAAGAAAGGAATTTTTACAACATGGAAGATTAATTAAAATTGTTATTGATAATTTTCATTCTTGACTGACCTGGGATTCGAAGCCAGGCTGTCTGGCGTGTGATTCGAACCCAGGCGGCTGGTTACCCTGACATGTTTCGACCTCAACCACTAGGTCTTCTCAAAGGGATTTGCCGTCTTACACTCGCAGCCATCGAAGACTGCTGACGTCAGTAGTCAAACATCAATCCTTAAACCAAATTGTATTTTAACCTTTGGTAGATCGAAATTTGCTTTTTGAATGATTATCCATTTTTAATTGATCTCACATGTTTTCCTTACTTCTGTTTTTTCGTACTTTTGTCAAGAATTCTTCTTGAAGTCCAAAGTACATTTTTTTGTTTTTCCTGTTTTTGTCTTTCTTTTTAGTTGACCTTTTTCAGCACAACTTGAAGGACAAATGTAAACATAGCTCGTGCCTTAGCTGTTAACAATAATTAGTATTGTGGTTATTTTATTGAACTGTTAATGGTTTTAATCCAAATTTAGATATTTTAATTAGGCTTAAGTTCATTGAATTTAATTTGCATTAAATTATTTTTATGAAGAAAGGAATTTTTACAACATGGAAGATTAATTAAAATTGTTATTGATAATTTTCATTCTTGACTGACCTGGGATTCGAAGCCAGGCTGTCTGGCGTGTGATTCGAACCCAGGCGGCTGGTTACCCTGACATGTTTCGACCTCAACCACTAGGTCTTCTCAAAGGGATTTGCCGTCTTACACTCGCAGCCATCGAAGACTGCTGACGTCAGTAGTCAAACATCAATCCTTAAACCAAATTGTATTTTAACCTTTGGTAGATCGAAATTTGCTTTTTGAATGATTATCCATTTTTAATTGATCTCACATGTTTTCCTTACTTCTGTTTTTTCGTACTTTTGTCAAGAATTCTTCTTGAAGTCCAAAGTACATTTTTTTGTTTTTCCTGTTTTTGTCTTTCTTTTTAGTTGACCTTTTTCAGCACAACTTGAAGGACAAATGTAAACATAGCTCGTGCCTTAGCTGTTAACAATAATTAGTATTGTGGTTATTTTATTGAACTGTTAATGGTTTTAATCCAAATTTAGATATTTTAATTAGGCTTAAGTTCATTGAATTTAATTTGCATTAAATTATTTTTATGAAGAAAGGAATTTTTACAACATGGAAGATTAATTAAAATTGTTATTGATAATTTTCATTCTTGACTGACCTGGGATTCGAAGCCAGGCTGTCTGGCGTGTGATTCGAACCCAGGCGGCTGGTTACCCTGACATGTTTCGACCTCAACCACTAGGTCTTCTCAAAGGGATTTGCCGTCTTACACTCGCAGCCATCGAAGACTGCTGACGTCAGTAGTCAAACATCAATCCTTAAACCAAATTGTATTTTAACCTTTGGTAGATCGAAATTTGCTTTTTGAATGATTATCCATTTTTAATTGATCTCACATGTTTTCCTTACTTCTGTTTTTTCGAACTTTTGTCAAGAATTCTTCTTGAAGTCCAAAGTACATTTTTTTGTTTTTCCTGTTTTTGTCTTTCTTTTTAGTTGACCTTTTTCAGCACAACTTGAAGGACAAATGTAAACATAGCTCGTGCCTTAGCTGTTAACAATAATTAGTATTGTGGTTATTTTATTGAACTGTTAATGGTTTTAATCCAAATTTAGATATTTTAATTAGGCTTAAGTTCATTGAATTTAATTTGCATTAAATTATTTTTATGAAGAAAGGAATTTTTACAACATGGAAGATTAATTAAAATTGTTATTGATAATTTTCATTCTTGACTGACCTGGGATTCGAAGCCAGGCTGTCTGGCGTGTGATTCGAACCCAGGCGGCTGGTTACCCTGACATGTTTCGACCTCAACCACTAGGTCTTCTCAAAGGGATTTGCCGTCTTACACTCGCAGCCATCGAAGACTGCTGACGTCAGTAGTCAAACATCAATCCTTAAACCAAATTGTATTTTAACCTTTGGTAGATCGAAATTTGCTTTTTGAATGATTATCCATTTTTAATTGATCTCACATGTTTTCCTTACTTCTGTTTTTTCGTACTTTTGTCAAGAATTCTTCTTGAAGTCCAAAGTACATTTTTTTGTTTTTCCTGTTTTTGTCTTTCTTTTTAGTTGACCTTTTTCAGCACAACTTGAAGGACAAATGTAAACATAGCTCGTGCCTTAGCTGTTAACAATAATTAGTATTGTGGTTATTTTATTGAACTGTTAATGGTTTTAATCCAAATTTAGATATTTTAATTAGGCTTAAGTTCATTGAATTTAATTTGCATTAAATTATTTTTATGAAGAAAGGAATTTTTACAACATGGAAGATTAATTAAAATTGTTATTGATAATTTTCATTCTTGACTGACCTGGGATTCGAAGCCAGGCTGTCTGGCGTGTGATTCGAACCCAGGCGGCTGGTTACCCTGACATGTTTCGACCTCAACCACTAGGTCTTCTCAAAGGGATTTGCCGTCTTACACTCGCAGCCATCGAAGACTGCTGACGTCAGTAGTCAAACATCAATCCTTAAACCAAATTGTATTTTAACCTTTGGTAGATCGAAATTTGCTTTTTGAATGATTATCCATTTTTAATTGATCTCACATGTTTTCCTTACTTCTGTTATAATCATTCAAAAAGCAAATTTCGATCTACCAAAGGTTAAAATACAATTTGGTTTAAGGATTGATGTTTGACTACTGACGTCAGCAGTCTTCGATGGCTGCGAGTGTAAGACGGCAAATCCCTTTGAGAAGACCTAGTGGTTGAGGTCGAAACATGTCAGGGTAACCAGCCGCCTGGGTTCGAATCACACGCCAGACAGCCTGGCTTCGAATCCCAGGTCAGTCAAGAATGAAAATTATCAATAACAATTTTAATTAATCTTCCATGTTGTAAAAATTCCTTTCTTCATAAAAATAATTTAATGCAAATTAAATTCAATGAACTTAAGCCTAATTAAAATATCTAAACTTGGATTAAAACCATTAACAGTTCAATAAAATAACCACAATACTAATTATTGTTAACAGCTAAGGCACGAGCTATGTTTACATTTGTCCTTCAAGTTGTGCTGAAAAAGGTCAACTAAAAAGAAAGACAAAAACAGGAAAAACAAAAAAATGTACTTTGGACTTCAAGAAGAATTCTTGACAAAAGTACGAAAAAACAGAAGTAAGGAAAACATGTGAGATCAATTAAAAATGGATAATCATTCAAAAAGCAAATTTCGATCTACCAAAGGTTAAAATACAATTTGGTTTAAGGATTGATGTTTGACTACTGACGTCAGCAGTCTTCGATGGCTGCGAGTGTAAGACGGCAAATCCCTTTGAGAAGACCTAGTGGTTGAGGTCGAAACATGTCAGGGTAACCAGCCGCCTGGGTTCGAATCACACGCCAGACAGCCTGGCTTCGAATCCCAGGTCAGTCAAGAATGAAAATTATCAATAACAATTTTAATTAATCTTCCATGTTGTAAAAATTCCTTTCTTCATTAAAATAATTTAATGCAAATTAAATTCAATGAACTTAAGCCTAATTAAAATATCTAAATAAATAAATAAATAAATAAAAGCCAATTAATTTGAATTGCTTTTAGTTTCATATGAGTTAATTTAGCTTCTATATGCCATTTCCAACTTAAACGCCGATCTAGATGTATACCGAGGTATTTTACATGCGAGTGTTAGGGAATTATTTGATTATTGATTTTTATTGGAGGGCATGTTCCCCGACGCAATGTGAATGTGTTATGTGCGCATTTTTGCTCATTGATCTTTATCCTCCATTGTTTTAACCACCTTTCCAGTTTAAATATATAATCCTGTAAGTAAGGAGATGCTTCTTGACAGTTTGCGTGTACGATTAGAACAGCTGTATCGTCCGCAAATGTTGAGGTTTGGGTTTTGCTGTTTGTTGGCATGTCCGAAGTATAAATTAAGTATAATAGAGGGCCCAGGATGCTTTCCTTGTGGGACTCGAGCGTTAATTGGCTGAGGAAAACTTAAAAAATCGCCTTCTTTAATAATAAATTGACGACCGACTAAGTAGCTTTCTAACAGCTTGTGTCTGTTTGCTGGTAGGTTTTTCTGCAATTTCAGTAATAATCCTTCATGCCAGACTTTATCAAAAGTTCGAGACACATCGATGAAGAGTGCTGAGCAATATTTTTTTCTTCAAAGCTTTTCTTATGACA
Organism: Pollenia amentaria; assembly: GCA_943735925.1. NCBI lineage: Eukaryota > Metazoa > Arthropoda > Insecta > Diptera > Polleniidae > Pollenia > Pollenia amentaria. The sequence goes on from OX031006.1 coordinate 135,383,108, forward strand.
TTTACTATTCGATGAGTTTGTTCAATTGTGCTGTGTTTTCTTCTAAAACCGAATTGATGATTGGGGATACATCTGTTTTCATTTAAAATCGGCGTTAATTTTCTCAAATAGCTTTGATATATTAGACAATAAGCTTATAGGTCTATATGACTCAACTTTTGTTGGATCCTTTGCTGGCTTTGGTATTATGGTTAGTGAGGAAACTTTCCATTATTGAGGGTAGTATTGAAGGCGTAAAGTAGCATTAAAAGTAATAAGAACAATTTTCTTTAATATACTTGTTAGCTCCAGAAGCATTTTATTACTTATCTTATCAATACCGAATGCCTTCTTGGTGTTTAAATCGGAAATAGCCATTTCGATTTCTCTAAACTCGAATCTTAGGGGAATAGCTGTTCTAACATTCACAGGCGGTAACTCGACTGCTATATCATAACAACCAGATTTCCTTTTTCAATATCATTTCTTGCCCAACTTCAATTCAAGTTTCTTAATGGTGGCTAAGAGGTTACTGGTCTATTTAGACTTCTAGCTGCACGCCATAATGAGTAGTCTGATTGTGGAGTTGCATCAAGTTCCTTAAGATATTTTTTATAAAAGCCGTTTTCTGAGACTGCAGTAACTTTCTTAGCCTTTTTTTTGCACTTTTTTAATAAAGTTTTAAGTTGAAGGGGATCTGTGCAATTGCCACTCCCTTCGAACTCTCCTTTTTCAGTCAAGAGACGCCCGACATATGTAGAATACATGTTATTGTTTTTGGTTTTTTGAGGGTTATGATGGAATGTTGAACAGCTAGTTTAAGATTACTATCAAAATTAACAGTAGCGAGATTCACGTTCTCCGGTGTACTAAGCGGAATATTTTCTATGAAATGGGCACTAAGATATTTTTTATATTTTAACCTATTTATTTGCGTGGCTGATATCGATAAGTAACCAGACGGAGATATAATTCTATTTGGATTCATTATAGTAACAATTGTTGGGGTGTGATCAGAAGATAGTTCTAAGGACGCTTCTACATGAATCGTTTCTATGGGGATGTTTTTTACCACGTCAAAATCGATGACATCTGGAATTTTTTGATGATCAGTAGGCCAATATGTTGGTTGTCTGCTCGCAACCACATTTAAATCCAATTTAGAGATTGTATTAAACAAAATACGACCCTTTGGTGTAATAAGTCGTGACCCCCAGAAGGTATGTACTAAGTACTTAGTATCGATTTAGCTCTTCAATACAAATATTCGTTGCTTGCAAATAATCTTCATGATGATCACACATTAAGTAGTGTTTGATTCGGGCTTTTATCAAAATAGCAGAACCTCCACAAGCTCTATCTCGAGGGTCCTTGGTATCATATAATATATAACCATTGATATTAAACGTATTTCTTGAGGTCAAATGAGTTTCAGAAACCATCATTACATCAATTTGTTTACTTTTAAAAAAGTATCCTAGTTCATTTTTATGTTGGCGAATGCCGTTTGCGTTCCAAAACAAATTTTTAAACAATTCATGGCTTGTTAAGCACAGCTTGCAATAACATCGATTGCATTCTTAATATTTCCTGCATCATATTACCCATTGTGTTCGTAAAGTTATTTACTGATTGCACTAGTGTTTCCATGGTTTTTTCTAGACGACTTAAATTAGAAACTGGAGTTTCATCATTATTTGGCAAATCACCTTGCATTGGCATATGGTTTGATTTTAGGACGTTAGCGTAGGTTGTTCAGTTATTACTAGGCTGCGGTACCTGAATGTCATAAGTGTTAAATTGATTTGTTGCCTGCATTTGAGGGGGATAAGGTTTCTGTCCAACCGAGCGCTTGACAATAGAGTATACAGGGCATCCTCTTTAGTTGGTAGTGTGATTACCACCACAGTTGCTAAATTTTTTTACTTTGGAGTCGTTTTTAGACTTATAGCAGAGAGCTGTACCAAGTAATTCTCCACATACAACGCAAACAGGGTTTTAATGGCAGCATGCCTTAGTGTGACCAAATTCTTGGCAGCTTCTTCTTTTGTGCGGCTCCTCCATCGTTATTTTCCTATACAGGATATATTTCATACTGTAAATGGGATGCGTTTCATTTTTTTAAGCTTAACATCGCCGGGTTCTAACTCCACTCGAAATAGTGGCTGGGACTTGTTTCTTTATTTGCATACCCTCCACCACTGGTGGTGAATGAGGGTATACTAAGTTTGTCAATTCGTGTGAAACTTTTTTATTTTACATCTAAGACCCCATAAAGTATATGTATATATTCTGGCTCCTTGACTAATTCTAAGTCGATTTAGTCATGTCCGTCTGCTGAAAACACGCTCACTTTCGAAAAACGCAAAAGAAGAGAACAAACTTGGTCTCAAATTGCTTGTACTTATTCTAAGCAGTTTCGGATCGAAATCCAGTAATATCGGTTGAGTAGGATCAGAACTATGAATCTAAATGTGGAACCACCACCCTAAAAAAAATTTATCATTTTGATACAAAAACTGACATAAATTGTGGAATAATGCACGGAATGAAAAATTTTGATACCCATATTGCCTATATGTGAAAAAAGATAAAATATATCGCGATTTTCGCGTTTTATGTAAATAATTACAGAAAAAAAATAAATTAACATTATTTTAAAACAGATTCAATTTGAAAAACAGAACATTATTTCCACACACGTAGAATTTGTATGAAAACCCGAAACGAAAATATGTATTTAGTTAAATATCTCAATTAGTAGGTCGCACGTGGTCAAGTTTTATATACCATTGGGTGTTGCTTCAAAAAATCTTTTCGATGATAGCAAATTTTATTTATGTCGTCTTGGAGCAAAGTACAAACAAATTCGAAAAACTGAAAAAAGACCTTTTTAAAAATGGTCCAGCTCACGGATGGTCAACGCTAGAACCAAAATATTTTGGGAATCATCATAAAACATATCAAGTTTTATTTTCAGAGTGGTAACAAAAACACTTTTTTCAGCTCCATACAAGGTGAGTCGGTCTAATGCACATACATAAATTTTTTTTTTTTTTTGTATTTTCTATTTTTAATATTTTATTTGTTCACGTTTTTGTAAATTTATTTATTTAAATTAAAAATTATTCAATTTATCAGGCCTGTTCTGAAAATCACTATAGTTCAAATCACACGTGCCTTTTAAAATCACATGTGTGGTATTGTTGTGTTCCGGTTTTTTGTTTTTTTTTTTGTGATTCTTAGAACACCTTAAAATTGCACATGCGATTTCAAAAGCACATGCTTTGAAATCACGTGATTTTCAGAACAGGTCTGTATGCGTCCTGTATGCATTCCATTTGATTATAAAAAGTAATTTTTATAAATAACATGTCTATAATTTTAAAAAAAACCTGAGCTTAATTTCTAAAATGTCGAATTTCATTTTTGAATAAGTAAGCGAGAATCAGCTATACATATGCATATCAAGGTACGAGTTACAACGGGTATATGATTAATTATTTTAATTAATTATTTAATTAATTATTTTACAATTGTCCTTGTAATTTTAATAAATTAAGCTTTTAACATCGAGAAAATTGTACCTATTCTAGATGCTTGTAATTGTAGATGTTTATTTAAATTTATAATTTGGTTATATAAGTTTTGGATATAACTATTAAATTGTTCTAATGCACTCTGCATTGAATTTGGGTTGATTCCATTTTGAATATTGTTATTATACCCTCAACCCCCACTAGTGGTGAATGAGGGTATACTAAGTTTGTCATTCCGTGTGAAACTTTTTATTATACATCTAAGACTCCATAAAGTATATATATTCTGGCTCCTTTGGTCATTCTAAGTCGATTTAGCCATGTCCGTCTGTCCGTCTGTTGAAAACACGCTCACATGTAGTTATCCCAAGCAGTTTGGGATTGAAACCCAGCAACATCCGTTCAGTATGATCAGAACTATGAATCAAAATGTGGAACTACCATCCTAAAAAATTTGATAATATTGATACAAAAACTAACATAAATGTTGGAATAATGCACGGAATGGTATACAATGTTCCACGAATTCGCTTTATACGACTGCAAATCAAACTGTCAAATTTCGTGAAGATCGGGCCATTTTTTACCCTAGGCCCCATATAAACCCTACACCAGACAAACAGTTTAGTACGGCTTAAACGTTATACATAATGACCGTCATAATGAAATTCGGAACGTTACAGTTTTATAGGACTAGAAATCACACTGCCGAATTTCGTAAAGATCGGTCCATAATAAACCCTACTCTCGGAAAACAGTTTATTGCGCCTAAAACCAAATAAAGCCCACTTTGGGAAAATAATTAAATTCGCCTAAAACCGTAACAGATATAGATATTGCGGTAAAATTTCTTCCAACTTAATATGGCCAGAAAAAATATGGAATTTTCTGAAATTCACTGGTAACGCTAAAACTAATAACGCTGCTGTATTAAAATGTATTCTAATTTATTTTTTGTAACACCAGAAATCGGTCTTCAGAGTTTTGGGATGATTGGTCCATAATTTACCATAGGTCCAATACAAATTACCCTCCCAAAAATCATTTTAGTTCTGCTAAAACTGTTACGAATCATATTTTTCTTAAGCCAGTTCAAAATTCTATCAAGAAACGCATAAAACTTACTTATTGTCGGTCAATAATTTAATAAAGGTCTAAACCGCAACCAATGTTAATGCTGACGCTCGTTTTTGTGAAGCTTAGCTAATAATATATGTGTATTTATCATATAGAGCCCACTCCTGTCGGTGGAGGGTATCAAAGATTCGGCATAGCCGAATATAGCGCTCTGACTTGTTTTTTACCATATTTGCAAAACTCGTATTGTTGTTCATGGGAATTGTTGTACTATTAATTCACGTTTGACTTAAGTTTTGCTTTTTAGCATTAAGTTTCTGTTGTAGCTCCTTGTATTTTTCGTATCCTTTCTAAGAACCTGGGTGGCCGTATTTATTGCAAAGGACACAAAAAAGTTTATGTCTCTTATTTGGGGAAATATCTTTTAGGGTACATTTATCAATGTCGTGCATTTCGCTGCATTTTACACATCTGCGCGGCAGGAAGCAATTAACAGCACTGTGGAGAAAGCTTTGGCAGTTCATACACTGGGGAATTTCTGGTTTTTTTAAGGCTTCCCAACGAATACAGTGATGTATAAGACTTTTAACTGATTTTATAGCATTGACTTTACTTTCGCTGCTTATTTGTACCAAATAAATTGGCAGAGAATAGTTTTCATTTATTGATTTTTATACCCTCCACCACCACTGTGGTGAATGAGGGTATACTAAGTTTGTCATTCCGTGTGAAACTTTTTTATTTTACATCTAAGACCCCATAAAGTATATGTATATATTCTGGCTCCTTGACTAATTCTAAGTCGATTTAGTCATGTCCGTCTGCTGAAAACACGCTCACTTTCGAAAAACGCAAAAGAAGAGAACAAACTTGGTCTCAAATTGCTTGTACTTATTCTAAGCAGTTTCGGATCGAAATCCAGTAATATCGGTTGAGTAGGATCAGAACTATGAATCTAAATGTGGAACCACCACCCTAAAAAAAATTTATCATTTTGATACAAAAACTGACATAAATTGTGGAATAATGCACGGAATGAAAAATTTTGATACCCATATTGCCTATATGTGAAAAAAGATAAAATATATCGCGATTTTCGCGTTTTATGTAAATAATTACAGAAAAAAAATAAATTAACATTATTTTAAAACAGATTCAATTTGAAAAACAGAACATTATTTCCACACACGTAGAATTTGTATGAAAACCCGAAACGAAAATATGTATTTAGTTAAATATCTCAATTAGTAGGTCGCACGTGGTCAAGTTTTATATACCATTGGGTGTTGCTTCAAAAAATCTTTTCGATGATAGCAAATTTTATTTATGTCGTCTTGGAGCAAAGTACAAACAAATTCGAAAAACTGAAAAAAGACCTTTTTAAAAATGGTCCAGCTCACGGATGGTCAACGCTAGAACCAAAATATTTTGGGAATCATCATAAAACATATCAAGTTTTATTTTCAGAGTGGTAACAAAAACACTTTTTTCAGCTCCATACAAGGTGAGTCGGTCTAATGCACATACATAAATTTTTTTTTTTTTTTGTATTTTCTATTTTTAATATTTTATTTGTTCACGTTTTTGTAAATTTATTTATTTAAATTAAAAATTATTCAATTTATCAGGCCTGTTCTGAAAATCACTATAGTTCAAATCACACGTGCCTTTTAAAATCACATGTGTGGTATTGTTGTGTTCCGGTTTTTTGTTTTTTTTTTTGTGATTCTTAGAACACCTTAAAATTGCACATGCGATTTCAAAAGCACATGCTTTGAAATCACGTGATTTTCAGAACAGGTCTGTATGCGTCCTGTATGCATTCCATTTGATTATAAAAAGTAATTTTTATAAATAACATGTCTATAATTTTAAAAAAAACCTGAGCTTAATTTCTAAAATGTCGAATTTCATTTTTGAATAAGTAAGCGAGAATCAGCTATACATATGCATATCAAGGTACGAGTTACAACGGGTATATGATTAATTATTTTAATTAATTATTTAATTAATTATTTTACAATTGTCCTTGTAATTTTAATAAATTAAGCTTTTAACATCGAGAAAATTGTACCTATTCTAGATGCTTGTAATTGTAGATGTTTATTTAAATTTATAATTTGGTTATATAAGTTTTGGATATAACTATTAAATTGTTCTAATGCACTCTGCATTGAATTTGGGTTGATTCCATTTTGAATATTGTTATTATACCCTCAACCCCCACTAGTGGTGAATGAGGGTATACTAAGTTTGTCATTCCGTGTGAAACTTTTTATTATACATCTAAGACTCCATAAAGTATATATATTCTGGCTCCTTTGGTCATTCTAAGTCGATTTAGCCATGTCCGTCTGTCCGTCTGTTGAAAACACGCTCACATGTAGTTATCCCAAGCAGTTTGGGATTGAAACCCAGCAACATCCGTTCAGTATGATCAGAACTATGAATCAAAATGTGGAACTACCATCCTAAAAAATTTGATAATATTGATACAAAAACTAACATAAATGTTGGAATAATGCACGGAATGGTATACAATGTTCCACGAATTCGCTTTATACGACTGCAAATCAAACTGTCAAATTTCGTGAAGATCGGGCCATTTTTTACCCTAGGCCCCATATAAACCCTACACCAGACAAACAGTTTAGTACGGCTTAAACGTTATACATAATGACCGTCATAATGAAATTCGGAACGTTACAGTTTTATAGGACTAGAAATCACACTGCCGAATTTCGTAAAGATCGGTCCATAATAAACCCTACTCTCGGAAAACAGTTTATTGCGCCTAAAACCAAATAAAGCCCACTTTGGGAAAATAATTAAATTCGCCTAAAACCGTAACAGATATAGATATTGCGGTAAAATTTCTTCCAACTTAATATGGCCAGAAAAAATATGGAATTTTCTGAAATTCACTGGTAACGCTAAAACTAATAACGCTGCTGTATTAAAATGTATTCTAATTTATTTTTTGTAACACCAGAAATCGGTCTTCAGAGTTTTGGGATGATTGGTCCATAATTTACCATAGGTCCAATACAAATTACCCTCCCAAAAATCATTTTAGTTCTGCTAAAACTGTTACGAATCATATTTTTCTTAAGCCAGTTCAAAATTCTATCAAGAAACGCATAAAACTTACTTATTGTCGGTCAATAATTTAATAAAGGTCTAAACCGCAACCAATGTTAATGCTGACGCTCGTTTTTGTGAAGCTTAGCTAATAATATATGTGTATTTATCATATAGAGCCCACTCCTGTCGGTGGAGGGTATCAAAGATTCGGCATAGCCGAATATAGCGCTCTGACTTGTTTTTTACCATATTTGCAAAACTCGTATTGTTGTTCATGGGAATTGTTGTACTATTAATTCACGTTTGACTTAAGTTTTGCTTTTTAGCATTAAGTTTCTGTTGTAGCTCCTTGTATTTTTCGTATCCTTTCTAAGAACCTGGGTGGCCGTATTTATTGCAAAGGACACAAAAAAGTTTATGTCTCTTATTTGGGGAAATATCTTTTAGGGTACATTTATCAATGTCGTGCATTTCGCTGCATTTTACACATCTGCGCGGCAGGAAGCAATTAACAGCACTGTGGAGAAAGCTTTGGCAGTTCATACACTGGGGAATTTCTGGTTTTTTTAAGGCTTCCCAACGAATACAGTGATGTATAAGACTTTTAACTGATTTTATAGCATTGACTTTACTTTCGCTGCTTATTTGTACCAAATAAATTGGCAGAGAATAGTTTTCATTTATTGATTTTTATACCCTCCACCACCACTGTGGTGAATGAGGGTATACTAAGTTTGTCATTCCGTGTGAAACTTTTTTATTATACATCTAAGACCCCATAAAGTATATATATTCTGACTACTTGAGTAATTCTAAGTCGACTTAGCCATTTCCGTCTGTCTGTCCGTCTGTTGAAAACACGCTCACTTTCGAAAAACGCAAAAGAAAAGAACAAACTTGGTCTCAAATTGCTTGTAGTTATCCTAAGCAGTTTGGGATTAAATCCAGCAACATCGGTTCAGTAGGATCAGAACTATGAATCAAAATGTGGAACCACCACCCTAACAAATTTGATAATATTGATACAAAAACTAACATAAATGGTTTAATAATGCACGGAATGACATAAAATTTTGCTCGAATTTGGTTTGTACGAGTGCAAATCACACGATCGGTCGTGACGATCGGTCCATAATTTACCATAGGCCCCATATAAACCCATCTCGCGGAAAACAGTTTAGTTCGCCTAAAACCGCAATAAATAAAGCTAGCATACTTAAATTTGGTACGTCACACTTTTATAGGACCAGAAATAACACTGGAAAATTTTTTGAAGATCGGTCCATAATTTACACTAGGCCCCATATAAACCCTATTCCCGGAAAACAGTTTAGTACGCCTAAAGCCGCAATAAATAACGTAAACTGTTGTCAGAAGGTGATAGCAGCGAATCGGAATCAGAATATGTTGTGGATGGACTGTTTGGCATGCAATTATGAGATGTGGAAGAATTTTTTTTGTTAATTTGTGAAATGCAAAAGTTTTTAATGTCAGTTATATCGGTTTGTGATACACTTGAAGCTGGTGGATACAAAAAGAATGCGGTTTTTTGCCATAAGCTCAGATTTGTAGTCCAAATTTTATCAAGATTTTTTTTAATATTTTCTTTCAAGGACAGTATTGCAACTTCATCCGTTTCTTTAAATAAACACAGTCTTTTAACTTTTTGAATTGATGGTATAACGAAATATAAGGAGGAAGTGCTACATAATTGTAGTTTTTTAAATATAATTTCGAATCCGCTGCATAAGTCAACTAAATCTCTGAGCGTTGATATACTGATTAGTAATAATCTTTGGTTTTCTTCCTTTTCTATGAGTATCTAGTTAATTTGGAACCAATTTTCTACTATTGACTTGAACATTGTAAAGTTAGAATTCCAACGAGTGGGGCAATCGCTTTTTAAGGAAGTCCGTAACTGGTGCTGCAAGTTAGCCTTTTTGAAATATTTAAAAAAATTTTTACACGCTTGTAAAAGTTCTTTAAGTTCTAAGGTTTTATTAAAGGAATGTTCCAAGACATTTGCAAATAAATGGCTGCTACTGTTTAAGCGAATATTATTTTCTAACGCTTTCACAACGTTTTATCCTCTGTATGTAACGAACGTAATTTCCTTCGTATTTTTAATTCCATATTCCCAAATAACGCGTTCAATTTACATAAAATGTTAGCACCAGTCGAACGTTCGAAATCCATGGATTTCATTCCCAAAACGATGTCATACAATTTCATATTTTTTTGGTAGTGCAATGTAATTCCCAAACAATTTCTACGCACATAATTGTCAGTCCATAAATCAATAGTAGCAGCTGCCCCTCCGCTTTGCGCAACTTCAGCAATTTCGTCTTTGATTTCGTTTTTTTGTCAGTTGCTATCTTCTGCGTGGCACGTGAAAACTTTACAAGCTTGGCAAAACCAGAACCGCTGATGGCTGAATATGGTTGACAATCCTCAGTTATCCGTGCTACACTGATATCTATGGCCGATTTTTTGTCTTCTGCTGTTACAATTTTGAGACAATTTGACTCCTTGAGTATTTGACAGCACTTATGTCGACTTAAATTGGATGTTTGTCTAGGAGTTTATTTGAGAAGCTTGAAACATGTGGGGCAATATACATATCCTTCTAAAATATTTCCATCCTCCTTAATTATTTCTGACAATATGCCCCAAATGACACTTTTTCCCTTGCGTTTAGGCAATAAGGTGTAAACACTTTTACAAATTTGTTCTAAAACAAAATCTTCTTCACTTGACATTTTGCCGAACTCCACCTGCGGCTTCCCTGTAGTTTTTTCGTGTCAATTTACCCCAAAAGTGGCAGTACTATACACTGTAAGACTGGTTATAAAACTATCCACATTGATCCTATACTCTGAGGACAGTTTATAAAACTATCCACATTAATCCTATACTCGGAAGATTGGATCTAAAATTGTGGAAAATTTTACTGTCACTTTGTGCTGGCACTTAGCTGTCTTTTTGTGTCGCAGATGGTAGATAGTAAAAAATGTATGTCATTGAGCATTTCGTTCATTTTATGTGAGAGAGAGAAACAGAACGTATGACAACACAATCAGGAAAGCAACAACAACAGTACAATAGTTGAATGCAAATATTTCTAATCTTAAGCGAAAACAAATTGAAAAAGAATGTGCGAGTCAAAAGAAGCCATGCAAGAAAAAAACACGAGGAAAATAACGTTTTATAAAAGAACAAAAACAACAAGGGAGTTTTTTGGAAACAGTTGACTGCGCTTCAGTTGGGTTTTAAGTAATGATCAAACAAGTTGGTAGAATTATGTTTCTTTTTTTTAATTAATAAATGAATTTGTTAGGTTTTTTAAACGAAATAATTTTTTTTCAAGTTAAATAAATTATAAAATGACTTTTATTTCATAAAAAATAGGGAATGATTTGGGGGTTTTTTAAGGGAGTGGCTTGGCAGGTATAAGGAGACAGTTAAGGGTAAGCCAAGAAGAACCTCTTGGTCTCTTAGTGACAATTTACCCCTCGTAGGACATCCCCTTGTTAAAGTGACCAGTCATATGGCTAGCATTCGGACTGGTTGTGTCATAAAGGGGCTAGTATTATAACCAGCTCGGAGACAGCCACATGAACTACAGGGTTACGAAACGATGTCAATTTTACTAACGTTGAACTTTCTTTTGCAGGCATAGAATTGATGTTAATTTAAGTGTATGAGTAATTCAAGAAAAATAGTGATTTTTGCAGTTCTCTGATATAGAGCTCACTCCTGTCGGTGGAGGGTATCAAAGATTCGGCACAGCCGAATATAGCACTCTAACTTTTTTAATTTTCAATGGGTTTCTTTAATGAACTTAAGATTTTTATTTTGGAATTTTTTGAGCTCTTCTATAATTTCATTGATATCTGTGTTAGCGCTAAAGGCCTTTTAGTAAAAAGGATGTTGTTTTAATATTTTTTGGGGTGAATGTGCAAAATTTTGTTTTTGTTTTCTCAAGTATGCCTTCACTCTGAAATAATCATCCATGGATGACATGAACAAAGAGAGCTTTATATTTCGAAATTCTTTAATTGTAAATTGTGAAATGTGCAGGCCTTTTTTTTAATAAATTCAATGGTTATTTTGAATTCACATCAAAAAGGTTAATTGGTGGAATTTTAGTATGTTTGTCTTGATTATTTTTAACCGTTTTATTATTATTATTTGTGTTTCCATTGATATTATTGTTGTCTCAATACGCAGAATTTTTTTGCTGCAGTATGTGCAGTTGTTGTATTTTCATGATCCTGTACATGTTTTTCAAATAATTTTAAACATCCTTGATTGCAATTGTCGTCATTATCAACAATTGACCAATAATTGTCTCTTATTTGTTTGTTTTGTTGTTCACATAGCATTGGTTTTTCTTTTTCTAGTGGTCTCCGTTAAATTATTTTTTGGATATATTTTATCTTTTTCATTCTCACCGTTTAATACTGAGTTTCGAGCATTATGCTCACTCATTTTGTGTGTGTTTTTTAAAGAGTCTCTATCTCTTGTAGTGTTTTTTTACTTTAAGCAAAAGTAGCACAAATTCAAAAAAGACGCAACGTATTCTTGAAATGCACATCGAATCGAATCCATATGTACCTTCTTTGAGTGTATGAAGTCCTTGTCCCTGTTTATTACGTTTTTTTTTAAATTTTTTCCGAGAGTAGGTTTTATATGCGGCCTAGGGTAAATTATGGACCGATCCTCACGAAATCTTAAAGTATGATAGCATTATTTGTTACGGCTTTAGACTGACTAAACTGTTTTCCGAGTGTAGGGTTTATATGGGGCCTATGGTAAATTATGGACCGATCTTTACGAAATTTGCCAGTGTGATTTCTAATTCTATAAAACTATGACGTAGCACATTTTAATATGATAACAATTAGTCAATTCACAAGCTATCCTAACATGTCATATTGTCAAAATGTCCTAATATTTCACAATGGTTTAAAAATATTGTTGTACGGCTCAGCCGCTCAGCGCTGGACTTTTCTGATTAATTACGACAGCACAATAAACACAGCAAGCAACGTTCTATTTATTTAAGACACTTTTTGTTAACAAGCCAACAACAATATTTTTAAACCATTGTGAAATATTAGGACATTTTTACAATATGACATGTTAGGATACCTTGTGAATTGACTAAATATTTATTATGGTTTTAGACGTACAGTATGATTTCTAGCCATACAGAACGAGCTTGTAAAAATTATTTCATCATGCCGTGCATTATGCCACCTTTTATGTTATTTTTTGTAACAAAGTTGAAAATTTTTTAAGTGGTGGTTCTCCATTTTGATGCATAGCTCTGATCCTACTGATCGAATTTTTCTGAATTTCAATCCAAAACTGCTTAGGATAGCTACAAGCAATTTGACACCAACATTTTTCTTATATTTTGAGTTTTTCGAAATTGAGCGTATTTTCAACCGACGGACATAGCTAAATCGACTAAGACTTACTTAATAAAACTTATGTGGTCTTAGATGCAAAATAAAAAAATTTCACATGGAATGACAAACTTAGTATACCCTCATTCACCTCTCATGGAGTAGATGTTGGAGTCGTGAGTCGGAGTCGCATTTAAAAAATTTCAGCGTTCGGAGTCGGAGTTAAATCAGTATAAGGTTCCTATTAATGTTCTTTCTTATATTGATTATGGTGATGATGATGATAACAACGAAGCAGGTTTGTCTGGTTTTAATGAAAATAAAAGAAAATAAATCTAATTTCAATATGGATTATTATGATGAAATTGATAATGTATCTAGTTTTGTTAGTTTCAATGAAGAAAATAAATCTAATTATGATATGGATATTGATGATGATGATTGCAATGATGATGGTGATGACGATGATAAAAAAGTTCAATATGTAAACAACGTAATACGAATAAGAACATTTAGCAACAACACAACTACCTAATATAAAGAGAAAGACAAATAATATGAAAATTTTACAATCAATTAAAACAACACCATCAAAATCTTACAATACCAAAAAACATACTTCACAAATTACAACAAAAAGAAATGTACCACAATCGAATAGTTTTAAAAAACATATCAAGCCAAAAAAAAAAATCTAAAACGAAAGAATTATTCATTGCTTTCAAATTTCGATGAAGATGGTGACAAAAAACGTAACAAAATTACATATTTGTTGTCTTAAAGTAAAAATAAAACTCAATTAAATATTGATAACGCCAGCGATATTCTATCCTATTCAATCGTACAATATGTCAAAAAACATGTATGCTGAAAAAGTACGATAGTGTGACTTAAAAATGAATTGAGTAACAGATTTTTTGAGTGTGGCATTATCAGCAGATTTTGAGTTATAGCCTCCACTGTATTTGATATATAGGCCCTAATTATGTACAACGCAGCGCAACCCAAATAATAACATTGAAAGCACAAACAATGTCATAAATATTTTGTAATTTTGTTGTTGCTTTCAACAGAAAATCATGTACCGTTTTAAAATTTTCAATGACACAAGCAATGGAGCGTTTGAAATTTTAAAACGCAATGTGAATTTCTATAGAAAGCAACAACAAAATTACAAAATATTTGACATTGTTTGTGCTTTCAATGATATTCTTTGGCGTTGCGTTAGTTCTGTGGCGTTGTGCTGCGTTGTACATGATTAGGGCCATAAAAACTAAGGCCCTTATCATATAAAACGCAGCGCAACGTCAAAGAATTATACTGAAAGCAAAAACAAAGTCATAAATATTACAAATAAAACAACTTTATTTTATATTATTATATAAAAAATGTAAATATTGGTATTTCAGTAATTTGGTCATAACTCGGGCATTTTCCAATCGATTTGATAGATTTATATACCTTTTATATAGGAAGAAATTTACTTTGGTATTAACTTTTTTGTATCTGAACCAATTTTTCCGAGTTTTTCAGCAAATATGTTCTACTAAAATCGATCTTTTGATATATAAGACGTATCCATAGGTCATGTAACAGCTCTAAAAATTTATATAAAAATGTTGATGATTTTTAGCCCATTTTTGGAGTATTTTGCTAATAACTTAACCATTTCTTAACCGATTTGGCAGATTTATATACCCACGTTTTAAGGAAGAAAAAACCATTTACTTAGATTATAAAATTATTTTGGGCATTACTCTTCCATTTCTGGGAGAAAGGTTTCAGGGTTTTCGGGAAATATATGCTGCTAAAAATTTCTGACATTTTGGTATATAAAACGTGTTCATATGTCATACTAGAGCCCTAAAATTTAAAATTTTGAGTATTTTCAATAATGTGTATTTTTTAAAGCGAATTTTTTTTTAAATCGAGTGAAAACCCGTCCTCCATTTTTTATAAAAAAAATTAAAAATTTAACTTTTTTGGTTTTTTAAACTGATTTTTAAAACCAGTCCTCAAACAGTATTGAGGATAAACATTTTGGCGCCCGAGCAGGGACAGTGTTTTTAAATAAATTAAAAAATTTGTGAAATTTTTCGCACATACCGCGCTCGTATATTCAAAAAAATATAACAAGACTCTACCGTGTGTGTTAATAAAACCATCGGGGTAACAAAAACGTTTAATAAAAACAAAAACTTTAAAATAGTGCGTCTGTAATTGCTACAACCACAACAATTACAAAAATCATCATCATCAACATCCCATACCTATTGAAGGAAGGAAGCCATCGGAGTAGGAATCCATACTACACAAATGCCGGAGTGTAATTGCGTCTTGTATAAAAACGATTAGTAATAAAATTGAGAAATTAAAATAAATAAAGAAAAAGTGAATACCGGTTGATTTCATAATATAATTGTGTATAATTTACAGTGATACCGAATTTGTTTACAAAGAAGATCGAGGTAAAATTATAATAACCGGACGGACAATTATTAGGTGTTTGCGAGTAATATTAATTGATAAAGAGGCTGTGGTAAATAAATTAACAATAAAACATATATTTTATGAAAAATTATATATCAAAATAGTGGAAAAATTAAAAGAAATTCGAAAACATTTTCTTGTTCTTCTTTGCTGTATTCGTGGTTGTTTTGCATCCATACAACCCAGCAAGCAATTTGAGTGAAATTATAAAGCAATATTTTGTGTGTAATTTTTTGTTGATTTTTTTATAAAATTTAATTAAATTATTTAAATTTCGGAAAATTACAATTGCTAACCCAGCAAACAACTTTTTTACTTTTCGGGAAAAATAAATAAATTTGATTTTTCGGTAAAATTGTGCAAAAAATCTGTGATTTTAGTGCAATAATTGAAATTGATACTGGAGATTTCACTTCAGGCAAAGAATTGTATTTTCAATTTGATAAAATTGTGTGAATTGTGATAAAAAATAGTTGAGACCAGCAAAAATTTCTGTACTTTTATAAAAGTGGTTTTTGAAATTGATTCGAAACCGAAAGTTGATCTCGGAAATTATTAAAAATTCGTTTTTATTTGTCTAAACGACAAAATCATTTCAATTTCCTTGAGATCCTTCCAGAAAATTTGCTTAAGTGTTTGTTTTAAATTGATTTTAAACCGTTAGTTGATTTCGGAAATTATTTGAATTCGGTTTTATTGTCTTAACGACAAAATTAATACAATTTCCTTGAGATCCTTACGAAAATAAATATTTCTAAAGGAATTTACAATAGCTTATTTTTTTTTTTTTGTATTATTCCTACACTAAATCCCGCGAAGCTTTTCGCTTGTCTGCAGGAGACCAGAGTCTCTGGCGGGAATCGAACCCGCAACCCCGGTACTGATAGACTGGCTCACTACCAGCTAGCCTACCGGGGCACCCGGTATACTTTCTGTGATACCTACATTTTTGTGAGAAACTTTATTGCAAAATGGCTCCAAGAAAACATAAAGGTGCGATCACAATCGAAGGCTTATATGCACAAAAGAACACAGTAATGACCAACATAATGAGGATGAAAACCTCTATTGAAGAGAAAACTATTTCATTCTCTCAGAACATCCTACAGTGTCGCCTTGAGATTTTAAACTGTTATATAGATGATGCGATGGACATTCAGTCCGAGATTGAGGTTCTGGATCCCACAAATGGTAATCGGGCCGAAGTGGAAGATTTGTGCATTGACACAAAGAGTCTTTTTTTGAGTTACTTAACTCCGAGAAACCCAAGCGTGGGTGAAACTTCATTTGCCTTTCAGGGTCACAAAAGCAGACTCCCACTTATGAAATTGCCTAAATTCAGTGGCAAATACTCGGATTATAAAAACTTTATCAGTTTGTTCAATAGTTTGGTTCATACAGATACGTCTCTAACTGATATTGAAAAGTTTAATCATCTCATATCATGTCTCTCAGATGAAGCGCTTGGTACGGTAAAGGCGTACCAAGTGACTGAGCAAAATTATTCCAAGGCTTTAGAAAGTTTGAAGAAAGTTTACGATAATCCGTGTCTGATCTTTTTTGACAACATAAGAAAATTGTTTGATCTTTCGGAAATGTCTAGGGCCTCCTCTTCAGCCTTGAGGAGCATGATTGACACGGTGTCGGCGATCTACGGTTCACTTTTGTCGATTGGTAATGAGAAAGACATTGTTAACGCCATGATAATTCATCTGGTTATGTCAAAGGTTGATCCAGTCACTCGTACAAAATTGGAGGAGCAACTTGATTATCAAAAGTTGCCCTTGTGGAGTGATTGTGAGGCCGCATTAACTAAACGTTTCCAGCATATCTCTGCTGAGGAAGCCTCGAATAACAAACCGAATCACCGTTCACAGGCTTCTACTCAAAATGACCCCGTGTCAAAAAAGAGCGATACATTTTCAAAGAAGAAAGCTAAGTCCTTTTCGGTTCAAACGGGAACACAACAAACTTCCTCAAAATGTATATTTTGTAAATCGACACAACATTTTGTAAACACTGCCTGTATTAATTGTTTGAAAAAAGGACATACAGTGACAAAATGCAAATCGTCAAAGTGTCGAGTTTGTAGTTGCGCACATAACACTTTGTTACACATTTATGCTGCAAATAATGCACAAGTACAAAGTAGTTCTAGTTCTGACCCCAATCAGCCATCAACTTCGACGGCATTTACACATCTTTCGTCTTCTAAAGACAATGTGATATTGGCAACGGCTTTGGTTAAAATCAAAGATAAATCTGGTCAGTATATTCTGGCTAGAGTTTTATTGGACTCCGGTTCACAAATAAATTTTGTAACTGAGGAACTAGCTCAGCGACTTCAACTACGAAAAGAGGAACGAAATCTCAGTTTAGTTGGAATTGGAAAAACGAATGCTTCCGCCAAATTTAAATTGCAAGCCACGGTAAAATCTCGAATGAACTCCCACGAATTTTCTTCGGATTATTGGGTTCTTCGATCGATTTCTTCTTACCAACCAGATCAGGTTATTTCAACTTCTGATTGGAATTTGCCTGGTAACATAGAATTAGCTGATCCATATTTTTTCAAACCTCAGAAAATTGATATGTTGATCGGCGCTGAGATCTTTGAATTGCTTTGTGTTGGTCAAATTAAAAAGAGTCCAAACATTCCAACTCTTCAGAAAACGCTTCTGGGTTGGATTGTTTCGGGCAAATACAAAGAGTCGAAGAATTTAATTAAAAATTCATGCCATTTAAGTACTCTAAATGAAAACGAATCATCTTTGGGTTCAATAGTTCAAAAATTTTGGGAATTAGAAGAAATTCCCCAAGAGGCAAATGTTCTATCTATAGAACATCAACAATGTGAGGAACATTTCACAAAATCTATTCGACAATTGCCGTCGGGTAAATTTGAAGTGGCGCTACCTTTCAAAGCGGATCCAAAAACGTTGGGTCTCTCTTTTGAAACAGCCAAGCGGCGATTCCTATCGTTGGAACGTCGGCTGTCTAAAGAACCACAAACGAAAGAGATGTATAATTCCTTCATGAAAGAGTACATTAATCTGGGGCATATGTCTATTGCAGACAATAAAGTGCCTGATGTTCCTCATTATTTCATACCACATCAGTGTGTATTACGCCCGCAAAGTTCTACGACAAAACTTCGGGTGGTTTTCGATGTCTCTTGTAAAACGTCTACGCAACGTTCTCTAAACGATCTACTAATGATCGGCCCTACTGTTCAGGAGGAGTTGTATTCTACGTTGATTCGCTTTCGGCTGCATAAATACGCAATGACGGCTGACATTAAAAATGTACCGTCAAGTTTTAATTGATGAGGCCGATAGAAATTTTCAATTGATTTTGTGGCGTGAAAAGCAGTCTGATAATATTGAAATCTTTAGACTGAATACAGTTACTTATGGCACGTCTTCGGCTCCATTTTTGGCAATACGTTGTCTAACGTATTTGAGCGAATTGTTCGCAAAATCGTTACCGATCGGATCTCAGGTCGTGCGAAAGGACTTTTATGTCGACGATCTGCTAACTGGGGCAGATTCAATTGAGGAACTTAACGTGATAAGAACTCAAGTTACTGAGATATTGAAATCCGCAGGTTTTAATTTAACAAAATGGTTTTTAAACCACTACAATCGAGCTGACGCAGCTATAGTAGAGAAACCTGTACAAATAGATCCGGATTTCACTAAAACTTTAGGCACATATTGGCGTCCGAAGAGTGATGTTTTTAAATATCATTAAGACGCTTCTTTTCAGAATCTGAAAGCCACGAAACGTAACATTTTATCTGTTTCGGCTCGGCTTTTTGATCCTCTCGGACTTTTGTGCCCCTTGGTTGTAAAAGCTAAAGTTTTACTTCAAGAACTTTGGCTGCTGAAGTTAGATTGGGATGAATCAATCCCCACGCGCCTTGACAGTTCTTGGGAGAATTTCAAATCCAATTTATTGAAAATTGATGTGATTGAGATTGCAAGATATGTCTTAACGACTTCAAAAACCAAATTCACGGATTTTCTGATGCCTCCGTGCGAGCATATGGCTGCTGCATTTATATCCGGAGTCGAGTTGCAGGTGATACTTCGTGCCGACTTTTGACTGCAAAATCGAAAGTTGCTCCTCTGAAGACCAAGTCACTTCCTAGGCTTGAATTATGCGCAGCCCATTTATTGGCCAAATTGTGGTCTAAAGTTAAATCCATGATTGCATGTGAAATCGAAACAGTGACGTTCTGGATTGATTCAGAAATCACCTTACAATGGATTCAGACGCATTCTTCTACGCTTGCTACTTTTGTTTCAAATCGAGTTTCTGAAATCCAAGAACTATCAGGCCAAGTCGAATGGCGACACGTTCCTACTAAGATGAACCCGGCTGATATAGTTTCGAGGGGTTGTAATGTAGATGAGCTAGTTGACTCAATTTGGTTCAATGGCCCAACTTTTCTACTCAAAGAGAGTAACGCCTGGCCAGTTAATGAACATTTCAGGCTAACCGCCGAAGAAGAGTCACTGGAAAAAAGGAAAACTTGTGTGTTTTTCGCTGTAGAGGAAAAGGAAGTCAACTATATTGTGAAGTTGATGGAAAATTACTTAGTGTACACTAAGATGATACGAGTTTTTTCTTATGTCTTTCGTTTTCTTGACATTGCTCGGGGACACAAGTGTCGCCATTTAGGAGTTCCTACAGCGAAAGAGATGAATTGGACGTTTCTTAAATTCTTTGAATTTATCCAGAAGCAAGAATACGCGGATGAACTTAAAAAATTAAGTAAATCACAAGTTTTGCCTTCCAACCTACAACTGAATCCATTTGTCCACCAATTTAAAGACGAACATCGCTCGTTTTCACTTATTAGGGTAGGCGGGCGGTTGCTTAACGCACCCATCTCATATGATGCTAAATTTCCCCTTTTGATGGCGAAAAATTCACATTTTGGTGAATATGTATTTGCGACACCTACACTTTAATAACTGTCATGCAGGAGCGAAAGCGTTAGTCCTCCGAGATAGAATTTGGCTCATAAACGCCAGAGAGGAATGTTCGAAAGTGGTTCGGAAGTGTCTGCATTGTTTTCGTTATAAACCTAAACTAATGGGTCAAATAATGGGAAATCTGCCCGCTGATAGGGTGAGAGCTCTACGCCCATTTAAAATATGTGGTGTATACTTTTGCGGCCCAGTGAATATAACTTTAAAGTTACGTGGCCGTCCACCCGTAAAAATGTACATAGCGATATTTGTGTGTTTCACTTCTAAAGCCGTACATATTGAATTAGTTACTGATCTGTCTTCAAATTCTTTTATTCTCTGTCTTTCAAGGTTCGTCGGCAGGACAGGTCTCCCAGAGAGAATTTATTGCGACAACGCAACGAATTTCGTAGGCGCCAGTCGAGAGCTGCGAGAGCTGCAGGAGGCGATGTCCAGCCATGCCGAAAAAATGGTGTCGTTCGCTGCCAACAAGGGGGTCAACTTCACCTTCATTCCGCCTCGAGCTCCACACTTCGGCGGGCTGTGGGAAGCAGCAGTGAAGTCCGCCAAAGGGCTTCTTATCAGAACCGTGGGCAAAGTGCTGCTCACAACGGAGGAGCTTCAAACGGTGCTAGTAGAAGTGGAAGCTGTGCTGAATTCCAGGCCCATTGCACCCATCAGCAGCGATCCCAACGACGGCGAAGCACTCACTCCAGGCCATCTGTTGATAGGCGAGAGCCTACGTGCGCTGCCGCAAGAGTCGCGTCAAGACGGTCAGGACAAGCTAACGTACTGCAAGAGATGGCGGCTTATCTCCACACTCAAGCGGATGTTCTGGCAATCTTGGGAGAAAGATTACGTCCGCAGCCTCCAAGCCAGAACGAAGTGGGCAACAGAAGAGCCAGATCTCGACGTCGGCGAGCTCGTCGTGGTCCACGGAGACAATCTTCCGCCCCTGCAGTGGCTAACCAGTCGCATTCAGGCCGTTATTCGAGGCCAAGACGACAAAGTCAGGGTAGCGGAAGTGAAGACTAAAAACGGTGTTGTCAAAAGGCCGATACATAAATTGGCTTTGTTGCCGATTAATTGAAGACCGTCGGTCCTTCAATGGGGCCGGTGTTTCGTCATTTCCTAGGTTTTCTTATTTTTTCTCTTTCCTTATCTTTTTATTGCTTTTTGAATTTTAAATTTTAACTGTAATTTTTAGTAAATTTCATTTTTAACGTAATTCCCTTTTTTCCCAACTGTTCATTTAACGTAACTTTCTTTCTTTTTCTAATTGTCAAACTGTTTGGGAAATTTGTAAAACTTCTCTTATATTAAGCTAGATTAAGGATCCATTTTTGAAAAAATAAATCATTCTTGTATATACTGAATACCACCGAACGTGTATTTTTTAAAGCGAATTTTTTTTTAAATCGAGTGAAGACCCGTCCTCCATTTTTTATAAAAAAAATTAAAAATTAAACTTTTTTGGTTTTTTAAACTGATTTTTAAAACCAGTCCTCAAACAGTATTGAGGATAAACAACCGATATGTTTGTACCTAATTTGGGAACTTTAGCTCGTTTCGTTCTCCAGATATACATAAATGTATAACGTCTTTGTATGGGAAGTGCCACACCCACTTCTCCAATCCCGCCCATTTTTTTTAGAGAGTTTGTGTATTGGCAACCAACATGTTTGTACTAAATTTGAAAGCTGTAGCTCTTACCGCTCTCGAGATATGCAGAAAAAAAAGAATTTTAAAAACAACAACAACATGGGATTTATGGGAAAAATTAGAGGTAGTCGTGGTTTTTTGCTCATATCTCAGCCATTTATGGACCGATCTTCCTGAATTTCAATAGCAAACAATTCCGGACTATATGTGACATAAATGTATAAAAACCTAGCCTCCATCATATCTGGGGTCTTCGGAAAACCCGGACGAACAGACGGACAACCGGATTTGAACTTCCCTTCTCATAAGAAGCCAGAATATATATACTTTAAATGGTCTTAGATCAATATTGTAGAAACTACAAACGGAATGACAAAGTTATATATACCCTTTTACCTTCCGTGGAGGGTATAAAAACACGAAGGCAAATAAATGTTGAAATAGATAAAGATACCTGTTAGGTACGAACACGACCAGCTATCTTTTTGTAGAAATTACGATTATAGAAATAATAAAATAAATACTACAAAATATTCAAACGTTCTGGATCTTCTGTCGATTATTCAACATATGCTGTAAGTCGAGCTGAATATGCGAGTAAATAAATTATGCTATGCACTTTACTTAAATAAAATTAAAAATAATATAAAATATGATTCGAAATCATTCTACAATTTTATTAATGCAAAAAAAAAACAACTGGTTATCCTGCAGCGATGAAATGTAATCAAAATGAATCATGTGATGTAACTTGTATAAGTAATATGTTCGTTGATTTTTTTCTACCACTTATTCGAATGATGCATATGATAAAACCCGTTTTCGTTAGCAGAAAATCAGGCTATATCAATACCGTTTTACGATAACCAAACTGTCGCAAATCGTCTAAAAAGCGCAAATTCTCTTACAAATATGGTCCTGATAAAATTTCGAGTAGTATTTTGATAACATTGGTTAAAATATAAAAAATATCTCAGTACCCACTGCACTGAAAATATTCCGCTTAGAACACCGGAGAATGTGAATCTTTCTATTGTAAATTTTGACAATTATCTCAAACTAGCTGTTCAACATTCTAGCATAGCCCGCAAAAATATCAAAAATAGTAAAATATATTCTACTGATGTCGAGCGTCTCTTGACTGAAAAAAGGAGAGTTCGAAGAGAGTGGCAATTGCACAGATCCCCTCAACTTAAAAATTTACTAAAAAAGTGCACAAAAAGGCTAAGAAAGTTACTGCAGTCTCAAAAAACAGCTTCTCTGGAAAAATATCTTAAGGAACTTGATGCAACTCCTCAATCTGATTACTCATTATGGCGTGCAGCTAGAAATCTTAAAAGACCAGTTATCACTAAACCACCATTAAGAAACTTAAATGGACGTTGGGCACGAAATGACATAGAAAAAGGAAATATTTTCGTTAATCATTTGAAAACCGTATTTACCCCTCATACATCTTTCGATACTGCGGTCGAGTTACCACCTGTTGCTGTTAGATCAGCTGTTCCACTAAGGTTTGAAGTAAGAGAAATCGAGAAGGCTATTCATGATTTAAACCCCAAGAAAGCCCCTGGTTTTGATAAGATCAGTAACAAAATGCTTTTGGAGCTACCCAGCATAGCAAAGAAAATTATTCTACTAATTTTTAATGCTATTTTACGCCTTGAATACTACCCACAAGAGTGGAAAGTATCCTTAGTTACCATGATACCTAAACCAGGAAAGGATCCCACAAAAGTTGAGTCATATAGACCTATAAGCTTATTGTCTAATATATCAAAGCTTTTTGAGAAACTTCTAGTGTCTAAATTAACGCCGATTTTAAATGGTAACAGATGTATTCCCAATCATCAATTCGGTTTTAGAAAAAAACACAGCACAATTGAACAAACTCATCGAATAGTAAATGTCATAAGAAAAGCCTTTGAAGAAAAAAAATATTGCTCAGCACTCTTCATCGATGTGTCTCAAGCTTTTGATAAAGTCTGGCATGAAGGTTTACTACTGAAATTGCAGCAAAACTTACCAGCAAATATACACAAGCTGTTACAAAGCTACTTAGTCGGTCGTCAATTTATTATAAAAGAAGGCGAATTTTTAAGTTCTCCACAGCCAATTAGCGCTGGAGTCCCACAAGGCAGCATCCTGGGCCCTCTATTATACTTAATTTATACTTCGGACTTGCCAACAAACAGCTACACCCATACCTCAACATTTGCGGACGACACAGCTTTTCTAAGCGTACACGCAAACTGTCAAGAAGCATCTCGTTATCTACAGGATCATATATTTGAACTAGAAAGGTGGTTAAAAAAATGGAGGATAAAGATCAATGAGCAAAAATGCGCACATATAACATTCACATTGCGTCGGGAAACATGCCCCCCTATTAAAATAAATAATCAAATAATACCCCAATACTCGCATGTAAAATACCTCGGTATACATCTAGATCGGCGTTTAACGTGGAAATGGCATATAGAAGCGAAATTAACTCAAATGAAACTAAAAGCAATCCAAATTAATTGGCTTATTGGAAGAAATTCTGTTCTTAGTCTCGATTGCAAACTTCTACTCTACAACTCTATCTTAAAGCCAATTTGGTGCTACGGTATTCAGTTATGGGGCACTGCCTCGGCTTCTAACATCGAAAAAATTCAAAGGCGCCAAAATAAACTTCTTCGAATAATCACAGCCGCCCCCTGGTACGTCAAAAACTCAAATATCCACAAGGATCTCAATGTGCCATTAGTAAAAACTATGATAACGAAATATGCAGTAAAATATTTAAAAAGGCTGGAACTGCACCCAAATCCATTAGCTAGAAATATTTTAAATTATGGCGGCCACACTCGCTTAAGAAGAAGAGACACTGCAGCACTCACCCAATCAGATGAGCGATAAACACCTATATATGTAAACAGAAACCGTGATGACTAAATCTTTTGTGTTTGGCACTGGCAGGACATAAAGCAAATATTAGGATAAGATTTGATTAATTATTGTTAGTTCATATTTAATATATGAAGATTCAATAAATAAATATTGAAAAAAAAAAAAAAAAAAAAATGTGCAGAAGCCTTAAATATTCCTTTAACAGTGTTGTTTAATACATCAATTAAATTTGGGTATTTTCCGAAAATTTTGAAGATATCGTTTATTGTTCCATTGTTTAAGTCTGGCACTAGATCTGATATTGATAAACTCAGTACTATACCTAAACTTTTTGAAAAATTAATAACATCAAATTTATATTATCAAGTCTCAAACATTTTATTTCCATATCAACACGGATTTAAAAAAGGCTGCTCTACCACAACAAACCATCTTCAACTAACAATTGCAATCAATCGTGGACTTTTCATAAGGAATCAAACAGATGCTATCTATACTGTTTTCAGCAAAGCTTTTGATAAAGTCAATCATTTTCTTTTGGTAAAGAAACTTCAATTAATAGGATTTACAGATCTGACCTTAAATTGGATTTACTATTATTTATCGAATAGGGTCCAAACCGTCCTTTTCAAATAAACGTTTTCTAGAAAAGTAAATGTGCCATCAGGAGTACCCCAAGGCAGCCACCTTGGACCTCTATTGTTCCTGCTCTTTATAAATGATTTACCAGGAGTTATAAAATTTTCAAATGCTCTTATGTATGCTAACGATGTTAACATTTTTTTAACATACAACCATGTGTTAGATTAAAGAAGTGTAAACTAATGCGTTTTTTTAAGAAATAATCCAGCTCCAGTAAATTACTTCCTAGGAAGTATCCAAATTGATGCAGTGGATAACTTCCTTGATCTTGGAATACTACTTGACCCTAAACTGAGCTTTAATTCGCATATAACGTTTATGATAAATAAAGCTGGAAGCACACTTGGCTATATAAAACGCTGGGCGAAAGAGTTCAATGACTAGTATGTTACACAAACCTTATATATGTCACTTGTTAGGCCGATTCTTGAGTATGGATCAATTATATGGGACCCCATTTACCAAACGTATTCTAATTCAATCGAATCGGTACAGAAACATGTCCTGCTCTTCTGTCTCTACTTTAACAAGTCGTAGAACAATGCTGTATGTGGCGTTTATTTTAAACATTATTAATGATGATATCTGCGATGGTTTTTTAATTAATGAGATTTCATTTAATATTCCTCAACGTTCATCGAGCAATTTCATCCCGGTATCTGTCAAATTTTTCAGAGCGAATTATAGCGATGCTGACCCTCTTACCTTCCATCAATTATATAGATTTATAGATTTTTTATTGGAACCAGAGTCAATAAGTAGATTAGTAATTGATTTTTTAAATTGATATGCAGTAAAATAAATATTATCATAGTTTATTTTATTAAAGTGTAAATTTAAATTTGTAAAATGTCTGTAAGGAAAAATCCATAGACAATTATAAAATAAATAAATAAATAGATTGTAAAGGGATTGAACTTCTTCCCAAAAGTTTTGGGACATCTTGCACTCGATGTTTCGACGATGGATTCTAAAATCATCGTCGCCAATTCTGGAAATTAAATATTCTATATCCATTGTTATTTTTGCTAGTTTTTATTTTTATAAAACGATTTTATTAAAATAAATAACAAGGCAAAGATGTTTTATTTTTCGCGCAATTATTAAAATATTCATTAGGGTAAAGGTTACAAAAAATATCTCAAATTTATGAAAGGTTTATTAAACGTTTAATAGGCTATAAAACATTTATAAATACTCTTTTTTCGAGTTTTGCTTATTCATGACTTATAAAGCTCTTAATATTTAATTATTGAGCGATACTGATTCGGTATCAGACTACCCATCTGGCTTAGAATTTGTGGAAGAAAGCATACATATTTATTCAGAGTATCCTTTAGATTCTGGAAACGGATCAAACGAAGGCTTCGTTAAAAAGAAAAATACAATAATGACAGAACCACATGCACCTCCTTCTTTAGGTTAGATTAGGTTAGAAAGGCTGGTGTGCAGCAAACTTCACACCCTCACCCAGAGACCAATATGGTCCATTGTGACGCCTTAATTAGTGAAAGAAAGAAGGAAAGAAGAGAAAGAAATCTAGTGTGGAAGAGTAGGAGAAGTAAATCGTGAAAGCACAGGAAATGAGAAAATTGGAAGATAAGAAATCGGACAGAACAAGCAAAAACAACCCAACCAAACAGGAAAACTGCCCAACATGTTTCCAGTCTCCAGCCTCCTGCCGCGCAGCCAGGTCATTCCCATTACGAAACCCGTCAGACTCTCGAGCCCGCAGCCCGAGACATCACCCAATTCGTGCAGGAATCTGCTACATAGCCACCTTAGCCTGCTGTTTTGTAGTCTGGGACAGTGGCGCAGAAAGTGCTCAACTGTCTCCAACTTCTCTGGGTCCTCACACAGCCTACATATATCCGATAAGCCAGAGCCCATTCTTACCGCCATTTTGCCTATCATACAGTGGCCCGTAATAATACCTATTATGGTCCGGGCGCAGGCCCTACTCTTACGCAGCAGCGCATCCGAATTCGACCTACTAAGCATCGGCCACAGCGTGCGCGATACTCGGCAGTCCGTTCGGCCCCGCCAAGCCCGATTAGTCCCGCTCAGAATCCATTCCCTAGTTCTCCCAAAGTAGAAGCCCATTGGAGGCCTGACCACCTGCAAACTGTCAGGATCCTCCATTTCTGATGTCCAGATCCTCAATGTAGACCCCCGCACCCGTGCACTTCATCTTCGAGCCTTCGGTGAAATTAGCAAATCATCAGTTCTGCCTAGAAGGCAATATCACCTCTGGCAAACGCCCAAAAGTGACCCTAGTGCCCAAATAATCCATAGATAACCACCAGTACTAATTTAACCCAAGTGACCCGCGAGTGACCCTAAGAATGCTACTAGCTGCCATTCCCATCACATACTGCTCTATAGACAGAAGATGTAGACTAACATCAAGTAAGAATGGGCCTCACCACCGAAGTGTACAGCCATCCCACAACTGACGGCCGGAGTCCCCAACAGCTACCTTTCGCCCATCTGCAAGCATAAAAGGCATTGAGATCCCTCTTTAGTCTCTCCTGAGTATTCCTCCTCCAGGACAGCCTGCTGTCCAGAAAAACTCCTAGATACATAGCCCTATCAGATAGCCTAAGTTCTACTCCCCTTATTACCGGCAGCCTAAAATTCTCCACGTTGTACCTCCTAGTGAAGAGAACTAATTCTGTCTTCTCCGGACTAACTCCCAAACCCTTATCAGTTGCCAAAGCTGACAGAAACTTTGGATTCCTATAAGGACTTCTTTTTGACTTTTCGAAGTTTAGATTAAAGGATATACGACCATGGTCAGAGAAGGAAAATCCCAAAGCCACCCTCCAATCATCTACTAAGTCTCTATAGTTCGTCAATGTTACATCGATTACTGCCTCCCTATCTCCAGTTCTGAATTCAGAACTATCTCTAGTTCTGAATTATAATCAAACATAGACTTACCCCTTTTGTTGATGTCGGTACTTCCCCATTGGGTATGGTGTGCATTAGCGTCAGAACCCAATACCTGCTCGAGCCCCTTCTGCTCGAGTGCTCCACCAACTCACGTACTTTCACACAAGGTGGATCGGTAGCCTCATATGGTAAGTATACCGATGCTAGTGCTAGGACCGTTTTGTCCCTAGCTTCACCTGTCACAACCAACATAAAAACAAAAAAGGACTAGCTCCCTTAACCGTGACCAAACTGTCACCATTAAGAGGGCTGGGTGGTGAGCTCTTACCCTTCTACCTTCCTTGTAAGAGGATACGCCAGCAGAGTCTGGTGAGGATCCTTTGTTTTTACTGACAACATTTGATTCCTCAGCAGCTTCTGCTGTATACCCCGCAGGATAGGGAAGCCCTAGGATGACACCGACAGAACCGTGGATTATTTCGAATCTAGCAGCGTTATTCCGGTGCATCCTCAGCAAATGCCTATCCCGCTCATCGTGCAGTGAAGAGTCTTTCTTAGCTATCTTTTCTATTAAGGCAAAAGAGACGCTCTCACCACTCTTGGCTTTTTGAAGATTCGATCGGCTCTCTGATGTGACCAGTTCTGTCGCATCCTGCCGAACAATGGATTTCGATGTACTCGCCAATTTTCTCTCTGTCTCGAATGTGACCACAGAAGTCGATTGTTCAACCCTCTGGTCCTGACCATGAGCCGAAATCATAGCTATGTCGTGCTCATCATCAGAGTCCAAGGTCAGATCACCGAGTCTTTCCGAAGCCCCAGAACGTGTCAGTGAGTCCATTGGCAAGCCCATCCAGTTGATCTCTGTCGGTTCTGTCATTAACTGACTTTGTTGCAGCAGAATATCCCTGTGAACACCAGCAGATCCGAGTCTGAATCTGACATCGGGCCTGTTGAGTTGTCAGTGATACTCCCTGCACCTACTTCTGTCACTATGTCCGTTTTTTGTTTTATTTCGAAATTGTCCAGTTTCCAATCCCACTGGTATGCACGTATACAAAGGACCATCTCGCGCAGTGCCGGTTTGCACGGACTAGGCTAGAATTACAACTGACCTTTGCAATCAGCGTCAGAGGGAAGCTGTTCGCGACTAGTTTCTTTAACCACTAACTAGTCATCCAGCTCCTCGGCACTGCTATCAACCACCTTGACCTTAAAAGTTGGAGAAGCGGGAATAAAAAAGGGGGGGGGGGGGAGTATTGTAGGTGAAGGGAATAGGATGAGGAATGGATAACCCTTGGGCATGCTGTTTAAGGCCTTTAAACTTGTTCCGACTCAGCTGTCCGGATTCAAGTTCCAGGACAGACACTACAGCCGACACACAGTGAGGTGAAATCTCAAAAAATGGAGTTTAATTAAACTACTTATCCAATTTTAAAAATTCTTTCGCTATTAGAATGCTACGTTATCACTGAGTGACATAGGCTACACATCTTTTGCAAAAGTGGGCGGTGCCACTCCCCCTATTAAAAATCGCTCTAGCGGCCATATTAATAGACCGATTGTCATGAAACTTTCTCAATGTTGTACTGTTGACCTGCTAATAGTCCTTGGATATACTTGGTTATGATTGGATAAGGGGGCGTGGCACCGCCCATATAACCTGAAACTTAGAATGGATATATCTCATGAACTATCAGAGGTATGAAGATGAGATTTGGTATATATGTTGATCGTACAGTATGAATTACATCCAAGGTGGAATAGGGCGGTGCAACGCCCCCTTTTAAAAAATAGCCTTGGCTCAGTCAGATTTTTTTTTTTTTTGAAAAAAAAAAAATACAATTTTTACATAGTTATCACTTTATTTTTAATATAATTACCTAGACGAAAGGGGTATTATGGTTTCATATATGTAACTAAATTCGGGACTCAAAGCAGATATTAAAATTGTTCGATCCTGTACAGATGTGTCTGTTGAGCGTTTTATTCAAAAATATAAATAGCTTGTATATATTTATTATAAGATATGTGTTTCTGACCTGCTATTTTAAAAAATATGACCGTCGTCATCTGTATCATGATTTGTGCCTTCTGGTGCCACGTTCGTCAAAACTGAAGGAGAAACTAGTAGATCTACTACTTATTTTGGAAGTTGGTGGATTTTTTTTTTTGGACAATTTTGTTTTACCAGATAGGATTGGATCTGAACTTAGTAGGAACCTATTTAATATGTCTCGATTGCAATCCTCCCGACTACATTTGCGAGAAAAATGTTCTCTGTAGTTTTTAAAATCTTTGTTTCGGGCTTCCTCAGACAGTTTACCGATCGGTAATAGGAATGGTCACTACGACCATTTTTATTCATACTTGCCTAATATGTTTACCCTAATAAATTAATTATAGTTCTAATATAACTTATAAAATAATGTTTTGCCCGTAACATATTTAAATTCGCTATAATAATATTATATGGTCTTTTACACCTAAGAAGTTACTCTGATCTAGCTAAACATATTAAATTATTTGATATGTTTGCTACTATAATATATATATTTTAAATAATACAATTTAAATCATAGTATAAGTTGCACACAAAATGTATGTTTAATACCATAATTTTACTTTTGATTGCTTTTAAACCCATTCTCTTAGTGAGGAAACATTTATTGTCAAAATAAACAGTGTGTGCTCCATCCGCGAGCGTCAGTTAATCAGGAAACATGAATGAATACAAAATCATTAAAATATTTTTCGGGAAGAAAAAGTCCCCTCGCAGAACTAACGACATAAATTTATATACGTTTATTGAAACTGGTAAGTTATTTATATGTAATTATAAAAATATATAAATATGCAATAACTTGCCTTTCTTGCAGCAAAAAAAAAAACCTTCAACATTGAAACCGGCATAGAAATTTTGCCACAAAGTTTTGTCATTAGCCCCGAATTTTTTCAACAACTGTTCAATAGTATATTGATATAGTAGATTTCCTATAAGAAATAAAAGGTAAGTTTGAGTTTGGCTTTATTTTTACAAGTTTTAAGTGCACGGATAAAAATATTGATAAGTGTTATTGCAGCCGAAGAAAGGCTACATAGATTTCTTATTTTTTGGATATATGTATTTGTACCACAAAACATAATATAAAATTTTTAAATTAAAACACACACACATGAATATATACGTATGTACATAATTTTATTTTGTAATATCCCTGCAGTTTTTTCGTATCAATTTACCCCAAAAGTGGCCGTGTAGACTGGTTATAAAACTATCCACATTGATCCTATACTCAGAAGATTGGTTCAAAAACTGTGGAAAATTTTACTGTCACTTTGTGCTGGCACTTAGCTGCCTTTTTGTGTCGCAGATGGTGGATAGTAAAAAATGTATGTCATTGAGCATTTCGTTCATTTTATGTGAGAGAGAGAGAGAAACAGAACGTATGACAACACAATCAGAAAAGCAACAACAATAGTTGAATGCAAATATTTTTAACCTTATAGGGCATTTACATTACATCGAAATCTAGTAGATTTCATTTGAAATCTTCCTCCAAATCTAGTTCGTTTACTTGTTTGACATTAGCGAGATTTGGTTTTCACAACAAAAACCGCCGACTGAAAGTTTTTTGTGTAACACATACTTACATATAAAGAAATAGGCATTTAAAAATTTGCATTACATTTCCTTTTTTTTTCATTTATTTTATCAATATTATTTGTCATTTGCATTTTTTTTTACTATTTTACAAAATTTTTGAATTTTTTTTAACAATTTTAACAAGCAGCTATTATTGTTTTTTGTTAAAATGTCATTTTTTTCTTGTGCAGGGAAGTAGTTTTTAGTGCTATATGGGGAAAAACATAGTTGCATCAATAAGTACTACTACTAGATTTCGAATAGATTTCGTCAAAATCTAGTTACGGAGTAGATTTTGTTTTGTACGGGAAATCTAGCCAAAAACAACTAGATTTGGCTCGAAATCTCGAAAGTACTAGATTTCGTTGTAGTGTTAATTGTCTATTAAGCGAAAACAAATTGAAAAAGAATGTGTGAGTCAAAAGAAGACATGCAAGAAAAAAACACGAGGAAAATATCGTTTTATAAAAGAGCAAAAACAACAAGGGAGTTTTTTGGAAACAGTTGACAGCGCTTCAGTTGGGTTTTAAGCACTGATCAAACAAACAAGTTGGTAGAATTATGTTTCTTTTTTTTTAATTAATAAATGAATTTGTTATGTGTTTTTTTAACGAAATAATTTTTTGTTTAAGTTAAATAAATTATAAAATGACTTTTATTTCATAAAAAATAGGGAATGATGTTTTTTAAGGGAGTGGATTGGCAGGTATAAGGAGACAGTTAAGGGTAAGCCAAGAAGAACCGGCTTATGAAGAGTCTTTTTGTGGCCTCTTGGTGACAATTTACCCCCTCGTAGGACATCTCCTTGTTAAAGTGGCCAGTCATATGGCTAGCACTCGGACTGGTTGTGTCATAAAGGGGCTAGTATTATAACCAGCTCGAAGACAGCCACATGAACTACAGGGATGTACTTTAATTTATTTATTAATATGTATATGCTGTACATTTGTAATAAAACATTAATTTTTGAAGTTAATTTTTTTTATTGTTTTTATTGGGAGCACCATATAACATGTTGAAAAAGTCTTTTTGCATGGTGTCGGGAAATATAGAACCATGGTTTAAAAGATCGTGTTCGTTTTTCTTCTGAACATAATTATATGTTTGAGCCAATAATTAGCTAAAAACATTATGTCTAAACATATATTGTTGGTTAAAACGTGTTTGACACAATCATAACCACGAACATTAATGATAGTTTGCGTTTGTGATTGTATCAACCATGTTTTTTCTTTGCGTGAGGAGTCCAAATAAAAAAACATATATGGTAATTGGAGTTGGAACTGGTACCAATGAATGCGCAAGGAATAACATGAGAACCGCTTTAAGCAAATTTAAAGAAATGCTGCATGAACCAATGAAAACTATATTAATATGTAGAAATCCAAATAACCTTAAAGAAGCAATGGATATATTGTTTCAGTCTGGATACGCTTATTCAAAACCTAAGGGCAGAATTTCAGAAACAAAGGGACATGACAGTACAAAACCTTATCACGCCCAAAGAAAGTACAAAAAAAATTATAACCAACAAAATAATTTTATACGCATGAACCAACCACAACCTCAACACGATTTCCGATTTAACTGGAATAACCGCACATTTTCAAATGGACAATACCGACCCCACAATCCTCAATATTAATCAACTGTAGAACCCATGGACGTAAATATGATTCGAACACTTAATCAAAATCGTCCTGTTTGCGATCAAAACCGTAGGAAATTTTATAATAATAGTAGCCCAAACTTTATAGCGGGTACTGATTTCCAAAACGGATAAATAAAAACGGACAACATCATGCTTCACAGGGAAATTACCCTATATAATGCTTCTCAGGGGAATTACCCAATATAATATTAAAAGAGAAACTTAAATTTATTGTAGACACTTGGGCAACATACTACATAGTCAACCCCGGCCTCTGTAATCCAAAATACAACTTAATTCAAATACTCTAACTTTAAAAACAATTCAGAATGTAGTTTCAACTAATGTTACTTACCAGTTCCATTATTTGAAGAACCAGGAAATCCTCAAGAAAGGATAAACTTAATAGAATGCCAATTCCATGATTGGTATGATGGAATAATTGGTAATGATATTTTGCATAGATATAAACCTATTATAAATTTTATTATAAATTTTATAATTTTCATATAACAGAACAAAGTAATGACTCTATAATTGAAATGGTTCGAATGTCACATGTGAATCCAGAGGAAAAATCTGGAATACTTAAATTAAAAAAACAATACACATATATATTCTATCAACCCAAATTTGACCTAACTTTTACACATGCAATTAAACATCGAATAAAAACAATAACGACGTTCCCATTTTCATCAAGTCCTATCGTTACCCCTATATACAAAAAAACGAAGTTGAAAATCCAATAAAAGTAATGCTGAATACTGGAATCATATGTCCCAGTAATTCGCCATATTCAGCACCAATATGGATAGTCCCTAAAAAAGCAGAGGCTAGTAGTCATAAGAAGTGGAGATTAGTTGTCGACTACAGAAAATGTAATGAGGTAACAATAGATGACCGATATCCAATACCAAATATTGACGAGATATTGGACAAACCAGGCAAAGGCATGTACTTCACCACATTGGATCTGGCAAAAGGATTTTACCAGATAGAAGTAAGCAAAGAGGATATACATAAAACTGCATTTTCTGTCGAAGGAGGACTACGAATTTTTAAGAATGCCCTTCGGACTGAAAACTGCACCTGCGACGTTCAGCTTATCTTAAAATACAACTAGATAAGTCTGAATTTTTTAAAAGGGAAACGGAATTTTTGGGGCATATATATACCCAAGAAGGTGTTAAACCAAATCCCTCAAAAGTCAAGTGTGTTCTTAACTTCCCAATTCCTAAGACGCCGAAACAAATTAAACAATTTCTCGGATTGTTCGGATATTATAGAAAATTTATTCAGGACTATCCTCGATTAGTAAAACCGATGACACAAGATTGACATTGATGATCCGTCGTATAGAAAAAGTTTTGAGACACCGAAAAGGATCCTCACAAATTACACTGTATTAGTCTACCCAGACTTTTGCAAAACATTTACTCTAAATACAGATGCAAGCGCCGTAGCACTTGAAGCTGTACTTTCACAGAATAGCAGACCAATTTGCTACGTGCTATGTACAAAATCACCTACTTATGCGCACTCATTGACAACACTAAAAATATATATTCTCTTAGGGTTTGGTTAACTACACATGCAACAATGATTGTGCATTATTACACATTGTAAAGAAAAGAACACGTGTACAAATAAATAATTATTTTCAATTGAACATACGAACAATTCTTTTATTTGCCATAGTAATACGTAAAAGTGGTGTCAGGTGTGGGGTTCGAAGATGCCACTGAATGATGAAGAATCCAAGCAAATGACTTCCATATTTGCGGATGCCTTAAGGGAGGCTGTAAAAAAGCAACACAAGCAGCCATCTCGCCAGTGACGGAGCGACAACAACATCCTGATGGAAATTCGTCTTCTGAAAATACGTCGCCAAAACCTCCGCTTTTCAGCATGACAGAGTACATCGAAACTGAAATGTCGTCTATCGAAAATTATTTTGGGAAACTCGATTTGGCACTCAAATTTAGCAAAATTCCAGAGGCCTATTACTGTAGCTATGCACGGGTACATATGGGAATGCAGCCAAACGAATCCTTTAAATTCCTTATTCATCCGCGGGAACCAGAGAGCTGTTCCTATGATGAGATGAAGAAGATATTGATTGGTCATTTCGGTAAGAAAAGAAATAAATATGCCGAAAGTGTGAAATTTCGGCAACTGACACAAAACAAAGGAGAATCGGTTGCAAATTTTGCACTTCCCTTGAGACAGGCTGCAGTTTATTGTGAGTTTGGAAAATTTAGTGACCGTATGCTAACAGAGCAACTAATTTTTGATATCGAGTAACGAATGTCGTGTGATGAAATAATTTCAAAGAATCCGAATTTTTTTCAGCAGGCCTACGAAATTACGCACACACCAGAGGCAACACATCAAACAACGTCATCTGTAAAATGTTCAACGGGAAACTTGCCAGAGCAGACAAATAAGCTTGGGTATGCTCCAGTACAAAGGAAAAATAGACCTGTCCCTATGGACTCGACTCGCAACGTAACGAAATTTAGAAACGAGAAAACTAGCAAGACCACATGCCACGGTTGTGGGGGAAACACCCACGAACACAATGCAAATTTCGTGACTCGACTTGCTTTTCCTGTGGTAGAAAGGGACAAATTTCAAAGGTTTACAAATCGAAAACCAAT
Source organism: Pollenia amentaria (assembly GCA_943735925.1). Taxonomy (NCBI): domain Eukaryota; kingdom Metazoa; phylum Arthropoda; class Insecta; order Diptera; family Polleniidae; genus Pollenia; species Pollenia amentaria. The sequence continues at coordinate 135,419,724 of OX031006.1, forward strand.
CATATTGGGGAGCTCTGGCAGTGGAGGTCTTGGACAGCGATTGCGATTCAGTGTATGAAAGTAATATAAATGTTGTGAAAACCAAAACTACGAAGAGGAAAATGATCACCGCACACATAAATGGAAATGAAATCGAAATGGAGCTAGATACAGGCACACCGTGTGGGATTTTAGGCAAAAAACATCTACAATATATAAAACACAATGACATGCGTGAAACACAAAGGATGTTTTCCAGTTACACTGGCCACCAAATTCCTTGCTTGGGTCGCATACCGGTATATGTAAAGGTGGGTCAAACCGTCCGAAAATTAAATCTTTACGTCATGGATGGGGAGTACGATCCTTTATTTGGACGAGAGTGGATCTCCCATTTCGTTAATGAAATCAATTGGTCTGAACTATTTTCCTTCAAATCGAGTCAATTCTATAAAAAATGGAACCACTTTCACTGAATACGTCACAAAAGAAAAGCTTGGAAGATGTCTTGGTCAAATACCAGGATATGTTTAACAAAAATGCCGGTACATTGATAGGTCCCCCCGCGAAACTTCACCTCAAACCAGATGCGAAGCCGATTTTCACCAAGCCATGAGAAATACCGTAGGCGCTAAGAGAGCTATATGCTGCGGAAATATATTCGAAAATTTCATCAGGGCTGCACTACTCTGAATGGGCATCACCAACCAATTTGGTAGCAAAAAAGAATGGGAAATACGTATCACAGGTACCTATAAACCGACCCTTAACCCCCGAATGATAGTAGACGAGCACTTAAATCCGAAAGTTGAAACTTTACTTAACCAAATGATTGATTCAAAAATTTTTTGTCACTTAGACATTACCGATGCCTACTCACATCTTACAGTCGAAGCAGAATTCGCTCATGCCCTTACCCTGAATACGCCAACACATGGTCTCGTGAGGCCAACAAGAGCAGAATATGCTGCTGCAAACATCCCGGCCATTTGGCAACGACGTATGGAAAATGTCTTAGTCGGGTTAACCAACGTCTGCAGCTTCTTTGATGATATATTAATTTACGCACCTAATTTTGAAAAACTACTACACGCACTTCAGAATACTTTGGAAAGACTTAAACAACTTGGCCTGCGCCTCAACAAAGAGAAGTGCAAATTTGCTGGCACCTCGGTGGAATTTTTAGGGCATAAGATTGATTCCAACGGAATCCACAAATCAGACTACCACATTACAGCCCCAAAGCCCTCTTCGGTTAAGGAATTACAGTTATTTCTTGGTAAGGCTTTTTATTACAATTCTTTTATTCCAAACTTATTAACGCGAAATAGCGATCTAAGGGAGATGCTTAAGAAGGACCCAATCCATAGACGCCTGAAGCTAGTAAAGCATACGAGGACATAAAAAGTGCTCTTATTTCTGCCGATGTGCTAATGCCATACAACCTTAATCTGCCGTTACTTTTGGCCACGGATACTAGTAAAGTTGGACTAGGCGCCGTTTTATCACACCGGTTGGAAAACGGCAAGGAAAGACCAATAGCATATGCCAGCTGTGCCTTAACAGCGACATAACAGAAATATCCGCAAATGGATCGTGAAGCGTTAGCAATAGTTTGGGCAGTGCAAAAGCTTTTTCTTTATTTGTATGTACGTCACTGGACTCTCATGACTGATCACAAGTCACTGCCGTTTTGAGGAATTAAAAACCAAGATATGCAATCCAAATTTAAACCTAAGAATTACCCAATATACATATAAATAATTGCGAAATATGTTATATTGAAAAATATGTCACAAATCCACCGAAAATCCCTATCAAATAACAAAGACTCATTAAAAACCCAGAGAAATTATACATTAAAACGTGTTTAATACACTCGAAAACAAACTATTCTTGACTATGATAGATAAATTGACCAAATATGCATTGGCTCCTTATATCAATAACCGTTCATGGACTGAATTTAGGGCCAAATAGCTTCCTTTACAGAAAAATGAATAAAATCGTTGTTGACAATGAAATTGGGTTCAAGGCCATACCCATGCAGCCATTTTCAAAGGAAAATATTGAAATACATTATACACCTTATAGTTACCACACCTCAAACGCTGACATAGAAAGGTTACATAATACAATGAATGAACATATAAGATTATTAAGACATAATGATCAGACTTAAAATGAGACATTGGAGGAAAAAATAACTAGGATAATAGGCTACTATAATAACACAATACACAGTTCTACCTACAGTCATAAAACCTATTAATTTCGTGAACGGAAAAATACATGAAGACATTTACAATGAAATATATAATAAATTAGAAGCAAGGAAAGAAAAATATATACAGAAACTGAACAAAGATAGGAAGGATGTTTTATTGGAAGACGGAAATAATTATATTAAGGAAATAATAGGTGATAAAAACAACAGAATATATAGAAAAATAAATGCAAAGAAAATTGATGAAAATCATATAGAAAATGTAAAAAGTCGACTTAAATATTACAAAACACATGTTAAACAACAGAAAAAATACGAAGACCCCGTGACCACCATAATACGTAATAATTTTTATTTTAGATGTCAAACTGGTTTCCACTTATGTTTTTTATCTCGACTGAAATCGCTCAACTTATTGATGTACTCGACCTAATATTCAACAAGGGATACACACCCATTAAAACCGGAGAAATTCAAGTAATCGAACAATACAGTAAAATTCTTTATATCGTTAACATCTCAGCATCAATGTATGTAATAAATATTAACATCGCTTCAATCTATTCCACTACTTACGAAATAACGACCTTATTGGACACAGCAAATAAAAACTATGCCTTGCTAAAAGCAGACACACTGGACAGTGACCATGCAATACACATATATGAAATACTTAAACCAAAGCGAAGGAAAGCTTAAGATCAAAATTAACAATTTGACATACATCAAAAATATTCTAACTGCTCAAATACAGAACATTACAGACCAAATCAATGACAAACAAACAAAAAAAAGAAATGATATAAATAAATTTAAAGACTATTTCCAAAATGAAATTGCAAAGTTAAAAGACAAAATGGCATTCTTGGAACAAATATATGAAATAAATAACGACATTCACTCCTGAAAAATCACGTTAACGACATCGGTCAAATTATATTCTCGACCAAACTAGGAATTGTTCCTATTAATTACACCGGTTTACAGCCAAAAAATAATTTTTTTCTAAGTACCGTTTTTTAGATTACGGTACTTTTGTGTTTTTCGGTATATGATCCCACTCAAACCCTTGTGGAGCCCAACCGAAGTCCGATGAAGTCGAGATGAATGACATACCGTTGGAAAGGTAATTGAATGCCTTTTCCGCCGATATGCTGCAAATTTCTATCTGATAAGAAATGGCTGAGTTATGGCACCTCAACACATCAAAATTTGCCTATTTTTTACGTTTGTTTCAAAAATGTTCATTTTTATTTTGTTTTTTTTCTACGTTGTAGTAAAGATCTGGAATGTTTTATTATTTTACCTATTAGCTTATTTAATTACCAACATTTTAAGTGTGAAAAATAAAGTTTTTATTAAGGATTTTGTGGAACGACAATATTTTCATCATCATTGCTCACACACTATATTCGGCGTCCATCAGTTTTGGAATTTGGGAATTTACATTGAAACGACAATAAAAAAAAAAAATTTGTTTTTGTTTTCAATACAAGTTACCGGATTTACATTTTAATTTTAAAAAACAGGCAGGTCTATTTTTGTGCATCCTTTACAGTCTAATAAGCGTGCGTGTTTCTTACAGGTAACAAAACGCGCGAAACAAGATGTGTTTTCTTTTTAACAATTTTCCATGCAAATAAATTTTTTAAAGAATTCTTACAGGCATATAAAAAAAACACATTTTGTAAAAACATGTTAGTTTGGCTTTGTACGTGCAAAAAATAAGATGTGTTTAATCGATCCCAACGAATTTTGTTATGTTTGTGGTGTTCTTGTGAAAAAGAAATCACAACATTTGATGCGAAAAATTAATATGAAAAATTTATCTGAAGCGTATAAGAAGTATTTCGGCTTTTGACCTGCGTCTCTCGACAAACCGTGGACACCGAATAGTGCATGTAACAACTGCCGAACAATATTAAATAAAATTGGTAAGGGTCAAGAGTGTTTCTTCACATTTGGAAAGCCAATGCAATGGAGAAACCAGATCAACCATACAACAGATTGTTATTTCTGTTTAACGGAAAAGGCTATCGGACGTAGAATTGAACCAGTTTATCCAGTTGTTAGCTCGGTGACGCTACCAGTGCCGCACTCAGTATCGGGCCCCAAACCGCAGCTGATTGTAGCGGGCCCCACAGAAATACGAAAAAGAACAATAAAAATGATTCATCAGATGAGTGCAATGAAGCAGAAATGCAATCAAATAAGAAACCCCATTTACTTACTCAGGCCGAGCTCAATGATTTGTGCCGAGATTTGTATTTGCCGAAATCGAAATATGAATTACTTGCATCACGATTACAAGAGTGGGGATATTGTGCTCCTGAGACACGTGTTACATATTACCGTGATCGCAGCAAACAACTTGCACTTTTCTTCGCAAAAACGGCAAACTTTTGTTTTTGTGCCAACATATGTGGGCTTTTCAATGCTCTCCAACAAAATTATGACCCAGAGGAATGGCGTCTTTTTATGGATGGAGGCAAGGATAGTTTGAAGGCAGTCTTGCTTCATAAAGGGAATACGAAACCATCAATTCCAATCGGATATGGAAAATACATAAAGGAAACATATGAAGCAATGAAAGAACTTCTCGATCTAATACATTATGACCAACATCAATGGAAAGTTTGCTCTGATTTTAAATTAGTTGCCATACTATCTGGATTGCAAGGGGGCAATACGAAGTTTTCCTGTTTTCTATGTCTATGGGACAGCCGTGACCGTCAGAATCACTACACCCGAAAAGTTTGGCCCGAGCGAAGTGGACGTACGCAAGGAGTGTACAATATCAAAAATGACCCACTCATTCCTCTGGAGAAGATAATACTTCCTCCATTACATATTAAGCTTGGGTTATTTACAAATATTGTGAAAAAGTTGCCAAAAGACAGTCTTGCCATGAATTACCTTAAACAAAAATTTCCGAGAGCCACAGCGAGCAAAATTGAAGCTGGTATATTTGATGGACCTCAAATTCGGGCTCTGTACGGTGACTAGGGAGATCGAACGGTTATTATTCGACCGGTTTTAACCGGTTATTTTAGCTTTGCCCAAGTCGGTTATTTTAAAATGCCCATTTTTCGAATATCGAATAAACCGGTTACTTTGGTATAATAAACCGGTTATTTTAGTAATGTGTAACTTATATACATTTTCCTTACTCTTGTTGTAGATGTACCCGTAATTTAAGTATTTTCTAATTGAATATTGGCCAAACTTAAACTTTTTATAAAGAATGTCAAAACAAAACGTAACAAAGGTCAAAAAACATTATGAACACTGTAAATACAAATCGCTTATTAAAGCGTGTGTTCTTGTAGATAAAAAAAACCAAAAACTATTAAAAATTCTACAAAAACGTGTGCTGTTAAAAAGTAAATAGTAATTTGTGCAAGAGTGTTCTAAATATTAAATATATTTTTATATAAGGGTTATCTCTAGATATTTTTCGAACGCGATTAATAAGAAAAAGATAGTTGCCTGAAGAGCCCTAAAATGATTCTTCGATGTTACTTATTAATCACCTTTAATTAGTATACATTCTTGACATTAATGTGATCCAAATGAATTTTAACTAAAACGCGCTGCAAAAAAATAATCATTGGGTAAAATATTAGCCCGTTGTGTTGCCGAGGACGAAATGCCCGTTAAGGCACTAAAAACTATAATTTAGAATCTCTTCATGCTGAAAACTACAACATAACGCGGAATCAGTTCTATTTATTAAAACACCAAGAACTAAAAAACAAAATTGAAGAAATCAAACAATGTCATGGAATGTTTTATATTGTAGTCGACGAATTGACAAATATTTTACACAAACAGAATGTTAAGTTCAATATTCGTTTCTATAATGCTGAAACAAAATTGCTAAGAGGTTTTGTTTGCAACTTTTTAAAAATATGGTTGATTTATATAGACATGCTTAACCACCAACAAATTAAAACTCATTCAAAATAAATTTGAGAGAATATTTTAAATAATAACTTTATAAAATTCCTATAATTTATTTGCTTTTGCAAAACGTTTCTCTAGATCAAATGTCATTCAACAGTTTCTAAATTGCATTATACAAATATCTTCTTACAAATAAAGTTTAGTAAATCAATAAAAAATTTGTGGAAAATTTAGCTAAAGTTTGATTAGTACAGACCTAACCTAAGTCATATCTATGTATTTTGTTGGTTCCTTACCTCTGAAATTGTTTTGTTTTTATTCAAATTAACGTTTTATTTAAAAACTTATTTGATTTTTGTGTTTTTAAGTATTCGAATTAAAACCGGTTAACCGGTTATTTAAAAATTGCTTAACCGAAAACCGGGTTTTTTAAAATAGCAACTATTCGCAATATTCGAAAACCGGTTATTGAAAAAAGTCGAATAATCGATCTCCCTAACGGTGACCAAGCATTTAATGAGTGCTTAGGTCCAGCTCATTTGGAGGCATGGGAAGCATTCCAGGACATCGTTCACAACTTTTTGGAAATTACAGAAGTCCTGATTACGCAGAGATGATCGATACATTACTGCAAAAATTCAATGCCATTGGGAAGCGTTGAGTGAAAACATGTATATCAAAAAGGCCGTTATCATTTTAAAATTTATTCTTTTTAACCTTTAGGTTCAAATATGACACCTAAATTACACTTCTTATTCAGTCATTTGGATATTTTCCCCACGAACTTGGGCTCCGAAAGTGATGAACAAGGTGAAAGACTTCAAAAAGAAATGGAAGAAATCGAGAGACGTTACAAAGGCTGGTGGGACGAACAAATGATGGCGGACTATTGTTGGTTCCTCATTCGCGAAGATCCATCCGAAAAAAACGCAACAGTTCAAGTCGCTCGTCATTTTAATTTAAATTTTGTGTGTGTGAGCAATGAAGATGAAAATATTGTCGTTCCACAAAATCCTTAATAAAAATTTTATTTTTCATCCGTTTTTTCAAATAACACTTAAAATGTTTTTAATTAACTAATAGGTAAAAAAATAAAACATTGCAGATCTTTACTATAACGTAGAGAAAAAAAACGAAATAAAAATGAAAATTTTTGAAACAAACGTAAAAAATAGGCAAATTTTGATGTGTTGAGGTGCCATAACTCAGCCATTTCTTATCAGATAGAAATTAGCAGCATATCGGCGGAAAAGGCATTCAATTACCTTTCCAACGATATGCCAATCATCTCGATCGGACTGGCTCCAGGGTTTGAGTGGGACCATAAAACACAAAAGTACCGTTATCTAAAAAACGGTACTTAGAAAAAAAAAAAAATTACAACGTTTTCCGTGTTCAGGAGGTCCCAATTAACTTATCTAGGCATGTGGCGTTCTTGGTATTTTTTCAAATTAAAAATTTGTAAAGCAGTGTTATTAATGATTTTATTATTAACACAAATATCAAGGTCGGCGTAATTCTTCATGATAAAAACATTATTATAGTTCTTCGAATACCAAAATATTCTAACAATGTTCTCTTTAGAATAATATCGGAAGCTCTTCCAAACGCTTATAACAAATCAATAATTCTAAACAATTATGAAGTCCTAACAGACTCAGAAAATAATGTATATCATATAAATATCAAAGACAATCTTGAAATAACTTAATAAAAATAAATTATGAATGCTTAACAAATATATTTAACTTCACAGAAGCATACTGTAGCATGATACCATTAAACCAAACAATTACACGCAGGACTCGTTTTATGCGGATTCAAATTTATGCGATTTTTAAATTAACGATTTTTTTTTTAGTATTTTAAGAGATTTTAAAATTTTAGATGTTTTTTAAGTTTTTTTTACCGTTTTTAAATTAAGCCAAGTTTGCATCACTGATATAATCGTTATAGTGCAGTGTTTTTTCTGTGCATAGAAGATACGCATGTAGCTGGTTCATTTGTTTAATTACGGTGCAGTGAGTGAGTGATTCGAGTGCTTTAACATTTGAATTTAAATCAGTTTAACAGCCTGTTTTTGTAAAACACAAGTGTTCTCACCTGAAGTATTAAAACGAAAACGTTTTAAATATGGTTTTTAAAAAACATTTAAAAGCTTTCGTCTATTCATGTTTGACATAAATAGAGCTTTTTTCTATCGTTAAATAACGTTATTGCCAATGCGTTTATTTTCGTACCTTTTTATGCTTTTTACATATAAGGATATTGTGTTCAAGGTTAACCCTGGCTTTTGTTTACAAAAATAAATTATAAATTTAAAAAACAAAAACTTCTATAAAAAAAATGTTAGTAAATGTTAAAACTAAAAATGTTGAATTAAAATGTTTACAAAAATTGCAATAAATAAACGCAATATATGAAGACGATTTTTTGCTACACATCAACATATTAGAGTTGTGTAGTTCATGAACGACCTAGTTCAATTGAACTATTCAGTCAGATGAACGATGACCGGTCTTTTTGGATCACCGTACATTTTAGTTCACTAGTTCGTTTTGGGTCAGTATGTCTTTTTTTGTCAGTTCAATTTTGGTCTTTTTTGTCAGTTCACTTTTTGTCTGTTTTTGTTGCTTACTCGATAGAATAACTGATTGAAAAGAAACAACAATACTATTCTTGTGTATTTTTATTCTTTCACTCACTTTCAATATATAATGCGAAGTTCCTATTGCATTATATATTGAAAGTTATTACGAGTTATGAATTATATGCAATATAATTAATCAAAAAAATCCTATACAATGTATTGAAAAAACAATAAGAATTGTCTTGCAGCTAAAATGTATACCGTTATAGATATAAGGGGGATTTCATGTCAAGTGACCCAACTTTTGAAATCGATGTCTTCCGATTTGGATGAAATTTGCACCAAGGTTAGTCTTATTGGATAGTAGTTTAGACACAAATTTTCATCGGTCAAAAAGTTTCTGAGTTAGAGGGGGTCAAAATTTGAAATTTTGGCCAAACCGATGTTCTTTCTCATCCATGTAACTTATAATCTATTGGCGGTAGCAAAATTTGTTCAAAACAAATTAGATAGCTTTCAATTAGATTAGATAGCTTTCAAGCTTTCAAAAAATATTTTTTTTGTTTTTTTTAAATTTTTAAAATTTTTTTTTTTTAAATTTAAAACTTATTTTTAATTTTTTTTTTGAAAAGGGTATTTTTTTTTTTTGCTCAAAATAAAGCTTAGGTCTTTTCCTTTAAGTTAGTTATGGTCGCTATTTGGGATGCGAGTGGGTTGTGTATAAAAAAAAAAATAATTTCTAGGTCAAGACGAGGATTTTTTATTTTGTTCATATCATGGCGACTTTTTTATATTTTTGTCGAAATAAAAGCTGCCAGTTGTTATTAATATAAAACCCGCCAAATGCAAATTTTTTTCATTTGTGCAAAAAATTTTGTGCATATTTATTTAGTTTATTTTTTTAAAATAAGACCTTTAAATAATTAACCAAATTCGATATTCGACAGCTTTATTTTTAAAAGCTTAGTCGAGTTTTAGAGCACGAAACTAGTATGGAAAACCCGCTTTTAATGTATACATTACTTAAGCATTCGTTTATGAAACGAAACTCTTCATTTAAGTAAAATAAAGTTACTCTTCTTCGAATCGACGAACTTTAAAAAAAAAAATTCTAGCGGAACGATTTTTAAAGTAAAAAATCAACAACAAATTTTTAAGTTAAGCATTTTATTAAAAAATAAAATAAAGCATAAAATATATGAGTTTTCCTCTCTTTCAAAAGAATTTTTATTTGTTCGGGTGAAATCTTGCAACTTAATTTTGAAGCAGATACCTTGAACCGATTAAGCTGACATTTTTTAAATACGTTCAGTTTGGCTGATAATGCACGGTTAACTTTGTAAAGTTATTCTAAATCCAGCACCCAAGATGTCGGACTAATTATTTTTAATGCATTCCTACAATATGAGTATAAAAGGAAGGGGCTTGCTGAGAAAATGTCGACAAATAAAGTGACGTTACTCTAGATCCAATGCGGCGGACTAAGTTTTGAATGAAATAAATTAAAATTAAAAAATCTTTTTTTTTAAAAAACAAGCTTTTATTTAAATGCGCTGAAAAGAAAAAAAATATTTTAAAAATAAGAAACCTTTTTAAAAAAAACGCTTTTATTTAAATGCTCTAAAAAGAAAATTTGAGTTTAGAACTTTTACTATTAACTTATAACGTCATTAAACAATTTGTATGGTATACAAGCTTGTCGCGAGATTAACTTGTGTAGAAAAACAAGTAAATTATATAACTTGATGTGATTGATTTTAACTATACAAATTTTCATACAAAGTAAATACATATAAATAGATTAATGACGTTATAAGTCAATAGTAAAGGTTTATTAATTTTTTTCTTTTTAGCGCATTTTAAAAAGGTTTTTTAATTTTTATAAAATAAAAACATAATACCCATAACATAATAATATGATAATAACATAATAATGAATAATAATAATTACTAGCTATTTGTTCATTGTTTTAATATTTAGAGTTGGTGCAATCGCTGCTATTTTTATTTATTTTTTGTTTAAATTTAAACGTATTTTGTTCTTAAAATACGACATAAACTCGAAATTTTTTCTTACATTATTTTTGTTTAAATTAATTTTTGAAGAATTGCGCTCTTACTTTGAATAAGCCTCACAACAAATTTTTTTCTTTCTATTAAAATGAAGTTATCTAAACAAATGGAAAATGAGAACACCAAACAAGTTTTAAAATCGCCACGTTTGGCGAGAAATCACTACATGTGGCAGCCCAGATTGTACTATGAATTTTTTGTGTGGCAAACCGCTACTGGCAATGTGTTAAAGAAAAAAGGATAAGCACTGTAATAGTATTGTTGTTTCTTGTCAATCAGTTATTTGGTATACAACAGGGATGTTAAATAGGGGTTTAAATTTTGTACAAACTTCCAAAAAAAATGTACTTTTTGGACCTTTACGGAACCATTTTTTTTTAATTTATTAAAATAACAAAAAGAGTGAAAGTTATAAAAATAAAACAAAAAAAAAAAAGCAGGATAAGATAATGTCTTTCGCATATACTTGTTAAGTTAAGTAGTACTTCTATATTCCAAAAAAATTCTGATGTTTTGCTTATAGTGCCATTGCTTATAGTGTCTGTGGGTACCATAAGTTCCCTTTTACAATGTGGCAAGTAAAAGGCAGACAGGCGAAGTTTGTAGGCGATAAAAGGGGACTAAGTGCTCTATACACCAAAATACTAGTCGAATATTTAAGCACCCATTACATTAACGATTTGTTGTACAACATAAATGCAATGAAAAGGACTCAATAATTTGTTTACTATACTAAAAATTCAAAAAGGGGGAACTATGACAAATTTTTAAATTGTACCAAATGAGTCACGGTAGTACGACGGTACTTTGGAAGGTCAAAATGTACCAAAAAAAAAGTACAATTGTACCAACTTTAACATCCCTGGTATATAATATGAAACCGAACAAAAAAACAATAGTTTTACAGTTACTAAATGTAATTTATTAAAATCGTTTTCCGTAAAGTTAAAAAATTAATGAAAATTTTGTTATATTAAATATAATTAAACTAATTTAACATATTTTTCCAAAAACAAACTACAAAAAATAATACGGGTTTTCAGGATATCGCTTAAAATTACCATTTGTGCAAATGAACAAACTTGCGAGACTCGTTTCATAAATACCCTTTTTAATTTTTGTGTAATTTTAAGCGACTAATGACATTTCAAACTGAAATGTCAATACAAAAATAAATTATAAAAATAAAAGTTGAAATTTGTGAATAAAAGGTGAAAATTGTTTTTTAAACATGCATAAAGAAAGCAAAAAAGAATAATTGGCTTAAATTATTGTAAGAATTTATTGTTGGTGATTTTATTAACATTTGAATTTTTCATTGAAAACGGTGGCAAAGGTGCCCGTAGACGACATGTTTTTTACATCTGACTTGTCAACTTTTCAAGTCATATGTAATTGTGAATGTCTGTCAAAATTGCTGTTTTACAGAAGGTTAATAACATTTGGTCACAAACGTATGTACATGTAATTTGCTTCTGACATTGTCTATGTTTTTCTCTGTAGCTATGGAATAAAACAAAGTAGTTCTTGGTTTCAAAATAGCGTGCTGCCGGCACAAAAATTTTTATTTGTGCCGTAAAAAAGTTCAGCCATCTAAACATTTTTTTTTTTTTCTTTAAATTCGAATATACCAATTTAGGATATTATAATGATGCGTTTTTATTTATATATGTACTTAATTTCTATTCAATGGTGAAATAATTATACATATATCGGTATTGTTAAATATTAACTTAAGCCGGCTAATGAATCCGTGAACAGTGCACACAGCTGATGTCAGATGGTTTTAAAAAAAAAATAGAGCACGCTCTAATTGAAATTTTGTCAGTATTTATTTTGCAGTGGGAAATTTGATAAGTCAGATGTAAAAAACATGTCGTGTACATGCAACTTAAGCAATTAAAAAAATTCGTTTGTATAAATGCACAATTGAACAGCACAAGTTTACGGATCAGAATTGTTGGGCAAATTTACGAAGTTTGTGTAAATGAATTCTCATACAATTTTTGACAGTTCATTTTGGATGGTTTAAAAATGCACAGTTTGCACAGATTGCGAGACTTTTAAGAGATATAGTGAAAACCCTAATTGATTTTTATTTCTGTTAATATGTTCAGTTTTATGCATAAAATAAAACTGAAACACATGAGTACAAAAAATATTGGTAGGTAATAATGACAGGTTAAAATACTGATTTAGCTGTCTTAGTACGTAATTTAAATTTAGTTAAAATTAACTGAAAACACCTTTGAATATGTTTTTGTAGTTTCAATTTTTTTAATTTAAAATAAAGAGAAAAGTTAATTAATTTCTACGTTATAAAATGAATATTAATAAAATTAACCTTAAAATTCCTTTATTTAAAATGAAATGATCCGTTTTCTAATTACATTTTCAATGCCGTATTCATAAAAAACTAAATTGGATATGAAATCTATTTTAAGGAAAATTTGTATGGAAATTTAATTTTAAAATACGTTTGAAATCTTTTTTATTTTTTATGAATACGGCAGTAAGTTTTTAAACTTAATATTATTTTGAATTTACCTACATAATATGTTGAGTGTATTTCACACGTGTATGCTATATTTGTTTCTTTAAACACATTTATCATCGATTGTAAAGACCAACATGACAAGACAAGTGTACTACTGAACGAAAAAGACACAAAAGACAAAGTGACCGGTGAACTAAAAGAACGAACTAGTTCTTTTTTTAAATGAACTAAAATGACCGGTCACCAAAATGAACTTTTAAGCCCAAGCCTACAACATATAGAAATGGTGTAGGTATTTGCGTGATAGCACTAATTTTTTTAAACATATGGAAGAATTTACATACCCACATACATACTTATGTACATACTTGTTTCTAGAATTACAGGTTTTGAACCTGTAAATACATATTTATGTAATTAGAAGCATTTAACCCGCTACTTTATTATCGTCTCCTCTTCTTTCGTAAGCATATTTTTTGCCAATGTTTATTTTTCTAGGTTTTAGCTTGTTTAAACGCTAGCATTTAATTCGCTTCTTTGTCCGGCCCTTTTTTATGATCACATTTGTGTGCCTAAGGTTATAGTTCTGCTACTAACATTTTTTATCTTATGGGATGATAATGACTCAGGACCTTGCAGCTTAATTTTGAGTCTCTTCAAAGTACCAAAAAAGAAATTACCAATTTCGCCCCTTAAACGTTTGTATTTCGAAAAAGTGCCAAATTTGGCTTTGCATTTTTTAGATAAGTTTCGAATGTGATATAACTTTTATTTCTATGTTTATTGGCTTAAAAGATAGGGGGATGACAAAAAAGTACCAAAATACTCCCTGACAGAGCAAAATTTCAAAAAAGTACCAGACACTCGTCCACATATTTTTTTAAAGACAACGATAGGTATTACATTTCATTGTATCTCTCTAAGTTTTGGAAATATAAGGTTACCGAATTTACCCTTGTTACGCCCTAAACATTCGACTTTACAAAAATCCCGTTTTAGTGGATCTATTTGGGAAGGGTCCAGCCACCGGTACAAATTTCAAGTTTTTAGCTTCAGGCGTTTAGGCTGTGCGATCATAAATCAATTAGTCAATAATTTAACAATTCTATATAAATATACATACACATATATAGATACACAAACCTTTAATAATATTGTAAATATTTTAGGGTCCTTTCAGTAAAATATCCTTTTTATTTTCTATTTACTTTATTTATTTTTTTAAACGAATGCCTTTTACTTATCGTCTTATTTTGGCATTTGGGTTTATTTATTACGAATATGTTAATTTTATAAGAACCAAAGGTGTGTGGAAAAAATGAAAGCTTTTTCAGTCACTCACCTAAAATGTGTTTTAATTTTATGAAAACCTAAATAAGTTTTCGTTCGTTTTTTTACGAACGAACAAATATTTTCATTTTCTAAAAACAGGCTGTAAAAGCTCAATAAACATTTCACTTTGTAAGTGTAGTAAGTGTAAAAATCATAAATTTTTGTGGCTTTTTTATTTGCTTAATGTTTGTTTATCATTTAGGATATAACAATAGAAAAAAATAAAAAACAGAGACAAACGATATCCCTGGAAACAAAAATTTAAATTTTAGATCGCATTTCAAAAGGCGCAAAATATACCTCACTCGGAAAGGAATATAAACTAGATGAACTAGAGGCATAAAACTAAGCACTAAATATTCTTCTTACTCAAGAGACACGTTGTTTGAAAAAGTGGAAAAAGCTCTCGTAATATGGATTGAAGACTTAACGAAAAAGAAAATTCCTTTTAGTGGATACATGATCACAGAAAAAGCTTTAACATTTTGTAAGGCAATTAAAGATGCTGAACCGTCAATTTCTAGGCCAAAGGATTTT
The DNA here is from genome assembly GCA_943735925.1 of Pollenia amentaria. Taxonomy (NCBI): domain Eukaryota; kingdom Metazoa; phylum Arthropoda; class Insecta; order Diptera; family Polleniidae; genus Pollenia; species Pollenia amentaria. The sequence goes on from OX031006.1 coordinate 135,434,865, forward strand.
ACAGCAAGTAAAGGATGGATGACAAGATTTATTAAAAGAAATAACCTCCATAATATTCAAATTAGAGGTGAGGCAGCTTCAGCAATTAAGAGCGCTTGCGTAGCTTACCCAGAAAAATTTAAAAAAATTATTGCAGATGGAGGATATTGCCCAGATCAGGTATTTAATGCTGATGAAACTGGTCTGTTTTGGAAAAAGATGCCAAGTCGAACTTACATTGCGAGCCAGTGGATTTAAAGCTTGCAAGGAAAGATTAACGTTTTTACTATGCAGTAATGCTTTAGGCGATAAAATGTTAAAGCCGCTTGTAGTAAATAGGTTTTTAAAGCCACGAGCTCTTAAAAGTAAGGATTTGACTCATTTGCCAGTTCATTGGAATGCAAATTCTAAAGCATGGGTGACAACTGCAGTGTTTACTGAATGGTTTCAAAAATGCTTTGCACCAGAGGTTGAATCTTATATGAAGAAAAAAGGTCTTGAATTTACAGTTTTGCTGATTGTAGACAATGCACCCGACCATCCTCATTTGGAACATCCAAGCATTAAAGTCGAATTTTTTTTACCCAACACAACCTGCATTCATCAGACTTTAGATCAAGGAATAATTTCCACTTTTAAAAAATACTACATAAAAATCACTTATCAATTCATTTTAAATAAGCTTGAAAATGAATCACTTACGTTAAATGAAGCTTGGAAAAATTTTACAATTTTGGATTGCATTATTCTGGCAGCATCAGCGATCGCTAAACTGCGACCGCAAACATTAAATGCATGCTGGAAAACTACATGGCCAGATTGTGTTGCTAGAATTACTGGTGGGGAAGTAGCGACACTGACTAATGAAATTTTAGATTTAGCTCATCAAATTGGAGGAGTTGAATTTGACTTGCTTAACCACGATGATTTAGAAGAACTTTTAGCTGAAGAACCATTAACCGATAACGACGTTATTAGTTTAGTTATTGGAACTGAGAAAAACGTGGATAGTAAAGACAGTTATTCCGAAGAAATTGTTGAACACTTCACTCAGCACTGTTAATGCTTTACAAAATCCAATTCTCAATATGGATCCCGATATGGAAAGAGCATTGACGATTCAATGGGGACTGACTGATCTGTTTTCCGGATATCAAGAGTTGCATAAGCAACTTACAAATTTAAAATCTCAAAGTTTGATGACAAATTTCTTTGCAAGAAAAGAAACAATTGAAGCCCCTAAAAATTCTTTAATCTCGTCCCCTATTCACGAGATATATTCTAGTGATGAAAATTATATTTTACCATAAGATGACAATATGATTATATCATCTAGTGATGAAAGTGTCGTTGAACCAATTCCAAAACGATGCAGACAAGTATTCAGTGATTCGGATTAATCATACATATTTACAGAATTTCCTCAAAATATGTTATAGCTTATTTTTTATATCATTATCTGTTTTTGCTGTTATTAATGAATTAATATTATATTTTTTAAAAGTGTTTTTTTTTATTGTTTTAGTAAATGAAATAAATATATTTTTGTGTATTTTTTTTGGCGATTTTGTTTTGATTTTTTAATTAAAATTTTAGTTAATGCGCTTTTTCAGAATTTTGGAACGAATCATTAGTTTTTATATGAAGCTAGAGTATCGTTTTATGCGAATTCAATTTATGCGATTTTTTTGGAACGCATTTATCGCATAAAACGAGACCTGAGTAATTAAGAAAGTTCTACCTGGTATCATAGTATTTAAGAATTACACAGAAATACATCAAAATTGTAACAAATTTAATTCAACGATGATGCGAAATTTGTATCATCGAGACTCATAACAAAAATATTTCGAATGTTAATTTAAAAATATATAACAAAATAATTTTACCTAATATTATAACAAAAATAAAAGAAAACAAGCAAATTAAAACCGAACAAAACTTTGAAAATATTCTATATGAAACAAGGAAAACAAAAATATAAATATTAGTGTTGATATCCTACTAATACTCATAATAATAACGATTATATTATATACAATAAGAATAAAAAAGAAAATCATAATTTCGTCCGAGCATCAAGCTAACGGCGGGGGAGTTATAGCCCCCAATTTGTTCATAACAATATGAACAAACATACACACATATAATTATATGCATACTTAACATTAATTCTTTTCTTTTTAACAAATGTTGATATGTATACTGCGAACAAACATACATATCAACCACCTCAACTTTTATTGCTCTACAAAAAGACCAAGCATTCTTGGAAATGCTTCGCCTTCCAATACATTGTATGTAGCGGGTGGTCAAACTTATGAAATTAACCAAAACTATTAATAAACTATTTTTTTTATTCTATTTCAAACCAATGAACTTTTATTACAAAACACTTTAATAAACTATTTTTATTTCGAAGAATTGTAAATCAGACCAATAAACTTTTATTGCAAAACTTTTTTTTTTAAGTGTAAGTCTAAAATTGCTTGAACAAAGAATGGTTAATTATATTAAGATATAAAATAAGAATATTAAAAAAAAAATAGTCATAACTCCAAACACAAACAGTGTTTTTTTCTTGTTCAACGTAAAGTTAAACAAGTTTTTTTTATCTATTTTGCAGACATATATTCTATGCCGGATGGAATTCCGTCAGATTTCCGTGTGAATGAATTGTACGATTATGTAGAATAGCGAATCCCGGCCTTAAGAAACGGATTAATTTAAGTAGTTTTAAATCAAATGAATCACCTCTATATAATAATATTATGTTATTGATAAATAATAAAATGATTTATAGGGTCTATGGATTTAACATAGATCATGATGGAAGTTGGCGATGTGGAACAAGCAAATTAAAAGTTAATAACGCTAAAATTTTATATATAGGTGATTTTATATATAGGTGAATTTAAAATGACATCAGGATTATTTGAATTATTATTTCACACTTACAGCCTGTTTTTGTAAAACACAAGTGTTCTCACTTGGAGTTTTCGTATTAAAACGAAAACGTTTTAAATATGGTTTTTAAAAAACATTTAAAAGTTTTCGTCTATTCATGTTTGACATAAATAGAGCTTTTTTCTATCGTTAAATAACGTTATTGCCAATGCGTTTATTTTCGTACCTTTTTATGCTTTTTATATATAAGGATTTTGTGTTCAAGGTTAACCTTGGCTTTTGTTTACAAAAATAAATTTTAAAAACAAAAACTTCTATAAAAAAATGTTAGTAAATGTTAAAACTAAAAATGTTGAATTCAAATGTTTACAAAAATTGCAATAAATAAACGCAATATATGAAGACGATTTTTTGCCACACATCAAGATATAGAAATGGTGAAGGTATTTGCGTGATAGCACTAATTTTTTTAAACATATGGAAGAACTTACATACACACATACAAACATATTTATGTACATACTTGTTTCTAGAATTTTTTGAACCTGTTAATACATATTTATGTAATTAGTAGCATTTAACCCGCTACTTTATTAACGTCTCCTCTTCTTTCGTAAGCATATTTTTATGCCAATGTTTATTTTTCTAGGTTTTAGCTTGTTTAAACGCTAGCATTTAATTCGCTACTTTGTCCGGACCTTTTTTATGATCACATTTGTGTGCCTAAGGTTATAGTTCTGCTACTTATATTTTTTATCTTATGGGATGATAATCACTCAGGACCTTGCAGCTTAATTTTGAGTCTCTTCAAAGTACCAAAAAAGAAATTACCAATTTCGCCCCTTAAGCGTTTGAAGTTCGAAAAAGTGCCAAATTTAACTTTGCATTTTTTAGATAAGTTTCGAATGTGATATAACTTTTATTTTTATGTTTATTGGCTTAAAAGATAGGGGGATGACAAAAAAGTACCAAAATACTCCCTGAAAGAGCAAAATTTCAAAAAGTACCAGACACTCGTCCACTTATTTTTTTTTAAAGACAACGATAGGTATTACATTTCATTGTATCTCTCTAAGTTTTGGAAATATAAAGTTACCGAATTTACCCTTGTTACCCCCTAAACATTCGACTATACAAAAATCCCGTTTTAGTGGATCTATTTGGGAGGAGTCCAGCCCGCGCTACAAATTTCAAGTTTTTAGCTTCAGGTGTTTAGGCTGTGCGATCATAAATCAATTAGTCAATAATTTAACAATTCTATATAAATATACATACACATATATAGATACACAAACCTTTAATAATATTGTAAATAATTTAGGGTTCTTTCAGTAAAATATCCTTTTTATTTTCTATTTATTTTTTTTTTTTTTTTTAAACGAATGCCTTTTACTTATCGTCTTATTTTGGCATTTGTGTTCATTTATTACGAATATGTTCATTTTATAAGAACCAAACGTGTGTGGAAAAAATGAAAGCTTTTTCAGTCACTCACCTAAAATGTGTTTTAATTTTATGAAAACCTAAATAAGTTTTCGTTCGTTTTTTTTACGAACGAACAAATATTTTCATTTTCTAATAACAGGCTGTTAACCTTTACATTATAATAAAATGAATTCGAAAAAAGTGACGATATTGTTACGAACACAAATGTACACAGACGTCACTATAAGTCAAACAAACAAATTAAAAGAACTAAAGCAAAGATTATAGATTTATAAAGATGTTGCACTTAGTACATTTGGAATTGACAAAAATGTTGTGTTTCTTATTGATGAGGGGGGGAAGTAACAAGGAAAGCTAAAACTTCGTGCTCACATTCAGAAAAATGAAGAGAGCAAAAAAGCACATGCATTAATACATGCATACACATGTTTGCTGTTTTTGTCAACCAACGTGTGTGTGTGTATGTTTTTTTTTTTGTTAAAACCGGTTTTCGTTATTTTTTTTATATGATTTTGTTTTTGTTTTCAAGCAATTTATGTGCAAATAACCTACGTAGGACCAAATGCGACCGATTGTTTAATTGGTAGGGTAAGAATATGTGTTTTATTGTTGTACAAATGAAATTATAACGATTCGAGCCGAATTATAATTAAATTTTTTGGACAATTCAACTATGTATGTACTTATAATATGTGTATGTTTGTATCAAAGGAATTTATTATAAAACCAGTGTTTTTTCTTAGGGCGTGTGTGAGGCGATAGAAAAGTTCTAATGTAAGAAAAATGTTGACACTTCTAAAATTAATTATATTTCAATAGCTCTGGGGGCTAGTAGAATTTATGAAACAACCAACAAAATTTCTGACAAGCAGAAATTAAAAATTTTAATTGAAAAAGTCAAATAAAAACGTTTAAAAAATTGTGTGAATTCAAAAAAAAAAAAAATATAAAATTAAATGCATAGAGCCACCTGCAAAAAAAAAATGTATTTTCCTAATTTGTTCATTATTTTATACAGTACTTTTCGTTAATAGTCATTTACGTTATTAGTCACATTAGCGATATAGGTCATTTAATTTTTATTTTTGCCGCTATACACAAGATTAATTGAAAGTATTTACGTTATAGTCCATTTAGCGATATAAGCACATTTACCATCTATCAGCGGCTAGAAAAGGCAAAAGTAAAGCAAATTATTAACGTTATAGTCACATAAGCCTAAGTTTTTTGTTTGTTTTCGAAGTTACAAGCCATATCAAAGAATCAAGAAATTAATCGTTTGCTTTTTCTAACCAACTCTCCACTCGAAAAAAAAACTAGTTTCTATGTTTGGTAACAGAGATGAAATATCTTATTATATTTTTAAAAAAAGTTTGCAACTCTGTTTCAAAGTTATAAGCCTGCTGTCAGTATTGTTAATATGATTTTTTATTTTATTAAATTCAGATGAAATTTGCAAAAAATCGGCAAAGAGGAGTACAAGTGTATTTTACCTTTAATAAAATGTTCAATATTTAACATTATTCCAGTAGTGTGTTTATGTTATAGTATTTTGAACGATTTAAAATAAATCGGGCATGCTCTGACAATCGTAAAACGCTTAACATTTGCGATTCTGACTTAAAATCGTATAATATGTGTTCTGTAAACCACAATGGCAGGAAGTTTGGAGAATGTAAATTACAAAAGTATGCTGAAGGAAACTAGAATTTTTGTTAGAAACTATGGCAGATCGCAAGCATAGCGCACCAGTTTCAGAACACTAAAATAAATCTGGCGTTTTGCTTTTTTAAATCGTGCGAATATCATAACAAGGCTGAATATCTTAAAACCTAGAACTTGGGATATCAGTTAATTGAAGTTTGCAAAAAATATTAATTTTAAGAAATTTTTAAAATTCCATTTAATATGCAATCAAAAGTGATTCAGTTTTTAGAATTTATTTTCCAAAATAAATTAAAAATTTACTTGTTTTCTTGTGGAGATCCGATGTTTAATAACTTTTGGCAGGGGAAATGTCTGACAATCGAATAAAGCTTAAGCTTTATTCCAAGTTTCTTAAGCAATAATTTTTTAATGTGTTCAATGTAATTATCTGGCAATATTATCAATTTGTCATCTAAAAACTATAGTCGTACTAAAATTTTTTTTTTTATATATAATTAAGAAAGAAAAGTAAAATGCGTTTCATAAATCGCTAACTTTTTTAAATTTTGCCAAAAAAAAAACGACATTTCGGCAAACACAAAATTTCGTCGCCAAATAGGTTTATAAATCACCACATCTGACAGCCCTGCTCATAGTGGCACACATATATGTGAACTAGGCGTATAGTCATACTAGCGATATAGTCCACGATTTGTGACTATAAGCAAAAAGTACTGTACATAGTATTTTTTCAATAACGTCAAAATTTTATATTGTCAAAAAAGATATAATTTTTTCAACGTTATTTTACAAAAAATTTCTTATAATGTAGACCATAAACAAACAAATAGTTGTTAATATAACATAGACTGTCCCGTGTTCGAGCACTGGTATATTTTGTTTATCTAGGTATACAATGACAAAGCATTCTTTATTTCGTTAAATAATATCATTTTACACAGCAGAAACATGAATTTTTCCCCACACAGAAATACTTTGTTACCGTTTTACACAGGCCCGAACTATTTACTACGAGTATTTGGGAAATAATTTTACTTATAGGCTCTTTACAAGTTTAATGGTTGTAAATTTTAACTTTTCAAGTATGTAATCGATGATTTGAAGGTATTTAAATGTTTCCCATGTGTATTTCTTCTGTCATAATATAAGGAATAGTAAATTTAACATCTCCATCCTGTGTTATAACATACGTTATTCTCCGTAAACCAAAAAGAATAAATTTAAATTTTAGTTCAATTTACGCTTTGCTCAACAAAAAATTTTTTATTTTCATTGCTTTATTTTGTAAAAATATTTTTGCAGACCTTTATAAGAATTTTACAAACTTCTAAAAGTAAGACCTCCAAAGCCTGATTATTTATCATAATTTGTAATAAAATTTTTGTTGTAATAATAAATAAAATTGGATTTTTCGTCGGAAACAATTTAAAAATATGTCAAATAATACAATTTTTATAAAAAACTTTGAAAATTAATTTTTTACTACATTTTAAAACAAAAAATAAATAAAATTTCAAGAAATAACGTGCACACACATCAAACTGGCTGCAAATTTTTATGAAAATCAAAAGTATTTTGATTATGTCGCTTTAGTAAACATAAAATATCTTTTATAAACAAAGAAGTTAATTTTTTTAGAAAAATTATTTCTTATATTCCTACAATTGTTTAAATTTAGACAATAACAGCATTTGAACTTCGGTGCGAATCGATATAATTTCATCTGTACAACAATAAAACACATATCATTGCCCTACATTTAAAAATCTGTCACATTTGCTTTTACATAGGTTTCTTGCACATAAATGGCATGAAAATAAAACTTCTTTTATTACCTAAATGTGTTTTTAACGAGAAAAACAAGACTTCTTTTCGTTTTTTATATTTTTTTAATTGCCATATATGTACAATGTACCAAGAATGATAGAAGAAAGATTACGACAACACGAACTCAAAAATTGAATTTTCTGCGCAGGTGGGTCAAATGACGTCACGAAACATACACGAATAGGTAACCCTAGCTTGGGTTAAGCTACGTCATCTAACGGGAAAACATGCGCATGGCGTAATCTCTTTTTATATCATTCTTGCAATGTACATTGTGCCTACATATACATACACACACGCGTGCACGTACATATACGCTGATAGATGAGAATTAAAAGTTCTCTGAGAGTAAAAACAATAACTATAATTTACTCTCACAAGTGGATTTAGCGGCTAAATCCACCAGAAAAATTAATATAGACAGAAAAATGTATACACTTTGTATGACAGTGCAATATCTTTATAAATCTATAGTCTTTGACTAAAGCATTTAAATCAGGGGTTTCCATTTCTTTGCACAATTGTGCGCACCACTACTAACACATATTTTTATACTCTTCAATTCAGTCGTCGATGTGACTTCGACAAGTGTGCATGTCTAGCGGATGCTATATTATTTTGTTTCAGCTTACACTCAAAAAATATTGTGCGGTCAAAAATGCTTTTGGTAACATCCAATGCCTTGCGTGCAATTTTTATTTAGAGATTAAATTTTAAGACTTAAATGTAGAATAAAGTAACATTTCATAAGTTTACATGCAAAGCAAAGAACTTTGGAAAATGGTAATTATTTGAGATTTAAAAGCAATTTTTAATATTTCAGATAAAAAATTTCAAAATGTCTAACAGTCCTATGTGGAAGAAGCTGATAGTCACATTTATTATAGGTTTTATTTTACATACGTTTATGGATTCGGTTCTTATAATTTTACAACACTTTTTTATTTTTTCTTATGCAATACTAAAAATTATTATTATAAATTATTATCTGATCACTAATTCCACTAACACCGTGGTAATAGTTATAAAACAGATTACCCAGTTTTGGTGTTTAAAAATATTAATGTGTTCTTATAAAAAGAATTAAAAACTCTGCTAATTTTTTTCTTGAGTGTGATTATACATTATGCTGTTAAAAAAATTATATATTTGTTTGATGATACGTCATTTATAATTTTGTAAATAACTTAAAATTATATAAAAATACATATGTAACGTGAATCCAAATCAACAAAACTTTAAAATTTTCAAATAATATCTACATTGTTTTGCATTTAAGCTAACGATATGTGTTTTGTTTGTGAAAAAAAATCTTTGATGCCTGTAAAAGGGTCCATTTTTCTTTCGTAAAAAAGACGTACCTAAATGCAGAAATTATTAAGAAAAAAAATAGCCACAAGAATTTGTTGGTATTTTGTGCTTGTAAAAATATTTTTGTTTCTGTACCAATCGCGTCGGTAGGTTTTTTTCTTTGAAAACACTTTTCTTAAGTAAAAATATTTAAAAAACAAGTTAAAAAAGTCTTGTTTTCCTACAATTTATGTGTAAACCTATACATATAAAAGCAAATGTGACAGCAGGTAAAATTTCTGGGTAAGAAGATGTGTTTTATTGATGTTTTAATGAAACTGTATTGTTTAGCACTATTTTTATTGCTTACTTTTTTATGCTACAATTATATGACCGAGTCCAAAGAGTTAACCTTACTAATTTATGGTATTTATTTAACGTAACTTTGACCTGTTACAATGACTATACATTTTTGCAGGCAAACTCAGGTGCGCATTTGGTATTTTGTAAAAAGTTATGATATACTATTAGCTAGAATTAAAATGTATGCACAGATGTTTGAAGTATGAGTAACCCAACAACGTGAATACCCTTTCTATTTTACTTACCACTATAACCCCCTAACTTTTTACTAAAATAACTTTTTCACGTTATAATTCTCATGTAATTTATTTTATTGTTGAAAAAATAGACCAGGGAAATCCATTTCTATGCACAATTGTGTATACCACTACTAAAGGTACGTTCAGATTTAGTATCAAATAAAATAACAGCTGATTTTGAGCAAATAAAAGTATTTGCCGGCAAACAAATATTTGTCCAATGTGAACATAGTGTGAACACAAAAAATCAAATATTTGAGTAAATTTTGAGCAAACATTTATTTGAAATTACAAAAAAATTGTAAGAGCAAACAACGACAAATAATTTTAGCCATGTTCCGGATAGAAGCAATTTTTCCTGTAAGTTTTCGGATTCTTACCGCTAATTTAGCAATTTTTATAGAATTTTTGCCATTCCTTATAGTTTTAGGCACTTTTACTAAATTTTATGGCTTGTTTGAAATATTAAAATGGTTCGCGATTTTCGCTATTTCTGCAACATTTTTTTTTTTTGTTTTTCCCCTACATTTTGTTTTTTAACCGATTTAGCAATTTCAAATATATTTTAGGGTTTGTTTCCAAGTTAGCTATTTTTCGCGAATTTTAGCCATGCTCGCGAAGAAGCGATTTTTCACTGTAAATCTTTAGAGCTTTAACGATTTTTAATAATTATTAGGCTTTGCTATCATACCGCTATTATCAAATTTTTGCGAATTTCCGCTAATTTAGCAATTTTTATCGAATTTTTGCCATTCCTTTTAGTTTTAGGCACTTTTAATAAATTTTATGGCTTGTTTGAAATATCCAAATTTTTCGCGAATTTTCGCTATTTTTGCAAAAAAAATTTTTTCCCGACATTTTGTTTTTTAACTGATTTAGAGACTTCAAATATATTTAAGGGTTTATATCCAAGCTTGCAATTTTTCGCAAATTTTAGCCATGTTCCCGTTACCCATTGTCTTCCAGTTTTTTTTTATATTTTACATTCTCCTGTTCTAACACTATAAAAGATGCTGCTCCACAGAATAAAAAAAATAAATTAGCTTTTGCGCTCATTTTTACTATTTGTGAAATATATTATTATTTTTGAACACTTTCATTAAATAATTATTTGATGCAAATATTTATTTTAGTCTGAACGCATGGCAAACATGAATTAATTTATTTTATTTAACACTTTTTGCCAACTGTTTCATCAAACAAAAATTGTCAAATGTTTGAGCTTAGTTTGAACATTAAGCAAAATATATTTTTGTTTTACACAGTTTGATGCAAATATCAGAACAAATATTTTCGTCAAATATATTTCATTAGTCTGAACGTACCTCAATACATATTTTTGTTTCAGGTTAACAGAAAAAACTTTATGATGGCACTTAAAAAATATTGTGCGGTCAAAAACGCTTTTGGTAACATCCAATGCCTTATATGGTATGCAACATTTAAGGAAGGAACGGAATATGTTATTAAACGTGTGATTTGCGTGCAATATTTATTTTTTATGAATTTTTAAAACATAAAAATCTTTAATTTTTTTACAATTGTTTGATAAGATATTTAAAACTGATTTAGAGTCAAAAAGCTTCCGAATGACAAAAAAGTGCAGTTTTAAAATCAGCGACATTGAATTGGTAAAGAATTGCTAAAAATTTTTTATCAACACAAAAAAATTTTAATTTTGTACCTTTGTGTTATACAACTTATAAAATATATTACTAACATTTTATTTCGGCTGTAAATGAATGCATTCTCTCAATTTTTTTACTCTCTGGTACTCACTAATACACAACCAAAAAATTTTTGGAAATCCCTGATTTAAATATAAACGTATTATAAAAAAATTATTTAATACAAGAAGCAATATTCTAGCAAAAGGTCCCAATGAATTAGTCAACAGATAACGTTTAGTCCTTTCATCGGAAGGTGTTGGTCATAAAAAACATAAAAATGAGATAATATAAATTATTGAGGAACTTAGAGATGATAATATAATTTATAAAAATCATGAGACTTTTAAATAAATTTGGAGAAAGCTCAACACCTAATTGTTAACAATTCAGAACTAAGATAAATTCTAGTAAAAATGCTTGATGTTGGCGTAAACAATCATGTTTTTGATATGCATAAAAAGAGGATTACTAATCTAGTTGCACCGATCGATCCTAAGGATGCTGTTGCAAAAACCTATTTAAAACGAACAAACGAATTACTAACAAATAAAATAGGTGAATCTGTAAAAGATTTTGAAACTAAAATACAATTCGTAACAAATGCAATTAATCATGCTACCGTTAATAACATAGAAAAGCTGTATAAAGATGTAGATGGTGTTACTAATGCTAAAAAAGAGTGCGAAAAAAAATATCAAACTTAAAAAATTAAATTAATCAAGCTATCGTTAATAACATTAAAATGTTGTATAAGGACGTAGAAGCCATTTCTAATATAATATAAAATCATATTAAGGGAAAAAATGTTATTGAACAATCAGTTAAGAGGCAAACATTAAGTGTTAATTAAGAATATATGAAAACAGTTGATGCAAGATTTAATAAAATAAAAGCATGTTTTTTCAAATGGGTTGAACTCGATGAAAGATTTAACAATTTCGAAAGTTATCTTTTACAATAATTTGTAAACGACCTGCGGTAAAGGTCGAAAGGCTAAGTACTCATAAAACATATATTTACTCAGACATAATACACACACATATATATATATATATATATGATGGCGCTTCGCTACCATCATTAAAATAAAATATGTAATTTTTTTTAAATACAGATCTCGTGCATTACGTTTGAAGTTATTTGAACCAAGTTTGAATACTCCTACTGTTACCATTCACCAGTTGCAGAGAAATCTATATGGTATTTGTATTGAAATTGCCCCCCCCCCCCCCTATGTCTAAAAAAAAGAAACAGATATATATATACATATATAACAAGCTATTTGTTCCAAATTTGTAAATTGTAGATGTGGCCGTTCTCTAGATATACATAAATATAGTTTGATCCACACCCACTTCTCCCATCCCGCACATTACTTACAGATGCTGTCTGCATATTGATAGCCATTCAAAATGTACCCAATTTAGACAATCTTATTACACTTATCTTTCTTCAAATATACGGGATTCTATTTTTGCACGCTTACTTATATAATCGCGTCCACTTTTTGACTGATTTTGCGTATTGAGTACCAAGTTATTTGAACCAACTTTGGAACATTTAGCTATGACCGTTCTCTAGCTGTACATAAATCTATTTTATATATGTATGTAAGGAACTTACATCCACTCCCACAACTTTTATCTTACTCAAGATATATGTACATAAATCTATAATGTCTTTGAATGTAAGATGCTACAGCTACCATTCCAATCCCGCCTATTTGTTTATAGATGTTTTGTTTTGATAACCCAGTTATTTGTATTAAATTTGGACAATTTTTCTCCTACCGTTCTATAGATATAAATAAAGCCATTTTATGCCACGCCCACTTATCCAATCCCGCCGTTTTTATATATATCATAGTACCGAAACGTTCACGCATTTATCAGTCATGAGCGAGCGTAAATATTTAAAAATTTAATATAAGCAAATGTTTTGAATTTCCTCACTCATGAGGAGTGAGCAGAAACAAAATTCATATGTGAATTTTTAAGATATGAAAAATTTTAAATAATTCACATTAAAATTATTCATAAGGAAAAAAACGCGATTTGCCCAACCATTTCCAGCGGGAAAATGAAGTATTAAAGAGGCTTTATAGAAGGCCTTTTTGCAGACATAAGATTTCCCAGCCACATTCCCACTTTATATCTAATTAACAAGGTATGTCATTGGAGAGCAACGCCTTAACCTCTTGCATCTACTTTAAAGGCTTCTGGAAAGTCTTCTAAAAATATTTAAGAATAAAGCTTTATCCCAGTTAAATTGTTGTTGCTAATAATGATAAGTGAGTAAATTAATAACTAAACTTGATACACGTTCCAATATATCTACTAATAAAACGATTTCGACAGGTCTTATCTTAGAATAAAAAATTTTTATTTGAAAAATATTTAATAAAATCCCTTCTTAAAGACATTTTCAAACAAGGTAGAGTGGAATAAGTAAAATTTGACTAATAATTCAATTGTAAACCTTCTTAAGCGATTAACTTTTTAGGCCTAAAAAGTGAATTGCTTGCAATTTTTCCCGCTGGGCAGCGCGATTAGCCTGTGTGTGTTTTGTTTTTGTAAAATTATTTCTTGGCTACCCTGCAGAAGAGAAGGAGTTAATTGTCAAAATGTCACTAGTACAATTACTAAAACAAGAAGTACTAGTGCTGACGGGGTTAGATTTTTTTTTTCAAAAAATGTTAAAATGCATAATGCTAATTTTTTCTATAGATAAGAACTAGTAACAAACTGGTTCGAAAGCACCCGATGTGGTCCTAGTGTACGAGTACACGTCTATAACCAATAGTACTAGTGATTTTCCAAGCACACTCAATGCTAATTAGAGCATTAAGATGGTATAGAAGAGTTTACAGTTGAGAACGAGTACTTTTTATTTGTGTTCTAGCTTGGTACTAGTTAGCTACTAGTTCATTCTCCGGCATGAACCGAAATGTATGTGTTGGTTTTTTTCGTAAGCAAAAATTATTGAAAAACAAGTTATAGTGCTATATTCTGCTGCGCCAAATCTTTGGTACCCTCCACCGACAGGAGTGGGCTCTATATGATAAATACATATATATAATAAACTAAGCTGCCCAAAAACGAACGTCATCATTAAAATTTGTTGCGGTTTGGACCTATATTAAATTATTATCCGACAATAAGAAAGTTCTATGCGTTTTTTGTTAGAACTTTGAACTGGCTTGAGTAAAATATCATGATTCGTAGCAGTTTTAGCCGAACTAAAATGATTTTTAGGAGGGTAATTTGTATTGAACCTGTGGTAAATTAAGGACCAATCATCCCAAATTTCTGAAAACTGATTTCTGGTGTTACAAAAAATAAATTACAATACATTAGTGTAATTAGTTTAAGCGTTAACAGTGAATTTCACAAAACCGCATGATATATTTACTGGTCATATGAATCTAAGTTGGAAGAAATTTTACCGCAATATCTAAAGCTGTTATGGTTTTAGGCGAATTAAGCTATATTCCCAAAGTGGAGTTTATTTGGTTTTATGCGCAATAAACTGTTTTCCGAGAGTAGGGTTTATATGGGGACTAGGGTAAGTTATGAACCGATCTTTACAAAATTTGGCAGGGTGATTTCTGGTCCTATGAAACTGTGATGCACCAAATTTAAGTATGATAGCGTTAATTATTACGGTTTTAGGCGTACTTAAATGTTTTCCGGGAGTAGGGTTTATATGGGGTCTATGGTTAATTATGGACCGATCTTCACGAAATTTAGCAGTGTTATTTCTAGTCCTACAAAACTGTACCATACCGAATTTAATTATGATAGCGTTATTTATAACGGGTTTAGGCGTACTAAACTGTTTTCCGGGAGTACGGTTTATATGGGAATTAGTGTAAATTATCGACCCATCTTCAAAAAATCTTATAGTGTGATTTCTGGTCCTATAAAACTGTGACGAACCAAATTTAAGTGTGATAGCGTTATTTATTACGGTTTTAGGAATGCTAGACAGTTTTGCGCGAATAGGGTTTATATGGGGCGTATGGTCAATTATGGACCGATCTTCACGAAATGTATCTGTATGATTTGCAGTCGTATAAAGCGAATTCGTGCAAAATGTTGCTGGACTTGAATCCCAAACTGCTTAGGATAACTACAAGCAATTTGGACCAAGTTTGTTCTTTTATTTTGCGTTTTTCGAAAGTGAGCGTGTTTTCAACAGACGGAGATGGCTAAATCGCCTTAGCATTACTCAAGGAGCCAGAACATAAATACTTTATGGGGTCTTAGATGTATAATAAAAAAGTTTCACACGGAACGACCCCCTTTCACTAAAAAATAAGAGAAATCCACATATCTTAAATGCAGAATAATATAACATCACAGTTTACATGAGAAGCAAAAAGAGTTGTAAAATATAAATTAATTGAGATATAAAAGCCATTTTAAATATTTTGAACAAAAATGCGATAACCGATACATTTTTGAAGAAAAAATATTATTTTTATTGTTATTTATTTAGTTATGTGTGTTACGTTATTTTAATTTATAATTTTCTGAAACAAAATGTCGTATCACCAACGAAAGTATGATAGTATTAAGTAAAACAAACATTTAAAATATTAAATATCTAAATATTTTTGTTAAATTACAGGTATAATAGAATAATAAGATAAAGTACCCTGTCGGACATTCAGTTAACTTTTAATTAACTGAAAGCTAACTATTTCTCAAGTAGTGGTGGTTGACACTTGCATTGCTTTTATATGGAAATAAAAAGCCAACTTTTTCATTCTAATTAGCGTGTATTTTGATTTCATTATAATGAATTTTGATATATTGAATTTTTCTTTACAACCGACAAATTTTGCAAATAAAACTTTGACTCATATATGTACATTCGACCGTCTCAGTTTTAATACTTTTTCGAAATTCGTTCATGAACATCGATTTTCTTAATCTACTATAAAAACCAAGAATTTTGGTGTATAATACTTAAATATGGATGAACGGGAAGTGGTCTCTCAAATCGTGTTTTCATATTTTTAGGCAAAATGTCTTTTTTTCCAAAAAATTAAAAAATCTAGCTTTAGTAATTTGCCTCAAACTCAAGCAGTTCTGAACGGATTTGAACCTAATTACAGCCATTAGAAAGCTTAGTAAATTTCCTAAATGTTCCTTAAAGCAACATTGCCATTTTGTTTGATGGTTTTTTGTTAATATAATTTCATATTCAGATTCTCAAATACGAACTTAAAATTTTTTTCATTATTGCTTACCTTTTCATATATAAAAATTGAACGAGGAAAAACTTTTATATTCTGTTAATGCAGTATGGTAGGAAATTTTAAAACAAAGATTTTGATGTAAATAACAGTAGCATTCTGTTAAGAAAAACTGCAGTTTTAGTTGTAATGATAAAATGAGTAAAGTTGTTTATTTGTAAATTTGCTTCAATTTTATAATTACATTATTATAAAGTAAGAAGATATTGATGTTGGTTGTTTATTTTTTCAAATTTGCTAAAATTGTACTTTTGTTGGAGTTTGGATGCGTTTTGTGAAAATGCTCGAAGACTTGAATTAAATCATTTTGCTCACTGCTTTCCATCACTAGTGTGTTGTTGACGGTTTTTCGAAGGCCAATTGCGCGCAAAGCAGGGTCGTTAACTACTGTTAAGTTTATCGCAAACAGTACTTTTCGCATATAGTCACATCCTTTAGTTGCAGCCAAATGGGCTATATCACCAATGTGACTATAAGCCTAATCCACATATATGCCCCTATGAGGTGTATAAGGGAGTCGAATAAAATCAATTTATTTATTAAAAAAAATATTTAAAATAAGAAATCCTCTATATGTATGGGAAAGAAAATAAGAAATATAATTATTTAATTGTTTGTTTATTTATTTATTTAAAAAAACCCAAAATATAATTTGAAGTTGAGTTTTATAACAGGAGTGCAAAAATATTAGAAACTTGCAAAGTATACTAATGTTTTAAAATAATATAGTATTTATATCAAAAAATAAATCTAAATAGGTGTTTATAACAGTCGATCAAAAATAGAGTAAAAAACAAGTGCGTTTGTGTTTTGAGAAATTTATTTAAAACCATCAAAGTAAATATTAGACATTTTTATGCGTGGGTGTGTTGATCAGAGTTTTATAACGTATTTTGTTGTGATTTTGGTATATTAAATTGTTGATGGATGTATTCAAAATAGAAAAAACAATTGCGATGTTGTAATAGCAGGTCAACGCAGGTATGCAGCAGAGAAAAGAACAATGTAAGTTAAGATCAGCTGTCAAGTGTCAAGAGTGCGTAGGTGTAAATATGTATAATTGTTTGTGCACATTTGTAAGTGGTAAATGAAGCATTTTTGTAGTGGTTTGCATTACTAAAGTTAAAAAAAATTTATGACTGCTCTTGTTTTTTATGATTTGAATTTTTTAGTTAAATATCTGTTGTTGTATTCTATATTCACACATAAATTTTAGGTACATCTTTTTTATCTACTATTTTATGTGTGCACTTGCGTGGACTTATTAAGGAATAATTATGGCGCCAACCTCTTTCAGATGTAAACACGCAAATGCAACAAATTCGCGGAAAATTAAGAAATTTTCGGTTCACTTATTATGCATTTTATTTGATAATTTGACGCAAAAGAAAGTACCGCGAAATAAAAACAATATTTTGCACAATAATTCTTATGTATAATTGGCTGTGCACATTTGTAAATGTTTTGCTGCGTACTTCGTAATAATAGTTTTTACTAATGGCACATTGAGATCCTTGTGATTATTAGAGTTTTTAACATACCAGGGAGCGACTGTGATTATTCGATGAAGTTTATTTTGACGCCTTTGAATTTTTTCGATATTTGAGGCCGAGGCAGTGCCCCATAGCTGAATACCGTAGCACCAGATTGGCTTTAATATAGAGTTGTAGAGTAGGAGTTTGCAGTCGAGGCTAAGAACAGAATTTCTTCCAATAAGCCAATTAATTTGAATTGCTTTTAGTTTCATTTGTGTTAGTTTTGCTTCTATATGGCATTTCCATGTTAAGCGCCGATCTAGATGAATAGCAAGATATTTTACATGCGATTGTTGGGGCACTAATTGATTATTGATTTTAATAGGGGGACATGACTCCCGACGCAATGTGAATGTTATATGTGCGCATTTTTGCTCATTGACCTTTATCCTCCATTGTTTTAACCACTTTTCCAATTCAAATATATGATTCTGCAAGTAGCGAGATGCTTCATGACAGTTTTCGTGTACGCTTAAAAAAGCTGTATCATCAGCAAATGTTGAAGTTAGGGTGTGGTTATTTGTTGGCATGTCTGAGGTATATATTAAGTATAACATGTTAGAGGTTAAGATCAAGCGTTGATTATATTTCAATGAATACACCTTTAATTGATGTGGAAGATTATGATTTATTTATTTTAATTTTAAATTATAATGCAGAGACTTTTATTTTATGTATGTTGTTCCCAAGGCTAATACAACAAAAAAAAAAAAAAAAAGGAAAAAGGAAGTTACAAAAGTTGACATATGTAAATATGTCATTATTGCCTTATTATAAAAACACATGTTAATTAAATTAATTATCGATATCAATAAAGATGAGAAAATGTAAATTACAATAACTAACAAACTCCTCCTTAATTTACAATTTTAATTTACTTTAAATTTAATTTGTTTCTAAACATAATAAACTTTTCTTTAGGTAGACCCTTAGTAAATAAATCGGCTAACATTTCTTCTGTTGGACAGAATTGCACTTGAACTAACTTCTTTTCTACGTAGTCTTTCACGAAGTAAGTTTTGGTGTCGATGTGTTTTGAACGACTACTTAGCTTTTCGTCAGCTATCAATTTTATGGCGCTTTGGTTGTCCTCGTATATTGTTGTAGGCTGGCTGCGGTTCCAATTGAGATCCTTAAGGACTCGCTGTATCCATATGGCTTCCTTACAAGCTTCAGACAGCGCTATAAATTCTGCCTCAGTGGATGAAAGTGCCACGCAATCTTTTCGTTTACAAGACCAGCTTATGACACCATTAAATAGAAAAATATAGCCGGAGTTTGACTTACGTGTTAGACGGTCTTCAGCCCAATTGGCGTCGGCATATCCGATGATAAGTTCACTAGTCGATGATTTTTCTCCAAGCTTTAATTTTAAAGTAGATGTTCCTTTAAGGTATCTTATTAGCTTCTTCACTTCGTCCCAGTCTGCCTGGGTTGGATTTTCAACCTTTTGAGAAAGTATGTTTACCGCTGCTGAAATATCAGGTCGTGTGTTTGTTGAAATATATAATAAGCATCCGACTCGATATTTCTCATTAGTTGGCAATTTTTCACCCTCCGGTTGTTTGTGATAGGTAGGGCTTATAGGTATAATCGAATCTTTAGAATTCTGAAAGTCAAATTTCTTGACGACTTCTAAAATGTATTTTGTTTGGTCGATTAAGTAAATGTTGTTTTCTTTTGTAACTCTAATACCTAAGTAATTAGATATCAGGCCTAAATTATCAATATGAAAATTTGTGTTTAAAATATTTTGAATTCGATTGACATAATTTTTGTCGCTCGAAATAATCAATATGTCATCGACATAGATTAAAATGAACAAACTGTTCCCAAGGGTATACAGGCAATTATCAGCCTTACTCTGTTTTAAGCTTGCTTTAATAAGCACATTATGTAATGTTTAATTCCATACTCGTGCTGACTGCTTTAGTCCATAAATACTTCTTTTTAGTAAACATACCTTATTGGGATTTTTGTCATCAATGAAGCCAGTCGGCTGCTGCATATAAATCTCTTCTTCTAGTTCGCCGTTTAAGAAGGCAGTTTTCGCATCGAAATGATAAACATCCATTTTCTTTATAGCGGTGATGGAAAGAAGAATTCGAAATGTAGCATGTTTAGCAACGGGAGCAAATACTTGGTCATAATCGACCCCATATTTTTGGCTAAAGCCCAGGGCAACTAGACGAGCTTTATATTTGTTGATTTTACCATCTGCGTCTGTCTTTACCTTATACACCCACTTGCACCCGACTAAGTTTTTGCCATCAGGTAAATTTACTAATTTCCATGTATTATTTTCAAGAAGTGACCTATACTCCTCCTCCATGGCAGCAATCCAATGACTCCCATTATCACACTTTACAGCTTCATTGTAATTGGATGGCTCGCCATTGATAACGATATCAATTTCTTCTATAAGACGCAAAGGAGCAATGCCTTTATTGGGCCTTGCAGATCTTCGTAAAGGCTCGGCGTTTTCACTTGGTTGATTGACATCCACGACATTACTGTCAACGGCATCGTCGTCGACATCATCATCTGTATCGCAATTATGATTGTTAAATATATGACGATCAACATGACCGTCACAATTACCATTTGAAAATTTTGTACCATTTATGTAGTTTAAAAATTTTACATCACGGGAAACAACAACTTTTCCCTTTTCCGGTAAAAAACATCTATACGCTTTTGACTGCAAATCGAAACCAATGAATATGGTTTCTTCTGCCTTTGGGTCCAGTTTACGACGCTTGTAATCTTGAATTCGAACAAAACACTTTGAACCAAAACGTCTCAAATTGCCATAGAACGGTTTTCGGCCATGTCAGATTTCAAATGGTGTTCCGTTTATTGATTTCCATGGTAACAAGTTCTGTAAGTTGTTCGCAGTCATAACCGCTTCACCCCAAAATTTATTTTCTAACCCAGTGTCCAATAACATACAGCGCGTCATCTCAATTAGTGTTCGGTTTTTGCGCTCCTCGACACCATTCTGTTGAGGCGAATATGGTGCAGTACGCTGGATGGTAACGCCTTTCATGTTGAGATAATCTACGAAATTTTTATCAATATATTCGCCACCACGATCTGATCGTAGACATTTGATTTTATGACCAAATTTGTTTGCTGTAGTCTCAAAGAATTCTTTAAATTTCTGGAAGGTCTCGGATTTCTCTTTAAGCAAATAAATAGTGGTGAAACGTGAAAAGTCATCGATAAAAGTTAATACATAGCGCTTACCTGACGGTGTTGTTGTCTGCATTGGCCCGCACAGATCGCTATGAATCAGCTGTAAGTTTTCTATTGATCGATTCTTAGACTCCTTTGGAAAGGGTAAGCGAGTTAATTTTCCTTTGATACAGACATCACAATTTGCTAAATTTTTACAACTTTTTCTGCATTCTGCCAATTTTATACCAGTTGCAATATTTTCCTTCTCGATATTACGAATTGCATCCATGCTGCGATGACCCAAAATGCGATGCCAGTCATGAATACAATAATTATTGTCGGTTGTTACACTATTTACGGAATTTTTCACCCTCAACCTGTACAGATTATTTATTGCGTCAGCAAACTCTATTTGTTTTTCTTCTGGCGATCGTATTTCACACGTGTTTTGATAAAACGTCACTTTTATACCTTTTTCAGCTAATTTCTTAACAGAAATCAAATTACCACCAATTTGAGGAACGTATAACACATTATCGATGTGAACATTGTTGCAGCTTCCATTACCATTTAGTAATTGTAAAACAATACTACCTTTGCCGGATGCAGCTATCATTTGACCATTCGCTACCGAGACATTTTCTCTATACGACCCATCAAACATATCAAACAAATCACGTTTACTCGCAATATGGCATGTAGCCCCAGAGTCAATTATCCAATCGCACCTGTTTCTTGTACCAACAAAAAATAAATGTTCAGCATATTCGTCATGCTCTATAACGTTGGCTTTTGATTTGTTTTGTTGTTGTTCTTTATTTACCTTATTAGCCTTCCACGCAGAATATTCTGTGCATTTACTTCGTACATGACCTTTCTTTTTACAAAAGAAACAAGTAATGCTGCTCCCACTCTTGCGTTTAAAATTTGTGACACGTAGTGCATCTGCGCCTTCGATCGTTGATGCAACTCTATCTCCCTCTTGCCTACGCCGGAACTCTTCAATAATTTTTGCACTCTCTAAAGATGGTGTTAAACTCTTTTCACCATGTGCCTCAATTGCCGTAATCAGCCCATCATAACTACTTGGGAGTGAACCTAACATGGTAGCTGTCAATAGAAATTCCCACGTTATTGAACTGCCGAACGCCACGAGCTTTTGAAATATTTCGTTCATCTGGCTAACATGAGCCTCCATGTCAGTGTCGTCGTGTGCTCTTTTTGCCATAACCTCACGCAACAACCTAACTTTTACACCTGGAGAATCACGTTCATAAAATTCCTTTAGCGCGTTCCAAGCTTGTTTTGCGTTGGCTTTGTTTCGTATATGATGAATTTGGTCATCCCCGATACACAAGGCAATTGTGGCGTGGGCCTTTTGATCTGTTTTATCCCATGTGGCAAAGTCTACGTCTGGTCTATCAGTGACTATAGCCGTCCATAAATTTTCACGTTTTAAAAGCATTTCAATTTTGAAACGCCAATTAAAATAATTAGTGGATGTTATTTTTGGCGTTTGATAATTTGCATGTAGATCAGCCATATTTCTTTATTGTTGATTGTTAAAAAAAAATTTAATCTGTTAAATCTTGCCAATCACTGGGCCCATAACCTTTGTTAGAGGTTAAGATCAAGCGTTGATTATATTTCAATGAATACACCTTTTATTGATGTGAAAGATTATGATTTATTTATTTTAATTTTAAATTATAATGCAGAGACTTTTATTTTATGTATGTTGTTCACAAGGCTAATACAACAAAAAAAAAAAAAGGAAGTTACAAAAGTTGACATATGTAAATATGTCATTATTGACTTATTATAAAAACACATGTTAATTAAAGTAATTATCGATATCAATAAAGATGAAAAAATGTAAATTACAATAACTAACATAACAGTGGGCCCATGATGCTTCCCTGAGGGACTCCAGCGTCAATTGGCTGAGGAGAACTTATAAAATCACCTTCTTTAATAATAAACCTTCGACCGACTAAGTAGTTTTCTAACAGCTTGTGTGTGTTTACTGGTAAGTTTAACTTCAATTTATGTAATAACCCTTCATGCCAGACTTTATCAAAAGCTTGAGAAACATCGATGAAGAGGGCGGAACAAAATTTTTTTTCTTCAAAGGCTTTTCTTATGGCGTTTACTATACGATGGGTTTGTTCAATTGTGCTATGTTCTCTTCTAAAGCCGAATTGATGGTTAGGAATACATCTATTTACATTTAAAATTGGGTCTAATTTTGACACTAACAGCTTTTCAAACAGCTTTGATATATTAGACAATAAGCTTATAGGTCTATATGACTCAACTTTTGTAGGATCCTCCCCGTGCTTAGGTATCATTGTAACTAAGGATACTTTCCATTCTTGTGGGTAGTATTCAAGGCGTAAAATAGCATTAAAAATCAAGAGAATAATTTTCTTTGCTATGCTTGGTAGCTCTAAAAGCATTTTGTTGCTGATCTTATCAAACCCAGGGGCTTTCTTGGGGTTTAATTCATGAATAGCCTTTTCGATTTCTTTTATTTCAAATCTAAGTGGAACAGCAGCTCTAACAGCAACAGGTGGCAACTCGACTGCAATATCGGGAGATGTATGCGGGGTAAATACGTTTTTCAAATGATTAACAAAAAGATTTCCTTTTTCTTCATCATTTCGTGCCCAACTTCCATTTAAGTTTCTTAATGGTGGTTTAGTGATAACTGGTCTATTAAGATTTCTAGCTGCACGCCATAATGAGTAGTCTGATTGAGAAGTTGCATCAAGTTCCTTAAGATATTTTTCCAGGGAAGCCGTTTTCTGAGACTGCAGTAACTTTCTTAGCCTTTTTGTGCACTCTTTTAGTAAATTCTTAAGTTGAGGGGATCTATGAAATTGTCATTCTCTTCGAGCTCTCCTTTTTTCAGTCAAGAGCCGCTCGACATCTGCAGAATATATTTTACTATTTTTGGTTTTTTTGACGGTTATACTAGAATGTCGAACAGCTAGTTTCAGATAACTGTCAAAATTTACAATAGAAATATCCACATTCTCCGGTGTACTAAGCGGAATATTTTCAGTGCAGTGGGTACTGAGATATTTTTTATATTTTAACCAATTTATTTGAGTGGCTGACGTCACTAAGTTATCAGACAGAGATTCAATTCTATTAGGATTTGTTATAGTAAGAATTGTAGGTGTGTGATCAGAAGATAATTCTAAGGAAGCTTCAACATAAATCGTTTCTGCGGGGATGTTTTTAACCACTCCAAAATCGATGACATCTGGAACTTTTTGCTGATCAGTAGGCCAATATGTTGGTTGTCCGCTCGCGACCACATTTAGATCCATTTTAAAAATTGTGTTAAACAAAACACGACCCTTAGGTGTAATAAGTCGCATTATAATCGCCAGCAGCCAGGAAGCAGGGTCCTTATGATTTGAAATATTTATTATATTGGCTTTCCGATATAGAAAATCTAGGTGGGGAGTATAATGATGAAATTACTATGTTTCGATTTAATTCCTCAACGCAAATGTTTGTTGCCTGGAGATAATCTTCACGATGATCACTCATTAAGTAGTGTTTTACTCGGTTCTTTATCAAAATGGCAGAACCGCCACAAGCTCTGTCTCGAGGGTCCTTTGTATCATATAATATATAACCATTGATATTAAACGTACTTCTTGAGGTCAGATGAGTTTCAGAAACCATCATAAAGTCAATTTGTTTATTTTTAAGGAAGTATACTAGTTCATTTTTGTGTTGGCGGATGCCGTTTACGTTCCAAAATTTTTAAACAGTTCATGGCTTGTTTAGTACAGCTTGCAATAACATCGATTGCATTCTTAACATTTCTTGCATCATGTTACCCATTGTGTTAGTGAAATTGTTAACTGTTTGCACTAATGTTTCCATGGTTTTTTCTAGCCGGGTTAAATTAGAAATGGGAATTTCGTCATTATTTGGTACATCACCTTGCAGTGGCATAGGATTAGATTTTAATACATTAGCGTACGAGGTTCTGTTATTATTTGGCTGTGGTATCTGGACGCCGTACGTGTTTCCTTGATTAGTTGCCTGCGTTTGAGGGGGGTTAAGTTTCTGTCCAACAGAACGCTTGACAATCGAATATACCGGGCACCCTCTATAGTTGGTAGTGCGATTACCACCGCAGTTGCTACATTTTTTTACATTAGGATAATTTTTGGACTTATCGCACCGGACGGTACCATGTAATTCTCCACATACGACGCAAACAGGGGGTAAATGGCAGTATGCCCTAGTATGACCAAATTCTTGGCAGTTTAAACACTGAACGGGTCCATTTCTTTTGTGCGGCTCTTCGATCGTGATTTTTCTGTACAAGATGTATTTTAAACTGTAAATGGGATGCGTTTCATTTTTTTTTAGCTTAACATCGCCGGGCTCTAACTCCACTCGAAATAGTGGTTGGGGACTTTTTTCCCTATTTTTAATATTTGTAACATTTTTTATTTTGAAGCCTTTTTCTTCTAAAAATTTTTTATTTCGTCGGGGTCCACACATCAGTCAATGCCCTTAATCACAACTTGAAGACCTTTACTGCTTTTCAGTTGGTACGTATAGAAGCTTTTTTTAAGTGCTTCAAACTTATTAATTATTTCACGAAAATCATTCTCATGATTAATCTGTATTTTTGTCTCGTTTATATTTCCACGCTTGATTGAAGCAACGTAAAACGAATTTTCACCTATCACCGAGATTAAACTTTTTATAAGCTCACTTGAGTTTTGCTCTCTTTGGCTTCGACGATTATATGACGTTAGGGCTTCAGAAGATTCATCCTCCAGAATTGCAAAACGATTTTGCGAATTTATTCTATCAAAAGATGGAACTTTAGAGGCCGAGGCTACAGCTGAAGAGGCTTGGCTGCGACCCCGTTTGAGAGCTGGTAAATACCTGTCCATACCAACTTGCACTTGTGGTTTTTGAAATTTTTTTTCTTGTGTGTTTTCCGTTGCGTCTGTGTTTGGGTTCATGGTATCATTTCCTACTAGGAATGTCTTTGCAATGGTAACACTTGATGGTTTTGCCGTTAGGTTGTTGCTATTGTTTTCTGTTGTTATGTTTATTTCCACATTGCTTTTGCTAGCATGAATATTATTTATTTTTGTTATTGATTCATTGTTATTACTCATATAGGGAGTTGTTTTTGATTTTTTTTCACCGTTTTTTTATTTTTTTGCTGACTGTGCTCTTCTTATTATGTATTATGTTTTTGTAACACCAAAAGAATAAATAATTTTTTGCACAGATTATTTGTTTTATGTATGTATGTGCGTTCATACGTATACTTTTTTTCTTGTATTTTTTTACTTGTTATTTTTTTTGTTTGTTTTTTACTTGTTCTATTGTTCACTTTAATTTTGAGCGTCCAAATTCGCTTTTTAAATATTATTAACAAATTTATGTTAAAAAAAAGAATCGTATGCGGAGTTAAAAAAAACACGTCTGTTGACAACGAGCACGACCGAACGAAATGAACAATAATGACCGAACGAAAATTACAATAATGACTTCAAGTTGTTAACAAAAAAAAAAAAAAAAAAAAAAAAAAAACAGTTAAAAATAGCACAATTAAAAGAAATACATAGGCATGATAAAAAAGCAAGGTAGTTCAACTTTCTTTTTATCACCATAGTGACGTTTATTGACATCATGACAATTTGTGTAACCAATAAATAACGCGAGGCAGGACATGTTTAAGTTGCGTTTTATTTAATAATTTGATCATAGGTATCCACTTGTGTGCTGTTCTATACTATAATATGTTAATTTAAATTTTATAAAGCACAAGTTAAAAATTCTCCTTAAAAAGGACCTTCACATACTTAGGTATGCATACATATGCACATCACTTGCCTCGAATGTTGTGTCCAACTATTTTACAGCGTTAATTTTGGCGCCATAATGATTGGTGAATATACCAATGTCAACGCAAGTGCATACAAAAAATAGTAAATAAAAAAGATTTACCTAAAATTTATGTATGAATATAGAAAACAACAACAAATATTTAACTTAAAAAAATCAAATTATAAAATAAGAGCAGTCATTAAAATGTCTTTTTTCTTAAAAAAAAAAAAAAAATCTCGAGTAATGCAAAACACAACAACAATTTTCGATGCCTCAGTAACCACTTGCAAATGTGCACAAACAATTATACATATTTACACCTACGCATACTCTTTACACTTTACAACTGATCTTTACTTACAATGTTCTTTTTTCTGCTGCATACATGCGTTGACCTGCTATTAAAATATCGCAATTGTATAATAGATACTCTGACTGTTTTAAATAAATTTCTGAATATACCTACAAACTAACTTTTGTTTTTTACTCTCTTTTTGAGCGACTTTTATAAACACCCATTAAAATTTATTTTTTGATTTAAATACTTTATTTTAATCAAAGATTAGTATACTCTTGCATGTTTCTTATATTTTTGCACTCCTGCTATTAAACTCAACTTCAGATTATATTTCGGTTTTTTTTTCAATAAATAAACAAACCATTAAAAAAATTATATTTCTTATTTTCTTTCCCATACATACAGAAAATTTATTATTTTAAATATTCCCTTTTTTAAATAGAAGCAAGTACTTTAAATGTTCACTACGCATACACTAAAAAAACATATTACGTTAGTTAAAAGTTCACAACGTTTTCACTAAAAATACAGAACAAGCACCTCAAAAAAATTTACATGTTCTCTTAAATAAATTCGATAAGTTATCTTAGTGTATGTGATCGTCAGCTCTTTATTGTTTATTTACGAACTCTAGTTTATTTATAAAAATCGAGAACAATTCCCATTTTGCAAAATATTTCAAGCAGAGAATAACATTTTAAAAAAAGATAAAACATGAGAGAAAAGACTAAGAACGGATTTGAATTAAGCGCTTTAAAATCTTTATATTTCATATATTTTCCAACCAGTTCATTAAGTTATTTATTTAAATTTTATTTAGCGCTTTTTGATTAAGGGCACGGCGCTTTTTGATCAGAAAAACTTGACAACTCTGTTTTCAATTGATCTAATCATATGAAAGTATCGCCCGATACAAGTAAGTATTATAACTTTTTGTTCGATACCGAGTAGGTATCAATACTTTACTGCCGATACAGTATCGAGTACAAGTATTGATACCCAAGTGGTATCGTTTCATCCATATTATAGATTAAATTAAGTTAAAAAATAACCGGGAGACCTACAATTTGCTCATCTAAAGATCTTAAGAATACCAAATTTTATTCTAAATTGAAACTTAATAATACATCAAATATGTTGAAGATCATGTGCACTTAAAACCGCGAATTATTCGTATCTATTGGGTGATAATACAAAAGCAATAAAAATGCAAGTCAAACTCGAATAATTGGCAACCATACTACAAAACAAAATAAAATTGTCTTGTTTTGATTTATATATTATACTAGCTTAACCCGGTGCGCTTCGCTACACTGGTAAAAAAAATAAATAAGAAAAAAATTGCAGTATTTTTTTAATGTGTAATTTATTTATTTTTGCTCCCCCTGCACCTACCCCCTTTTTTTTTTGTTTTGAAAGTTGTCCTGTAAAGGTTGATAACTTTTGTGTTCAGATATATGGTATTTAATATTTCTTTATATGAGGGGTACTGCTCCTCCTCTGTCTACCCCGCCCATTTCTATATTGAAATTAATAGTTTACCATAGTAGTAGCTGTAACCACGTTTGAAGACTCTTCCTTTAATAGTTCTTCTGTTGAGCGATACTTAATTTATGCATCCTATGGAAGGTATTTCCCCCCTTGCGCCTACCCGCTTTATATTTATTTTCAAAAGTATAGTATACCATAAGAGAGACTTCTGCAAAGTTTGAACATTCTCACTATAAAAGTTCTTAAGATATGCGATATTAACCATTGGCGTCCTATGGTGGGTACCACTTCCCCCGCTGCTATTATATTTCAATTTGGGGGCTCTGAAGATCCTAATACCAAAAGTTCAACAAATGCGTGCAGCGGCTCTTAATTATATTTCTATCTATGAGGGGTACTGCTCCTCCCCTGTCAACCCCGCCCATTTTTATATTGAAATTTATATTTAACCATAATAGTAGCTTTAACCACATTTGAAGACTGTCCCTTTTATAGTTATTTTTATTTTATTCTCAATAGAGTAGTATACCATAAGAGTGACTTCTACAAAGTTTGAACATTCTCACTATAACAGTTCTTAAGATATGCTATATTAAACATTGGCGTCCTATGGGGGGTACCACTTCCCCCGCTACTATTTTATTTAAATTTTGGGGCTTAGAAGATCCTACTACAAAAAGTTCAGCAAAATGCGTGCAGCGGCTCTTAAGATATGCGATAATTAATATTGGCATCCTATGGGGGGTACCAATTCCCCTACCCCTATCGAAAAAATAAGTAGCCTATTTTATTTTTAGGGCTCACGTGATGTTACTGTAAAAATTTCAGGAAAATCGGTTCAGTAGTTTCGGAGTCTATAAAGCGACAAACAAACATACAAACATACAAACATAATTAATTTTTATATATATAGATTTATTCTATTGTGAATATGAGCGCAATAGTTCTGTTAAAGAAAGGACCCTTTTGACGTTTGATTTAAGAACATTAACCAGATGACAGAAAATACAATTTGATGGCGCAACCGCCAAGAGAGAATGCAGAGAAGAAACAGCTAGCATGTTAAGTGTATAGCCACAACAATTTATTATCCATATGTTTTCAATATGAAAAACCACCACTGTAAGGCACGAAAGGATTTTTAAGTTGCTGTGTGTTAAACACAGAGTTGTTGTTACGATTATTATAAAGTGAATGTGTGTATATGTAGATAATGTTCTGTTATTGTTACGAATACATGTTAATCGAAATTGGGTGAAGGCAATATGAGTGCAGCCGACAACTGTGTACATTTTGACAATTCTTTGTAGGTACTAAATAAAACAGAATAAAAAAAATAAACAAATAAGTTCGTTTCGTGTTCGTCAACTGTTCGTAACAGTAAAGTTGATGGTGGTGGTAGTCCATGAATGTACATACATATGGATAGATTAAGTTCGTTAAGTTAAAGTCCAACAACATTGTATAGATAAAAGTGAAAAAATACCACTGAACTAAGTTCTACACAATTTTTCTAAAATTAAAATCAAAATAAATAATACTATAGTTATAATTAATAAATAAATATTTGGAAACATTGGAGCATGCGAACAACAAGAATTTAAGTGAAAATTGGTACAGTTTTATAGAAAATTTATGAAATTGTTGAATTGAAAATTTTGTAACTGTGACAAAGAAATCCTTCACATTTATACATACATATATAAATATGTACACACATACAAAAATACATTGTTTTACTTCTACCATCACGCATACGAATCTACATATGTATGTATGTATTAACATATACAAATCCATTAAAACAAATTTTCTATTACGTTTGATAAATAACTTAAAAATTAAATGTTACCTGAATTTATAAAAGTGTTAATTTTGTGTTTGGTATTTTAAAATGAAAACAAATTTTGCATTTTAATTACGAGAAAGAATTCTTGCATTCGTGACGTTGTCCCACCCAATCATTGGAGGGACTTCACTGATACATTCATATATTGATTATAATATACAAATATATTTGTACAAACATTTATGTATTTGTTTATATGTTATACACAAACTATTATAAATTTTTCATCTAGGGTTCCTATTCAAAAAAAAATTTCTCGGGAAATTTCTCTTCAAAGTGTTAGACATAAGTTTAAGGTTGTTTTGCTTTAAATTAGAGGTGCGCACGTGACGTCGTGATTGTGATTACTTTTAAGTAGGGATGCTGCGGATATCTGTTTTGTAGAGTGTACCACCTTACAAAAAAAAAAAAAGTGCTCTGTACCCCCTCTAATATAAAGTATTTTTGCAAGGTTTTGAAAAAAAAACATGGCGGATCAGTCAATTCGAATTTGGTCAACGTATGAGTTCACATTTCTTGGATTCGTCAGCTTCAGAAAGACGTTCAACAGGTAATCCGCCGTCCATCGAAAATAGCGCCTACTTTTTCACCCTGAGAATGTTTTGTTAACAATGATAACAGACCGAGATTCGATAGTACGTTCAGATGGCTATGGTAAGGTTTAATCCGACCGCAATGAAGCAACAGGATGCATTCATCAAATGTTCGGTCCACAAGTTCAGAAATTCATAAACTTCGAGAGTGACTCATACGTTGACAATCAATTGGACCAAACTCGAATTGACTGAGCCGGAATGATTGCAGTTCTATACGCAAGACAAGCTGGAAACATTTCAGTATTTAATAAAGAGCTGCACAAGCATAACAAATAATGCTTACAAGCAATTTCATTAAATTCAGATAGTAGGTGTATATTACTCTCTCATTACAAAACACATACTTCCAAAAACAATTGTTTTGCTTTACGATCAAAATATAGAAGAATAGAACAAAACTGCACTCGAACAATGCTGAACTAGAATAAAGCTGAATTAGAACAAAGATGAAGTAGAACATTAAAACAGAAATAGAACATTCCAAGCATGTTTGAATGTTTTGATTGTAACCATAAACCAAAGAGAAAATTGCAAATGGAGAAACATTTGCGTTTTGTTATGAATATACATAAAAAAGCTTAAAAAAGTTTAAAGTTAATATTAATTTTTATTTGCAAACATTTATTGTTTATTATTTACATACATATAAATGAAGGTACTTAGCTCTAATATTTAAATAAAATTAAGAAGAATTCATTCTTTTTATAGAAATAAAAAATAAAAACATATGTACTACATATAATGGTGTGTTTTTTCCACAGTCTCCAAATGGAATTCTGTTTTATAGGATTTTATGTTTTTAACAAATTTTTGTTTCACAATTTTTTGGTAAAATTGATAACAACAAAATATTAATAATTATTTAACTATTGTAATTCAAAAACATAATTTTAGATACATTTTCTGTATTGCCACCCAATGCACTTCTTTTATCAGTTAATAAGCTTCGCGCTGCAGAAAAAACTCTTTCGGAATATAGAAGTCTGCACGCTGAATGTAGAAAAAGAAATTGGTAAAACAAGTCCTCATGAATTTCATCTTTGAAAACAATAACCCCTGTGTACAGCAAAAATTGCCTAAACTCTGTGGCTTTCCAGTGTAACAAATCTTCTAAGGACCGTGGTTTCCGAGCAAACTCTTTTGGAACGCATTTTTGGATTTCCAACAGTTTTTGTGAAATGTTGCCTATATTTTCCTTCGACACTTTTAAACGCAATTTCCTATTTACAATTCGCAAAAGGAATTTTCTCATCACACCTAAATCGATGAGGTGCATAAGGTCCAATGGAAATTGCGTAACCATAGACAAATGTAAATGTTCGAAGGGAGACTTTTTATTTAAAAACTCTGCGGAATGAATGGAGTATTTACGATTCGCAAAATCTGCATCTGTAATTAATGCACCCGACTTTGTTGAATACGTCAATACTCCATCAATCTTTTTTGCAACTTGAGTGCATTTGGAGCAGCCATGTTTTGATGTGTGTGAAAGAGTGCCACTGACGAAAGCTCTCGCAGGAGCATCACATATAATGGCTCTTATTTCCAAATAGAACAGTTTCCCTCCAATCTCGATACCATTGGAAATAAGGTGTGCCAGTTCAGTTATAAATTTACCTAAGTATTCATTACAACTATTCGGCTTACTTCTTCCCATATATATACCTGCCGGAAAGACATGGCAACATTGTTAAGCCTTATCAAAACAGGCCAAAGTTGTGTTTTCGAACTTCGAAATAGGGGCAAACCGTCAATGTTAACGTCTAAACTCAGTTTTTCTGGAAATGCAACATAATCTGAAAATTTTTTTAACTGCTTTGCAACCCCAATATGCAGGTAAGACCCCCCAGCTATAGCTACAATATTGGGTTCTATTCCATTTTTAGTTTTATAAAAATTGTCTACATTTAAATTTTCCTCCTGAAGAATTTTATATAAATTATGTGCGCACTCGCGACTGGGTCTATATTTTTTAAACCAATTTCTTAATTTTCC
The DNA here is from genome assembly GCA_943735925.1 of Pollenia amentaria. NCBI lineage: Eukaryota > Metazoa > Arthropoda > Insecta > Diptera > Polleniidae > Pollenia > Pollenia amentaria. Next base: position 135,468,347 of record OX031006.1, read on the forward strand.
ACTCAAGCTTTTAGTATCGTTAGCCGGCAACAAATTGTTTGTATTACAATATTCAAAATTCATTATATTTTCTTCCGTGTTGCTATCTACAACACTTTCCACGCATAAACCAGCTGATTCTGTTTCGAAACACAATTCACTCTATTTTTTTAACCCAGCATCCATAAATTTTTTAACAAACAGTTCTTTTTCGTGTTTTATTTGCCTTCTTATATTTCTTTTACTCATAATTCCTGTTTAACTTTTATTTTTTTTAACAAATATTTCACCAGTTTTTTTACTCACTTTAATTTACTTTAACAATTATTTCACCAGTTTTATTTACTTTAACAAATATTTCACTTTTGAATTTTCTATTAACTTGTTTTACCAGTACTTAAACCCAACTGAAGCGCAATCAACTGTTTCCAAAAAACTCACTTGTTGTTTTTGTTCTTTTAGAAAACGGTATTTTCCTCATGTTTTTTTCTTGCATGTCTTCTTTTGACTCGCACATTCTTTTGCAATTTGTTTTCGCTTAAGATTAGAAATATTTGCATTCAGCTATTGTACTGTTGTTGTTGCTTTTCTGATTGTGTTGTCATAAGTTCTGTTTCTCTCTCTCTTATAAAATGAACGAAATGGTCAATGACATACATTTTTTACTATCCACCATCTGCCACACAAAAAGACAGCTAAGTGCCAGCACAAAGTGACAGTAAAATTTTCCACAGTTTTAGAACCAGTCTTCCGAGTATAGGATCAATGTGGATAGTTTTATAACCAGTCTTCAGAGTATAGGATCAATGTGGATAGTTTTATAACCAGTCTTCAGAGTATAGGATCAATGTGGATAGTTTTATAACCAGTCTACAGTGTATAGTACTGCCACTTTTGGGGTAAATTGGCACGAAAAAACTACAGGGATATTATATCAGATATTATCTCAGGTGGAGACCCTCTGTTACAAACAGGCTGTAATAAGAGTAGTCCCAAGGCGAATTAATTTTCAGGTGGCGTTGAAATAGCGTTGCCATTTGTCAAGTTTTCCCTTTCTTTGCAAGTTTTTTGAGGTGCATAAAAGTTTTTAATTTATATGAAATTTTTTCAAGTTTTTTATAAATAAATAATTTAAAATTTTCAGTATATTGGATGAAAATATTAAGTGTTATTTATATGCAATTAAACGATCTTTCTCTGACCTTTATAATTGCAACAGTGTTTAATTGCGTTGACTCCTTCCTACCTAAAAGATCCCAACTATATTTTTTAGGTGCTGAAGTATTTTTAACACTACATTCATATAAGTTATCTGAAGGTGATAAAATGGAATTTAAAGTTTATCCTTTAAAGTCTTATGTTGAACTTTGTATAGTTCGACTTTCTAATACACGTTAAAGTCTTAGCAACTTTTATGTTTTTATTAAGTATTTCCTTTAATTTGTATTGGCTAAAAAGAAAAAAATTTATTTTTATTAACTTTTATCTATATTTTTAAACAAAATGAATTTTAAATTAATGTTTGTGTAATTGTTTATTAAATTTTATTTATTAATTTTTAAACAAAACGAATTCCATATAAATTTTTGTGTTTTCTTTAAAAATTTTGGCTTTTTTGTAAAAACAAGTATTTTTCTTGAAAAAAAGGTTTTTTTTCAGTTATAAGAAGTTTTTTAAAAAATATATATGACAACGCTGCGTTGAGAGTCGTTAGTTAAATAAGTTACTTGCTTAAATTTTTAGCGGCGATGAAAGAATGAAGAATTTACCTTAAAAAGAGTCAAAAGATATAATGGTTTTTATAAAAAATCATTTTGTCGTTTTTTTGCTCCATATCAAATTTTACTTCGTAATATGATGTTTTCTTTGACGTGGAGCAAAGTAAGTCTATGGTAAAAACAATCAAGTTGATTGAAGAAACATGATAATTAGGGATTCATAAGTGCAGGTTGGTATGTTTTGGAATGGTGATAATTGCTAAACAGAGTAGACTCTCACGACTCTCACATAACCCCGAACTGCAGATGCAAATTAATATGGAATGAAAGGATATTATGGTTTTGAAATTTCGCAATATTTATATTTTATTAGCAGTATAACTTAAAAAAGTCATAACAGTAGACTAAAAAAAAATTATAAAAAATAACATTTTATATTTAAGTTTGAGTAAACTATAATAATTATACATACTTATATAAACATAAAAGTATTAAAAACCGAAAACTTTTTTCTAATAATTTGTACTTAAATTCTTAGTTAATTTTTTATATATTCTTTATCTTCCCATTGAAGGAATATTAGCAAATCTTTGATATATTTTTTTTTTCATTGGAAATAGTTATACATTTGTATTTCTCTTGATGAATTTTTAAATCTGATTCGAAATTCGTCAGATTTTAACTACTTTGACGGTTTATTTTGACCAACGTTGTTCATTATGCGAATGGCGCAAAACAATAGTAAAGTATTCGTTTATTTTTCTTTGGCCAATTAATTATTTATTTTCAGCTTATTTTTCTTTTTAAGCTAATAAGACCTAATGATATTGATGTAAATAAAACAAATTTATTACATTTCACCCGATAGAAACCCTAAAAAAGACAAACATTTTTACAGTGTAAAATACATACCTGACTTGACGGATAATAGGCACATAAGGACAACAATAAAATCAGAACAAATAAACTTTGCATACAAACCGAATTCAACTTTAAGTGCAATATTTTCAAGAGTGAAGGCGCCAATAGAAAAACTACAACAAAGTAATGTTGTTTACGAAGTAAAGTGTAACGGAAGGGACGATCAGAATTGTGACTTAATTTATATAGGAACAACAAAACGCTCACTTGAAAAGAGAATAGGAGAACATCAAAATGACATATTGAAGAGGAGAGAGACAAGTGCATTATCACAACACATGATTTCAAAATCTCATTCCTTTGAAACAGAACAAGTGAGAGTGTTGGATTTTGAACGAGGGGAGAGGAAGAGATATACAATAGAAAGCTTGAGAATACTACAAAACATAATGAAAATAATGAACCACAATGAAGATATTGACAACATTAGCGCTAGTTACAGAACCGCAATATAATTAATTCTGTAATAATAATTTTAAGTTGTGCTTTACTGTTTTTGTTAAATGTTTTTGTGCAATTGAATTTTATTAAAAATCTAATGTTTTTAATGTAAAATAATATATAAATTTTGTAAGTTGTGTTTGCTTGTGGGGAAAAATATTTTGTATTGATGTTGTTCTTTAATTATTTTTTATTTAAATAGACGACCCTTGAAAAAGTCACCAAAAAAGTGACGAAACGTCGGGTGAAATGTCATTAATTTGTTTTATTTACATCAATATCATTAGGTCTTACTAGCTTAAAAAGAAAAATAAACTGAAAATAGTAAAGTATAATTTTGTTAGTTTTGTATACAAAATTTGCACCATGCGCAATAAATAATCATATGTAGCAAAAAAATGTTCAATGAACCTATAAAATGAGGATGTAGAATAAAGTCGATGCTTAACATCGCTGATTCTATACATGATATCAAAAAATGGATTTTACAATATGAAATAGAATATTGATGCCATATATAACCCATTCTTATCCTGGGATTTTCGCAATGTTACTTGCAAAAAGTTGGCCACGCGCGCTCACGGACAAAAATGTTATTTTATCACACACGCTACTCATTATCGCAAAAAATTTTGGTCACAAGCGCTCACGTGCGAAAGTTTTAAAATATTCCTATTAAAACCATTACTTTTTTTGTTCCTACATAAAAGAAACTTTTGTTTTTTAGCAAAGTCTTATTGCGAAATTTGGTTTCCTAGTTCTAAATTATAAATTATGTTAAAAAAACATAATTCTCAATTTCTTCATCTTCGCTCTTACAATATTCCTCTTCTTCCTGATGGCAGTTTTCGACGACTCTTACGCCATCTATAACTGAGATTAAAAAAAAATATATGCGAAAGCTCTTTAAAATGTTGTTAAATATATTCAGAATACTTGCTTTCAACAATATATGTTATAAAATCAGGGATTTTAATTTTTTAATCCCCGGAGTTTCGGGATTTAGTCAATCCCGAATTCATTAACATAGTTTTTTCGTTTACTCTTTTTTATAACAAGAATTTCATCATCATATTCTCCCTTGAGAGGATACGGTACACAATAATAATCTTATATATTAATTTGATTACCTCTGTTAATACTGTCATTGAAAACGAAATAAGTTAAACTTTGTTATTCTTTTTAAGCGTGTCAAAAATTTATAAAGAAATTTTAATGTAAGAAGTGCTGAAAATAATTAAAGATGAAAATTAATTAAAGAAAGAAATGTCTTTTGATATGCACAAAACAAAAAGGAAACCCTAAAGTTACGTCTGGTTTTATCTTTTTATTCAAATGTACAAGATTTAAACTTTACTCTTTACAGATTTAGGCGTATGAAAGAGTTTTTCGAGAGTGGGCATTGGACTCAGTAATTTTTGGAGCGATTTCACGAAATTAATTTATATTTATACACTACATAATTCACTTGCCACTTGTGGTGGTGGGTATAAAGATGTGTTTCTGTTAAAATAAGATTTGTATGGCTTACTAAAAAAGTTGAGTTTGTTAATTAGTTTCGAATTCTAATTTGAATTATTAAGCTTAATTTATTTAATAATTTTTTTTAGAATCTTACAAATAAATCAATTACTAGTTTGCTCTATTCAATTACTATATTAATTATTTTTTTATTTATCATTTTATATCTTTCTTATAACTTTCAAAAATCCCGAATCCCGATATCCTTAAAAATCCCAGGGTCCCGGGATTCGATTTTTTAAAATCTCGAGTCCCGGGACTTGCGAAAACCAGTCCCGATTGGCATCCATAGTTTTGACCTAGTTTTGGACCTTACCGCTCACCTACTTTAAATTATAATCACACGTAAGGATGTTAGAGTCATTGCAATATAAAATTTCCTTGAAGAATGTTGACTACAAAAAATTTTTTTTTTCATTTTAATTATCTAAGATTAAATACCCTTAAGCCAAATGAAAACAGCATTTGCACTGTTGTAAACAAACATATATTTTTTACAAATGCGCACGTTTTCAGAACAAAGAATGTAAGCAAATTTTAGACCGAACAATTTTATGTATGTACATATCGACAGCTCAATTCTTAAATGTGCTGAGTCGGCTTTGTTCAACTTAAATGCGTTAAAATTTTGGTGTTGATCGTCTAATCCAATACAAACGTATGCACAAAAAAAGGGGGTGGGGTGCTTTAAAACCATGTGAGATAAGGCCATTATGGCTTTATTGCTCAATTGAATGGGAGATAAAGCCATAATGGCCTTATTGCCCAATCATTGAGAGGTAAGGTCATATTTAAAATTTTGCGAAATGAGAGATATAGCCATACTTTTTTTTCGCAAATGAGAGATAAAGCCATATTATAAACTTTAGTATGCGAAGCCAGATACCAATACTTTACTTTAGTGTTTCCGGGAAAAAAAATTTTTTTATTCTTGAGACGCACGAAGGAAAACTTTATTCAGCGAAGCCACCTGCCGCGTCCTACTGGAGGAGAAAATCCGTAAGCACGGCCGCAGGCCGCCACGCAGGAAAACTTTAGTATGCGAAGCCAGATTTCGTAAAAGGGAAAAATCTATTATTATTCAATGTAAAATGCAAAAGTTCTTCAAAACTGAAATGAGAGATAAAGCCTTTTTCTAATATTGCTAATGTGAGCTAAGGCCATGATGGCTTTATCTCCCATTCAAATGAAAAAAGGCTTTATCTCCCTATTGAATGAGAGATAAAGACATCATGGCCTTATCTCACATGGTTTTAAAGCACCCCCCCAAAAAAAGTGCTAAGCATACAACCGAATTTTGTATCATTTTGTTTAAAATTTGCATTCAAAACTTTAATAATTTTATACAAATTATTTCTAAAGTAAAAGTAGACTAATGGCCAATTTTCAGGATTGACATTAAAACACATTTATGTTTAAAATCGATTTTTTTTTTTCTCGTTATTTATTTATTGAATCTTCATATATTTAATATGAACTAACAATAATTTATCAAATCTTAACCTAATACTTTATTTATGTCCTGCCAGTTCCAGACAAAAATTTTCTTCATCACGGGTTCTGTTCACTTATATAGGTGTTTATCTCTCATCTAGTTGGGTAAGTGCTGCAGTGTCTCTTCTCCTTAAGCGAGTGTGGCCGCCATGATTTAAAATATTTCGAGCTAAAGGATTTGGGTGTTGTTCAAGTCTTTTTAAATATTTTACTGCATATTTTGTAATCATAGTTTTTACTAATGGCACGTTGAGATCCTTATGAATGTTTGAGTTTTTAACATACCAGGGGGCGGCTGTGATTATACGAAGAAGTTTATTTTGGCGCCTTTGAATTTTTTCGATATTAGAGGCCGAGGCAGTGCCCCATAGTTGAATACCGTAGCACCAGATAGGCTTTAAGATAGAGTTGTAAAGTAGAAGCTTGCAATCGAGTCTAAGAACAGAATTTCTTCCAATAAGCCAATGAATTTGGATGGCTTTTAGTTTCATTTGAGTTAATTTTGCCTCTATATGGCATTTCCACGTTAATCGCCGATCCAGATGTATACCGAGATATTTTACATGCGAATGTTGAGGAATAATTTGATTATTGATTGTAATAGGGGGGCAAGATTCCCGGCGCAGGGTGAATGTTATATGTACGCATTTTTGCTCATTGACCATTATCCTCCATTGTCTTAGCCATATTTCTAGTTGAAATATATGATGCTGTAGGTAACGAGATGCTTCATAACGGTTTTCGTGGACGCTTAGAAAAGCTGTGTCGTCTGCAAATGTTGAAGTTTGGGTGTAGTTGTTTGTTGGCATGTCCGAAGTATAAATTAAGTATAATAGAGGGCCCAGGATGCTGCCCTGTGGGACTCCAGCGCCAATCGGCTGAGGTGCACTTAAGAAATTTCCTTCTTTAATAATAAATTGACGACCGACTAAGTAGCTTTCTAACAGTTTGTGTGTGTTTGCTGGTAAATTTTGCTTCAATTTGTGTAATAAGCCTTCATGCCAGACTTTGTCAAAAGCTTGCGAAACATCGATGAAGAGTGCTGAGCAATATTTTTTTCTTCAAATGTTTTTCTTATGACATTTACTATTCGATGAGTTTGTTCAATTGTGCTGTGTTTTCTTCTAATTCCGAATTGATGGTTTGGAATACATCTATTTTCACTTAAAATCGGTGTTAATTTTGAAACTAATAATTTCTCAAATAGCTTTGACATATTTGATAATAAGCTAATAGGCCTATAAGACTCAACTTTCGTATGATCTTTACCTGGCTTTGGTATCATGGTAACTAAGGAAACCTTCCATTTTTGAGGAAAGTATTCAAGGCGTAAAATAGCATTAAAAATAAAAAGAATAATTTTCTTTGCTACGCGAGGTAGCTCTAATAGCATTTTATTGCTGATCTTATCAATGCCAGGTGCCTTCTTAGTGTTTAAGTCACATATAACCTTTTCGATTTCTCTCATCTCAAATCTTAGGGGAATAGCTGCTCTAGCAGCAACAGGTGGTAAATCGACCGCAATATTGTGAGATATATTAGGTGTAAATACGTTTTTCAAGTGACTTACAAACAGATTCAAGTTTCTTAATGGTGGTTTAGAGACAACTGGCCTTTTGAGGATTCTAGCTGCACGCCATAATGAGTAGTCCGATTGTGGAGTTGCATCAAGTTCCTTAAGATATTTTTCCAGAGAAGCCGTTTTCTGAGTCTGCAATAACTTTCTTAATCTTTTTGTACACTCTTTTAGCAAGTTCTTAAGTTGAGGAGATCTGTGCAATTGCCACTCTCTTCGTGCCCTCCTTTTTTCAGACAAGAGACGCTCGACATCTGTGGAATATATTTTAATAGTTTTTGTTTTTTTGGGGGCAATATTGGAATGTTGAACAGCTAGTTTCAGAAAAGTGTCAAAATTATCAATAGAGCGATCTACATGCTCCGGTGTACTGAGCGGAATATTTTCTGTGCAATGGGCACTGAGATATTTTTTATATTTTAACCAATTTATTTGTGTGGCTGACGTCGCTAGGTAACCAGTCGGAGATACAATTCTATTGGGGTTCATTATAGTAACAATTGTAGGTGTGTGGTCGGAAGATAATTCTAGGGAAGCTTCAACGTGAATCGTTTCTGTGGGGATGTTTTTAACCACGCCAAAATCGATGACATCTGGAATTTTTTGCGGGTCAGCAGGCCAATATGTTGGTTGGCCGCTCGCGACAACATTTAAATTCATTTTAGAGATTGTATTAAACAAAACACGACCCTTTGGTGTTATTAGTCGTGACCCCCAGAAGGTATGTTTAGCGTTATAATCGCCAGCGGCCAGGAAACAGGGTCCTAGTGATTTATAATATTCACAATATTGGCTTTCTGATATTGAAAATCTAGGTGGAGAGTATAAAGATGAGATTACAATGCTACGATTCAGCTCTTCAACACAAATGTTCGTTGCTTGGAGATAATCCTCATGATGATCACACATTAGGTAGTGTTTGACTCGATTTTTTATCAAAATGGCAGAACCACCACAAGCTCTATCTCGAGGGTCCTTGGTATCATATAGTATATAACCATTGATGTTAAACGTATTTCTTGAGGTCAAATGAGTTTTAGAAACCATCATGACATCAATTTGTTTATTTTTAAGGAAGTATTCTAATTCATTTTTATGTTGGCGGATGCCGTTCGCGTTCCAAAAACAGATTTTTAAACAGTTCATGGCTTGTTAAGTACAGATAAAATCGATTTAACTACAAAATTCTCTTCTTCACTAAACACTTAAATGAAACTTAAGTCACCGATGTGGTACATTTAAATTCAACTTAAGTTTCCATTGGATTACCTTAGCAAGGTGGCCTCAATATCACAACAATACAAAAACAACAGACAAAGTAATAAGAACCAGCTGTTTTTTTAGATCACCTTGTAAATAACTACACTTTTTTATGATATTTTTTGTATTTAGTAGTGCTACCATACTTTTATCTAAATTAAATAAGACTTCATATAAAACTCAAAAAATCAATCTGTAATTAAATACGTTTAAGTTTTTATGAAAATTAACATAATATAGATTTTAATAATATCCTGAAAATTGGGCATAAAAATTTTATTTAATTTTTTGTCACATTTTTTGTTCATAATATTTAAGAAAAATATATATAATTGTACTTTGGGGGAAAAATAAGATAGTAGAAAAATTTTAAATTAAGGCCCATTTTTATGTATGTATGAATGTATTTGCAAGGCCATCCTTCGAACTGGTTTCTACCCTAAATCGTGAAAAATATCATGATATCTAAACCAGGTAAAGACGCTAGCCAAGTGTCATCTTAGCGCCCGATAATCTTAATTTCAATTTTTTCAAAGCTTTCCGAGAAAGAATTTTTAAATGCGTTGGCTCCATATATAAAAGACTACCAAATCATTCCCGTTCATCAGTTTGAATTCCGAAAGGATCATGGCACCATAACACAGGTTCATAACTTAGTTATTCTTATCAGAAAAGCTTTCGATGACTAACAATATTGCTCATTACTCTTCATAGACATTTCCCAAGCATTTGACAAAGTCAGGCATGATATGCTGTTATATAACATAGGCTCTTTGTTACCCCAAAATACCCACAAGTTACTGCAAAACAATTTGTTAGACCGCTAATTTGTAGTAAAGTATAAAGACCACATCTTAGACTCAACAAAAATCACAGCAGAAGTTCCCCAAGGCTGTATACTTGGTGCTCCCATGTATATCCTTTATACCTCAGATATGCCCACAAACAATCTGATACACACGTCAACCTTTGCATACTAAAGAACTTGAAAAATGGCTTAACAAATGAAACATAAAAGTACACGCAGCAAAGTTCGCACATGTACTTTCACCTTGCGAAGGGGAAGCTGTCCCAAACTAAAGATAAATAACGTCGATATCCCTCAGCAAATTCATTTAAAATATCTTAGTATACAGCTTGATTGTCGCCTTTCCTGGTCTCAACATATTGAATCAAAATCCACACAATTCAAACTTAAGACACTACAGCTTCGGTGGCACCTTTGTCACCACTCTGCTCTCAACCTAAGCTACAAGGTTCTACTATACAAAGCTATTATTACGCCAATATGGACCTATGGTATCCAACTATAGGGAACAGCTTCTGCTTCTAATATAGAGAAAATACAAATACGACAAAACCAAATACTGCGAATTATTACTGGTGACCTGTGGTATTTAGAAACGCAAGTATCCACAAGGACCTTCTGCTCCAAATATGTACGAAAACTGGCAACACATCCAAATCTTCTTGCACAGGATCTACTGCAGAGATGGCAAAATTGATACAATTGTACTATTTTGGTACTTTTAAAACTCGAAAAGTACAATGATTCACCAATGGCTAATTTAGTACAATTAAGAAGTTATCCCACGTAAGTAATTTCATATGGAAACTTATAATTCCGTTCATATTTGCGAAGTTTTAAGAACAAAATCCCACTTTGAAATTTAATCTTTAAAATGGATGTTTCCAAAAATAATACCAACATTTTAATAACATAAGTTTGCAATTTAAAGATCTAAAGACATTGAAATATAAAAATTTAACAAGGGAATATCATCAATCCCACATTCATCTGCAAATGTGAAAAGAATCTTTTGTTACCAAAAAAACAAAAGACTGAAAGAGTAAAAACCGCAATTTTTTGCGGCTTAATCCAAACAAAGGGCTAATTGAACTTATAAAATGGCAATTTTTATGATGTTGTTGATATAGGACGTCAAATATTTAATAGGTGTAAACATAGCTTTAGTTTGTGGCTCAATCATGCGAAACCCGTTTGCTTGATATGGATGAAATTTGGTAGAGGGATAGCATATAGCCCAGATTTAAATATTGGGTACTTTTTAAGATGTGAATCGGGGGAAAATTTTTACTTTGATAACTTTTCTCTTTTATTTATATAATTTACTTAGTTTTTTTTACATATGTGTAACACAAAAACAAATTCAATATTATATTAAGGGCTGAGGGGGTGCTTTAATACCATGTGAGATAAGGCCATGATGGCTTTATCTCTCATTCAATAGGGAGATAAAGCCTTTTTTCATTTGAATGGGAGATAAAGCCATCATGGCCTTAGCTCACATTAGCAATATTAGAAAATGGCTTTATCTCTCATTTCACTTTTGAAGAACTTTTGCATTTTACATTGATTAATAGTTTTCTTATTTTTCTAATTAAGAAGTAATGATTTTCCCTTTTACGAAATGTTTACATTAGGTGTAAACATTATGTATAAGGGAAAATTAATAGTTTTCATTGAAGGAATAAAATCTAATAATCTTAATAATAATAATAACATTCTGTAAAAAAAATGTCTTCCCGGAGACACTAAAGTTAAGTATTGAAATCTGGCTTCGTGCTTACGGGTTTTCTCCTCCAGTAGGACGTGGCAGGTGGCTTCGCTGAATAAAGTTTTCTTAGTTGTTATTTTTTCAACTTTTTACAGAATGTTTACACCATGCGTAACAATATTCTGAAAAAATATGGCTTTATCTCTCATTTGCGAAAAAAAAATATGGCTACATCTCTCATTTCGCAAAATTTTGAATATGACCTTACCTCTCAATGATTGGGCAATAAGGCCATTATGGCTTTATCTCCAATTCAATTGAACAATAAAGCCAACATGGTTTTAAAGCACCCCCCCTAAGGGCTTTCATGAAATCGCTTAAAATTGACATTTGTACAAATAGGCAAACTTGAGGGACTCGTTTTATGAAGACCCTTTTTAATTTTTGTATAATTTTAAACAATTAATGTCTGATTGTAAGAAACGTCAATAAAACAATAAAAAAAAAATAAATAAATCAAAAATTATAAAAATAAAAGTTGACATTTGTGATTAAAATGTGAAATTTGTTTTTAAAAATGCATAAAGAACGCCAATAGACTAATTTGCTCAAATTATTACAAAATTTATTGTTTGTGATTTATAAATACTTGAATTCTTCATTGAAAACGACGGTGGCATTAAAAACATCTGTTTGTAGAAATGCACAATTGAATTCTCATATAATTTGTGACAGTTCATCTTGCGATTGATACAAAAGTTCAGTTCGGGCGCAGATTTTCTATTTGTAATATACATGAAAAATTGCAGCAACAAACATTTTACAATGTAAACCCAGAACAACAAAAATCACAAAATGTAAACTTTCAAAAGTAAAAGCGAAATAAACTACTCAAACGGGCTGGCAAACATGTCGAAATTTAACGTTTGTAGAATCCTTTTGTGTTGTTAATTGGGGTATTTGACAAATCATTAAAATATATTTATAAAGGTTGAGGTTCAATGTCTTTAATATGCCGAATTATATCATTCTTTAGCTCATGAATTGTTCTTGGCTTATTTACGTGCACTTTTTCCTTTAAATATCCCCAAAGAAAAAAGTCCAATGGTGTCGAATCACATGATCGTGGCGCCCAATTAACATCGCCGCGACGTTAGAAAACACGGCCATTGAATTTCTAGCCCTGTTGGAAAGTCCAAATCCATATCCTCAATTTCTGGCCACAAGTCCTTTATCATCTCGCGATAGCGAACACCATGAACGGTAACTGCTTGACCCACACCATTTTCGAAGAACGGTCCGATGAAGCCGCCAGCCCATAAGCATGCATAGGTGTTTTCATATTTCCTACAGACCCGGTTTGTTGAAATTTTCGTACAATTTTCCAAATTGTGTACACATTTGGTGGATTATTAGTTTGGCAAAAACCTTGACGATTAGGTGTGACCCACTGTAAACATCGTGCATTATGGTTGGACCACCCTTTAGAAAAATCACAACGTTGAATATTTTCCAAACTGATTGCGCCAAGAAGGAAAATACGAAACATAAAAAATTTAAGAGGATAAAAGTTGTTTATTAGAATTTTTTGATAAATTATTAATTAGGTTTGGGTAGTTTATTTGTTAACGGAAAGTGCGTGTTTCCCAAGCCGTTTGTGTGGTTTGTTTGGATCTTAAAGCTTGCCACTGTTAGACGAGTATGTGTTAAGCAAATTAAGTAGGATTATAGCTAAAGAAATAAAAAATAATAGTATAGGAAAATTTAAGGTAAACAAAAATTAATGTAAAAACTGCGAAATCTGCACAATTTACAAAAAAAAAAATTATTTTGTAAACAAAAAACTTCACAGCTGCTCAAAGCTCAGAAAAACTGCAAAATACAGATAACTCTGCACATCTGACAACGCTGGTTGTGACCAAATTTGTCAAGTAACAGGCACTTGACTCAGTCATTCTCTTTGTTTTTTTTTTGATACATACACAAATTTATGATATTTCACTGTTTGTGTGGGTAATAGCGTTTTTTGAATGCAGTAACGAATTATGTTTCTGTTCCTTTCGTTCTCACTTCTACCTTATTCGTATTTATTTTAAAGCCAAAGCTTATTTTGTCAAGTATGTATGTATATGCAAGTAAACAGCTTTGAAAGCTCTTGAAATTTGCTGCTGTTTTTTTGCAAAGTATTTACAGACGCTCTTTTGCGAAAGCTCGCGTATTGTACATATAGCTTGGCCGCAATTGCTATAAAAGAACTGAACACTGACAAACCGTGATCTCAATCAAAGTTTTAAGGAGCAGTGATTTTTAAATCACGTTCACTAATCACGATGTTCTTTCAAAATCACTAGATCGCTCATCAGTAGTCCAGTGGTCGGTATATACATATTTAGAAAGTGTACCGTATCTGGGACCAATGGGTAATCATGGAGCCAGCAAAACAAAACTATGTTATGAGATTACGATTTATATTAATGTTCCTTGTGCCGAATATTTTCTAGAAATCAATCAACAAATCTAGATTTGTTGGCCTTAAATCTATTTTAGAAAGGGCTTTATGCGGGATCTATTCGACGCCTTCATTCTATAACGTTCTAAGTGTACTTAGAACGTTTTTAATGTTCTTGAATTTTTGAATCCTACGTTCTCTTTAATTTAATTACTGTCAAAATTTGGTTAAGATGGGCCGATCCGTTCCAAAGTTATAGGCATAAATATACTTAGACTACACACATAGTCGTAAAAATTTTCCATTCTAAAATGTAGTAAGTACACTTAGAATACTTTTGCTTGGACAATTTTAAGTTAACTTGAAAACTAAGTTGACTTAGTATGTTATGGAAGGGACATTTCTTAACGTTGTGTTTTCTATGTGTATTTGGTATGTTCAGTGTGCTTTTTTAGTGTATGTAAATGTAGTTAAAAGGTTTTTTCCCGAATTAAAAAAAGAATTTTGTGCGTGTAAGTGTACATAAGATGTTCTAGTTTGGAAAAAGTAGTCAACCAAATCGGACGCCTAATTTTTATATTTTCGGATATAAAATGATTTCGAGTGCAAGAAAAATGATAAATTTAGCACAAAAAAAAGCGAGAGGTATTATTTATTAGATTTCCATATTATATAAAATAATTAATAAGTTTTTTATTAGCAAAAGGTGAATCAAAAAGTATAAGTTCAATGTCATATAATCGTGAGGAAAGTGTTGGTAAGAAATTCACGACTTAAGTCAAATATTGTGCTTATTTATATTGGATTTTTTTGACAGGAAATAAAGAGAAAACTAGTCCAGCAAACGAAAAATCGTCTAAATTTGATAATGAAAACAGTGAAAATTCTAATTTACTAGGTATGTGATATATTTATATTAATATATTTAAATTTTTTTATATTAAGTAATTGATTTTTTAGAAGCATATCCCGGGAGTGACTGCGAATATAACACATCGAATAATTCATCTGCAATAGGTATGTTTATAGACACTTTTTTATATAATTTATTTTAAGTATCGCTTCAACTTTTAGAGCCATTTACCGGCAGTTGCAGCGAATATAATCCGTCAAGTAATTCGTCGGAAGCAGAATCAAATCCAGAGTTTAGTCCAATAACTCCAAAATTAAAAAAGAAAAAATTAAATCCGGAATTTGATACACCACCCGAAAACTTTTGCAAAAGACATAGACGTCCATCCGAGTGGAACAAAAATATAGCAAAATATTTAAAAAACCATGGAGAGGATCATTATAATAAAAAAGGTCAGTTTGTACCAAAGAAAGAGTTAAAAGAAGGTTGCAAAGAATCTTGTAGAATGAGATGTTCACAAAAGCTGTCTAAAGATACAAGAACACAAATTTTTCAAAATTTTTATAAAAATGGCAGCAAGGAACTTCAATGGGCTTTTAAAGCAAATTTAACAACACTGCGCAAGAAAAAATGAGTCAAGAAAGTATTTTCTAAGTTATGAAGAAAATGGGAATGAAATAAGAGAACAAGTCTGCAAACCCATGTTTATAAATACAT
The DNA here is from genome assembly GCA_943735925.1 of Pollenia amentaria. Classification (NCBI taxonomy): domain Eukaryota; kingdom Metazoa; phylum Arthropoda; class Insecta; order Diptera; family Polleniidae; genus Pollenia; species Pollenia amentaria. The sequence goes on from OX031006.1 coordinate 135,483,795, forward strand.
TGTCAATATCTCATCAGACAATTCTAATGCGGGATTTATATCAGCCGACAAAAGAGGAAAGCATTCTATGGCAAATAAAACTTTAAGTAGAATAAGAGACATAGTTATAGAGCATGTTAATGAGTTTCCTTTAGTAGAATCACACTACTGTCGCCAATGAGTACAAAAAAGTACTTGGATGGTGAAATATCGTCGGTTACTGAAATGTATCGTTTATATGGAATTTGGTTCTCCAAAAAGTCAATTGATATCAGCTTAAAAGCGACATTAAGACAATATCGCGATGATTTGAAAGATTCTTTCAATATTTCATACTATATTCCAAAAAAGGATTTATGCGACTTATGCGAAAAGTTCAAGAACTCTAATGAAGAAGGAAAAAAGCTCATTGAATTTCAATTCAATCACCATTTATTTTCTAAACAAAAATCTAGAGAACTGAAAGATATCGACAAAAAAGAGTGTATTGAAAACGATAATGTTATTACAGTTTGCTTTGATTTTCCAAAAAATTTTTCATCACCTTGTGCTGAAGTGAGCACTTTTTACTACAAAAGAAAATTACATGCTTATAACTTCACAATTTTCGAGCTTGGTTCCAATATAGCATCTTGTTTTGTATGGGATGAAACAATTGCAAAGAAAGGTGCGATAGAAGTAGCCACATGTTTATTTCAATTTATATCAACAAAACAAAGAATTCGGCATAACTAAGTTAATTTATGGTCTGACAATTGTGGAGGTCAAAACAAAAAAAAATTGTATTCTCTATGTAAGTATGGATTGCAGGAAAACTACAAATCGATATTAGTCACAAATTTTATAGAAAAGGGTCATACTCAAAACGAAGGCGATGGTGTTCATGCACTTATAGAGAAGTGCAAGAAAAATAAAAGAATATACACGCCGATAGAATGGTACTCCGTGATAAGAAATGCTAAGAAAACACCGCCATTATACAATGTAATTGAAATGGACCAAGATGATTTTTTGGATTTCAAGCAATTTGCTTCTGTAACAAATTGGTCAAAAAATATACAAAATGAAAAATTATATCTATCAAAAATCCGAGAAATAAGAGTTTATAAAGAACAAAATTATAAATTATTTTATAAATATGAATTTGATGAGAATTTCAAAGAAATAAAGATATATGATGAAACTAGGAAGAGAAGAAAAGAAAATAAAATTGTTATTGAAGAAATACCAAAAGCATACATATCCGGATTTCCTATAACGGAAGAAAAACGAAAAGATCTTTTATATCTGTGTGATCAAAATTTAATTCCAAAATTTTACCAAAATTTCTACAGACAACTTAATGGTTTTAATGGAAAAGAATATGTAGTCGTGTCAGATAATGACGACTAAATAATACAATATAGTTTCTACTTATTTAATGTTATACTGAATTAATACTGTTTCTGTTATCTTTATTCTTATAATTATTTTTAAGTAACCTTGAATTTATGTTATAACTACGTTTTGTTTGAACTGAATTATTATACATATTTAATTTTCTTTTTTGTTTTACGAATAAAATTAATTTAAAAAGAAGATAATAGTTTTTTTTGTATAACATTTTAAATAAAAATTCGTCTATGTAGGAAAATATAATTTTCTAAAATTTTTGTCCAAACTAAAATATTATACATATGTATACTTAGCTGATTAACTTAAAACCAATAGACCTATCAAAAACATGCTAAGTACACTTAGACGACCAATAGCCAATGTTTTCACCGTGCAAAAACATTTTATATCATTTTTAGCTATGATCCAATTAAAATTTGCAAATTCAGAAAATACTATAAAAATTCTACTCAAATTCTACTAAAAACAGTGAAAGAACCAATGGCGTATCTTATATAGTTTATGAGATATCGCGTGAAAACTTTGAGAGCTCGTAACTCAAAACTCACATTTTCGACTTAGAATGTTATAGAATGGAGGCGTCGTATTGTCAATTCTAGACCTACTAGTGCAAAATTGTACTGGGAATAGCTCTGGATAAGACTTAACTTTTCTAAAGTTTTAAAACGAATCGCACAATTCCCGAAAATATTCTGCCACAGGATTCCTATTGCAAAATTTTAACAAAACATATTGGGTCATACAAAAAGTATTTATAATTTATGATTTTTGCATTACGATCGGAGAAAATGTGGCATAAAGTGGAAATTTGTTAAAAATATGTCTGCGCTCGGAGTGATTAAAATTTTTGCATAGCGATATTACAGATGGATTAACCTTTCCAAAAAGAAAAAGCCCTAATAATGTAAAACGCAACGCCAAAGAATTACATTGAAAGCACAAACAATGTCATATAAATTTGTAATTTTGTTGTTGCTTTGTACAGAAATTCACATTGCGTTTTAAAATTTAAAACGCTGCATTGCTTGTAGTGCTGAAAATTTTAAAACGGTACATGAATTTCTGTAGAGAGCAATAACAAAATTACAAATGATGTATGACATTGTTTGTGCTTTCAATCTAATTCTTTGGCGTTGCGTTGCGTTTTACATGATTAGGGCCTAAATAATATATATGTTGCCCAGCACTTGTTTCCAATAAAAAAGGAAAAAATAACTTTTAAGATAAAAAAAATGGCAAAACGACTTTTTCCAGATTTCTAACTTCAAATCCATATAAATTTTTAATAACAAAATATTTTTTTCTGTAGAATATTAATTGATTTGCTGCTATTTAACAAAAAAAAATAATTTAATCAATCAATAATCGATCAATTTGAGCCTTATATTTGCAAAATACTAGACCAATCTAGCTCAAATATAGCAAGTTTTACTTTTCAAAGTCAAACTTTCCACAACTTTAAGACAAATTATGCCTGTTGCTAGCTATTTTGTAGAACTCGACTAGTTCATTTCACTGATAAAAATGTTTTTAATTCAAACTAAAATTAAGAACTCCGGGTCGTTTTTAATTTTTGTAACACCTGAGATGCCCTACTTTGGGAACTTATAGCGCCTTTCCTGACTAGTCTATAGACCCATAACCCAAAACTTAAGCCCGACTACAACTTTAAATTGCCACGCCAAATGGTTTTCAATTGGACTAACCGTTTAGAAAACAAGAATTCTTTCCATTATTTTTACAAAATCTCCCACTGTGCAATATTAATTTGACTCAGAAAGTGCTTCTGAGTCGAGCGGTATACTAGAACGAATTAAACATTTTATCAGCTCTCTACACAATAATTGAACAGTATAATGTCGGTTGTTTAGAGTATGGAGGGCTCAAAACTTATATGTATGTGTTGACGAACAAAAGTAATTCACATACATAATGTTGTTTATTGAAATATTTAAACATAAAATAAGTACAGATGTGGAAAACTACATAATATTTCTGTAATTTTATTATAGTATAATCCCTTTTCTTTAAATCTTGCTCTACTTTTTACGTGAGAAGTTACGGGTAAAAGCTATATAAACACCAAACTAAAAATACGATTTACAATATCCTCTTGTGGTGGTTTTTAAACATAAATAAATTGTGTTTGAGCTAAAAAAAAATCTTTTAATACAATTAACGTCAAACAAGTACAATTTTTTAAGGTTGTTGTTAAAATGTTAAAACTCGCAATGCCATCCCTGGTAAGACAAACAAAACAAGAAAAACTTTGTTTATTGGTTTTCTTTCTTCTTTATGGAGCATTCAGAGCTGCAGTTTTTGGTTATTTCTAACCAAAATTGGTAATTATTTTTTTCTCAATGTAGAGATGTGAATATTTTGTTCATGTTGGTTACTTTTTTTTCTAAAATAATAATACGGGTGAATATTTTTTTTTGACTCACTAGCAATTTACTTTTTTTTTTTAATTTTTAACGTTTTTATGTATATGGAGGTTTATCGCGTATTTCGATTCGAAGGAAGTTTTTTGCGACTTCGCATAATGTGTACTTTGCACTAAAATTTTCTAAATATTGGTTTAAAATTAACAGAAGTTTTTTATACTTTATCGAAAAAAAAAATTTCTTTCAAGAAGCTACCAGATGCTTTTTTTAATTTTTGTTAAGAAAAAAATATTTTTTAATTTTATATTAGAAGAACGTAGTTTTTCCTGATTTTACGAGTAGTAAAGATAAGGGGTATTTAAAGTAAAAAGTGCATAATATCACGCGGAATCGATTTCAGAACATGATTGAAAATATAATCAAAAGTAGTTTTAGTGTTTCTAAAAACTTGAATATAAGTAAAATGTCTAAATTTACATTATTTCCAGTACTTTATTGGAAAACATATTTTGAAATACACATAGGAATTTTAAAGATTTTTCAAAAATTAATTTATATATAATGTATAATTCTTGAATTTAAGGAATTTACTGTAAGAAAATGGCGTGAATTTAAAAAATTTTAAATAATTTTTTATTTAAAAAAAAACCTTTGACTGTCAGTCACATACTTTTTCCCCATTGAATGTGCGTTCTGAAATACGAATTTGTTTATATACGCCATAATATTATACAATGATTCACAAAATATTTCAAACAGACCAATTTAACAGAAATAATAACAATTTAAAATATTGTTACGTTACTGCCTTTTCAATAACGTTTTTGGTTTATTTCCTTTATAATAAACCTCTTGAGTTCTTTTATTGCAACTTTAATAAAATAAATAAAACACTTTAAACACTTTACTTTATAGCTGTACTATAAACTATTCACGCCACTTTATTTAGAACTTAGTCAATTTTACCACTTATAATTGCGATGTACACACTTAAATAATCGCACTAATACTGATTATCGATGCCAACCTTCGCGAGTATTTATACTCTGTTCGCTAACATCTAAATGTCTCTAGATCATTCTACTCGTCGAAATGTCTGTAACATTTTCGACATTTCTGGGCGAATCGAGATTTTATTATCTTACAGCGAATTTCATTATGCATTAACACTGTGGCTGAATTTAAATTGATTTATACATCACTAAACTAAAGCATACTTTATGGATTAAAGATAATCTCAACACTATTATGTTATACATTTATCTATAATAATCATAACATTACATTTGTACTAGAAAATTCTGTACAGTGGGTTTACATTAAAAATATGCGAAACTTATTCAATAACATTTTAAACTAATAAAATTACTAATAAACTAAACTTATTCTTAACTGAAGTTACTTTCGTAACAATATAATTTACAAACAAGAGAAAAAAGAAGTTCTACCCATTTTTATAATATTATATATATATGTAGATTAGAAAATATTCAAAAAATACATTCCGCATATCGCCAACAGTTTCCAATTTAGCCAAAACAATCGCCATATTGCCAAATGGATTCAAAAATCGCCACATTTGAATTTCTCCTTCTTTGTTATCTATAACTGTGAAGTATAAATTTCGTTTATTGTAAAGGACATATTCCAAGAAATTCAATTTATTGACCTAAAATATACAGAATCTTGTATGGAAATTTGACGGGTTTGAGGCCCAGAACAGACGGCAAAACACAACTGCTACTTCTAGTTATTTTCGAATTTCATTCGAGTTTATGGCCTAGACTCCTTTGAGGAACAACACATGACGCGATAAATTTGAGATCGGTTTAAATCGCATTTGAAATCAGTTGCATTGAAACCGGCGTGCAGGAAACACGTGTTTGCGTTTCATCTGTTCTCAAAGAAAACCGAAATGGTTGTGATAACTTCTTTAAATTCTAGTACAATTAAGGTTGCAGGGTTGTGGAAAACGATTGATACTGGTTTCAAAACAATAATTTCTAAAGCGTACCGTTGCAGTTATGTTTCACTGTCTGTTCTGGGCCTCATGTTAAATAAAAACATTTTTTATGAAAAAAGTCTCAAATAAATAAAAACTTTTAGTTTACGTTTCTCGTTATTTTTTAATACGTAAAACAATTACATTTCTTGTTTTCTTAATTTGCAATTAATATTTTTCTATTAAGTGCAAATAACCTTTGTTTTACAATGCAACTTAAAATAAATTTTAATGTTTTTCTTAATTAACGAAAGGCATTTCTATTTTAGTTAAATTTTTTCACATTTGGTAACCTTTTCAAAAATGTTGGTTGTAAAAATCTTATTAGTCGTGGCAGTAAGAAATCTGTCATCGTGCATTGGTACTGAAAGAAGATTTCGAACTGCCGATGTTGATTTTGAATAAAACACAAATTTTTTAGGAAGTTATTGTCATTTCTTTTTATTATGATAATATTGGTATGGTTCAATTATTTATGGAACAAAATATCGGCCAAATGGCCGCCGCGACCTCGGCAGCACGCCTCCATCCAATGGTCCAAATTTTCGATGACGCCAAGGCGTTCTATGCCGTTAATGTGCCGAATTATCTCATCCTTTAGCACTTGAATTGTTGCTGGCTTTTCGACGTACATCTTTTCTTGTAAATTACCCCAAGGAAAGAAGTCCAACGGTATCACATCACATGATCTTGGTGTCCAATTGACATCGCCACCACGTGAGATAACACGGCCATTGAGTTTGTCGCGCAAAGGAGCCAGTGTTTCGTTAGCTGTGTGGCAAGTGGCACCGTCCTGTTGAAACCACATATCGTCCACATCCATAACTTCCAATTCGGGCCATAAAAAGTTCATTACCCAGCATTCATCTCACGATAGCGAACACCATTCACAGAAACTGCCTGACCGGCCTCATTTTGTAAAAGATACGTCCCGATGATGTCGCCAACCCATAAACCGCACCAAACAGTCACTCTTTGTGGGAGCACTTGTTTTTCGACAATCACCCTTAAATTATCATTCGCCCAAATGCGGCAATTCTGCTTATTGACGAATCCAATGAGTTAAAAATGTGCCTCATTAATGAAGATGATTTTCACGATATGCCTGAACAACTTTAATGCATTATTCGATTGTGTATCTTTTCATGGTTCAAATTGAGTTAGTCTGAAATTGAGAATGTCAAATGAAATGCAGAAAAAAACTTGACGTTTAGGTGTGGTTCACATTCAACATCGGCCCTTAAAATATAACTACCCGTAAGAAGAGGATCTGGCGAAACAAGAAACATGTAAATAATTTTAATTTTATTTTTTTTCGGTAGTGCTCGTTGAGAACAGAGGTGTTTTTTTTAACTCCGATTTTTTTAACATAAATTTGTTTAAATAATATCATTTAACAAGCGATTTGGACGCTATAATAGAGTAATTTTTATTTAAAATTATTTAATATAAAAATGAACAGTAGAATTATTACAAATAAAGAAAAAAACATACATGCATACACATAATCTGTGTTTTTCTTATTTCGGTGTTACAACAACATAATAAATAATAAGAAAAGAACAGTAAAGTTTATGAATATTGAAAAGACAATAAACAAAACGAAAGAAATGCATACATATGCAACAATGAATGTGAGCAATGCAGAAATTCATAAAAAACTTGATGATAGTAAATACCTAATGGCAAAACCTATTACTTGTACCCGTTCTCTCTCTCCCAAAGTGTTTACAAATACGGTCGATCGTAGTACACTAATAAATCTGCTACTTTTAATAAGTGATGATACGGTTAACCCAACAACAGCAATGGAAAACTGTGTAAAAGTAAAAAAATTCTTAAAAGTCTCAAGTATAAGTTGGTATTGATATAACAGTGCACAAAAGGGGTCGCCGCCCTACCTCTTCAGCAGTTGCTTCGGCCTCAAAGTATTGGTGCATCTGATAGAATAAATTCCTAAAATCGTTTTTCAATTCTGGATAAAGAATCCTCTGAAGCACCAAATGTCATCAAATCGCCTAAGCCAGTCCCGATATATCTTAGAGAGCAGAACTCAAATGAGTTAATAAAGAGTTTGATTTTGTTTGTAGGTGAAAATAGCTTTTATGTAGCTGTAATAAAGTGAGGTAGTGTAAACGAGACAAAAATGCAGGTGAATCATGAGGATGATTTTCGCAAAGTAGTTACTAAATTTGAAGCACTTAATAAAAACGTTTATACGTACCAACCAGTGTTGCCAATTTAGCATTTTTCATGCTAGATCTAGCCATTTTTCAAGTTATTTGGCATGAAAAAAAACTGATCTATCATGTAGCATATTTTCTAGCATTATCCAAAATTTTCTAGAATTTTTGAATTCTTCTGGTATTTTTTATTATGTTTAATACAAATATAAAAGAAGATAAAAACGTAAAATTTTAACAATTAATTGACTTAGATCTAACAAAATACAGCAATGTAAATGCTCATTAATGTGGATATGGTTACACTTTCTTTAAAAAAAAAATCAAAAAAGTGAAAACATTTAAAAATGAGTAAAACCTATTTTAAAATTTCGTAAAGATTGACGCAAGCACCCAAAATCAAAAGAGGGGGTGCAAGAAACAGATGACTTATAAAAATACTTTTGCAAATACTACAAATGCGAAATTGCTTCCAAATTTAGTCATGGTCAAGACTTGTATTTATTGTTGCAGCAATTATTGAGTTTATTGGTGAGAGGCGAGGAAATTCGGGAAGGATACTCATCTTACCAATAAAATCAAGAATTGCTGCAACGAAAATTGCAAGTTTGGACCATGACTTAGAAGCCTAGAGAAACACGCAGAAGCACGAAAGCATAAAAATGCTATGGGCATAAGTAAAAACAATACAATCCATTTTAAAACAGTTTGCTACAAAGTTCAGCAGCAGAAGGCGGCATTAAGTTTATTTATATCTGTGCACAGTGCAGTTGCACCTGTCGATCATTTGGCAAATCAATTTGACCGCTCATGACTGAAGCTTCATAGGACAAAATGCAGCTTGGCCCTCACTTTAATGAAGATCTTTCTAAGGACATTAGTAGTTGTTATAGTATTTTAATAGGTGAGTCAACTGATGTCTCATTTACAAAAATTTTGAGTAAGTAAATTAAAAAAAATTTTAAATAATACAATACTTTACGGATTTTTGTTTTAGGGTTGATAACAATTTAATTTAGCCAGACGAAAAATAAAATTTTTCTACATTTCTGTGCATTGAAGAGCTAGAAATTGGGTCGGCTGAAAGCATTATGCTTAGCGTGAAAAGGGCTTTAGCAAAATTTAAATTGGATATAAAATTGGATATAAAAAATCAAGCTGGAATTGGGGATAATGCATACGTAATGATTTGAAAGAACAAAAGCGTTAATGTGGCTCTCAGAAAAGAAGTTTCTTATTTTGTAAAGCCACTTAAAGACTTAATGCCAGAGTTTTTATTATTTGTTGTTTATAAAACGTACAATTGGTTTTCTAAAACCTCTAACCGTCAAAAAATAAATTGAGAGGGATGTATTGGTTAACATACATAAAAATTTTAATTGAAATTATTAAAGTTTGTATTTCCATTTCAAAGGTACCATTAAAAACTACCAGAACATCCGATACGAGACGGATGTCTGTAGAAACTTCAGTTTCAAGGATATTGCATTAGTGGGTTGAGTTGAAATTACATTTTTAAATGGCGAAAAGGAATGAAAAATTTTACAAGGCAAAATTTTATATAACCTGTATGACGACAAAAAAGTTCATTTATGTTTAATTTTCCTGAAACCAATTTTACGGGAAGTCCAAATGGTCAACAAAGTTCATGAAAGTTACGAAAACGATCCAACCCGTCTTTTAGTAGATATTATTCTACCTATTAAATTTATCAAAAATAAGATAACAGATGACGAAACATTAGATCCATTGTTTGACGATTTCGATAATGCAATTTCCCTTTACTGTATTCTTGGTCATTAATTCGAATCTCATATTGAAAAATTAAACTGCTCTGCTTGCCATGGTCAAATGTGTTGCTTCCAATATGAAGTCCCACAAAATTATTTAAAATTAATTGGATCGCACGAAAGCTATCTTAACAAAAGCTACAATGAAATTAATATTGAAGATGAAGACGACTGGGTAATATTACTTTGTTTTTATGATCAACCTATTAATTAGTTTTACTGTTTTAAAGAACGTTTCTTTTTATATTAAATAATATATTTTTTTTTGTATTAACGTACATACATATAAGTATGTATATGAATGTTAATCACAAAAATAACCTTGAATTGTTATTTTGAGTTTAGTAAAAAAATCCTGTTTCATGTTAAAGTTAATCATTTTTACTTCAAAAGCGTTACAAAAAGTAATGGAATACATGAAAATCTGTTAAAGAAAATATAAACCTTGTTTTATTTCTATATGTTTTATATGAAATTTTTTTTAGCATTTACTTAAAATCTAGCATTTTTTTCTTCTGTAAGTGCTGGCACTAATACCAACTGAAGATCAGTAAAGGTCTTCAGGTAGTGATTAAGGGCATTGACTCACGCGTGGACCCTGACGAAATAAAAAAACGTAACATAAATCAATAATAGGAAAAAAAATCGCCAACCATTATATCGAGTGGAGTTAGAACCCGGCGACGTTAAGTTTTAAAAAAAGAAACGCATCCCATCTACAAGTTGAAATAAATTTTGTACAGAAGAATCACTATAAAGACTCTCGATATAGTTTGTGGGGGTTCTGCCATAATAAAAGCCCAAAACAAACTACTTAATGTCTGATCATTGCGAAGATTATCTACAAGAAAAGAACATTTGTGTTGAAGAGCTAAATCGAAACATTCATCTGAAGAGTATATCACCTAGATTTTCAATATCAGAAAGCCAATATTATAAATATTATAAATCATTTGGACTTTGTTTCCTAGCCGCTGGCGATTACACCGCTAAACATACCTTCTGAGGGTCACGACTTATAACACCAAAGGGTCGTTTTTTGTTTAATTAAATCTCTAAAATGGATTCCCGATTCATGTTAAAGCTTCCTTAGAATTATCTTCCGATTACACCTACTTGTTACTATAATGAACCCAATTAGAATTGTATCTTTGTCTTGTTTCTTAGCGACGTGAACCACACAAATAAATTGGGTAAAATATTAAGAAAATCTCAGTGCATATTGCACGCAAAATATTCCGGTTAACCTTCCGATGAGTGACAGTTCTGAACTTCACGGCCGTGTGAAAAGGTCCCTACGGACCGCCGCATTTGTTGGCGTTGTAATCTAATATGGCATAGGGCTTCCGCTTCTCGGTTTGCTCGTCAACGAGGCAGGTGTAGTGCATTGTGGAGAGCACGTTCACCACTTTATTTTTTTCCGCACGTATGAACATAACGCTATATCCCCATCGTTGAACCCAAATAATGTACTATTGATGGTGCGCTTCGGGTTCTTCTTGAACTCCTGTGGAATGAATGTTTTGTTGTAGCGCACTGTACCAACATATGCGGTCTTCCTCCTCAACAAAATACGCGCCAAGTCAAGAGTGGTAAAGAAATGATCCGCGTATATAGTACGGCCAGCATCTAAATATTTTTCCACAATATCCAGCACTACGTTCTGCCCTTGGTTTATCTCTCGTTGTTGGTTTGGCAGTTTTCCAGAATATATCATTCCCTTCACAGGATAATAACTCTGTGAGTCGCATAACCACCATACTTTCAAACCATACTTAGGTGGCTTTGACGGAATATATTGTGTGAAGCGGGTGCGGCCTCTGTAAGGGAACAACCGCTCATCAACTGTTAGTGCTTCATGAGGAGTGTAAGCTGCTGCCAAGTTATGTTGCAACATTTGAAAAACATCGTCAATCGCTGTTGTCTAGTATTTCCATTGTCGAATCGAATAAATTGCTTTATATACATGAAGCGATCGTACGACAACGCAGCTTTGTTTATTGGGCAACGCGTCGCGCCCCATAATTCCATAGCTGGTTCTTGGTTTTATCTTGTGAGTCCAGCATACAAAAGAATAGCTTCAAAGGCGTCAAACTCTTTCACTGTCACTGGCTTCCACTCCTTTTTCTTCGTGGGATTCGCCAAATTCTATGCAGCTGTAACTTCCCTGCCTTTACGATTTGTTTCACGTAGCACTAAATGTATTATTTCCTCTCTCATGATTGAACGCATTATTGTATAGGGGTCGTGTATATTTCCTGTTGGTCCTGGTTTCTTTCTTGTGATGTCGACCACGTTATGATTACGAGTGCGTGATGTTGGTGGTGCTTTTTTACTCCATTGGGTGCCATCTTTACCAATATAGTAACTTTCATTCGTTTCCTATCCATCATTTTCTTCCTCTTCATCATCGTCGTCATCAGTATCTTCATTTAGCTCGACGTATCCTTCAGTTTCGTCATCTGACTCTTCAGCAAATTGGTATGTGCGATCTTCATCATCCTCAACTTCATAATTATCAATTGCAGCAATATCAATTTCTTCATCCATGTCTTCGTCCATAAAATCAGCAAATATACTATCAGCTGCACGCCTTTCATCCGCAGTCATTTGCTGGTAACGTGTACTACGGCGTACAACAATTTCAGCAACGTCCAAATTACTTGCATATGCCATATTTATATTTTTGTTTCTATCACACACGATTTTACTCTTCGCTGTCTAAACTTTGACTGATTTGGTTTACGAAACTACAACTTCTTTTATACTCTTTCGTACGTCTACCTGAACTCAAAGACATTTAGGGATTACTTCATCATCATTATAATTTTTTTATTGTTTCAACACATAATTTACTTGTTCTGAACACAAAGACCTAAACTCAAAGACATTAGGGATGATGGTAAAAACAAAAAATTCTAAGAAAAATTCGAAGACATGAACTTTATTGCTTTCAAGGAAAGGCACAATATTCTAATTTTATACTACTAGCAATAAACCAGTTCTTAGAATTTTTTGTTCATAGTAGTTTGTTCTTAGTATTTTTTGTTCTTAGTATTTTTGTTCTTAGAATTTCTTGTTTTTATCATCATCCCTAATGTCTTTGAGTTTAGGTCTTTGTGTTCAGAACAAGTAGGAGTAATTTCAGTTTGAAAAGGCAAAAAGGTCCCTAGGGACCTTCTCACTCATCGGAGGGTTAATTATTTTAACAGTTGCCTTAAACTAGCTTTTCAGCATTCCAGCATAACCCTGAAAAAATCAATAATAATAAAATATATTCTACAGATGTCGAGCGGCTCTTGACTAAAAAAAGGAAAGTTCGAAGAGAGTGGCAATTGCTAAGATCCCCTTAACGTTAGAATTTATTAAAAAGCGCACAAAAAGGCTATGAAAGTTACTGCAGTCTCAGACAACGGCTTCCCTGCAAAAATATGTTAAGGAACTTGATGCAACTCCACAATTAGACTACTCATTATGGTGTGCACCTAAAAATCTCAAACGGCCAGTTATTTCTAATTCACCATTAAGAAATTTGAATGGAAGTTGGGGAAGAAACGGTATTGAAAAGGAAATCTGTTTGTTACTCATTTGAAAAACGTATTTACCCCAAACATATCCCACGATATAGCAGTAGAGTTACCACTTGTTGTTGTTAGATCAGCTATTCTCCTACGATTTCAGATAATAGCAATAGAAAAGGCTATTTGTAACATAAACACCAAGAAGGCATCTGGTATTGATAACATCTGTAACAAAATGCTTTTGGAGCTACCACGTATAGTAAAGAAAATTTACATTTTTATTTTAATGCTGTTTTTCGCCTTGAATAGTACCCCCAAGAATGGAAGGTTTTTTTAGTAACCATGATACCAAAGCCAGGAAAGGATCACACAAAAGTTGAGTCATACAGGCCTACTAGCTTCTTATATAATATTTACAAGCTATTTGAGAAACTACTAGTGTCAAAATTAACACCGATTTTAAAATAGATCTATTCCAACCTACCAATTCGGTTTTAGAAGAAAGCACAGCACAATTGAACAAACTCATCGAATAGTTAATGTCATAAGAAAAGCCCTTGAAAACTAAAAAATTTTTCCTGCACTCTTCATCGATGTCTCGCAAGCTGTTGATAAGGTCCGACATGAAGGATTATTACATAAATTGAAGCGGAACTTACCAGCAAACACACACAAGCTATTAGAAAACTACTTAGTCGGTCGTAAATTTATTATTAAAGAAGACGATTTTTTAAGTTCTCCTTAGCCAATTGACGCTGGAGTGCCACAAGGCAGCATCCTGGGCGCAAAAATGCGTACCATTACAATTCACATTGCGTCGGGAAACATCCCCAATGAAAATCAATAATCAAAAATCAAGATTAGAGTTTGAGGTGGAAATGGCATATAGAAGCTAAATTTACTCTAAGGAAATTGAAAGCAATTCAAATTAATTGGCTCATTGGAAGAAATCCTGTTCTTAGTCTCGACTGCAAACTTCTGCTTTACAACTCTATCTTAAAGCCAATCAGGTGCTACGGTATTCAGTTCTGGGGCACAGCCTCAGTCACTAATATCGAAAAAATTCAAAGGCGCCAAAATAAACTTCTTCGAATAACCACAGCTGCTCCCTGGCATGTTAAAAACTCAAATATTCACAAGGATCTCAATGTGCCATCAGTTAAAACTATGTTGACAAAATATGCAGTAAAATATTTAAAAAGGCTTGAACTGCACCCAAATCCACTAGCTCGACATATTTTTAATTATGGTGGCCACACTTGCTTAAGGAGAAGAGACACTGCATCACTCACCCAATGAGAAGAGCGATAAGTATATTTATACCTGAACAGAAACCGTGATGACACTGGCACTGGCAGGACATAAAATAAAGAATTAGGATAAGATTTGATTAACTATTGTTAGTTCATATTTAATATATGAAGATTCAATAAATAAATACTGAGAAAAAAATGTAAATAATATCGCCCGCGCTTTTTGTCCTGTTGTATATTCTGGTATGGTGCCTTCTGTAAATTTATTTTAAGTTGCTTACATTTATTATGCGCTTTGCATATGTTTCTTATAACTACTTAGATTAAAATATTTATTATCATATAATGTTGCTTTATTTAATAAAAATTAAAACAAGTTAGAGTGCTATATTCGGCAATGCCGAATCTTATATTCCCTTCACAATGGTGCGAAAATAACAAAAAGTTATATACATACCGTTCTTTACATATAAATAATTCAACTTTGTGCCGCGCTCACTTGCCAGTCCCGCCCACATTTTGTCGGCTGTTGTTTGGCTCCTGCCGCTCTCCAGATATACATTAAAATAAAATAAATAAAACAACAACAAGGGCTTTTTGGGTAAAATTCGAGGTAGTATTGGTTTTTTGGTCATATCTCAGTCATTTGTGGACAGATTAGGCTGAATTTCAATTCCGGACTATATGTGATATAACTATATAGCGACGGGGACTTTGTCTGGGGTCTTCGGAAAATCCATTTTAACCGACAGACAGCCGTACGGACATCCGTCAATCAACTTCGCTACTTATAAGGACCCAGAATGTATATACTTTTTAGGGTCTAACATCAATATTATAGAAATTACAAACGGAATGACAAACTTATATATACCCTTTTACCTTCGGTGAAGGGTATTACAAGTTAGAGTGCTATATTCAGCTGTGCCGAAACTTTGATACCCTCCACCGACAGTTCGAATATTTAAGGAGTGGGCAATATATCTTATATATAAATACGGGAAAAAATTGTTTTTGTAGTTGATTATATATGATATGACTATATAAGATATATATTTACATATAATATGATTATATAAGATATATATTTACATATAAATACGGGAAAAACTTTTAGTTTATTTTTAAGTATCTTATCGTCCACCGATTGTAATAAAATATATATCGTTGTAAAGGTAATTTACAATTTATTATATTACTAAAACTAAAAATTTATTTTTTTAATTTAGTATGTTTTTATTTTATAAATGCGTGAACTGGGCTATGCCCACTAGAGATGAGCGATCCCGTGATTTTTAAAGATCATCGTGATTAGTGAATGTGATTTAAAAATCACTGCTCCTTTGAACTGTGATTGTGATCACGGTTTATCAGTTTTCTGTTCTTTTAACGCAATTGCGGCCAAGCTATATGTACAAAGCGCGAGCTTTTGCAAGAGCTTTTGTAAGCACTTTACAAAGAAACAACAACAAATTGTAAGAGCTTTCAAATCTGTTTACTTTCATATACATACATACTTGAACAAATTAATTTTGGCATAAAAAATTCTAATAAGATAGAAGAGAGAATGAAAGGAACAGCAATATCATTCGACATTTCATTCAAAAAACGCTATTACCCACACAAACAGTAAAATATCATAAATTTGTATATGTAACAAAATACAAAAAGAACGACTTAGAAAGTACCTGTTACTTGACAAATTTGGTCACAACTGTGATTTGTGATTTTTCAGTAACAGTGATTAAATCACAGGTACAGAAATATCGATCATCTCTAATGCCCACGTTACTTATTATTAAGAGTGCTGGAACAGAACTAAAAAATAGCAATCATACAATACGAAATTTTATTTAAAGCATAAAGCACTTACGTTGCTGATGCGACACATTTCGGTTGCGCGTGTAGCTTGAAACATGATACTTTTGTTTTCGTTAATAACAGCAGACGCTGAAGTAAAATTATTAAAGAAAAAAATAAGAAAATTGAATGTATTGTATTAACTCCTCCCTTTGAAATTCCAAACGTCCTCAGTTTGGATCAAAAATATGGGATGTCGCTTAGACTAATGCGTTTTGGCGCTGTTTTAGGCACCGGTTGAGGAAGTTCAATATTTTTGACAATAACTTCTTTTGTTGTACGTTTTTTCCATTTGAAAATTAGAACTAAAATTATAATGAAGGCTAAAAGCCCAAATTGTGTAAGCATGCTAGACTTAATTAGAAAATCTAGCGAACTAATTTTCTTAATGTTTTATAAATTGTAAAGACAGTACTTCTTCGTACTTAGAACGGGAAGCTGTATGTTTAAGCAATGCTTTAAAGGCTTTAGGCTTAGTGTTTCTATAGCTACAAAATTTAGGTTGTTTTAATTGTATCATTTATAATTTTTATTACACAATTTCCGTTTAACTTTTTTGTTATTTCACTTATTTCATCTATTTCGTTTACATGTTCCGTATTTGTAACAGTGCACTCATATAATAAATTTTTAATACAGTTTTCTTTTTCCAAATCAATAATTTAATTTTGTTTACAAAGTTTAATTTCGTTTTTAAGTTTACAATAGCGGAGTTCAGTGTGAAGTGCAAATGGTCTTGCGAAAGAGCAAATGCATAATATCATAGCTTTTTTGTTGAATCCAACAAAAAAATACACAGAGTTCCCGTTAGATTTCATAAAAAAGCTACGAAATTTTGCACTTGCTCTTTCGCAAGACCATTTGCACAAAACACTGAACTCCGCTAATCTGTTTTAATACCATAGTATTTCTTATTACGCCTTAATATTTTTTCGAACATTATTTTTAAAATCGAGTTTTCTTAACTTGGAGGTTAAGAAATCTCATTAATCTTGTGAGCCTCTTGATTTGAAATGATGAATGTGTTAATAATATTAGCTTTTGTAAGGTGAATTGCCTTATCAATGTTAACTTTTTCTGCCTTTATTAAATCGATTTTAAATTTATATTGTAATATTAGTGCTGTTAGATATTCATTACTATTTTTAATGATTTTATGATGGTACGAGTATTACTTATTTGGGTTACATTGTTAATTCTTTCCAAAATATTTTTGTTAATTACTAATTGCTGATTATTGTTATCTATTATTTCTTAAAATTTATTGTTCATGGCCCCAAGATAATCATGATTAGGGTTTCCAGCTACCCATTTCAATGCTGATCCAGTAAAATTTAGTCCTCGTTTATGTCCTTTTTTCGGAATTATGTTGTTAACGTTTACATCGTTAATTTCTTCTGCTACAAATGGATAAAGGGGATGAGATGAAGGTATGTTTATGATGAAGTTATGCTTTAGGTCCTCTGTGATATCAAGGTACTTTGTTAGACTTATCACATGAGTGATCCTGTAGGTTCCGGTCTGAATTTTCCCGGGGTCTTTGTGAACTATTCTGCCTGACTCTGTTGTAACAGTGGAATTTCTATTCTCTTTTACTATCTCCTCTTTGTATCTCTTTGAAAGCTTTGTTCCTAATCTTTTGTTCTGCCGAACGAAAATTTTTTCCTCCTATCTCATAATTGGTCATTTCCTGTCTGCTTTTATTGTGGCACTATAAATCCTTTTCCTGTTTTGCCTTTATTTTCTCGAATTTTTTTTTCCAGATCTCTTTGCGGAGCACTGCAACAATTCGTCGAAATGCTTTTCGGGACGCGCCCGTTTCAAGCATCTCATAATTTCTGACACGGTCGAGTGGAGTCCTTCTATTTGGCCGTTTACCTTAAATATTGCAATATTGATCTCGTTTTCTAACATAAACTTTATTGGTTGTGAACAAAATGTTTTTTCATTATCAAAAACTATGACTTTTGGAATTCCAAAGTAAAGTATTATTTCCCTAAGTGGTTTTTTATTTTCTATACTTTTTCCTTATACTTTCTTGTTTACGATCAGTTTAGAAAATTTGTCGATTGAGGTCAGTACCTTATGTTTGTCTGTTGAAAAAATGTCTATGTGTAAGGTGTGTCCTGGGTATTCGAGTAATGGTGTAGCTCCTAGTTTTACATTATTTGGACATCTTTCATACTTATTTTCTTTGCAAATTTTGCACAATCTTGCTATTTACTTGATTTTCCTTGCCATAGCGGGAAAGTAAAACTTTTCCAAAATCTGTATTCTATTTTCCCTTTCGTTTCTATGCGCACGGTTATGCTCCTTGATTATGATTCTGTCTTGATCTTCTGTATTAGTACTTGTTGGGTAAAACGGATTTTATAATTATAGAAGTGAGTTGGATAGATTTTATGAATTTTTAACATAATAGGTTCGGTTGTCTTAGTACCATTTAGAACAGAACGATTTAGATATTTTTGTAAAAGGGTATTTAGAATATTTTCGGATAACGTTTGCTCCGTAATAATATGTCTATGAATTGTTGGAAAGACAATTTGAAATTGGTATGAAGATTTTACATTTTCTCTGATAAAAATTTGGTTTTTAAAGACATTTATAGGCGTTTCTACTGACGGTATTAAATTTTCAGACGAACTATCACTGCTGTGGACGAACATTGAATTAATATTCGATTTTGGTGGTCTGGAAAGAAAGTCTGCGACTATGTTTGTATTACCTGGCTTGTAAATGAGCTCATGATTGTACTCCTCTTGTTGAGCCTTCCATCTTTTAATTTTTGCGTTTGTGTTTTTATTGCTAAGGGCGTAGGTGAGTGGCTGGAGATCAGTAAAAACCTTAACCTTCTGTGACCTGTATAGGAAACATTTCAGCGATTGTAGGGCCTAAACTATCGCTAGCATTTCTTTTTCGTTTGCTGCGAACTTTTCCTCAGCTCTACTTAAAGTTCTGGAAAGAAAGCTTATCGGTTTTCTATCTTGCGAAAGAACTGCTCCTAGAGCGTAGCCGGAAGTATCGGTAGTCAGCTCGAAGGCTTGTCGAAATCTGAATAGTGGAGCATTATATCGTTGGATGTCAAACACGTTTTTAACTAATTAAATGCTCTTATTTGTTGTTCGGTAAAATTAAGTTGTCTTTTTTGACAAATTCTCTTCCCAATTCTCCTCTTAACATTTTCGTGAGAGGTTTTGCAATTTCAGCATACGCTTTTATAAATCTACGATAATATCCCATCATTCCTAGGAATGAACGTAATTCGTGAAGATTTCTGGGTTTGGGAAAATTCATAATAGCATCTGTCTTTTTTGGCGAGGTTCTAATGTTTTCTTGGCAAACTATAGTACCAAGGAATTCAGTCTCCTCCTTGATAAATTCGTATTTATCGAACAACACTTTCTCTAGTAAGTTGCTTTCATTTATTTGAGTTTTTAGTTTGTTTATTTGTCACTATTGTTTTTGTTAATCGTTTATTATTTCAGTTCCTTTCCCAGGCTTGGTTTATTTATTTTAAGTTTTTTAATTCTAAGTTTATTACAATTTTTTACTTAGGTTCTTTTAATTATTTATTTTAAGTTTATTTGTCATTATAATTTTTGATAAGTCTAGGTTTATTAATATTTCTTACTTTAAATTCCTTTGATTTATTTCAGTTTTTATTTTATTTATCTTAAGTTGTCACTATTAATTTTGCATGCACTAAATTTTTAATAATTTTTTACTTCGGCTCTTTTTATTAATTTATTTTAGGTTTATTTCACATTATTATTTTCTGATAACTTCTCCTCCACTACGTGATAACAATTTAACAAAGGACCTTTTCCGACGGGTCCCTGCTAGGGCGCCAATTAATAAAACTAAAAATTTATTTATTTAATTTAGTATGTTATTATTTTATAAATGCGTGAACTGGGCTATGCCCAAACGTTTCTTATTATTAAGAGTGTTGGAACAGAACATAAAAATAGCAATCATACAATACAATATTTTATTTAAAGCATAAAGCACTTACGTTGCTGATGCGACACATTTCGGTTGCGCGTGTAGCTTGAAACATGATACTTTTGTTTTCGTTAATAACCGCAGACGCTCACGTAAACAAAAGTAAAATTATTTAGAGAAACAAATAAGAAAATAAAATGTATGTGTTGCAGATTTTATTAAGGAAAATAATTATTATTGTATTAACTTACATACATATGTACATATTGTTCTTTTTTATGCCCTCCACCACTACTAGTGGTGAATGAGGGCATACTAAGTTTGTCATTCCGTGTGTAACTCCTTTTTTTTTACATCTAAGACACCATAAAGTATATATATTCTGGCTCCTTGAGTAATTCTAAGTCGATTTAGCCATGCCCGTCTGTCCATCTGTTGAAAACACGCTCACTTTCGTAAAACGCAAAATAAAAGATTGCTTGTAGTTATCCTAAGCAGTTTGGGATTGAAATCCAGCAACATTGGTTCAGTAGGATCAGAACTATGAATCAAAATGTGGAACCACCACCCATAAAAAGTTGATAATTTTGATACAAAAACTAGCATAAGTCGTGGAATAATGCACGCAATGATACAAAATGCACGAATTCGCTTTATACGACTGAAAATCACTGATAAATTTCGTGAAGATCGGTCCATAATAACCCTAGACAATATATACGCCCTGCTCAGGGAAAATATTTTGGTACGCCTAAAACCGTAGTAAATAACGCTATCAGACTAAAATTTGGTACGTCACAGTCTTATAGGACCAGAAATCACACTGTAAAATTTTTTGAAGATCCATATTTTACACTAGGCCCCACATAAGCCCTACTCCCAGAAAAAAGTTTAGTACGCCTACAACCGTAATAAATAACGCTATCATCATTAAATTCGGTACGGTACAGTTTTGTAAGACTAAAAGTCACACTGCTAAATTTCGTGAAGATCGGTCTATAATTTACCCTAGGCCCCATATAAGCCCTACTCTTGGAAAACAGTTTATTTTGCCTAAAACTTAATAAAGCTCACTTTGGGAGAATAATTTAGTTCGCCTAAAGCGATAACAGATATAGATATTGCGGTAAAATTTCTTCCAACTAAGATTCATATGGCCAGAAAAAATATAATGCAATTTTGTGAAAATCACTGTTAACGGTAAAACTAATTACACTGCTTGATTTTAATTTATTTTGTGTAATACCAAAAATTAGTCTTCAGAATTTTGGGGTGATTGGTCCATAATTAACCATGGTTAGGTTAGGTTAGGTTCCACTGGCAGCCGTGATCAAGCACAGCTCACGTGGGTCCATTACGTAGTTCCCGTTGTGTTACCATATCACGCCGTCTCCCATGGGTCCTATGAAATCTGGCTGCTAGTATTCCCATGCAGCCAACCGGTCGATTCAATAAAGGAGTGGATCCTGTTTACATCAACATCAGAGAGACAAGTTTTGTCCCCAAGGTTTTGGCCGCAACTTCTGCACAAGTCGTTATAAGGGAGCCCCAGCCTCTGGGCGTGCCTCCCAATTGGCCAGTGGCCAGTTATAACCGCAGTTAGGTTTCTTAGATGATGTCTGGACAGCTGTAATGCCTGCCGTGTCCTTTTTTCATCTATGATGGGCCAGATTTTCCTGGTTTCCCCACAGGTGGTTTCATCGTGCCACCTCTGACTGGCGATAAGATGAAACTTGTGCGCTATAAGTTGCTTACACCTTGGGAGTGAAGCACCTACATATGTGGAACCGTCCCGATTCAAGGTGATACCTGCATGCGCCAACGAATCCGCCATGCAGTTCCCATGTATGTCCCCGTGTCCGGGGACCCAATTAAGGGTGACCAGTGAATGTCTCGTTATCTCCTCCAGAGACATACGACATTCTCGGACAATTCTCGATGTGATGAACACATTCTCCAGGGATCTTATGGCCGCCTTGCTATCGGTAATAATGTGAATATCCCTTCCAGATATTTCACCGTACCGGATGCGTTTCGCGGCTGTGTGGATGGCCATTATCTCGGCCTGGATGACACTGCAGTGGTCCGGCAGCCTTATAGGAATGCTCCAGTTTAGCTGCTCGGAGTATATGCCAGAACCGACACCATACAGTGTTTTAGACCCGTCCGTGAAGATTCGAATCGCATTCGCGAGGATTTGCAGGTCATCATAGTGGACCACGTTATCCACAATGCTTACCGTGAAGCCAGGATCAAAGATTGGCTCGGGTGTGACATAATCAACATCCATGTGCCAATTAATATCATTCAGAATGTTAGCATGTCCGATATTATAATCCGTCCATGCTCCGGTGGCCCTTAGTCTTACCGCCGCGTTCGTAGCTAACCTTTTCGCCAAAATGTCTGGTGGTAACCAGTTTAGAATCGTAAACAATGCCTTAGAGGGGGTTGTTCTAATGGCATCTGTTACCGCTATCGCCACCATTCTCATTGTACGTTCAAACCTGGTTTGATGACTCTTCGCCTTGGACGCCGCACTATGCTTCGAACCATAGACAAAAATCAAAAAAAAAAAATTTTGTCTCAAATTGTTTTTAAATACAGATTTTTTGAAAGATAATAAGGTATCTCAAATAAATGTTAACAAAAAAAATTTTCTGATTGCTTTTGGCACCACGAGAGGGCGTTAAAATCAGATAATTTCTTGCAAAAATGACTTAACAGAAAAATAGGTTTTAGTTGTTTCACAAAAATAATTCTGAAAAATTCATTTTTTTAAAAGTCACTCGAAATTTGGTTTTCAGGTACTTTGATATATTTGCAGTTAAACTAAAATTTAGAATTTAGTATTTATTTACAAAATAACTTTTTTTATTGGTCTGAAAAACACATTTTTTTTGTTGAAAATCCAAAAATTACTTAAGTTTGATGGAGTATAAAAAAAAATTGTATAAAATTAGATATTTTTTTTTCTGTTTTTGTAAGTTTATACTCTTAGCTAACAGGGTATTCAAAAATTAGTGCCTATTTTTACCACAACTTAAAAAAAATGCGTTTTTTGAAATGCCTAATTTTATGATTTTTACTCAAAAATTAGGCATTTAAGAGTGTTTAATATCATTGCGTAACACGTTATATATTTTGAATGGTAAAAAATAAAAAAATTATAGCATTAGTTGACCAAAACCACTGAAGCATTTTCAAAATTTAGCTCGAAGTCTTTTTTATGGCCCACTGAAGTTTTTAATTTTTTTAAAGGCGTTTTGAGTAAGTCAAAAAAATGTATTAAATCTAATTCTGAGCTAAATAAGATTTATAGATGATTGTAATAAAATTTGATGACGGTTCCTTTCATAGAACTAATTATCTCTATCTGCTATTTTTAGGGGTCATTTCAGCCCCTCCGCATAGAACACCACCAACACGTACGTTTAAAGGGTTAAAATATTCTACAACAATTTTCTGCATCGAATTTCACTGGGGGTTGTAAAAGACCATAAGTTCGTGTGATATAAGCAAAATGCTTAAAACAGGAAAATTTTATATAATCATATATTATTATTAAATTATGTTAATGCAAAGTCGTGTGAAATAATTCGGAAAAATGTAATAAATCTACTTTTGAGCTTAACATATGACCCCTATTTTTAGGAGTCTTTTTTAAATATTCTTATTGAAAACCTTTAAAACGTGTGTTTAAAGGATTAAAATGTTATATAAACATTAAATAGTTTTTTTTTACACATTCCAAACACCGTTAAAAAAAATTAAAAAGTTCAGTGGGCCATAAAAAAAAAACTCGAGCTAAGTTTTTAAAAACTTTCGGAGTTTTTAATCTACTAATGATATAAATAAAAAAAAAATAAAGGCATATGGAAAATAATTTTTAAACCAACCATTTTATTAACAAAAAGTAGGCAAAATAGCACGATATTTTTACAGCGGATAATAATACTACGCGTCGATTTTTTTTTTGAAAAGTGAAAAAATAAAAATTTGGATTGATCATCATTTTTAATGACGTTAACATTTCTTCTTTAATTTTTTCATTTATGTTATCTTTCAAATATCCTTATAGTTTTATTTTTGCAAGAGTATTTTAACCGTTTTAGCCTATTTTTCAATTAATAATGTTTTTGTATTTTCCACATTGATAATCCAATTCTACCCAAATTTGGCATAAATATATATCTTGCAAATATCAATTAACATACCAAAATTACGATCGGACAATTCTTGTGGGAGTGATAGCGTTTTTAATAAAGAGGATATATGGCAGGACCTTGAGTCCTTAGTCCGATTTAAATAAAAATTTACACACACGTTGCTAGTTGCATATGTATCAACATGACCACTTTTTGTAATTTTGTGGGCATTATTGAAGCTAAAATTATATTTTTCAATTTCAGGACACATGGGAGGTAGGCGTGTCCTTAGGCCGATTTTTCCAAAAATTTATATTTTTCTTAACTAAGCTAGTTTATGCTAGTGTACCAAATTTCAAAAATATCTGACAACTCCTTCTATTTTTGTCCCTTCGTTATATGGGAACGAAGCATAGTGCGCCGGCCACCAAACAGCTGCCCCGTAGAAGAGAATGGGTTTAATGACACATTCGTATAGCCATTATACATTCCTCGGGTTAGGACATCCAATGCGGACTCCATTAGTTCAGACAAAAGTCTGGGATCTTTACCCATAGCCACAACTGCAACGTCATCCGCATATGCAACCGTTCTGCAGCACGTCCTTTGCATGGCTCTGAGTAGGGTATTTATATTCAGATTCCAAAGTAAATGTGACAGTACACCACGTTGCGGGGTGCCCCTAGTCGCAACCTTTGAAATGTTCGAGGCGCACAAGTTGGATTCGATACGCCTGAAGTGCAAGATACTGCTGACAAATAGAATGATCGCTGGGTCGATCTCCAAATGTCTCATAGCGTTAATAACCGATTCAGGTTTAACGTTGTTGAAAGCGCCCTCAATATCCAGGAATGCAACTAAAGCAAATTCCCTGTAATGCAGGGATCTCAGTGGACCTTCCTTTCGTGTAGGCGTGCTGAGCCGGTGACAGGGAATTGGAACCTAGTGATGATCTAATGTGAATATCCAAAATCCACTCCAGTGTTTTCAGTAGAAAGGAGGATAGACTAATTGGTCTAAAGTCTTTAGCCATAGTGTGAGATGTCTTCCCACTCTTGGGGATGAAGACGATCATATATGATGTCCACGTTGATGGGACATGTGAGAGACTCAGGCAGGCTCTAAATATTGCCAAGAGCCATGGCATCAATATTCCCAGGTTATTTTGTAGGTCCGCTGGGATAATGCCATCCGGGCCTGGAGATTTAAAGGGATGGAAGCTTTTGACCGCCCATTCCACACGATGGCGAGTTATCGGAATATTAGGGATATCCCGAGCGCCACTAAAAGTTTCCTCCCTAGGCACATCATCAGTGCAACCTGGGAAGTGTGTATTCATCAGGACCTCAAGGGTGTCCCGACTGTTTGTGGTCCAGGATCCATCCATCTTCCGTATATATGATGGAATAGCTGGATTAGATAAATTAGATAAAATCTTACGAAGCCGACTTGTCTCCGAGGAGTTTTCCACGTCACTGCAGAATTTCCTCCATGACTGTCTCTTGGCCTTCCTAATAAGATTCTTGAATCCATTAACTGAGGACTTGTAATTGTTCCAAACACCATTACGTTTTGCCTCATTAAAGAGCTTCCTGATTTCCTTGCGTTTTTCAGCAATTTCCGCATTCCACCATATGGCCTTAGCTTTGCCCCTCCTGTCAATTATTTTACAGGCTTCGTTTGTTGCCTCCATTAAGGCACCGGTCAATGACTCCACTGCGGAGTCGAGCATGGACACACTGTCTATGAGAACTGGGCACATAGGCAGCTTGTCCCCTAGTACACTCGCATAGATAGACCAGTTGGTCCTTCTTCTGTTCGTGTAGGGTTTAACTGAATCAACTCTAAAGGAAAAATTGAAGTCAACATACATGTGATCAGAGAAGGAACAGTCCTTAGACACGTTCCAATCGCTAATCATATCCGCGAACTTATCACTAATAAGCGTAATATCAAGAACCTCCCTTCTGTTAGTCACAATAAAGGTGGGCTCACTACCCCTATTAACTACTGTTAGTTCATTTTCTACTATGAAGTCCAAAAGCGACTCACCTCGTGGATTGACATCCGAGCTTCCCCAGACGGTATGGTGTGCATTAGCATCAGCACATATTACTAGGGGGATGTTGCGTCTTTTAGCGTACGACATCGCCTTCCTGGTTGTGGAGTTTGGAGGATTAGCACCCTGGTCGTGTGCCATGTAGCAGCTCATAAACCAGACTGTACTGGTTTTGCATTCTACTGCGACAGTGCATGTGTCCTTATCGCTAAAAATCAGTAAGAATGAAAGCTTTAAGGATGTTTTTGACCATAACACAAGCCCTGGTCTTACCTTGATCGGCTGCGTACAGAGTACTGTAACCGTCTAAACTGAGTCCGCAAACCCTGTCTCTATACAACAATGGTTCTTGGATGCATATAAGCTCCTCCGTGCCTGAAGCTAATCGGAGGAGAAGGGCAGCTGACGCCGCTTTAGAATGATGAAGGTTGATTTGTGTCACCTTCATCATAGCTCATCACTATGGACGATTGTGACGTTGGCATCCTCTGGATCGTCGTCCGATTCCAGAAGGATGGCCTCATCATCCGCCACTCCCATCTTACCAAAGAAGTCACCCACAAGTCCACTGACCGATTGGGTGTCTTCATTGGCCGACGACGTAGCAGAATCGTCTTCCATATGCTCCGTTGATGCTGTTGTTGTGGTGGTGGTAGTCGCCGGAGCTTGAGGCTTCCCTTTGTCGTCACCTTTATAGACTCGGAGGAAGATAGTTCCAAATCCATAAAAAATCTTCCCCTGTGTCTTCCGAAGTGACGGCAGAGAGTCACTGTTTATTACAACAGTGGCCTTCCTGGACTCTTCAACAGATTCAGAAAACCTCACTACTTTCCAGTCCTGTGTTGGTAGCTGGGGGTTACTGAGCTGTATTATTTCCAGGATCTCCTTGGGGTCGGATGGCTCAGCGAGGATCTTGGCAATAGATCTGGGCCTTTGCGGTACATCGGCCAGGGGTATTGCCTCAATCTTAGCGCCCTGCCAAACTTCCCCCAGGGACTCCACAGCATCCTTGTACAGCAGCGCTGAACGCTCATCTGCACACGCTATCAATTTAATGTGCCCTTGATACCAACCGGCATCTTCACATTGTGGTGGTGGTCCAGGGTTACCCCTTAGAACACTCAAGATAATTAACCATAGATCCAAAACGAATTGCCCTCCCAAAAATCATTTTAGTTCGGCTAAATTTGTTACGAATCATGATATTTTACTCAAGCCAGTTCAAAGTTCTAACAAGAAACGCATAAAACTTTCTTATTTTCGGTCAATAATTTAATATAGATCTAAACCGCAACCAATTTTAATGCTGTCTTCGTTTTTGTGAAGCTAAGTTAAAAATATATGTGTTTATCACATAAAACCCCCATTCCTGTCGGTGGAGGGTATCAAGATTCGGCACAGCCGAATACAGCACTCTAACTTGTTTTCAAAGTTCTAACAAGAAACGCATAAAACTTTCTTATTTTCGGTCAATAATTTAATATAGATCTAAACCGCAACCAATTTTAATGCTGTCTTCGTTTTTGTGAAGCTAAGTTAAAAATATATGTGTTTATCACATAGAGCCCACTCCTGTCGCTGGAGGGTATCAATATTCGGCACAGCCGAATACAGCACTCTAACTTGTTTTATTTTATTTTTAAGAACAGGTAATTTAAACATTATTTTACACTTTATACTCGAAACTTTATCACATACACATTGTAAAAATAAAAAATAGTAAAATAAAGTAAAATAGTGAATAAATGCTTTAGTTGTAACGAATAAAAGGAAATATGAAAATACATTTGTTATTTTCTTAAATTTAGTTATCCTTTGTAATAACAATTGCATATTCCATACGTGCATAAAAGGATTTATTTTATATGTAAATGTCAAGTGGTCGAATTTCGGCCACCTGGCGGTCCTAGTATTATTTAATAATCTTTATAAAAACGGACGTCAGCATTTAAATTGGATGCGGTTTAGACCTATACTTAATTATTGACCGACAATCAGGAAGTTTTATGCTTTTATTTTCAGAAATTTGAACTAGCTTGAGTAAAATATCATAATTTGTAACAGTAACAGGAATCTTTATTGGATCCATGGTAAATTATAGACCAATCATCCCAAAATTCTGCTGAGTGATTTCTGGTATTAAGAACATATATTAAAATAAATTTCAATACAAAAATAAAATTAGTTTTAGCGTTTACAGTCAATTTCAGAAGGCTGCTTAATATGGGATCTAAGCTAAATTATAAATCCGTATATCACAAAATTGTATGACATTTTTGCTGGCCATATGAAGCTAAGTTAGAGCAAATTTGACCGCAATATCTATCTATATCTGCTACGGGTTTAGGCGCATTTAATTAATTTCCCAGAGTTGGATTTATGTGAGACTTATGGTAAATTATAGACCGATCATCACGAAATTTATGAGTGTGATTTCAAGTCCTGTAAAACTGTGAAGTATAAATTTTATTATGATAGCATTATTTATGCGGTTGTGGCGTAATAAAATGTTTTTCGGGAGTGGGGCTTATAGTAAATTATGGACCGATCTTCACGAAACTTGACAATGTGATTTCTAGGTCTATGAAACTGTGACGTACCAATTTGTATTTTAATTGTATTGTTTATTACGGTTTAAGGCCACCATCTGGATTACTATCGTGCCGCGATGTGGTGGCTTAAGTGTCGGCTGTAGTGTCTGTCTTGGAACTTGAATCCGGACAGCTGAGTCGGAACAAGTTTAAAGGCAGATGCTTTAAGGCCAGGATGACCAAGGGTTATCCATTCCTCATCCTCACTTATAAAGTCAAGGTGGTTGATAGCAGTGCTGAAGACCTGGATGACTAGTTAGTGGTTAAAGAAACTAGTCGCGAACAGCTTCCCTCTGACTCATGGCCATTCGAGACAGAGAGAAAATTGGCAAGTACATAGAAATCCATTGTTCGGCAGGATGCGACAGAACAGGTCACATCGGAGGGCCGATCGAATCTCGAAAAAGCCAAGAGTGGTGGGAGAGTCTCTTTAGCCTTTCTAGAAAAGATAGCTAAGAAAGACTCTTCAGAAGGTAGAAGGAAGGAGGGTAAGAGCTCACCACCCAGCCCTCTAAATGGTGACAGTTTGGTCACAGTTAAGGAAGGTAGGCCTGGGGACGAATTACCCACAGAAGACCAGTAGTCTCTCAGGAAGTTGAAATCGATGAGTAAGGTTGTGATATTTGGGTTGGGGTCTATCAGATTTTGGTTTCCTAAAAATGATGGACCCTAAGAGGCTGAATGTGGTGCAGATAAACCTGCATCGCTGTGAAGCAGCCTCAACTGAATTAGTAACCCACCTCATCGATAACAACGTGTACGTGGCATTAATCCAAGAGCCTTGGATCAACAACAATCGGGTAGTTGGATTAAATGCCGCGGGATATACACTGTTCGTACCCCACACGGATGAGAAGGTTCGAACTTGTATAATGGCAAGAAATGAGCTCAAATTTATGTTGTCTCATTCTTTCAGCAATGGAGGCCTCATGGTTGTGACAGGTGAAGCTAGGGACAAAACGGTCCTAGAACTAGCATCGGTATGCTTACTATATTACTAAAGTACGTAAGCTGGTGGAGCACTCGAGCAGAAGGGGCTCGAGACTGGTACTGGGTTGTGACGCTAATGCACACCATACCCAATGGGGAAGTACCGACATCAACAAAATGTTTGATATTATTATTGCTAGCAATATTAACATCTGTAATAGGGGGAATACGCCAACATTCCGAAGTAGAGATAGGGAGGCAGTAACATTGACGAACTATAGAGACTTATTAGATGATTGGAGGGTGGATTTGGGTTTTTCCTTCTCTGTCCATGGTCGTATATCCTTTAATCTTAACTTCGAAAAGTCAAAAAGAAGTCCTTATAGGAATCCAAGGAGGACGAACTGGGATTATTTTTTAGTATTGGTGAATAGTAACCTTAGAGTTACACACGATTGGGGGTCGACTTCGGCCGGTGTGGACCACTTGGTGGGTACCTTTACGGAGGTGTTGACCAGTGGCTATGATCGATCTTGTCCGCTGAGTTTTCCGGGTAGGCGCTCGCAACCGTGATAGTGGACAGGTGAGTTGAAGACTCAAAGGGCCACTGGCAGAAGGTTATTCCATAGATCGAAGCATACGCGTAGGGATGAGGATTGAAGTAGCTAGGATAAGTTATATTACGTATAGGGGAGATATTAGAAGGGCTAAAAAGAACTCGTGGATCAAATTTAGCGAGTCAGTGGAATCTGTTAATGAGGTGTCCGGGTTCAGAAGAATTTTATCCAAGGACCCTGTGGTCCCGGGATTTATTCAGAGACCGGACGACTCATGGACGGAATCTAGCTCCGAATCTCTGTTTGTTTATGGAGACTCACTTCCAAGGTTGTGTGGACTCTAGGACGGGCGAACAGGTGGGGTGTGGTAACCCCTTTTCTGGATCAGGCTCGGGAGGTGAGATAAGGGAGGCGGTGGAGGATATCATCACTTTGGAGAAGGTTACATAGGCGGTTAATACTTTTCGGTCGTATAAACTGGCAGGACCAGATGGTATATTTCCGGCTATGCTACAGAATATTCAGGGATCATCACTTTTATTGCTGATGGAACTATTTAGTGTATGTCTGCTAAATTGCTACATTCCTAGATGGTGGAGAGAGGTCAGGGTTATTTTCATACTTAAAGCAGGTGAAACCGGTCACTCTAAACCCAAGGAGCTTAGACCTATCATCCTATCGTCTTTTCTTTTAAAGGCATTAGAAAGACTTATTGATCTACATCTGAGGATAAAGATTTGCCCCGGCATCATCAGCGGCCCTCAGCATGTCTATCTTAAGGGCAGGTCTGATGAGGGTGCGCTTCTTGATGTGGTGGGTTATATAGAACGGGGATTGCGAGGCAAGGAATACACCTTGGCGGCATTCCTGGATATAGAGGGGGGCTTTTAACAATGTGAGAATAGAGGCCATAAGGCAGACACTGAGTGATTTAGGGGTTTCGTTATTCTTGGTCGAATGGATAACTCTGATGCTTAGCAGCAGAGTTATTCACTAGGACTGGGGAAACGAGCGCTAAAGGAAACTGATGACTAGGGGGACCCCACAAGGGGAAGTCCTCTCTCCCTTTTTGTGGCTCTTGGTTGTCAATGTCGTTCTGGGACGTTTTAACAGGATAGGTCAAAAGGTCGTCGCCTACGCGGATGATGTAGTTATATTGGTATCGGACAAGTTTCTGTCAGCATGGGTAACTGATAAGGGTTTGGGAGTTAATCCGAAGACAGAATTAGTTCTCTTCACTAGGAGGTACAATGTGGAGAGTTTAAGGCTTCCGGTAATAGGGGGAGTAGAGCTTAGGCTTTCTGATAGTGCTATGTATCTAGGAGTTTTTCTGGACAGTAGGCTGTCCTGGAGGAGGAATACTCAGGAGAGACTAAATGCCTTTTATGCTTGCAGATGGTCGATAGGTAGGAGTTGGAGACTCCGGCCGTCAGTTGTGGGATGGCTGTACACTTCGGTGGTAAGACCCATTCTTACGTATGGATGCTGTGTTTGGTGGGAGGCATTGAAACTAGCTAGTCGGAGGGATCTTCTGTATAAGGCTCAGAGATGTGCTTCGATCGGCATTACAAATGCCTTGAGAAGTACTCCTCAGGAGGCCCTTGATGTTCGTCCACATATTCTGTCTATAGAGCAGTATGTGATGGGAATGGCAACTAGGAGCATTCTTAGGGTCACTCGCGGATCTTGGGTTAAATTAGTACTGGTGGTTATCACCAGGGCTGGTCCGGCTATACGGATTATTTGGTCACTAGGGTCGATTTTGGGCGTTTGCCAGAGGTGATATTGCCTTCTAGGCAGAGCTGATCATGGCAGAGCAGATTGTATAAGAGATTTGCTATTTTCACTGAAGGCTCGAAGATGAAGTGCACGAGTGCGGGGTCTACATTGAGGATCTGGACATCAGAAGGTCATATAGACTTCCCGACGACTGCAGTATATTTTAGGCGTAGGTTCTGGGGGTTCTCAGGGGCGTGGAATTGGTAGGGGCTTACGATGCCAAGTGCTCGGAGGTCACTTTATGTTGACAGCCATGCGGCTCTTAGGGCCTTTATTGGCTATTATTTGAACTCCAGGCTAGTGGATGATTGCAGGAGGGCTCTAGGAGAAATCTTAGGAAATTATGTTGTGAGACTCGGCTGGGTACCGGGTCACATCAACATCAATGGCAACGAGAAAGCTGATAAGTTGGCGAGACTAGGCTCGGAAATTGGGGATCTTGACAGATTGCAGTTGGTCAGGCCTCCAGTTGGCTTCTACTTTGAAAGAATTAGGGAAAGGGTTCTGATTGGGACTAATTGGATTTGGCGGGGCCGAACGGACTGCCAAGTATCGCGCACGCTGTGGCCGATGCTTAGTAGGTCGAATTCGGACGGGCTGCTAGGCAAGAGTAGGGCCTACGTCAGAGCCATGATAGGTATTATCATGGGCCACTTTATGGTAGGCAGAATGGTGGTGAGAATTAGATCTGGCTTGTCGGATATATGTAGGTTGTGTGAGGACCCAGAGGATTCGTAATGGGAATAAACTGACTTCTTCGTAGGAGGCTGCGGACTGGGATCATATAGGGCAGTTTTCCTCTTTGGTAGGGTTGTTTTTGCTTGTGCTGTCTGATTGTTTATCTTCAACTACCTTCTTTTCCTATGCTTTCACTCTTTACTTCTCCTATTCTTTCATACTAGTTTTCTTTCACTAATTAAGGCGTCACAATGGACCATATTGTTCTCTGGGTGAGGGTGTGAAGTTTCCTACGCACCAGCCTTTCTAACCTTACCTAATCAACTTCAATTAAATCACATACCAGATTCTGCTTTCATATTTAAAAAAAAAAACACGTTCAGAACGCGAAGTTTTCTTCCAGCAATCTGGGAATCGTCTTGCAAGTTTTAATAGTTGCTCTTCAATTAAATTTTAACTCTTGATATAAGGTTTTTTTTTACAAATTTTTCAAGCCACTTCGTGAGCACAAAGCCTTATTATACCATGTACAAAAATTTAAAAAAAAAAAAAAATATTTAAAAAAAAAATATTTTAGTTAGCAATTTCTTAAATTTTGCAAATAGTTAAATTTTTACTTTTTGTTTTAATTGCAGTCCAAAGGAAATCTTTTAATATAATGATATTGTGCCGATTACCAAACTGGCCTCTTAACTGGTGCTTTGTCTAAATTAAATTTTTTCAACAGTTTTTTATAAATTGGTTTCATTTCAATCCACAAAATTAATTGCTGTGACATAAAGATCATAAAAAACATAATAGCAATGATGCGATAAACACTTTCGCCAACCATAGGCGTTGCCGGTTTATAAAACGAAAATATAATCATTACGTCGATGTTTAAGTTAGTTGAGACTTATACAGTTCAGAATAAGACCTAAGAGGCAAATGGATTCAAATAAATTCTACTGCCGTAATTCAACTCCCGTTACATCCTCAACAACATCAGTGGCCTCAAATGGAGTCGGTACTACAACTTCACAAGAGTATGCGCCTAGTGACTCAAATTACTCTGCGGCTGCGCTTAATTGCAAGGAATCAGTTTCGCGCGGAAACCACAATGGTGGAAAATCCTCACATAATAACATGCGAGCCAATAACTGCAGTGCTGCATATGGCAACGCCGTTAGCAGTAGTGCAGTTATGTCTGTATCAACTGCTAGTACTGTAGCTTCAAGTGGCCATTGTAACAGTTCCATTGGATCTGGTAATTATATAAATGTAATGTCAGTTCCAATGGGAGCTTTACAATACCATCGAAGAAAATTAACACCACAAGAGTATCAGTGAGTATTGTGAATATACGGACGTACAAACATAACGCCAATTCAAACTTTAATTTTGTTTTTATAGATCTCGATTATATCACAACACTGCCGATTACAGATGTCGCGATGACTTTTATTCAGGCAACAGTGTAGCTGCTGGTGGCGTAGGAGGGAGTAGTGTTACAGGGCGTATTAGTGTAGCATCGCCATCACCCTCATCCATACAAATACAGGGACAAGGTCCACAGCAACAAAATCATCAAACAACACATTCACAACATCATCATCACCACCACCACCAAATGTCTCAACAACCCTCCCAACATCACTACCATCACTATAATCAGCAGCAGCAACTAACAAATTCTCCAGTAGGTATCCAACAACAGCAGCAACATCAACAACATAATAACACTTGCAGTCCAACTGAGGCAACAAATCCAGGCAATGATACAATTAATTGTAGTTTAGCTTTAGGTAACGGCCAAATGATAGCGGCAACACAAACTCATCAGAACAGTAACTGTGACCAAGCCGTAGCTTCAACTTCTTTAGCAACGAGCTCATTGCAGTCTCAGGTACCGCCAATAATGTACACAGTACATAGAGTGGTTACAACGGCACAAATTCAAACCGCAGGCGGAAACACGTTCACGTCGTCTTCTAGTGTTTCCAGTGTAGTAAGTGCGGTGCGAAACGAAGCCGATAGCATGGGAAACGTTTTAACACCGGTATCGTCATCATCAAATCCCGGATGTTTTGTTGCCGGTGATATATCAGCCTGTACAGCAAATATCGGTACCGACACAAGTGTGAATTCCAACGATACGACAGGTCAATCACTCTTACATCATTCGCCAGGTACTTAAAAAATAACAAATATGGCTCTGCCGAATCCCTAATACATATTACCATTAAGTAGTACAATAGATATGATTTTTATGCAGTCTATAAGTACATAGATCGATTCCTACTAAATATACATACATATATATGTAATACATATTAATATATGGTAGGGTTGTCAGATGTTTTTCCAACTTTTTCCCCAAAATCTAAAATTTTATCCCCAAAAATAATTTTTTGCATCACCAAAAAACCCCGATAAATAAATAATCTTACTTTTTATCACAAAATATTTTATTTGTAATGCATTTCATGTGTACATTTTGTTTTATTTAACATATAAATTTTATATCGACTCAATAAATGTTAATTTGATTAACAAAGTCAAAATGGTCACAATTAAATTTATCATCATGCTTAATTTTTTTGGAACATATATGTATATTAAATTAAAGAGCTTGATCATTTTGGGGATGGTTTAAACGTTTCGCAATGAATTCTTATCCATTTTGATAATTCTAGCAATTCGTATTGCATTTTATTTTTGTTTTAATTAGGGTCACTGCGAGAGATTTGAGAGTCATAAATTTTTATTTCAAAATCCCCAATACCCAAATAAAATATTTTATCCCCGTTTTTAAAATCAGATCCCCAATTTGTCTTAAAATAATTACAAGAAATATATATAACTGCTGTGGGCAACCGCTAATAATTTAGATTTCTACTGTACAGTTATGACGAAACAATGAGTACAGCATTAAAATTTTTATTTTGTTTGAAACACAACAATATTTTTTTTTTAACAGTTGTAAAATATTGTTACGTTACTGCCTTTTCAATAACGTTATTGGTTTATTTCCTTTATAAT
This sequence comes from Pollenia amentaria, assembly GCA_943735925.1. Classification (NCBI taxonomy): domain Eukaryota; kingdom Metazoa; phylum Arthropoda; class Insecta; order Diptera; family Polleniidae; genus Pollenia; species Pollenia amentaria. Next base: position 135,519,870 of record OX031006.1, read on the forward strand.
AAACCTCTTGGGTTCTTTTATTGCAACTTTAATAAAATAAATAAAACACTTTAAACACTTTATTTGTAGCTGTACTATAAAGTACCACTTTATTTATAACTTAGTCAATTATACTTAATTACACTTAAATGTTCGTACTAATACTGATTATCGAGGCCCACCTTCACGGGTATTTATACTCTGAGCACTGACATCTAGGTGGCTCTAGAACATTCGACGTTTTCGAAATGTCTGTAACATTTTCAAAATGTCTGGACCACTCGAGCTTTTATTATCTTAACAGCTTATATCTTTATGCATTAACACTATGACTGAATTTAAATTGAGCTTTTATACATCAATAAACTATAGCATACTTTATGGTTTAACAATAATCTTAACACTAGTATGTTATACAATTATGTATAACAATTATAACATTAAATTTGTACTAGAAATTTCTGTACAGTGGTTTTACATTAGAAATATTCGTAACTTATACAATAACAATTTAAACTAATAAAATTACCAGCAAATACAAAATTACTAATAAATTAAACTTATTCTTAACTAAAGTTCCTTTCGTAACACTACCCCCACTTAAGCCTGTTTGTCCCGAATATGCTCAGAATCACCTCTTCCATAAGAGGCTAATCGTTCCAAATGAACAACTTTAATTTTTGCCCTTGGACTTTTGTGTTTTTGTATTCGATATACAACGTTATTTAATTTCTTTATCACCCTATATGGCCCATCCCAATGTGTCTGTAGTTTGGGAGATAAACCTTTCTTTCGTTGGGTATTAAAAAGCGAAACCAACGATCGTATCTGGCTTCCATCTTGTCACTGGACAGCTTAATACGGTTTCGTTCAAATTCATGAAGATCATTAAGAGTTTATTGTTCTTGTGAGGTGAAACCTTCACTGTTTTCACAAGTTGTTATAGGCTTAGTGCCAAACTCTAGATCTGCTGGTAGTCTGAGCTCAGTCCCAAATACAATGTTGGCGGGTGTACGAGAGGTGGAGTCGTGAACAGCTGATATATACGCCAACAGGAACTTTGCAATGTGCTCATCCCAGTCTTTTTGTTGTGAGCTAACTACTTTACGCAAATGTTCCTCTAATGTACGGTTAAATCTTTCAACCATGCCGTCAGATTGCGGATGCAATGGGGTTGTTCTTGTTTTCCCTATTCCGTACAATTCATACATTTCTTTGTGTTAATGCCAAAATGCATTATTGTGCCTTTTGCATTTCCAACTGAGATGAGCAAAGTTTTCCCTCCTTGTTAAAATATATAGAAGAGCTGAAATTTATTAAAATAGTCCTGTCTCTTTCCCGTACAAGGCCTAAATCCCAATGTAAAACAGCTAAAATGCAGAAAGATTTTGTTTCCGGTCTTACCATAAATTTTAATATAACACTTACTTACCAGCAGCGATCTCTTAAGGTAAACCTTCTAGAAATTCAACAATAAATTTCCTTTTTTTCCAATTCTAAAATATATGTTTTATTTTTTTTTTTATTTTGCAAACCTTAATATTCCAATTGGGGTTTTACGTTATTTGGATACAACAAAATAAATTGATTTATTTTGTTGTATTAATTCATCACTCGGAGATTAATTTGTATATCCAATATCCAAGGATTCCTACATTAGTTCTTCAATTCAACATTTGGCCCCATTCGAACCAGATTGGAAAAAGACAAAACTATTCTCTGAGACATTGGAGTCATACATAAGAAGACAAAGCTACATAAACACACGTTCCAGTTCTTTACATTGTGCTTTATTCCAAAAACAAAAAAGGTACGTTTTGTTTTTTGCCTTTATTGTAGTTTCAGTCTATAAAGTGCATTTAGTTACACAAACAAATAATTTTTTTCGCGTGGTAAATTTTTTTTGTCCATTAAATTTTACAAAAATTGACATACATAAATTATTAAAACCTCGTTGAAAGAAATTTAAGTGATGTGAAGTAAAATCAAGTGAAAGGAAAAGATTTTATTAAGAATATTTAAATATAAAAATGTGTCAATGGTTGCATACATATGTAACTGAGAGGAATACAGTGAAATAGATAGTTGGCGCAAGTTACTAAGGTAGAAGGTTTTCATCGATGTCTATATGGTCCAGTAAGTCATTAATTAGTTTGATTTTTTTTACCAATTTCATTGCCTTTAAATTTAAAAGTGCGATTTCTGTAGAAACCGTGTGAAGTGCGCAATATATCGGTGTAGGGTATTTTCTCTTTTTTTGTAGGTATTATCGCGCGCTTTTGTTTCAGATTTTCCGCAATATACGTATGTATATATATATATGTATGTATGTATGTTAATTTTTTTTCCCCCTTTTTCAGCATTGCTAACCTGCTCTTGTTTATTTTATTGTTGATAAATTACTCTTTTGTTAAATCGCGGCTTAAAATTGTTCGTTCTCTTTTACTCGATTTCTCCGTTTCCCAGTAAAATTTGGAGCCTTCATTTAATTTCTTCCCTCACTTCCTATACTTTTACATGAGCATACTCTTAATTTTGCCATTTAATTTGCATGTACATATAGGCTCTTTCTTAATCTCATACTCTTAATCTCGACTCTTGAAAACCAGTTTTCCAATCCTTTACTTATGTACATTCCAGTTGTGTTGTTATCAGTGTTGCCTGCGGCGTAATGAGTTTGGGGTTTTTTCGGCAAATTGTTAAAATTCGACTTTCCATAAAATAGATTTTTATAATACATTTTATTAAAAGAATCAGGATATCCATCCAAATTACATAAATTAATTTCATTCAAAGGTGTTAAGAAAATCTCATTCGAGGGATAAAAAAAAAACACACCCATTGATTTATTTATTAACATAACATATACATTTATTACCTTCAACAAAGAAAGTTTTAAAATAAATAAAAAGTTTTTTTTTCTGGATTTTACAATGCAATTCAATTTAAAGATTGCGGATTTTTTAAATCGATAAAATAATTTTTATTTCAATTTAAGTATTTAAATTAACCCCACCAAACTTAAGTAATTAAATCCAAGTTGTTTTCATATTAATCTGTGGCAACATTGTCCAGTTTTGGGAAACTCTCTGTTCCAAATATTTGGGAATATTTGGAAATTGTCAGTAAAATTTGGAAATTTTCCAATTTAAAATAGGTGGTTTCATGTCAAGTTGTGTTTAAATTTGTTTGGACGAAGAAATATTTTACACATATACACAGGAAAAATTATTAAATTTCTCCAACCACCAAATTTATACCAAATTCATAATACCAAACAAATAATTTGTTGATTTGCACCTATTACCAAAATGATTATAATGATTACTAAAAATTTTAAGATTATGAATATTTTTTTTTTTCAATAAATTATATTTCTAATTTTAATTAAAAAAAAACCAATAATTGATTCGATTATCACATTAATTAAATTTAAATACTAACCATTAAACCATTTTTTTTTAATTGATAAACCACTTTTTTCTCTGTATTATTGGTTATAAATTAAAATTTTAAATAACTGTGTGCTTAATCCCATTACCGCAAATAAATTTTAATTGGTATTATTTTGCTACCCCTTGTTTGAAATTTTTTATATGTTATACGTTCACAACTATTCTGCGGTGCATCTCAAAAAGATATTTTTTCAACCACCTATTTACTTCAAATAAAAAAAAAATTTCTAGAAAATTTTCGGCTGTGGTTAGAACGACATATGTACATGAACAAACCTATTATTCGCCAACTTCTTGGAAGAGTTACTTGCTTTCCCATTAGTAAAAAGTTAATGACCTTTTTACAAATTGCTTCCCTTGAACAGCTGATCCACTTTACATGCACATAAATAAGTGCATTCATCCAAGTATTAGAATCTTAAATACATGCATTGCTTTTTCATGTTTGTTTTTTTCTTTTTTTTCATTTGAATACAATATCTTAGAGCGACCGGGAAATATAATTAATCATTTATAGGTGCTGCTTAGAAATTGTTTACAACTCGTGCAAGTTAACTTATTCAGTAGTTTTTTTTTTACACAAAGTTCAGTACTAAAATATTCCGAAATGTCTTTGCACCAATTTATACGCCTAGCTGATAGCATTGTTGAGTTCGAAGCGGACCTTAACGATAACCAGTACCCCGTAACGTCACTGCATGCGCTCGAGGTTTATCGCTGTGAGCTACGGTCAGACTGGAGTAGAGTTAAGGCAGCTTATGACACATTCTTGCTAGAAGCCGACAAGAAAACTGATAAGGACGAAGACCCCATCGATGTAGAGTCAGTTAAACTTAAATATAAAAGCACCTATACTACATACTGCAAGTGTTTGACCAAATTGTCTGAACTTTCTGATGCTTTACGATTAACAGTGACTCCACAACCTGAGGCGGCAGCCCATACAGATACAGCCCCTTCTGTTCTTCCTTCCTTAAATTTACGTAGTCTTCACTTGCCTCCCGTTGAGATTCAAACTTTCCATGGCGATTATGCCTCCTGGCCAACCTTCCGGGACATGTTTTCTGCTGTTGTATCAAACTGCAAGGCCAGTAACGTGGAGAAGTTGTTCTACTTGACTTAAAAAACTAAAGGTGAGGCCAGAGAGATCGTGTCAGATCGGTCCACTTACACACCAGGGGTTCGATTTGGCCTGGGAAAACATATGTTTGAGGTACGATAACCACCGTGTTTTAGTAAATGGTCAGTTAAAGATCCTTTTTAACCTCCAGAATATCAAATCTGAATCAGGTAGGGCTTTGAAAGGACTACAAAGAGAAATAAATTCCTGTATTTCAGTTCTACAACTCAACAATATTAATGTCGCTAGTTGGGATCCAACTTTTGTGTTTATCTGCTCAGATAAACTCCAGGAAAGTACATTGACGCTTTGGGAACAACAATTAAGGGATAAAACAGCTATTCATAAATGGTCCGAATTGGATGAATTTCTCACCAACCGACATAGAACACTCGAGTCCGTCTCCGAAATTCGCGGAACTAGCCATTCTAGGGATAGTGATACCAAGTCCAAAACTAGCCCGAATTCTAGTTCTAATACAAAGGTTCACAGCTTTCAAGCCAACGTTTCAGGTCCTAAATGTAAATTGTGTCCTCAAGAAATCCATCCTATCCGAAAATGTCCTAAATTTCTAAAGATGGACTATCAACATAGATTAGACGAAATTAAAAAAGAGGGTTTATGTCTAAACTGCTTTTCAAAAACACATAGTGTAAGCAATTGCCCAAGTAAACACAGCTGCTTCAAATGTCACAAAAAGCACAACACTCTTTTACATAAAGAAGTGGATAATCCAAGCCCACCTCTGCCAACTGCTAGTACAAGTGGTGTTACAATTCTTAATCCGAATTCAGCTTAATTTTCTCGCTCCAATTCAAATAATATACAGTCCGCTAATAGTTCAAATAGAGTTCAATCGTGTTTTGCCACCCACTCCAAAAGCGTTTTACAGCATGGGTAAACATCTGTCATTTAGGTTCCAAGTAGCAGGTTCGTGCATTGATAGACTCTGCGTCGGAAGGAACTTTTATTTCCCTCTTAGTCAATTAATGCACAAAATTTCTGCTTTAATCACAGTGTTTCCGCAAAAGTTCAGCATCAGTGTTCGTTTGTACTTGGTTCACAGGTGCACGACGATATAGATATTTCAGTAACAGCACTTGTAGTTCCCAAATTGTCAAGCCACCTTCCATTCAAGACTATTTCAAATTCAAAATTTTTAAGCCTTCCAGATATTCCATTAGCTGATCCAAAATTCTACTCTAGTCCAAAAATTGTTGGGGATATTTTTCCTTCAATAGTTTGTTCAGGAATAAGGCATAATGTTTGCGATTCCCTTATTGCTCAAGAAACCGTTTTTGGGTGGATTCTTACAGGTCCAGTTTCGGATAGTTCAAATTCTTGTCGCACCATCGTATCAAATTTTTGGGAGAATCTTCCCAGGAAGAACTTTAGATCTCCATCCGATCAATTTTGTGAAGATCTGTTTATCCGCACTACTAAAAGGAATCATGAGGGCAGATATATAGTGTCGCTTCCCTTTAAGGAAGAATTCCCGAACTCCCTAGCTAGGCCTAGCGCGATGGCACAGTTTTTTAGAAACGAGGCGAAGTTAGTTCGGACCCCGAATTTTAAATGTGAGTACGATTCAGTTGTCAAGGAATATGAGGAATTGTCTCACATGTCTAGAGTATCTCCACCGGATATGTCCCAGATTTCGAATTGTTATTATTTACCACATCATGCGGTTATAAAGCCCGATAGTATATCCACAAAAGTGCGCGTAGTTTTTAATGGTTCTGCTCCTTCGTCCAATGGCCAAAGCTTGAATTCTTTGCTACACGTTGGACCAATTCTCCAGAATGACTTTTGATTCTTAAGTGGCGATTTTTCCGATTCGTATTTAACGCAGATATTCAAAAAATGTATCGGCAGATCCTCGTCAATCCTGAACATACTCCGTTACAACGAATTCTTTTTCGAAGTAATCCGAATTCTCCTCTTTGCGATTACGAACTAAAAACAGTTACTTTTGGGGTCAATTGTGCACCGTATCTTGCTATTCGAACACTGTTACAACTTGCCGATGATATCCAAATCACTTATCCAATTGATAGTACAATTCTGCGGAAATCAATGTATGTTGATGACGTACTTGCAGGATTCCATACTAAGCAAGATGCCATTAAAGCAAAGGATGAGCTAATCCAAGCTTTAGATTCCGCTGGTTTTTCGCTGAGAAAGTGGACGTCCAACTCTGTAGACATACTGTCGGATCTTCCACCAGACCCTCGACTTCATGAGGATTTTTTAAAATTCGAAGACAGAAGCTCTGCAAAAACATTAGGCATTCGATGGAACGCATGTTCGGATGACTTCTACTTTGTAGCGGATTCATTTCCAGAGAATTCTTCATACACCAAGAGGGAAGTGCTATCCAAAATTGCAAAACTATTTGATCCTGCTGGGTGGTTATCCCCTTGCATAATCGTGGCGAAAATCCTGATGCAAAAGATATGGATAGATGGTACTGGTTGGGATGAAATACTGTCTACGGATGCGCTAAACCAATGGAAAACCTTTCAGGCTAAGTATTCCGCTATCAATACCATTCGAATTCCTCGATGGATTGATTATTGTCCAAATGCGAAAATCCAATTCCATGGGTTCTGTGATGCTTCGGAAAAAGCATACGCAGCGGCCTTATATGTTCGAACTATAGGTGTACGTTCCATTTCGACACATCTTATATCGTCCAAAACAAAAGTTGCTCCTATAAAGCCATTGTCCATTCCAAGACTGGAACTTTGTGGGGCTGTCCTCTTAGCAGAAATGGTAGACAATATTCTGCAACAATTAGAAATAGACAATTTTTCTGTGTTTTGCTGGACCGATTCCACCATTGTTCTTTCTTGGCTTTCTTGTTGCTGGCTTACATTCGTTGCCAATCGAGTCTCGCAAATTACTCAAATAGTGAATTATACACAGTGGAGACACGTAAATTCTGAGGACAATCCGGCAGATATTGCAAGTAGAGGTATTTGTCCACAAGATTTACAAAGTAACGAGTTATGGAGGTACGGTCCCCACTGGCTTAAGAGACATGAAGAACAGTGGCCAAAAACTGATGTGTCTAGCATTTCGCAGGCAATTATGGAAGTGAAACCGATAAAGGTGCATTTTACTTACTTCACAAACTTTCAAGACGTCTTAGAACGCTTTTCCTCTTACAATAAGGCAATGCGAGTAATGGCATATGTCTATCGTTTTTTCTATAGAACCCATCCGCGATACCGATCTAGTTTCTTCAAGGATTCAATTTCTTTGTCCAATTCCGAAATAAGTTCCATTCGAAAAAAAATGATCTCTGTATGTCAAAAAACTTTCTATCCAAATGAATACAAAAGTCTTTCCACTCAACGAACTATTCCTAGATCCAGTAACATTTAAAACTTAAATCCATTTTTGGATCCCGAGGGAATTATTCGGTCCTGTGGTCGCCTAGAGTCCTCCCCTGGTCTGACCTACGATGAGAAACACCCTATCATTATTCCATACAACTCGCAGTTCTCCAGGATTTTGGTGAAATTTATTCATGACATTGCTCTTCACGGAGGCAACCAATTGGTTCTTCGATTGCTAAGAACACAGTTCTGGATCCCGAAAGCAAAAATCTAATAAAAACAACCATAAATAAATGTAAGATTTGCGTCATCTATAAAAGAAAATGTCAACAGCAGATAATGGCAGCTTTGCCACCTGAGCGATCGGAGATAACTCGCCCTTTCCTACACACTGGTCTAGACTTCGCTGGTCCTTTAGATGTCAAGAGTTACTCCGGCCGAGCTTGTCGCATTACCAAAGGATACGTGTGCGTGTTTGTGTGCTTTTCAACCAAGGCAATACATTTAGAAGCCACCTCTGATTTGTTCACGGATACGTTTATGGCTGCTTTTAACCGATTTGTTTCTCGTCGAGGGTGCCCCTTGCACCTTCACTCTGACAACGGAACCACCTTTGTAGGCGCTTCGAGGCTCCTAGCTCGAGAATTTACCCAATCCACACAACAACGCATCCTAGCTAATTATGCACATCAAAACATTTCCTGGCATTTCATTCCAGCAGGAGCTCCGCATATGGGAGGGCTGTGGGAAGCCGGCGCACAGTGGCGCCCGTAGAGCAAGCGAGGTTGCAAAAATCAAAATTTTCATGAGTGCCGACGAAGTTTTGAATAAACCCATGTTATAGGAAACTTTTCAACGATTTCAAATATGCCACTCTTAATAATATCACATTTTTAGTTTAGAAGATATAACCGTTCAAAGTTGACCGACTTTCGGTTTTCAAAAAAACACACAATTTTTAGTCAATTTGTTGCGATTTCAGGTGTAATATCACGAAATATAGGTAACGAATCGCCTTATTTTTTGTTTGTATTGATTGATGTATTTATTAAATGTATAATGATAAAAAAAAAATTAACTGTTTGCTCTGTGTTTCTCCTGGTAAATCACTATTTAAAAACTATCCGTTTTTTCACTATTTTTCAACTTTGACGGAAAATAAAAAAAAACTATATTTTTCTATATTTGCCATATTTGAAAAACCTGTTCTTTGATTAGTTCTTTACATAATTCAAAATTTTTATCTGCCCGTACGTGCCCGTTTGGCTTCTAGAGGTAAAAAAGTTTAAAAAGACATGGTTGCAGAAATTGTATGGCGTCCATCCCTTATATGTTTTGACTGACAGTAGTTTGATCTAATAGTTTGAAAAAAACTACTCATTGAAATTAGCAGGTATGTACCTCACATAAACAATACTTTGGCGTACAAATGGTCAGGAACAATATTGACTTATGGTCCCTACAGGTAGGCACAAATCTTATTTGGACACGTGCATAATATCAAAATTGCATTATTCAGCCTAAATCCATATGTATGCAGGGAACAGATAAATTTTTAGGCATGGTAGCATAAGCCTATATATTGCAAAATAAGCATAATGCCTGGATTAGTCTACGCCTGAAAGTTGGCGCAACAATTACTGAAACCATTAAACAATTTAAGTACTGAAAACATGGCGTTGAACAATTTAAAATTATTTGAACTGTTTAGAAAGTCAACCACACCAAAGTTTTTCACGGAAGTGAAAATTCTTCCTGAGAAGTTGACATTGATCAGCAAATGGGGCTGCGATGGATCATCCGGACAAAGCGTTTATAAGCAAAGGATATCTTCCGATGACGCTACAATATCGGATGGAAATATGTTTATGGCATCTGTTGTTCCTTTGCGGCTAAAATCGGATGATTCCCTACACTGGAAAAATCCACGACCGTCATCAGTGCATTATTGCCGACCAATAATGTTTCAGTTTGCAAGGGAATCGACAGAACTCATAAGGACTACGGTGAAGGACATTGAAGAACAAATAAGCAAGATTAAGCCTACAAAGCTGCAAATTGGGGAAGGAAAATATATTGAATGCAATTACGAGTTCCACCTGACCATGGTTGACGAAAAAGTCGTAAACGAACTGACAGGAACAACCTCAACAATGTCATGCCCGATTTGCAAAAAGAGTCAGAAGAACTTTTTTCAATTCAATTCAATTTATTTCATATATAATATGTTACATCTCAATTTTATATAATTAGTTGTAAAGAATTTAAGATAAGTATCTTTTTCTGCTTAATTATAACATATTTCAATTAGTTATCATATACATATATATAGACAGAATTATTTTGGAGGTAAAAATTTAGCAAAAACCTATTTAAACCCCTTTTTTCGTTTTATTTTTATATTTTTTTTTATCGATTTTTTACTATTATTTGTCAGAAGAACTTTGGTAATTTAAACGATTCTACAAATGAGGAGAATTACGAATATGGAATGTCACCAATGCACGCAAGGATAAGGTGTATGGAATTCTTGCTAAAACTGGCATATACCCTACCACAAGAGGAGGAAAACTTCGATGAAAATACATCAATAAAGGATAAGGAGAAGATCAGAAAGAAGCAAATACAGGAGGCTTTTTTTAAACAAGTTGGACTAAAAGTAGACTGTCCCAAGCACGGATACGGTAACTCAAACGATGGAAACACTTCTAGGAGATTTTTTGAAAATGATGAGGCAGTAACTAGAATCATTGGAATTGACAATCAAATCGTGAAAAGATTGGGAACGATCTTGGATGTTTTAAACTGCAAAGAAAATGTCAATTCTACAAAATATGGAGAATATGCGTCGAAAACTGCATCTCTTTTAGCAGAAATGTATCCACAGAAGAAGTTGACCCCGACCGTCCATAAAATATTGGCGCATGGCAAAGATATAATTGAGTACCAGTCTTTGCCAATTGGAGAGCTTTCTGAAGAAGCACAGGAGTCTCTTAACAAATTTTATAAAATATATATATTGCACAACACATTCAAAGCATCAAGGGTAAGGCAAAATAAGGACCTCTTCAACATGTTGGCAGCATCTTCCGATCCACTTATTTCTTCCCTGCGGCATGTGAAGTCACAAATAGAGTTACAAAATAATTATAGTTTAGAAATGGTTAGTCTTTTAGATATACCTTCTCTTACGAATTGTGATGAATATTTTACAGAAAATTTAAAAAATAAATTTAAAAAAAAAATAATTTTTTTTTTAATTTGTTGGGTAATAATTTAAAACATAAAACCCTTAAGAAAAAAAATAAAAACAATCTAAAAATGTAAAAATAATTTTTTTTAGTTACCATAAAATTGATTTTTCTACTAATTTTAACTTTGATAACCCATAAGTAGACCCCTACAAAGCGTAGCACCCTTTTCAAACGCTCATTTCATAGGCTGAACAGTTATCTATCATATGCTGTTTAAACTGTTCAATTATCTTATTCTGTTCAAAAGATATGATTTTTGCAACGAAAAAACTCAAATGGCGCCACTGTGCGGCGTGAAAAGTTTTAAGACTCATTTCCGAAAAATTGCAGGGTGTTACAAATACACATTTGAAAAGCTTACGACGCTTCTATCCAGAATTGATGCGTGCCTTAATTCCAGGCCGATCTCTCCAATTTCGACCGATCCTAACGACCTTTGCTCGATAACTCCAGGACATTTTCTTATTGGTACTCCGATTGTAGCACCTGTAGATCCACAGGTTAACGATTCACCAACTTCGGTAATAAATCGATGGCAGAAACTTAAGTTAATCCACCAAAAGATTTGCTTCCGCTGGAAAAACGAGTACTTAGAAGAAATGAGCAAGAGAATTAAGTGGCGAAGACCTGAGGTAGATATGCAAGTAGGGACAATGGTAGTGGTCAAAGAAGAAAACCTTCCCCCGAGTTCTTGGCGTCTAGGTAGGGTTGTTAAGATTTTCACTGGTCCAAATCATCGAGTACGTGTAGCGGAAGTAAAGACACAACGGGGCTTATTGACTCGTCCTATTGTGAAACTAATAGCATTGACCGTTGAGTCCTAAAAATCCGTTAGAAAACGTCTTAAACTATTATATACTAATTACTATTTTCCAGATCAACATGCCTAAAATTTCCGCAACCACTAAATCCTCCTCCGAGAGCAACGCAAAAACTTATAAAGCCTATTCATGCAGAATTTGCAAACGTCCTCATCCACTCCGAACTTGCGCGAATTTCTGGCATTGAATATGTCCGATCGTATCCGTGCAGTCCGTGACAACAAGTATTACTCGAACTCTCTGGCCCATGACCATTCTCAGGGCACGTATATTTCCAAGCGCGTATGCAAACATTGCCATAAATCTCACCACACATTATTCCATGTAAATCCCCGACTTGCTAAGGACTTATTACCTTCGCGTTTCCAATCACGTTCACCGTTCAACATCAGCTAACAAGCGAGATTTCCCTAAAGCTCATTCAAAACGCGACTCATCACCTCCAACCACGTCGAAGTCGGCATCCTTATCCGCGATTCTAAAACCAAACACATTGGTGTTGCTCCCAACAGCGTTTGTCAAAATTTGATCAACGACGTCACATGCACGATGCCTGTTGGATTCGGGATCGCCGATTAGTCGCGTTTCGAAGCGGTTAGTTGACAAGCTGAATCTGACAGCCTATACACTTCGGGAAGAAACAATTTGTCCAATTGTGTTGAAGTCCCGGTTTGATTTATCATCCAGAATCGAAGGCACATTCCGTGTTGACCATTGGATTTCATTACAAACTCCGGCGCACTCGCTCCCGGAGTCATACAAAAAGAATTTTCGCGACCTGTTTCTCGCCGATTCTAAATTCTATGAGTCCGCTTCAATTGATATTGTAATTGGCGTAGATCTGTATCCCAAGGTAATGTGTCAGGGAGTATTATCCCGGACGGGCCTTCCAACAGCCCAGAGTACAATGTTCGGTTGGACTATATACGGTCCATGTCTGTTATAAACAAATGCACTTTGTAGGCCAAATAGCAAAAAACATTACGTAAACTATCATGAACTTTCCAAACTTTTCTTTTTTTTCATTTAATTTGTATATTACCTTTTTTCCATTGAATTAAAAAAAAAACTACATACAGAATTGAACCTATGAAGGTTTATATTTTCATTTTATTATTTAATTATTATTAAGTTTTAGTTCTTAGTTCCATTCGGAAATAAAATCTTTGGCATAAAAATCAAACACATATTTGTTTCCTTCTTTGCATATCCTGCAAGGCGGGCGGCAATGTTAATGCCAAAATGCATTATTGTGCCTTTTGCATTTCCAACTGAGATGAGCAAAGTTTTCCCTTCTTGTTAAAATATATACAAGAGCTGAAATTTATTAAAATAGTCCTGTCTCTTTCCCGTACAAGGCCTAAATCCCAATGTAAAACAGCTAAAATGCAGAAAGATTTGTTTCCGGTTTTACCATAAATTTTAATATAACACTTACTTACTAGCAGCGATCTCTTAAGGTAAACCTTCTAGAAATTCAACAATAAATTTCCTTTTTTTCCAATTCTAAAATATATGTTTTATTTTTTTTTTTATTTTGCAAACCTTAATATTCCAATTGGGGTTTTACGTTGTTTGGATACAACAAAATAAATTGATTTATTTTGTTGTATTAATAAATTGATTTATTTTGTTGTGTTAATTCATCACTCGGAGGTTAATTTGTATTTCCAATATCCAAGAATTCCTACATTAGTTCTTCAATTCAACACTTTGAATATAGCACATTTAAAATTTCTGCCCTGGTCAGACTTTGGAACATCATAGCTGCACGCCAAATTGTTCACAAAGACGTCAACAACCATCATATCTTCTTGGTTTGGGATGGCATCTATCCATTGCAATTCGTTCAAACGGGGCACCAGAATAGTACTGTTATAGCGGCCCACGACTTCTCAGCTACGGCTTGTTGACAGCCAACCCAATAGAACCGTTCTTTTAATTTTTCTAGGGTCTTTGTCACACCAAGATGAACACCACTTGGACCGTTATAAAATTCTCTCACAACTTCTTTTACTTCCACCGACGTAACTACTATAAGGTTTTTAACTGATTTTCCATCAGTGCTTTCCCACGTACGGTATAAGCAGATATTTACTACTTAAAGGCTGTTCCACAGAGCCGAGTATGCTCTCATCAATGAACTTTCAGGCGAAATTTCGTTTCGGTTGGGGTTTCTGCGCCATTGACCAGTCTTCATGGGAATCCATCTGCAATAGACGAACATCACAGAAGTTTTCCTTTCCTTCAGCCCTTACAGAATGCTTGCATTCCAGCTTACAGAGTCGCCTAGACAGAGCATCCGCATTGCCATGTTTTCCACCTTTTCCATGTCCAATGCTAAAATCGTAGCTCTGAAGGCGCTTAATCCAACACGCTATCTGGCCTTCCGGATTTTTTGAATTGAAGCCAAATTGAAACCAACTGAGTGCAGAATGATGTGTTCTTAAATCAAAATGTTGACCATACAAGTATTTGTGGAAATGCTTTATGTACTCGGTTACTGCCAGAAGCTCTCGCCGAGTTACGCAGTAATTCCTCTCAGGCTTCGAACTGTAATAGCCTAAGACTTTCTCTACACCGTTGGCCACTTGGGATAGCACACCTCCAATTCCAAATCCGCTCGCATCGGTATTTAGCACAAATTTTTTGTCCCGCGATTGGATAAGCCAAAATTGGTGCTGTGCACAATAATTCTTTAAGCTTCTTAAATGCTTGTTCCTGTACTTCACGCCGGATATATGCCTGCGCCTTTTTGGTCAATTCATGAAAACTGGCAGCAATATTGGCAAAATTCGGTACAAAACGCCTGTAGTATGTACGTAAGCCTAGAAAACTGCGTAACTCATGTAGATTTTAAGGGCGAGGCTAATCCATAACTGCTCGTATTTTCTCTTCGTCTGTTGAAATGCCATCAGATGTTACACTATGCCCTAGGTATTTTACTTCCTTCTGGAATAGTGAACATTTTTTAACACTAAGTACTTCCATCTTTCTTTTTTGCTAAAACCACCGGTGAACTCCAGAGACTTGTTGATGGTTTTATTATGTCATCCTGTTCCATTTCATTAACCAGGTCTCTAACTTCATTTCGTTTTGCTAGAGGAATGTTGCATGGGGTCTGTTTAATTGACTTAGCGTCGCCGGTGTTAATTTCGTGTTTCTCGATTGACGTTCTGCCCTGGTTTTACCTTTTGACGCAAATATAAAGGCATATTTCTTTTGAAATTGTCTTGCCTTATTTCTCTCGGGCGGCCTTAGATTTGCGGTCCATTTCCGCACATGTTCCTCTAGTAATTCCTGGCCCTTGGTACTCTTTTTAGCTGCGACGGGATGATTCTCGCAACTTATTATTGCCTCTGTTGAAGCACATTGTCCAATCTTTAAATTCTGCGTAAGGACCTTTTCGCTGTTGGACAAATTTAAGACTCTTACAGGAACGAAGCTGTTGATGGTTTTAACGAGGGCATTCGCTGTTACTATATCGCCTGTGATTGCTGCTGGCTCTACCACCCATAAACTATTGTTATCCTAACAATCTCCCTCCATTCGCGCCCATACAATGGTTTTTGACTAAGGTGGCAATTTTTCACGTTCAAGGGCGAGTTACTGTCTTACATGTGCTTTGATTTCGTATCGAACATCCAGGGGAATTTCAACATTACGCCAAGTCATAATTTGTTGACCCATATCCATTTGAAAACCTTGTCCAATCATAAAGTCTGAGCCAAGAATTACTTCATCTACAATACCAGCCCCAATAAACACATAGTGGACGCTTGTATTGGCCATACATAATTTAGCTTTTACTTTCCCATAGACAGTGGCAGGCTCCCCCGTAGCTGTTCGCAGACTTACACCCCATAGTGGTTCGAAGGACTGTTGTATTAAATCACGCCTAATTATCGAATTATATACCCCAGCGTCCACAGTCAGAACCCGTTTTTAATCGTTTATATAGCCACAAGTAGTTAGATTTTTGTTATTCGTTTGCATTACTGAGATTGCATGCTTTTTGTGACTTTTGCACTCTGCCACACAACTCCATTTTGTATATCTCTTTGCTGTGTTCACCACTATACTTACGTTGCAGTGCTCCCATAATGACATCATAATTGTTTCTACAACTTACTGGTACACTTTCTAGAATTTCAGCCGCAGTCCCCTTTAATGCAAGAATTAGCTCTATGGTCTTTTCATCACTGTTCCATGCATTTCTGTTAGCAAGTGTATCAAACTTCAACTTAAAAACATTAAATGGAACACTACCGTCAAAACAAGGGGCCGTTACTCTACTAGAAACTTCTGGGATAACTCACACCGCTGCCTCCTGGCATTGAATGTTATTAACTTTTGCTTCCAGATGGTGTAGTTTTTCATTGAATGTTATTAACTCTTGCTTCCAGATGGTGTAGTTTTTCATCAAAAATTGTGACTTGTGTTTTTACATCTGTAACTTGCGTTTTTACATCAGACAACTTCTGGTTAAATTCTATTTCCATACTTAAAGAAAAAGCTTCATTCCAGACATGAATTTTGTCATTGGATCAATGAATTTTTTCATTGAAAGTGAACCAATGAAACTTTTCATTGTTTCATTGTATGAAATGATTTTAAAGATGTATTATGAAACTCTTTCATTTATGGAATGAAATGATTCATTGATGCAACGACAATTTTTCATTGATTACATGAAATATTTTCATTGCGTAAATGATTTTTTTTCATTAATAGAATGTAGATGTTTCATTAATTCAAAAACTAAGTTACATTAATAAAATGAAATTGTAACATTCATTTACTTACGGAGGTTCACTACTTTTATGAAATTGCTTCATTAGTGTAATGAAATTTTTCATTGTGCCTATGAAAATGTTGGCATTAAGCTAATGAAACAATGTCATTAGATTAATGATTATGTTTCATATAATATATGAAATTTTTCCCCCTTTTAAAACCACTAAACTGAAATTTTTTTTATTTTATTATATAAATACCTATATATATATATATATATATATATATAGCTTTTTCAGTTTAAATAAAACCTTTTTCAAATTAAACGAAACCTTTTTCAAATTAAACGAAACCTTTTTCAAAATAAACGAACCCTTTTTCAAATTAAACGAAACCTTTTTCAAATTAAACGAAACTTTTTTCAAATTAAACGAAACCTTTTTCAAAATAAATGAAACTTTATTTAAATACCGTTAAACATTTTTCAAAATAAATTAAACCATTTTTAAAATTTGTAGGGAATTTATTTTTTGGATTTCTTTGAATTACTGATTAATGAAGAGGCGACACTTACAATGTTACGATCAGTGGTAAAATAACTTAATAATGATTGGGCATGAAATTTTAACTTTGAAAATGTGTTCTCTATCGGGTTCAGCATAGGAGAATTAAGTGGTAACATTTTAATGTACATTCACTATTGTCCACCATATGTCATATAACTTGGGATGTATGGATTCTGGCATACTCCATAATTAAAAATGAATTTTGTAGCATTGGGCTGCTTTAAATTTTATCTAAGAGCTCCCGAAGAAATACTTGTAAACGGGCCGTGTATACAGAAATAACTTTATGGTTAACAACGCCAGTATTATCTGTCGTAGCAATTAGAGTCATATTCTTTCTCTTTACGGTTGGCAAAACACCATGAGCTCTTTTACCTTCTTTAGCAAAAAAAAAAAAAAAAAAAATTCCTACAAAATTTTAAAAATGGTTTTATTTAATTTGAATAAAGTTTCGTTTACTTTGAAAAATGTTTCGTTTATTTTGGATAAAGTTTCTTTTATTTTGAATAAAGTTTCGTTTATTCTGAAAAATGTTTCGTTTAATTTGAAAAAGGTTTCGTTAATTTTAAAAAGGTTTCGTTTATTTTGAAAAAGGTTTCGTTTAATTTGAAAAAGGTTTTATTTAAACTGAAAATGCTATATAATTTCAATAGATAGACGTATATTACTTCTTAGGCGCAATAATTCACTTACCAGAAGTGAAACTTTGGTGTTTCTGTTTATAGTTGTTTTATTTATGTTATAAATAAAACTTTCCACAAAGCACCACAAATTTGAACATGCTATAAGATACTCTACGTTAAATACATGGAATGATTAAAAACATATATCAAATGCTCTACAAAAATCATTAAATTCAATCATAATTGTATCTAAATAAACATAATACTTTGAAATATTAAAATGTTTAGGGTCCCCCAATTCCAAAATGAACGGTATTGGTTCGTTTCTGCTCAATAAAAAGACAACGTGGTCTTGTATTGACTGAAGTGTCTCATTTATATATACATATAAATGATTCTTGGGAATTTTTGACGGTAAATTTTCCAAATCCTTTCTTACCATAATTACTTTTTCTTATAAATTTTTTAGTAGGGTAGAGACAGTAATGAAGACTCCATAACATTTTAAGAAAAAATTTATTTTTATCTGTAATTTAGAAAGAAGAAAAATAAATACAAAATAGTTTATGGTGAAAATAAAAGTTGAAAATATTACCTTTTTCAATTTGTTCCCACTCTAAGCTGTCCACAACATTTTGAATTTCATTATCGTGAATTGTTAAATCATGTTTAATATAACATTTGTTTTAATTTTTTTATCTGTAATTGTAGAATAATTTTCTTGGAGCACTTTAAAGTAAAAGTCAATCTATAAAATACAAAAGAACGTATTAATTAATTAATTTATAACAAAAAATTTTAAAATATGTTGTTGTTTGACAAATATTTTGGATTTTTAATGATTTTTCTGTAATATTCAACATTTTTTTTTTCGAAT
The DNA here is from genome assembly GCA_943735925.1 of Pollenia amentaria. Lineage (NCBI taxonomy): Eukaryota > Metazoa > Arthropoda > Insecta > Diptera > Polleniidae > Pollenia > Pollenia amentaria. The sequence continues at coordinate 135,538,646 of OX031006.1, forward strand.
TTATTCTACGAGTTAAATTTCAGTTATGTATTTTATAGAGCTTTTTGTAATAGTTCTATTCCCTTAATTTAAAGGAATGACTTTATACATTTCCAGACTATTATCTTGTATCTTCTTGTAACATTTTACCTTAGCTTTCCGTTGCATAACAATGAAGTATATATATGTACAGAAAAATTTACAATTATTAGACACCAGCAGAATGTAATGCATATTCTGGCCCGCTACGGCCTTCGTCAGCATTCTTTGTGTCATACTGTAATTTAAGTTTTTGTTTTTCAAAATGTAAAAAAGTTGTTTTGTTAAAACAAATTTAAATAATTTCAAAACAATTATATTGGCAATTATTTCTTTTTATAAGCAACTTTATTATATTCAACATTATTTTATTTTTCGAATTTATTCTATGAGTTAAATTTCAGTTATGTATTTTATAAAGCTTTTTGTAATAGTTGTATTCCTTAAATTTTCGGGAATGGCTTTATACACTACCAGACTATTATCTTGTATCTTCTTGTTACATTTTACCTTAGCTTTCCGTTGGATAAAATGCTGACGAAGGCCGTAGCGGCAAAACAACAATTTTCGACGCTTCATTTCTCACTTACAAAGGTGCACAGCCAATTAAACATAAGAATTATTGTGCAAAATATTGTTATTTCGCGATCATATGTACTTTCTTTTCCGTCAAATTATCACATAAAATGCATAATAAGTGAACCGAAAATTCCTTACTTTTCCGCGAATTTGTTGCATTTGGGTTTTTACATCTGAAAGAGGTTGGCGCCATAATTATTCCTTAATAAGTCCACGCAAGTGCACACATAAAATAGTTAATAAAAAAGATGTACCTACAATTTATGTATGAATATAGAAAACAACAACAATTATTTAACTAAAAAATTCAAATTATAAAAACAAGAGCAGTCATTAAAATGGCTTTTTTCTTAAAAAAAAAAAATCTCGAGTAATGCAAAACACAACAACAATTTTCGATGCCTCAGTAACCACTTGCAAATGTGCACAAACAATTACACATATTTACACTGTAAACAACCTCCGGTTACTCCGGGTTTGAAGCTGGGGTACGACTCAGTCGCGTCCAGGGTCCGTTACATAAATTTTGTTTGCGGGAAAGAAAACACTTATTTTAACTTCGGGGTTTGCTTCTTTATTTATTGATTTTTTTTTCTTCTAACACACTTTTGATGGTTTGTTTCTGTTCACACCACGTTTCCAGGGAAGCTCCTGCCGCCTCGTAGAGCGCTTGTTGTAATCAGAGCCAGTGCCCTACCACTCCTGCCCTCTAACTCCTACCCTCTGTTCAACTTGGATGTAAATTCCACAAAGCACCACAAATTTGAACATGCTATAAGATACTCTACGTTAAATACATGGAATGATTAAAAACATATATCAAATGCTCTACAAAAATCATTAAATTCAATCATAATTGTATCTAAATAAACATAATACTTTGAAATATTAAAATGTTTAGGGTCCCCCAATTCCAAAATGAACGGTATTGGTTCGTTTCTGCTCAATAAAAAGACAACGTGGTCTTGTATTGACTGAAGTGTCTCATTTATATATACATATAAATGATTCTTGGGAATTTTTGACGGTAAATTTTCCAAATCCTTTCTTACCATAATTACTTTTTCTTATAAATTTTTTAGTAGGGTAGAGACAGTAATGAAGACTCCATAACATTTTAAGAAAAAATTTATTTTTATCTGTAATTTAGAAAGAAGAAAAATAAATACAAAATAGTTTATGGTGAAAATAAAAGTTGAAAATATTACCTTTTTCAATTTGTTCCCACTCTAAGCTGTCCACAACATTTTGAATTTCATTATCGTGAATTGTTAAATCATGTTTAATATAACATTTGTTTTAATTTTTTTATCTGTAATTGTAGAATAATTTTCTTGGAGCACTTTAAAGTAAAAGTCAATCTATAAAATACAAAAGAACGTATTAATTAATTAATTTATAACAAAAAATTTTAAAATATGTTGTTGTTTGACAAATATTTTGGATTTTTAATGATTTTTCTGTAATATTCAACATTTTTTTTTTCGAATTTATTCTACGAGTTAAATTTCAGTTATGTATTTTATAGAGCTTTTTGTAATAGTTCTATTCCCTTAATTTAAAGGAATGACTTTATACATTTCCAGACTATTATCTTGTATCTTCTTGTAACATTTTACCTTAGCTTTCCGTTGCATAACAATGAAGTATATATATGTACAGAAAAATTTACAATTATTAGACACCAGCAGAATGTAATGCATATTCTGGCCCGCTACGGCCTTCGTCAGCATTCTTTGTGTCATACTGTAATTTAAGTTTTTGTTTTTCAAAATGTAAAAAAGTTGTTTTGTTAAAACAAATTTAAATAATTTCAAAACAATTATATTGGCAATTATTTCTTTTTATAAGCAACTTTATTATATTCAACATTATTTTATTTTTCGAATTTATTCTATGAGTTAAATTTCAGTTATGTATTTTATAAAGCTTTTTGTAATAGTTGTATTCCTTAAATTTTCGGGAATGGCTTTATACACTACCAGACTATTATCTTGTATCTTCTTGTTACATTTTACCTTAGCTTTCCGTTGGATAAAATGCTGACGAAGGCCGTAGCGGCAAAACAACAATTTTCGACGCTTCATTTCTCACTTACAAAGGTGCACAGCCAATTAAACATAAGAATTATTGTGCAAAATATTGTTATTTCGCGATCATATGTACTTTCTTTTCCGTCAAATTATCACATAAAATGCATAATAAGTGAACCGAAAATTCCTTACTTTTCCGCGAATTTGTTGCATTTGGGTTTTTACATCTGAAAGAGGTTGGCGCCATAATTATTCCTTAATAAGTCCACGCAAGTGCACACATAAAATAGTTAATAAAAAAGATGTACCTACAATTTATGTATGAATATAGAAAACAACAACAATTATTTAACTAAAAAATTCAAATTATAAAAACAAGAGCAGTCATTAAAATGGCTTTTTTCTTAAAAAAAAAAAATCTCGAGTAATGCAAAACACAACAACAATTTTCGATGCCTCAGTAACCACTTGCAAATGTGCACAAACAATTACACATATTTACACTGTAAACAACCTCCGGTTACTCCGGGTTTGAAGCTGGGGTACGACTCAGTCGCGTCCAGGGTCCGTTACATAAATTTTGTTTGCGGGAAAGAAAACACTTATTTTAACTTCGGGGTTTGCTTCTTTATTTATTGATTTTTTTTTCTTCTAACACACTTTTGATGGTTTGTTTCTGTTCACACCACGTTTCCAGGGAAGCTCCTGCCGCCTCGTAGAGCGCTTGTTGTAATCAGAGCCAGTGCCCTACCACTCCTGCCCTCTAACTCCTACCCTCTGTTCAACTTGGATGTAAATCCAAGACTACTCTAGGGCCCTCTGATTTCTGGGTGTAACCTCAGAAGTGCCTACCGCTTAGCCCTTACTCAGTGCTCTAGCCTCCTTCCAGACTGGATGTAAATCCTAGTCCAGATAAGTCGGATGTAAATCCTCCTCACTTTACTGGTTGTAAAACCAGTACCTGTTCTTTACTATCACGGAATTGGTGTTACCAATCCCCTACTTAATTAATAGCGCTGTGTATTTTTTTCCACTTTATGTTTTTTTTTTAAAAAAACTTATTCTTACCGGCTCTGTTACAACGTCTCACTTTGCAGTCCCAAAAAAACCAAGCCCCTTTTATTTAAATACTCCTCCTTTTATACTCGCGTATAAGTACACAAATGTTGTTTTGAAGCTGCTACATTTCTACTTTGGTTTGAACCGCTAGCGGTAAACTCTCACCACACTGCCTGCTGTATTGCATCTGTTGTTTGCTTCGGCTTTCATTATCTCCCGCTCTTTGACTTCTCTTCTCTGCTGACAACTCTCTGTCAATACTTCTCTGCTAACGCCTCTCTGTCGCTTCTCCTCTGCTGACGCCACTCTGTTGACTACTCGATTAACCCTGCTAGTCAGTATGACCCTCCACCTACCCCTGACTTAGTTCCACCTCCTGTACCCCATCGACCTCCGGATTATCTGTAACGAAAATTAAACCAAATTGGCGGATGTACATCCGCCCCCAGTGCATGGATGTAAATCCATTGTCCCCCCAGTAAAATAAACAACAGCCTCTTATTGCTTTGCGTGACCAAACTTTTATTGTGTGCCACAATTAGCTATAATTTTGACCCTCACACTTCCCCCTTTCTTACAGGAAGCGCGCGCACCGTCACCCTACCGGTTGCCGTTATTTTAATTCGGTATGACACCTCACCGACGTCTCGCCGAAAACACACCTTCCTCCCTTTCTTCACCGCTTCCTGAATTTCCACCTCTATTTCAGCCGGAATCTCTTGGGCGGGTGGCCCAACCTCGGGGTGTGCCTCCTCTCTAACAATCTCGTCCTGGAGTACCTTGTGGATGATCTCCTCCAAACTCCCCAAGCTAATTTCCATTATTGCCAGCCGCTTTGGGGACACTGGAAACTCGACCAGTGCATCCGGGTCTTCTGCCTCCTCGTCAGTTTCCTCCACCGTCCAGGTGATACCGATTTGCGCGATGTACTGACGATACTTACGCCGCCGGAGTATATACCTGTCCAGGGTCGCCCCCACCCAGATCCGCGGCCCCTGATCCGACTGCGAACGCTCAGTTGCTTGTGAACTGGACAGCTGCTCCTCGGGCTCCCACCACTCCCCTTCGGCCTCTGTTAATAAACTACCACCCGAAGCCTGGGACGCCGAAAGCTCTTCCTGGGTTGCGTCGTCATCAGATATTATGATGACGTCTCCGTTCCGCAGTGGCTCTTCTTGCCCTGGATTCATCTACAATACACACAACAATTTATCCCGTTTAGGCCACTGTGCACAACACATAACAATTACAACCACACACACTTATCCCTCTCCCCGTACCACATTTTGCTATCGCCTACACAACTAACACGTCACATTCTGTTGTATCGGTTTTCTATTTACTCACTGTCAATACTTGGCCTTGCTGCTTCGATTGCTGCTGAACTACAGTTATACTGTTTTATTATTTTTTTTTTTTTTTTGTTTTATTTTATTATTGTTTCCCGTTGGCCTCTGTCGCCGTATTACTGCTGGTTTTGTTTTTTTTTTCCCAAACCACTGAATTTGTTATACGTTGTTTACGTGTTGTTGGTGGCTGTGAGTTTTTTTTTTTTTTTAATTTTATTATTAACGCTCGCCGACAACTACCACGTCCGCGCACTGCTTGTAACAAACTAATTTAATGTGTGCTGTAGGAGGTATTGTGTGTGTGTTGTTTTCTCCCTATGGTTGCGCGCAGGTTTGATCGAACCATCGAACACTGTTGCCATTTTAGCGTTTTTTTCCAGGTTGACGTTTTTTTTTTCTTTTTTTTTTTTTGTTAAATCAATGCTCATGCGTTTTTCCCCTTTAATTCATTCCAAAAATAAATATCTATATTATTATTCTCTAATTAACGTTTTACTTGAATTCATTCGTATTTTCTTCCAAAAGTCCAACTTCTTTTTTTTTTTAAATTTTCTTATTATTTTTTTTCCTTTTAAATTTTAACTTAAAGTTTTTTCCTTAATTTCCACTTGTACACTATTCATTGTCTCGATAAAGTTTTAGATCACTGACATGGGCTGTGCGGTAACTCCTTTGGCCGTCCCTGCGTACCTCTACGATCACTGGGGATATAATTCGATGAATGGTATAAGGACCTTCGAATTTCGGGGCTAATTTAGCAGCAAAACTATCTGATGCACTGGACAAATGGTGTTCTTTGACTAAAACCAATTCGCCAATTTTCGGACTCCACTTTCTACGACGGAGGTTGTAGTAACGTGCTTGGTCCTTGGCGGCTTTAACCAGGTTTCTTCGCACCAGCTCAAAAACTTGCTTAAGCATTCTTGCGTTCTCCTGGGGGTCTCGGTTTTCTGTTCCTGTCCCCGGTGTGACTTCATCATACAATGTGGCGGGGAGTCTAGGTTCCCTCCCTTGCACAAGAAAGGCTGCGCTATACTGTGTGGTGTCAGATTTTGCGGTGTTGAATGCCAGCTGTAATTCCGGCAACAACACATCCCACGTCCTCTGGTTGGACCCGGCATACTGTGCGATCATAGTTTTTATCGTGCGGTTTACTCGTTCGGTGGGGTTTTCTTGTGGGGTATACGGGGCCGTTAGTTGGTGTTGTATTCCCATTTCTTTAAGGTAGTTTCTGAACGCGTTGCAGGTAAACTGCGAACCATTGTCGGAGATAAACATCTTTGGCACACCAAAGTTGGGCAAGATTCTCTCCCGAAAAGCCCTCCTTAAAGTCTTCCCCGTCGCTCGGCGTAAAGGTACAAATTCTGACCATTTAGAAAATTTGTCCGTAAACACGAGCATCATCGAATTTCCATGCCTTGACCTTGGTAGGGGCCCGACAAAATCGGCGCACACAATAGACCATGGCTCCTCCGCGATACGTGACAACATTTGTCCTGCGGCAAGCTGCTGACTGGGTTTATGTTTTTGACATATCTGGCACCGTCTTACATAACTCCGGATATCTCGAAACATTCCAGGCCAGTAGTATTTGCTCGTAATCCGGGATATGGTTTTCCTGATTCCCAAGTGGCCTGCGGTTGGTGAATCATGATTTTCTTCAAACACCCTCTTTCTCTGCAATGACGGCACACATAGTTTCCACGGGGCACACTCCTCGTCACGATCAGTTGTTGGGAGATGACGATATAGCTGCCCATTCATAATCGAAAAATCCGGAAATTTTTCTGGTTCTCTTTGAACATCAGCACACTTTGCCTTCCACCATCTACACTCCATCGGGTTCTCTTTTACTGCCTGGCACACGTTTACTGGATCACGGGATAATGCATCTGCTACTACGTTTAATTTACCTCTGCGATACTGCACATCAAAACTATATTGCTAAAGCTCCAACGCCCACCTTGCAATACGACCTGAGGGACTTTCTATAGAGTTTAGCCACTTAAGGGCGAGATGATCCGTCACCACGGTGAAGCGGTAACCTTCTAAGTAAGGTCTTAGCTTCCTTACCGCCCAAACAATCGCGAGACATTCCTTCTCCGTTGCCGAGTAATTCATCTCTGCTGGGTTGAGACGTCGACTGGCGTATGAAATAACTTTTTCATCCCCCTCGACCTCCTGGGTCAGTACTGCTCCTAAGCCATAATCACATGCATCGGTTTGCAGGGTAAACTTCCTGGTAAAGTCCGGGCATGCCAGTACCGGCGCTTCCGTTAACTGTTTCTTCAAAACCTCGAATGCGGCCTGCTGCTCTTGGTTCCATCGGAAGTGTTTTCCCTTCTTGAGCATGGCGGTTAGCGGGTGAACAATCTGGGCAAACCCTGGCACAAATCTTCTATACCACGAGGCTTTAGACATCTTCGTAATTCTCTAACGTTTCTTGGGGGTCGTAGCTCTTGAATCGCTGCTATTTTTTCAGGGCAAACCCTGGCACAAATCTTCTATACCACGAGGCTTTACCTAGACATCTTCGTAATTCTCTAACGTTTCTTGGGGGTCGTAGCTCTTGAATTGCTGCTATTTTTTCAGGGTCAGTGTTAATGCCGTTTTCGTTAACCACATGGCCTAAGTACTTTATCTCCTTTTGGAAAAACTTGCACTTCTCTTTATTTATTACCAGCCGGGCCTGCCGTAGCGTTTATCCGCGGTAACGGATACGCATCGGCTACGGATTTGGCATTGAGTTGCCTGTAATCTATGCACAACCTCAGGGTGCCATTCTTCTTTGGGGCCATGACTATGGGTGCACTGTAGGGGCTCTTAGAAGGTTCTATGCACCCATTCCTGAGTAGCTCATCTACTTCTTGATTTATTTTCCGTTGCATCTCGGGATTTCGCTGCATATACCTCTGCCGGACCGGTCTGTCATCTTTCAATATTATCTTGTGTTCAGCTAGAGTTGTGGGACCTCTCACCTCGTTAAACTTATTTAGCTCCTCTTGCAGGAACGCATTAATTACTTCCTCCTCTCTTCGTTTTATATGGCCTGCCGGCGCCACGGCCGTCATTACCTGATGCGAACTGGGCTTAAACTGTACCCTTTGGTCACCACACTGCATCTCAAACCCCACCGCTCTTAAAAAATCCAACCCCAGTAACACATCATCGAGCATACGAGGCATCACTCCAACCTCCATATCGCATTCTCTACCGCCTAGTCTCACCCTTACTCGTATCAACTTCCTTACTTACACTGTTGACCCATTTGCCAGGCTGATTTGGCTATCTATGGGTATCACTTCACCGGACCCTCTTATCTTCTCCGCCACCCGCTAACTCAAATAACTCCTGGACGCCCCCGTATCGATAGTAGCCTCTTCGTGCTGGTCACCAATTTGTATTGCAGCTAATAACCTCGTTTCTGTCTGCCTAAAAACATCTACTGGGGCAAGGTTTGATTGTTGAGGGCCGCTGCCAACCCTTGCTGTTGGTGCGGTCCATTGGCGATTCCCGCAGCTCTTCGACAGCAGTCCCTGGTTCTGACTCCTCTTCTTCCACACTGCCAGCAAAACAGAACACTCTCGTTCTGACAAAACCGATACCCATGCCCTTCCTGGCCGCATCTTCGACAAGCTTTTTGTTGGATCAATGCCTGCTTCTTCCATGAGTACTAACTGGCACGTTGTCCACAAGACAATTTCTAAAAACCCTGTCGACTTGTTGCTCCCGCGTGTAACCTGCATGTCGCATCATGTTCTGCAGCACAATCACGTAATCTTTGAAAGACTCCCGGGGTTTCTGTTGTCGCCGGCGTATCTCATCGTCCAGACTTTCAAAATAACGGAGCGGGAGAAAAAATTGTAAAAAGTCGTCCTTAAAGCTCCCCCACGTTCGCCACTGACGGTTGTTATTTCGGAACCACATAAGCGCCGCGTCCTTAAGCAACTCCGGCATTGTACGTGGCAACATATTCTTGTCTAGCCCATATACATCTGCAAGCTCTTCCACTCGCTCAACAAACGATATTGGATCTTTTCCCCCCTCATAGCGGAACGACCACTTCCTTACGATATCCACCATAGCTGGGTATGGTAAATGTGTTGGTGTTTCCACATTTGGGGTACTGTATGGTGTCGGGCCCAACGGACTGCCTGTGGCTGCCTGTTGTCCCGCCCTTGACGTATACGGTATGGTTGGTAACTCCAACCTGGGCCGGTCGGTGTAGGACAACGTCCGTGCTTGTTCTCCAGCTCTTCTAACCTGGAAAGAACGTTTTCTTTGTGTTCGCCAGTTACAAAAATTGCCAGCCGTTTTCTCATCTCGTCTACAGTGCCGCCTGTCTCCACCTCGAACTCTTCTAAATATTGGACAAGGTCATCCTTCCGGAGTGTGTAAGCCCACGACGTACGCACCATAATAATAAATATCACTTGTTTCCTGTTGTTAAATCGGGTCCCTGTTCGGGCGCCAATGTAAAGAACCTCCGGTTACTCCGGGTTTGAAGCTGGGGTACGACTCAGTCGCGTCCAGGGTCCGTTACATAAATTTTGTTTGCGGGAAAGAAAACACTTATTTTAACTTCGGGGTTTGCTTCTTTATTTATTGTTTTTTTTCTTCTAACACACTTTTGATGGTTTGTTTCTGTTCACACCACGTTTCCAGGGAAGCTCCTGCCGCCTCGTAGAACGCTTGTTGTAATCAGAGCCAGTGCCCTACCACTCCTGCCCTCTGACTCCTACCCTCTGTTCAACTTGGATGTAAATCCAAGACTACTCTAGGGCCCTCTGATTTCTGGGTGTAACCTCAGAAGTGCCTACCGCTTAGCCCTTACTCAGTGCTCTAGCCTCCTTCCAGACTGGATGTAAATCCTAGTCCAGATAAGTCGGATGTAAATCCTCCTCACTTTACTGGTTGTAAAACCAGTACCTGTTCTTTACTATCACGGAATTGGTATTACCAATCCCCTACTTAATTAATAGCGCTGTGTATTTTTTTTCCACTTTATGTTTTTTTTTTTTAAAAACTTATTCTTACCGGCTCTGTTACAACGTCTCACTTTGCAGTCCCAAAAAAACCAAGCCCCTATTATTTAAATACTCCTCCTTTTATACTCGCGTATAAGTACACAAATGTTGTTTTGAAGCTGCTACATTTCTACTTTAGTTTGAACCGCTAGCGGTAAACTCTCACCACACTGCCTGCTGTATTGCATCTGTTGTTTGCTTCGGCTTTCATTATCTCCCGCTCTTTGACTTCTCTTCTCTGCTGACAACTCTCTGTCAACACTTCTCTGCTAACGCCTCTCTGTCGCTTCTCCTCTGCTGACGCCACTCTGTTGACTACTCGATTAACCCTGCTAGTCAGTATGACCCTCCACCTACTCCTGACTTAGTTCCACCTCCTGTACCCCATCGACCTCCGGATTATCTGTAACGAAAATTAAACCAAATTGGCGGATGTACATCCGCCCCCAGTGCATGGATGTAAATCCATTGTCCCCCCAGTAAAATAAACAACAGCCTCTTATTGCTTTGCGTGACCAAACTTTTATTGTGTGCCACAATTAGCTATAATTTTGACCCTCACAACACCTATGCATGCTCTTTACACTTTACAACTGATCTTTACTTACAATGTTCTTTTCTCTGCTGCAAGCCTGCGTTGACCTGCTATAACAATATCGCAATTGGTTTTTCTGTTTTGAATACATCCATCCGCATCAACAATTTAATATACCAAAATCACAACAAAATACCTTATAAAACTCTGATCAACACACCCACACATAAAAATGTCTACCCTTATAATATTTACTTTGACGATTTGAAATAAATTTCACCGTTAAACCGGCACGGATAACGGTTGCCCAAGATTTGGCGAGGAGGACCAATAATTTGTTAATGAATAGCTCAGAAAATTAAACACTTTTTGTTATCAAGCTTTAAACGTTAAAATTCAATATTTTTTTCACTTATTTATTATCCGTTTAGTAGCGGACTCTAAACACATGTCTACAAAGATAAAGTATGAGAAAGACTGTTACAAAAAAATTAAAAGCAAAAGAAAATAAAAACAAGTTCGGCACACCGAATCTATGATACCCTCCACTGACAAAAGTGGGCTCTATATGATAAATACATATATATTATTAACTAAGCTTCACAAAAACGAGCGCCAGCATTAACATTGGTTGCGGTTTAGACCTATTTTTGACCGACAATAAGAAAGTTTTATGCGTTTTTTTTTAGAACTTTGAACCGGCTTGAGTAAAATATCATAATTCGTAACAGCTTTAGCATAACTAAAATGATTTTAGGAGGGTAACTTGTATTGGACCTGTGGTAAATTAAGGACTAATCATCCCAAAATTCTGAAGACTGATTTTTGGTATTACAAAAAAAAATTGAATAAATTTTAATACAGCAGTGTAATAAGTTTTAGCGTTTACAGTTAATTTCATAAAATTTAGAGAAATTTTACCGCAATTTCTATATATGTTACGGTTTTAGGCGAATTTTATTATTTTCCCAAAGTGGACTTTATTTGGTTTTAGCCACAATAAGCTGTTTTCCAAGATATGGGGACTAGGGTAAATTATGGTCCGGTCTTCACGAAATTTGGCAGTGTAATTTCTAGTCTCATAAAACTGTACCGTACCGAATTTAATTATGATAGCATTTTGTATTACGGCTTTAGGCGTACTAAACCGATCTTCAAAAAATTTTGCAGTGTGATTTCTGGTCCTATAAAACTGTGACGTATCAAATTTAAGTATGATAGCGTTATTTATTACGGTTTTAGGCTTACTAAGCTGTTTTCCGCGAGCAGGGTTTATATGGGGCATATGGTCAATTATGGACCGATCTCCACGAAATTTAATAGTGTTATTTGCAGTCCTATAAAGCGAATTCGTGCAACATTTTATATAATGCCGTGCATTATTCCACTATTTATGTTAGTTTTTGTGTCAATATTATCAACTTTTTTAGAGTGGTGGTTCCACATTTTGATACATAGTTCTTATCCTACTGAACCGATGTTGCTGGATTTCAATCCCAAACTGCTTGGGATAACTACAAGCAATTTGAGACCAAGTTTGTTCTTTTCTTTTGCGTTTTTCGAAAGTGAGAGTGTTTTCAACAAACGAACATACGGACAGACAGATGGACATGGCTATATCGACTTAGAATTCCTCAAGTAGCCAGAATGTATATACTTTATGGGGTCTTAGATGTGTAATAAAAAAGTTTCACACGGAATGACAAACTTAGTATACCCTCATTCACCACTAGTGGTGGTGGAGTGTATAAAAAGGATAAGTGAGAGAATAGGATAACCATTAGTTGAGAACAGGAGCTGTCAGATGTGGCGATATTTCGCCAAACGTGGCGATGTATAAACCTATTTGGCGAAGGTTCCGCGGTAGGCTAGCTGGTAGTGAGCTAGGCTTTCAGTGCCGGGGTTGCGGGTTCGATACCCGCCAGAGACTTTGGTCTCCTGCAGACAAGCGAAGAGCTTTGCGGGATAAGCATAGGAATTACAAAAATATGAAATTTTGTGTTTGGCGACATGGCGATTTTTTTTTGTCGAAATAAAAAAAAGTTGGCGATTTATAAAACGCATTTTAACTTTTTTTTTCTTACTTATATGAAAAAATGTATGAGTACGGGTTGAGTTTTTCCTTCGAATTTCTAAAAAATTTTAAATTTGTTTTTGATGATAAATTGATAATATTGGCAGATAATAACATTGAAAACATTTTAAAATTGTTTCTATAGAAATTTGAAAAATAGCTTAAGCTTTATTAGCAGGGCTTGGATTTTCATGCACTAAAAAATCAAAAATATGCGCTTATAACATGCGCTATAAAATGGAAAATATGCATTTAAAATAAGAAAAATATGCACTAAAAAATATATGCAAAACATATAAAGTTATTTGTTTAAATTATATTTATTAATAACAAAAATAACAATTCAGGTAACTACGTAAACATAAATATGTATATGTACATTAAAATATATACACAAAAGTAAGATAAAATAAACCAAAAACAAACTTCAATCACTTGTTAATTCTTTTTAAAATAGGTAATTAAATTTAATTTAAATTTCTATTAGTATGAACAAGTAAAAGTTTCTTCAAAGATGTGGACTTATGTTCTTGTTTTCTAAAAGTGGTATGTAGTGTTACAAATTGAAGCTGTTTACAAAACATTAGATTATTGGTATTTTATAAGTTTTTCTTGTTTTGGGTTACTATATAATTAATCACATCAATTGCAATATGTATTTTGGTCACAAAGGGCTTTTATATTACACAATTATAACAAATAAAAAAAAATGAAATAAAAAAAACATAACTCTGTCTATTCGGACGCAAAAAGTTGTTATACATTGAAAATGTACGCTCAAAACGTCAACGGAAGTCAAGGGAGCATATTTAAAGGATGCCAGTTTCATGGGAATATATTCATTTTTAATTTTATTTGCATAATTAAAATCAAATAAGCTTACAACTTTTTTTATTTCATGAAATCCTATATTTTTTTTTGCAATACAGATTCAAGTTATGTTTAATTTTGTCATATATTTCTATATATCAAGTATAAAATATTTATTATTTGATTTAAATTTCTTTTAAAATATTTAAAATACATCACAAAAATAAAAAATGCAAAATATATGCACTTGAAACAAAATATGCAAATATATGCATTTATAACAAAATATGCAGAAATATGCAAAAACAAATCGATGCCATTTCCTGCAAATCCTTTGGTATGGAAAAATAACTGATCGAAATTGATTTTGGATTACCGACTGCAAATATGCATTTGCATGAAAATCCAAGCCCTGCTTATTAGATTTCAACAAAAAAAAAATTTTATTTTGGAAAATAAATTCTAAATTCTAACTGAATCGTTTCTTAAATTTTTAAGATTTAAAGAATAAAAATACATACTGGGTAATAAAAATTTATACTGGATATACTTGTATGGAAAAATAGTTAAACTAATAGCAAAAGTAAATCACATTTTAAAAAAATTTGCATTAATATCAGGTTTTATATAATATAATCAAGCGTATTTTGCAATGTGGCATACGGAGCAAAAACGGGTTAGAAGTTATTTTTCAAAAATAGGTAGTTCACGTAATGAAATTGCTAAGAATACCTAGTTGACTTTAAGGCCCTAATCATGTAAAACGAAAAGCAACGCCGGAAAATAACATTGAAAGCAAAAACAATATCATTAATATATTGTACTTTTGTTGTTGCTTTCTACAGAAATTAACAATGCGCTTTAAAATTCAAAACGATGCATTGCTTGTAACGCTGAAAATTTTAAAACGGTACATGATTTAGCATCTAATTATTCCAATCCAATTCCAACTATCAAATTTGAATACAACTTTTAAGACATTTATCCTTTGCTTCATTTCTTGTCAAGGTAACATTATCTTTCAATGAAAATCGAATACAAAATTTTACCATATTCTGACAAATTTTCACATAGAAAATCACGCTTATAATAACTGATTTTTTTGCATCAAACTCTACTCACTTTGCATTCTTGATAAAATTAATATTTCTGTTAAATTCAATTAACTGATCTCACAGGTTTTAGGTTTGAAGATACTCATCCTTGTTATGAAACTCGTCCATTTTGCTTTCAATCTGCCATAGTTTCTTAAAAATATTCTAGTTTCCTTCAGCATACAATATATTTGCAATTTGAAGTCGCCAAACTTCTTGCGATTGCGATTTATAAAACACATGTTGGTCCATTTCAAGTCACAATCGTGATTGTAGACGTTTTTCGAATGTCAAATAAAACCCGACTTATGTAAAACAGAATAAGGTTAATATTGAACATTTTGAGGAAGGATAAATACAGTTGTACTCATAATTGCCGAATTTTTTTTTTATAAAAATCTAAAAAAATGAATTTTTTGCGATTTTCGGTATACTATTTGGCGATGAAGGTGAAAAAAATCTGACAGCCCTGGCTGCGAATGCCTTTGAGTTTTCTCGTTTGTGACTAGATACAGTGGTGACAAGTCACTCACTGTTTCAGGACACAAGCTAGTAACCATAGCTTACGCTTAAGCCACCACATCGCGACAAGATTGTTATCCAGTACCCATTTTTTTTAACTTTGGTGAGAAGTTCTCGCATCGAAAAGATGTAAAACAAAATAGTCCATCGTTTATAGAAAAGTGTGTCTGTAACTCATGTCGAAAACTATCAAAAGATGTTATTATTCATTGCGGTTTTGCATAATTAATATATTTTTTAGTGGTAATATTCTCACCCCGTTTTTATGCGTGAGCTTATTTGACAGTTCAAAGCGGGAATTTTCTCACAAAAATTTTACATACACGTTTTTTCTGTAAATTGGCGAGTAATTTCCTTACGAGACAGCTATTACTCGCTAAAAATTTTACAGACGCAGAAAAACAGAGAAAAACAGTTGATTGTTTCAATTTATGGCATTTTTGTTTCATTTCTCGCATTTCAATCGAAAAGTTTCTCGGAGCGAGAGTTACAGAACATGGGCACAGGTGAGGTCATGGTATAGAACCACCACTAGTGGTTAATGAGGGTATACTATTCATTCCGTGTGAAACTTTTTTATTATACATTTAAGACCCCATGAAGTTATACATTCTGGCACCTTGAGAAATTCTAAGTCGATTTAGCCATATACGCGTGTCTGTCCATATGTACGTCTGTTAAAAACACGCTCACTTTCGAAAAACTAAAAAGAACAGAACAAACTTGGCCTTAAATTGCATGTAGTTATCCTAAGCAGCTTGGAGTGGAAATCCAGCAACATCATTTCAGTAGGATCAGACTTACCAATCCAAATGTGGAACCACCACCCTAAAAAATTGATAATTTTGTTACAAAGATTACCATTAATTATGGAATAATGCACTTACTGATATAAGATTTTGCACAAATCCGTGTTATACGATTGCAAATCATACTATTAAATTTCGTGAAGATCGGTCCATATTTGACCATTGGCCCATATAAAGCCTACTCCCGGAAAACAGTTTAGTACGCCTAAAAGCGTAATAAATAACGCTATCATTTGGTACGTCACGTAATGATCGCTGTATAACTTACCCTAGGCCTCATATAAACCCTACTAGCGGAAGACAGTTAAGTACGCCTTAATCCGTAATAAATACTGCTATCACAATAAAATTTCTTACGCCACTGCTTTATATGACTGAAATCACACTGTCAAATTTCTTGAAGATCGGTCCATAATTTAACCTAGCCCCCAGATAAACCCTACTCCCGGAAAACAGTTTAGTACGCCTAAGACCGTAATAAATAATACTATCATAAAAACATTTAATGCTTCACTGTTTTATAGGACTAGAAATTACACTAATAAATTTCGGGATGGTCGGTCCATAACGTACCACAAACCACATATAAAGACCAATTTGGAAAAATAATTAAATTCGCATTAAACCGTAGCAGAAATAGATATTGCTGTGAAATGTCTTCCAATTTAAATTTTTATGGACAAAAAAATATCATACAATTAAGTTATATACGGTCCATAATTTACGTTAGATCACATATCAAGCAGCCTTCTGAAATTTACTATAAACGCTAAAACTAATTTCACTGCTGTATTGAAATTTATTCTTATGTATTTTTTTTTCATGACAGAAATCAGTCTAAAGAATTTTGGGATGATTGGTCCATAATTTACCATGGGTCTAATACAAATTACCCTCCAGATAATCATTTTAGTTCGGCCTTAAATGTTACAAATCATGATATTTTACTCAAGCTAGTTCAAACTTTTAAAAAGAAAAGCATTAAACATTCCGATTGTCGATCAATAATTTAATATACATCTAAGCCGAAACCAATTTAAGATTATCTAATAATATAGATATGCAGATACCATATAGAGCCAACTCCTGTCGGCGGAGGGTATCTAAGATTTGGCAAAGCCGAATATAGCACTCTAACTTGTTTATTTATCGTTTTCGTATACGTAATATGAATATAGGAATAAAGTATTAGTAATGTACTTAATTTGATAATAGCATGTCTATTCTTTCGTTTGATATTAGACATTTTTATTACTTTGCTAATGTACCCTACATTTAATAACACACAATTAAAAATAAAATCACCCCATTTATAATTACCCTTATTTCATTTAGCGTCATCAATACGAAACGATATCGTTTTGTGTCGATTGTCGTAAATCGGTATGCCCATTGTCAATATGAAGTTTTATCGATAAGCGTCGATGTATTTATGGTATACCGTAGGCAACGTTAACGTTTGCATCGATATTAATTGACTCTGATGTTGTCGTCAGTCTTATTGGTTTCAAAAATTTCATCAAAATTGCGAAAGCGGAAATTCGCGAATTTTAGCCATGTTAGCGATAAAAGCAACTTTTCCTTTCAGTTTTCTGATTCTTTATATCTTTAACGATTTTTAAAAAATATTAAACTTTTCTATCATGCCGCTATTAGCAAATTTTGCGAATTTCTGCTTATTTAGCCATTTTTGTCGAATTTTTGCCATTTCTTATAGTTTTAGGGACTTTTAATAAATTTTATGGGTTGTTTTAAATATTAAAAATATTCGCGAATTTTCGCTATTTTCGCAATTTTGTATTTTTTTTTTTGGTTTTTCCGACATTTTTACACAAACTTTAAACAAATTAATTAATATTAAACTTTGCTATCTTGCCGCAATTATCAAATTTTTGCGAATTTCCGCTAATTTAGCCATTTTTATTGAATTTTTTGCCATTCCTTATGGTTTTAGGTACTTTCAATCAATTTTATTGCTTGTTTGAAATATTATAAATGTTCGCGAATTTTCGCTATTTTTGCAATTTTGGCGTAGTTTTGTTGCTTTTTTCGGCAATCGTCGCCGTTATAAAGATACAGATTAACACTGTCGATTTATACGGGGCAAAAAGTGTAATGTCTTATGCCATTAGTAAGGGTGAATTTTTCAATATAATTATGCTATTTATTTTGAGAGAACAGCATTTTTAAGATTCGAACATCAAATTGCATTTGTTTTATTATAAACTGAAAACAAAACTGGCTAAATGATTAGAGAACCTTTTGCTTTGTCAATTGGGGTATTTGTTAAAATATAAAATATATAAACATGTTTGTTGAAAAAAAATACCAAAATTTAAAGTAAATAAATTGTAATGTAATATCTGAACATTTTAGAAAAAACATAAAAAACAACATAAAAAATACACATTACAAAAAAATACACAACCTACTTGTACGACTGCTCTAGAGTGACTGAATTAGAGTGGCGTAGCTCATGGACCACCTAGTTCAATTGAAATATTCAGTCAGATGAACGATGATCGGTCTTTCTGTATCATCGTGCTCTTTAGCTCACTAGCTCATTTTTGGTCAGTTTGTCTTTTTTTGTCAGTTCGCTTTTGGTCTTTTTTTGTTGTTTACTTGATCGAACAGCTGATTGAAAAGACACAACAATACTATTCTTGTGTATATGTTATGCTGGGAACAGACCAAGGTCCATCCATTAGGTCTTGCCAAGGAGCCAGATGTTT
This sequence comes from Pollenia amentaria, assembly GCA_943735925.1. Taxonomy (NCBI): domain Eukaryota; kingdom Metazoa; phylum Arthropoda; class Insecta; order Diptera; family Polleniidae; genus Pollenia; species Pollenia amentaria. The sequence goes on from OX031006.1 coordinate 135,557,287, forward strand.
ATTTTGATTATTCCTCAACGATGTCAAAAGTTGTTTACATTTTGCTTATACATGTATATTTTTGTTTACGTTTTTTGTTTTTTGCCACACATACATGCATACAAAACACGTTTTTCCTTTTGTTTTCCCTATGTAGTAGTAAGATTTTGAAAACCGTAAGGAATTTCACACAAACAAAATGCCTGTTGTTTTTTGTTGTATTGTTGTTGCGGTAAGTACCTATTGGATAGGCCTTGGATTAGACTAATATACTTGCTTCTTTTACTCATTGTCAAATTGCTTTACACTGCACTTTCTTGATAGTCTTTTACATATACAATATGTTAAATTTTCCAAAAATTGGAAGCTGTAACGTAGGCTGCACGCAATTTTGAAGCAATTTACTTTCAAGATGTCATCAGAAGAACAATTTATAAAGACAAACGAAAAATTTTCTCACCAAACTTGTAATCAGCTGTTTTCTTGAATGTAAATTGATACACTCACTTGAGAGAGAATTGTAAAGTTCGCTTCAATTTTTAAAAGAATGAGTGTATTAGTAAAAAAGAGTGAGTATATTACAACTTGATAGACAAAACTTGATCGTGCAACCCACAAGAAACACATTTCAATAATACAATCAGGGTTGTCAAGTATAAAAATTTCTCGACAAACGGCGATTTTCAAGCTCTTTGGCGATTTGCAGCTTATAAAATATATGGCGATTTTATTTGATATTTAATAGTCCATAAATTTGTTTTGAGACTCTTGGATAAATTTACCATTTTTTGTTTGGAAAGATTATTTCAATGACGGTATTCCATCCTTTTTAAATCATTTTGGCTAAATTGTATAGCTATACGTCCGGTAGGTACCATTTCGAAGAGCTTGCTTTGACTGTCTTTATATGCATGTAATTCAAACTGCTAATGCCTGCGTTGAAAGATTTTTATTAATAAACCACTAAGACTCGCCTTCTAAATAGAATGCAATAGGAGCTTCTTGATACGTTGTTAATAGTTATAAATTATATTCATGTTAGTAGCACTTTTCTACCTTCGCACGATATGTTCAATCAATGAGATCCTATACAATGTATTAAAAAAAACAATAAGAATTGTCTTGGCGATGAAGCGTTTAACGTTATATATATATATGCTTTAAGTAGACTACCGTAAACTATTTTATAGTCAACATTGTACTTTTTTTGTGTCCGCTAATACTCTTATTTTGTTTTAAATGAAAATTAAACAATGTGTATATCATGGCAACTTTTTTAAATTTTTGTCCAAATAAAGCTATTCTGAAAAAATTTATTTTTGGGGATTTATATAAAATATTTTTAATTTCAAAAATATGTATTTTATTGTAAAAAACTAATAAAAACAAGTTAGAGTGCTATAGTCGGCTGTGCCGAGTCTTTGATACCCTCCACCGACAGAAGTTGGCTCTATATTACAAATACATACATATTATTAAGCTTTACAAAAACGATCGTCAGCATTAAAATTGGTTGCGGTTTAGACCTATATTAAATTATTATTAAATTTGTATTGGACCTGTGGTAAAATATGGACCAATCATCCCAAAATTCTGAAGACTGATTTCTGGTATTACAAAAAATAAATTGGAAGAAATTTCAATACAACCGTGTAATTAGTTTTCGCGTTAACAGTGAATTTCACAAAATTTTATGATATTTATTTTAGCCATATGAATCTAAATTGGAAGAAATTTTACCGCAATATCTATATCTGTTATGGTTTTAGGCGAATTTAATTATTTTCCCAAATTTGGCTTTATTTGGTCTTAGGCGCAATAAACTGTTTTCCGAGAGTAGGGCTTATAAGGGGCCTAGAGTAAATGATGGACCGATCTTCACGAAATTTGATACTACGATTTCTAGTCTTATAAAACTGTGATATACCAAATTCTATTATGATAGCATTATTTATAACGGTTTTAGGCGTACTAAAATGTTTTCCGGGAGTAGGGTTTATATGGGGTCTAGGGTTAATTATGGACCGATCTTCACGAAATTTAGCAGTGTGATTTCTAGTCCAACAAAACTGTACCGTACCGAATGTAATTATGATAGCATTATTTATTACGGTTTTACGCAAGTAGGGTTTATATGGACCGTATGGTCAATTATGGTCGATCTTCACAAATTTAACAGTATGCTTTGCAGTTGTATAAAGCGGATTCGGCCAAAATTGTATACCATATCGTTCCTTTTCGACCCTTTATGCTAGTTTTGTATCAAAATTATCGATTTTTTTAGGGTGGTGATTCCACATTTTGATTCATAGCTCAGATCTTACTGACCCGATGTTGCTGGATTTCAATCCCAAACTGCTTAGGAGAACTACAAGTAAGAAAGTGAGCATGTTTTCAACAGACAGACAGACATTGCTAAATCGACTTAGAATTACTCAAGGAGCCAGAATATATATACTTACTTTATGGGATCTTAGATGTATAATAAAAAAGTTTTACACGGAATGACAAACTTAGTATACCCTCATTCACCACAGTGGTGGTGGAGGGTATAATAATGTAAGAAAAAAAATTCATATTTGTGTGGTATTTCAAGAAAAACATACTAGTACTTTAAAATTTTAACAAAAAAATAAAAATAGCAACGATTGCACAAACTCTAAACTATCAAAAGAATATTAAAACAATGAACAAATAGCAATAGTAATTATTATTATTCATTTGTTTTATGTATTATTCTTTCAAAAGATATGATATTATAAATTTTATTTGTTGTTTTGATTTTATGAAAATTAAAAACCCTTTTTGAAAAACACGCTTTTATTTAAATCCGCTAAAAAGAAAAAAATAAATTAACTTTAACTATCAACTTATTACGTCATTAATCAATTTATATGATAAGAAAAAAGCTAGTCACGAGGCTTATGTACTTGAATTTACTTCGTTAGAAAATTTTAATAGTTAAAATCAATCACATCAAGTTATTTAACTTACTTGTTTGTCTATACAAGTAAATCTCGCGACAAGTGTTTATATCATATAAATTGTGCAATAATGTTATGAGTTGATAGTAAAAGTCCTAAAGTAAAATTTTCTTTTTTCATTTTAGATCATTTAAATAAAAGCGTGTTTTTTTAAAAAGGTTTCTTATTTTCAATTAATTTTTTTCTTTTCAGCGCATTTAAATATAAGCTTCTTTTTTAAAAAAGGTTTTTTACTTTTAATTTATTTCAAGACTCGCATTCGTATTCTCCGTAAGTCCTTTCATTTGGTACCCATACTGAAGGAAAGCATTAAAAACTTAGTCCGCTACATTGGATTTAGAGTGACGTCACTTAATTTTTCGACTTATTCTCAGCTAGCCCTCCCATTTGATACTCATATGGTAGGAATGCATTAAAAATAATAAGTCCGCCATCTTGGGTGTTTTACCAAGCTTGATTTAGAATAACGGTACACTGTTAACCATGAAATGCCAGCTTAATCGGTTCAATGTATCTGCTTCAAAATTGAGTTGCAAGATTTCACCCGAACAAACATACATTGCAATTTAAATAAAAGCTTTTAAAATACATAGTATAAGTAGTTTCTTAAAAACTAAATTTTTTTATATCTTAATAGTCTTATTCATAAACGAATGCTTAAGTAATGTATACATTAAAACTTGACTTAGCTTTTATAAATAAAGCTGCCGAATGCCGAATTTGGTTATTTATTTATAGGTCTTCTTTAAAAAATTAATGAAATTAATTGTATACAATTTTCTGCACAAATGAAAAAATTTGCATTTAGCGGGTTTTATATTAATAACAACTGGCAGCGCTCATGTAAATTGTAGGAAAATTGTGGATTGCAGCCAGGGTTGTCAGGTTTTTTTTTACTTTTTTTTGTTGCCAAATTCACTGTCAGAAACGCCAAATCCTTTTTTATACCCTCCACCACCCCTAGTGGTGAATGAGAGTATACTAAGTTTGTCATTTCGTGTGTAACGTTTTTATTATACATCTAAGACCCCATAAAGTAAGTATATATATTCTGGCTCCTTGAGTAATTCTAAGTCGATTTAGCAATGTCCGTCTGTCTGTTGAAAACATGCTCACTTTCTTACTTGTAGTTCTCCTAAGCAGTTTGGGATTGAAATCCAGCAACATCGGGTCAGTAAGATCTGAGCTATGAATCAAAATGTGGAATCACCACCCTAAAAAAATCGATAATTTTGATACAAAACTAGCATAAAGGGTCGAAAAGGAACGATATGGTATACAATTTTGCCCGAATCCGCTTTATACAACTGCAAATCATACTGTTAAATTTGTGAAGATCGGTCCATAATTGACCATACGGTCCATATAAACCCTACTTGCGTAAAACCGTAATAAATAATGCTATCATAATTACATTCGGTACGGTACAGTTTTGTTGGACTAGAAATCACACTGCTAAATTTCGTGAAGATCGGTCCATAATTAACTCTAGACCCCATATAAACCCTACTCCCGGAAAACATTTTAGTACGCCTAAAACCGTTATAAATAATGCTATCATAATAGAATTTGGTATATCACAGTTTTATAAGACTAGAAATCGTAGTATCAAATTTCGTGAAGATCGGTCCATCATTTACTCTAGGCCCCTTATAAGCCCTACTCTCAGAAAACAGTTTATTGCGCCTAAGACCAAATAAAGCCAAATTTGGGAAAATAATTAAATTCGCCTAAAACCATAACAGATATAGATATTGCGGTAAAATTTCTTCCAATTTAGATTCATATGGCCAAAATAAATATCATAAAATTTTGTGAAATTCACTGTTAACGCGAAAACTAATTACACGGTTGTATTGAAATTTCTTCCAATTTATTTTTTGTAATACCAGAAATCAGTCTTCAGAATTTTGGGATGATTGGTCCATATTTTACCACAGGTCCAATAGAAATTTAATAATAATTTAATATAGGTCTAAACCGCAACCAATTTTAATGCTGACGATCGTTTTTGTAAAGCTTAATAATATGTATGTATTTGTAATATAGAGCCAACTTCTGTCGGTGGAGGGTATCAAAGACTCGGCACAGCCGACTATAGCACTCTAACTTGTTTTTATTAGTTTTTTACAATAAAATACATATTTTTGAAATTAAAAATATTTTTTATAAATCCCCAAAAATAAATTTTTTCAGAATAGCTTTATTTGGACAAAAATTTAAAAAAGTTGCCATGATATACACATTGTTTAATTTTCATTTAAAACAAAATAAGAGTATTAGCGGACACAAAAAAAGTACAATGTTGACTATAAAATAGTTTACGGTAGTCTACTTAAAGCATATATATATATAACGTTAAACGCTTCATCGCCAAGACAATTCTTATTGTTTTTTTTAATACATTGTATAGGATCTCATTGATTGAACATATCGTGCGAAGGTAGAAAAGTGCTACTAACATGAATATTATTTATAACTATTAACAACGTATCAAGAAGCTCCTATTGCATTCTATTTAGAAGGCGAGTCTTAGTGGTTTATTAATAAAAATCTTTCAACGCAGGCATTAGCAGTTTGAATTACATGCATATAAAGACAGTCAAAGCAAGCTCTTCGAAATGGTACCTACCGGACGTATAGCTATACAATTTAGCCAAAATGATTTAAAAAGGATGGAATACCGTCATTGAAATAATCTTTCCAAACAAAAAATGGTAAATTTATCCAAGAGTCTCAAAACAAATTTATGGACTATTAAATATCAAATAAAATCGTCATATATTTTATAAGCTGCAAATCGCCAAAGAGCTTGAAAATCGCCGTTTGTCGAGAAATTTTTATACTTGACAACCCTGATTGTATTATTGAAATGTGTTTCTTGTGGGTTGCACGATCAAGTTTTGTCTATCAAGTTGTAATATACTCACTCTTTTTTACTAATACACTCATTCTTTTAAAAATTGAAGCGAACTTTACAATTCTCTCTCAAGTGAGTGTATCAATTTACATTCAAGAAAACAGCTGATTACAAGTTTGGTGAGAAAATTTTTCGTTTGTCTTTATAAATTGTTCTTCTGATGACATCTTGAAAGTAAATTGCTTCAAAATTGCGTGCAGCCTACGTTACAGCTTCCAATTTTTGGAAAATTTAACATATTGTATATGTAAAAGACTATCAAGAAAGTGCAGTGTAAAGCAATTTGACAATGAGTAAAAGAAGCTAGTATATTAGTCTAATCCAAGGCCTATCCAATAGGTACTTACCGCAACAACAATACAACAAAAAACAACAGGCATTTTGTTTGTGTGAAATTCCTTACGGTTTTCAAAATCTTACTACTACATAGGGAAAACAAAAGGAAAAACGTGTTTTGTATGCATGTATGTGTGGCAAAAAACAAAAAACGTAAACAAAAATATACATGTATAAGCAAAATGTAAACAACTTTTGACATCGTTGAGGAATAATCAAAATAAACATCTGGCTCCTTGGCAAGACCTAATGGATGGACCTTGGTCTGTTCCCAGCATAACATATACACAAGAATAGTATTGTTGTTTCTTTTCAATCAGCTGTTCGATCAAGTAAACAACAAAAAAAGACCAAAAGCGAACTGACAAAAAAAGACAAACTGACCAAAAATGAGCTAGTGAGCTAAAGAGCACGATGATACAGAAAGACCGATCATCGTTCATCTGACTGAATATTTCAATTGAACTAGGTGGTCCATGAGCTATGCCACTCTAATTCAGTCACTCTAGAGCAGTCGTACAAGTAGGTTGTGTATTTTTTTGTAATGTGTATTTTTTTTATTAATAAATAATAATTTTTTTCTAAAATGTTCAGATATTACATTACAATTTATTTACTTTAAATTTTGGTATTTTTTTTCAACAAACATGTTTATATATTTTATATTTTAACAAATACCCCAATTGACAAAGCAAAAGGTTTGTACAATTTTGACCTACGATTCTCGCCTTCTAATTTCGTTAATATAATACTATTGTATTTTTTTCTGTATTACTCGTATATTTTGATAAAAAAAAGGGCAACGCTGCAGTACACTGAGAGCGGGAGAGTCAAATGGCACTAACATTACTATAAAATACACATGGCTGTGCTTTGATTTACAGTGAATGTAATAATGAAAGCAGTTAGTTATATTAAAAATGGTCACCATTTCGAATATAAATTTAATAGAGAAACAAAAAACTTGAAATTAATTAAACAAAAGTCTATTATGACTATATTATGTATATTAAATAGTGGTTTTAGTTTAAACAAAACATTCACGCTAATTCCATTTAGCGTTGTCGTCATCGCCATCAATTTAATATCAACATCAATTTTTATCGACGTTGTCGTCAGTTCGGTACATAACTTGTGTTGTATAACAGCTATGTAACGATGTCGATTGCTTATCATTTTTTAAAACACATCTCTAATCATTTAGCCAGTTTTGTTTTCAGTTTATAATAAAAAAAATTCAATTTGATGTTCGAATCTTAAAAATGCTGTTCTCTCAAAATAAATAGCATAATTATATTGAAAAATTCACCCTTACTAATGGCATAAGACATTACACTTTTTGCCCCGTATAAATCGACAGTGTTAATCTGTATCTTTATAACGGCGACGATTGCCGAAAAAAGCAACAAAACTACGCCAAAATTGCAAAAATAGCGAAAATTCGCGAACATTTATAATATTTCAAACAAGCAATAAAATTGATTGAAAGTACCTAAAACCATAAGGAATGGCAAAAAATTCAATAAAAATGGCTAAATTAGCGGAAATTCGCAAAAATTTGATAATTGCGGCAAGATAGCAAAGTTTAATATTAATTAATTTGTTTAAAGTTTGTGTAAAAATGTCGGAAAAACCAAAAAAAAAAATACAAAATTGCGAAAATAGCGAAAATTCGCGAATATTTTTAATATTTAAAACAACCCATAAAATTTATTAAAAGTCCCTAAAACTATAAGAAATGGCAAAAATTCGACAAAAATGGCTAAATAAGCAGAAATTCGCAAAATTTGCTAATAGCGGCATGATAGAAAAGTTTAATATTTTTTAAAAATCGTTAAAGATATAAAGAATCAGAAAACTGAAAGGAAAAGTTGCTTTTATCGCTAACATGGCTAAAATTCGCGAATTTCCGCTTTCGCAATTTTGATGAAATTTTTGAAACCAATAAGACTGACGACAACATCAGAGTCAATTAATATCGATGCAAACGTTAACGTTGCCTACGGTATACCATAAATACATCGACGCTTATCGATAAAACTTCATATTGACAATGGGCATACCGATTTACGACAATCGACACAAAACGATATCGTTTCGTATTGATGACGCTAAATGAAATAAGGGTAATTATAAATGGGGTGATTTTATTTTTAATTGTGTGTTATTAAATGTAGGGTACATTAGCAAAGTAATAAAAATGTCTAATATCAAACGAAAGAATAGACATGCTATTATCAAATTAAGTACATTACTAATACTTTATTCCTATATTCATATTACGTATACGAAAACGATAAATAAACAAGTTAGAGTGCTATATTCGGCTTTGCCAAATCTTAGATACCCTCCGCCGACAGGAGTTGGCTCTATATGGTATCTGCATATCTATATTATTAGATAATCTTAAATTGGTTTCGGCTTAGATGTATATTAAATTATTGATCGACAATCGGAATGTTTAATGCTTTTCTTTTTAAAAGTTTGAACTAGCTTGAGTAAAATATCATGATTTGTAACATTTAAGGCCGAACTAAAATGATTATCTGGAGGGTAATTTGTATTAGACCCATGGTAAATTATGGACCAATCATCCCAAAATTCTTTAGACTGATTTCTGTCATGAAAAAAAAATACATAAGAATAAATTTCAATACAGCAGTGAAATTAGTTTTAGCGTTTATAGTAAATTTCAGAAGGCTGCTTGATATGTGATCTAACGTAAATTATGGACCGTATATAACTTAATTGTATGATATTTTTTTGTCCATAAAAATTTAAATTGGAAGACATTTCACAGCAATATCTATTTCTGCTACGGTTTAATGCGAATTTAATTATTTTTCCAAATTGGTCTTTATATGTGGTTTGTGGTACGTTATGGACCGACCATCCCGAAATTTATTAGTGTAATTTCTAGTCCTATAAAACAGTGAAGCATTAAATGTTTTTATGATAGTATTATTTATTACGGTCTTAGGCGTACTAAACTGTTTTCCGGGAGTAGGGTTTATCTGGGGGCTAGGTTAAATTATGGACCGATCTTCAAGAAATTTGACAGTGTGATTTCAGTCATATAAAGCAGTGGCGTAAGAAATTTTATTGTGATAGCAGTATTTATTACGGATTAAGGCGTACTTAACTGTCTTCCGCTAGTAGGGTTTATATGAGGCCTAGGGTAAGTTATACAGCGATCATTACGTGACGTACCAAATGATAGCGTTATTTATTACGCTTTTAGGCGTACTAAACTGTTTTCCGGGAGTAGGCTTTATATGGGCCAATGGTCAAATATGGACCGATCTTCACGAAATTTAATAGTATGATTTGCAATCGTATAACACGGATTTGTGCAAAATCTTATATCAGTAAGTGCATTATTCCATAATTAATGGTAATCTTTGTAACAAAATTATCAATTTTTTAGGGTGGTGGTTCCACATTTGGATTGGTAAGTCTGATCCTACTGAAATGATGTTGCTGGATTTCCACTCCAAGCTGCTTAGGATAACTACATGCAATTTAAGGCCAAGTTTGTTCTGTTCTTTTTAGTTTTTCGAAAGTGAGCGTGTTTTTAACAGACGTACATATGGACAGACACGCGTATATGGCTAAATCGACTTAGAATTTCTCAAGGTGCCAGAATGTATAACTTCATGGGGTCTTAAATGTATAATAAAAAAGTTTCACACGGAATGAATAGTATACCCTCATTAACCACTAGTGGTGGTTCTATACCATGACCTCACCTGTGCCCATGTTCTGTAACTCTCGCTCCGAGAAACTTTTCGATTGAAATGCGAGAAATGAAACAAAAATGCCATAAATTGAAACAATCAACTGTTTTTCTCTGTTTTTCTGCGTCTGTAAAATTTTTAGCGAGTAATAGCTGTCTCGTAAGGAAATTACTCGCCAATTTACAGAAAAAACGTGTATGTAAAATTTTTGTGAGAAAATTCCCGCTTTGAACTGTCAAATAAGCTCACGCATAAAAACGGGGTGAGAAACAATATTACCACTAAAAAATATATTAAATATGCAAAAACGCAATGAATAATAACATGGAAGAAAAAAGTACTTTGTTTTTGAGTGATTTTTTCATTGTTTAATTATTTTGCTTTTAACATTTTTGAAAAATATACGAGTGCTTTCAAAGCTATTTTTTAAACAACAAAAATTAAAGTCGTACTCTGCATTATTTGCGCTAGCCGACGGTTGTATTTTCGCCGCCATCATTGAAAAATTTTCAATTTTAATAATTTTGGCCGCCGTCAACGATATGTGTTACTGGCATTCTCAACGTCTGCAAGTTCACGTCGGCTTCGATTGGAATATTATGACATTAATAACGTAACGACGTAATCTCTTTTGATAGTTTTCGACATGAGTTACAGCACACTTTTCGATAAACGATGGACTATTTTGTTTTACATCTTTTCGATGCGAGAACTTCTCACCAAAGTTACAAAAAATGGGTACTGGATAACAATCTTGTCGCGATGTGGTGGCTTAAGCGTAAGCTATGGTTACTAGCTTGTGTCCTGAAACAGTGAGTGACTTGTCACCACTGTATCTAGTCACAAACGAGAAAACTCAAAGGCATTCGCAGCCAGGGCTGTCAGATTTTTTTCACCTTCATCGCCAAATAGTATACCGAAAATCGCAAAAAATTCATTTTTTTAGATTTTTATAAAAAAAAAATTCGGCAATTATGAGTACAACTGTATTTATCCTTCCTCAAAATGTTCAATATTAACCTTATTCTGTTTGTGTGTTTATATTTTAGTATTTTTACTGTTTTACATAAGTCGGGTTTTATTTGACATTCGAAAAACGTCTACAATCACGATTGTGACTTGAAATGGACCAACATGTGTTTTATAAATCGCAATCGCAAGAAGTTTGGCGACTTCAAATTGCAAATATATTGTATGCTGAAGGAAACTAGAATATTTTTAAGAAACTATGGCAGATTGAAAGCAAAATGGACGAGTTTCATAACAAGGATGAGTATCTTCAAACCTAAAACCTGTGAGATCAGTTAATTGAATTTAACAGAAATATTAATTTTATCAAGAATGCAAAGTGAGTAGAGTTTGATGCAAAAAAATCAGTTATTATAAGCGTGATTTTCTATGTGAAAATTTGTCAGAATATGGTAAAATTTTGTATTCGATTTTCATTGAAAGATAATGTTACCTTGAAAAAAATGAAGCAAAGGATAAATGTCTTAAAAGTTGTATTCAAATTTGATAGTTGGAATTGGATTGGAATAATTAGATGCTAAATCATGTACCGTTTTAAAATTTTCAGCGTTACAAGCAATGCATCGTTTTGAATTTTAAAGCGCATTGTTAATTTCTGTAGAAAGCAACAACAAAAGTACAATATATTAATGATATTGTTTTTGCTTTCAATGTTATTTTCCGGCGTTGCTTTTCGTTTTACATGATTAGGGCCTTAAAGTCAACTAGGTATTCTTAGCAATTTCATTACGTGAACTACCTATTTTTGAAAAATAACTTCTAACCCGTTTTTGCTCCGTATGCCACATTGCAAAATACGCTTGATTATATTATATAAAACCTGATATTAATGCAAATTTTTTTAAAATGTGATTTACTTTTGCTATTAGTTTAACTATTTTTCCATACAAGTATATCCAGTATAAATTTTTATTACCCAGTATGCATTTTTATTCTTTAAATCTTAAAAATTTAAGAAACGATTCAGTTAGAATTTAGAATTTATTTTCCAAAATAAAATTTTTTTTTGTTGAAATCTAATAAGCAGGGCTTGGATTTTCATGCAAATGCATATTTGCAGTCGGTAATCCAAAATCAATTTCGATCAGTTATTTTTCCATACCAAAGGATTTGCAGGAAATGGCATCGATTTGTTTTTGCATATTTCTGCATATTTTGTTATAAATGCATATATTTGCATATTTTGTTTCAAGTGCATATATTTTGCATTTTTTATTTTTGTGATGTATTTTAAATATTTTAAAAGAAATTTAAATCAAATAATAAATATTTTATACTTGATATATAGAAATATATGACAAAATTAAACATAACTTGAATCTGTATTGCAAAAAAAAATATAGGATTTCATGAAATAAAAAAAGTTGTAAGCTTATTTGATTTTAATTATGCAAATAAAATTAAAAATGAATATATTCCCATGAAACTGGCATCCTTTAAATATGCTCCCTTGACTTCCGTTGACGTTTTGAGCGTACATTTTCAATGTATAACAACTTTTTGCGTCCGAATAGACAGAGTTATGTTTTTTTTATTTCATTTTTTTTTTATTTGTTATAATTGTGTAATATAAAAGCCCTTTGTGACCAAAATACATATTGCAATTGATGTGATTAATTATATAGTAACCCAAAACAAGAAAAACTTATAAAATACCAATAATCTAATGTTTTGTAAACAGCTTCAATTTGTAACACTACATACCACTTTTAGAAAACAAGAACATAAGTCCACATCTTTGAAGAAACTTTTACTTGTTCATACTAATAGAAATTTAAATTAAATTTAATTACCTATTTTAAAAAGAATTAACAAGTGATTGAAGTTTGTTTTTGGTTTATTTTATCTTACTTTTGTGTATATATTTTAATGTACATATACATATTTATGTTTACGTAGTTACCTGAATTGTTATTTTTGTTATTAATAAATATAATTTAAACAAATAACTTTATATGTTTTGCATATATTTTTTAGTGCATATTTTTCTTATTTTAAATGCATGCGCATGTTATAAGCGCATATTTTTGATTTTTTAGTGCATGAAAATCCAAGCCCTGCTAATAAAGCTTAAGCTATTTTTCAAATTTCTATAGAAACAATTTTTAAATGTTTTCAATGTTATTATCTGCCAATATTATCAATTTATCATCAAAAACAAATTTAAAATTTTTTAGAAATTCGAAGGAAAAACTCAACCCGTACTCATACATTTTTTCATATAAGTAAGAAAAAAAAAGTTAAAATGCGTTTTATAAATCGCCAACTTTTTTTTATTTCGACAAAAAAAAATCGCCATGTCGCCAAACACAAAATTTCATATTTTTGTAATTCCTATGCTTATCCCGCAAAGCTCTTCGCTTGTCTGCAGGAGACCAAAGTCTCTGGCGGGTATCGAACCCGCAACCCCGGCACTGAAAGCCTAGCTCACTACCAGCTAGCCTACCGCGGAACCTTCGCCAAATAGGTTTATACATCGCCACGTTTGGCGAAATATCGCCACATCTGACAGCTCCTGTTCTCAACTAATGGTTATCCTATTCTCTCACTTATCCTTTTTATACACTCCACCACCACTAGTGATGAATGAGGGTATACTAAGTTTGTCATTCCGTGTGAAACTTTTTTATTACACATCTAAGACCCCATAAAGTATATACATTCTGGCTACTTGAGGAATTCTAAGTCGATATAGCCATGTCCATCTGTCTGTCCGTATGTTCGTTTGTTGAAAACACTCTCACTTTCGAAAAACGCAAAAGAAAAGAACAAACTTGGTCTCAAGTTGCTTGTAGTTATCCCAAGCAGTTTGGGATTGAAATCCAGCAACATCGGGTTAGTAGGATAAGAACTATGTATCAAAATGTGGAACCACCACTCTAAAAAAGTTGATAATATTGACACAAAAACTAACATAAATGGTGGAATAATGCACGGCATTATATAAAATGTTACACGAATTCGCTTTATAGGACTGCAAATAACACTGTTAAATTTCGTGGAGATCGGTCCATAATTGACCATATGCCCCATATAAACCCTGCTCGCGGAAAACAGCTTTGTAAGCCTAAAACCGTAATAAATAACGCTATCATACTTAAATTTGATACGTCACCGGACCATAATTTACCCTAGGCCCCATATCTTGGAAAACAGCTTTTTGTGGCTAAACCCAAATAAAGCCCACTTTGGGAAAATAATAAAATTCGCCTAAAACCGTAACATATATAGAAATTGCTGTAAAATTTCTTTCAATTTTATGAAATTCACTGTTAACGCTAAAACTTATTACACTGCTGTATTAAAATTTATTAAATTTTTTTTTTGTAATACAAAAAATCAGTCTTCAGAATTTTGGGATGATTAGTCCTTAATTTACCACAGGTCCAATACAAGTTACCCTCCTAAAATCATTTTAGTTATACTAAAGGTGTTACGAATTATGATATTTTACTCAAGCCAGTTCAAAGTTCTAAAAAGAAACGCATAAAACTTTCTTATTGTCGGTCAAAAATATGTCTAAACCGCAACCAATGTTAATGCTGGCGCTCGTTTTTGTGAAGCTTAGTTAATAATATATATGTTTTTATCATATAGAGCCCACTTTTGTCAACGGAGGGTATCATAGATTCGGCATTGACGAATATAGCACCCTAACTTGTTTTTGTTTAAATTAATTTTTGAAGAATTTCGCCCTTACTTTAAATATGCCCTCGCAACAAATTTTTTTCTCTTTCTATTAAAATGGATTTATATAAACATAGAGAAAATGAGAACTCCAAACAAGTTTTAAAATCGCCGCGTTTGGCGAGAGATGACTACATATGGCAGCCCAGATTGTACTATGAATTTTTTAAGCCAATGTGGCAAATCGCTACTGGCAATTTTTTAAAAGAAAAAAGTTTAATATAAACACTATAATAGTATTGTTGTTTATTTTCAATCAGTTGTTTGGTATATAATAAGAAACTGAACGAAAACAAGTTAGAGTGTTATATTCGGCTGTGCCGAATCTTTGATACCCTCCACCGACAGGAGTGAGCTCTATATGATAAATACATATATATTATTAACTAAGCTTCACAAAAACGAGCGCAGCATTAAAATTAGTTGCGGCTTAGACATGAATTAAATTATTGACCGACAATAAGAAAATTTTATGCGTTTCTTGTTAGAACTTTGAACAGGCTTGAGTAAAATATCATGATTCGTAAAAGTTTTAGCCGAACTAAAATAATTTTAAGGAGGGTAATTTGTATCGGTCCTATGGTAAATTATGGCCCAATCATCCCAAAATTCTGAAGACTGATTTCTGGTATTACAAAAATAAATTAGAATAAATTTCAATACAGCAGTGTAATTAGTTTTAGCGTTAACAGAAAATTTCACAAATTTGCATAATATTTTTTCTGGCCATATGAATTTAAGTAAAAAATTTCACCGCAATATCTATATCTGTGATGGTTTAAGGCCAATTTTATTATTTTCCCAAATTGAGCTTTATTACGGTTTTGGGCGTACTAAACTGTTTTCCGGGAGTTGGGTTTATATGGGACCTAGTGTAAATTATTGACCGATCTTCAAAAACTTTTACAGTGTGATTTCTAGTCCTATAAAACCGTGACGTACAAACTTTAAGTATGCTAGCGTTATTTGTTGCGGTTTTAGGCGTACTAAACTGTTTTCCGGGAATAGGGTTTATATGGGGTCTAGTGTAAATTATGGACCGATCTTCAAAAAATTTTACAGTGTGATTTCTGGTCCTATAGAACTGTGACGTACCAAAGTTAAATATGCTAGCGTTTTTTATTGCGGTTTTAATTTAATTATGGACCGATCGTCACAAAATTTACCAGTATGATTTTCAGTCGTACAAACCAAATTCGAGCAAAATTTTATGTCATTCCGTGCATTATTAAACCATTTATGTTAGTTTTTGTATCAAAATTATCAATTTTTTTAGGGTGGTTGTTCCACATTTTGATTCATAGTTCTTCTGATCCTACTGAACCGATGTTGCTGGATTTCAATCCCAAACTGCTTAGGATAATTACAAGCAATTTGAGATCAAGCTTGTTCTGTTCTTTTGCGTTTTTCGAAAGTGAGCGTGTTTTCAACAGACGGACAGACAGACGGACAATGCTAAATCGACTTAGAATTACTCAAGGAGCCAGAATATATATACTTTATGGGGTCTTAGACGTATAATAAAAAAGTTTCACACGGAATGACAAACTGAGTATACCCTAATTCGCCACAGTGGTGGTGGAGGGTATAAAAACAACTGCGAATTTGGTTTGTGCTTATTGTTTCTATTCTTGGGTACACTTAAAAAAGTTTTACAGTAACTGAATGTAATTTATTAAAATCGTTTTCCGTTAAGTTAAAAATTAATGAAAATTTTGTTATTTTATAATTAAACTAATTTAACTGTTTCTACATGTTGTTCCAAAACCAAACTACAAAGAATAATAAGGGTTTTCATGATATCGCTTAATATTACCATTTGTGCAAATGGGCAAACTTCCGAGACTCGTTTAATAGAGACCCTGTTTAATTTTTGTGTAATTTTAAACAATTAATGGCATTTCAAACTGAAACGTCAATGCAAAAATAAATTTTAAAAAAATAATAATAAAAAATTTAAAACTAATGGTTGAAATTTGTGAATAAAAAGTTAAATTTGTTTATTAAACATGCATAAAGAAAGCAGAAAGACTAATTTGCTTAAATTATTGTAAGAATTTATTGTTTGTGATTTTATTAACAATTGAATTTTTCATTGAAAACGGCGGTAAGCATTAAGGCCGCTGTAGCCGACCGTAAATGTAATGAAATGCAATGTAACGTACCGTAACGTACTGTAAGCACGTTTGTGCACTTATAGAACATGTAAGGACGTGTCATCTGTTTTTTCAAAAACATAAACAAAGAAGCATTAGTATACATCAGAGCCCGGCAACACATACATGTAGACTTTTTTTTTTTGTGAGAGAATAATAACTCTCCCTCTCAGAAGCACTTAAAGAAATTTTTGTGTTATTTTGTTATTGTTAAAATCAATCTGGCTGTTAATGTTAAAACTGAAAACATAAGCGTATGTTTTATTTAAAATAGAAAACAAAAAAATCATTAAAATTAAATAAATCATATTCTTCAAGAAAAATAAAAAAAACTATAATTTCATAAAAACGTGTTAATATATTAAAGCAAAAATAAATTCAGAAATTAATTACTTTCATAAAACTTAAACGATTCTTCAGAAAAAATCGAATGGAAAACAACCATTTAATTTAATTTATTTCGTTAAAAACTAATTTTCATTATTTGTAATAACATTTTCAAAAACTTCATCCCCTAAATGTTCATCTGTTAAACTATTTCTAAGTTTAGTTTTAATTAGCTTTAAAATTGAAACCGAGGACTCGCATATATATGTTGACCCGAACATAGAGTATAATTTAAAAATTTCATTTTTAGTTGTTAAGTATATCTCTTCGTTTAAATTTTTCCAAAATTCCACCCCAGCCGTCAACGGTATATTTAAATCCGAACGCATTTTCAAAAGTTCTTCTCAGATGTCATTACCCTGTTTATTGACATCACATGTTAAAGGATTGCTATGCAGTTCTAATAAACACTCAATTTTAGAAAAATCCGAAAAACGATTGTTACAATTATCTAATATGCCTTGAAGTAAACTAATATATTCAAGTCTATAATTATTAGAAAATTCATCATATATTTCATTTGTTCTTTTAAAACATATTACATTTTTATTTTTAAGATTTGTAATCAGAGTTTGAACTTTTGTTATAAACTGTTTTACAGAGAAATATAAAGAAAATACAGTTTAATTTCTTCCTAGCAATTGAAGATTTAACTGATTAATTAATTCGGTAATATCTGTTAAAAACGCAAAATCTAATACAAACATGTTATCTATTAAATATCTTAGTAATTCATTCGATGGATTATTTGCAAAAAATAACAACACCTCTTTCCGAAGACTGAATAACCTTTCCAAGCAACGTCCTTTACTGAGCCATCTCACTTCTGTAAACATTAATACGTCGCCATATTCAGTATTCATTTCATCCAAAAACGCTTTAAATTTTCTGTGGTTCAAAGCATTGTGGCCACCACGTATTTTATTTATTATTTTTGTTACAATTTGCATTGTATGCATCATATTCACGCTTTTTGTAAATAATGCCTGTTGATGGATTATACAATGGAAAATATAAATGTTAAAGTCGTTTCTTAAAAGGTAACCCACAAGACCCTCGTTTTTCCCAACCATGACTTTTGCACCATCGGTGCATATAAAACAAAATTTGCTTTTATCGGCAAAAGAAAAAATTTCGTCACATATTACCCTAAAAAGAGTTTCTCCCTTTACATTACCATGTAATGCAATCAACGTTAACATTTCCTCATGCACTTCAAAGTTATTATTGCAAGTTTTTATGCATATTATTAACTGCGCTATGTCGTTAATGTCAGTGCATTCATCTAAACAAATAGAAAAATATTTGCAATTAAGAATTTTTTTTTTTATTTGTGTAGATAAATGCACTGATATCTTCTGTTCGTCGCGTTATGGTCCGAGGTGAAAAGGGACCAGAACTAATTAAATTTCGAATTTGTTCAGTATTTTCTCCAAAGCATTTTAATACATCGTTGCACAATTCTTTGAAAAATTGCCCATCTTCGAAAGGACGGCAATGTTTTGCCAGACCTGCAGCAACGACATATGATGCTTTTTTTTTGCATCGGTCATGGACATTTTCAACTTTTGAGTTCTCAAAATCAAGAATCATTTTTTCGTAAAAAGGTTTTTTTAATTTTAAAATTAGGCATTTTCTTTCGTCATGAAAAATATTTTTATATTCATTATGACATGAATTAAAATGTCTTTCTAAATTAAATTTTGCTGTTCGTGATAACGTACAATTACATATCAAGCATTCGGGCTTGCCAAAAAAATTTTCGGCAAACAAGAAATCAAACTCCCATTCTGTCTTGAACATTTCTCGCAGCACGAGCACGGTGTAGTACTTTTGCCGGGCTCTGGTATACACAATTGTGCATAGAAATGGATTTCCCTGGTCTATTTATTCAATAATAAAATAAATTACATGGGAATTATAACGTGAAAAAGTTATTTTAGTAAAAAGTTAGGGTATTCATAGTGGTAAGTAAAATAGAAAGGGTATTCACTTTGTTGGGTTACTCATACTTCAAACATCTGTGCATACATTTTAATTCTAGCTAATGGTATATCATAACTTTTTACAAAATACCAAATGCGCTCCTGAGTTTGCCTGCAAAAATTTATAACAGGTCAAAGTTACGTTAAATAAATACCATAAATTAGTAAGTTTAACTCTTTGGACTCGGTCATATAATTGTAGCATAAAAAAGTAAGCAATAAAAATAGTGCTAAACAATAAAGTTTCATTAATACATCAATAAAACACATCTTCTTACACAAAAATTTTACCTGCTGTCACATTTGCTTTTATGTGTATAGGTTTACACATAAATTGTAGGAAAACAAGACTTTTTTTAACTTGTTTTTTAAATATTTTTACTTACTTAAGAAAAGTGTTTTCAAAGAAAACACGATTGGTACGCGATTGGTACAGAAACAAAAATGTTTTTACAAGTACAAAATACCAACAAATTCTTGTGGCAATTTTTTTCTTAATAATTTCTGCATTTAGGTACGTCTTTTTAACGAAAGAAAAAGGGACCCTTTTACAGGCATCAAAGAATTTTTCTCACAAACAAAACACATATCGCAAAACAATGTAGATATTATTTGAAAATTTAAAATTTTTGTTGATTAGGATTCACGTTACATATGTATGTATTTTTATATAATTTTACAAAATTAAAAATGACGTATCATCAGCATAATGTATAATCAAGCTCAAGAAAAAAATTAGCAGAGTTTTTAATTCTTTTTATAAGAACACATTAATATTTTTAAACATCAAAACTGGGTAATCTTTTTTATTACTATAGTGGAATTAGTGATCAGATAATAATTTATATAATATAATATAAAAAAATATAATATAATAAAAAAAATTTTCGGCAAACCAGAAATCAAATTCCCATTCTGTCTCGAACATTTCTCGCAGTGTTATTCTTAAGCAAGCGTCAACAGAACCTTCTTGTTTGAATGTTCGTACGAAAATAAATGATTTTGTTTGTTTTTTACAAAGTGAGAGCGAATGTTATTGTGAGAAAAAAAAGCACGGTGTAGTACTTTTGCCGAGCTCTGGTATACATAAAACAACACACACTGTGATGGGAATTTAAAATGTTCAAATGGTGACCGCTTTGTAGGAAAAGTACCAAGTGATTTAAATGGTATTAAATAATTTAATATTTGCTATTTATATTATAGATTTACGCAAATATGTATTATAGCACATACATACACGATTACTTACATTATTTTGAAAATGTGCTTACACAAAACTAGATTTTGATACCAATAAAAACCACAGTTTTTATTGTTTGTGCATACGTATGAAATTTTTTATTTTATACATCTAAACATATATTTGTATCAATGATAAAAAAAATATATATTTTTTTGTAATATATTTGTAAATTATTTTGTCAAAATTCCACGAATATTATTACTGAAAAAAGTACCAAAGAAAAAGAGTGAATTTACCCGCATTCCATTTAAAATACAAGCAGCCCATCACTGTCTACAACTGTCACTTATAGTATGTTTCCACTATGAGGAAAACAACTTGTTTTGGGCAAAACGTGTTTAAGTGTTTCCATTATGTTTAAGTGGTTTTGGTTTTCGAATTTTCGAAATCAATTTGACGTTTATGTTGTAAACAAACATGGATGCAAAACAAAATTTGTGTGACAAAAAAAAAAGTTTATTAAAATGGAAAATAAAATTAAGTTATTAACAAATTATATTGTATAAACCAACAACATGTTTGAATAGAAAAACCTTTATCTTTTAAATTATTTTATTTAATGCACTTCTAACTAAATTTTGTTCACACACACGAGTATACATACATACTATCAATCATGTATTAATATATATACATATGTATAAATAACTTTATTATCCACAAAATGTATCACTTACGGAAAATTTTATAAATTTTTAAGCACAAATTTTTTATTTTTTGTAAATTTTCTTTTTTTAAATGTTTGGTTTTTTTTAGCGCGTTTTTATTATTGAAAATGATAATCAAATATGTCACTTTTTCGAATTTTTCAATCACTATTAATGGATATCCCAGAGTTGCATTTATAATCATAGAAGAAATGCAGTGTTGCATAGACAATTTTCGACATGTTTTTGAGCAAAACCTGTTTTTGTTTGAGTTTTTCGAACATACAAAATGTATGGGAAAACAAGTAGCAAAACACTTGTTTTGCTGCAAAACTGGTTTTGTGTCCCAAAACACGTAAGTGGAAACGCACTATTAACCTCGTAATGAAAATCTATTTCCTACAGGTTGGCACGTTACAGTTAAGTGACATTACAGTCAGTTAAGCATTTGTATTGCTTTCCATATAACAGAAACGATCAGCTGTTTACATTACATTTACATTTCTACATTTACGGTCGGCTAACGCGGCCTTTAGGAGCATTCCATAAAAAGAGGGAAATCTGAACAATTTTACAAACATAAACTTTTTCATATTTTTGCATCTACATATGTATGTAGAGAGATTAGGTTCTCATCTCAAATAATTTACATACATTGTGACGAGTAGATCACTTTTTTCTTAAATACCGTTATTTTCTTGAGAGTATCAAGAATCTAGCTTTTTTATTTCATTTTACACAATTTTTTGCGAGGTCGCTGCCGCTACTGTTTTTCACATATGAACTTAATTTCTTTTCTGCGTCCAAGTATGTGGTCGGTATTAGACTGCATGATATTTTTTTTTTGTTAAGTGCTTTGTTCTCGAGGAATTAATTACAAAGCAAAGGTAAATTCAAGGCGAATTCAACTACAGGTGGTGTCGATACTACAACAATCCAAAAACAACAGAAACAACACAGGGTTTTTTGCATTGCATTGTTAGTGTTTACTGTCCAAAATGTCAACCGTTCCTAACAAAACACTAACAAATCAAAACAAAGTAGCTCGAACTGTCAAAATCAGATGGCGTTTCGACACCACCTGTAGTTGAATTCGCCTTGGGTAAATTTCTATGTCGCACACTTGACGCGTAATTCCTTTTTATAATAATAACTGTAAAACAAGTCAACTGTACAAATTGATTTTTGTTGTTTACAGCTAACTTTTGGTGGCCTAAAATCTGACAAAAAAAATTTGCGCTTTTCAACATTTCACAAATAGTTTTTCTTTCGTGATAAAAAGTGTCTGTACGTGACGCCAAGAATTAAAATATCTGAAATCTTTCAATCTTTGTGCTATTTACAAACTGTATTTATTATTTACTGAGCTGAATTTGTGACTTATCCAAATATGACTGATCAACAACCTTCCACCAGTGCTTTCCGTATGCGAAAACTTCGCGAAAAGCGTAAGACAGATGATCCAAACTTTAGCGCTAATGAATCGAAAAGAATATGTTAGCTTCGTAAGCGAAAAAGAGAAAGTCTTTCAGAAATGGATAAAAAAAAGAATGCAAAGGGCAAAAATAAGAAATCAAGGTCAAAGTATTGATGAACCTTCTGTAAGTACTAAATCCCATTACCAGTCCAAACAAACTTTATCGAAAGCTGTTCAAAAGGCTCTAAAAGCCCTTCCTCAATCGCCAAGCAAACAAGAGCGGTAGTAACCGAATTAGCGCTTAAAATGGATATTACTCTAGCCGAAAGTTCAAGCTTGGACATATCAAATGTCAACTTGTATTACGAGGATGTGAAAGCCTTTTATTACCGTCCAGATATAGTATACACCTGTCCAGGTGCAAATGATTTTGTTGTTGTTTCGGAAACTGGAATTAAGGAAAGGCGTCAGAAGCATTATTTAACTATGTATATACGGGAAGCCTTCCGCATTTTTAAGGAATTTAATCCTTATATAGAGATAGGATTTTCAAAATTTTGTAGTCTGAGACCTAAAAACTTGCTGCTTATAAAAGACACTCCTTCATACCAGTGCAAATGTATCACCCATGAAAATTTTATGTACAAAGTAAAAGGCCTAAATCAAAACTACTGTAACGACTGGTGGTGTAAAATTTTATGTGATGCTTCTTTAGATTCTAAGTGCTGGAAAAATGAATGTGACTTCTGTTCTGATGGCAAAAAACTATTATTGTCAATGGACTTAAGCAAAGTCTGCATATGGAAAGAATGGGAAAAAAATTCAGATAATTAGCTACGTTTAACAACCCATGAAACAAGTTCAGGTGAACTGAAAGACAAACTGATTGATTCAATTCATATTATGATGAACCATGTTAATTTGAAAAGAATCCAAGCCGATCAGTTTCAAAAAGACAAACTTAATGAAAGTGTGCGTATCCTTCAAGTTGATTTTGCAATGTCTTTCGCTTGTGAATACCAGAATGAAGTTCAAAGCGCACTATGGTCGCGAACGAGTGTCCTGTTGTTTACCGCTGCAAGTTTTTACAAAGGAAATTGTCAAACATACCTTGTATGCTCTGATGCGAATTCTAAAGACAAATTTGCAGTTTTTGTTTTTATAAATAAGTTGTCCGTCTTAATACATACGGAAAAGGAAGTTTTACCTTCAGCGGAAATAATTTGGAGCGATGGCCCGGCATCGGAATTTAAAAACCGTTATATGGTAAAATTTATATCAATGCTGAGTGAAAAGTACACAAAGCCCTTTTTGTGGAAATATTTTGCTACATCTCATGGAAAAGGTGTAATAGATGGAATCGGCGGAAATATAAAGAGATTGGTAAGAGAGAAATTGATGAGCCAAAACGAACATATAATCATCCAGTCAGCTAAAGATTTTGCTGATTTTGCTTCTCAATAAGTTTCAAAAACCCGGGGAATTTATGTGCCATCCTCTGAACTCTTAGAAAAAATTGAGTCTGAATCACCATGGAATAACACCAAAGCCATAACAGGAATTTCAAACTTTCATTTCATCAAAGCCAATCAAAAGATCGTGGAGTGCAAAAACATAGCTTATCTGTAGAAAGAACTGTAATTAACCATTGATTTTTGTATATTTTATAAAAATAATTTCAACTGTGTCGCTTACGTGACACAATATGTCTGTACGTGACAGAATAAAAAAATTAATTTTTACTTATAAATATTTGTTTTATTAAAAATTTATTATCATCATAAGTAAGCATGGTTGTTAGTTGTAATTTCTTTCTTAGACATCTTTTTTCTATATGTAATCGATTCGCTGAAGTTTGGATTTAACCATTTTAAATGTTGGTTGACTCAAGCTGTCGCACACGTGACGAAGTTTGTTCACGTTTTTCTTTAATATTTTATGAATTATTAAAAACAAGTTCTATGTAGGGTTGAAGACTAGCATGCGGTTTAATTAATAGAAGAAAAAAATAGAAATCTGATTTAACAATAAGAAGTTGTATGTAAAATAAGTGATAAAAAAATAGTTGAATTTGTCTGTACGTAATGGTGGAATGCCTAATTAAATAAATTTATTTGTATAAATGTACAATTGAACAGCGCAAGTTTACGAGTCAAAATTGTTGGGCAAATTTATGAAGTTTATGTTAATGAATTCTCATACAATTTTTACAGTTAATTTTCGAGGGCACAGATTGCGAGACTTTTAAGCGATATCATGAAAACCCTAATTGATTTTTATTTCTGTTAATATGTTCAGTTATTTTTTATCCATAAAGCCTGGTATGGTACTCTGTTTAATTATTTTATTATTATTATTTATTAATAGATATTCAAATTGTATATACATATTTACATATTCATTAATTTACAAAATTGTGGTATCTATATTTGGCATAACATGAATGTTGTGAGCCAGATTGGCATAATACTAGATATTATTTTAATTTAAGATTATTAATTTCTTTTAATTTCATTTACAAAAAAGTTTGTACAAATTTATCAATTCATGCTAAAAATATTTTTGTACATAAAAGGAAGACTAGAAATTGAATTCATTCATTATTAATTTACGATATTTTGAAGATGATTCTATGTATTTGTATAAGGAGAGAAAGTTTGATCCATTTAAGATATTTAGTACCTCAATAACACTAAGTTGATATTTTCCGAAAAATATTAACCTTAGATCTTTATAGATTGGACAAACACCAATAAAGTGGTACGTATTTTCAGATTCCTCTAAGTTGCAGATAGAGCACTTGTCTATTGGGATATTACTAAAGGATCTGGCATTTAATTCAAGTAAGCCACCTCTGGCTCTAATTATTATGCTGGTAATGCGGGATGAAAAGTTTGACGCCAGCAGGGGTGTAACATTATGGTTCAGTTGGCAGTAAAGGTCATGGTGTTGGGAATTTGTTGCGTTTAATACATTTTCTTCACGTTCTTTTATTTCTAGTAATTTTACTATTGTTTTCCAATGTTTGCAGAGTGGTAAATTGATATTAGCAGGAGTAAACTGAAGACGTTGACAAAGACTGGTCCATTCATCTGCCCAGTAGACGTTTCGTGTTATTATTGCTTCTGCTAGAATGCGTGGTAACCTATTTTGATTCATATTTAAAACTTTATTTATGTAGCAAAAGTGCAATTTTAAAGTTGAGAGGTATAAAGAGTTTAAACCAGTTTCTAAGTAAATCATATAATTAGGTGTCGTAGATGGTAAATATAACATTTTTTTGATAAAAAAACGGAGCAGCTTTTCTACTTCTTCAAATTTTGAGTAACCCCAAACTTGTGCAGCATAAAACATTATTGAACGAGAAGCGGCATGAAAAATTTTCAGTTTATTGCTTTTTGAGATTTGTGGGTGATTGATATATTTTGACCACGTTGTGTTGATTGCCATTTTTGATGAAGCTAATTTATTTTTTAAATATTTCTTAAACGATAGATTATATGTAATATCTACGCCAAGGTATTTGTAACTGTTAACAATTTCGATGTTTTCATCACCAAAATGCCAATTTAAAAGACTTGAAATTCTTGCTCCAGACCGAAATACTATAACTTTGGATTTATTTAAGTTAACTGTTAAGCTCCACATTAAACAGTAATTGTATAATGCATCAACCATGGTTTGTAGCTCAGTTGGCGATTCAGACAAAATAACAATGTCATCGGCGTAGAGAAGGATTTTCACAATTGTACCAGCAACATTCACTCCTCCAGGGAGTTCATCGACAAGATCATTAAGATATAATGAAAATAGTATCGGACTTAATATACATCCTTGTTTAACACCTACATCAACAGAGAAAGAGTCAGAGAAAGTGTTGCCGTCCCAAATGCGGCTTTCAGTTTGATTATAAGAATTTTGCAAAATACGAATTACTTTAGAAGATAGACCTATAACGGAGAGCTTATAAAATAAACTATTTCTAGGAATAGTATCGAATGCACAGGAAAAGTCCACAAAAAAGGCATAAGTATTTTTTCCATTTATTTGATTAAGTTTTACAATGTTTGCCAGGTTAAAAATATTGTCGACGGTTGAGTAGTTCTTCCTAAAACCCGCTTGATACTCATTTAGAATTTTGTTGTTTTCTATCCATTCTGTTATTCTGTTTAACAAGATTGTGTTGAAAATTTTACATACTGTATCAATAAGAGATAACCCACGATAATTTACCGGTAAGGATGTATCACCTTTCTTAAAAAGCGGGATCATGATCGAACTACGAAAGCTTGATGGTATCTTTTCATGTAAAAATATTATGTTAAATATTGTCAGAATTTCGTGAATAAAACAAGCAGGAGCGTATTTATAAAATTCATACGTAATGCCATCTTGACCAGGAGCTTTATTACATTTTAATTTGTTAACAACGTACGAAATTTCACAAAATTCTATGGGCGAATCTAGAACAGGGTTAGTAATGTATGGCATGCACCAGCTCATTGTGTTATTGTTTTCAATATTTTGTAACAATTTGCTAAAATGAGTTCGAAAATCATCTGCTCTTAAGTTGCCTTTGATAACCTGCTTACATGCTCTCATTGATTTTGACAGTTTCCACCAATCATTACTGCATTTGACTTTATTTAACTCGTCTAAATTTTTGTTGTACATTTCTAGTTTTTTGTCTTTGCATAATTTTACATATTTAGCTCGAGATAGAAAGTAACGGGATTTGTTTGTAATTGTGTGATTTTTTCTGTATAGCCTTAGCTTTTTTAACATAAACTTTCGATAACGAGCACACTTCCAGTCAAACCATTTTTGCTTGGGCTCAAAATAAGTTGTATTTGCATTTACCCTTGCAGCTTGTTTTATTTTATTTGACGTTAAAGTAACCAAATCATCAATGGGAACATTTGTTTGTATATCAACGATTGTAGTAAGGGAGCTAAGTTTTTTGACATATATAGGCTTATGTTTGTCTTTCCATCGCAATCTGAGCAGAGAAGAATTTTCATTTCTTTCCGCATTTGGACATAAACATTTAATTTTTAAACATAGCGGCATGTGGTCAGAGTAGGGTTTTGATGCCACCGAGAAATTATCAACAAATTGCAAGAAACTATGTGAACAAATACAATAATCGATGACAGAACTACCCATAACACCGCAAAAGCTGTATTCTCCTTCAGCATCGCTACCTGTCCTTCCGTTAAGCACAATCCCACCTAAATCTTCAATTAACTCCATAAGTTTTTTGCCTTGTGTATTAAAAATTTTATCTTTCGAGCATCTATATTCTCTTATATGTGGTAAACCTTGTAAAAAATTTGAGTCCAAAATTTGTTCATCAGAAATTCTGGCATTGAAATCACCAACAATGCAAAAATTGGTAGGGTTGAGCTCTCGCAAAAAATATTCAAATTTTGCTAAGTCCGAATTCCAATTCGTACAGTTTAAATACCTTGGTATAAAATAAAACATATTTCCTTCTAATTTAGCCGTTAATACTGAGTTGTTGTATATATTTAAAAATTTAAAAGTATATATTTTCCTAAGTTCATTTTTAAAACCAAACAAACAGCCACCACTTGCCCGTCCCGCGCTATGTACTTTCTTTGCTGCAATCCAGTGTAGAGAATAATCTTTAAAATAAGAAGTAAATAGATGTTGATTAGCTGCAACTACGTGGGTTTCGAACAGAAAAAATACATCAAATTTATTTATATAGGTTAAAAAATTACCAAAGTTTATTGATTTAGCTAAATTGGCTACATTATACGACAAAACATTGAAAACACTAAATTGCTATTGCGATGCAAGAAACTCATTTTGGTCATTGCTATTTTTTCGAACTTCTCTAAAAGTGACTTCAACTGGGTAGTTGCACTTTGCTAAGAGTTTAGACAAGTACTCAGCATTTGTAACCGAATCTGCCATAATTTTACCATTCGACCATGTAAATTTATTATTTTCTATATATATGCAGAATTCTCCAAGCCGTACTTTGATTGTTTCATTTATTTTAGAAATATTTTTGCTTAGCTGCCGCAGATTATATCGAACGTTTTGCTCCTCTTCTGTGTAGTCTTTTTGAATATAAACCTCTCCACCCTTTAACTTCTTTTTAGCAGTAGTAACATTGTATGCCTGCATACTAGTCTCTAGGGTGAAACAAAAAGATTTTCCGCCAGATATAATACGGGTTGACATAATATTAGCGTTCACTTTAAGCTCATTTGAACACAATTCTAAAAATTCTGCTTTAGCCGCCTTTATGTTTTTACTATTTAGCCCCGTTACAATAACGTTTGCTGACCGAGATCTGCGATCAATAAATTCAAGACGGGAAGTAAGTTTTTTAACGTCATTTTTTAGTTTTAGGTTTTCTTCTTTTAATTCTTCGATCTCTGTTTTAATAGCAACCAAATCAGATTTTCTTGTAACATCCTTTAATTTATCATCTAAGAGGTAGCACAATTTTTCCCATGAGAAAACGTCTTGTTCATCGTTTTTGTTTGGCATGTTTTCACAATTTACAAATTTTTTACAATTGTTTTGCTCAGTGTAATCTGGTGATGTTGATTGAAGTGTTCTTTTATAACTCATCTGTTTTAAAGCATACTTTTAGGCACCCTAATATAAAATAGTATGCAACTTGGCAGCAGTATATTAGATCCAAAATATACGCTTATTATCAATTTACTTTACTTTAAGAACTTCCAATGCACAATTTGTAGAAATCAGGCCTTTAGACACCGACCGCCAACAACAGAACCATTAGTGTAGACGACAAGAAAATGTTTATTAAACGACTTCTGATGAAATACTCCAACGTAGAACAACTCACTGCACCAATATGAATTCTTTCAAACAGTTTTAGTTTGTTTAAGCAGTTAATTTATTTTTTATTTACAAAAATAATTGAAATTTATTACGCAGAAAAATTATTGGACTTTTTGACACTTTACAAACAGAGTTGCCAATCAGGTACTCTGTTTAATATTTCGTTGGAAATGTTTGTTAAACTCAATATAAAATAAATATATGAGAAATACAAACGAACGTTGATAGAGTTGTACTCCATTTATATTACAAAAACATTCGAAATGTTTCTAGCAACATTTTTATTTTCCGTGCAAAACAAGTGCAGCTCATATTATTTCGCACGGAATAATAAGCAACAGCTTATCATTTTTTGTAATATTTTATTTTGTATTTGTAAAGTGGTTTTTATAACAAGCGTTCCACAAAGAAAAATGCTAAAATTAATAATAAAATAGATATTGGGAATTATTTCCTTTGCATAAGCAACTTTATTATATTCAACATTTTTTATTTTTCGTATTTATGTATTTAGAATAAATTTATTTTGAATAAATTCGAAAAATAAAAAATGTTGAATATAATAAAGTTGCTTATGAAAAGCAAATAATTCCCAATATCTATTTGTTAAAATAGTTGAGTTAAATACATTCAATTTATAAAGTATCACTATCCAGTGTGACATAAAGAATGCTGACGAAGGCCGTAGCGGGCCAGAAAATGCATTACATTCTACTGATGTCTAATAATTGTAAATTTTTCTGTACATAAATATACTTCATTGCTATCCAACGGAAAGCTAAGGTAAAATGTTACAATATAATAGTCTGGTAGTGTATAAAGTCATTCCTAAAAAAATTTAAGGAATAGAGCTATTACAAAAAGCTTTATAAAATACATAACTGAAATTTAACTCATAGAATAAATTCGAAAAATAAAAAATGTTGAATTAATAACAAAATTAAATTTTTTGATTTTTGATTTGGGAAATTATTAAAATAATATTGTTTTACTCTTTTTAATGACAATTAAAACAACATGATTTTTGTTTGCCTTCGCAAAACAATATTGTATACTTGAAACTAATAAAAACGTTAAGTTTTGAAAAATCGCATGATAGATAATACTGATACATGTCAAAATTTTCGTGTGAAATAATCAATGTTGCTCAACACTATTCGCAAGTTCGAACAGAGTACTAGGCTTAATATAAAACTGAAACACATGTGAACACAAATAAAAGAAAATAAAAAAAAATATTTTTGGCTCATTACGTAGGTCATAAAGACAGGTTAAAATACTGATTTAGCTGTCTTATTACGTACATAATTTAAATTTAGTTAAAATTAACTGAAAAAATCTTTGAATATGTTTCTTGTAGTTTGTATTTTTTTTGCATTTAAAATAAAGATAAAATTGAATTAATGTTTAATGAATTCTTCATTCATTATAAAATTAACATTAAAAAAAATAACCGTAAAATTCCCTTATTTAAAATGAAATGATCCGCTTTCTAATTTCATTTTGAGTTTTTTTTGCCCTCCACCACCACTGGTGGTGAATGAGGGTATGCTAAGTTTGTCATTCCGTGTGAAACTTTTTTATTATACATCTAAGATCCCATAAACTATATATATTCTGGCTCCTTGAGTTATTCTAAGTCGATTTAGCCATGTCCGTCTGTCTGTCCGTCTGTTGGAAACACGCTCACTTTCGAACAAACTAGGTCTCAAATTGCTTGTTGTTATCCTAAACGAATTCGCTTTATACGACTGAAAATCATACTGTTGAATTTCGTGAAGATCGGTTCATTATTTACACTAGGCCCCATATAAACCTACTGTCGGAAAATAGCTTATTACGCCTAAAAACGTAATAAATAATACTGTTATAATTTCTTCCAACTTAGATTCATATGGCCAGAAAAATATCTTGCTATTTTGTGATATACTGTTCATAATTTACCTTATATCCCATATTAAGCAGCCTTTTGAAATTCAATGTTAACTAATTACACTGCAGTATTGAAATTTGTTCTAATTTATTTTTTGTAATACCAGAAATCAGTCTTCAGAATTTTGGGATAATTGGTCCATAATTTACCATGAGTCCAATACCAAATACCCTCCTAAAAATCATCTTAGTTTGGCTAAAACTGTTACGAATCAAGCCAGTTCAAAGTTCTAAAAAGAAACGCATAAAACTTTCTTATTGTCGGTCAATAATTTAATATAGGTCTAAGCCGGAACCAATTTTAATGCTGACGATCGTGAAGCTTACTTAATAATACGTACTTATCATATAGAGCCCACTCCCGTCGTTGGAGGGTATCAAATATTCGACACAGCTGAATATAGCACTCTAACATGTTAAACTTAATATTCTTTTGAATTTACCTACATAATATTTTGAGTGTAATATCATATAAGTATGCTATTCTTGTTTCTTTTGACACATTATTCAATCGATTGTTTAGTAAAGACCAAGATAACAAGACAAATGAACGACTGATCGAAGAAAGCGACAACTGACAGAGAACTGCAACGAGCACCCGTTTTTATGATTTATAATACTCGCCTTAAAACGAGTTGCGGTGTAGTTAATACAGCCTATAGCTTTTGTATGTGCTCGCCAGGCTCGTAAGAAATTGTGTTTGCAACATACGAGCCTTTAGCAAACGCAATGAAATTTATATAAGTTTGGTTTTGTATTGTTTCGTAAATATATTTTTTCAACATTCGGCAATAGCATTCGTACTTCTGATAAACATCACAAGAAATGTTTGTGTAGGAATTGGAAAACACACTTGTACATTATTACGTAGAGCAGCGCTGTGCGCTGGTTACTCGCAGCATTCGTCATTCGTAGTAATACTTAAAGCAGCGTTGCCAGATGGTTTAGGAAAAAATCAATGATCGTATATTTAAGTAAACATGTAGGGCTAAAATCGTTATGAAATAAAGTGAATTTAAAAGTTATTATAAGAAAAATTTTTGTGGAAAATTTTAATTAAAATATATAACGAATGCGACAGGCTTATGAATGACAATTTTTTTATACGTCAATTTCATTTATATGTAAATATTTTTACAAAAATATTGACCAATGGCAACGCATCGCAGTCCGTTATTTTATTGTGCGACGTAGACACAGAATTTACTTTTTATATATTTATGCATTTTTGACAACAAATTTTACAACAAACGCATAATTATATTCTATGATGATAAAGATGCACATAAGAACATTTTTTTAAATAGCTGAGTGCGCTCTTTATTAACGGTCACTATCGGCTGCTAATTGAGTTTTTTCTTTAAGAAAATTGTTTTAATATCTTATATTTAGTTCAGGGGTTTCCATTTCTTTGCACAATTGTGCGCACCACTACTAATGCATTAAACACATTCGAGACAGCAGGCAACACGAAGGCACGACTACAAATGCTGCAGGTTGCAATTGTAGTCGCGTAATCAGCTACTGAATTATTTTGAAGACGACAGCTACAATTGAAAAAATATAAACAGCTGTGATTTTTATTATGTATTTACATTTCAGTGGTGCCACTATCATTTTGAATTTTTATAAATTTAACAACATGCATAATTGCAGACTCGTACACAAACTTAATTTAAGCCTACAAAAATATAAATAATTATTTATGATAAATTTTTTAACATAAAAACAAATGAATTTATTAAAAAACATTTAAAATATTTTAATTTTATTGTTTTTGGGATTGTTAACTTTTTCGCCTTATTTATTAACTTTTCTAAATTGTAAAAAATGCAATACTAAACATATGTACCTATATTTTTTTCAATGACTAAGTTTTCATCTGTACAAAAAAGAAACTTAGATCTAATTTGTACCGGCTACAATTTATAATTAATAATTATACAATCAGTCATGTATTATGTGTTAGGGGCTACATATGACGTTTGTCAGAAAATTAGTTCTTCAAAAATTTTCAGATAGCGAATTCTGGGTATTTTCTAAACATTTGCCAGCCATACATTACTGACATTATTGTCCTTTCAGGTTGCAGTTACACGAACTCGCGCTTAGCTATTGATATTGAAATTAGAACAGTGATTGCGCAATTACGTTTTCGATGCTTCAAGAAAACATTTGTACAAACTTGCTTTAAGATCGGCATATTTTGGTCTATGTAATGTTTTCCTGTATGCTTTTTCCTATGTATTCTTCAAAGCCTCGAAAATTTTGTGACGTTTCGTTTTTATTTTTGAGATGGCAACTTAAGATATACAATAATACAACGCCGATAGTTTTTCTTTAATGTATTTCTCAATTTTGTTTAAACTCTCAACTTTCAGCTTAAAATTTAATCTAATTTGTTATCGTTTGTACAAATCAGTACTTTTACTTATACGATCTGAAAAGTTAACTTAGAGGTAACGTTTAGAGCGGCACAAAAGCGCTAAAATTTGGTTAACTTGACCGCAAGATTACTGTATCGCGAGTTTACTGTAATTTTTTAGTTCAACGAACTAAGTTTATGAATTATAGGTCGTAAATGTTTCAGAGCACTTTTTCAATAGTATAGGAAGAAAAATATAATCTGAATCTGTAAAGTATTGGTATCATAATAAAGTCTTTCGAAACACATTTCATATGATGTATTTATTATACCGATTTATTAACCCCTTAAGAGGATTTATCTTACAATTTTGACGATATGTATAATAATATTTCCTCAAATATAATATGTTATAGAGACCACCCCAAGTTTTTGTATGCTATATTTTTAGAAACTCCATCATATAAAATCTTAAAGTTATTAGGGTTAAAAAAATTTTATTTTGGAAAACTTCACAATTAATTATAAGTTTGAGTTAAAATATATAGTGCTAATAGTTTATGCACTTGTTACATATTGAAATATAGTAATAATATGTAAATATTTGAAAAGTGTTCCGGAAGGCTGAAAACCCGCAATACAGAAAAACTTTATTAATCAAAGTCCTTATAACTTTGGTAACATGTGTATATTATTGTTAAATAATTATTATTATATCGACATAATTTAAAGATAAAGCAAATTTAGTAAAAAAGTCAGTCAGGAAGTATGAGCATTTGAAATGGGCTCTTAATGGGTTAATAAATCGGTGTGCTTTAAACACCATGTGAAAGGCACTTTAAATTTTTCAATGATACCCATACTGCTAAAACTAAGAGCGTTGGCGTGACAAAAACATCTTCCTATATAACTTCTTTGAAGGATACTAAAAAGTTATAATAATATAGATTTGGTGGTGAGCCGCGCTTATATTCTTGTTTCAATCCGGTTCTTTGCTGTTTAACCAAAAAATTATTATTATATATTATAAGCACTAATTCTTCTAATTTTTGATTATATTAGCAGCACTTTTTCTGTTTTGTAGCGTACAAAAATAGAAATTAGTTTAATTTGACTACAACGACAAAATTAGCATAGACAACAACCTTCAGCCATTTAGCCGTGTCGTCGTTAAAATAATCATTTCCATATACACACATGTATTCTATTGTTGGCATATTGAAGTCGGTAGTCTGCTGTCTCGAATGTGTTTAAAGCATAATGCGTTAAACACATTCGAGACAGCAGGCAACACGAAGGCACGACTACAAATGCTGCAGATTGCAATTGTAGTCGCGTAATCAGCTACTGAATTATTTTGAAGACGACAGCTACAATTGAAAAAATATAAACAGCTGTGTTTTTTATTATGTATATACATTTCAGTGGTGCCACTATCATTTTTAATTTTTATAAATTTAACAACATGCATAATTGCAGACTCGCACGCAAAGTTAATTTAAGCCTACAAAAATATTAATACTTATTTAAAATAAATTTTTTAACGTAAAAATAAATGAATATATTAAAAAATATTTTAATTTATTTTTTTTGGAACTCATAAAGAATATCATCTTCATGGCAGGTTGAATAAAAAAATCCTAATATACAGTATAATCGCGAAAAAGTAAACTGAAATGTCCTAAGGGTGGTTAACTTTTTCGTCTTATTTATTAACTTTTCTAAATTGTAAAAAAATGCAATAATAAACATATGTACCTATATTTTTTTTCAATGACTTAGTTTTCATCTGTACAAAAAAGAAACTTAGATCTAATTTGTACCGGCTACAATTTATAATTAATAATTATACAATCAGTCATGTATTATGTGTTAGGTGCTACATATAACGTTTGTCAGAAAATTAGTTCTTCAAAAATTTTCAGATAGCGAATTCTGGGTATTTTCTAAACATTTGCCAGCCATCCATTACTGACATTATTGTCTTTTCAGGTTGCAGTTACACGAACTCGCGCTTAGCTATTGATATTGAAAATAGAACAGTGATTGCGCAATTACGTTTTCGATTCTTCAAGTAAACATTTGTACAAACTTGCTTTAAGATCGGCATATTTTGGTCTATGTAATGTTTTCCTGTATGTTTTTTCCCATGTATTCTTCAAAGCCTCGAAAATTTTGTAACGTTTCGTTTTTATTTTTGAGATGGCAACTTCAGGTATACAATAATACAACGCCGATAGTTTTTCTTAAATGTATTTCCAATTTTGTTTAATCTCTCAACTTTCAGCTTAAAATTTAATCTAATTTGTTATCGTTTGTACAAATCAGTACATTTACTAATACGATCTGAAAAGTTAACTTAGAGTTAACGTTTAGCGCGGCACAGAAGCGCTAAAATTTGGTTAACTTGACCGCAAGATTACTGTATCGCGATTCTACTGTAATTTTTTGGTTCAACGCACGAAGTTTATAAATTATAGGTCTTAAAGGTTTCAGAGCACTTTATCAATAGTATAGAAAGAAAAATATAATCTGAATCTTTAAAGTATTGGTACCAAAATAAAGTCTTTCGAAACACATTTCATATGATGTATTAAATATACCGATTAATTAACCCCTAAAGAGGATTTATCTTGAAATTTTGTCGATATGTATAAAAATATTTCCTCAAATATAATATGTTATAGAGAACACCCCAAGTTTTTATATGCTATACTTTTAGAAACTCCATCATATAAAATTTTAAAGTTGTTAAGGTTAAAAGAATTTTATTTTGGAAAACTTCACAATTTATTTATAAGTTTGAGTTAAAATATATAGTGGTAATAGTTTATGCACTTGTTACATATTGAAATATAGTAATAATATGTAAATATTTCAAAAGTGTTCCGGAAGGCTGAAAACCCGCAATACAGAAAAACTTTATTAATCGAAGTCCTATGTATTAACTTTGGTAACATGTGTATATTATTGTTAAATAAATATTATTATATCGACATAATATAAAGATAAAGCAAATTTAGTAAAAAAGTCAGTCAAGAAGTATGAGCATTTGAAATGGGCTCTTAATGGGTTAATAAATCGGTGTGCTTTAAACACCATGTGAAAAGCACTTTCAATTTTTCAATGATACCCATACTGCTAAAACTAAGAGCGTTTGCGTGACAAACATCTTCCTTTATAACTTCTTTTAAGGATACTAAAAAGTAATAATAATATAGATTTTTGGTGAGCCGCGCTTATATTCTTGTTTCAATCCGGTTCTTTGCTGTTTAACCAAAAAATTATTATTATATATTAAAAGCACTAATTCTTCTAATTTTTGATTATATTAGCAGCACTTTTTCTGTTTTGTAGCATACAAAAATAGAAATTAGTTTAATTTGACTACAACGACAAAATTAGCATAGACAACAACCTGCAGCCATTTAGCCGTGTCGTCGTTAAAATAATCATTTCCATATACACACATGTATTCTATTGTTGACATATTGAAGTCGGTAGTCTGCTGTCTCGAATGTGTTTAAAGCATAACACATATTTTTATACTCTTCAATTCAGTCGTCGATGTGACCATAGCTGCCAGATTTGACGATTTATCGTCATTTTGACGATTTTTAGGTACAAAAATGGTCTATTGACGATTGGACGATTTATACCCCAAATTTGACGATTTTTTTATATGACAAATTTTGTTCAAATTTACAAATATATTTAATATAATTTCACATTGTATTTAGGCTTCTAACATAATTTTATTTGAATTATTTGATTGGCAGTAATTTTCATGTCTTAGCTGTTCATCATATAAAATACGATTGTTTTTTAGCACGATGCATATTTGTAAGAATTCTATTTGATCAAAGCCTGTAATAAAGAAGTGCTAATCTTTATTACAGGCATTTTACAACTACTCTCTTTAGGCTGGGTTCACATTATGAACCCTTCAGGAGATTAGGCGTTAACTGTCAAAAAGCCAACAGTACAATTACTAGAACAAGAGGCACTAGTGGTAATGGTGTTAAAGATTTTATATAAAAATACTAGTGCTTATTAGTAGTAGTACTTGATGTAGTACAAGAGCATCACATGTAAACTGATGGTGCAAAAAATTTTTTAAAACCAAAAATTCGTATTTTGATACTTATTTTTAAATTTGATTTTAAATAATTAATTTATAATTTATTTATACATTATTTACGGCCATGTTCTGGAAATTGAAATCACGAGAAATTGAAATCGAACAAAATTTTAAATTTATCCTGTGTATAAAGTTTATAAAAATATTTTTTTTATATGCCTCATATGTTGAGGTCCACTAACCTTCACCACTACCTCTTTTCAAATCAGGAAAAGATGCGTTCAATTTAAAAAAAAAAATGAATTGAGAATGTCCAATTGGGTCCAAGTAAACTGGTACACGACTAGAACCAATAGTACTAGTAATAGCACATACAATGCTAATTTGAGCATTAAGATAATATAGAAAAGTATACAGTCGAGAACTAGTACTGGTGATCTTTGTACTAGTTTAGTACTAGCTAGGTACTAGTTCGATCTCCGGCAGGCAAACTTTTCTTTCAGAAAGTCTGATTTTATTGGTGTTTACCTGACTTAAGTTCTTAAACAGGATTTTCGACGTGAAAAATAGGTGTTTGATATACCTTGGTTTTCGTTTATTTTCTTAGTTTTCTTATGAACGCCAATACTTTTGAAAAATGTTTTGTTTTGTTACTTCAATAATAAGTTTCTTAACGAATATATTAAAATTTTATTAGCAACGAAAACTAAAAATAACAATTTATTTTCAAAACTTATAAAAAATTAGTGGTTTTTTACAATGACGATTTTTGTGACGATTTAGCTTAGTCAATTTGACGATATTGACGATTTTTTCCTCAACATTTGACGATTTTCGACCAATTTTATCTAGCAGCTATGGATGTGACTTCGACAAGTGTACATGTCTAGCGGATGCTATATTATTTTGTTTCAGCTTACACTCAAAAAATATTGTGCGGTCAAAAATGCTTTTGGTAACATCCAATGCCTTGCGTGCAATTTTTATTTAGAGTTTAAATTTTAAGACTTAAATGTAGAATAATGTAACATTTCATAAGTTTACATGCAAAGCAAAGAACTTTGTAAAATGGTAATTATTTGAGATTTAAAAGCAATTTTTAATATTTCAGATAAAAAATTTCAAATTGTCTAACAGGCCTATGTGAAAGAAGCTGATAGTCACATTTATTATAGGTTTTATTTTACATACGTATATGGATTCGGTTCTTATAATTTTACAGCACTTTTTTATTTTTTCTTATGCAATACTAAAAATTATTATTATAAATTATTATCTGATCACTAATTCCACTAACACCGTGTTAATAGTTATAAAACAGATTACCCAGTTTTTTTGTTAAAAAATATTAATGTGTTCTTATAAAAAGAATTAAAAACTCTGCAAATTGTTTTATTGAGTGTGATTATAGGTACATTATGCTGTTAAAAAAATTATATATTTATTTGATGATACGTCATTTTTAATTTTGTAAATAACTTAAAATTATATAAAAAATACATATGTAACGTGAATCCTAATCAACAAAAATTTCAAATTTTCAAATAATATCTACATTGTTTTGCATTTAAGCTAACGATATGTGTTTTGTTTGTGAATAAAACTCTTTGATGCCTGTAAAAGGGTCCCTTTTTTTCGTTAAAAAGACGTACCTAAATGCAGAAATTATTAAGAAAAAAATAGCCATAAGAATTTGTTGGTATTTTGCGCTTGTAAAAATATTTTTGTTTCTGTACCAATCGCGTCGGTGGGTTTTTTTTCTTTGAAAACACTTTTCTTAAGTATGTAAAAATATTTGAAACAAGTTAAAAAAGTCTTGTTTTCCTACAATTTATGTGTAAACCTATACACATAAAAGCAAATGTGACAGCAGGTAAAATTTTTGGGTAAGAAGATGTGTTTTATTGATGTATTAATGAAACTTTATTGTTTGCCACTATTTGTATTGCTTACTTTTTTATGCTACAATTATATGACCGAGTCCAAAGAGTTAACCTTACTATTTAAAGGTATTTATTTAACGTAACTTTGACCTGTTATAATGACTTTATAAATTTTTGCAGGCAAACTCAGGTGCACATTTGGTATTTTGTAAATAGTTATGATATACCATTAGCAAGAATTAAAATGAATGCACAGATGTTTGAAGTATGAGTAACCCAACAACGTGAATACCTTTTCTATTTTACTTACCACTATGAATACCCTAACTTTTTACTAAAATAACTTTTTCACTTTATAATTCTCATGTAATTTATTTTATTTTTGAATAAATAGACCAGGGAAATACATTTCTATGCACAATTGTGGATACCACTACTAATACATATTTTTGTTTCAGGTTAACAGAAAAAACTTTATGATGGCACTTAAAAAATATTGTGCGGTCAAAAACGCTTTTGGTAACATCCAATGCCTTATATGCTATGCAACATTTTCATAATAATATAAATAATTTAAATGATAAGGAAAGAGAAGACCTGTTTTATAAAAATAAAACAATTTTTTTAGAAAATTTGAAAAAATGGTTATTAGAAAGGAAATTTATGAACCAAAATCAGTTCCCAAATTGAAAAAGGAGATTTCAAGTTTAGTAATATTGGAAATTGTTAAGAAAGGAAGACCATTGTGGGATGGTGTTTTTATCAAGCAATTGCTAAAAAAATTTGGGAAAGGCTTAATTATAATACTAAATTTATAGAGTCTCTTCCCCTGTCCAGTCAAACTGTAGGCCGTCGTACTATTCAATTAGAAACATGTGTAGAATCTGCAATTAGAGAAAAAGTAATTAATTGCGAATTATTTTAAATTTGTTTAGACGAAAGCACTGACATAAATGATCTGTGTGAACTTGTAATTTGTATTCGATGCGTAGACAGCGAATACACTATTTTTGAGTCAATGTATACTTTAGAAACATTTTATGGAAATGAAACTGGTACGTTGTTGTATGATGTTGTCACAGAAAAGCTTCTTTCAATTGTAGACATAAACAAATTTGCTGGAGCCTGCACAGATGGAGCCAATGTAATGTTGGGCAAATATAATGGGCTTATAGGCTAATTAAAAAAACACGAATTTGCAGTTCATAATTTTCACTGCATAATTCGTCAGACCGCTCTTGCATCGAAATTCATAACTGATACCCCAGCTATGAAGACAGCAGAGGATATAATAAATAAAATTCGAGGCGGACATCAAGCGCTTACCCACCGAAAATTTGTAACCTTTTTAAAAAACAAAAATGCTGTGAATTTTGACCTGAAAATGTTTACAGAAGTTCGGTGGCTAAGTCGCGGTGATTGCCTGAATAGACTTTATGATTTAAGAGAAGTTCTTCAGTTCCTAGAAACTGAGAAAATAGAAAACGTTTTAGAACAGTGTTTAAAGGACAATAATTTTATTTACTTAGATTTTTTGGCAGATACGACAAGTATGTTAAGTGAACTTAATTTGGAATTGCAAGGAAAGGAACGCAATATATGCGACTTGTCAAAAATCATTTACAATTTTAAAAAAAACTTTTTCTAATTTTTTCCCAAATTAAAACTGGTGAATTTTCCAATATTCCAAAAACTTCACTTGTTTATAGAAATCTCGAAATCGACAAAAGATATGAATATGCCGAAATATTTGAAACACTTTTCAATAATTTTCCAGACAGGTTTCAAGATTTTGTAATTTTACAACCGCTATTAGATCTTTTCGAAAACCCTTTTCGTTGCGATGTAAGCAACTACGAATTTGATATTCAATCAGAACTAATCATACTACGAAGCGAAGTAAACGTTCCAGACGAAAATAATATTGTAGAGTTCTGAATAGATTTGGGTGGCGAGTTCTATCCTGAACTAAAAAAAAATTCATTTAAGTGCCTCTCTTTATTCGGCCCTACTTACCTATGCGAACAAATTTTTTCGGATTTAAAATTTATTTGTTCCAAGCAACGTAATAAATTAAGTTCATCACATTTGAAAAGCATTCTGCTATTACGAAACTGCCATAAAAGTATAAATTTAGAAGATTTTATTTTATAAGTTGTATAACACAAGGGAACAAAATTAAACATGTTTTGTGTTGATAGAAAATTTGTAGCAGTTCTTTACCAATTCAATGTCGCTGATTTTAAAACTGCACCTTTTTTTTCTATCAGCTGTGATTTGTTTGCAATATTTATTTTTTATGAATTTTTAAAACATAAAAATCTTTAATTTTTTTTACAATTGTTTGATAAGATATTTGAAACTGATTTAGAGTCAAAAAGCTTCCGAATAAAACAAAAGTGCAATTTTAAAATCAGCGACATTGAATTGGTAAAGAATTGCTACAAATTTTTTATCAACACAAAAAATTTTTAATTTTGTACCTTTGTGTTATACAACTTATAAAATATATTACTAATATTTTATTTCGGCTGTAAATGAATGCATTCTCTCAATTATTTTACTCTCTGGTACTCACTACTACACAACCAAAAAATTTTTGGAAATCCCTGATTTAGTTCATCAGTTTTCATGACAGCAGGTGGTTCAATATATGTATGTATCATGGCGTAATGTAATGAATATGCCGTGAATGTTGTTGTTACGAACTGGTCGTAAAAAATAGAAAAAACACGAAACTTTGCTTTAAGTAGTTGTGATATTGTTCATACTTTCTTCTGGGCTCTTACTTCTTTATGTAGATAACACATGTACAAGTAAGAAGTATTGTGTAATATTTTAATGCATGAAGCTCGCTTTGTATGAAGAACGAGCCAACGAGCCAACATAATCAGAAAAAGCGTGTGCTTAAAAGTATTCGAGACTAAAAATGATTTAGTAAACAGCGAGTGCGCTCGCAAGTATTATGTATTGTTGCAGTTCTCTGACAACTGACTCAAAAGACAAACTGACACAAAGACCCACTGACACAAGAGACCAAATGACAGGAAATGAACTAGTGCACTAAAAGAACGGACTAGTTCATTTTTTGAAATGCACTATAATAACCGATCACCAAAATGAACGATTAAGCCCAAGACTAGACTGAATTGATTTAATTTTTTTTCTTACATACGTGTGTTTAAATACCTGTAAATAAGAGAATAATGCTGGGTACACACTATGCAATGCATTTCGCAATCTGGCAAATTTCATTCATTCGAATGAATGAATTTTGCTTAATTGCGTAATTGCATTGCATAAGTGTGTACACAGTCTAACAAAGCGCACATGGGCGGTATTTTGCCTATCTATGCTGTAAATTAATAATAAAAAAAATTTTACATTCCTACTACTTATGTGATTTAAAATATAATTTACGTGATTTATGGATATAACATGGAATTCTAAGATTTTTTTTTATCAATATTGCGAAAGGTGCAGCTTTAGTTATGGAATTGGGTGTATAATATCCATTTTGTTTTGGGTTGACAACTTAAAATTTTCTTAAGGTCAGTTGGCGGGCGGGCTAGGTCCTGGGTAGTGAATAATTCCGCAAGCATTTATACGTTACATTCTATTTAATATCCTACTTTTTCAATGTGAATTAGATATAGCATTAGCTACCTAAATTTTTTTTATCTCCGATAACATAATCAAATATTTTTTCACGGGAGCTTTATTACCCCCTTCTCGCTGACTACCACAGCAGATCTAATAGGTAGCCACGTTCCCAGTGTAAATACTTTTAGTCCGACAATTGTTACATCGTAAAAACAAAGGGTTGGGGCTTCTAAGCAATTCTATAAAACCTACAAAAATCCTTTGAAACTGACCAATTTTTTAAATGTTTAAAAACACAATTTTTTAAATTGAGAAGTTCAATTTGAATTAAAGATTTAAGCGTAAAGCTACAATTCCGACATAAAACGTATCGTGTGAGCGTATAGCAGTTTTGTATTTACAAGGGACTATATATATATAAATATCATCGTTAGACAACACTTTAGAATATGTGATTCATGCAACATATTAGTGTCTTCGCGCAAGTCGAACTTAGATGTTATTTGATCAATATACATATGTATATCGTTTTATGTACCTTAAGTGCTGCTTCACACTCTTCAAGCTTAATCCATCAAGGCTGTAGCTTTTAGGAGAGAAGGGAAAAGAGAACACCATTTATTTTCCTCTCTCCTAAAAGCTCAAGACTAAACGGCCTAGACCAGGGATGTTAAAGTTGGTACTATTGTATTTTTTTTTTGGTACATTTTGGCCTTCTAAAATACCGGGGTACTACCGTGACTCATTTGGTACAATTTAGAAATTTGTCATAGTTCCCCCTTTTTGAATTTTTAGTATAGCAAACAAATTATTCAGCCATGTCACAGAGTACAATTCCGTTCGGAACTGAAGCAAACATATTTGTATTTTGATAGAAAGAATATTTTGATAGTTTTTGGGCCTTAAATATACAGAAAACTCCCATTCCATTCATGAAAATAAAAATGGTCTAATTTCGCAAAGTTTATTTTCGAAATTTTCTGAAGCATGAAAGAATTCCGTTTCCGAACGGAAGTGTACTGTGACATGGCTGATTGAGTCATTTTCATTGCATTTATGTTGTACAACAAATTAATGTAATGGGCGCTTAAATATGTTTCGACTATTGTGGTGTATAGAGCGCTTAGTCCCCTTTTACAATGTGGCAAGGGAAAGACAGACAGACGAAGTTTATTGGTAAGGGGGCGACGCTGTATGTGTGATACACTTTAATTTTTTCCTCTCTTGCCTACAAATTTTGTCTGTCTGCATTTCACTTGCCACATTGTAAAAGGAGACTTATGGTAGCCGCATACGAGGCAACATTAGGGAAAACCTGAAATTTATTGCGCAACAGAAGTGGACTTATATATTTCTACTAATAATATCAATATTGATATTGTTAAAGAAATTAAAGAAAATGCAAAACAATTTTATGTAAAATATTGCAAAGTTTTGAGAATAAACTCAACTTTAATAATGAAGTTTTATTGTGGTTCCATAAATTTACTCCTAAAAAT
This sequence comes from Pollenia amentaria, assembly GCA_943735925.1. Lineage (NCBI taxonomy): Eukaryota > Metazoa > Arthropoda > Insecta > Diptera > Polleniidae > Pollenia > Pollenia amentaria. The sequence continues at coordinate 135,602,009 of OX031006.1, forward strand.
GTTATTTTAGGTAAAACAAGTTGTATTGTACCTCTTCTAATAAAAATGTTTCCGAATGAAATTGCAAATTTTGATTCAATCAATAATCAATTTACAGCCGTACTCATAACAAAAAGTTAGCCACATTTTATACACTACGTACAACTCTGAATTTAAATGATGTCACATTATAATATTCAAAAATGCAACACGTTTTGCATTAATCATCGCTGGTTTTGTTATTTCATTTCATTTTTTTCCCTCTTCATATAAAAACTTTAAATGAAAATTTAAATATTTTTGTTTAGGCTTAAGTTCATTGAATTTAATTTTCATTAAATTATTTTTATGAAGACAGGAATTTTACAACATGAAATTAATTGAAATTTTTTTATTGATAATTTTTCATTCTTGACTGCGCTGAGATTTGAACCCAGGCGTTCACGGACAGGTTGCCCAGACTAGTTTCGATTGTAACCACACAATCTCGTCGGTGGGGTTTGCCGTTTTACTAACTCGGCTATTGAGGCCGGGCGACGTCAATAGTCAAACATCAATCCTTAAACCAAATGGTATTTCACTTTGGTAGATCGAAATTTGCTTTTTGAAGGAATGATTATCTATTTTAATTGATTTACATGTTCTTCCTAACTTCTGTTTTTTCGTACTTTTTGGCAAGAATTCTTCTTGAAGTCCAAAGTACATTTTTTATTTTTTAATGTTTTTGTCTTTCTTTTTTCTTGTTGACCTTTTTCAGCACAACTTGAAGGACACAACTTGAAGGACAAATGTAAACATAGCTCGTGCCTTAGCTGTTAACAATAATTAGTATTGTGATTATTTTATTGAACTGTTAATGGTTTTTAATCCAAATTTAGATATTTTTAGTTAGGCTTAAGTTCATTGAATTTTCATTAAATTATTTTTATGAAGACAGGAATTTTACAACATGAAATTAATTAAAATTTTTTTATTGATAATTTTTCATTCTTGACTGCGCTGAGATTTGAACCCAGGCATTCACGGACAGGTTGCCCAGACTAGTTTCGATTGTAACCACACAATCTCGTCGGTGGGGTTTGCCGTTTTACTCACTCGGCTATTGAGGCCGGGCGACGTCAATAGTCAAACATCAATCCTGTCCGTGGGTTCAAATATCAGCGCAGTCAAGAATGAAAAATTATCAATAAAAAAATTTTAATTAATTTCATGTTGTAAAATTCCTGTCTTCATAAAAATAATTTAAAGAAAATTAAATTCAATGAACTTAAGCCTAAATAAAAATATCTAAATTTGGATTAAAAACTATTAACAGTTCAATAAAATAATCACAATACTAATTATTGTTAACAGCTAAGGCACGAGCTATGTTTACATTTGTCCTTCAAGTTGTGCTGAAAAAGGTCAACAAGAAAAAAGAAGGACAAAAACATTAAAAAATAAAAAATGTAGAGCTTTAGCTGATGTCCATGTGTTTCCTGACATTTCTAGAGTCGTTGCTGGAATTTTATCTTTTCCACATTCGCCTGCAAATGTGGAAAGAGTTTTGTCTTTTCAAAATATAATAAAAACTAGGGAAAGAAACATATGCCAGCATTATCAAGTCTCATATAAACAAAGGATTGGTTAATATCGACAAATTCATGCTTCTTTGATGTAAAAATTCCAAATAGTTTATTAAGTGTCTGATTTTGATCTCATATATTTATAAGACTTTTATGTACCTTATTTTATTCATGTTTTTTTGTGTACAATTAAATTTTTATGTACTTTTTTGTTGTTTTAACATATTTAAAAAAATATGTTACCCTGAAGGTCCAAAAATTTTTTTTGGAAAAATTTAAAACCCCATTTAACATCCCTGGCTTAGACTTGAAAAGAGTGAACCAGCTCTAAACATCAATATGATTATTTCAATTATTGAAGTTGACTTATCTTATATCTTAAAAAAAAATACTTAGAATACGTAAAAAAATTAGACATTGAGCGTGAGCTCAATAATGACAAAGGATTATAATCCTTATTATGTATTATTAGTAGTATGATCACATAAATAAAAAAAAAATTTTGCCTTTATAAAGTACCCCATCCATTATACAATATTATTTATATGTTATTCGCCATATTATTTCCATTTTATCCTATATTTTGCATTAAGGCCTGATACTATGTTTAACATTTCATGTGAAATGCTGTCAAAACTCATATAAAAAAAACTTGTACGCAATATCTATGAAATAATGTTGATAGTGTAGTACTCTGTTCATTTTGTGAAAAAGTTGCGAAATGTTTTTGGCAACATTTTTTTACAACTGTATAAATATGGACTTCATAGTTATTTAGAACCCGAAGTTTATTGGAAAAAGAAGGTATTTGTACTAAAAAAAACCCCTTGGAGGAAAATATGTTCCCAATATTAAAACAAGTAACGAATTAAGTGATTGCTTTAACATTAAAAATGCTTAATTTGAGAAATATTTAGCGACCTTAACATTTGTTTAACTGATTTGATAAACAGATTGTCATCTGAAACCGTAACAAGAATTATTTTTACTAAATAAAGTATACAAAGGAACGTCAATGAACATTTTGAACCTTCCCTATTTATATGGAAGTAGAAGTTAATTTTTGACTTTTTATTTAATTTTTTGAGGTTTTTAATGTTATTTTTGTTCAATTATTTTGAATTACTATGTGAATTCAGTAGTAGTATGCCTAATATTGATCTTATTTAAGTGTTTATTATAAGTTTGTTCTGATATATGAAACACTTACAAACATTTGTTGTTGTATATCGATCAACTTAGAATCAGTGTCAGAGTCGTCCGTTCTGATGGCTGGTTGTCTGTCCATGTAGACCTTCTGCTCAAAGTACAGGTCGCAATTTTTAAGATAATTTCCGGTCCGTAATTTTACATAGCCCCCATACGAACTTTTTTCTTAATAGAGTCTCTTATTTGGACAAAATTGGGCCCTAATATCAATTCAACCAAAATAATCTTACGAAATTAATTTTGGAATCAGTCCATATATGACCATGGCTCCCATACAACTGCCACTCACGAAAATAATATCATAACTGCTATGGGTTCGTATGGATATAAAAAAATGGCTACTATGCCAGGTCAAAATTTTGTGCTGGTAGGTAAAGCATTATACGTAGGTCATATATAAACCCCCTCCCTTAAATTACTTTTAGACGATACAATCTCAGATAGTTGTATGTAGTTACCAAGATAATATTCGGCGTTAAAAATTCTTCCAATTTTATTTTAATAAGTCCATAATATTAAGTGGAAATGTTCGGAATCGACCGACTATGTTTGTACTTCTAATTTGTTCTTTTTGTAAAAGTTTTTTCATAATTTTTTTTTTTTTATTAGTTATTTATTATTGTACATAAATAGTATAAATTCATTTTTCTTTTTGGCCCCAGCTCCTATAGGCATTATTGGAGCTAGCTGGCAATATATTACATGTTAAATGAACATATGAAAATAATTACATAAATATAAAATTAACAAAAAAGAAAAAAAAAATAATGTTTTTCGTTTTAAGTTTAACAACTGAATTTAAATTACAACAGAATTTAAATTACAACAGAATTTAAATTACAACAGAAGCGTTTCCACTTTATTAGCCAAAAAACTTTCAGAAAATGATTTAAACGTTGATAACCTACTAATTGATTTTAATTCTAAAGGCAAACTATTGTATTTTATACTGCCAATGTAATCTATACGTTGTTTGGTCTTTTCTAATCTACACCTTGGAATTGCCAAATTTGCCTCATTCCGTGTGTAAAAATGAGATTGATTTCGATAAAAAGATATGGTATGATGGCCGATGTTATGAATACATTTAAAAACATACATTAAAACTTTGAACTCATGTAATCCATAGATTGGTAAAATCGTTTTACAAATATCTTTGTACAATGAAATAGTCGAATAAGTTATTGGTAAGTTATATATAATTTTCAATGCCTTATTTTGCATACATTGGAGCGGTTTTAAATTATTGTTACTTTTGTTATAAGCATAGATGATTCCCATATAATTCAAATGAGATTTCTCACTCAATTTGTTTTTCAGCTTGTACAAAATTCCAATTGCAGGAGCTATTTTCTTCTTTAAATCATTTATATGCAGATCCCAGGACAAATTGCTTTGTAATGTGATTCCTAAATATTTCACTGAGTTTGTTTCTTTTACTAATTTCCCATCAATATACACGTTAAAGTCATTACTAAGACTAGAAGCATTGGGTCTAAATCGAATAAGTTTTGTTTTTTCAGGATTAATTATTAGACGATTTAAGCGTGCAAACTCAAATACTAAAGCCGCATCTCTCTCAAAATAGGTTTTCAGAACCAAATTATGTTTAAAAGGATAGAATAAACATACGTCATCCGCAAACATAACAAGTTGGCCAGTTAAAATGAGATTTTTTAGATCATTTAAGTAAATTGAAAATAATAATGGTCCCAATCCACTTCCTTGCGGAACTCCATAATCCACAGAACCAATAAAGCTTTTCGAATTATTAATTTGCACGTATTGTTTCCTGTTAAAAAAATAACTTTTAAATAGTAAAATTTCACTTCCTTTGACACCATATAATGACAACTTTTCCAACAATATTTGATGATCAACTAGATCAAACGCTTTGGTAAAATCAAAAAATACACCAGCAACTCCACTAGAACCTTCATCTAGACCGTTGCATATATACTAAATTACGTTCAAAACAGCATCTTCAGTACTACATCCTCTTCTGAAACCAAACTGAAAATCATACAATAACTTATTTTCCTCCATATAAATCAGAAGTTTATCATATAAAAGTTTTTCAAAAATTTTGTCTATTGTAGACAGAACAGCAATTGGCCGGTACTTTTCCATACTTGAAGCATTTATTTGCTTTGGTATTGGAACTATTTTATGAACCTTGAGCACATCAGGATACACCGAGGAACTTATCATGTTGTTAAATATATTAACTAATATTGGCACAATAGTTTCTCCACATTCTTTGACAAATTTCGGCGATATATTATCATATCCAGGGCTCTTATTAACTTTAATATTCAATATGACTTCACTTATGTCATCACTACTAACATTTTCGAGATGAAAACGATAAGGATATTGAAAAATGGTTCGTAAATTATTAAATGTATCTCTAGGTTGAACTTCTATTTGTTGTTTAAGGTTTACTACAGACGAAAGAAAATAATTATTAAGACAATCAACTTTAGCTTGATCCGTATTTATTAAGTGTCCAAGTGTGTCATTAAGACAAATATCATTACTCTTTGTACGACCAAGTGTAGTGTTAATAAACTTCCAACATTTCCTCGAATCATTTCCAGCTTTATTTAAACTTTCAACATAATAATTATCTCTGCACTCTTTAACAGCAATCCGGATTACTCTGCTTACTCTTTTTAAAACTTCCTCTATATTGTGCTTATTTTTAGCTTTACGCCTTTTTTTCAACAACTTCTGTTTTAATGAAATCAATTCTTGAAGGTTTTTACTTATCCATGGTGTAAGCTCAAAACACAACTGTTTTTTATGTTTTGTAACTACAGTTGCATGATTTGTAGCGTCCTGCACACAAGAAACTAACTTATCGGTCAAAGCCGAGGCATCAAACAAACCCCAATTAATGGGTAACGTATTTTGCAAATAGTGTTTAGCCTTTTCATAGTCACAATGTATTTTTGATACTTCAATATATTCCTTAAATCTCACATTACTTTTCAATTTACAGCACAGTATGTTATGATCTGATAGCGAGCATTCAACTGAATCAATATAAATCCTCTCAGAAAAGTTACTAAAGACATGATCTATAGATGTTTTACTTTTAGGCCTAGTTATCATGTTATGAGCACTTGTACAATCATAATTATGAAACATTGCTGACAAATCACTATAATATGAATTACTAAATGTATCAATATTGGTATCACCAATAATAATTACCGGATTTTGAGCAAAAGTATTTAAAGTGAGACCAAACATATTCATAAAATCAGTAACAGCACTTTTCTGTGATCGATAAAACGAAATCAATTTCATATTTTTATGGTCAATTTTAAAATTTGTAAAATTAACGGTTATAAGTTCCACAAAATTTTGACTTTTACAAATTTCAACCGAGAAATGTAAATTTTTATTTATATACAACGACGTTCCACCATAACCATCCTCCCTACAACAGTGAACACCATTAAAACCTGGTATTGTATACAATTGCAACACATTCTCACTAAACCATGTTTCTTGCACTGCGATTACATCCGGCAATTTTGGAAAACTAGCAATCAACGATTTAAACTGATTAAATTTTCCAATAGAGAAAATTATAATTTAAACCACAAATATAGTTTTTAAATTTTGAAAATTGATGAAAATATTAGCGGTATTCACACCGAACTTGTTAATTTGTTACTCGGTAGTTTGTTAATTTGTTAAAGTTACCAACTGTGAACGACCCCTTTTTAAAACTTTGTTAGTCTGGTAACTTTCATAGTAAAACAACTGATTTATTGTTCTGACACTATTTATTATTCTGGAAAAAATAAAACATGCCACGAGAAAGTGTAAAAAAAAAGTTACCAACTAACAACTATTTTATCAGGGGTGCCGTGTCGTTAATTTGTTAAATGTTAATCCGGTAGCGCGTTAAATATACAAAAACAAAATGCGTGTAAAAAAGTAACTATTAACGACTAACAAACTAACAAGCTCGGTGTGAATACCGCTATTGATTTTTTATCATTTAGTTAAAAAAAAAAAAAATGTTAAAACAAAAAAAAAATCTGGTAAAAACAAAAATAATAATAATTAATATTTATAACTTAATTCCTTATGAAGGAGAAACATAGGCAGCACCATCCTCACCATCATCAGAGGAATCATTAGCGTCATCACCATCTCTAATCTCTATTCATCACCACCGACCTTCGTTTCCAATGCTTATTAGTTGTTACATTTAATAACATATTGTCAACATCATCCTCACACAGTATCAACTGCTGTTTAGCAAGGTCACTCTTTTTACAAAAAACTTTACCATTTCGGGAATATACATGTTGATATCCAACTGCTTTTAATGATTTAGCATGGTTCAACAGGTTTAAAGTTTCCTTGCTAAGGAAATCATAAACAAATACTTTATTTGTATTTTCCTTTTCTTTTAATTTAGATTTAGAATACATCAATTTTTCTTTATTTGCTTTGGATGAAAATTTTACAACAACTGTTTTTTTATCATCATCTTTCTTTTCAGTTCTTCCCTTCTTTCTTATAAAATACGCATCTTCAACAGCATTCGGTTCAAATTCTATCCCAACCGTTTTTGATAAATTAAAAACTGCTTCTTTAGCATCTACGCCACTAGCACCATCCAAGCCACCAATAATACAATCGTTTTTTACACGGTTATCATTTAGGATTTTTACAGAAGTTCTAAGAGTTTGTATTTCTGTTTTTAATTTTTTATTTTCCCTTTCAATTTCAATTATTTTCTTTTTGTTTGCTGCAACATCTTTAAAAACCTCATCAAACTTGGCTGACATAAAATTAATTGAATCAGTCAGCTGATCTAATTTTTCAAGCTTTTCCAGTTTTTTCAACTCAGTTTTTATCGTATTAAGCTCTTTTCTTATCTCTCCACCTCCTTATTTACAATATTGACATGGGAACATTTCTTTCTCATTTTTTTAAAGTCTTTCAAACTCTCTCCTTATTAAGCCAGAACATTGAGAGTGAAAGCTTTTCCCGCACTTGTCATATTGTATATAATCATCAGAATCCTCTTTGATCTCATATTCGCACTGGTCACAAAGAATTTTATTGTTATTTGCAATACTCCTTCTAGTTGGTTTTTTAGGCATTATTTAAATATTTCTAAAAATAATATTCAGTTTATTTAACGTATTTGCAACTTTGTGTTATTTAACATTAAGTTTTTAACACAACAATTATTAAATTTATATGCACGATTTAACCACTGACAAAAAGTACGTTTGACTTAAACGTAACGTTAAACGTTAATTTTATATCAGGTGTAATTTCATTTAAATTGGGTAATTTTGCGTCATCTCAAGTGTAGTTTTGAATTCTGCTGGTGGTAACACTGCATATTTCTTTAAGTTCTGCGGCTCCTATACCATTGACTTTGTAAACACAGGATATAAAATACATTATCAAAGCATCCTATAATTCTTAAAAAAGCTCCCGCCAAAGGAAGCCATTTTGTACTAGAAACAAATATCTTATTCGGTGGTATAGAAAAGTACTCCTTTATATTTTTGGCAGCAGTTTTCATGCGTAACTTTAACAACTGTAGGGAAAGTGACTGACACACGTATTTAATGTAAAATAAGTCAATTTCATTGCTAAGTAAGGTTTTAATGTTACCAACATTACAAATCAAGACGCTAGTGCAGATTCTTACCAATCCGATAAAAAATTTTAAAGGAATATTGTTTGATGATAAAAAGGTTTTTATAAGAATACAAATTGAAATGGCATCTGTCTGGTAAGCTCAAATTAGTTGAAAAAACTATTCTTTATAAAACTAACACCGTCGAAGTAACGTGCATCTAAAGTAATAAAGGTACCTACATTTCGTCATTGCCCAATCCACTTATTTGCACTTATCTGCTTTGCGATCAGTGTTCTAAATTTTTTCAATTAAATACAGTACATTTTCTCAAATCCACCAAAATAATATTTAGCCTACCATCCGACAGAACGAAAAATACTCGACCAAATTTGGTCGGAAAAGACCAAGAACGGCAACACTGAATTCTTTGCTTGCATCACTGCTTTAAACTCTTTTTTTTACAATAGTAAAATATCACATGAAAATGCATCTGTAATACTTTAATTATTTTAATTATTTAACATGCCGCATTAAACAGATTTTAATTATTAAACGTGCCGCAATTAACTTTAATTAAGTTATTTTCATATGTAATAAACATTTGCATGAAACATAATAATGATGTTCATGAAACCTTCGTTATAATTTTGTATTCCATTCGTTTGTATTCAGTAATATGAATAACTATGACATGATATTTAAGAGACGAGTAATATGAAGTTTAATTGTTCACTTATATAAGAGAATATGAACATTAACAACTCTAAAATAAAATAACTATTGAATAAAGTCGAATAAGTTCATGTAAAAACACATTGATTTAAAAGTTGTTGTTGCCAGTTGAAAGAAATGAAATAAATTTTGAAAATATAAAAAAATAACCAAGAAGAGAAAAAGTGCCTAGATTAAGAAGTACAATAATATCTGTGGAATTTTGACAAAACAACCAATGTCGAAAAACTGAATTTTACAGGAGGACCAAAAAACACTTTTATAGGTTCACAGAATCGTCCCAGAACATATCTAAGCAAATGTAAACTATTTTTATGGTGGAGAATTTAAATACCTTTATTTTCCAATCTTTCTTCCAGATATAACTGTTGCCGAGAAAATGTCCAAAAACCGAGATGTGTTGTTTTGTCAAAATAATTTTTGATCGAAAAATCAATCCTTCTCTAGATAAAATCTTTTTTCATACTGAAAAGTAACAAATAGTTCGCAACCTTTGTCGGGACTAGTGCTTTTATTAAAATGAAATAAGAAAAATTCAGTGACATATGTTATTTTCTTAAATAGAATTCAGTTTATTTTAAACCAATATTATAAGAAGTTATGCTTTCTATTAGACCAGTTACATGCATTTTTAGGTATGGAAAAGAAAAGTTTGAATTAATTGAATTAAAAATACAAATAAGAAATAGTTCATATATAGAAATAGTTCACATTTATATTAAATTGCTTTAATTTTTATAATTCAGAAGAAATAAAGAATAATTCACTCTACAGCTAATCATATTCGTCAATATCCCAATCATCTTCCAATTGTACTTCACCTTCAACGTGCAAGTTATTGTAAAAATTATGAAACTCTGCATTTATAAATGGCAGAACGGACTGTAAATCACGTTTTTTATTAGAAGATATTGGCAAAGGAGCAGAATAACATTTATTAAATTCGAAATTTGTTATTTTTCGTCGCCGCTGTGTTATGTCTAGTTCCTTGAAGTCCTCGTCCGGCTGTGAAGATAGCTTGTACTGTAAAATTCCAGACTTAGATTTCTCATATCGCTTCCAACGTATTAGCTTCCATTCAAATTTGTCACCTTTACAACACAACAAATAAAAATTATACTAAAAATATACAAACATAAGTAGTGTTACACGCACCTAATGTATTAGTATTTCTCCACGTGTATTTGTTCTTTAATAGGCTACCGAAGTCAAAGTATTCATCTTGAACCATCTCGATTGCATTGTATTTGTGATTTGTAGTTGCTATTAAAGTAGCCAAGTCATGTGGGTGATGTATGGAATTCACACATTTTTTCTTCTTTTTTTCTATTTGGGAATGAACAGTGTCACATTCCATATGCGTGTGTCCAACAACCAGAAACTTGTGATCAATTAATTCTATAGTTTGATGATCTTCTAAAACCTTTTCAAACATGGCGGAAATATAAGAATTACGGTTTTGCCCTGGACATGAGTCGCTGTACAAAATAACATGCTTCACATCTATCGGTAATTCCATAATACATTTGAAGATACTGGAACTAATCTCGTTTGCTCCACGCTTTGCAATGGTCTCATTCCATATATAACAATTCGCTCTGTTTGTTGCTCCGTCAAGCATCGTAAAATTAAATGTCCACAGTGGTCGTTTGTAGAAGAACATTGCCGCATTTAAGTGTGGTGTTGGCAAACATTGCTGCAGATCAAAAGTATACATTTTGATAGATTTGTCCTTTCGAAGACAGTTCTTTATCATGTTTCTTAGATTCGTATGCCATGTCTGCCTCTTCGTGATGATTTTGTTGTTCTAATTTAAGCATTGCTATTTCATCCTCAATTAATGCATTTTTAATAACTATTCTTAAAGTCTCACACTTGTTGCATACATCAATATGCGGCTTTTTAAACTTAATGTCCAGCTTCTGAAATATTTCTCGATACGTTGGCAACGAAACAGGTTGAAAAATTTTGTTTGTGTATAATCTGTATAATTCTGCCATGCTTAAATTACACTGAAGATGTAGTTGTTTTGTATGACGACGGATGTAATGGCTCACATATTTCGGAAAACTATTAATGTGATCTAAAACTTCCTGGTACTTTTCCGTCGACAGTTTGTGTTGTGGAAAATGTTTTCCTCTTTTATCGCACTGAACAATTTCAACGGAGCTTTCTTTAACTTTACACTTAGTAACAGTTTTAATACTTTGAGCAGTTTTGGCATAAATTTTCATAAAACATTGTTTACATACTCTTCTCCTTTGACCGTTATTTTCACAATTATACAAATAGTTATATTGTCGATTTCCAACGTTATAAATTGTATGCGTTTTCTTAAATTCAACATCAATTAAGCCTGACAGATATTGCCGTCGTTTGTTGTAATCACTCAAGTTCCAGTACAGTTTAAAAATCATCTTTTGCTCCTCAAAATTTAGGTGAGTATTGCACAACCTTCTGCATTTTGGAAGTGCTTTAATTTTTTTCGCAGGGACGATTTTCTTTTTATTGGTCACATATTCTTTTCCTAAGCTTTTGTTACGCCTGTTTTTATTTTTAACTGCTGATGTGGTTGGAAGTTCGAATAGTTGGGTTTCATCAATTTTGGTGAAATCCCAATTACTTACATTGGACTCAATATCTGGAGCCATTTCCTGCGTAGTGGCGTTAAGATCGGAATCCATCTCCGGGACAAAATCGGAGTCATCAACATCAGATTCATGGAAAGGATCTTCATCAATATCAATCTCTTCATCAATATCTTGGACACTTGTGTGATACATTTTATTTAATTTAATTTAAACACAACTTGAATGAAAAACAGAAAGAGAGTACTATTCATTTTGTCGTAACTGACATATCTGTCATTGATAGTGTGACTTTTCACAAATGGCTTACTTGGATTCGTTAAGTATCGGCAGTTGAACAAAGGTGCAATTCCTTCGATAAACACGGCACCCTCTAGAAAAGTCGAAAATACTAAAATCATTGAAAATTCCATACAAATTGACAAAATCTTTGGAGCCGTGACGTAGGTACCTTCAAAACAGCTGATAATTGTCGTAATCTTGTATATCTATAATTCTTGTAGTCAGTGTATTCACTTGCGAGAGAGTCAATGCTCCTCCAAAACTTTGGAACCTTTGTTTTTGTCTTCCTCTGTGTCTTCATAAAAAACGTCTTAATTTGTTACACATGCACACGACAAAAGCACTTGATTTGATATAGGTTCCTCTTATTTCGTTAATTCCAACTACACTAAAGCACTCATGTTAACATAGGTTGTTTTGTCACAATGTATGCTAATGATGAAATGGCTATTAAAAGAACTTAACTTTAGAAGGGAACGAGTTATTTTCGTTTATGCATTTGATAAAAGAACATTAGTGCAAATAGGTTGTTTTGTCAAAATAATTTTAGTAAATTATTGGAAACCCATATTCAAATAGGTTCTTTTGTCAAAATTACGTTATGATATTTTTCTTTGTGCTCTGCAGCATATTTCGAAATGGGTTCTTTTGTCAAAAGCAAATTGTAAAAATTGCGAGATAGGTTGATTTGGGGGCTTCTATATCTTCCGATCTACACTATCTAGAAATACGCGGAAAATACAGAAAGATGCGCTTTTAAAACTTATACATATGGTTTGAAAAGTGGAAAATTGTCCGATCTCGAGTTAAGTTCTTTTGTCAAAACTCCACAGATATGTATTTTGTAAATAATTTTGAATTTTTCCCAACTACGTTTTGTATGTACTTCCAAGCAAAACATATTGCTGAAAAATGTTTTTGAAGTTAGTTAATTTTGAAATTTACATTGAAAACAAATTATTTACATTGAAAACAAAGGCAAATTTGTTTTTTTGTTCTTTTAATATCTGTGGAGTTTTGACAAAAGAACTTAACTCGAGATCGGACAATTTTCCACTTTTCAAACCATATATATAAGTTTTAAAAGCGCATCTTTCTGTATTTTCCGCGTGTTTCTAGATAGTGTAGATCGGAAGATATAGAAGCCCCCAAATCAACCTATCTCGCAATTTTTACAATCTGCTTTTGACAAAAGAACCCATATCGAAATATGCAGCATGGCACAAAGAAAAATATCATAACGTAATTTTGACAAAAGAACCTATTTGAATATGGGTTTCCAATAATTTACTAAAATTATTTTGACAAAACAACCTATTTGCACTAATGTTCTTTTATCAAATGCATAAACGAAAATAACACGTTCCCTTCTAAAGTTAAGTTCTTTTAATAGCCATTTGATCATTAGCATACATTGTGACAAAACAACCTATGTTAACATGAGTGCTTTAGTGTAGTTGGAATTAACGAAATAAGAGGAACCTATATCAAATCAAGTGCTTTTGTCGTGTGCATGTGTAACAAATTAGGACGTTTTTTATGAAAATATGTTGTTTCCTAATATAGAAAAACATAAACAATGCACAGAGGAAGACAAAAAACAAAGGTTCCAAAGTTTTGGAGGAGCATTGACTCTCTCGCAAGTGAATACACTGACTACAAGAATTATAGATATACAAGATTACGACAATTATCAGCTGTTTTGAAGGTACCTACGTCACGGCTCCAAAGAGTTTGTCAATTTGTATGGAATTTTCGATGATTTTAGTATTTTCGACTTTTCTAGAGGGTGCCGTGTTTATCGAAGGAATTGTACCTTTGTTCAACTGCCGATACTTAACGAATCCAAGTAAGCCATTTGTGAAAAGTCACACTATCAATGACAGATATGTCAGTTACGACAAAATGAATAGTACTCTCTTTCTGTTTTTCATTCAAGTTGTGTTTAAATTAAATTAAATAAAATGTATCACACAAGTGTCCAAGATATTGATGAAGAGATTGATATTGATGAAGATCCTTTCCATGAATCTGATGTTGATGACTCCGATTTTGTCCCGGAGATGGATTCCGATCTTAACGCCACTACGCAGGAAATGGCTCCAGATATTGAGTCCAATGTAAGTAATTGGGATTTCACCAAAATTGATGAAACCCAACTATTCGAACTTCCAACCACATCAGCAGTTAAAAATAAAAACAGGCGTAACAAAAACTTAGGAAAAGAATATGTGACCAATAAAAAGAAAATCGTCCCTGCGAAAAAAATTAAAGCACTTCCAAAATGCAGAAGGTTGTGCAATACTCACCTAAATTTTGAGGAGCAAAAGATGATTTTTAAACTGTACTGGAACTTGAGTGATTACAACAAACGACGGCAATATCTGTCAGGCTTAATTGATGTTGAATTTAAGAAAACGCATACAATTTATAACGTTGGAAATCGACAATATAACTATTTGTATAATTGTGAAAATAACGGTCAAAGGAGAAGAGTATGTAAACAATGTTTTATGAAAATTTATGCCAAAACTGCTCAAAGTATTAAAACTGTTACTAAGTGTAAAGTTAAAGAAAGCTCCGTTGAAATTGTTCAGTGCGATAAAAGAGGAAAACATTTTCCACAACACAAACTGTCGACGGAAAAGTACCAGGAAGTTTTAGATCACATTAATAGTTTTCCGAAATATGTGAGCCATTACATCCGTCGTCATACAAAACAACTACATCTTCAGTGTAATTTAAGCATGGCAGAATTATACAGATTATACACAAACAAAATTTTTCAACCTGTTTCGTTGCCAACGTATCGAGAAATATTTCAGCAGCTGGACATTAAGTTTAAAAAGCCGCATATTGATGTATGCAACAAGTGTGAGACTTTAAGAATAGTTATTAAAAATGCATTAATTGAGGATGAAATAGCAATGCTTAAATTAGAACAACAAAATCATCACGAAGAGGCAGACATGGCATACGAATCTAAGAAACATGATAAAGAACTGTCTTCGAAGGACAAATCTATCAAAATGTATACTTTTGATCTGCAGCAATGTTTGCCAACACCACACTTAAATGCGGCAATGATCTTCTACAAACGACCACTGTGGACATTTAATTTTACGATGCATGACGGAGCAACAAACAGAGCGAATTGTTATATATGGAATGAGACCATTGCAAAGCGTGGAGCAAAC
Source organism: Pollenia amentaria (assembly GCA_943735925.1). NCBI lineage: Eukaryota > Metazoa > Arthropoda > Insecta > Diptera > Polleniidae > Pollenia > Pollenia amentaria. The sequence continues at coordinate 135,617,190 of OX031006.1, forward strand.
GAGATTAGTTCCAGTATCTTCAAATGTATTATGGAATTACCGATAGATGTGAAGCATGTTATTTTGTACAGCGACTCATGTCCAGGGCAAAACCGTAATTCTTATATTTCCGCCATGTTTGAAAAGGTTTTAGAAGATCATCAAACTATAGAATTAATTGATCACAAGTTTCTGGTTGTTGGACACACGCATATGGAATGTGACACTGTTCATTCCCAAATAGAAAAAAAGAAGAAAAAATGTGTGAATTCCATACATCACCCACATGACTTGGCTACTTTAATAGCAACTACAAATCACAAATACAATGCAATCGAGATGGTTCAAGATGAATACTTTGACTTCGGTAGCCTATTAAAGAACAAATACACGTGGAGAAATACTAATACATTAGGTGCGTGTAACACTACTTATGTTTGTATATTTTTAGTATAATTTTTATTTGTTGTGTTGTAAAGGTGACAAATTTGAATGGAAGCTAATACGTTGGAAGCGATATGAGAAATCTAAGTCTGGAATTTTACAGTACAAGCTATCTTCACAGCCGGACGAGGACTTCAAGGAACTAGACATAACACAGCGGCGACGAAAAATAACAAATTTCGAATTTAATAAATGTTATTCTGCTCCTTTGCCAATATCTTCTAATAAAAAACGTGATTTACAGTCCGTTCTGCCATTTATAAATGCAGAGTTTCATAATTTTTACAATAACTTGCACGTTGAAGGTGAAGTACAATTGGAAGATGATTGGGATATTGACGAATATGATTAGCTGTAGAGTGAATTATTCTTTATTTCTTCTGAATTATAAAAATTAAAGCAATTTAATATAAATGTGAACTATTTCTATATATGAACTATTTCTTATTTGTATTTTTAATTCAATTAATTCAAACTTTTCTTTTCCATACCTAAAAATGCATGTAACTGGTCTAATAGAAAGCATAACTTCTTATAATATTGGTTTAAAATAAACTGAATTCTATTTAAGAAAATAACATATGTCACTGAATTTTTCTTATTTCATTTTAATAAAAGCACTAGTCCCGACAAAGGTTGCGAACTATTTGTTACTTTTCAGTATGAAAAAAGATTTTATCTAGAGAAGGATTGATTTTTCGATCAAAAATTATTTTGACAAAACAACACATCTCGGTTTTTGGACATTTTCTCGGCAACAGTTATATCTGGAAGAAAGATGCAAATTGGAAAATAAAGGTATTTAAATTCTCCACCATAAAAATAGTTTACATTTGCTTAGATATGTTCTGGGACGATTCTGTGAACCCATAAAAGTGTTTTTTGGTCCTCCTGTAAAATTCAGTTTTTCGACATTGGTTGTTTTGTCAAAATTCCACAGATATACATATACATATACATATACATATACATATACATATACATATACATATACATATACATATACATATACATATACATATACATATACATATACATATACATATACATATACATATACATATACATATACATATACATATACATATACATATACATATACATATACATATACATATACATATACATATACATATACATATACATATACATATACATATACATATACATATACATATACATATACATATACATATACATATACATATACATATACATATACATATACATATACATATACATATACATATACATATACATATACATATACATATACATATACATATACATATACATATACATATACATATACATATACATATACATATACATATACATATACATATACATATACATATACATATACATATACATATACATATACATATACATATACATATACATATACATATACATATACATATACATATACATATACATATACATATACATATACATATACATATACATATACATATACATATACATATACATATACATATACATATACATATACATATACATATACATATACATATACATATACATATACATATACATATACATATACATATACATATACATATACATATACATATACATATACATATACATATACATATACATATACATATACATATACATATACATATACATATACATATACATATACATATACATATACATATACATATACATATACATATACATATACATATACATATACATATACATATACATATACATATACATATACATATACATATACATATACATATACATATACATATACATATACATATACATATACATATACATATACATATACATATACATATACATATACATATACATATACATATACATATACATATACATATACATATACATATACATATACATATACATATACATATACATATACATATACATATACATATACATATACATATACATATACATATACATATACATATACATATACATATACATATACATATACATATACATATACATATACATATACATATACATATACATATACATATACATATACATATACATATACATATACATATACATATACATATACATATACATATACATATACATATACATATACATATACATATACATATACATATACATATACATATACATATACATATACATATACATATACATATACATATACATATACATATACATATACATATACATATACATATACATATACATATACATATACATATACATATACATATACATATACATATACATATACATATACATATACATATACATATACATATACATATACATATACATATACATATACATATACATATACATATACATATACATATACATATACATATACATATACATATACATATACATATACATATACATATACATATACATATACATATACATATACATATACATATACATATACATATACATATACATATACATATACATATACATATACATATACATATACATATACATATACATATACATATACATATACATATACATATACATATACATATACATATACATATACATATACATATACATATACATATACATATACATATACATATACATATACATATACATATACATATACATATACATATACATATACATATACATATACATATACATATACATATACATATACATATACATATACATATACATATACATATACATATACATATACATATACATATACATATACATATACATATACATATACATATACATATACATATACATATACATATACATATACATATACATATACATATACATATACATATACATATACATATACATATACATATACATATACATATACATATACATATACATATACATATACATATACATATACATATACATATACATATACATATACATATACATATACATATACATATACATATACATATACATATACATATACATATACATATACATATACATATACATATACATATACATATACATATACATATACATATACATATACATATACATATACATATACATATACATATACATATACATATACATATACATATACATATACATATACATATACATATACATATACATATACATATACATATACATATACATATACATATACATATACATATACATATACATATACATATACATATACATATACATATACATATACATATACATATACATATACATATACATATACATATACATATACATATACATATACATATACATATACATATACATATACATATACATATACATATACATATACATATACATATACATATACATATACATATACATATACATATACATATACATATACATATACATATACATATACATATACATATACATATACATATACATATACATATACATATACATATACATATACATATACATATACATATACATATACATATACATATACATATACATATACATATACATATACATATACATATACATATACATATACATATACATATACATATACATATACATATACATATACATATACATATACATATACATATACATATACATATACATATACATATACATATACATATACATATACATATACATATACATATACATATACATATACATATACATATACATATACATATACATATACATATACATATACATATACATATACATATACATATACATATACATATACATATACATATACATATACATATACATATACATATACATATACATATACATATACATATACATATACATATACATATACATATACATATACATATACATATACATATACATATACATATACATATACATATACATATACATATACATATACATATACATATACATATACATATACATATACATATACATATACATATACATATACATATACATATACATATACATATACATATACATATACATATACATATACATATACATATACATATACATATACATATACATATACATATACATATACATATACATATACATATACATATACATATACATATACATATACATATACATATACATATACATATACATATACATATACATATACATATACATATACATATACATATACATATACATATACATATACATATACATATACATATACATATACATATACATATACATATACATATACATATACATATACATATACATATACATATACATATACATATACATATACATATACATATACATATACATATACATATACATATACATATACATATACATATACATATACATATACATATACATATACATATACATATACATATACATATACATATACATATACATATACATATACATATACATATACATATACATATACATATACATATACATATACATATACATATACATATACATATACATATACATATACATATACATATACATATACATATACATATACATATACATATACATATACATATACATATACATATACATATACATATACATATACATATACATATACATATACATATACATATACATATACATATACATATACATATACATATACATATACATATACATATACATATACATATACATATACATATACATATACATATACATATACATATACATATACATATACATATACATATACATATACATATACATATACATATACATATACATATACATATACATATACATATACATATACATATACATATACATATACATATACATATACATATACATATACATATACATATACATATACATATACATATACATATACATATACATATACATATACATATACATATACATATACATATACATATACATATACATATACATATACATATACATATACATATACATATACATATACATATACATATACATATACATATACATATACATATACATATACATATACATATACATATACATATACATATACATATACATATACATATACATATACATATACATATACATATACATATACATATACATATACATATACATATACATATACATATACATATACATATACATATACATATACATATACATATACATATACATATACATATACATATACATATACATATACATATACATATACATATACATATACATATACATATACATATACATATACATATACATATACATATACATATACATATACATATACATATACATATACATATACATATACATATACATATACATATACATATACATATACATATACATATACATATACATATACATATACATATACATATACATATACATATACATATACATATACATATACATATACATATACATATACATATACATATACATATACATATACATATACATATACATATACATATACATATACATATACATATACATATACATATACATATACATATACATATACATATACATATACATATACATATACATATACATATACATATACATATACATATACATATACATATACATATACATATACATATACATATACATATACATATACATATACATATACATATACATATACATATACATATACATATACATATACATATACATATACATATACATATACATATACATATACATATACATATACATATACATATACATATACATATACATATACATATACATATACATATACATATACATATACATATACATATACATATACATATACATATACATATACATATACATATACATATACATATACATATACATATACATATACATATACATATACATATACATATACATATACATATACATATACATATACATATACATATACATATACATATACATATACATATACATATACATATACATATACATATACATATACATATACATATACATATACATATACATATACATATACATATACATATACATATACATATACATATACATATACATATACATATACATATACATATACATATACATATACATATACATATACATATACATATACATATACATATACATATACATATACATATACATATACATATACATATACATATACATATACATATACATATACATATACATATACATATACATATACATATACATATACATATACATATACATATACATATACATATACATATACATATACATATACATATACATATACATATACATATACATATACATATACATATACATATACATATACATATACATATACATATACATATACATATACATATACATATACATATACATATACATATACATATACATATACATATACATATACATATACATATACATATACATATACATATACATATACATATACATATACATATACATATACATATACATATACATATACATATACATATACATATACATATACATATACATATACATATACATATACATATACATATACATATACATATACATATACATATACATATACATATACATATACATATACATATACATATACATATACATATACATATACATATACATATACATATACATATACATATACATATACATATACATATACATATACATATACATATACATATACATATACATATACATATACATATACATATACATATACATATACATATACATATACATATACATATACATATACATATACATATACATATACATATACATATACATATACATATACATATACATATACATATACATATACATATACATATACATATACATATACATATACATATACATATACATATACATATACATATACATATACATATACATATACATATACATATACATATACATATACATATACATATACATATACATATACATATACATATACATATACATATACATATACATATACATATACATATACATATACATATACATATACATATACATATACATATACATATACATATACATATACATATACATATACATATACATATACATATACATATACATATACATATACATATACATATACATATACATATACATATACATATACATATACATATACATATACATATACATATACATATACATATACATATACATATACATATACATATACATATACATATACATATACATATACATATACATATACATATACATATACATATACATATACATATACATATACATATACATATACATATACATATACATATACATATACATATACATATACATATACATATACATATACATATACATATACATATACATATACATATACATATACATATACATATACATATACATATACATATACATATACATATACATATACATATACATATACATATACATATACATATACATATACATATACATATACATATACATATACATATACATATACATATACATATACATATACATATACATATACATATACATATACATATACATATACATATACATATACATATACATATACATATACATATACATATACATATACATATACATATACATATACATATACATATACATATACATATACATATACATATACATATACATATACATATACATATACATATACATATACATATACATATACATATACATATACATATACATATACATATACATATACATATACATATACATATACATATACATATACATATACATATACATATACATATACATATACATATACATATACATATACATATACATATACATATACATATACATATACATATACATATACATATACATATACATATACATATACATATACATATACATATACATATACATATACATATACATATACATATACATATACATATACATATACATATACATATACATATACATATACATATACATATACATATACATATACATATACATATACATATACATATACATATACATATACATATACATATACATATACATATACATATACATATACATATACATATACATATACATATACATATACATATACATATACATATACATATACATATACATATACATATACATATACATATACATATACATATACATATACATATACATATACATATACATATACATATACATATACATATACATATACATATACATATACATATACATATACATATACATATACATATACATATACATATACATATACATATACATATACATATACATATACATATACATATACATATACATATACATATACATATACATATACATATACATATACATATACATATACATATACATATACATATACATATACATATACATATACATATACATATACATATACATATACATATACATATACATATACATATACATATACATATACATATACATATACATATACATATACATATACATATACATATACATATACATATACATATACATATACATATACATATACATATACATATACATATACATATACATATACATATACATATACATATACATATACATATACATATACATATACATATACATATACATATACATATACATATACATATACATATACATATACATATACATATACATATACATATACATATACATATACATATACATATACATATACATATACATATACATATACATATACATATACATATACATATACATATACATATACATATACATATACATATACATATACATATACATATACATATACATATACATATACATATACATATACATATACATATACATATACATATACATATACATATACATATACATATACATATATATATGCACAGCTGATACTTTGCATACACGTTATATATGCACCTCATACTATGAGGACTTTTGCATACTATGAAGCCTGTCCTCAAAATTTTATATTCCTTGCGGCTAATGTAAGGACATCGTAGATTGAGGACATTTTTAACGGAGATTTTTTTTTTTGGTTGAATTTATTCCGCTGTGCATATATATTGATCTAATATGATAAAAAGTTCGATATATGCGCTTTAAATGTATTAATTTAACATTTTTATCTAAATTTAGATCTGTATTGTTGCCATCGTTCTTTACAAAAATGTTATTTTTTGAAGCTGTGAAATCTTTGTACATGTGCGACTTTGAAGTTAGCAGTTTGGCTTCATATTATACAGTATATTGATACTGCCTATGCTTCTTGCAAGAGTGAAAGAATCAAATATATTCTTATACTCGTGCATGTCCAAAACAAATTTATATTAGGTGGCAGCGAATTTGACAGTTCAAACCGATAGTATGTCTTGGTTTTACAATGCTTTATTAGAAATGTTTGACATTTCAAACTGTAGGCGCTAACAATCCAATACAAAAAAACTGTTGTTTTTGTTGTAGTATTTTCTGCCTACATGTGTATAAACACATCTTGAATACGACATTTGCAATTTGATTTAATTTTTTGTTTGTTTAATGAAACTTAGTATTAATGTTTTTAAAAATTATACTTTTGAAGCCTATAAATACGGTTTATAAAACGAATTCTGAATGAAAATTTGTTTAATTAAGCTCTTATAAATTAAAAATATTTTTGGAATAAAAAAAGTTGCATTTTACCAGCGTTGCCATTATGAAAAACTTTTCCTTTTTTTGGCAGGTTAATTTAAGAAGTTTTAAAATAATATAAAGTTTTTATAAATGTACTGCCGTATTCATAAAAATTACAGTGGATTTGAGTTATATTGTAAGAAAGATTTGTATGAAAATTTTGCCTTAAAACACATTTCATATTATTTTATTTTTTACGAATATGTAATTTAATTTGCTGTATATTAGATGAAAATATTAAGTGTTGATTTTTTGCTACTAACAGATCTTTATTATTGCAAGGTTGTTTAATTTTGTGTACCCCTTTAATACTACATACCTTATTTGAGGGTTACACGATCAGGTTTTGTGTTTCAAGTGTTAATACACTCACACTGGTTTACCTTTTTAAAAATTCACCCGAACTTGCTTTTAAAATTCTATTTCAAGTTGAGTGTTTCATTACATTCAAGAAAACAGCTGATTACAAGTTTAGTGAGCAAATTTATTGTGTGTCTTTCTAAATTGTTTGCCATCTTGAAAGTAAATTTCTTAAAAATTGTGTCCAGCCTACGTCAATTTTTGTAAATTTTGACAAACAGTAATGTAAGAAACTATCAAGAAAATCTTGAACGTGTTAAAGATCCCCAATATACTTTATTTAGGTGCTAAAGTATATGAAGATGCTGAATTGGACTTTAGAGTTAATTGTTCAAAGTTTTATGCTGCATTTTTTAATGTTCTGTAAAAATGTTCGATTTTAATAACAAGCTTCTAAAACCTATTGAAGCTTTAACACCTTTTCACAATCTATGATCAAATGTTAATTGAAACATTAACCGTAAGTTAGCAAAATTTGCTTTTCACTAGTTAACGAAAAAGTTGTTAAATATAACCGAAGAAAATATCCCGGCTAAGTTTTTGTTAAAATAAAAATCAAAAGAAAATAGAAAAATAGCAATACAAATTTTCATTTAAACAAAATTTTTTAGGTAGTGTAAAAACGAGAATTAAAAATGTTCTTAAAAATTGGAACACTTATTATTTCTCGGTATATCTTGAAAAATATTAAAAAGCTTGTGAAATTATTGTATGTTTAACGCAAGTATTTGTTGCCAATATGTACCTTTTATTTCGGACATGATTCGTTTCAAAAACACACACAAATATGACCGTTGATCCAAAAATCATTAAGCTATGTAATTATTATTACTCCTTATAATAATTAAAAATTAAAGGTCCTTATAATGAAATAAGATCAAATTTGTATCATTATTATTTTCTTTTACAAAAAATGTTGGGCTATTGAATTTTTCCACAGACGTACATACATACATATCAATACATATCTTTTGATCAAATATGTTCATATGTTCGCTTTTATTGCGTAGAGTAAAGCTCCTTTATCTGAAAACAAAAACTTTATTTATGATATTAAAATTTATAAAAAAACATATACAATTGAAAATCAATTTTTTTGTTTTTCATAACACGATTTTTCGTAAACAAGCGGTGATGGTATTGCCACACATGCTATCTAAAGTTTTTATTATGTAACCGAAAGGTGGTGAAACCGAAACTCTTAACCGTTTGTTAAGAAGTGTTTGTTAACCTAACGTACATCTTGTTAAATAAATATAATTATATATTGTGAAAAGGGCCGTTAGTATAGCAAAGTAATCCAGCTCAGTGTTTCTCAATTATGTGATATTGTGCCGAATTAAGTAGATTTGAAGAATATTCAAGAAGTAAATAATGAGTGGATTGACCTACGCCCTTAACATTTTTAGGAACATAAATTTAAACAGAAATAATGTTAGAAAAAAACTCAAAATTTCAACTTTCTGCGGTATTTTAAAAACAAAATTCTTTTAAAAACAAAAAATGGGTCTGTAGATACAAAGTTCAAGCAATTCAAAGAATAATAAGATAATGTACAAAAAGTAAATAAAAGTAAATGTATAATATCACGATATTTTTACAGATGGTAGATTATATTTTTATATTTATAGTTTTGCCAAAAAGTGAAAAGATAAAAATTTGGGATTAAAGATCGGCTAATATGAATTTTATTTTACGTTTTTATTTTTTAAATAAATAGTTTCTTATAAACTAATTTTTTTTTTTAAGAAAATATATTTTTTTATTTCATTTTCTTATATCCTTTTATGTGATTTTTTTGACCGCTTAAAATTGGAAAACGTCTAGGCCAAATTGGATAATTTTCTCTGTGTGGTTGTTTGTAATAGCTACGCAAAGGCTTAGGAATAAAGAAAAGTCGACAAAACTGGGTAAAATATCCAACTTTTGGATACTTTCTGTAAACACGTTTTTTTCAAAACACTTTTGCTTAAAATTTAAACGTATGTTCTTTACGATTAAGGCAGCAAACAAATAAGCACAGATTACCCACAGATATGTCACGAGACGGAAGATTTGTTGTCTCTTTCTTAGAAAGCTGCCCTTTTTCATTTCTTTTTGAGCCATAATTTATGCCGCAATACAATGAACAAAAATTTATTTAGTTGAGATTTATTTGCAAAACTGTTCTAAAAATTAACTTTTAAGCATATCGCAACACTAGTTAATAATATTTAAGTAAGTAAATAACATTATAAAACAAAAAATTAATACTAAATACATTTTTTGGCACAAAATATAACATTTGTTGAACTAATGCTTTTGTTAAACGTCGTTTGTGTTTTGTTATTTTTGTTTTGGTCGAGAAATTTGTGTTGATTTTAGCGGCCTGTTTTTACACATTGCCACTTCACTACAAAAAAACGCTTTTTGTCTGTTTCTTCGAAAGCTGCCATCGCACCTGATTTATGCCTTTTTCACACGTCACTTTTTACATATACATATGTGTGTAATCTGTGCAAATAAGTACGTCGTAAGAACGTAGGATGTACGAGCGTACATTTCTTAAAACGCAATCTATTTACTCACAACCATCGAAAAACGTGCTTAGTTTTCTTTTGAAAATAATCTTAGAAAAATCCAAATTAATTAAATTTTTGTTTAATTTTTCCTTAATTTATTTTGTTTTTTTTCAGTTTGAAAACACAAGAATAATGTAATTTAAATTTTAAATTTTTCTTTTTCTACGGCAATTCGGTCGCAACCGTCGTATTAAGTAGAATAAAGGCCTCATTACTCTTACGTAAAAGTTGCGGATACGTAAATGTTGCGGATACGTAAATGTTGCGGACGACTTCAAAGGTTGGTAGTTATTAAAAATACATAAACGTGTCATATGGTGTTGAAGTGTGTTCAAAATAACAAATAATATAGTAATGATGATAGTTATTTAATAGAAATTCCTTTTTTTGCAACAAAAAGATAATTTTTTCTTCATCCATGTATATATGTATGTAAATTGTAAATTCTTTTTGTTCTGATTATGCACTTAGTATTGCTTGTTGCAAACGTTCTTGTATGAAAGCGCCACTACGTAAAGATATCGGCGCTCTAGTAAAAAAAAGTAGAAGACATTATACATGTATATAAATATACAGCATTAAAAAGTGCTTTGAAAATAAACATTTTTGAAATCGTTTTTTTGCGCCCAAGGATCTAGTTTAGGAGTTATGGACCTTAAAATGTTTTAAGTCGTAATGCAAATATATTTAAGTACAAACTTGATACAAATATGTGTATCAGTAAAAACGCTTCTAAATACCGCATTTATCTATTAGGGTGAGTCGAATATTCGGATTCTCATTTGCGACCTATTTGCATTTGCTAAAATGTTTGCGAATATTTAAGCCGAATATCTAATGATTTAATGAGTTTAGCTGCCATTCGGATTTTATGGCCTATTGAAAATTTTAGCTAAAACTTGATTTTTTCGAAGAACATGCAACTTTTTCAGAAACCAATTACAGGTTAGTTCTCATAATTACTGCTATAGACTAGGAGCAAAAAGTGTGTAACAAGCAAACGCGAAAAAACTGCAGCAAATGCCATAAAATTGCTAAAATGTCGAAAAATTTTAATTTGAATTAATATTTTTTTTCAACATTTTTGGGCCACAGCAGCCAAACTAGGACAATTAATAGAAGTAAATCAGAAAAAATAATCTTTCCATATTTTTTTTTTTATCTTTTTTAGCTGCATTAACATCGAAGATTCAAAATATTTGTGAAAAATTAATATTAATAAATTTACGCTTTTACGTTTTGCTACATATGTATTTCATAAATTTCCGATATAAAATACAGCTGGAAAATGTAGAAAATGCATTCCGCAGTAGTTATATATAATCTGAGGAATTGTGTATTAGATTAAAATCATATTTTTTTTCTGAATATTACTTGACTGAATTTCCCACGATTTGGCAGCTACGGGCCAAAAATGGTGCATAAAGATAAAAAATTTAAGTTTTTCGACCTTTTAGCAATGTGTGGCATTAAATGCATTTTGTTGTACTTTTTTTTCTAATAATCTATAGCTACAATTGTGGCTTCACGAGATATAGACATGAACAAAATAACATAAAAACTAGCAAAACTCAGAGAGGGTTTCATACTTCGGGAAATTCCACACGAGAAAGAGATTGAACTCGATGACTCAAAAAATTTGAGCTATGAGCCAAAAATGGTGAAAAATGTTTAAAAATTTAATATTTGAGCAATTTTAATGCACTAAACGCAGTTTTTCAGGTTAGTTTGTTTTAAGCTTTCCGTCATCCAGTTTATAGCTTAGATTGTGGCGAAGACAAGAAAACAATATTCTTATTGGTTTCCGAGATGAAGAATATGTAAGGAGTGTATAAGAAAACCCTTGATACTTTTTTTATTAATAATAAAATATAAGAAGAATAAAGAAGAAAAAGTGCTTAAAATAGTAAAAAGTAAAATTAAACAACGTTGCAATAATAAAGGACAGATACAATATAAGATCGCATTATTATATAAATACATCACTAAATGTTTTAATCCAATATACTAAAAATGTTGGTTATATATTTATAAAAATCTTTATAAAAATTGTAAACATTTTAAAATCTTTCAAAAATATGGAAAATATGACAATGGTAACGCTGACAAGTGTAACTCTGTGTGTTTCTTTCTACACTGCTGCCAATTTAGCTATTTTCTCGTTCAATTCCGCGATTTTTAATCAAATTTTACAAATAAAACTTTTCAGCGTTTTATCGCTAAAGTTTTTAATAGATCAAAAGTTTTATTTCTAAATAGGTCATTTTTACCGATTTATCGCTAAATTTGCTTATTATTTAAAAATAATAATTTGTTTATTAAATAATAAGTATAAATTCATAAAGCTCATTTTACCATTCATACTCCCTGCAATTACTCATTTTTTTAACCACATTGTTACATCATCAACATTTCCTAATGATTGGAAAATTGCTAATGTTATTCCAATCGCGAAAAAGACTCAGCCTACTGGTTCCGAAGACTATCGACCTATTAGCATCCTACCATCTCTTTCTAAAACTTTTGAAAGATTGGTTTCTAACCAAATTGTAAATCACCTACAATGCCAAAACCTCTTATCTGAGAATCAATCTGGCTACCGCACGGGGAAAAGTTGCGCTACTGCCATAGTAAAAGTCTTGGAGGATATTCGTCCATATTTTGATAAAGGTGAACTTACTATTGTAGTTCTCATTGATTTTTCAAAAGCTTTTGATACTGTCAACTATGATGTGCTATTACTTAAACTGAAAAAGTACTTTGGTTTTAGCAATTATTCTGCCAATCTTATCAGATCATATCTTACGGATCGCTACCAACGAGTTAGTTCAAAGTCGTCATTCTCAACAGTTAAACCTGTGTTATCTGGAGTTCCACAGGGATCAATACTTGGCCCTTTACTCTTTAGCATGTTTATTAATGACATCGTTCACTGTTGTAAAAATTCTAGTATTCATTTATATGCAGATGATGCTCAAATTTATCTTTCACGGCCTGTGGGACTTACAGAGGACTTAGTTTTTCGTCTTAATGAAGATCTTAATGAGATTTGTGAATGGTCCATCAAGAACAATCTTAAAATAAATACATCAAAAACGCAAGCTCTTTCCATTCATGTAAGGGGATACCCTGGAAATATCTTGCCAGAAATTTGTATGCATAATGAAGTTGTGAAATATATTAGGGTTGTGAAAAATCTTGGTATTGTTATTAACTCTGAACTTACCTGTAAGGACCATGTCAGCTATTCCATTACTAGAATGTATAATGTTCTTAGGAAACTATGGTATTCATCGGCATTTATTACGAGTGATATAAAACTCAAACTAGTTAAAACTCTCATAGTTCCCATCATAACATACGGTGCTATTGTTTTTGGCGAACTTGATGCAACTTCAAAATATAAATTACAGAAAGTCATCAATAATTGTGCCAGATACGTGTTTAACAAAAGAAAATATGATAGAATATCTCAGTACTCAATACAGATTCTGGGATGCAGTTTGACATCGTACCTAAATATACGTAACTTAGTTTTTCTTCACAGGGTTATATATTCGCGTGAACCTGGTTATATTTTCGAAAAACTATGCTTCTCTAGATCTGGTCGCACTTCTAACCTGATTATACCCAACTATAGCTATTTATCGTCCTCAAGATTGTTCTTCATTAGTACTGTGAAATTATGGAATAACTTACCCAATTATATAAAAGCCGATCCCCGTGCATCGTCTTTCAAAATGGCAGTCAAAAAACTTTTTAGTAATTAGTAATTAATTTTCTTGTTCATATGATTATTTTGTTTATATAATTTAAAATTTTTGTTTTTTTTTTTTTTTTTAATATAATCATCTTAAATCTAGTACTTAAGTTTATTAAAGATGTAATTCGATTAATTATTTACATTTGTTTGAGGTGCTTTAAGAGACTTCGAGTCTTATTTGTACTAATTATGGTTTAAATAAATAAAATAAAATAAAAATAAAAAAATATTATATTGTATTTTATTCGACCTTTATAATATATAAATAAAAGAACTTATCTTGAGCTCGAAGTCTTTTTAATTATTATTATTTATACGGGCTAATAAAATGGTACGCATTATCAACCCGCATGGCTTATAAAAAGTATATTATTTATTCGCTCCTTTTATATAAAATAATTAGTGGTGCGGCGAATATTCGGATTCGTATTTGCGAACTAATCGCTGATTATTGCTGTTTGCATTATATTCGCTAAAATGTATGCGAGAATTTCAAACGGATATATAAGGATGACAATATCAATAACATCTCAAAACTTTTTAATAAAATAAATTGTAACAAACGTCAAAAATACATATCAAAAAGATTTATCAAGCTGATTTTGTGCATTTGTCTTAACTACTCTTATATCCCAGTCCATATTATGAAGCATTTGCTGCAAAACATTTGAGTTTGATGATAAAAGGAGAAAGACGAATGGAAAAGTGTACTTTATTTCATGAACAAGCAATTTTTGTGAGTTTGTTATAAATTTTAATATTTTTTGTGCATCCTTTCAGCCAGTATTGTGAAAGAGCTAAGTTAAATTTTATGTAATTCATCCTGAAGAGATATTAACCCCATTGCAAATTTGTAAAGTTATATCGACAGGAAAATGCCCACCACACTATAAATTGCAATGAGCACAAAAAAAAGCTCTTCAGGAAGAATTACATAAAATGTAACCTAGCTTTTGCAAAATACTGGTTAAAAGTATGCCGAATATATTGAAAATAGTTAAAATATAAAGGGAAAAACAAAAAATATTGATATATATAAAAGGCAAAAAAATTCTTTAAACTTTAAAGTAGTCACGGAGTTTGACTTTGGCCTTGAAATACGCATTATTTTATGTTTTTGTTTTATAGCCATCTTAATAGAACTAATATTTTACAGAATTTTCCATAATTTCTTTTTCTCAATCGGTTTTGTTTAATATTATTTTAAAAATTTACTTACGGTGTTAAGGTGTTAGTTTGCTGCGCTATAACTATCCCCCACAAGTCTTTCAGAAAATAAACTACATCGATATCGATTCAGATTTTTATGCCCTATCGATTGCCACTAGCTAGAAATATGCACGCGGAACAGTTTCCAGTTATTAGTGAAAAACTAAATTATATTTGTGCATAGTGAAAATTTAAAAAGTTTGATGCGCTATTACTTTCCTCCCAAGTCTTTGAGAAAATCAGCTATATTGATATCGGTTGAGATTTGTATGCCCTATCAATTGACACTAGCCAGATTTTTGCGAGCGGAATCGTATTCGAAATATTAGTGGAACACTAAATTTACATATGTGCATAGTTTGAAAATTGACAAATTAACTCAATCGACAAAAAATATTTTCAAATAGAAAATCAGGCCAAAAAAATGTTTAATTTTATCAAATTCACTTATTTTGCATACTGGGACCTAATTCTGGCAGTCATGATCGAGCACTTTCTCGTTACGAAAGCAATTTAATATCTTATTCTTTCAGTCAATACTCAACGAATCGAAATTATTTTTTCAGTTGTAAAGCATATAATTGAGTTTCACAACACTGAAAAAATAATTTCGATTCGTTTAGTATCGACTGAAAGAATTAGAAATAAAATTGCTTTCGAATCGAGAAAGTCCTCAGCATGACTGTCAGAACAAGGCCCCTGGTTTAAATTAAATTTAAGAAGAATTCAATTAACTGAACTTACAAATCCTTAGTTTTAATATATTTATTTTAAAACGTCAAAAATACTACAATTTAAACAATCTACTAGAATACGGCTAAATATAGACAATTTTAATAAAGGTAAAATTACTCTTGTATACTTTTTTATATAAATACGAGTACATAGTAGTTATTTCGCAAATTTGTTTTACCAAAAGTTTTAATAAATAAAATTTTAACATTTTTGGCGATTTTCGATACACTATTTTGCGATGAAGATTAAGAAAAATCTGATAGCCCTGATCCTATGTAGTTACGCTTATATAGTTGGTCACTTACACTAATGGTTTTTTATATCACTTGACCTTAATAGCTTTAAGTAAATATTAAGGGTTGTAAAAGTAAGAGTGAAAGAATCAAATATATTCTTATACTCGTGCATGTCCAAAACAAATTTATATTAGGTGGCAGCGAATTTGACAGTTCAAACCGATAGTATGTCTTGGTTTTACAATGCTTTATTAGAAATGTTTGACATTTCAAACTGTAGGCGCTAACAATCCAATACAAAAAAACTGTTGTTTTTGTTGTAGTATTTTCTGCCTACATGTGTATAAACACATCTTGAATACGACATTTGCAATTTGATTTAATTTTTTGTTTGTTTAATGAAACTTAGTATTAATGTTTTTAAAAATTATACTTTTGAAGCCGTATTTATAAAAAATATTTCTGGTTTATAAAACGAATTCTGAATGAAAATTTGTTTAATTAAGCTCTTATAAATTAAAAATATTTTTGGAATAAAAAAAGTTGCATTTTACCAGCGTTGCCATTATGAAAAACTTTTCCTTTTTTTGGCAGGTTAATTTAAGAAGTTTTAAAATAATATAAAGTTTTTATAAATGTACTGCCGTATTCATAAAAATTACAGTGGATTTGAGTTATATTGTAAGAAAGATTTGTATGAAAATTTTGCCTTAAAACACATTTCATATTATTTTATTTTTTACGAATATGTAATTTAATTTGCTGTATATTAGATGAAAATATTAAGTGTTGATTTTTTGCTACTAACAGATCTTTATTATTGCAAGGTTGTTTAATTTTGTGTACCCCTTTAATACTACATACCTTATTTGAGGGTTACACGATCAGGTTTTGTGTTTCAAGTGTTAATACACTCACACTGGTTTACCTTTTTAAAAATTCACCCGAACTTGCTTTTAAAATTCTATTTCAAGTTGAGTGTTTCATTACATTCAAGAAAACAGCTGATTACAAGTTTAGTGAGCAAATTTATTGTGTGTCTTTCTAAATTGTTTGCCATCTTGAAAGTAAATTTCTTAAAAATTGTGTCCAGCCTACGTCAATTTTTGTAAATTTTGACAAACAGTAATGTAAGAAACTATCAAGAAAATCTTGAACGTGTTAAAGATCCCCAATATACTTTATTTAGGTGCTAAAGTATATGAAGATGCTGAATTGGACTTTAGAGTTAATTGTTCAAAGTTTTATGCTGCATTTTTTAATGTTCTGTAAAAATGTTCGATTTTAATAACAAGCTTCTAAAACCTATTGAAGCTTTAACACCTTTTCACAATCTATGATCAAATGTTAATTGAAACATTAACCGTAAGTTAGCAAAATTTGCTTTTCACTAGTTAACGAAAAAGTTGTTAAATATAACCGAACAAAATATCCCGGCTAAGTTTTTGTTAAAATAAAAATCAAAAGAAAATAGAAAAATAGCAATACAAATTTTCATTTAAACAAAATTTTTTAGGTAGTGTAAAAACGAGAATTAAAAATGTTCTTAAAAATTGGAACACTTATTATTTCTCGGTATATCTTGAAAAATATTAAAAAGCTTGTGAAATTATTGTATGTTTAACGCAAGTATTTGTTGCCAATATGTACCTTTTATTTCGGACATGATTCGTTTCAAAAACACACACAAATATGACCGTTGATCCAAAAATCATTAAGCTATGTAATTATTATTACTCCTTATAATAATTAAAAATTAAAGGTCCTTATAATGAAATAAGATCAAATTTGTATCATTATTATTTTCTTTTACAAAAAATGTTGGGCTATTGAATTTTTCCACAGACGTACATACATACATATCAATACATATCTTTTGATCAAATATGTTCATATGTTCGCTTTTATTGCGTAGAGTAAAGCTCCTTTATCTGAAAACAAAAACTTTATTTATGATATTAAAATTTATAAAAAAACATATACAATTGAAAATCAATTTTTTTGTTTTTCATAACACGATTTTTCGTAAACAAGCGGTGATGGTATTGCCACACATGCTATCTAAAGTTTTTATTATGTAACCGAAAGGTGGTGAAATCGAAACTCTTAACCGTTTGTTAAGAAGTGTTTGTTAACCTAACGTACATCTTGTTAAATAAATATAATTATATATTGTGAAAAGGGCCGTTAGTATAGCAAAGTAATCCAGCTCAGTGTTTCTCAATTATGTGATATTGTGCCGAATTAAGTAGATTTGAAGAATATTCAAGAAGTAAATAATGAGTGGATTGACCTACGCCCTTAACATTTTTAGGAACATAAATTTAAAATGAAATAATGTTAGAAAAAAACTCAAAATTTCAACTTTCTGCGGTATTTTAAAAACAAAATTCTTTTAAAAACAAAAAATGGGTCTGTAGATACAAAGTTCAAGCAATTCAAAGAATAATAAGATAATGTACAAAAAGTAAATAAAAGGAAATGTATAATATCACGATATTTTTACAGATGGTAGATTATATTTTTATATTTATAGTTTTGCCAAAAAGTGAAAAGATAAAAATTTGGGATTAAAGATCGGCTAATATGAATTTTATTTTACGTTTTTATTTTTTAAATAAATAGTTTCTTATAAACTAATTTTTTTTTTTAAGAAAATATATTTTTTTATTTCATTTTCTTATATCCTTTTATGTGATTTTTTTGACCGCTTAAAATTGGAAAACGTCTAGGCCAAATTGGATAATTTTCTCTGTGTGGTTGTTTGTAATAGCTACGCAAAGGCTTAGGAATAAAGAAAAGTCGACAAAACTGGGTAAAATATCCAACTTTTGGATACTTTCTGTAAACACGTTTTTTTCAAAACAATTTTGCTTAAAATTTAAACGTATGTTCTTTACGAAAAAGGCAGCAAAGAAATAAGTACGTCGTAAGAACCTAGGATGTACGAGCGTACATTTCTTAAAACGCAATCTATTTACTCACAATTCCGTCGTAAGCGTGCTTAATTTTCTTTTGTAAATATTCTTAGAAAAATCTTAATTTAATAAAATTTTTGTTTATTTTTTCCTTAAGTATTCAATTTGAAAACACAAAAATGATGTAATTTAAATTTTTGCTTTTTCTATGGCCATACGGTCGCCGTCGTATAAAATAGAATGAAGGCCTTATTACTCTTATGTTTCGGATACGTAAATGTTGCGGTCGACTTCAAAGGCTGGTAGTTGTAAAAAATACATAAACGTGTCATATGGTGTTGAAGTAAAAATAAACCCAAAATAATCCATTGCCATTCCAACTTCTTTCCATGCAGTTTTCTTCTTTTCCGGCTTCTTAGAGTCATGATGATAGTTATTTAATAGACGGAAATTTTTTTTTTTTTTGCAACAAAGAGATAATTTTTTCTTCATTCATGTATATATGTATGTAAATTGTAAATTCTTTTTGTTCTGAGTATGCACTTAGTATTGCTTGTTGCAAACGTTCTTGTATGAAAGCGCCAATACGTAAAGATATCGGCGCTCTAGTAAAAAAAAGTAGAAGACATTATACATGTATATAAATATACAGCATTAAAAAGTGCTTTGAAAATAAACATTTTTGAAATCGTTTTTTTGCGCCCAAGGATCTACTTTAGGAGTTATGGACCTTAAAATGTTTTAAGTCTTTATGCATATATATTTAAGTACACACTTGATACAAATATGTGTATCAGTAAAAAGCGCTTCTAAATACCGCATATATCTATTAGGGTGAGTCGAATATTCGGATTCTCATTTGCGACCTATGCGTTGATTTTTTCTATTTGCATTCGCTAAAATGTTTGCGAATATTTAAACCGAATATCTAATGATATAATGAGTTTAGCTGCCGTTCGGATTTTATGGCCTATTGACAATTTTAGCTAAAACTCGATTTTTTCGAAGAACATGCTACTTTTTCAGAAACCAATTACAGGATAGTTCTCATAATTACTGCTATAGACTAGGAGCAAAAAGTGTGTAACAATCAAACGCGAAAAAACTGCAGCAAATGCCATAAAATTGCTAAAATATCGAAAAATTTTAATTTGAATTAATATATTTTTTCAACATTTTTGGCCCACAGTAGCCAAACTATGGACAGCAATATTCAGAAAAAATAATCCAAATTTTGTTTACCTTTTTCAGCTGCATTAACATCGAAAATTCAAAATATGTGTGAAAAATTAATATTAATTAATATACGCTTTTACCTTTTGCTACATATTTATTTCATAAATTTCCGATATAAAATACAGCTAGAATATGAGAAAAAATGCATTTCGCAGTGGTTATATATAATCTGAGGAATTATGAATTAGATTAAGATCATATATATTTTTTCTGAATATTACTTGACTGAATTTCCCACGATTTGGCAGCTACGGGCCAAAAATGGTGCAAAAAGATAAGAAATTAAAGTTTTTCGACATTTTAGCAATGTGTGGCATTAAATGCATTTTGTTGTACTTTTTTTTCTAATAATCTATAGCTACAATTGTGGCTTCACGAGATATAGACATGAACAAAATAACATAAAAACTAGCAAAACGCAGAAAGGGTTTCATACTTCGAGAAATTCCATACGAGAAAGAGTTTGAACTCGATGACTCAAAAAATTTGAGCTATGAGCCAAAAAGGTTGAAAAATTTATAAAAGTTAAATACTTTGGCAATTTTAATGCACTTAACGCAGTTTTTTCCTTTATCCAGTTTATAGCTTAGATTGTGGCGAAGACAGGAAAACAATATTCTTATTGGTTTCCGAGATCAAGAGTATGTAAGAGGGTGCCCCGGTAGGCTAGCTGGTAGTGAGCTAGTCTATCAGTACCAGGTTGTGGGTTCGATTCCCGCCAGAGACTCTGGTATCCTGCAGACAAGCAAAAAAAGCTTCGCGGGATTTAGTATAGGAATAATAATAAATAATAAGTGTATAAGAAACCCCTTGATACATATATTATTATTAATAAAATATAAGCAGAATAAAAAGTGCTTAAAATATTAAAAAGTTAAACTGCAACGTGTTTCAGAAGGTCCTTATCAAAATCGAACTTTTAAACAGAACATTACATAGTTCAACATGAAACTTTGAACAGTGAACTCTGTTGATTTCATAATCTTCATATACTTCAGCACATCAAATCATATATTTTGGACGTTGCAATAATAAAGGACAGATACAATATAAGATCGCTTTATTATATAAATACATCACTAAATGTTTTCATCCAATATACTTAAAATTTTAGATTATATATCTATAAAAATTGTAAACATTTTCACATCTTTCAAAAAATGGAAAACATGACAATGGTAACGCTGACAAGTGTAACTCTGTGTTTCTTTCAACACTGCTGCCAATTTAGCTATTTTCTCGTTCAATTCCGCGATTTTTAATCAAATTTTACAAATAAAACTTTTCAGCGTTTTATCGCTAAAGTTTTTAATAGATCAATAATTTTATCTCAAAATAGGTTGTTTTTACTGATTTATCGCTAAATTTGTTTATTATTTAAAATTAACAATTTGTTTATTATTTAAAAAATTTAGCTATTTTTATTTTGTTTCAGTGATATTCTTTGGAACAAAGTTGGTAGACATGAAATAAATCAAATACATTTTGTCAAAAATTATTTAAAAAACGTGTTTACAAAAAGTCCCAATAGTAAGAATTATTACCCTCTTTCGCTTCTTAAATGTACGTCATTGCTTTCATACCTTCCTATTAATGAATATGGGTTTAAAGTTTATGCACAGTTTTCTAAAACAAATCGTATGAATGAAAAGAACCAAAAGATATAGTTTTTACCCAGTTTTGCTACTTACTACGTGTACATTATTTTTTTGCTGCCTTTACTAATTAAAAACATGTTTAAAGTTTGCAAAACAAAAATGTCTAATATATAACCTATTTGATAAAAAGTGATAAACGTACGAATTTTTATCTTGTTGCCTGCCATTATGTTATGGAACATACATAGTTTTCAAGTTTGTGTAGAATTATTTTAAAAGAAGCGTGTTAATAAAATGGTACGCATTATCAACCCGCATGGCTTATAAAAATTATATTATTTATTCGCTCCTTTTGTATAAAATAGTAAGTGGTGCGGCGAATATTCGGATTCGTATTTGCGAGCTATTCGCTGAATATTGTTGTTTGCATTACATTCGCTAAAATGTATGCGAGAATTTCAAACGGATATATAAGGATGACAATATCAATAACATCTGAAAACTTTTTAATAAAATAAATTGTAACAAACATCAAAAATACATATCAAAAAGATTACTTAAGCTGATTTTGTGTACTATTCTTAACTACTCTTATATCCCATTCCACATTGTGAAGCATTTGCTGCAAAACATCTGAGTTTGATGATTAAAGGAGAAAGACGAATGGAAAAGTGTACTTTGTTTCGTTTACAATAAATTTTTGTGAGTTTGTTATTAAAAGAAAGAGAGAAGGCATAGAAAATGAATGAATATCTTAAAATAATAATTATATTGTATGGACACGAATGCAGTTTCAAAAGAGAACTGAAGAAAGTTTCTGCAGCAAGTGTTTCATAAAAGGATGAGGACTACTAGCTTTTACCCGCAACTTCGTTCACGTGAAAATTAATGCAACATTTAAAGAAAGTGTTTTATCCAAAAAAAAAAAAAAAAAATTAATACAGACATTTGATTTAGTTTTCTATACTTATTTTATCTTAAAATATTTCTATAAACAAAAACTGTCTCAAAAGTGCGCACGTTCGCCCTATTTTGACCTCAAATTTACTTTATTTGCTTTCCACCTTTATGTTTAAGAACAAATGTCTCCAGTTCAAAAAAATATATTTCAGAATGAACGTTTAAGCAAAAAGTACCAAAATTATGAATTTTTACCAAGTTCTGCCCTGGAATATACTTTATTTGTTTACTGTCTTTATAGTTAAGAACATAGGTTTTAATTTTAAGCAATATTATTTTGCAAAAGATGTGTTTAAAAAAAGTACCCAAGGGTACGACTTTTTACCCTATTTTGTGGATTTTTCTTTTTTTCAAAAGCTTCGCGTAGCAATTGCAAACAAACCCGCAGAATGAAGTATCCCATTTATCCAATCGTTTTCAAATTTCAAACTGTCGAACAAACCACGATTTTTTTCTATATAGGTATATAGAAAACTTGGGCTTTAAGAATGCACAAAAATATTTTTTACTTATAACATAATTATCCATGGAACCGAATTTTTATTCCAGAGTCTTTTATAAAAACTATTATAGACCCTCATTTATTAAATGGTATATTGTAAATGCAGTTTTTTTTTATTTTGCCTTGTGTGTTAATGAAATTTCATTATTAAATTTATAAAATTTTATTCCCGAAATGATATTTTTTATTCAATCAAAGAAAAAATTTATATGAAATTGATTCAGACACCTGTCGTTTTTTGTTTTTAATGACCAACGATAAGTATTAATTTTTTTATCTCTTTTAGTTTATTAGATATGATAAGGTAAGCGAATTTAAATGTTTTTACCCTTTTTTATCCCGTTAACATTCGAATTTCGAAAAATGTCGTCTTAGTGGATCGATTTGGCGAGAGAACAACGTCCGTTCCAAATTTGATGTTTTGAGCTTCAGTCGATTAGGTTGTGCGATAATGAATCATTCAGTTAGTCAATAACGTTTCAGTTTTATATGTATAGATATATCGAAATAATTAAACGTTACTATTAAAAAGCAATAAAAAAAATTAGCTTTATTTTTGGCTTTATTATTATTTATTATAAATTTTTTGATCTCTTTTTAAAAATTTTAAACAAATTTCTCCTTAAATTTTCTCTTATAAAGGAAAGTGAGGAGTAATAGGAGGCAGCTCTGAAAAGAAGGCAGTGTGTTTAATTTTCGAGTTTCTCCTAGAATTTGCGCAAACTTAGAAAAATGAGAAGTGGAAGGAGGTAAAATATAAAATTTTTAACGTTTTCCTTTAAATTAGCTTATACTTAGAAAAAATGTAAAGAGAATAGTATGCAATACATTAAATAGTCCGATTTTACGTGTTTTACTAGGTATTTTTCTTTACTCCTGTAAATTTCGAATCGATTGAAAAAAAATCGGCCATATCGTTCCAGCCGTTCTCAGGTGATGCATAGATATGAAAATAATAAACATCTGATAGAAAATACAATTTCAAAATAAAAAAAGAATAAACACTGAACTATTATTATTTTTGTATCCTTACTATTAATTTTTGGTATCTTTTTGAAAAGTGTTGTATAGAATTTATGAAATTAAAAAAAAATGTATTATCTGGTATATATGAATACAAACAAATTTGCTTAGTTGTTTTACTTTTGTTACGTTTAATTCTTTTTTTTTTTTTTTCTAAAAACAATTAACTTAAAAACACTTATTTTATATTTTAAATATAAAAATATTATACGTTTTAAGCAAAATTTATTCAATCAACATTTTAAATAAAAAAGAAAGTCTAAACTTGGTGCGTTTTTACTCCATTTTGGTGCGTATTGAAATTTGAACGTTGACAACGCTGATCAATATATTCTGGTAGTGTTGCCAATGATTGCTTTAATATACACGTCTGGTGTGATGAGAATACATAAAGTCCGTGTCAAATAAAACTTTTACTTCGCGTTGCGTTACAGATTCGCTTTGACATCTAAGATGAAATAAACATACATATACGAAACATGTAATATAAAGAACTTCTAACGCAGCGTTAAGCGAAAAGTTAGGCTACTGTCATCTTTTTGCACGCTTTGACAATTAGCTAGTATAATTTTCGTTTATTTTTATTTATTTTTCGTCCAATTTGATTCCAATAAATCGTCCAATAACATTCTTAACTTTTATTTTTATAACAGGTAAAAAAAAAACAATGCGTGAGTGTTTTCAAAGTCTTTATTGTGTCATACACATTTTGCATTGCGCTTTTCTTATTGATCTTATTGCTAATTTACAGACGAAAGAGAGAGACAGCGAATCGTTTCTTTCCTCGTCTCTCTCGCCTTTCAAGTAGCAAGCTGATCAATAATACTTGCAACGTGTGGATTGGGCATTAGAAACGTCACGCAAAGCGACGAAGTTGTATCGGACACGGCCTTAAGTTTCTAAACGCACAAGAACAAAACAAACTTTTTGTTTTTTGGCAAACTATTTCCAGAGTTGATAATAAAGTAGTATTTAGTATCACTTGCGTTTTGTTTTGCATAAATAATATAAATGCATAGGTTTGCGCTTATAAAATAAAACGAATAAGCATACTCATATATAAGTGGTATCAATAGGGCATAAAAACCTGAATCGATATCCATATAGCTTATTTTCTTAAAGACTTGGGGGGGTGGGGAGTTAGAGCGCATCAAACTTTTTAAATGTTCAAACTATGCACACATGTAAATTTAGGTTTTTACTAATAACCCAGAAACAGAATATTTAAGCCAAATATTTTTATGAATACGGCAGCTGTTGCTTGAGACAAGATAGTTTTTATTTAATATTTTTCTATCGTTAGGCAAAAAGCTCTCCATTCAAAAAAAAAAAAAATTTTAAGTTTTTGATTTGTAAATTTGTTTTGTAAACCTTTATTAAATTAAAAAACATTTTTATTAACACAGGCATAATTTTTTTAAATGTCTTCTTTTGCGTTAAGAATTTTTAGAGTTGCTTTAATGATATAATTTTTATGTGATTTGAGTATTTCTTTTGTTTACTTAAAATTTACTGCCTGTTTCTGATGTGTGAAAGAATTATTAATTTTGTTTTTATTTTAAATGTAGTTGTGCGAAGGAAAAAGTTCTTTCGCTTAGCAGAAATAAGATATTAATTTTGAATATTACTTATAATGAAATTTATCTATTTTAAATAGTAACAAACTACATATATGGATTTTTTATGGATTTATGGATTTTTTTAATTTTAAACTTTTTTGGGTATAAACGGTTAATTTCTCGAAAGTGACAACATCATATTCCGATTCCTACAATATTTCTATATAGGAGATCATGTTCCAATAATTGTCACCATGATGTTTCTATCATGATGCTCTATCGATTGGTACTACCTACATGAACGCACGCGAAATCGTTTCTATTTTATGAACAACAAAACTAAATAATTTTTTTTTTTTTTGGAAATTTAACAAGTTTGATCACTTATATCGGCAAGTCTACGTTTTTATAGTATGTATAATCAATTATAGTCGGTTAATTTTTTTTTAAAAATTATTGTGTATCTTATAAATAACTTAATTTTACTAATGTTAAGTTCTTGGTTTGTTTTTTAACTTCAAGTTTTTATCACTTTCGTTAAAAAATAATGTCTTAAAAATATTTTGCAAAACTCCCAAGATATCCCACTAATAGAAAAAAAAATTTTTATTTTAATCGCTGGATTTGACAGCATATTAATAGATTAGCAACCCTGCTTGAATTGTACATTTTTTGTTTACAAAGTTTATTGGACAGACAAATATTATAAATATATATGCATACGTTTATAATTAAAAATTTCTAACGCTATAACTTTTCCCCTCTAGTCTTTTATATATAAATAAACTGTAACGATATCAGATTTTTATGCTCTATCGATTGATACTAGCTAGATACTATGTGCACGCGGAATAGTTTTCGAGTTATTAGTATAAACCCAGATTTATTAGTGAAAAACTTAATTTTTATACAGTTACTCCAAGCGAAACTCGTATACTTTTAGTACATTTTTTTCGGTCTTATAATATTTAATAAAAATGCGATTGAGAAGAAGAAATTACAAACAAAACAAAATTTTTAGTTCTATTAAGATTGATATAAAACAAAAACATAAAATAATGCGTATTTCAACGCTAAAGTCAAACTCCTGCACTACTTCAAAGTTTAAAGAATGTTTAAACTTTTATAAATTTTAATATTTTTTGTGCATCCTTTTAGCCAGTATTGTGAAAGAGCTAAGTAAAATTTTATGTAATTCATTGCAAATTTGTAAAGTTATATCGACAGGAAAATGCCCACCTATGTAAAAACGACGATGTAAAAAAGCTCTTCAGGAGGAATTACATAAAATTTAACCTAGCTTTTGGAAAATACTGGTTAAAAGTATGCCGAATATATTGAAAATAGTAAAAAAAGGGAACCGAAATTTATATATATGCATAGATTGACAATTTAAAAAGTTTGCTGCGCTATAACTTTTCCCCCAAGTCTTTCAGAAAATCAGCTATAGCGACGTCGATTCAGATTATTATGCTTTATCGATTGACACTAGCTTGATTTGTGCGAGCGGAATCGTTTCCGGGGTATTAGTGGAAAGCTAAATTTTCATATGTGCATAGTTTGAAAATTTAAAAATTAACTAAATCGAAAAAATATTACAAAATATCCACTTATTTTCAAATAGAAAATCAGGCCAAAAAAAAATTTTTTTATCAAATTCACTTATTTTGCATACTGGGACCTAATTCTGGCAGTCGTGATCGAGTACTTTCTCGACTCGAAAGCAATTTTATATCTAATTCTTTCAATCAATACTTAACGAATCGAAATTATTTTTTCAGTTGTAAAACATATATTTGAGTTTCACAACACTAAAAAAATAATTTCGATTCGTACAGTATCGACTGAAAGAATTAGAAATAAAATTGCTTTCGAATCGAGAAAGTCCTCAGCATGACTGTCAGAACAAGGCCTCTGGTTTCCATTAAATTTTTGAAGAATTCAATTTACTGAACTTACAAATCCTTAGTTTTAATATATTTATTTTAAAACGTCAAAAATACTACAATTTAAACAATCTACTAGAATACGGCTAAATATAGACAATTTTAATAAAGGTAAAATTACTCT